>CM035844.1:335342235-337742235 GCA_020510985.1 Pholidichthys leucotaenia
GTCTGACTAATATGTGGATAATATAAATGATTCAGGAACACTGCAGATCTAATAATGTATGTTTCAAGAGCAAATAAAGATTAAAGTTTATCTGGGAGCTCAGCTGTTAATGTCTTGTTGCTCTTCCACAGGTCTGTTCTTTCATTCTGTACAAAAGGACATAGGATGCCACTTAAGACATTTTAGACATTTGTTTTTATAGGGGATTTATATCCACTGGAGTCCGTCTTAAAACATATACAGTACTAGTCACATGTGCTCTCTAATACAAACCAAACTTAGAAAAATTAATGAATCAGATGTTTTCAGCGAAAATAGAACTAGAATTTCAAGAAAAAGAAGAAAAACTTAAGTCAGACCAAATGAACTTGAGTATTTTTTTTTTTCCATAAAGGTACTCAAGTAAAAGGAAGAAGTATCCTGCAATAAAACTAGTCACGGAAGTTACTACCACTTCTGCCTTTATGTTGGTAAAAATGGGAAACTAATATTTGTGTCAGCTTACCTGATTTTGCCTCGTACTTTATTTTCAACTGTTTAAAAAATGATTTTCATTTCCAAGGTAATTTTTCTGTATTGAATTGAAACATTTGTGTGCATTTTTTCAACTTTTGTAAGGATTCGACAGTATCTCTGCACTGATTTTTACACCTTAATTTCATCCTTATACTGCAGTTCATCAGCAGACTGTTGTAGTGTTGTAAAATACATTATATACTTTGTGGCTTTATGAGAAATATTGTTAATGTTAATTAAAGATTTTCTATAATGCACATATTTCATGACACTATGGCTAATTCATTTTCCCATTCTCCAACGCACTTGCTGTGCACATCCATATTAGTTTGTTCACCATAAGAGTCGGTGTGTCCAAATTTCCCCACTAAAATCATGGCATTACGCTCCATTCACACCAAGTACTTAACATGTGGCTTTTGTATTATTAACAACTCTGCGTCTCTGAAATGCTCATTAATGACTGGAAAACCCAGAGTTCATGGGGCATGTTAATAACTAGCGTTGTTTTTTCACAGAAGTCAATTTATTTGTTAATATTCTGTGGAGTGGGACAACCTGGAGAAAACCACAGAAACCTGGCTTCACACCGTGCCACAGTCCAGAAAAAATGCTCATCGATTTTCTCTTTCTGCTGTATTTTAGAAGTCCCTGACAAATGACCCATGTTGCCTTTTGGGTATAAAGCCTGTTTTTATGTGACCCTACCACATATAGTTGTAAAGCTATACGCACCACTGTAAACTTGAGCATTGCTCAGACTGAGGACTGGCTGGCCGACCTGAATTTGGCTCCTGATGAATGTACCTGGTGCCATGGGGGATGCAGGAGGGTCACCTCTGCTATTTGAACATTAAAAAGTCCCATTTGGCTTCTCTGCCATCAGGAAAGTTTGGGGATAAGTTGTCACTGCTTTTTCTTGGTCATGCAGACTAGTCTATATGGTACTCGTCTTCTTCAGGTCTGACAGCATGGCAGTGCAAAGTGACGGAAAACATGAAGAGAAACAGAGTGAGAAAAACAGAGTGAGAATGAAATGTGACAAAGGTCTGTGGTCAGAATAAAGTCAGGAAATAATCTATAGTTGGGTGGTATATCAGTAATACAGTAACAGTAGATATCATAAGCCTTGGAATAAACTCCCTTTGTTTTTACAAACCCATCCAAAAGGGTTGTGATGCTGTGTAAAATGTAAATAAAAAAGAATTCGATGAAGCATGGTCATTTTCTATTTTATTCACAATATAAAACAGAAAACATACTTTCACTGGTTCATGAAAAATCTTACCTCATGTTGAATTTGATTTCAGCAGCTTCAAAAGACTTGGGGTTGGGTCACCAAAACATTGAAAAAGTAAGTGGTACAAAACATAAATCACTGGCGGAACATGAAACTAATTAACTATTTTATGAAAAATACTTTCTCATTTTGAATTTGATACCAGCTGTACATTGAAAAATAAAGCTGGGACAGAGCCATGTTTTCCACTGTGTAACATCCCCTGCATCCCATCTTGTTTTACCAACAGCCTATAAATGTCTGGGAGACCAGCTGCCAGATCTTTGGTGAGATGAATGTTGTTCCATTCTTGTCTGACACGGGATTCTAGTTGCTCAGTAGTCCTGGTTCCTCTTTGTCATATTTTGCATTTCATGATGTGTCAAATGTTTTCAGTTGATGACAGGTCCAGTTCAGCAGCTGGACTCTTCTACTCTGAAGCCATGCTCTTGTGACAGATGCAGTGTTTAGTATTGCTTTATTGAAATATGCAAGGCCTTCCCTGAAAAAAGTCTGGATGAGCACCTGTGTTTCTCTAAAAGCCATATATGCCTTTTTTGCATTAATGGTGCTTTACCAGATGTGTCTGTAGCCAGTTCCATGGGCACTAATGCACCCCCATATCATCCAAGATGCAGCCTTTTATATTGAGTGCTGATGACAAGCTGGATGGTCATTTTCCACTTTTGTCTGAAGGATGTGGCTCCCATGATTTCCAAAAAGAATTCCAAATTCTGATTTTTCCTGACCACAGAACTTTGCCTCAGTCCATTTCAAATTAGCTTGTACCAGAGGTGATAGTGGCATTTCTGGATCATGTTCACATATGTCTTCTTCACTGTACAATAAAGCTTTAACTTGCATTTGTGGATAGCATGGTGAACTGTGTTACGTTATTTCTGGAAGTTTTCCTGAATTCATGCAGTATAATGTGTTTTTAAATGTCAAGCCGCCTGAGGGCTTGATGGTCATGGGCATCCGGTATTGATTTTTTTTTCCATGTACCCTTCAAACAGATGTCTCCCTGTTCTCTAAATCATTTGATGTTTTATACTGTAGATAATGAAATATTCAAAGTCTTCACAATTTTAGCTGAGGAATATTCTGAAATGGCTCCACAGTTATCTGCACACAAACCCAGAGTTGAAGCCCACACCTTGTTTGAAAGCATGAAAAATTATATCCATGTAGTTTACATTGTGACAGTTGATGAGTCACTTACCAATCAGCCAGCCATCACCTTGTGTCGGATGTGTCCCCACTGCGTTGTTCTGTAAGTTCATGTGTAAATTGATTGTATGTCATTACGAGCAATCTGTTAGTACTAATGGTTCTTGCATGAGACCCAATGTCTCATAGTTTAAGAAGGAAATTGATAATCTGAGCATTAATGTACAGTATATTAATATGGTGTGTTAATAATTTATTGGCTGTATAATGGGGAAATCTAATGATCCTCCAACCCCCTCTATTCTGTTTTTTACATCTTAGTGGGACAGCTCAGACTCGTACTGTAAGCCTTGGGATTATATGGTTTCAGACTTCATGTTTTACTCTTTAAAGGTGCAATATAAAGGATTCTGACCTCCTGGCCAGTAGGTGTCGCAAGCACTGTTGACTCACTATAATCTTGTACCGGTTGCCAGGTAGAGATAAACAGCACTTCCTGGTGGCTAACATTGCAGACTGCTAACATCTCAGACATTTGGTTATTATGAGCCAGACAGCGTGTCAAGCCAGGACTCTTGTGGTATAGAATCATTTATATAACATAATCCTCTCTGATGCGCATCTCCGGTAAACTTTTTTTAAATAACTATATAGTATAGTGTTATTGACAGTACTGTAATGCTAATGCAGCACAGTTGTGATCAAACCAGATAGCTCTCTAGTTTTGACAATGTATGACAACACTTTAGATCAGATTGTAAGGACTTTGACTACTGTCCATTGTTCTGTGTTTTTTGTAAATATGCTGAATCACACTTTTGTGGTCTGTTTAAGTTCATCCGTTTTAGCTATGCATGCTTAAAAAAACAACAAAAAAAATGTCTGTCGTTATTAAGCTCCAGCAGTTATTTATGTCAGTTTCAGTTAATTTTAGGTTGTAAATGTGTTTTGTTTTTATTGTTTTAAAATATATAAATAAATGTTGTGAAACATTGGATGCCTGAATTCATTTGTGCCCTTTCAGTTACTGTAGAAGATGAAATCTATTGTTTATTCAGTGTTACAGATTCACAAAGTAATGGTTTACCTCACCTCTGCAAAACTAAAGTATTTTCAACCTTTTTATAACGTAGTGATAAACAAGAACCTAAAATACACTGTACATATTAGATATATACATAACATTGTAATCAATAATCCTTAGTGAAGTTGGAAATAATTTATGGTGGAACAATAATTGTTTTTCAAATAATACTGTGTAAAAAATAGTCCTGCATCTCCAAAAATGAGCGCATCACCATTCAGATCTATATCAAATAGCTCAGACATATTCATCCAAATTTCAAACAAAAAAAAAATCTTAAAATGGCTAAATTTATATGGGATTATTGTAAAATATGAACGTTTTACTTTTTAGATTTGAGTTATTTCTAAAAATAAATTTACCACAATATTGACCTTTTGGAGGTGGATGAGAAGAATGTAAAAGAAAATCAACCTCAAATCAAGTCAGTCAGCATATAACCAACAGGAATTTATTTGGGGGAAAATATTTATTAAAAAATGAACAGTCCAGATGCAGGGTCCATGGGGCAGATCCGGGAGAGTATTAGAGAAATTAATTAAATCAGGATTAGGACTCTCTGGAAAGCTTTTGTTGTCCCCATAGTCAGTGTTGACCTTTGTTACTATAGTCAGGGACAACTTGTTGATGTAAAAAAGGACAGTCTCTAAGAAAGTGTCATCACAGACTAACAGCATTAAAACATGACAGTATGTGAACTACTAGACAGTTTTAGGACTACAGCAGTGATGCAATGAGTTTGCTTGGTCTACATAATGTGAATGACAGTACAGTGATCCCTCACTTATCGCGTTTAATGGGGACCAGAACCGACCACGAAAAGTGAAAAACCGCGAAGTAGCGTCAACACCCCCCCCCCCCCCCAAGGGCGTCACAAGCACTATTTTGCACAAAAAGGCACAAGAGAACAGCGAAAAGTGCCACTAAGCAACACAAGCGATAAAGAACAATGAATGCGGTCTTCCTTCACTGGGTATGGGCGCTCGGCAGGGAGAGAAGCTGGGTAAAACGTCTCGGCCAATCAGCTTGCGAGGTAAAACGTCTCGGCCAATCAGCTTGCGAGATTCCCGAGCGGTGAAGAGGTGGGCGGAGAGGAGTGGAGCGGTGGTCAGAGAGGTGGATTTTGAGTTGTGCGGGCTCTCCGTGTTGATACCTGATGTTCTAATGTAGTCCCCCTGCCTTCTGCTAGCGCCCGGGCAACTTTCATGCCATTTTTTCTCAATTTTGAATTTTTGATGAATATTTTTGAAAAATCCACGATGCACTGAGGGCGCGAAAGGTGAAACGCGAAGTAGCGAGGGATCACTGTATACTGTAGGTGAAGGAAAGAACAGGTACAGGAATGGAATTACTTTGTATGTGTGTGTTGTGGGAGGAGGGAGGAGACCCCGGGGCAGACCCAGGACACATTGGAGAGACTATGTCTCCTAGCTGGTCTGAGAACTTCTTGGTGTCCTCTCTGAAGACCTGGAGGAGGTGGCTGGTGAGAGGGAAGTCTGGAATTCTCTGATTAGGCTGCTGCCTCCACAACCTGGACTCCCTGAAAAGCCATAGAAGATGGATGGATGGCTGTGTTGTATGTATATTCATTGCTGCAAGACTGAACCTGATTAAAGAAGAGGAACAACATTTTTTTTTCTAATTCCACATTCTTGGAACACCAAGTGCACAGTCAGGTTGTGGTTTTAATAAAAACCGGCCCTTCATCCCCTCATTGGGCCCCTCCGTGGGGGAGACACCTCCTGGGTCATCCCTCCGGTCTTGGTGACTGAAGAACTCAGGCCGGCCGCCCGACAGACTGAGCCGCTGGGTTGGGTGGCCCATATTCTCTGGCAGGCCTCCTGACTCATTTCATTTTGCCGTCTGTCTGGCTGGGACTTCGGCCAGCAACCCAAACAGCCGAGTTCTTTGGCCTACAGGGCTCAGGCACCTGGTGTAGCGTGGCCATGGGTCCTGAGTGGGCTTTACATTTTTGCTCCCACCTAACCTGTTTCCCCCACCTCCCACCCGGAGTGATTTTTTGCTGTACCTTTTTCTCTTGGGGGGGGGGGGGGTGCTACCTGGGGGTGTCTGGAATCCACCCCTTAAAGGGGGGGGCTCTGTCATTAGTCTGGGTGCAGTGTTTCCACAGAGCCCAGACTCTTAACTTATTTTTGAGTATTGTATATCTGCCATTATTATTTTGTCAGTTTTGTAGAAGCATGCTCAAATAACGAGGCTGAGTTTCAGTCATAAAACCAGCTTTATTTGACAGAACGCCGCTTCTAGCATTCTCAAAGCAGGAAAGAGAAAGAATCATACTTCAACACCCTTTTATACATTTCCAGCATCAGAATTCAAGTCACATGGTGTCTTCAGTCAACATACAGTTACAAAGCATCCCCTTGAAGCTTCACCATTGTCTCTCATTTCCTGATGAACCGGAATACCCTCTGGGGCGTCTTCTGTGGGACAAAGAGACAAATCTCACACTTCCTTGTTACCTCCTGTAGATTCGAGTCCTCAGTCCTTGCAGACGTGACACCCCACAATACACATTCAGTCCTGTCTCTGTGGCAGCGTGAGCCCACAATGTGTGTCGGCCACACTACCCCCCCCAAACGTCTAGTAAGGCAAAATCTAAATGGCATAACAAAAAGAAAAACACAAAGCACTCCATACATCGCTAATCAATCCACCAACTGCCTAGGTTTTAATCTTCTGCCGAATCTGCTGCAACCTGGCTTGGCTGCACCTGCAACATCTCTCTGCACCTGTGGATTAAAGCCGTTAGCACCTCTCTGTGAAGACTTTGGAGAATGTCTCCTCGGCGGCCTGCCCCGGCGGGGGGGCCTCGCGAGCTGCACCTCCTCGTCAGCCAGAACAAAAGCGGGTTTGAGTCTGTTAATGCAAATCAGCTCCCGTCTGCCCCCTAAATCTAGCAGAAAATGCTTCTGCCCAGTCTCCAGCACTCGAAACGGTCCGTCGTAAAACGGCCGCAAACTTGGACGCTGGGCGTCATGTTTAACAAAAACAAACTCTGCATTTTTTAAAGCCTTGGGCACAAAAACGTGTGGGAAACTGTGATGGACTGGGCCAGGAAGCGTGTTTGCTCCTGAGCCGCTCTGCCACGGCTGAGCGGGGGGGGCCATTAGGTGCGGGATTATCAGGAAGAAATTCCCCGGGCAAACGAAGCGGTTGAGCGAAAACTAATTCAGCCGGGGAAGCGTGCAAATCTTCCTTAGGTGCAGAACGCAACCCTAATAAAACCCATGGAAGTTTGTCTACCCAATTTGTATCCGTTAGCGACGCTCTGAGGGCTGCTTTCAATGACCTGTGAAAGCGTTCGCATAAACCATTAGCCTGGGGGTTATACGCGGTGGTGCGATGAATCTTCACCCCCAAGCTGCGGGCCGTCGATGACCACAGCTCGGAAATAAATTGGGGACCCCTGTCGGACGTTATGTCCGACGGTACACCAAAACGCGCAACCCATGCTGCTAAAAATGCTCGCGCAACTTCTTCCGCTGTGGTTGATGTCAGAGGAACCGCCTCTGGCCAGCGCGTGGTGCGGTCTACCATCGTCAAAAGATGTGTGTGCCCGTGTGATAACGGAAGCGGGCCGACCAGGTCAATATGCACGTGATCAAAACGCTTAGCGGGGATGTGGAAAGGTTCTAACGGGGCCTTAGTGTGTCTGTGTATTTTAGCTCGCTGACACGCTACGCAGGCTGCTGCCCATTCCTTGACCTGTTTGCGCAACCCGGGCCAAACAAATTTCTCCCCCACCAACTTAATCGATGCGCGCACTCCCGGGTGCGCGAGAGAATGGACCAAGTCAAAAACACGGCGACGCCACGCGGTTGGCACCACAGGGCGGGGCCGTCCCGTGGAGACATCGCAGATTAGCGGGGGCATACCATTTTGTTGCACCCTGTGCTCCAGCCTTAACCCTGTTGGTCCAGACTGGAGCGCGCGCACGTCCGCGTCGTTAACCTGCTCCGCAGCCATGGCTGCATAATCTAACCCAACACAGACCGGGGCTGCGCGCGCTCCCGCGTCGCTGCCCGGGCCCGCGGCCATGGCTACAGAGTCTGCCCCTATGGGGCTTGGCGGTGCTACTGCACGCGAGAGGCAGTCTGCTACAACATTGTGTTTACCCGCGACATGCTGAATATCCGTAGTGAACTCCGATATTGCGGCTAGTTGCCTTTGTTGCCGGCCTGACCAGGGTTCTGAAATTTTGGCCATCGCAAACGTTAGCGGTTTATGATCCACAAAAGCGGTGAAACGTCGCCCCTCTAACCAGAACTGAAAATGACGGCTGGCCAAGTGTAGGGCCAAAAGCTCCCTGTCAAACGCGCTGTATTTCCGTTCACTATCGCGCAAGGTCCTGCTGAAAAACGCGAGGGGTTGCCAGGTACCTGCCACAAACTGTTCAACTACCGCTCCCACCGCTACATCGGAAGCGTCAGTGGTGAGTGCCATGCGGGCCGTTGGAACTGGGTGCGCTAACAAAACTGCGTTTGCCAGGGCTGATTTGACCTGGGCAAAAGCGCGCTCCCGCTCCGGAGACCATTCAACTTTATTTGCGGGCTTTTGTTTTTTTAACGCAGTGTACAATGGCTGCATGAGTCGTGCTGCGCTTGGGAGGAAACGGTTGTAAAAATTAACCATCCCTAGAAACTCCTGAAGCGCCTTGACCGTTTGAGGTTGCGGAAAATCCATTATGGCACGCACTTTATTTGGAAGGGGAACTGCTCCCTCTGCCGAAACGCGATGTCCCAAAAAATCAATCTGCGCCACCCCAAACTGACACTTCGCTGGGTTAACTATTAACCCATGCTCTGCCAACCTCTGGAAAACTGCTGTGAGGTGTTTTTCATGTTCGCCTTCGGACGCGCTGGCTACCAAAATATCGTCCAAATAAACGAACACGAAAGGCAGGTCGCGTAAAACTGCATCCATCATGCGTTGGAAAGTCTGCGCGGCCCCCTTGAGGCCAAAAGGCATGCGCAAGAACTCAAAAAGGCCGAAAGGCGTTATGACCGCTGTTTTGGGTACATCCTGCGCGCGCACTGGCACCTGGTGATAGCCGCGCACCAAGTCTATTTTAGAATAAATGCGCGCCCCCGCCAAATGAACAGAAAAATCCTGAATGTGCGGAATCGGGTAGCGGTCATGAGCTGAAACGTTGTTCAACCTGCGGAAATCGCCGCAAGGTCGCCACAAGCCGTCAGTTTTTGGGACCATGTGTAACGGCGAAGCCCAAGAGCTCTTGGAACGTCTAACAATGCCCAGTTTTTCCAGATTAGTGAACTCCTCGCGCGCGATGGCCAGTTTAGCTGGGTCCAAGCGCCGAGCCTTTGCAAAAACGGGAGGGCCTGTGGTTGTTATGAAATGTTCTACTCCATGTTTGGCCACCGTTGCTGAAAACGTGGGGACTGTGAGTGCTGGAAACTGAGCAAGCAGAGTGTGAAACTTACCACCCGCAGCTGAGACGCTGGCATGTGCAGTTGGCGGGGCCACCCGAGCTGTGCAGGGAATAGAATGAAAGGACAGTGCATTAATCAGACGTCTATTAGCAAGGTCAACCAATAAACCATGTGAGCACAAAAAATCAGCCCCTAACATGTTGAAACTGACTGCTGCTACAATAAATGTCCACTCAAATGAACGGCCCTGTAAGGACAGAAGCATGGTCCTCTCACCAAACGTTTTAATCGTGGAGCCGTTCGCTGCTGACACTGACACCCAGGGGGCTTTAGAAGGCGACAGCCGTTCCGCGTAGGTGGGTGTGACGAAGCTCAGCTGAGAGCCCGTGTCCACGAGGAACTGTTTCCCCGAGCGTGCATCCGTCAGGTAAAGCAGCTTGTTCTCGTTGCCGAGGGTCGCGGCTGCTACCGGCCCTCGGTCTTGGCGTTTCCCTGGTGCTTAAAATTGCACGGTGGGACGCACCTGTGCGCTCTCTCTGCAAAACGGCGGTGGTAGAAGCACGAGCCGTTCTCCGCTCCGCGTCGTCTGGCTCCTGTCGCCGCCGTCGTTGGTGCGTCTGGCGCCGCGGCCGCTGGACCCGCACTGTCTCCGAACGCCGTTCCCGGACTGGCCGCCGCGGCCGAGACCGCGTTCCGCTTGTGGGCGTCGACCAACCTCTGCGCCTCCTTGCTCAACCCATGGTAGTCTCGCCTGGCCAATCGGGGTGGCTCTGCCAGGGCCACTCTCACTGCTGGTGGTAGGGTTCGAAGGAAAAGGTGGGCGAAAATGAATTCGCCATCCTCAGAGGCTTTGAGCTGCAGCATCTTCACCATCAGGTCCGCAGGTCTATCACTTTCGGCCTCCGTCAGCGCCAGGAGCCCATCTGCTCTTTGTTGGACTGAGGGGGTGAAATGGCTGATCAGCGCGTCCTTCAATGCGCTGTACTTGTCGCTGTCTGGTGGATGATTAACCAGATCTTCCACTCTCTGGACCGTGTCGCTGTCCAGCTTCGCTACCACGTGGTAGAATCTTGTGTCATCGTTGGAGATTCTCCGGAGGTTGAACTGCGCCTCGATTGCGCTAAACCATGAGCGCGGGCTGTGCTGCCAGAAATCGGGCAGCCGGATCGTGGAGGCGGCCATCAGGCTGGCTTCCACCGAGCCCCGCTCGGGAGAATTCTGTCTGCTCATTTTCCGTCGTAGGTCACCAGTGTAGAAGCATGCTCAAATAACGAGGCTGAGTTTCAGTCATAAAACCAGCTTTATTTGACAGAACGCAGCTTCTAGCATTCTCAAAGCAGGAAAGAGAAAGAATCATACTTCAACACCCTTTTATACATTTCCAGCATCAGAATTCAAGTCACATGGTGTCTTCAGTCAACATACAGTTACAAAGCATCCCCTTGAAGCTTCACCATTGTCTCTCATTTCCTGATGAACCGGAATACCCTCTGGGGCGTCTTCTGTGGGACAAAGAGACAAATCTCACACTTCCTTGTTACCTCCTGTAGATTCGAGTCCTCAGTCCTTGCAGACGTGACACCCCACAATACACATTCAGTCCTGTCTCTGTGGCAGCGTGAGCCCACAATGTGTGTCGGCCACAGTTTATGTATTTACTTTGGGTTTTTGTCTTATGTGCCCTCCTCTCTCTAGACACTCCCACTCGCTGCTTACAGTCCGCTCTCCTGTCATCTCAGCTGTGAGCAGTTATGTAAATAGGTCACCTGCCAACTCAGCTGCCCGCACCTGCCGCTCATTTGTTTCTCTCGTATTTAAGCACTGTCTGTTCATTGTTTCGTTGCGGCAGTATCGATGCATTGTTTGGAGTTGAATGGACTGTATTCCCCCGTATATTCTCCTCTCCTCCTCCAGAGCCATTCCCGCTCTGGAGTACCAATCTCTGTAAGTTACCCTTATTTGTATATTTGTACCGTCTGCACAACTTTTGGAATTTTTATTCTCTTTTGTTATTAAATGGCACAACTACAGTTCAGCGCGTGGGTCTGTCTTTCTGCCCCGAAGGGGTGTTCATGACATACAAAGGTAAAAAAAAAAAATATGGTTTATTTCTTGGATAGTCAAAAATCTGGCATAAATTTCTACATACATAATTACAGCTACTTCAAGTACTCAAGAAATCCTGTGGCAGATGCTGTGCAGTAACATTCGTTAGTAAGAAAATAAATTAAGACCTGTTTATTCTACTGTTAAAACTTAAACTATTTTTTAACCTCAGTTTCCACCATGGTGATCAGTAAAGTTTTACATTATTATCTTAATCTGTAACAACAATAAACAACTGTAACTTTTTTCACTGTTTACCAAATTATTAGACTGAGCAGCTGCACATCAAAGCTGATGATTTAAAAAAAATATTTATGTAAAACATGACTACTGCACAATTAGTATGTGCTGTTACATTCATAGATGCAAATGTTGATCATATCATGAACCTGTCATGTGTGTCAGCTTGGTAAGGAGCAGTTAGTGGAGTCTATTCCAAGCCATATATTGGCTGATATTATTATACAGTCATAATTATAATGTGAACATGTCAGAAATGAAATTTTGTTGGTTACATAGACTTTAGACTGCCCCCCCCCCCAACCACCAGATTAGCAGCAGAAGATGAATGAGCTAGTTAGCAGCATAGCTAGTACTGGTTAGCTTACCTGTCAGAAGAATAAAGGTCACCTCTGCTGGACTTTTCAGCCCTTTCAGACTCTTCAGCAGACATTAGCCATCAGAAGCAGAACTCATATTTATCCTGCTCTTTTGTCATGCTATACTTCAGAACGATTAGGAAACTGAAGTTTGCCTTGAGACTCAGGTATTTAACTGAGTAATTCACTACCTGGCAACCCAACAACCCAAAACGAGACATGGCACATAACATCAAGCTAGCAATGCTACTGGCTGTGACATCCTCACTGGACTTCCATGTTTGTCTTACTCCAGCTGCAGGATGTAAATATTTATATAATTGTCGGTCCACAAAAAATTACAAAATATTATTTTTCATCAATATACTAATTTTTAGAAGAACATTAAGACTTACATTGTGCACATTTCTAAATGCTTTGTTGATGTACTATTTTTTTTTTTTTAAATCTTTGTTTTCATGAAAATCTTCTATATTTCACCTTTAATTTAGCTTTATTCTCAACAAGACCTCAATGATGATTTTTACTAGGTGCCATCATGAATATGACTCAGGGTGTATGTGTATAAAACAAACAGGAGGTAGTTTGGGTTTACTGCAGAAGCCATCAGACTGGTGAATAATAACAGCGCAAGAAATGGTAAGTGTACACTGATTAATACGAGGGATGGGCTGAGGTGATGTTTAGTATCAGTATCAGGTTTGATCCCGGCAAAAAGCAGATACGGTATCGGGGAGCAATAAAGAATAAAAAAAGATCCATTAAAATATAAAATAAGCCAATAAAATCCTTTTAAAACTGTTTACATTCTGTGAACAGTTCTCTGGCACAGGTTTTCCCTGCACAGCAGTGACTGTAGCTCTGCTGTGTGTGTGGAGTCTGCATTTACACACTAAGAAATCAAAGTACAGAAATGGACCTAAAAAGGTACAAACGCTCC
The DNA here is from genome assembly GCA_020510985.1 of Pholidichthys leucotaenia. NCBI lineage: Eukaryota > Metazoa > Chordata > Actinopteri > Cichliformes > Pholidichthyidae > Pholidichthys > Pholidichthys leucotaenia. Next base: position 335,355,344 of record CM035844.1, read on the forward strand.
AGCAGTACCCTAAAAGTAAGAGATCTGTACCTTGTAGAACATATCTGGAACCCCAGTGACAAGATTGATTTCTTTGTGTGCAAGATTAAAAATAGAGAAACTAAACAAAATATATCATTGCAAACAAAAATGCCATTATGAAATAAACAAAATGGAAGACAGATAAATGGATATCTGATTTTATCTGTTGTGTGTATTTACCTCCTCATAAAATCTTTCTAAAACTTTAGACTGACAGAGTGAGTGCTGTTGCTATAGAGAAGATATTTGCTGGTTATTGCAGAAAATTTAAATTTTGTCTTCAGGAGGATAAAAGCACTCTGTAGTCACGTGAAACAAATAGATTCAAGAAAAGTTTACATCCCTTTGTCTGTGGCCATGAGGTGAACTGTTAATTATTGAGGAAGTTATTAAATTATTAAAGCATTTTATGCCAATATTCAGGGATAATACAGCAGATTTCTCGAAAGATATTTCCTCAGTCATAATTAGATATTACAGAAAATGAGTACAATGTAATTTAACTTTATTAGAGCTGTGATAGAGGACTGACATCTGACTGCTATTATGGCTTCATATCAGACTCATCAAAATCATACTGGACAGAAACTCACATCCCAGTTCAGACTGTTCTTTGCAATTTACTGATTGTAATAAAAATCAAGTTTTTTTGGTGTTATTTATTTTGTATTATATATTATGTCCCCCCCCCCATGGATTGTCATCTTATCATGGTGGGGGGTTTGCATGCCCTAATGATTCCAGGAGCTGTGTTGTTCGGGGCAATTTGCCTCTGGTAGGGTCACCCAAGACAAACTGGTCCTGGGTGAAGGGCCAGACTAAGAACGATCCAACAGATTCTCATGATGAATGCTAGAACAAGGATTCAGTGTTCCCCTCCTGGTATGGGGCTGCTGGGGCCCCATCCTGGAGCCAGGCCTAGGGGAGGGGCTCGATGGCTAGCATCTGGTGGCCAGATTTCCGCCCATGGGACCCGGCCAGGCTCAGCCCGAAGGAGTTACATGGGTCCACCCTCCAGTGGGCTCATCACCTACAAGAGGGATCATGGGGGTCCGGTGCTATGTGGATCAGGTGGCGGTCAAAGGCAGAGACCTTGGAGGTCTGATCCCAAGCTTCCTAAACTGGCTTTTGGGATGTGGAATGTCACCTCTCTGGTGGGGAAGGAGCCTGAGCTGGTGCATGAGGTTGAGAGATACCGGCTAGATATAGTCGGCCTCACCTCAACACACAGCTCCAGTTCCAGAACCAGTCTCCTGGAGAGGGGCTGGAGCTTGGCCTACTCTGGAGTTGCCCCAGGCAAGAGACGACAAGCAGGGGTGGGTATTCTTGTATCCCCCCACCTTGCTGCCTCTATATTGGAGTTTTCCCTGGTGGACGAAAGGGTTGTTTCCCTGTGCTTTCAGGTTGGGAAACGGGTCCTGACCATCATTTGTGCCTATGCACTAAATGATGGTTCAGAGTACCCACCCTTTATGGAGTCTCTGACTGGGGTGCTGGAGAATGTGCCTCTTGGAGTCTCCATTGTCCTACTGGGGGACTTAATGTGCATGTGGGCAATGACAGTGAAACCTGGAGGAGGGTGATTGGGAAGAACGGCCTGCCCGATCTGAACCTGAGTGGTGTTCAGTTATTGGACTTCTCTGTTAACCACAGTTTGTCCAAAACGAACACCATGTTCAAGAAAAAGGGTGTCCATATGTGCACCTGGCACCAGGACACCCTACGTCGCAGGTCGATGATCAATTTTTGTTATTGTGTCATCAGACCTGCGACCGTATGTCTTGGACACTCAGGTAAAGAGAGGCACAGAGCTGTCAACTGATCACCACCTGGTGGTGAGTTGGATCTGATGGCAGGGGAGGATGCCATTCAGACCTGGTAGACCCAAACAAATAGTGAAGGTGTGCTGGGAACGTCTGGCTGAGGCCCCTGTCCGGGAGGTCTTCAACTCCCACCTCCGGAAGAACTTCAACCACATTCCGAGGGAGTCTGGAGACATGGAGTCAGAATGGGTCATGTTTTCTACTTCCATTGAAGCAGCTGCCCAGAGCTGCGGCTGCCAGGTCATTGGGGCATCTCATGGTGGCAACCCCCGAACCAAGTGGTGGACACCAGTGGTGAGGGGGGGCCATTAAGCTGAAGAAGGAGTCCTATCAAGCTTGGTTGGCTTGTGGGACTTCTGAAGCAGCTGAGGTGTACCGGCAGGCCAAGTGGAGTGCAGCTCGGGTGGTTGCTGAAGCAAAAACTTGGGTATGGGAGGAGTTCGGCAAGGCCATGGAGCAAGACTTTTGGTCGACCTCGAATAGATTCTGGCAAACTGTCCATCGGCTCAGGAGGAGGAAGCAGCTCCCTGTCCACACTGTGTATGGTGCGGATGGGGCACTGCTGACTTCGACTGGGGATATCGTTGGGTGGTGGAAGGAATACTTCAAGGATCTCCTCAATCTCACTGACACGCCTTCCACAGAGGAAGTGGGGCTTGTGGACGAGGGGGACGACTCGCCTATCACGGGGGCTGAGGTTCGCAAGGTGGTTAAAAATCTCTGGTGGTCGGGCCCCGGGGGTGGACAAGATTCAGCGTGAGTGCCTCAAGGCCCTGGGTGTTGTAGGGCTGTCATGATTGACATGCCTCTGCAACATTGCATGGAGGTCCGGGGCAGCGTCTTTTGCATGGGAAACTGGGGTGGTGGTTCCTCTCTTCAAAAACGGGGACCGGAGGGTGTGTTCCAACTTTAGAAGGACCACACTCCTCAGCCTCCCTGGGAAGGTCTATGCCAAGGTACTGGAGAGGAGAGTCCGGCCGTTGGTCAAACCTCGGATTCAGGAGGAGCAATGTGGTTTCCATCCTGGCCATGGGACATCGGACCAGCTCTTTACCCTCTCAAGAATCCTTGAGGGTTCGTGGGAGTTTGCCCAACCACTTTATATGTGTTTTGTGGACTTGGAGAAGGCATTCGACCGCGTCCCTTGTGGTTTATTGTGGGGGTGCTTCGGGAGTATAGGGTATCGGGCTTGTTATTTCGAGCTATTCGGTCTCTGTACAATCGTTGTGAGAGTTTGTTCCGTATTGCCAACACTTGGTCAGACTCATTCCCAGTGAGAGTTGGACTCCACCAGGTCTGCCCTTTGTCACCGATCCTGTTCATCATTTTTATGGACAGGATTTCTAGGCGCAGTCAGGAAATGGAGGGTGTCATGCTTGGTGACCACAGGATCTCATCTCTGTTGTTTGCAGATGATGTTGTCCTGCTGGCTTCATCCAGCAATGACCTACAGGTTTTACTGGGACGGTTTGCCGCTGAGTGTGAAGTGGCTGGGATGAGAATCAGCACCTCCAAGTCCGAGTCCATGGTCTTCAGCCGGAAAAAGGTGGATTGTCCTCTCCGGGTTGGGGACAAGCTCCTGCCTCAAGTGGAGGAGTTTAAGTATCTTGGGGTCTTATTCACGAGTGAGGGGAGAATGGAGTGAGAGATTAATAGATGGATCGGAGCAGCATCTGCAGTGATGTGGACATTGTACCGGTTTGTTGTGGTAAAGAGTAAGCTAAGCTCTAAGACAAAGCTGTCGATTAACCAGTCAATCTACCTCCTACCCTCACGTATGGTCATGAGCTTTGGGTAATGACCGAAAGAACGAGATCGCGGACACAAGTGGCTAAAATGAGCTTTCTTCGTAGGATTGCTTGACTCACCCTCAGAGATAGGGTGAGGAGCTCAGTCATCCGGGAGAGGCTCAGAGTAGAACCGCTGCTCCTCCACATTGAACGGAGCCAATTGAGGTGGTATGGGCATCTGATCAGGATGCCTCCTGGACGCCTCCCACTTAAGGTGTTTTGGGCACGTCCCTCTGGGAGGAGACCCCGGGGCAGACCCAGGACTTGCTGGAGAGACTATGTTTCCCAGCTGGTCTGGGAACGTCTTGGTATCCTCTCTGGAGAGCTGCAGCAGGTGGCTGGGGACAGGGAAGTCTGGGCTTCTCTGCTTGAACTGCTGCTTCCGTGATCCAGACCTCCGGAAAAGCAGTAGAAGATGGATGGATGGATGGATGTTATGTCCATACTGCATACAATGTATTCTAATGACCGACCCATTTGTTAATCAGTTAAATTAATGCTGCTGTTTGGTGGTATTAAAATGGTCATGGTAACCTTTCTGCTGTTAAAATCTTACGCTGATATATAAATATTACAGCTTCACATCTATTATTATTTTTATTAAAATAGATATAAATTAGCATTTATGTGTTTGACAGAAAAAAATATATATATATACAGCATATATACTGTATATATATATATATATATATATATATATATATATATATATATATATATATATATATATATATATATATATATATGTATATATACACTACTGTTCAAAAGTTTGGGGTCACCCAGACAATTATTTTGTGTTTTCCATGAAAAGTCACACTTATTTAACACCATGAGTTGTAAAATGAATAGAAAATATAGTCAAGACATTGACAAGGTCAAGTTTTATAGCTTCTCTAACCAGCTAAACTGTTTTCAGCTGTGCTAACATGATTGCACAAGGGTTTTCTAATCATCCATTAGCCTTCTGACGCAATGAGCAAACACATTGTACCATTAGAACACTGGAGTGATAGTTGCTGGAAATGGGCCTCTATACACCTATGTAGATATTGCACCAAAAACCAGACATTTGCAGCTAGAATAGTCATTTACCACATTAGCAATGTATATTAGATATTAGAGTGTATTTCTGATTAGATTAAAGTTATCTTCACTGAAAAAAACAGTGCTTTTCTTTCAAAAATAAGGAAATTTCTAAGTGACCCCAAACTTTTGAACGGTAGTGTATATATATATATATATATATATATGAACCCTGAAAAGTGCTGTTGCAAGAATGTAGTTTTAAAACTTTAATATCTCCAACCTTAAACACGTGCAGAAACACCATGGAAAGGAATATACTGAATTTATTCAGGCCACAAGATGCATATTGGTTTTGTATCACTATCGGCCAATGTCCAAATTTAAAAATATTTGTTTGGATCAGGCATTTAAAAAGCTCTATTGTTGTATAACCTAATTAATACAACTGTATTTTAACTTTAATTTGGATTTTATTCACTACACTTTCCCTTTCCCCCACTATATTAGATTGCTAGTTATTTACTCTTGTGTTTGCAGATAAAATCTGTGCTCCCCTGTTTGCTTACCTGTTTGACTTTAATTACCCCTTTGGGGATAAATGAAGTGTTCTGAATCAAACTGGAATATTTATAAATGGCAGTGTTTCTGTCCCATTATCAGTTGTTGCTTTAGAGAATTTTTGACCCAGTTTGGTTTAAATGCAATGTATTGTGTTAAGACTGCAAATACATTTTCTGCTTTGCTCATAAATTCTGATGATCTTTAGCCTCTAGCTTTAATTACGGCCCACATTCTCCGTGACATCATTTCCATGAGTTTATAAGAGGTCATGATATTTATCTTCTACTTTTACATTTCTTAAACAACTAGTGAGATGACATATCCTGTCATTGTTGAAAATACAGTGCACCCGGAAAGTCTTCACAGCACTTTACTTTTTCCACATTTTGTTATGTTACAGCCTTACTCCAAAAGGAATTAAATTCATTTTTTCCTCAAATTTCTACACACAACACCCCATAATGACAATGTGAAAAAAGTTTTTTTTTTTTTTAATTTTTGCAAATGTATTAAAAATAAAAAAAACTAAGAAATCACATGTACATTAGTATTCACAGCCTTTGCTCAATACTTTGTTGTTGCACCATTGGCAGCAATTACAGCCTCAAGTCTTTTTGAATATGATGCCACAAGCTTGGCACACCTACTGTATCTTTGCGCAGTTTGGCCCATTCTTCTTTGCAGCACTTCTCAAGCTCCATCAGGTTGGATGGGAAGTGTTAGTGCACAGCCATTTTCAGATCTCTCCAGAGATGTTCAATTGGATTCAAGTCTGAGCTATGGCTGGGCCACTCAAGGACATTCACAGAGTTGTCCTGAAGCCACTCCTTTGATATCTTGGCTGTGTGCTTAGGGTCGTTGTCCTGCTGAAAGATGAACCGTTGCCCCAGTCTGAGGTCAAGAGCGCTCCAGAGCAGGTTTTCATCCTGGATGTCTCTGTACATTGCTGCATTCATCTTTCCCTCTATCCTGACTAGTCTCTCAGTTCCTGCCACTAAAAAACATCCCCACAACATGATGCTGTTACCAACATTAACGTGGTTATGAACAACGCCCAGTTTCCTACAAACATGACCCCTGGCATTCATGCCAAAGAGTTCAATCTTTGTCTCATGAGACCAGAGAATTTTGTTTCTCATGGTCTGAGAGTCCTTCAGATGCCTTTTGGCAAACTGCAGGCAGGCTGCCATGTGTCTTTTACTAAGGAGTGGCTTCCATCTGGCCACTCTACCATACAGGCCTGATTGGTGGATTGCTACAGAGATGGTTGTCCTTCTGGAAGGTTCTCCTCTCTCCACAGAGCAACGCTGGAGCTGTGACAGAGTGACCATTGGGTTCGTTGTCACCTCCCTGACTAAGGCCCTTCTCCCCCGATCACTCAGGTTAGATGGCCGGCCAGCTCTAGGAAGAGTCCTGGTGGTTCTGAACGTCTTCCATTTACAAATGATGGAGGCCACTGTGCTCAAAGCAGCAGAATTTTTTCTGTACCCTTCCCCAGATTTGTGCCTCGAGACAATCCTGTCTTGGAGGTCTACAGACAATTCCTTTGACTTCATGCTTGGTTTGTGCTCTGACATGCACTGTCAACTGTGGGACCTTATATAGACAGGTGTGTGCCTTTCCAAATCATGTCCAATCAACTGAATTTACCACAGGTGGACTCCAATTAAGCTGTAGAAACATGTCAAGTATGATCAGTGGAAACAGGATGCACCTGAGCTCAATTTTGAGCTTCATGGCAAAGGCTGCAAATACTTATGTACATGTGATTTTATATTTTTTTATTTTTAATAAATTTGCAAAAATCTCAAAAAAAAACCATACTTTTTTACGTTGTCATTATGGGGTATCGTGTGTAGAATTTTTGAGGAAAAAATGAATTTAATCCCTTTTGGAATAAGGCTGTAACATAACAAAATGAAGCGCTGTGAATACTTTCTGGATGCACTATACACGACTTTGTTTCAGAAGGGTCATATCCTGCATCAGGCAAAGAAAACAACGAGATTGTTGAGACTACTAAAATCTGGTTAAGAACAGGCTGAGACATTATTAAATGAAATTTTCCATTTGACTGGCATTGTAAAATGCCCACAATTGTGGCTTTTTTTATGCTAAAAAACAGTTTGATTTTCACGTTGCTCTGTTGCCCATATTCAGTGGCTCCCTGTGGTTTTGAAAACTCACAAATGTACAGAAAAATAGCCACAAATTTATAACTGAATAAATTCACTAATGTACAAGAATAAGCTGCAAAATAAGGATAAACTCTCAAATATGAGGGAAAAAGATATGTTGCTTATTTATAAGAAAAAAGTTATGAATTTACAAGGAAAAGTTCCAAATTAAAGAAAAAATGTTGCAAATTTATGTGAAGAGTTTCAAATGAAAAAAGTTGCAAAATTATGTGACAAAAGATGCACACATGCACAAGAAAAAAACTCAGTTTGTGAAATGATGCAAATTTAACAAAGTGCAGAAAATTTGCGTGGAAAATGTTTATTATAGTGTTAAAAGTTTATTAATTTGCAATTACAAACACGTTTATGAGGAAAATTTATGTATTTATTTGAAAAATCTCCAAATTTATGAAAGATTATGCAAATTTACAAGGAAAAAAAATTGAAAATTAAAGAGAAAAACTTGCAAATTTATTTTTTTTAAAAAATCCACAAATTTGGGAGAAAAAGTCGCAAAATTACATGAAAAGTTGTGAGTTTTTAGGAAACGAGTTGACTTTAGTTTGCCTACCAGCATGGCATCGGGGTGGAGGATGCAGTGAGCTTCCTCCAACATCGTTCCTTGTCCCACCTGGAGAAGCCTGGGAGCACTGTGAGGATCATGTTCTTTGATTTCTCCATTGCTTTCAACACCATCCAACCAGTGATCCTGAGGGACAAGCTGCTGTGCGCAGGGGTGGACCAGCACCTGTCATTGTGGATCCCGGACTACCTCACAGACCGACCACAGTTTGTGAGAACCCAGGACTGTGTGTGTCTGATACCATCATCTGCAGCACTGGGGCTCCCCAGGGAACAGTTCTGGCTCCCTTCCTGTTCATCCTCTACACTGCTAACTTTTCACACAACACACCACACTGCCATCTACAGAAGTTCTCCAATGACTCTACGATCGTCGGACTCATCTCTGATGCAGATGATGCGGAGTACAGAGGACTTATCCAGGACTTTGTGGACTGGTGCCTGCAGAACTGCCTCCAGATCAATGCGAGGAAAACCAAGGAACTGGTGGTGGGCTTCCGCAGGCGAGGACAACCCCCCACAGCACCAGTAAACATCCAGGGAACAGACATTGAGATGGTGACATCTTACAAGTACCTGGGTGTTCATCCAAACAATAAACTGGACTAGGCACACAACACCAATGGGCTCTACAAGAAGGGGCAGCGCAGGCTGTACCTCCTGAGGAGACTCAGGTCTTTTGGAGTGCAAAGGGCACTCCTAAAGACCTTCTACGATTCGGTGGTGGCATCAGCGATCACATTTGACAAAAATGGACAGCATCCATCCCACTTTGGATGGTGCATCTCATTTATCTAACAATCTGGCATTATTTTTATCCAAATTTCCAAAACCGTGACAACTCAGAGTTGGGACCAGGAAGCAGAGTCACAGTCTTACACGCCTCTCTGCAGCTCCTCTTCATCCGCCACCCCTCAACTTAGCCCCTGTCTTCCCCATCAGAGAATCATTGTCTGCTCCCTCCAAAGCAAATAAAAATATAATGTATAAGCATCCCAAAGTGATTAAACAAAAAGTTGGTAAAACTCAAATTAAACATGAAGCCTCTAAATTGAATGATTTGGCCTCTGTTCCTCCTCATAATTTAAAAATTAAATGTGGTTTATTAAATATTAGGTCTCTAACTCCCAAGTCTCTGTTAGTCCATGATCTGTTAATTGATCATCAGATTGATTTAATATCCCTTACAGAGACTTGGTTAGGGCAAGAGCATTATGTTGGTTTAAATGAATCAACTCCCTCTGGTTATTTAAACTGTCAAAATCCCAGAAGTTCTGGTTGTGGAGGAGGAGTAGCAACAATTTACCATTCCAAATTACTAGTTAATGTAAAGCAAAAAACATGCTATAATTCCTTTGAGGGCCTGGTCCTCAGTATTGGGCACTTTAGCAATTTTAGGCTAAACTCAATTTTATTTGCCATAGTTTATCTTCCTCCATCAACCTACTCAGAATTTTTAGCTGAATTTGCTGAATTCTTAGCTGATTTAGTGCTGAAATCAGATAGAATAATTATAGTAGGGGACTTTAATATACATGTAGAAGTAGATAGTGATTGCCTTAATGTGGCATTTAATTCAATATTAGACTCGATGGGGTTTTCTCAGAAAGTAGGAAATTCTACTCATTATCCCCACCATACGTTGGACCTTGTTCTGACATATGGCATAGAAATAGAAAATCTGGTAGTGTCTCCTCATAACCCTGTACTGTCAGACCATTGTCTGTTAACCTTTGATTTTACTATTTCTGACTATTTGGCTCCTAAAGAAAAATATTACTACAGTAGATGCCTCTCAGATGATGTTGTTACCAGATTTATGCAGATTGTTTCCTCTATGCCATGTGTCAACACAACAGAAAAAAACTATGGAGAGCTTGCTCTGTCATGGGTGGCCCTCGTGAGCCACCATAAGACGCCACAAGTCACCAATGAGTTTGCAATGATGTTTATTAAGGGTTAGGGATGACACAAAGTAACAGAGTAACGAGCCTCGATGGGCAAAAACACACTACACAGGAAGCAGAGACTGTAAGGCTGAGCAAGCTCACTTACGATACAAGGACGAGGGAAGATCGTAGACGTGGAAATCAATAAGGACGTCTGAGACGAGGAACGCTCGCTCGACGTCCGATGAGGGAATGTTTGACGAGACTGCTGCATTGGGCTGCATTCAGCGTCCGCTTAAAAGCCGGTCCACTGATGAGCCACAAATGCAGCACAGCTGTTCAGCTTTGGCAGCAGGAAGCTCCTCCGAGCGCTGTCACAATAAGAGCCTGGGGAGCCAGAAGGTAAACACTGCTGTCAAGCCTGAAGGAGATGATGTATGACGACGCGCGGACGAGATCGATGCTCGGATCATAACATGCTCCTTCTGTAATTGATAGCATGGTAGATAGTGTTACAGCTTTTCTGCATCAGACTCTAGACTTGGTGGCCCCCTTAAAAAAGAAAAAGTCTAATCAGAGATTTCTAACTCCTTGGTTCAACACAGAAACTCGTAGCTTAAAACAGAAGACTCGTCAGTTAGAAAGAAAATGGTGCTCCACTAATTTAGATGAAATCTATTTAGCTTGGAGAAATCATCTTTTAATTTATAAAAAAAAAAATCTCTTAGAAAAGCTAGAACGAGTTATTATTCTGCATTAATGGAAGAGAGCAAGAATAATCCCAGGTCTCTTGTCAGTACTGTAGCCAGGTTGACAAAGAGTCAGGACTCTGTCAATCCTAGCATTCCCTTAGAGCTTACTAGTCAGGACTTTATGAACTTTTTCAATAATAAAATTTCATCCATCAGAGATAAAATCAATCAGATTCTTCCCACCGTTAACTTAAATACAGTAACTACAACTCCTTCAATTGATATCTGTCTTGATGAGTTTACTCCAATTGACCTTTTAGAGTTAGACAAAATAGTTTCCTCATCCAAGCCTTCAACTTGTCTTTTAGACCCTATTCCTACCAGGTTATTTAAAGAAGTCTTCCCAATTATTGGTAGCTTTATTCTTCATATAATCAATTCTTCATTAACTTTAGGCCATGTACCGCGGGCTTTTAAAACGGCTGTAATTAAACCCTTACTCAAAAAGCCAACGCTAGATCCAGGAGCTTTAGCTAACTATAGACCAATCTCTAATCTCCCTTTCATTTCAGAAAACTTAGAAAGAGTTGTTGCTACACAATTATTTGACCACTTGCAGGAAAATGGTTTACTTGAAGAGTTTCAGTCTGGGTTTAGAATCCATCATAGTACTGAAACAGCCTTAGCGAAGGTCACTAACGACCTCCTCATCGCATCTGATAATGGACTTGTTTCTGTACTTGTCCTTTTAGACCTTAGTGCAGCTTTTGATACTATTGATCATAATATTCTACTTGATAGATTAGAACACTATGTTGGACTTAATGGAACTTTGTTGCAGTGGTTTAGCTCTTATTTATCTGATAGGTTCCAGTTTGTTCATGTCAATAATGAGTTTTCTTTCAACTCAAAGCTCAGTCATGGAGTTCCACAGGGATCTGTGCTAGGCTCTGCTCTTTTTAGTTTATATATGCTTCCGTTAGGCAACATTATTAGAAAGCACTGTATACATTTTCGTTGTTATGCAGATGACACACAATTATACCTGTCAATGAAGCCAGATGATAGTAATCAATTAGCCAAGTTGGAAGCCTGTCTTAAGGAAATCAAAGCTTGGATGACTTGCAATTTCCTGCTATTAAATTCAGATAAGACTGAAGTCATTCTTGTTGGTCCAAAAAACCTTAGAAATACCTTTCCAAATCAAACTTTCAGTTTGGATGTGGTTACTCTTTCTCTTAATAGCTCTGTGAGGAACCTTGGAATTATTTTTGATCAAGATCTGTCTTTCAATTCACATATTAAATTTGTTTCTAAGACTGCCTTCTATCATTTGCGTAAAATTGCCAAGCTTAGGAGCATCTTGTCTCAGAGTGATGCTGAGAAACTGATCCACGCTTTTGTTAGCTCTAGATTAGATTATTGTAATTCTTTATTATCAGGTTGTCCTAAAACATCTTTAAAAAGTCTTCAGTTGATCCAAAATGCTGCAGCAAGAGTTTTAACAGGTACTAGAAAAAGAGATCATATCTCTCCGGCTCTGGCCTCCCTTCACTGGCTTCATTGTTTAACACAATCTTGGAGAGTGAGAGGGTGCCAGTGGTGCAGTGGTTAGCACTGTTGCCTTACCGCTAGAAGGTTCCAGGTTCGAATCTCCAGGCTGGCAGGGGTTGGAACCTTTCTGTGTGGAGTTTGCATGTTCTCCCTGTGCTGCGTGGGTTTACTCCGGGGGCTCCGGTTTCCTTCCACAATCCAAAGACATGCACGTTAGGTTAATTGGTTTTTCTAAATTGTCCCTAGATATCTGTCTTCTATAGGCTCTTAGAATAGAGGGTTAGTACTAGTGAAGCGCTTTGAGTGGTCTTTGTGACTAGAAAAGCGCTATATAAGTGCAGGTTAGTTAGTTGGTTATTAACTATTGCTCTGAGTGGTGCTATCCCTTTGCTGCTGCAATCCTGGAATTTCCCCATTGTGGGACTAATAAAGGCTTATCTTATCTTATCTTATCTTATCAATCAGGAGTTCAGAGGAAAACACCCTCAAATTTGAGATGTTGCAAATTTAAGCAAAAAATAATAAATTAATCTTTGAAAAGCTGTAAACTGATTTTTAAAAAAAGTGGAATTTTTTTGAATAGAAAAAAGTTGTTTGTGAGAGCGATGTTGCAATTTGTTTGGCTGTTTTATCTCCATTTTTAAGGCTCAAATAAGTTTTGTGGCTCCATTCAATTTTTTGGGACAAAATAGGGCTGATTTCATAGTCATGGTTGCTGACCCCTGACCTAAACCTATTCTGATTTTTAAAAAATTTTATTTCATAGATGTACTGTCCGATTTGCAGATCGCCATACTGAACATGAATAGTTTTCAATAGTTTTCAGGTCAGCGTCTGAACAAGTAATCTCCGTGTACTCAGAGACTTCCGACTGCTCTTATTGGCTGGTCATAGACAGGGTTAGTGTAAGGGGTCATCTGAGCAGAACAGCTCTATCTGTATGTACGGCAGCCCAACTCACCTGCTAACCAGGGGTCCTTATGATGAAGCGGGTTCAGCATACCCAGGGTATCCTTCAGTTATCTGGCTTCATTAACTCAGACATCTTAGATCATGATTATCTGCCCCATGAACAAGGTTATCAACTCAGGACCTGGGTTTGAGTGTGTTCACATAAAGGGTGTGTTGTGATTTCAACAGATGGCAATTAGCGAGAATGGACAGACCATCCTACAGCAGAGTGATGTACTTCACTTATGAAGAACAAAGGCTGAGGATAAATAAATATGCAGAGTACTGGCATATAATATGGGATAAAAGCAACATGGTTGCAGCACCCAAAGCCTGGAAAGAAGCTTGGTGGGGGAAAAAAGCCAACAGTGTGAATGTTAAATACTACTCTCCATCACATACTTAACACTGTACAATATCCCTATTGCACATTCATGACTTTCTGCATTCCTTTTACATCTGTAGCCCCAGTGGTGTCAAGCACACTGGAGCAAATAAAGAATAAATGCAAAAAATATAACTCATAGTACCTTGTCCCAATATTACCTTTCATTATGAAAAGGACCCACTCCGGGAAAAGCCACAGAAGCATCAGATCCAGGACTACTCAACTTACAGCAGTCGGACTGTGTCATAATTCATACACAAGCGAGGATCCACATGCAGGATGCAAACATGGAGACAAGAGTACAGGCAACTGAATGATTCCATTGAACTGCAGTAACTGTAATGTTGGACCCACGCCGCTAGATTTACTCTTGCAGGGGAAGGAAAAGGTGAAAGTAAGGGCTCCTTTTTTACAGATGGAGAAGTGTTAATGATGATCCCGCACCAGACTGAAGCCTCTATAGCTCAGGACCCATAACTACCCACAGGTGTGAGCAATCCACCAGCTGTAGCCACTAACCCTCTTTGGCTCCTGATGAAAGAGATTATGCAATGCAAAGAGCAAAACGAGGCAAGATGGTGCATGCTTACCTGGATCCACTACAGACTGCTTAACTGGAGCTATACAATCATTTTTTTTTCTACTTATTTATATTCTACTTTAGCAACATTTTAGCTTATTTATTTGTGCTGTTATAGTAGGTTGTTTTACCTTACACTGAACTGCAGGTGTAAAACTTTTTTTTTTTTAACATGGAGCATAAACATGATAAAAAAGGAATCATGAATATTGTAGCATAGCAAAAGTACAAATCATGTAAAAAAGTTTGAATTTTGCAAAATAATACTATAAGGGTGAATGCACAGGATAAAATTCCTTGTGTCTGCATCTCATTAAACTACAGTGAGGACTGCAGCCTTTGAAACCGTACACCTTAATGTGGTCTAGCGTGTGTGAGCCTGGTTGGAGCCATCGGCTGAGCGACCAGCACCTCGTCTCCTGTTTCTGCAGTGTGAGGCAGCTTTGGTTTACCAGTCCTTCCCCTAAGGCAGGATGCCAGTCTATTACCGAGGCCTATTCCCATCCATCTTTCTGACAACAAGGGTCAAACCAGAGGAGGGTCGGGTCTTTATTTTCTAATCTGCTCTGTGAATCGTTTGGGCTTCTACCCACAAACTTTTACTGTGCAATATTTCTCCCCTTTTGAAGAAATTCTCACAAAGCAGGCGGCTCAGAAATATATTGGTTACTGTGCAGCAGGTAGACACAATTATGTTTGTCGATGCCGTTTGTAGGGCTTTTTTTTTGCCTCTGAGGCTGGGCTGCAGATGCTGTCCGGCAGAGTCTGATGAAAAGATGGGAAGCTGAAACCTGCTGGCAGACTTTATCAGAGCCCACAGCAGGCATCAGATTTTACCTGAAGACTGATGTTATGGTAATGGATACGGGGGTCCGGCCACCAGCCAGGCTTTCGTGCTATCGATTTTGCAGAGATATTTTCCAGAGTAATCAAAGAGCTGTGAAATCCTTACTCTGCAAGTGCTCAGAGCTTCAGGGAGCTGCTATCGGGATTGCTTTTCTCCGGTTGAAGCTGAGAGTTGAGTAAACTGATACGTCTTTCACGCTAATGTACACACACTGCCGTCGGCATAAATGGGGAGGGCGAGCTGCAGTCTACAAACTAGCTGATTGGAGTCACAACGTGGGTCAGTGGATCGAGTGTTTGTGTCCAGCTTTATTGAAAAGTGCAGAGATGCTCTGTTTCTATTATCTTTTTTAAAGAATGCATTATGCAGCTGGTTAGAATACATTTTTCCTATTGATTACTCTTTTGCCTGGATAGTGTTGTGAATGACTCTTGTGGCTTATAAGTAAACTGTAGCCAATTATGTTTGTCCATTTCTGCAAACCACTGTAGGTCACATTCAGAAATGTCCAAGGAGAACGGGCCTTACTTTATTGGCCACTGGTGCCACTAAGCAAAACTTTATACAAAGAACATGTTTGTTTACTGATAGTACGGTATCTCAGATTGTAAGAATATTACATTTTGAGTTTGAGTAAAATATTATTCAAACAGCATATCTTCCTGACCAGTTCAGTACACACAACTACAATCATGGGAAAGACCACTGACTTCCTTGACAGTTGTCCAGAAAACAATCATGGACACACTCCATGTGGCGGGTTAGCCACACAAGGTCACTGCTGAAAAGGCTGGTTGTTTATAGAGTGCTGTATCAAAGCACATTAATCGAAAGCTGACTGGAAGAAAAAAGTGTGGCAGAAAAAGGTTAACAAGCAATAGGGATGAATGTAGCCTTCAGAATTCTCAAGAAAAGTTGATTCAAGAACTTCAGGGAGGTTCACAAGAAGTGGACCGAGTCTGGTGTTGATGCATCCAGAATCAGCACAGATGTGTTCAGAAAAGGAGCTACAACTATCATGTTCCTAATACTGAGGGTGCATTCACACCTAACCCATTTGGTCTAGACTGTCGGACTTTTCAGTTTGGTTCGTGTGCAGTTACAGATGTGTCCAGAGCTGCAGAAAACACCTCGAGAGCATGTTTGATAACTGTCGGCCTGTGCTGACAACACAGATGTCATCATGACAGCAAGATGTAGATGGTCAACTAATCTTATTTAGTTCCGTAAGAAAAGGATCAGTGTGAAACCAAACCTAACTACACCAGTTGTAGACAATGTAACGTAAACCTGAATCTTGGTCCGGACCTTGGTGTGGACTTTCAGGTATCACATTGCCCTAAGACACCCCTGAACCGCAGACAACATCAGAAGTGTCTTGAAATGCCTAAAGAGAGTGATCCTAAGTCCTATTTTCTGGTGAAGGCAAATTTAGCCTTTCATTTGGAAATCAAGGTCCTGGAGTTTTGAGGAAGAATTGTGAAGGCCAGAATCCAAAGGTGTTAAAGTCCAGTGTGAATCATCCTTGGAATTTGATTATTTGAAGTGCCTTGTCATCTGCTGATATTGGTTGACTGTGTTTTATAAAGGCCAAAGTCAACGGTGATTTTAGAGCACTTCATGCTTCCATCTGCTGAAAAGCTTTATGGAGATACTGACTTCCTTTTCCAGCTGGACTTGGCACCAGTCCATAGTATCAAAACTACGAAGAAAAGGTTTGTTGACCATAATATACTGTGGTTGACTGATCTGAACCCCATAGATTGTCTGTGAAGTAAAGTCAAGAGAAAGCTGTGAAACACCCGATCCAACAGTACAGATGAGTGAGGCAGTAATTTGAGGTAAATGAGCCCATACCAAGTATCGAGTGTATAAATGAACACACTTTAGAGAAGTTGGACATTTCTGTATTGTAAATCTTTATTTTGGATTAACTTTAGGGAATACTCTAATAACCTGAGATACCAGATTTCTGATTTTAATAAGCTATAAATCATAATCATCAAAACTGAAACAAAAAAGGCTTGAAATATAGGGGACGGCATGAGAGGTAGCACCTCACATTGGTTGCAGTTGCTTGTCAAGTTTCTTGGTAAGGCAGTTTAATGCTTGGTCTCCCATAAATACCCCCAAATCTCTCACTTATGGCTCCAAACAGATCGTGCATGCCATTGGCCATACCCTGAGACCTTACCTCGACTGGCGTGCTAAACTAACTGAGGGGAACCTGCATCCAGCGGAAGGTAGGTTGAGGGATGCCACCCTCTTTAAGTGTACAAAGACTGGCAGAAGGGGCAGATGAACTGCTTTGGTCAGTGGCTCAGAAGGCAGTAACAGTGATGTGTGTGGCACACTAGGGCAGTTGTTCTGGGGAAAAAAGAAGCTATTGGGCCACCACCTCAGAAAGGGACACTACTGATTATTCCCTTTGACAGTCATGAAAAAAGGCAGTATCTCACTTTTAAGTCAAATCAAATTTACTTTGGGAAATAAATGATGAAAAATGAATGAACTATAACAACTGGGGGTCTGGATTCCTCCCACAGTCCAACCTGTATGTTAAGTTAATCAGCCACTTCAACTCATCCACGGATGTGAGAAGTGCTCAATGCATAGAACAGAGTGCTGCATTACTGTGTGGTTAAATGGGTGAATGCTGTTTGTAGTGTGAAGTGCTCTGAGTGGACGGTAAGACTAGAAAAGCTCTATAGAATTTCCGGTCCATTTCCTTTTTCCATTTGCCATGTCTAAATTACTCCAATTTTTTTTTTTAACACTTTACTATGGATCAGAAACCGATGCATAGTGATGAATCCTTCATCGACCAGCTGGTGTATCAGTCAGACTGTTATCCTGCATTTGGCATGTCTTTTTAACATGTGGAACAAACTAGTGACGACAGTAACTGACTAGATTCTGCTGTAATGATCGTGATCCATCCTTGTACGAGTAACATTCTTTCCTGTAAACATAATTAAAATGCATTCTTAAATTGCAGCACATTTGGGGTATGCCGTTGGGAGTTTTGTTTCCGATGTAACACTGAAAAAAGAGTGAACAGCGGAGTAACAACTTGCCTTTCTGTTAATGCAGTAAAACAGTGTGAGTTTAGAGGATGTGCTGCTGCTCCAGATTGTGTCGAACGTTCACTGTTAAAAGCAGCTTGAGCCCATTACTCAATTAATGCAAAGGCAAAGAATTTGGCAACATAAGTAATTTTTCCCCTCTATTGTGCTGATTCACAGCAGCACACATTACCCAGGGCTCTGCTGGAATACTTCTCTGCCTTGTTGTTGTCAGTAGTTATTGTGAGCAGTGATGGTTGAGGCCCATTGACTGTGTTATTAGCAGCAGTGAGAAGACTTGAGACCAGGAGCCTGCAAGGGTTGGTGTCTGCGCTGATTACTGATAATTAAGCAATTGTTAAAATGTTTTTGAATTTCTGGATAAGTAGACAATCTTGGACTGTCATGGCGCAGACTTAATATTTATTAAAGCAGTTTTTGTTTTTGCTTTCACTGTTTTATATATTTTTTTGCTTTCACTGTTTTATATATTTTTGCTTTCACTGTTAGACGTATATACTGCTCAAAAAAATAAAGGGAACACTTTGAAAACACATCAGATTTTAATGGGAAAAAATAAGCTGGATATCGAAATTGTGGCAGGCTAGTCCAGCTTACTCAGATTAAAAAGTATTCCTTTAATCTGAATAAACTGGACTAGATGGGCAAGATGCTGAAGATGAAGCGAGGGTGGACATTTCAGCAAGACAATGATCCCAAACACACAGCCAAGAAAACTCTCAGCTGGTTCCAGAGAAGGAAAATAAAGCTGCTAGAATGGTCCAGTCAGTCCATCCATCCATCCATCCATCCATCCATCCATCTTCTACCACTTTTCCAGAGGTATGGGTCGTAGAGGCAGTAGTTCAAGAAGAGAAGCCCAGACTTCCCTCTCTCCAGCCACCTGCTCCAACTCTTCAGAGAGGATACCAAGGGATTCCCAGACCAGCTGGGAGACCAGGTGGCGGTTGAAGGCGGAGGCCCAGTCAGTCACCTGACCTGAATCCAATTGAAAATCTATGAAACGAACTGAAGATTAGAGTTCATAGAAGATACCCACAGAACCTTCAACATTTTAAGACAGTTTTAGTAGTTTCTCCATACAGGAGGCATCTGGAAGCTGTTTTTACCAACAAAGGCTTTTCTACTGTAACGTGGCTGAGAGTTGTTCAAAACTTTACAAGTTTCTTTAAAAACCAGGTGAAGAATCACCTGTTGTAATCGAAGGGGAAACTTTAAAATGTTTGCTCAAGGGAATTTTATTTACATAAAATATATACAACAGATGCCCACTTAAATAAAAAAAATCTAACCTAAAACCTAAGAATTAAAATTAAGTTGAAATAAGCTAAAATAAGAATAAAATACTAACTGAAAAAAACCTAAGCTAAAAACCTAAACGTGGACTGAAAACAAAGTCCATTAAAGCTGAGGAGGAGGAGCTGCTCTTCAAGCACCGTACTCCTTCTGCTACCATGACACCAACGCTGTCAGGAAACCTGTACGGGGGAAGACACTTGCCAGCAGTATATCCATACATTCTATCATTATCGTCCTCAATGTCATGGGGTGCTGCTATCTGGAAACCAGGATATTTGAGCCCAGGCAGAGCTCCACACAGAAGTGTCCTCCCCCAAATGCTGGCGTCATGGTGGCCCTGGGATGTTACTGCACCTCCTCCTCAGTCATGCCCTCCTTCAGCCATTTCCTCTGCCACCAGCAGGGCTCTCATCTGGCCGGGCTACTCTGGCAGGGCTCTCCTTCAGGCAGGCCCTCATCCAGCCGTGCTCCCATCAGGCAGGGCTTTCATCTGGACTACCAAAGCACCTTTTATAACATGTGCAGCCACAGGTGATGCACATCCCCAATCAACACAGGTGTTGCTGATCAGTAATTAGGGGGAGCACTGGGTGGAAGTAGACAACATTTCCAATTTAAAAACACACTGGTTAAATATAAAAACTACAAAACATGCAAACTATAAATAAACATGCAACACAAACTTAAAAACCACATAAACCCCCAACACAATAAAACACTTCCACCCCATGACACTGCTAAATATTAAATGAATTTCACCAAGCGTGTTTAATACTTATTCTCTGTGTCATTCCACTTTATTAAATATAACTTATTTTATGAACACAGTTGCCTTGATTTCTTTGTAAGTATGGATTACTTGGGTTGTTACTGATATCTGGTGAAAATCTCAGGTCAATGCCTCCATTAAAAATATGTTTAATGAGAAAAATGCTAACGTGTTCAATACTTATTTTCCCCACTGTAATTCAGTTAAAGGTGAACGAGACAGTACTTTCATCAAAACAAATATTTTAAAATTAATGCATCAACAAAATGTTCATAAAGGTGCAGAATTGAAGTCTTTATATTCTTCAAA
Source organism: Pholidichthys leucotaenia (assembly GCA_020510985.1). NCBI lineage: Eukaryota > Metazoa > Chordata > Actinopteri > Cichliformes > Pholidichthyidae > Pholidichthys > Pholidichthys leucotaenia. The sequence goes on from CM035844.1 coordinate 335,375,694, forward strand.
AATTATATTGATGAAAAAGTTACAATATTTACATCTGAGCAGCTGGGTGACGAGACTTCAGTAGCTGGTAACATAGTTAAGCAATATTACATGAGAGGGAGTGTGGTATCAATGAATATAGTAACTGCGGTGACTCGTCATAGGCCTGGCATGAAGCGTCATGATACCACACAACCTTGAGTGTAATATTCATTTATACAACAGTTCCACAAGCGCAGTTTATTAAATGACAGCAATACAGGACAAAATATTGTTTTTTTTTAAACCAGTTAACTTGCTCCACCGAGGAAAAATAATTCCTTCTAAATGTACCCAGTTAACTGTTGCTAAGCACCTCAATGAGCAAAATATAGAAAACAATAGGCCTGTGGTGATTTCACAAGCATGTAAACAAATTAAATATTGTCCAGTGTAGAAGTCAGTGTTTATAATACACACCAGTCACCTGTTGAGTAGGGTTTATATGATTGTGATATTGCGCGGCTAGTCAGCATGCTAGCGATTTGGCTTCGGCACACTTCACTCACTTTTACTCGGCATTTTCAGATGAAATAAAGAGTTCATCACCACAAAGGTATTGTGACTTGCTAATCAAGACAATAAATAGCTTGTCTGTTTTTTTCTTTTAAACAGACATGAAATATCTTGCAGATGTTTACAAGGGTAGAATTTCCAGGTCACCTTAATGTGGAAATTAAGGTATCCAACACAGCATTACAATTCTCACATATTTATAAGAAGCCACTGATAGCATTAACAGTAAATAATGGGTAATAGTTAACTGTTACTAGAACAACTTTGAAGCAGAAGGGGCTGCTGCACAGACTTACTAGTTACACCTCAGCCTCTAAAGGCTGAAGAGGTATTGTTCAGCGAAGCGTCAGTGGCGGCGGTAGCAGCAGTGTCAACACCTACCTTGTAAGGGTGATAACTAGAAAAAGAAATGATGTGGGCTTTTCAAATTGATACCATGGGTGCATCTATGAAAAATCTCAGATGAGTTCAAATTTGGGTGACCTCTGACCTTGAGGTCAAGGTCTGCGGCCAGTTTTCCCTAAATCTTGTAACATAACTACATAAAGGAATGTTGTAGTTTTTTTTTCAAATTGATATCATGTCTAAGAAGAGTTTTGGATGCCTTAGACCTCACCCTCTGACTTTAGGTTTGGGTTAAGAGGTCAAAGGTCAATATTAACATTCCTTTTGCACTATTAAACTTGGTACACAGGCTCACCCTGACACCCTGACCTCTGACTATGGGTTTGGGGTCAAAATTTCAAAGGTCACAGTTAGCTTCTCCTGTGTCCTATATATGAATGCCACAAGCTACATCTCAACAACAAAGAGGCTGAGGGGTACCACTTGCTATCACCAGTATTTTTTCACTTTGGAGCAGAGATCTGGAAAGTCTGTTATGCTATATTTTATTAATCCCAGAGATAAATTCAAGGGTACCCACCTGGATGAGGCAGCGCCAGTCTCTTCACCATTCACACACACATTCACATCCAGGGCCTCTTTAGAGTCTCCAATTAACCTAACTTGCATGTTTTTGGAATGCAAGATGAAATTGCATGTATGGGAAGAACTTCACACAGATAGGCCATACCAGCTGGTGGATCTGAACCCACAACCTTGATGAGGCCTGTACACACTCCACAAGAACAGAGAAAATTGTTCTTTTTCTTGGCCCTGTGAGAGAGAACACATTTCTCCGTTCTTGCGGAGTGTCACAGGCCCTCACAGTGAGGTGACAGTGCTAACCGCTATGACACCATGCTGCCTGTTTCAAATCCTTCTCTATATTCTTTGCCCTCCTCATTAAAGGTATAGACCCCCCCCCCCATAAAAAAAAAATAGGTATGTCCTATCTACCATAGTATTGAAGTTGATTCAAGGACACCAGTATCCCATCACTGACGGTTACTAGGTAGTCTGTAGTACCTTCATCTGATGCCGTGGCCAGGCTGCTGTTTTTGAGGAGGTTCTGACACTCTGCTGCAAAAACGGCTTTAAAAGTTGTACACATAGACAACATTTTTTTTTTTGGTAATATCTGTTTATTGACTCATTTCTCAATGTATTAACTGGTGCATTTAACCTCATTAAAGGTATTTGGGAAAAGGGGCTTTACAGCTGCATCACTCTCATCATTTTAAGGTATACTGTTATATTAAAATAGGTGTATTTATTTTCATATTTCTAAAACTTAGATTTTACAAGACAACAATAGTTATATAAACAGTTTATTTCCATCATTGTTTGATTAAATGAAAATGAAGCCTGTTTCCAATTGCAATTAGGAGATGGGTAAGAAAAGCACAAAAGAGGAGATTTGACTGATGGAAAAATGATTAACGTTATGATAATGGAGTTTGCTAATGCTGATGTTTTCAAGGTAGTGTGAATATTCATTTAACAACAAACTGGGCTCTAAATAACAATGTAAAAGTTAAAATTGTAAGGACACCACAGAAAATGCATTCATCTGAATAGGCAGAAGTTGTGGTCTTTTATAGTCACTATTTTCTGTCATTATTCGGCTTGTTTTTGGTTGTATGTTTACAGGTCAAAGGTGTGTTAGATTGCTGTTATATTCATTATTCTTGTTTTAGTATTGGCTTGTTTTTGCTTACATATTCACCAAATTCTGAAGAACATGAAAGCTTTCAAAGTAACTCTTCTCCTCTTGGCATCTCAGCTTTGATGGCTGTGATTTCTTTTCACCCATTTTCAGATGCTGGAAGTCCTTGCCCGACTTCTTTTATCATCGTCACCCTGGTTTCATATTCATAAAGGCTCTCTGTCCATTGTATCCTGGATAACTGGGTTATTTGGATGCGTGACATTCCGAGGTCGGCGTACACAGGCATCCCGTCACCGTGCACCAAGGCCACCAGATGCAGTCCAGTGCTGGGCCTCATTTATAAAGCCACTCTTTATTTACAAAATCGCTTCTGTATGCAAATTAAATGCGTCGCACTGGCAACCCTCCGTGGTCCAAAAAAGCCCACTTAAACCTCATGGAACTCTTTTCCTTATGTGGCCCTCGACTCTCATCTGAATTCCCATGTAATTGCGTCCCGGTTGTTCCGTGAGGACTGTCTGAGTTACCGCGATGCACGCTGATTGATCGAGGCTAATGGTACAGGGAGGTATGTGCTGAGGCCCCTTATTCTTATTTTATGGCCAGAGCCGGGGCAGCGGGGTTAACCTCATCATGCAGGCAAGACGTTATTGCTTCTCATCTCCTCCGCCATTGATTGCTCCCAGCAAATCCTCCACATCATCAGCCCTAAATACCTATATCAATCATGGATGAACTGATGGATTTTCCGCAATTACACACCAGTGCATTTTTTTTTTTTTTTTTGCCATGAAGCCGGACGTGTTGTCCCTGCAATTTTTGAAGACATTTAACATCAGTATTCCAAAACCTCAATGTGAATTGAGTAAAAGTTTGTGTTTAAACCCACTCTTATGTGTGGCACCTCAGGGGAGAAGGTGGTTTGTTTAAAGGCCCTTCAATTGTATAAAGTTGAAAAAAAGGGGGTGTCTGATCTCTGACAACAAAGCAGATTTTTAAGCCAAAGTTTAAACAATATAATCACTCTGAGCCTGTTTTTGTGTTTTTGGGGATCTTCTTTGCCACTTTGATGGTTTCTCAGAAATGGTAGCTGATGGAAAGGCAAGTAGAAAGACAAAAAAAATCATTTTTTCGTAGTGTTGGTACAGTGTTAGCTCCAAGTCCTGCAGCAACATCAAATGCAACCTAGCAGCAGGACCGTAATCCTCAGCTTTTACACACCTGAAATGTTGCAGGTTAAAGTGAATGTTGATAAAGATAAATGGGAGACTGACTCAAGTCAAATTCAATTTGTACTTCTGGCTAGAAAGAAAGGGTTGTTTTCTATAGAGCCAAACTCTAAAGGCAAATTTAAAAGTAAGATCATTTTAAGTTTTGACATCCTCAAGGACATGTAGATTTAAAGCTCCAAAAAATAATTCACATGTTCTTAAATGGCTTGATAAAAATGGCTCCTCTGTGTGTCTTTCTCGCCACCCAGTTTTCTGCCTACTTATGTTGCCCTTACCTGATTGGCTCAATTTTTTTCAGGCTGGAATGCGGTAAGGCCAATCACAACCCATGACCTACTGCTAACTCACCACAGCAGTAACTTGTACAAAAGAACAGCACAATAAAACATAAATCACCACCAATGCAGTCTTAGATAGCAAAGTAGACCCATCTTCTGTTATTTCAGTATCATATCAATGCTAAGCTAACGGCAGCTTTAGCAGCTATGTCTTCTGGTTATTCGGCCATGCCAAAAGTGTTTTAAATAATTTACTTGTGTGTTGTGGTTCTAAACCACAGCTCAACAATGTGGAGATAGTGATATGCTTTTAGAAGCAGCTTCCCATCAAAACCTTAACTATTTTAATTGAGCTGTTAGCGCTAACCTTAGCTGCAATTAGGGATGGCTCCAAAAGATTGATTCTCCAGTTCGAATCGATTTGAGTCTGAATGCGCCGATATCGATTCACAAAAATCCACTAATCAATCTTTTAACATACTGCTTTTTGCATGTGTGAAACTTCCAAGAACCTGCGTGACCTAGCGTCCACGCAACAACCTAGCCACAGCCTAGCGCAGACCATGACAGCAGCCAACGGCAACAGCCAGTCCGAAGGTGGAAAGCGCCCTGGAACGAAGAACCATGAAGACAGTGAAGATTCTGGCAGAACCAAAGCTGCGCCGCAACCCCCACATGCAAGCAAGGACACATGCCCGCACAGCATCGCCAAAAACAATGGCCTCCGAAGTCCTGCAAGCACACCAGAACTACACCACTCCCCACCGGCACCAAACACCCCATGGAAATGGCAATCTTGAGCCTAGCAAAAGCACCATGCCGCAGCTCCACCAAAGCCGGCACAGAGAGCCGTCCAAACACGTGACAGCTGGACATCCAGAGTAACAGCCCTCACCACACTTACCCCAAACCAAAGAAAGCACTCACCTGCAACCAGCCAGAAAAGATAAGGCATTCCTTTATTAGTCCCTAAATGGGGAAAATTCATTGCAACAGTAGCAAAGTGTGGCAGAGGATTCAAATTGCAAACATTATAAAAATAAAATATTAACAAAAGTTTTAATATTAACAATGTGTACAGAGTAAATAATCGATTTTTGGTGTGTGTGTGTGTGGGGGGCTCTTCTGGAAGCAGTACAAATCAGAAACCAAACAAGTGTATTATTAGAACTGATTTGGGGTCAGTTCTTAATGTGATCATTAATGTATTTAATTAACCAAGAATGTTCAATATTTCAGTACTTTTTGCATAACTCGCTGTTCTCCAACAAGGTGCTTAAAGGCAAAATTCACGACAGGTGTTTGATCCATAAATTGACCAATAAGTTTTCTGGTTCAAGTAGAATTGATATTTAGACAGTCCTCTTCATCATGCTGTTCACATTTTGACATCATGAGACCAAGACGACACCTAACAATTGATCAACAGTATCTCGTCATTGTGAGGCTTCAAACAGGATGTTCTCAGAGGGAAGTGGCCACTGAGCTTAGAGTGTCATAGAGTGTCATCAGCAGGTTGCAACAGAGATACAGAGAGACTGGAGGAGTCACAGAAAGGCACAGAAGTAGATGTCCTTTGCCCACATCCCATGCTGATGACCGCTTCATTATGAACAGTGTCCTGCAGAACCAGATGATGAATGCCACTCAACTCCAGGCACATTTAAGGGAGGTGAGAGGCACCCAAGTGTCACGACAGACCATTTGAAACTGTTTACATCAGCATGGCGTGCGTGCTAGATGACCTGACCACACCACCCGGTACAGGCGTCATCGTCTTGCATGGGTCAGGGAGCATTTGCGCTGAATAAGGGACCAGTGGGCTTCAGTGCTGTTCTCTGATGAAAGTCGATTCATGGTGAGCAGAAATGATGACCGCCAATGATGTTGGAGACATCAAGGAGAGCACTATGCATCAGCCACTGTTGTCACCAGACAAGGCTTTGGTGGTGGTGTTACAGTCTGGGCAGGTGTGTCTAGTCCATACAGAATTGTTCTACACCTTGTGAATGGTACAATGACAAGCCCATACTACCTGAATAATATCATTAATCCAGTCATTGTGCACCTGCATGAACAACACAGGCCTAACTTCATCTTCGTGGACAACAATGCTCCAGCTCATCAAGGTCGCATCATTAGGGAACAGCTGCTGAAGGCTGGGGTACCTCAAATGGTCTGGCCTGCACTTTCTCCAGACCTGACTCCCATAGAAAAACTATGGGATCAGCTGAGTCACCGTCTAGAGGCTCGAACAGTGCACCCAGAAAGTCTTCACAGCACTTTACTTTTTCCACATTTTGTTATGTTACAGCCTTACTCCAAAAGGGATTAAATTATTTTTTTCCCTCAAAATTCTACTCACAATACCCCAAAATGACAATGTGAAAAAAGTTTTTTTGAGATTTTTGCAAATTTATTAAAAATAAAAAACAAAGAAATCACATGTACATAAGTATTCACAGCCTTTGCTCAATACTTTGTTCATGCGCCTTTGGCAGCAATTACAGACTCAAGTTTTTTTGAATATGATGCTACATGCTTGACACACCTGTCTTTGGGTAGTTTGGCCCATTCTTCTTTGCAGCACCTCTCAAGCTCCATCAGGTTGGATGGGAAGCATCGGTGCACAGCTATTTTCAGATCTCTCCAAAGATGTTCAATTGGATTCAAGTCTGGGCTCTGGCTGGGCCACTCAAGGATGTTCACAGAGTTGTCCTGAATCCAATCCTTCAATATCTTGGCTGTGTGCTTAGGGTCGTTGTCCTGCTGAAAGATGAACCATCGCCTCAGTCTGAGGTCAAGAGCTCCTCAGTCTGAGGTCAAGAGCGCTCTGGAGCAGGTTTTTACCCAGGATGTCTCTGTGCATTGCTGCATTCATCTTTCCCTCTACCCTGACTAGTCTCCCAGTTCCTGCTGCTGAAAAACATCCCCACAGCATGATGCTGCCACCACCATTGACATGGTTATGAGCGGTGCCTGGTTTCCTCCAAACATGACGCCTGGCATTCACCCCAAAGAGTTCAATCTTTGTCTCATGAGACCAGAGAATTTTGTTTCTCATGGTCTGATAGTCCTTCAGGTGTCTTTTGACAAACTCCAGGCGTGCTGCCATGATCCTTTTACTAAGGAGTGCCTTCCATCTGGCCATTCTACCATACAGGCCTGACTGATGAATTGCTGCAGAGATGGTTGTCCTTCTGAAAGGTTCTTCTCTCTCTACAGAGGAACAAGAGCTCTGACAGAGAGACCATCGGATTCTTGGTGACCTCCATGACTAAGGCCCTTCTCCCCGATCGCTCAGTTTAGACAGCCACCCAGCTCTAGGAAGAGTCCTGGTGGTTCCAACCTTCTTCCATTTACGGGTGATGGAGGCCACTGTCCTCAATGGGACTTTCAAAGCAGCAGAAATTTTTCTGTACCATTCCCCAGATTTGTGCCTCGAGACAATCCTGTCTCAGAGGTCAACAGACAATTCCTTTGACTTCATGCTTGGTTTGTGCGCTGACATGCATTGTCAACTGTGGGACCTTATATAGACAGGTGTGTGCCTTTCCAAATCATGTCCAATCAACTGAATTTACCACAGGTGGACTCCAATTAAGCTGTAGAAACATCTCAAGTATGATCAGTGGAAAAAGGATGCAACTGAGCTCAATTTTTAGCTTCATGGCAAAGGCTGTGAATACTTATGTGCATGTGATTTCTTAGTTTTTTATTTTTAATAAATTTGCAAAAGTCTCAAAAAAACTTTTCACATTGTCATTATGGGTATTGTGTGTAGAATTTTGAGGGAAAAAAAGGAATTTAATCCCTTTTGGAATAAGGCTGTAACATAACAAAATGTGGAAAAAGTGAAGCACTGTGAATACTTTCTGGATGCACTGTAACCCTGCACCCCACAACCTCAATGACCCGACAGCCGCTCTTCAAGAAAAGTGGAATGTCATGCCTCAGCAGACAATAAGTCGACTTGTGAACAGCATGAGACATCATTGTCAAGCTGTAATTGATGCTCAAGGGCACATGACAAGTTATTGAGACATTGACATTTTTTGTTGTGGTATACCCACCACTGTTGTTGGTTTTTGTTTCAATAAATTGTTTGAGATGAGGAAATTACTATTGCATGCTTCTACTTAAATGCTCTGCTTTCACGATATAATATCTCCGTCGGCCTCCGTCGGTCTATGGTGACCATGGAAGAGAATCCTAAACGTCTACTCTGCTGGAACAGCACCGCCTGTGGCTGAACAGGCCGATACAAGAATGGCAGTCCCTGTCACACAGGTCGCACTTGTGGGTGGTCTCCGTGCTGCTGGGTCTGTGGCGGTTCTTCCTGCGGGTCCTTTTTTCATCTGCTGCAGCAGTCAGTCTCTCTTCACCCGCCTTGAGCCGTCTGGTCAGGGTGCCTCTCCATTTGGAGCGGTCCGTTGCAAGGTCCTCCCAGCGCTCTGTGTTGATCTCCAGGGCCTTCATGTCTCTCTTGCAGACGTCTCTAAAGCGCAGCTGTGGGCGGCCAACGTCTCTCCTGCCAGTCGCCAGTTATCCGTAGAGGACGTCTTTGGGGATTCTGCCATCCTCCATACGGTGAATGTGGCCTAGCCAGCGGAGCCTGTGCTGCCTGAGTAGAGTGAACATGGAGGGAAGGCCGGCGCGGGACAGGACTTCTGTGTTGGGCACTTTGTCCTGCCAGGATATGTCCAGGATGTGGCGAATGCAGCGCAAGTGGAAGGAGTTCAGTCTCTTTTCCTGCTGGGCGTATGTTGTCCACGTCTCCCTCCCATAGAGCAGTGTGCTGATGACGCAGGCGTTGTACACTGCCATCTTCGTCTTGACAGAGAGTTTGGGATTCTCTCTCACTCGTGTGGTGAGGCTAGCGAGTGTGAAGGCTGATTTTCCAATCCTCTTGTCGATCTCTGTATCAAGGGAGAGGTTGTTGCTGATCGTGGACCCCAGGTACGTGAACTGATTCACGACCTCCAGCTCGTAGTCGTTGATGGTGATGGCTGGTGGTGCTTCCGTGCCTTGCGCCAAGACATTAGTCTTCTTCAGGCTGATGGTAAGCCCGAAGTCCTTGCAAGCCTGGGAGATGCGGTCCATCAGGGTCTGAAGCTCCTGCTGTGTGTGGGTTGCGACTGCAGCGTCGTCTGCGAACAGCATGTCTCTGATTAGAGCCTCGCGTACTTTGGTTCTGGCTTTCAGGCGGGCGAGGTTGAAAAGCCTGCCGTCAGATCTTGTGTGCAGGTAGATTCCCTCTGTTGCTGTGCTGAAGGCATGCCTCAGGAGCATAGCAAAGAAAATCCCAAAGAGGGTTGGCGCAAGTACACAGCCCTGTTTCACTCCGCTGCGTATGTTGAATGGCTCTGAGACGTTGCCGTCGTGCTGCACTATCCCCTGCATGTTGGTGTGAAACGATTCGATGAGGCTTTGCAACTTTGGTAGGCATCCTATCTTTGGCAGGATCTTGAAAAGGCCCTCTCTGCTGATCAGATCGAATGTTTTGGTGAGGTCGATGAAGGCGACTTACAGGGGCATGTTCTGTTCTCTGCATTTCTCCTGGAGTTGGTGGATGGAGAATATCATGTCTATCGTCGATCGCTCAGCGCGGAAGCCACACTGAGACTCGGGGTAGACACGTTCGGCAAGCTTCTGTAGACGAACGAGAACAACTCGTGTGTAGACTTTGCCAACAACGCTGAGGAGGGAGATGCCCCTGTAGTTGTTGCAGTCATTTCTCTCCCCTTTGTTTTTGTAGAGGGTGATGATCTTGGCATCCATCATGTCCTGTGGAACGGCACCTTCCTTCCAGCACTGGCAGAGGACGTCATGCAATGGCAGCAGTAGGGCGGTCTTGCAGTGCTTGATCAGGTCTGGGGGTATGCCGTCGTTGCCAGGTGCCTTGCCAACGGCCAAGTTATCAGTGGCCTTGCTGAGTTCGTTGATGGTTGGCTCGGCGTCAAGTTCGTCCATGGATGGCAGGCAGTCGATGGCATCAAGGGCTGACAGTGTCACGGTGTTCTGTCTGGAGTAGAGGTCAGAGTAGTGTTCCACCCATCTCTCCATCTGCTTGTTCTTTTCTGTGATCATCTCCCCACTGGAGGATTTGAGGGGGGCCGTCTTGGTCTGAGTCGGACCAAGTGTTTTCTTGATGCCATCGTACATACCACGGATGTTCCCTGTTATGGCAGCGGTTTGAATGTCTTGGCTGAGCTGAGTCCAGTACTCGTTGGCACAGCGCCGAGCAGTCTGCTGAACTTTGCTTCTCGCAGCCCTGAGAATCTGGAGATTCTTCTCGTTTGGGTACTTCTTGTACTCAGCAAGTGCTGAGTGCTTGGCTTCAATGACGGGGGTCATCTCGGTCAACTTGGCATCAAACCAGTCCTGTGACTTCGAGGTCTTCCTCCCAAAGGTAGCCAAGGCTGTGCGGTGGATGGTGTTTTGCAGCTCTACCCACTAATGCTTTGCAGATTCTCCTTCTTGTGGTACACCAAGTTCCTTCTCAAAGGTGGAGGCAAACTGCTCAACAAGTTCTGGTTGGGCCATCTTGCTGGTGTCAATCCGTGCCTTTCCAGGCTGTCTAGCACAATGGAATTTCTTCAGCTGCAGCTTGACCTTGCAACACACCAATGAATGGTCTGTGTCGCAATCTGCACTCTGGAACGAATGGGTGATTAGCACGTTCTTCAGTGAGGTGCGCCTGGTCAGGATCAATTCCAGCTGGTGCCAGTGCTTTGAGCGCAGATGTCGCCAGGAAACCTTGTGTTGGGGCTTGGTCTTGAAGAACGAGTTTGTGATGCACAGATCGTGATATGTGCAGAACTCGAGCAGCCGCTGTCCGTTGTCGTTCATTCTGCCCACGCCAAAAGGTCCAAGACAGGAGGGCCAGGAGTCATGGTCAGCACCCACTCGGGCATTGAAGTCTCCAAGGAGAATGAGTTGTTCAGAGTTGGGGATGATCCTGACAGTTGTTGTGAGATTCTCATAGAACTTGTCTTTTGCCTCTGGTGTGGCTGTCAGTGTTGGGGCATACACACTGACGAGGGTGACTGGGCCTTGAGTGGTGTTGAGGCGGAGGGTGAGGAGTCATGCAGAGCCATTGCTGCCCGGTTCCACCATCTTCAGCAAGGTGTTCTTCACTGCGAAGCCCACTCGGTGTTCCCTGTGTTCGTCACTGCCCTTTCCCTGCCAGTAGAACGTGTAGTCCTTCTCTCTGTGTGCCTGCGTCAGCCAACCGTGTTTCCTGGAGAGTGGCGATATCCACTCCCAGTCTCTTCAGCTCATTATTGATGATGGCAGTCTTCCTGGTGTTGTTGATGTCCTTGAGGTTAGCAGCGAGTCCTGTCATCATAGTGCGGACGTTCCAAGTTCCCAGTTTTGGAGTTGGTCTCTTTGTTTTTTTGTCTTGCCTGGTGCAAAGGTTCTCAGCCTGCTGTTCGGACTTCTCCTTATCCCCATGCACCCAATGAGGAAAGCAAGCTGTGGCGGTACAACACCTTATTGGCTGGGGGCTGCCCAGCTTGAGGTGGGCGGTAGCTGTCCAGTGAGATCCGATGATCCCTCCCACTGTCGGGAACAACCCCTGGCGCCGCGCTCTATGCCAATTGAGCGGTGGCTTATAACCAGTAACTGTCATTCCCTGTGTTTTGTCTACGCTAGAGGCGAAGCTGGAGTGTCCTCTCCAGTGATCCGGTGTTCTACCTTCCAACGTTGAGCGTTGGTAGGATTCAAGCCTGGGCAGGAAGATATGGAGGACAAGATGTTGCCCATGCAGCATGTCCCCCCTCTCCACGTCACTGATGAATCCAAAGGAACAGCAGGGCTGCTACAGTTTGGCACCAGCGCCATCGCAGGAGCTGCCAGAATGATGTTGAGCACAACAGAGAACTGCCTTAGGGGCTCCGACTCCGGATTTTTCCTCAGGGTTGACTCCCGAAGCCTTTCCCGTGACCGGGTGTGCTGCAAGACAGCGGAGGTTTGAAATCAGGGTTTACCTTCCCCTAGATGGACTACCTTCCCAGGTTGACAAGCCACCATCTACCCGAAGCATCTGGTTTTAAGGCGCCAGAGATCCGCCTTCGCCCCTTCTCCTATTAGTAAAAGCAGTTCCGCCGGGCTTACAGACTAAACCACACGGACAGGCTAGGAGTTGGACTTAGTTGTCAGAGGCTTTTCGAGACGCACGCCATAAGGAGCATTTTATGTGCACTGGGAGCTTAACCCCAGTGCCGCTCCTGGCTATGACAACCTTGGAACCATATAATATCTATAATAATAATAATAATAATAATAATAATAATAATAATAATAGCGTGAACTTTTTACATTTTCCATAAATTTCACCTGAAAGCCAAATATCCCTAACTTTCTGTGAGTAGTGTATATTTGCAAATTTCACCTTACATTGTAAATTTGAAACTAGTCTGGTCCAAATTTACAAACTGCAATATTTATCATAAGTTTAATTCACTAACATGAGTCCACTTGCTGATTAATGCATCCATGTGGGTCATTTTGTTTCACATCTTGAACTCTGTTGGTCATAAAAGTTCTTTAATTGTTATTTTGACCAGTTTTTCCTTGTGAATACCTTTAAATTAGGTGGCAAAAATTGCAAATTATTTCATTATTATTAAACTTACATCTGATATATGAACTATCCCTGCGAAAGGGAAAAAAAAAAAAGCTGCTGGGGAATAACCTCACCTCAAGGTGTCAGCATCCACAGCTCATAGGTACCTGATGGGTGCTGGTCCTGTGTCCACGTCATCACATTCATTGGTCAGAGCTGCTTAGCAGAATTATAAAAAAAAAATATGTGGCTGATCCTTGTTGTGAAGTTCACCTCGGGGGAGGCTCCACTGAAGTCCAACTTTTTAATTTAGACTCGCATGCAGCACGAAATGATTTTGCTCAAACACAGATCACAGTTGCCGTGTCATCAGTTTTCTATTTGTTTCTAACAGTGATTCTCATAATTAAGTTTGAAAGCACTTCTTTCTATGGGTCCACATAGAGCTGAGAGAGCATCCCCACAAGGAAAATTGTGCGTATGGCATATGGGCATACAGCACCCCTCTCTCTCATAATCTGCTTACACAACAACAATGGGTTTTGTTTGCATTGCAGATGAGCGGGCCCTCCGAGGAGACAGTTTAATGAACATGTAGGTCACCTCTGATATGCTGTATATACAGTAGCGGCAACTGTTGAGTTTGCCTCACAAACTCCAGCTGAGATTCCTTTTTTAGGTGGAGAGAGTCTATGTGGGGGTTAAATAGTTTGACAACAGAACAGAGAGCGACTGCGGGTAGACAATGAAGTAGCTTCAACATGTCTGCTTGTATTTGTGCAAATGTTAATGAAGCATTAGGCCCTCAACGGAATCTGTCATCAGACAATCTGTTTTCTAACATGAGATTTGCAGACTTTCGGAGGCAATTAACATATGGTACTGCAAACATGCATATGTGTGTTTGTGTGTCAGTTGCGATAGTCTCGTGGCTATTTTATCTCAGGCTGACATAACCACAAACTTGCATTCAGTGATGACAAGTAGCAATGTGTTTAAAGAGCCTATGACATGCCCTTTGTCTTTTTTTTCCGCATGTGGACACAGTTTCCAGAGGAGTCAATAGAATATCTGTGACATCCTTTGATGAAGACACCTCAGGGTTTAATTATTGCAGGACCATTTTACATCCAGTTGAAGAAGCTCTCCTCACAATGGGGTGTTTTTGTGAATTTTGCTTGAAATGTGAATAAGCCCCAGTCCACCCAACCAAGAGTGCACCCTCCCTCCACTGCTGATTTCCCTTTCTGACAGCACCATTATGTGGCTGATGTAAGCTGGTTAGCTCATAGCTCCAATAGCAAACACATCCTGAGCTAACTACTTTATTGGCTGAGTGACTACTTCTTCTTTTGGCTGCTCCCTTTAGGGGTCTCCACAGTGGATCATCTGCCTCCATCTCATCCTATCCCTTGCATCTTCCTCTGTAACACCAGCCCTTTCCATGTCCTCCTTCACTACATCCATGAATCTTCCCTGTGGTTTTCCTCTTTTCCTCCTTTTTACTTTGTCTCCAAACCGCTCAACCTGAGCTGTCCCTCTGATACACTCTTTTCTAATCCTGTCCCTCCTCATCACTCCCAAGGAGAATCATACTCTGCCACCTCCAACAGTGTCTCCTGTCTGTCAGCGCCACCATCTCCAAACCATACATCACAGTTGGTCTCACTGTTATGTTATGGCCTATACTGTCGCATGCGACAATCAGGATGATGTCGAAGATGTCTCTCATTGCAGAAGTGTCAGTAGGCTTCAGTGGAGTGTGTCACACCAGTGCTGAATTTTCCCGTGGGACTGCCTGTGTGTACGAGAGGGGGCTGAAAAGTTCATAGTGGTAAAATTTGACCAAATGTGGTTTATTTTTCAATATAGACTCCCCTTCAGTCCACACACTACTTCCATCGGTGTTGCAGCGCTTGGATTCCTGTGGTTTCAAAATAAACCACATTTGGTCAAATTTGACAACTATGAACTTTTCAGTCCCCCCCTTTCTCCCCGAATTTTATTCATTTTATTTTATTTAACCTTTATTTATACAGGGTAGGTCCATTGAGAGGCAGCCTCTCTTTTTCAAGGACACCCCGTTCACACTCACACAGTTGCACATTCACACCAGGAAGCAGCCCAGTACAACCACAGACTGATCTGTGGCCACTGAGCAGCTCCACTGGGGCAGTTGGGGTTAAGGGCCTTGCTCAAGGGCTCCACAGTGGGGTTAAGGAGGGTGGGTCAAACACTGCTATGTTACGTATCTGTCAGAAAATGATTTGTACCACCTTCCATCAAACTGCTTTTGACAGGTTTATGACCCCTAGCCCCACACAAACCTCACCCACGTCCCACCCTTTTCCCCATGCACGCCCCGCTTCCGTTGACCTGACCTGCCTTTGACCTCCCCTTTGGCCCATAATTATCCTTTGATCAGCAACAACCTTTATGACCCATAATTATCCTTTGATCAGCGATGACCTTTATGACCCGTGATTATTCTTTGATCAGCGACAGCCTTTGATCTGTAATTATCCTTTGATCCATGGCGACCTTCGACCCCCACCCTGAGGGCTGAGCGTGGGAATGGAATGTTAACTTACGGGAAACGCTGGGGACAGCGCATGTTGTAGTTGCAGAGTTTTATATACATACGGCTGAAGTAACACCGCGCAGAAAAAAGATAACACACAATCGCAAAACTAAACATTAAACAATAAACTTAAAATTTTAAGAAAAGGCTTACTTTTTACACAGTTCAATCTATCCCAGTTAGCCCAAAAACCTCTGGATCGGCAATGCACTGTTTTTTCCTATGCCGGGTTGACCCCTGGCTGGGGTTGGGGATTACCCCGCCTCTAGAATGCAGCTGGGTAGGCCGTGGGGTCTGGCTCCATTTTTTGGCTCGGGTAAAAATGGGTGGTTGGGCGGTCTTCTTTTAAAATCGTTGAGCGGGGCTAGCTGTGGGAGGTGCTGTCAGCCACAGGGGTCTGGATGCAGCTCAGACAATCCTCCTTTTTCCCACTTAATCCTCGACCAGTCTGGACCAAAAGCTGGAGGCAGATGTCTCACTAACCCGCAGTCGTGGTGGGTTTTTTCTCTTTTTCATTGTTTAATTCTCTGATTTTATTTAATGATCCAATTTTTGCACACGCTGCAGTGTAGTTTTGTTGGATAACCGCAGGGGTACGCCTCTAGGTCATCACTGGACAGCTTGTCAAACCCTCCCTCGCCGCTCATTGACTGAGGCCGGATCAAAAAGTTTGTAAACCTCAAATATCATCCATCGGTTTGAATGATTTATTTGAATATGTTGCATCAGTACAAGAATCGGTTTAAATAAATAAATAAAATGAAATTCATAATGATAATATATAAAAACACAATCATTATACATGTGGGAATGGAGGGGTGGGGTGGGCGAGGGGGAGTGGGGAGAGTGTGTGTGTGAATAGCAGGATCTGTAAAGCCCCTTCTTGTTCATGAGAAAAAGCGCTATCGCCGTTTACCATTTTATTCTGTTAAAATTCAAAGTTTATTTTTTAATGTTTAGTTCTGCAATTGTGCATTATTTTTTTTTCTGCGCGGCATTACTTCAGCCGTATGTATATAAAACTGTGCAACTACAACATGTGCCGTCCCCAGCGTTTCCTGTATGTTAATATTCCATTCCCACGCTCAGCCCTCAGGGCGGGGGTTGAAGGTCGTCATGGATCAATGGATAATTACGGATCAAAGTTCATCGCTGATCAAAGGATAATTATGGATCATAAAAGGTTGTCGCTGATGAAAAGGATAATTATGGGTCATAAAAGATCCTTGCTGAACAAAGGATAATTACGGATCAAAGGGGAGGTCAAGGGCATGTCAGGTCAAAGGAGGTGAGGTGTGGGCAGGGAAAGGGGTGGTACGTGGGCGGGTGTGGGCTGGGCTAGGGGGTCATAAACCTGTCAAAAGCAGTTTGATAGAAGGTGGTACATAACATCTTCTTCTGTCCCACCCAGATTTGATCCTGCCGGTCCTGGAGTTGAACCAGCGACCCTCCACTCAACAGTCTACAACCCTATCCATTAGGCCACCACTGCCACATCGTCCTGGGGGTTCTTCCCTTCTGGCCAGATGTAAATAAATACACTAAATATGAATCTTTGACTACCACTCTATTATTTTTTCACCAGATCAAAGGGACATTTTATTGGTAAGGTTAAGATCCACAACAAAATCCTTGAGAAAAAAAAAATCCAGAATGTGATATAATCATCTGTGATTTAATGAAGAAGCAGGAAATGGATGTGACTAGATTTTACAGAGAATAGCCATAAGTCTGGTTGGGCCTCTGAGCTAGTGCTATAGTAGCATTATCAGTGGGTTGAAGTAGATGCGCACATCAGGATAACCTACTCCTGGATGTAGGCTTCCTGGAAAATGTGACCATGCAAATAAACCAGAAACTAGGACATCATAAAAAAGAAGAGTTTATGTTTAATAGAATTACTACAGAATATGTACACCTACTATTTTTAGCCTTTGGGTACTTTTAAGAGGATAAGTCATCATTGTAACGTTGTATATACTGTAAGTGGGAACACATGGAAAAGCATGGCATGGGCCCTTCATTCAGCTTTGCCATAGATAAGGTCAACAGGCCTCTACATATGAATACATGAAGGCCAGTTCAGTGAGTCACTCTTGGTCAAACACATCAATTTAGCTGTCTCATTACTTTTGAATGATGGCCAGCGACGAGCATCTTCGGAACATCAGGCTCCGATCATGTGGCCATAAATGTGGGATAATTGCGCTCGATTGCTGAACTTTTTTGTTAATGGGTGGTGAATGTATACTCGGATCAATACTGTGGTAGACAGTAATGGTCTTGGCGGGAGGAGCTTTCTGACGGGACACGACTCTCTTGGGAATGCGGAGGACCCCCTCCCCAGACTTTCTTTGTTTCTCCTCCGTCTCTACCTTTACCCCCACCTCAGCTTCATAATGAAGCTGAATTCTATTGGGAAGCACTAATGTCCATTCCCCGCCTGCTGTGCCACCCCTGCTCCCTAATGCACATTCCCAGATCAGACCACAATTAAAATTTCAGAACAAATTTCAGAGCTCGTTCATTATTTAAAGCACCAAAAGCTGCTGCTGCTGCAATCGGGGGACTGAGTCTGAGACAATAAAGGATGTGGCTGTATATTCTAAACGTACAAATGATTATTTGACCTTAAAAGTGCCACCCCACCCCACCCCCCATTACATTTCTTTAATAGCCAGCACAAGTATTAAATTACTCCCTTTTATTTGGAGAGAGAAAACACTGATATTAAATAACCCAAAGTAATAAGCAGGTAGTATAAGATAACCTCTGAGTGGAGAAAGAAAGGAAGGGAAGAACAAAAATGTGAACATTCATGGACACACAAAAATAAAGAATAATTACAAAAAAAGGCGTTAATCAGATTTAGAATTGTATAGTCATGAAAGCATGTGTGCATTGGAGATGAGGCAATCAGTTCAGGCCCATTTATTGATGACTCGTGCTATTATCTCAGTAAATCTATGCAATATAAACACTAAAATTACATAAAAAACATCTCGCTATTAGCCTCAGAACATCTCTATTGCCAAACAATCCACTAAGTCAAAAATTAAGCATATTACAATCATCAAATGGTTTATATATCCACTTCAAAAAATGTCTACCTCACACAGAATTATAGCTTGTTTTAAATGGCCAAAGCTATCATTAAAACACATCAGCTTACATTCTGTAGTTTTGGCTCTGGAATGCATTATGCTGGAAAATCTGGAGTGTCCTACGTACTATTTACTATATCTGCTAGTAGAGCGAACAGTTTAGTGGGGGGAGCACAAGCCAGTGCACTCCTAGTGCCGGCCCCAAGCCTGGGTAAATGAGGAGGGTTGTGTCAGCAATCGCATCCGGTGTAAAATCTTTGCCAAATCAAAACAGGCGCATCATCACGAGTGAGACTTCTGTACTGGATCGGTCGAGGTCGGCTGTTAACTGATTAACTGACAGGGCTACAGTTGGTCAAAGATCGAGGAGGAGGGGGGGGGGGCGTGTTTGGAGGCAGAGAGAGTAGGAAAGGAAAGGAAAGGCAGGAGTGTGGAGGTGACAGTGGGGACTTTAAATGTAGGGACTATGACTGGTAAAAAGGAAGAGAGTTGGCTCCGGCCGCAGAGAACATTCATGGATGTTAGTGAAGGAGGACATGGAGAGGGTTGGTGTGGGTATAGGATGAGATGGAGGCAGGTGATCCACCATGGTGACCCCTAAAGGAAGCAGCCAGAAGACGAAGAAGAAGAAGATTAGGGCAGTTTAAGACAAACGTGACCGAACTATGAAAAAAAAAACAAACTGATGTGTTTAGAGGGTTTTATTTTGGTTTTTTTGCGATATTTTTTGGGGGTAGAGAGCATTTCATTGTTAGCCAGTTAGCAGATGAGCTAATGGGTGCTTAAGTTATTGCTCAGCAAAATATTAGTCGTTAGCATCGACTTATCTGGCTGGTACTTTATCTCACTGTTGTCAACATATACCTACTGTATGGATGCTCAAGATACACCAAATTAACCATATTAAATAAAAATCACCAGATTTATACTTCTTGCCACTTAAGACTGGTGTTTTTAATGACTGTCGCTAATGCTAACAATGCCACCTGCTAGCAATAAATAGCAAGTAAACAAATAATATTCTTTTTATCCAACAATAAATCAAGACATGGCAATTAACAAAGATGTAACACTCCAGCTCGGTCACAGTTCACTCACTGCCTGTCATAATTGGTTAAATAAACAAAAACACAGGAAGTGCACAAAGGAAATCACTCTACACATCAACAGAGACCCATTTTGGCGATGCGACACAGACAAAGCAGCGCACAAGCACAAATGCAAACAACTCCAAAGGCCACTTGCGTAGGCTATGTGATTTTTGACACATTTTCTCATGAATTTGACTTTTTTCTGTATTTAAGGTTTGTAAATCTGTGGCCTTTTTCTGTGCTTCTTTTAAAAAACATTCAAAGGCATTTGCTCACTTACCACCAAGCCGTTATGGTTTCTGACTGACAGATTCCCAATTAAATTCCCTCACAGTCTAAGCTACCTGTGTGCTGATACTTTAACTTAAGCAAACACCTTCTACCAGGCTGTTGCTGCTCCTTTTGCATTTGGTATTTTGTCTTCAAAGCCAAAGGGTCCCACTGTGACCTGCCTTCCATCTTTACTTGGAGCTGGTGCAAGTTCACAGAGGATGTGAAAAGCCTCTCGACCAATAATCATCACACTGTGTTTTTCAGGGCCATGCAGTTCAGGGCCTGGCAAAGTTATCAATCAACAACCTTATCAGAAGATATGGCCCTCCGTGGATAAATGATGTTCTTTTTATGTTCTGGGGGAAGGAAAAAAAGGTACTTTTTTTTTGCCTTTCCTCTCTTCATGCCTCATGTTTTTTTATGCTGGTCTGAATGGGCATCAGGTGCCTTGCGGGACACGCAGATCGGTGTTTTTCTTTGTTGTTCTTCTGGCATAAACACGCAGATTTCTGCTGCCTGTTGTCTATGGGACTCTCTTTGTTTTCTCTCCAGCCGACAAGATGTGCTCATGCATATAATGTGTCACAAATCACGGCGCCGTCAAAGTGCCATCCTCCTACGACATGTGCTGTGTGATGCAGTTTGTATGTTACACTGTATGCACATATACCGCCTCATCATTTAGCAGCGCACCTACTGCCTGGTTGTGTGCAAAGAGTAATAATGCCTGTGAGCGGCCGTCCTAAATCACCCTCTGACATTTCACTGAATCACAACTGAGTGCACGTAACCTATGAGCCTGAGTTGCTATGAAGTAACGGTGTAGGAATGGAGGAAAACCCCAAGGACTAGTACAGGTGCACTGTCTTCATAACATAGTAGGACACACAATTAATACTTTAAACCAAATATAACGATGCTTTAAAAACTGAAGAGACTTTTTTCAGTTAGTGTTGTGATTTTTTTTTTCTGTATATTTTGGGGTTTTTCATGTAAATTTCGGACTTTTTTCAATCAATTTTGTGAAGTTTTTATGAAAATGTGGGACTTTTTTAAGTAAATGCAGTGTGAATGTCAGGTGAAAATGCTTCCATCTATCCATCTTCTACTGTTTGTCCGGGGGTTTGCGGGCTCCCTGTAATTTTGAAAGACTCATAAATTTACAAAAAACAGTCATAAATTTATAAAGGAATAAATTCACTAATGTACAAGAATAAGCTGCAAAGTAAAGGAGATAAACCCAAATATGAGAGGAAAAAAATAAGATATGTTTCTTATTCATAAGAACAAAGTTGTGAACTTACAAGAAAAAGTGCCAAATTAAAGAAAAAAAGTTGCAAATTTAGGCAGCATCTTAAATGAAAAAAGTTGTAAAATGATGCCACAAAAGCTGCACACATGCATAAGAAAAAAACACTCGGGCTTATGAAAAAGGATGCAAATTTAACAAAAGTGCAGAAAATTTGTTGGGGAAATGTTTATTACAGTGTTAAATGTTTATTAACTTCCAAACAAGTTTTGAGAGAAAAATTATGTATTTTAAAAAATCTTCAATTTTATAAAAGATTATGCAAATTTACAAGGAAAGAAAATAAAAATGAAAAAGAAACTGTTGCAAATTTCTGAAAAAAAAATACAAAAAAATCTACAAATTTAGGTGAAAAAGTTGCAAAATTACGAGTACATGAAAAAAAAATTGTTGGGTTTTACAAAATGAGTTGCAAATTTCTTTCATAAATCAGGAGTTCAGAGGGAAAAGGCCTCATACTTATGAAAGAAATGGCAAATTTAAACAAAAAATAATAAATTAATCTTTGAAAAGCTGTAAAAAAAATTTAAAAAGGTGGAAATTTTAAAAAAAAATTAAAAAAAGTTGTTTATGAAAGAGCAATGTTGCAGTTTATTTGAGAGAGAAAAGATGATGGAGGAAAGATGGTGAACAAGGAAGTCCCGAGGATTAGCAAGGCAGAAGTGAGGGCAGCTTTGAAGAGGATGAAAAACTAACTAACTAACTAACTAACCTGCACTTATATAGCGCTTTTCTAGTCACAAAGACCACTCAAAGCGCTTTCATTAATACTAACCCTCTATTTTAAGGGCCTATAGGAAACAGATATCTAGGGACAATTTAGAACAGCCAATTAACCTAACATGCATGTTTTTGGCATGTGGGAGGAAACCGGAGAAATCCCGGAGTAAACCCACGCAACACGGGGAGAACATGCAAACTCCACACAGATCACTGTTGGTCGGGGGCTGGGATCGAACCCACGATCCCACGATCCCCACAATCCCCCGGCCAAGGGTAAACTGTGCTGCCACAGTGCTAACCACTGCGCCACCGTGCAGCCCGAAAAAAGGGAAAGGCAGTTGGTCCAGATGACATACCTGTGGAGGTATGGAGATGTTTAGGAGAGATGGCAGTGGACTTTTTAACCAGATTGTTTAACACAATCTTGGAGAGTGAGAGGATACCTGAGGAGTGGAGAAGAAGTGTTTTGGTACCAATTTTCAAGAACAAAGGTGATGCTCAGAGCTGTAATAACTACAGAGGCATAAAGTTGATCAGCCACACTATGACAATATGGGAAAGAGTTGTTGAAGCCAGGTTTAGAGGAGAGGTGACAATCAGTGAGCAGCAGTACAGTTTAATGCCAAGAAAGAGGACTACAGATGCAATGTTTGCTCTAAGAGTGTTGATGGAGAAGTATAGAGAAGGTCAGAAGGAGCTGCACAGCGTCTTTGTGGATCTAGAGAAAGCATATGATAGGGTGCCAAGAGAGGAAGTGTGGTACTGTATGATGAAGTCAGGAGTGGCCGAGAAGTATGTGAGGGTGGTGCAAGACATGTATGAGGACAGCGAGACGGTGGTGAGGTGTGCTGTATGAGTGATGGATGGGTTCAAGGTGGGGGTGGGGTTACATCAGTGATTGGCTCTGAGCCCCTCCTTGTTTGCCATGGTAATGGAGAGGCTGACAGACAGGGTCAGGCAGGAGTCTCCATGGCCCATGATGTTAGCAGATGACATTGTGATCTGTAGTGAGAATAGGGAGCAGGTGGAATAGAACCTGGAGAGGTGGTGGTATGTTCTGGAGAGTAGAGGAATGAAAGTCAGTAGAAGCAAGACAGAATGTGTGAGTGTGAATGAGAGGGCAGCAGGTGTAATGGTGCAGATGGAAGGAGAAGTGGTAGTGAAAGTAGATGAGTTTAAATACATGGGGTCAACCATCCAAAGCAATGGAAAATGCACAGGAGAGGTGAAGAAGAGAGTGCAGGCAGTGTGGAGTGGGTGGAGATGAGTGTCGGGGTGATTTGTGACAGAAGGGTAGCAGCAAGAGTGAAAGGGAAGATTTACAAGACAGTAATGAGACCTGCTATGATGTATGGTTTGGAGACGGTGGCACTGACAAAAAGACAGGAGGTGGAGCTGGAGCTGGCAGAGTTGACGATGCTAAGACTTTCATTGGGAGTAACTAGGAGGGACAGGATTCGAAATGAGTGTATCAGAGGGACAGCTCAAGTTGAGCAGTTTGGAGACAAAGTAAGAGAGGCAAGGCTGAGATGGTTTGGACATGTGCAGAGGAGGAATAGTGGAGATATTTGACAAAGGATGTTGTAGATGGAGGTGCCAGGCAGTAGGAAAAGAGGAAGACTGCAGAGAAGACTAATGGATGTAGTGAAGGAGGACATGGAGAGGGATGGTGTTACAGAGGAAGATGCAAGGGATAGGGTGAGATGGAAGCAGATGATCCGCTGTGGCGACCCCTAAAGGGAGCAGCCGAAAGAAGAAGACGAATGTTGCAGTTTATTTGGCTCTTTTATCTCCATTTTAAGGCTCAAATAAGTTTTGTGGCTCCACGCTCAGCAGGTGCATGGAGCATGGACCCATGGAGTCCAGGTGCTACTCAGCAGAAGAACATCAAAATCACCAAGGAAAAGAGTTTGGAATACACTGCCAAATTCACAACCTTTATTTGTGCTGAGACTAACATACAGTCTTTTTAGGTTGCAGACCTGTTACCCAGGATTTCCACTGACTCCAGAACCGGTCTGTTATGGTTGTGATCTGGTCTCAGCAGCTAATAGTTCCCATTATAATTAATATTTTACTCCCCCACCTGTTCTACCTTACTGCGAACGAATCCGGCTCGTCAGATTCAGATCGCAAATGAAACACAACGAGTCTCTTTTTCACGGATGCCAGATCCAATTCACAGGGAAAAGTTCCGGTCTCTACTGTATTTAATAGCTGTTTGTTCATTAAAAACTATTTAAGGATCATCCATTATTTTCTGAGGTCAACCCCTCCACCACTGTGTCAGAGAAGGGGAAAAATTTTGAAGTGTCTGTATGTTACAGTGGTGTGAAAAAGTATTTGCCCCTTACTGATTTCTCATTTTTTTGTATGTTTGTCACACTTAAATGTTTCAGATCATCAAACAAATTTAAATATTAGACAAAGATTACACAAGTAAACACAAAATACAGTTTTTAAATGAAGGTGTTTATTATTAAGGTAAAAAAAAATCCAGACCTAAATGGCCCTGTGTGAAAAAGTGATTGCCCCCAAACCTAATAACTGGTTGGGCCACCCTTAGCAGCAACAACTGCAATCAAGTGTTTGCGATAACTGGCAATGAGTCTTTCACAGCGCTGTGGAGGAGTTTTGGCCCACTCATCTTTGCAGAATTGTTGTAATTCAGCCACATTGGAGGGTTTTCGAGCATGAACCACCTTTTTAAGGTCATGCCACAATATCTCAATCGGATTCAGGTCAGGACTTTGACTAGGCCAAGTCTTCATTTTGCTTTTCTTAAGCCATTCAGAGGTGGACTTGCTGTTGTGTTTTGGATAATTGTCCTGCTGCAGAACCCAAGTGCGCTTCAGCTTGAGATCACGAACAGATGGCCAGACATTCTTCTTCAGGATTTTTTGGTAGACAGCAGAATTCATGATTCCATTTACCACAGCAAGTCTTCCAGGTCCTGAAGCAGCAAAACAGCCCCAGACCATCACACTACCACCACCATATTTCACTGCTGATACTGATACATATTTCACTACTGTATGATGTTCCTTTTCTGAAATGCTGTTACTTTTACGCCAGATGTAATGGGACACGCACCTTCCAAAAAGTTCAACTTTTGTCTCGTCAGTCCACAAAGTATTTTCTCAAAAGTCTTGGGGATCATCAAGATTTTTTCTGGCAAAACTGAGACGAGCCTTTTTGTTCTTTTTGCGCAGCAGTGGTTTTCGTCTTGGAACTCTGCCATGCAGGCCATTTTTGCCCAGTCTCTTTCTTATGATGGAGTCATGAACACTGATCTTAACTGAGTCAAGTGAGGTCTGCAGTTCTTTGGATGTTGATGTGGGGTCTTTTCTGACCTTTTGGATGAGTTGTCGCTGTGCTCTTGGGGTAATTTTGGTTGACTGGCCACTCCTGGAAAGGTTCACCACTGTTCCGTGTTTTTGCCATTTGTGGATAATGGCTCTCACTGTGATTCGCCGGAGTCCCAAAGTTTTAGAGATGGCTTTATAACCTTTTCCAGACTGATCGATCTCAATTACTTTGTTTCTCATTTGTTCCTGAATTTCTTGGGATCACAGCATGATGTCTAGCTTTTGAGGATCTTTTGGTCTACTTCACTTTGTCAGGCAGATCCTATTTAGATGATTTCTTGACTGAGAACAGGTGTGGGAGTAATCAGGCCTGGGTGTGGCTAAAGAAATTGAACTCAGTTTTCCAAAGATGTGATAAACCACAGTTAATTTATGTTTTAACGGGGGTGGGGGGGTGGGGTGTTACAATCAGTTTTTCACACAGGGCCATGTCAGTTTGGATTTTTTTTTTTTACTCTTAATAATAAACACCTTCATTTAAAAACTACATTTTGTGTTTACTTGTGTTATCTTTGCCTCATATTTACATTTATTTGATGATCTGAAACATTTAAGTGTGACAAACATACAAAAAAGTGAGAAATCAGGAAGGGGGCAAACACTTTTTCACACCACCATTATGTCACACAATTAAAATTAATGGGCTACTTACATATTATTAGAGCACACAAATTCAATTCAACTTTATTTATAGAGTGCCATTTCACAACAACAGTCATCTCATAGCACTTTGTGGGAGCCGGTACATCACACTTCCTTGTTGTTATCATGTGATCGCAATCGGTCCTTCTCGGTCTCTCTCGGGTCTTTCTCGAGATCTCTTGTTATTTTATATAGTCGCGTGATCTTGTTTTTCGAACCCTGTTGTTATCCATGCCGCTTCACAATGCAAACTGAGCTGGTAGGGATGGATGCAAGGCTCCGTCCGCACTGCATCCGCAACAGACTGCATTCGAAGTCGGTGTAAATCCAGCTTTACTAATTTTAACATGTTTGTTATATACTTCTGTTCTACTTCACATGTGGCAGGGAGTGGGATATATCTATAAAATTATTGTGATTTTGCAAGGGTTCACACAATAAGGAGAGATGGCTGTGATGAAACGGGCTTTATTTATACACACACTCACAACACAGAACAGAGGGGAGGTCATTTACATAGACCCTCATTTCGCTCTTGGTGACACAGACACATGATTTTGCACATATAGGGAAACAACACTAGCACAGCTGGTCTTATTACACAGTTATAATGGAACACACAAATAACACTTAGAACACACAGACACAGTATTTGAATCCTCTGCGGCGCAAGCATGACATCAGTGTAGCAGTCCAACAGCTCCCGCAGCTGGCGTCTCTGTCCCGATTCTAGTCCACTGCAGCTCTGCTGGAACAATTCCTCGACCGCCTGCTGTGTTTCTGCTTACATATTGACCCACTACGCTGCCCCCACCCCCCGCTGTCTCTGTCGGTGATTGCCTTCCCTCTGCTCGTACTGGTGGCGCTGCTGTGTTCAGTTCTGCCGGTGACCCACCCGGTTCGGTCTGTTCCGGCAGCCCCTCAATCACACATTCCCCCGGGTTCCTCCTCTGGGCCCCGGTGCAGAGTGTGATGGGCCGAGCACCCAGCAGGAGAGACAATCTGGCAGTGTCAATCGTTGCGCCCTATGCTGCGAGCAGGGTGAGTCCAGTAATGCAGGGATCTTAGATGTCAGCCAGTCAGAATGGGTGGTTTGTATTCTGGCCAGCCATCCCCACCACAAGAACTCTCCACCCCCCCAGTCTGGCACGCTCACCG
Source organism: Pholidichthys leucotaenia (assembly GCA_020510985.1). Classification (NCBI taxonomy): domain Eukaryota; kingdom Metazoa; phylum Chordata; class Actinopteri; order Cichliformes; family Pholidichthyidae; genus Pholidichthys; species Pholidichthys leucotaenia. Next base: position 335,402,612 of record CM035844.1, read on the forward strand.
GTGGCTGTGGTGATGCAGCGTCCGGTGGGTTCCCACCCCTGAGGTCCTGCCTTATCTGTACCAGGCAGCACTCCGGGTCGGACCAGGGAGATGGTAGAACCGATGTTGATCAGGGCCCGGATTGGGGTGCTGTTCAAGCTGCACTGCACATACATCCCTAGTGAGTGTCCAATTCAACCCAAATGTGGTGACAGTTCATTGGGGAAAATGTCTGTGGGAGGCGGCAGGTCCCTGTCCATACCACCTCCCTCTAGTTTAAAGCTGGCGAGGGGGCGGTTTGTCACGGGGTGGGTGCCGGGCAGTACCGCACAATGTGTCCTGGCTCCCCACTGCGGAAGCACCCTTCCTCGCGCTGCCGTTGTCGTCTTCTCACTGGCAGCGCTCTTGTGGTTCGGCACAGTTCCTCCTCCTCCTCGCTCTCAGCTGTGGCCTGGAAAGCTCTCTGCTTCTGCGATGACACGTCACCTGCATAGTCCGTCATCGGTCCCACCTGCTCTGCTCCTGCCACAGCCGTCTCCCAGTTGCTCGAGGTGTGAGTCCGGATATGGTCCTGGATCCGGACCAGGCGGAGCCCCCAGATGAAGTGCTGGAGGGCGAGCTTCTCCACCACCCCCGGCTCGAAATCCAAGTAGCCATGCTGCGTCAGCAGCCGTTTGCCCGCTGAGTAGGCACCTAGGCTGTCTTGGCTGCCTCGCCGGTGGTTGGCCAGCTGTTCCTGGAAGTGCTCAGCATTGGTCGCTCTCCCAAACCGCTTCTGGAGTGCTCCTTGTAGCGCTGGCCAGCTGCGACGTTCCTCAGGCCGGAGGTCAGACAACGTGCAGAGAGCCCCGCAGGGCCAGTGCGACCTGCACAGTGGTCTCTTCGGGTGTCCAGCCGTTCAGCGCACCAGCCAGCTCGACCTGGACCAGATAGTTGTCCAGCAGGGTTTTGCTGCCAAAGCAGGGGAGTTTGCCCCATTGGCAGATTGGTGGGACGGTCGCCTCTTGGTCAATCACCACCCGTGGTCGCAGTGGAATCGCTGGCCCATTCAGGGCAGGAAGTGGTGCCGGTTTGCTCTGTTTGGCCCGCCCTGCCTTGAGAAAGGCAGAAGGCAGGGTATGCTGGCCCTGTTGGGTCAGCTGCTCCATTCATCATGGCGAGCAGCTCCAGGGGTCGGTGTGTCAGCTCTGTTGTCCATCTCTAGCTGAGTGACGAGCCGCTCGAGCTGTCGAATCTCCGTCTTGATTCTTGCGTCCATCTTTTCCGTGATCCCACTTCTGACACCAGTGTGACGTTGCAAGGCTTCACACAATAAGGAGAGATGACTGTGTTGAAACAGGCTTTATTTAAACACACACTCACAACACAGAACGGAGGGGAGGTCATTTACACAGACCCTCATTTCGCTCATGGTGACACAGACACATGATTTGGCACATATAGGGAAACAGCGCTATCACAACTGGTCTTATTACACAGTTATAATGGCACACACGAGTAACGCTTAGAACACACAGATACAGTATTTGAATCTTCCGTGGCGCAAGCATGCCGGAAAACTCCCACCCCCCCTTATCACAGCCCAGACGTTACACTATAAAGCGTTTAATATAGCCTATGTCTTCTTCAGAGTCAGACACAGAAGTGTTGAAACAGGCGGTGAATTTAAGCGTGCGCCACTCTTTTCCTCTAGCTGGCATGGTTTAAAGTTTGCTAAAAAAAAAAAAAAAGGCTCAAAGCTGAAGTAAAATGTTAGCTTAAAATCTAAAATTGCCCACATTTTCTTAACATTAGCGTAAAAGTTGAAACAGCTTCAAGTTTTGGAAAGGTTAGCTTAAAAATGTTAGCTTAAAAGCTAAAATAGCTTAAACCTACACAATGTTGGCATGAAAGTGAAATAGCTTATGAAGAAAATTAGCTTAAATATGCTAAATTAAAGCTTAAAAGGCTAGTGTAAAAGGTAAAATGGCTTAAAGCTAAACTATGTTAGTGTAGATGCTGTAATAGTTTAATGTATTAAAAGTAAAATGTTTAGCTAAAAATATGCTTAAGTTTTTAGACTTAAAAGCTGATGGACCTTAAAGAATTTCTCCTTTGACTTCTATCATATTTTCTAGCTGAAATACTGTTAATATGATTAAAAAAAATAGTAGGAATGTTATAAAATGGAAAAAAAAAAACCTGAAGTACGGGACCTTTAAAAGTTCAACAAAAAATAATAATAAATTAATGGCTGCCTTGAACAACAAGAGTGTTGAGGCTTCACAGCATTCACACGATGATAAAACATGACTATAGAAAAAAATCCACATAAAAGACTACTAGACTAAAACATACCTCTGTGTTTGTTTCCAGCCTGAATCATTACACACTCATTCCCTGAGGTTAAAGGCCAGCGCGGCTTGAACAGATGACCGAGTTTGATTAATTGTAAAAATGTCACTTTCATGAGGGCATGGATGAGTTGAAGCAGTTACACCTGGCTTCAGTGCGACGTGGCTCACCAGATGACGGAGTGCGGCTATATTAAGCCCCCGTCTCCCTCTCTCTGTCTCTTTGGCGTCTGTCCTGTGTGAGAGGCCACCCATGCTGTAGGTGTTGGTTAAAGTAGGTCATTCCACCTTATTACCCGCGGTTGGTACTGAGCAGATCTCATGGTGCGAAAAATTGCAGCTTTGGACGATTATTGTGCATTTGTGGTCGAGTTTTGGTTTCTGCTTGTTTTAGCTTTCATCTCATTTATTTTGTTTTCTTGCTTTGCCTGTTATTTGTCATTTTTCACATTTCATTAATCATGTACTTTTATGCAACAGCCTGAGTAAACTTTGGATGTTGCTTTAATAATTTTGTGGTATTACCTTAGAAACTGAGAAAATCTCACCACAGTCTGAAGTCTGTTTTCCTGCTGTGAATTTCCAGCTTGGTAACGCCCCCCTGAAAGGGGTGAGTTTGGACAGACCGTTAGTAGCTACGTAAGCATTCCTACTTAGCCTGGTTGGTTATAACATTAACCAATCAGACGGATACTCTTGGCTACCTCGGAGGAACAGGGAGGAGCTGAAGAGCAGCACGATTGAGGCAGAGCAGTTGGGGTGGCAGCAGAGAGAGAGAACGTAGAGAGGCAGAGAGGTGGGGGGGGACCCGATTTGAATGTGGCTGCTCTCAGCTCACTTCGCCAGCAGACGGGTGCCGCACTGTGAGCTGAGAGCAGCCACATTCAAATCAGGTCCCCCTCCTCTCCCCTCACTGCTCAGTCACCGGCGGATGAGGGACTGATTGTTAATAAAAAGTAAACACATATTTGGCAACTGCACATTTACGGTGGGGCAAAAAAGTATTTAGTCAGCCACCAATTGTGCAAGTTCTCCCACTTAAAAGATGAGAGAGGTCTCCAATTTTCATCATAGGTATACCTCAACTATGAGAGACAAAATGAGAAAAAAAAAATCCAGAAAATCACATTGAAGGATTTTTAATGAATTAATTGGTAAATTCCTCGGTAAAATAAGTATTTGGTCACCTACAAACAAGCAAGATTTCTGGATCTCACAGACCTGTAACTTCTTCTTTAAGAGGCTCCTCTGTCCTCCACTCGTTACCTGTATTAATGGCACCTGTTTGAACTCATTATTTTATTTTTTTTTTAGATTTAGTATACTTTATTGATCCCCAGAGGGGAAATTGAGGGTCATCCACCACCAGGATGGATGAAGCAGCCACGATATGGCGCTATCCCTTAACCATTCACACACACATTCACACCTAGGGCCACTTTAGAGTCTCCAATTAACCTAAGCTGCATGTTTTTGGCATGTGGGAGGAAACCGGAGAAATCCCGGGGTAAACCCACGCATACACGGGGAGAACATGCAAACTCCACACAGATCACTGTTGGTCGGGGGCTGGGATCGAACCCACAATCCCACGATCCCCACGATCCCCCGGCCAAGGGTAAACTGTGCTGCCGCAGTGCTAACCACTGCGCCACCGTGCAGCCATTATCAGTAAAAAAGACACCTGTCCACAACCTCAAACAGTCAGACTCCAAACTCCACTATGGCCAAGACCAAAGAGCTGCCAAAGGACACCAGAAACAAAATTGTAGACCTGCACCAGGCTGGGAAGACTGAATCTGCAATAGGTAAGCAGCTTGGTGTGAAGAAATCAACTGTGGGAGCAATTATTAGAAAATGGAAGACATACAAGACCACTGATAATCTCCCTCGATCTGGGGCTCCACACAAGATCTCACCCCGTGGGGTCAAAATGATCATGAGAACGGTGAGCAAAAATCCCAGAACCACATGGGGGGACCTAGTGAATGACCTGCAGAGAGCTGGGACCAGCTCTCTGCAGGAGAAACAAAGGCAGAAAGTAACAAAGGCTACATCAGTAACACACTACGCCGCCAGGGACTCAAATCCTGCAGTGCCAGACGTGTCCCCCTGCTTAAGCCAGTACACGTCCAGGCCCATCTGAAGTTTGCTAGAGAGCATTTGGATAATCCAGAAGAGGATTGGGAGAATGTCATATGGTCAGATGAAACCAAAATAGAACTTTTTGGTAAAAACTCAACTTGTCGTGTTTGGAGGAGAAAGAACACCATAGCTGCTGTGAAGCATGGGGGTGGAAACATCATGCTTTGGGGCTGTTTTTCTGCAAAGGGACCGGGACGACTGATCCGTGTAAAGGAAAGAATGAATGGGGCCATATATTGTGAGATTTTGAGTGAAAACCTCTTTCCATCAGCAAAGGCATTGAAGATGAAAAGTGGCTGGATCTTTCAGCATGATAATGATCCCAAACACACCGCCCGGGCAACGAAGGAGTGGCTTCGTAAGAAGCATTTCAAGGTCCTGGAGTGGCCTAGCCAGTCTCCAGATCTCAACCCTATAGAAAATCTTTGGAGGGAGTTGAAAGTCCGTGTTGCCCAGTGACAGCCCCAAAACATCACTGCTCTAGAGGAGATCTGCATGGAGGAATGGGCCAAAATACCAGCAACAGTGTGTGAAAACCTTGTGAAGACTTACAGAAAACGTATGACCTCTGTCATTGCCAACGAAGGGTATATAACAAAGTATTGAGATGAACTTTTGTTATTGACCAAATACTTATTTTACCGAGAAATTTACCAATTAATTCATTAAAAATCATTCAATGTGATTTTCTGGATTTTTTTTTCTCATTTTATCTCTCATAGCTGAGGTATACCTATGATGAAAATTGGAGACCTCTCTCATCTTTTAAGTGTGAGAACTTGCACAATTGGTGACTGACTAAATACTTTTTTGCCCCACGATATCTCTCGACTCGACTGTTTCCAGAAAAATGTTTTTTTTAACGTTTGAAGAGAGAGGCAAAACTTTAACATTCGGAAGCGCTGTGAACAGACTAGCAGCCAAGAGTTGCGGCAACCCTATACGTGCAAGCCCTATACGTCGGGGAGCATGGTGAGCAATTATGTGCAAACCCTGCAGGCTGCTAATTAGAATATTCATAGATCCACACATACTTAAGTAGGTCAAAGATTTAAAAGCTCTTTCCAAGCAATTCTAAGGCAATGAAAGTTTTTTTATGAGTAAAAAAACCCACAATATACAATTTTGAGCAATTTGTTTTTGAGGTGGTTCTAGAGTCGCCAGAGTGCGGCTTTAAATGAATTTCACCGAGTGTGTTCAATACTTATTCCCTGTGTCATTCCACTTTGTTAAATATAACTTGTTTTGTGAACGCAGTTGCCTTGGTTTCTTTGTATGTGTGGATCATTTGGGTTGTTACTGATATCTGGTGAAAATCTCAGGTCAATGGCTCCATCAGAAATATGTTTAATGAGAAAAATGTTGAAGTGTTCAATACTTATTTTCCCTGCTGTATATCATATATAAGAGCAGTGTTATCATATGTCTGCTTCTACTTTGTAATCTTACCGACATAAAAAACTAAACTAATATTTTTCTGTGCCACCTGAGTGTAAAACAAATTATTATGGAAACTCCTTGAAAAGCCATCTTTTCAGCCATTCTTGAAAGCATTTACAGTATCTTGTAAGGAAGTACGAGCAGCCTGTTGACTCCAGGTTAAGAGATGAACTTGAGCCTTCGGCCTGCCCCCACTCAGCAGATATTAAAGACTATGCTTGAGCACTCAATTTGGAGCATCCCACCACTTAAAGAACAGCGCTGCTGTGGAGCTTTGCCACTTATTTTCATACCTGGACAACCATATTGCCAGGCCTCGTCCCACCATCACTTTGGTTAGCTTTAAGCACATTGCCACTGATTGCACTAATCCAATCAGATAGATCAGGTGTGCCAGCTGCCACGCCAAGACACTTGGCAGTGACACGGAAGAAAAGCAGGCTGTGGAACAGCCGGTGAGCAACCATGCAGAGCGGATGTGTCCTGTTAAATAATCCATTAAGACTTTTTCCCCCTTTTTTTGCAGCCACACCACCCTCTTTAGAAGCATCCACTTTAAACTAACACCACTGCATGATGATGTTTCCTTTTTTTTACTCCTTTTTCATATTGTACGAGAAGACGGCATGGCCCTATTGTATGAATTCAGAGGTAGAATTTTTGAATCAAACCAGTCATCCTGAAGATGTGGCCCATTATTCAAGACCATGTCACTGTTCATGCCTATTGTTCATGTGTCCTCAAATAAGCTGGGGATTCTTCTAGCGAATGCCTTGATTACTGCCCACCCTTGGCTAAGTGCATTGTGTTTTCTGAGAAGGGCATTATGAAGCTATACAAAGAAATTATGGACTTGTATTATGAAAGGATAAAAAATGCATTTGCTCCACTTCTTATACGGCAGCCAAGAGGGGATTTGATAGTTCTGAACTCATACTTGTGACAGTGTCTTAGGATGTAGATATTACTGATGTTATCCCTTTGCCAAAGCTGCAAACCTCACTCCAAACATCCCCTTTATCCTTATTTCCTACACCTCATCAAGGGTTCCAGTTTACTACATCTATAGTCTAAAGTAGTGATGCTCAAACTTCCCAGTCCTCAGAAACAGTCTATGTCCCTTCTGAAAGTTTTCTCAAGCTAACCAAAAGAGGTCATTTCTCCAGCTTGTCTTATGTCTGTCCTCCTGGTGGCACATACCTGAAAGACCTCACCTTACGAGGTGTCCAGGCGGTAGTGTTGTAGTCAACTAGAATGTACCATGACAAAGACAGGACCAAGACTTTAAGGGGTTATTAACCTCTTAAAATTCCTGTGTTCCGCTGATGGGATGTTTCATATTTTCTACTGCCACTCAGTGAAGAAAGAATTAGATTTTCTTTGCGTATGCTAAATTTAGGAGAATTGTGTAGAATGCTCAGGGGTTAACTAAATAGCACTATCTCTGTGATGCTGAAAAAACCCAAATAAAAAAAAATAAAATCAAGCAGATCCTCAATGACGGAGTAGCTCATTCCGGCCTAACACAATCCCCCCAGGAATGCCCAGATCCGACTGTTGACCTTGCTTAAAGTCAAGGTCAATGGCCTAGGAGGAGTAATGTTTTTTGTAAACGCATAAGTGCCCAGATCTCCTCACCTTTGACCTTGACCCCAACTTGGCTGCAGACCTACTTGAGGATCATTGTGAGTGAGTTTGGTGAGCATCAGCGCAAATGCCTAGGAGGAGTGGCAATCCCCGTGAAATGTGGACAGATGGATGGATGGACGACATACGCCACGTCATCACATTAGCTCCTTTTGACTTCATCGAAATGAGCTAATAAAAGATAGCTTAGAAAAAAAAAACCTTGTTTCAAAGGAGCCAGACTGCGGTGACAGGATTGTCAAACTGCTTAACTGCCGAGTCCCAAAAGCCAACATTTGCAGTGATGTGTACATTGTACCGTTTTGGTGGACAGCTCTGGTCAAAAGAAAAGATGTCAGTTTAACATTAAATCCTACTCAGCTAGCGTCACAAACTTTGGGGAGTGACCAAAATTCATAGAAAGATGCCAGCAAAACTGATTTGGGTTTGTGACCAGAATGCTGTTTGGTAGAACTGCAGTCTAGACGACACCGAGACCAGAGTGTACCGGGACTTTTGAGGGTTGAGACTAAGTCAGGTGGAGACCAAGTCCAGACAAAGACCATTGCGTATGTACGTGTTGGTCATGACTTGGCCTTAAATTTGCAAATTTTTTACTTTTTTCTCTAAAATTTGCAACTTTGTTTTTTGTTAATCTGAAACTTTTTTCTTGTAAATTTGCAACCTTTTTCTCAAAAATTTACAACTTTTTTCTTGTAAATCTGTAACTTTTTTTTTCTTGCAAATTAGTAGCTTTTTCTGAAAAATTTGCAACTTTTTTTTCTTATTAATCTGGAAGTTTTTTCTTGTAAATTTGCAACTTTTTTCTTGCAAATTTGAACCTTTTTCTCAAATATTTGCAGCTCGTTCCTATATGTAACCTTTCTCTTGTAAATCTGCAACTTTTTTCTTGCAAATCAGTAAGTTTTCTCAAAAATTTGCAGTTTTTTCCTTGTTAATTTGCTATTTTTTTCTTGCAAATTTGTAACTTTTTTTCTCAAATATTTGCAACTTTTTCCTATAAATTTGCAACCTTTTTCTCAAAAGTTGTAACTTTTTTCTTGTTTACCTGGAACTTTTTTCTTGTAAATTTGCAACTTTTTGCTCAGCAATTTGCAACTTTTTTTTGTAAATATGCATCTTTTTTCTTGAAAATCTGTAAAACTTTCTCAAAAATTTGCTAAATTTTTCCTGTAAATTTGTACTTTTTTTCTTGTAGATGTTTTTTATCCCCTCAGCATTCCAGGCAATTTCCCTAAGTTAAGCATCTGCAAATAAAATCAAATTCTTTCTTCACTGAGTAGAAAATTTCAAACGTCCTGCCGGTGGAACACTGGAATTTTAAGATAAATAATATCTCACAAGCAAACCGGGAGAAAAACTATCCCTGTGTGAACTCTCCCTTTAAGAACAAAGTACCATTACACTGAAAGTAAGCCAAAGGACATCACTTCAACTATAACATAATCAATACTAGGCTGCTATCAAGTGTTTTTGTGAAAGTAACATCTTATATTCTTCTTCTGGCTCGACTTGTTCTTCTGTAATGACCGTATATAAAATGAGCATATGGATTTATTTTGCCTGAAGGGAAATTGGCTGGGTAGATGAAGTCATTTAGTGCCAGCTCATGCCCGTTATCTCTTCCACTTGGTTTGAAGCTGCTCTCAGCTTGGACAGCTTCACAGGAGTTGCTCTGTAAATGTGTGCGCTCTTTGCTCTTTCAGCATCTAGAAAGCATTGTTCAGGTTTCCCCTGTTTGCCTGTGAACTCACTGACATAATTTGTATCCGTATCTGACTTTTTGATAGATATTCTCTTGGACAGATAGATGCTATGAATGGCTGCAAAAGGGAAGAAAAGCCACTTTTAAATGGGGATGAAATGAATAAAATGAAAGATAAAAAACAAAACAAAACTGTGACTGGGATTGTTTGCCTGTGGGCACACCGGGACTCCTGTCCCAATCTAGGCATCATTTGACATTCATTGATGCTACTTGGACCTACCAGGACCTCCAGGACTGAAGAGTTTGAAACAAACACAGTATTTCAGAGAGAAAACACAGGTTTCATTGTGGTGTAGAAATATATTGATTTTGTTAGAAAAATAACCAGTTTAAATTATTCAAAGTCAAAGGTCAGGTGGAAAATTGGATTTATGTGCATTTATTTACTCCAATGGCCATTTGGGGGAGAGATTACAAAGCATGGCCTTCCACACACACTTAGAATCCCTAAAAGGGTACATTCTTTAGGCCTCATATATATAGTTAAGAGAAAGGAGGGGGAGGAGGAGGATGAGAGGAGGAAGGGAGAGAGACAGAGAGAGTCCTGATAACCAGAGCTTAGCCGGGGTGATGCCATAAAGCAATCTACACAAGCTAGAAGTTCCTGTGCATTCCTGGGACCCAATTAAGAGAACAGGACATTTCAAAGTGATTATCAAAGTAGCTTAGATCATTCCTTATACATGTACTGATCATCTACTGATCCTCAGTCTGAATTCTCTGAAGGCCAATAATTGCTCACAGAAACATGCCAAGAATATATGAACTTATCCTCTATGGAATGCACATATAAACATTAAACATGGCATATGAAAGGCATGATGCTTCTCAAGTATAATAATACATTATTAATAGCAATAATAATGTAGATAAAATAGAATTTTTCTATCAGATTTCAAATAAAAAAATTAAAAAATGGAGGGTCAAAAGAAGAATTGAGAGAACACCCAAATTTTCTGTTTGTCGTTGTTTTGTTGGATTTTTTTTTTAATCCCCTGCACAGTATTTTAATCTCTGTCATTAAAGTTAGGCTCTAAAGACACTTTCACTCATGGGCATAAATCAAGGGGGGGACGGGGGGACATGCCCCCCCAACCTTGAAAAGAACGGAGAATACTTAAAACTTTGAAACACCAATGTCAAACGCAAAAAAAAGCTTGCAAATTTGGAACATTTCTTGGAAATTTGCTACTTTTTTCTCATAAATTTGCAACTGGTTTTTGTCATAAATGTGCAACTTTTTTTAAAAAAATCTGCAACTTTCTTCTTTTAAACCTGCAACTTGTTCTCATAAATTTGAGCTCTTCCCTGTTACAAAAGTAGGGGCCCCTAAACACAATCTTGCATCAGGCACTGATGACTTATGGTGCCCCCTCACTCTTTACTCTGGAGAAAATGTTCTGTTTAGTGCCCTCCCAACTGTGACATGAAATATCCGCCCATGCTTTCAGGAAGTCAACTTGTCATGTTTAGCCACAACAAAGGTATTACTGTCCGACTAATCCACATTTCTGGTCTTGTTTTGGAAGCTGTGGGCATAGGTGCCTTCATGGAGTTGTCCACATTTGGCAAAGGAAGGGTTCCCTCTGCCCGTCGGAGCGCATTTTCCATTGAATTTTCCACTTGGGCAGGTCTTTGCATGTGTCTTCTTGAAATGATTGGACAAGAAACTTCAGTTGTCTCTGTTGGATCGTCCGTGGCAGGTCTCTTTCCATTCCAACTCATTGTAGAACTTCTTTGTAGCTCGATCCGTGTACGAGAGCCTGAGCAGGCACGGTAAAACCACATTTCCGCTGCGCTGACATTTCGTTGTTATCCTGTAAAAGACTACAAACAAAAATGAGCCCAAATGGATAAATTTGGCTTGGACATGCAATAATCTACATTTCTGGCAAATGGTGTTTGCTGCTGTCATAGTCTTCACTTAACCCGTTAGCATTTCAACCAAGTTCTGTAAATTTAGCATACGCAAAGAAAATCTAATTCTTTCTTCAATGACAGTAAAAAATTTAATGTCCCCCCGGCAGAACACTGGTTAAATTTGTAACTTTTTTCTCTTAAATTTGATGGGGTATTTTGTATATTTTTCCAATATTTACGTTTTCCTATGAATTTGCAACCGTTTTCTCAAAAATTAGCAACTTTTTTCCTGTAAATCTGCAGCGTTTTTCTTGTAAATTTCAAACTTTTCCCCTTAACACTCCGGTGTACCGCGGATGGGCACGTCTCTGCGTCCCAGAGTGCACGAGGGTGCATGAGAGCGCCCTCGTGCGCTCTAGGATGCACGAGGGCGCTGCGTCCAAGCGCGCACTGAAAAAAAAAAGCTGCATTTCCGTTTTTCCACTACAGACACAGCCGCAAACAGATCAGATATGATAGACCTCTCATTCGACTAATAAGAGCCTTGAATTGGGTTTCTGAAACCTTGAAGAACCAATGACTGAAAACCTAGCAAGAAGGACCCGCCTACCAACGCTGTGAATGCAGCGAGCCAATTGAAGCACAGAAGTTCGCAAGCTGTTTTGTGTAAGGCTGGGTGAAGACAGACTGCTGCAGCAGATGAAAAAAAGGACCCGCAGGAAGAACCTGCCACAGACCCAGCAGCATGGAGCCCACCCACAAGTGCGACCTGTGTGACAGGGACTGCCATTTGCGCATCGGCCTGTTCAGCCGCAGGCGGTGCTTTTTTTTTTTTTATTCCAACAGAATAGACGTGTAGGATTCTCTTCCATGGTCATCATAGACCGACGGAGGCCGACAACAAAGGTCGTAAATCATTCGCCAAAACCGCAACCATGGAAGCGCAAAACCGCAATAATGGAATTATGTTTTGACTGGGTCGCGAGACCAGAACCCCGAGCGGACCAGCGTCGCGTTCGTCTGACAATGAGGAAGAGAAGTTTGCCAGGACACTGCTGCTGTGAAGAGGTAAGTGTTATAAGCTAAATTATTCTTTATCCCTGAAAATTGTAATCAAAAATGACTTTTGACTGATCGGTAAATTACAACTGTGCGGCGCACGAAGTCCGAAGTCCATGTGCCGCGGTACACGGTTTGTGCACCGCGTCCGGACCGTGAACGCCCCCCCCCTCCTCTACTCTTCTGTAGCGAGGGGGGGGGGGAAGCCGTGGTGACTGCGCCGCGGTCGCCACATTGCCACATGAGTCTATTCTGTCATGTAGCGATGGCCGATGTCTGTCCTCTGTAGCGAGGGGGGGGACAACCCCCCCCACACACACACACAGCCCTGAGTGTCACCTTTCATTAGAGCCCAAGATGAAGCTTCTATATTGAATCATTCAAAAGTTACAGACGTTTTTCCAAACTGTGCAATTTGGCACAATTTGGCACAGTTCAAAAACGCCTGGGAACTACCTGAGGAAAAAGCTGTGTAATATATTCATTTTTTGTGGTATTGTTACAAAATTTTGACCTCAGCTGGATAACACTTGGTTCTACATTTCTGTTGCATTTTCCAGCCCGGATCTGAAGCTGTGTGTTATTTGCAAGCATTGTATCCAAAAAAACACCCAGGCCAAATTTATTTTCTTCAAGTTCAGTATGTTTAGATAACTGTAACTCAGTGGCCGGAGCACTTAGAGAGATTATGACTGTTTTGCCAAAAAATTCAAAGTGTTTTCTTTTAATTGAGACCAACCCCATGAAGATGCTGCAAAGGGTTGAAGAACAGCTTTCGATTTACTTTGGGCACGTTATTTTTTGGCGTTTTTAGGGAAATTGACCGGAGTGCAAGGGGTTAACATTCCAGCCAATTTTTGCAAATTTTGCGTACGCAAAGAAAATCAAATTCTTTCTTCAGAATCTGCATCCTGAACTGGATCACCTCGAAAATCTACTGCGTTCATCCGCAGCTCGAACCTGTTAAGGCACCATAGAGACCAGGAGCCAGAAATCAATCTGTGGTGTGAGAGAAACCAGTGGAGAACCACACAGCTATTACGGTGAGCTGTTTGGCTCTTGATTATTGTTGGCTTATGATAATCAATACTTTGGAAAAAACAAATCTACTGTATCTATACGGTATAAACTGTGTAGAGCTTTAATCATTAGTCAGACTATTGTTTAACTAGCCTGCTGATTACCACCAGTTAGTCTGTAGCTAACGCTAAATGTGGCATCACTAAGTTGAGCTGGTAACATGTTCTGACGTTCAAAATTACACAATCCGTCTTTCCTCTCTCTGATCTCCAGTGTTCTGTCGTCCTGTTGGGAAAGATTCATACCAGCTGTTAGCAGTTTGTCATAAATGCCCCTTGGGGCAGAGAGGAGAGACCCACGCACTGAACTGCTGGCTTGTAAAATTTATTAAGGAAACAAAACACAAAGTCCAAAACAGTGCGCCAACACAAAAATCCAAACTGTCAAGCACACAAACTTACAGATCTAACACACCAGAACAAGGGCTGTGTTCTGGTGGAGACGAAGGAAGAGAAACTCAAGACTCCGGCAAAGAGAAATGAATATAACTGTCCTTAAATAAGGCTAGAAACAATTGAAACAAATGATGACAGGTGTGAATCACATGAGCGGGCTGGGGAGATGACAATCAGCTGTGAGTCGTGAGGAGAGGAGACGGGGCTGACAGTTTGATAGGAGCACCGCCCACAACCTGGCAGTGCCCCTGACTACTGCAACCCCTGAGAGAGAAAGAAAGAGAAGACACTGGCAAAAATAAAGTGGAAACAAATAAGGACAAATAAACCCAAATATGTAAATAACACAACTACACTAAACGTAAACAGGAAAATAAATCATACAAAGAAATAATACCGAATATGTGAAAACAAACTAGAGATAACATAACAGGCATAGAACTCAAAATATCACATTATACAAATAAGGAAAAACAAAAGGCAAAGAGACAAAACACAGTGAAATCCCCCCGTGCGAGATTGTGACACAGTTAGCCACTGCACTCCCAGTTCTCCGCTAATCTCCTCTCCTTTTGTGTCCGACAAACATCATAGTTTTAGTCACCTGCTTTTTTTTTTTTTTTCTATTTTTCTCTCATTTGCATGTTTTACATAATGTAAAAATAAGTAACCTGAAGTGGGGGAACAAAAAAGCTGGAGGTGAGCAGGAGTGACTGTTGAAGTTTTTTTCTTTTTTGGGGGGGGGGGCAGCCAATTTCATGATGACCCAAAGGTTGGTACGACCTGCACAAACATAGTAATTACCACTGCTGCAGAATGAATTATGACTGATTCCGCACACTACCACCACAGAGATCTCACACTGATGCTTCCCTGATGTTAAAACACTGCAAATCAAAACTTCTGCTTTTGTGACCGTAAACCAAAATCAGACCTGTACTGGCCTTCAAAAGACAAATGTTTGAAACAATTTAACCTGCAATAGCCACTTTAAAGACGTGCATAGTAACAGGTTTTATAACGCTCCTCATTAGCTCCTGGTTAAGATCTCCTGATCCCAGTAAACAGAGGAGTTCCGCCCCTGATAACTGAGGCTTAAATAGCACAAATCACAACTCCTCTCCCTCCCAGACTGATGTCATCATTTTATGACTTGTCTTTCCTCATGCGGGGGTGACCCCACCACATTAATTTAATGCTACACAAACTTTTGGATGCATTAATTCAGAAGAGGCATCATTACCCACCAAGTTAAGTGAATATTCTGTCTGAAAAGCATCCGGCGTAGACGTGGGCATCGGCATGGCACGGGCGCCATGCTCCCAACTGCCCAGGTTGTGCAGGATCGAGAGCTGTGGGAAAGGCCCGTCCCTTGATCCCCTGGTCGTGTGCTAATGGTCCACCCCCGGGGTCCCAGGGGCGGCAAAATGAGACGGGAGGCTGAGTGAGCAGCAAACTTCAGAGGAGAGACTGATGTAAATGTGAAGAAATAGGCTGTATGGATGAGAGAACAAAAAAGTCAGAGAACCAAGGCTATAAAAAGACACAGAGGCTGGGGTGGGGGACTGGACAGGAGCTTACTCCCGCCTCGTGGGGCTGCGGCAGCTCAGGCCGAGTGCGTAAACTAGAGAGCTGCCCCCACACGTCAAAACAAGATCACAAAAACTATTTGATCATGGCCAAGATGAAGACGTGATGTCCCATTTGGTTGGAGTGTGATGTCTTGCCCCTGACTTTTACTCAACAGAAAAATGTACTGCTGCCCATCTGGGGTGTGTGTGGCAGCAGGCTCTGTGAGATGTCATTTTGAGTTACACGGAGCAAAGCAGTGGATGTCTCTCAAGCACTGCACACAGTAGGTGATTTGCTATTGTTTTAACAAGGGGGATGGGGGTAGTCACCAGTTTAGCATGAGATACAAATGTATAAATGTAAATGAGGCACAAATTTGCAAGAATAATAAGAAGAAGCCAACTCTGTTGTTATTCAGACTATGCAGCCAATCGTGTACAGTAAAACGAAATTACATTTCTCCTATCCACAATGTTAATCACCTGTAGAATCAGAGGGGTCGCTGCCATGCAAGGCGCCACCACAAACAACTTCTCCTTCCCCATTTCTCTTACGCCAAGCACCAAGCTAGAAGGCAGGAAGTACCATTTTTATATGGTCTTTGGTATGACCCGGCCGGGACTTGAACCCCCGTCCCCCTGGCTGTGGGGTGGATGCTCAATCACTAGACCACCACTCCAAAGATATCAAAAAAGTCACAAATTACAATTAGGCAGAACAGATATTTCACCAGCATCCAGATGAGCATTGCAGATTTACAAAAAAAGCTTAAAGTAAAACAGGAAAAAAATTATACATTTTTGAGAAAAGTTCCAATTATATTGGAAAAAAGCCACAAATTTATGAGAGAGAAAAAATGAAAATATACAGGGGGAAAAAAACACATTTATGACAAAAAAGTTGAAAATGTCCAGGAAAAAGTTGCAAATTCACAAGAAAAAAAGTTAATTTATAGAACATATTGCAAATTTTTGAGAAAAAGTCACAAATTTATGAGAAAAAAGTTGCACTTTTGTGAAAAAGTTGAAAATTTACACAAAGTTGCAAATGGATGAGGAAAGAATTTTTAAAAATTTAAGAAAAAGTTACAAATCTATAAAAAAAAATGCACATATATGAGAAAAAAGTTTTTAAAGAAGAAATCTGAAGAAGAAATTTGAGAAAAAAGTTGCAGATCTTTGAGGGAAAAATTGCAAATTTATGAGGAAAAAATGTAAAAATTTTTAGAAAAAAGTTGAAAATTTCCAAGAAAAAGTTGCAAATTTACAAGAAAAAAAAATGCAAATTTTTGAGAAAAAAAAGTTGCACTTTTATGTGAAAAAAATTGAAAATTTACAGGAAAAAAGTTGCAAATTTGAGGGAAAAAATTGTAAATTTATGAGAAAAAAGTTAGAGCAGCACGGTGGCAGAGTGGTTAGCACTGTGGCAGCACAGCAACTCACCCTTGGCCGGGGGATCCTGGGTTCAATCACAGCCCCTGACCAACAGTGATCTGTGTGGAGTTTGCATGTTCTCCCCGTGTCTGCGTGGGTTTACTCCGGGATTTCTCCGGTTTCCTCCCATATGTCAAAAACAGGCAAGTTAGGTTAACTGGCAGCAGCTGGGGATTCTAAATTGTCCTTAGGTCTGACTGTGAGAGTGAATGGTTGTCTGTCTGTCTGTGTTGACCCTGTGATGGACTGGTGATCTGTCCAGGGTGTACCCTGCCTCTCGCCCAAAGATGCTGGGATAGGCTCCAGCCCCCCCGCAACCCGAAAAGGATTAAGCGGAAGAAGATGAATGAATGAATGAAAAAAGTTAAATTTTTTAGAAAAAAAAGTCAAAAATTTCCAAGAAAAAGTTGCAAATTTACAAGAAAAAAATGCAAATTTATGAAAACAAATTGCAAATTTCTGAGAAAAAAAGTCCTAAATTTATAAGAAAAAAAGTTGCACTTTTATGTGAAAAAAGTTGAAAATTTACAGGAAAAAAGTTGCAAATTTGAGGGAAAAAATTGTAAATTTATGAGAAAAAAAGTTAAATTTTTTAGAAAAAAAGTCAAAAATTTGCAAGAAAAAGTTGCAAATGTACAAGAAAAAAAATGCAAATTTATGAAAACAAATTGCAAATTTTTGAGAAAAAAAGTACTAAATTTATAAGAAAAAAGTTGCACTTTTATTTGAAAAAAGTTGAAAATTTACAGGAAAAAAGTTGCAAATTTGAGGGAAAAAATTGTAAATTTATGAAAAAAAAAGTTAAATTTTTAAGAAAAAAAGTCGAAAATTTCTAAGAAAATTTGCAAATTTACAAGAAAAAAGTGCAAATCTATGAAAACAAACTGCAAATTTTTGAGAAAAAAGTCCTAAATTTATAAGAAACAAGTTGCACTTTTGTGAAGAAAGTTGCAAATTTACAGGGAAAAGTTGCAAATTTCAAGAAAAAAATTGTAAATTCATAAGAAAAAGTTGCAAATTTTTTGAGAAAAATGGTGCAGATTTATGTGGATAAAAGTTGAAAAAAAGATTTTTTGAGGGGGTCATTTCTGCTTAGAATTGGTCATTCAAAGTCATTCTTCATGTCAGGAGCTGAGCCGGCTTGGTTCCCCGGCTCGGCCCTGACCTCCTGGTGGGTTTAGGTGCCGCTGTGTATCTATGTTTATTATGTATTCCAGTGTGTTACCATATCCATAGCCACTGCTCTGGGGCCGGCAGCTGTGTGTACTGCTGACAGCCTGCCGGTCCGACCACGCCCCCTCACTTATTACCATCAGCTGTTCCCAGCCCTTTGATCATCTTTTCCAGTCCTCGCCCAGGTGCTCCTACTGTAATTACATCATCACCAGCAGTGCGTGTACTTAAGTGCCTTTCGCCAGTCACGCGCTGCTGGGTCATTGAATGGACTGCCGGCTGAAGTACATAGTCGTGTGTAATCTGTGTGTCGTGAAGGATTAGCCGCCTCCACTGTAGCCGTGGTTCTCTGCGCCCTTCGAGCGATGTCGGCTCTGGAACGCTCCTGTGGTTAATTACTTCCCCTCATGCGTTCGCTGGGTGATGCCGGCCCAGGGACGCCCAATGTGAGTGTTTTGTCTTGTTGTATGTTTTCACCCTTTGGGACTGTTGTCTTCAGGTTCAGTAAACGTGTGTGGTCTTTCACCCCTCGCCGTGCGCATTGGAAAAGCGCACGGGAGGGTTTATGGCAATTCAGTTATGTAGCATGATATAGAAAAGCTTATGACACTGGGGGAACAGTTCTCTTTTTTTCCATATGAAGGAGGGATGTGTTAACAAGGGGGGTGGGTTTTGGGTCATTTCGCTAACAAGGGGGATAGCATCCCCCCTCACAACACCTACTGGTCATATAGCAAATGTATAATATCTTGCAGAGCCTTTAAATCTCTGCAGCTTTTAAATCCGTGCCGTCACATGTAGCTGGTGTTTAATGGAGCCCCGGGGGCAATGCTTCGACGTTACTAATCAGTATTGTTTCTTGAGCCGGTCATCAATCTGTCCTCTTTGCTGCAAATATTTGCAAACCCTGGAAGAGCTGAACACCTCACTACTGTATTAAATACTGAATAATGAACAGATGTGTTTTCGCAGAGTGAGAAGAGACGTCTGTTTCCATTTCATGTCCACTGAGTTTGTAGTAAAACCCACTTCCCATCTGTTTCATTAAGCGCAATTTTAATCTAACATCTGTCATTCTTTTTTCCTAACATGCCTCCACCATGTCACTCCAGAAGCTTTTTTTCCCACCTTTTTTTTTTTTTATCCCAGATTTTTTATAGAAAGAGGGCTCAGACTGTCAATTTTGATTTCTTGGTGTCAGAAGGGCCCATATTCAGACCAGAGGGTGAACCGCTAAGATACATCAACTACTGCGTCCATAAATGATGCAATGCCAAGACACTGATGCCTGCTAATTAGTGTAAATAGCAGAGATTTCAAAATGCAATCAGTTCACATTTTATCACCTCCTCACCTTTTTCCAAAGTGTATAGGACAGAAGTCTGCAACCTGTGGCTCTTCTGCCCATAGATTGTGGCTCCCTGAGGCCTTCAGTAAACAAAACAAAACACACCAAAAAAACCTCATACATTTATAAGAAAATAAGCAATAAATTGACAAGAAAAAAGGTTGCACAGATCTGAAAACTTGTGCAAAAACAACCTCATAAATTTAGGGAAAAATGTTTGCAATTTTCTGAAGAAAACATACCCACAAATCAGTTAAACAAACAACATTTGTGGAAAAGAAGTCAAAATTTCCTGGAAAAAGTTGGAGTTTTATGAGCAAAATACAATAAATTTATAAAAGAAATGCTGTAGTTTTGCCCATGAAAGCTAATAAATCTACAAAGAAAAATATAATCTATGAGAACAGCTGAAAATTTATGAAAAAACATTCTCAAAATTTCAGGAAAATGTTGAATTTTATGAGGGGGGAAAAGCTAGAAATTGACGTGAAAAAGTCACAGATTTACCTTAAAAAGTTTCAGTTTTATTAGAAAATGGTTGAAAATTTATATGAAAAAGGCAGCATTTTTACCTGAAAAGAGTAACACTCAGATAAGACAACCTTATTAGAAAAGCAGATGATTATGCAAAAAAAAAAAGAGAGAATTTATAGAAAAAGCTTATAACTTTATTGGGAAAAACATCACAGATTTACATGGAAAAAGTCTTCAATTTTATTTGATTAAGTTATTAAATTTGTAAAGAAAAATATTCTGAATTTTGAAAAATAAAATACAGTTTAATAAGGAAAAACACAAACAATTTTGAAGTAAAACGACTAACTTCTTACAAAAAATCTGAAAAATTATCAGAAAAAGTAGCGATTTTGTTAGGAAAAAAGTAAGTTTTCAGTAAAAAAAAAATGCAAATTTGTAAGAAAAACTCTTGGTCCTGATGTTGTCAGGCCAGATTGTAGTGCAGGTTATTGACCCCTGGTATAGGAGAACCTGCAGAAGCTATTAGTGCAATTAAAGTTTAACATAAAAACATAAAAAAACCTTATGGTGGTCCAAGATGGCCGCCTATGTGGGGCGGGACCCTCTTCCTGTGTATAAAAGATCTGTATGAAAGATTTCCAATGCAACGAGTTTTACATATGAATTATCATATATAACAATGAAAGAAAAGTTTAGATTTTATGCTCCATTACATTTCAGAATTCATATTACCCCCCAAAATGACATGCATACAATTACATACATTCATGGGGTCCAGTTCTGGTGACTTGAATTAGCTGAGATAAAACCTAGCAATCGTAGGAACCATGCATGTAAATGTATGCCTTGATTAAATCTAAGGTACAATATGAACGTAAAAATAAAAAATAAAAATAACAATTTTCAAGGCAATATACTGTAATAGATTTCTAAAATTTGAGATAAAAACTCCAACTTCAGAGCTTTGAAGAAAATCACCTTTAGTTTTATCAGCTAACAATCCTTTGTTTAGACATTTTATATTTCTAAGTATGTATAAAAACTTTAAAGTAGGAATTTAGAAAAAAAAAACAAACCTCAGCCACATAACACAAATAGTCCTTCATTTCTCACATACAGTTATCCATCCTGGGTGAAATGTGTTTCCGTGCCTTGTTACCAACTGCAAGATTTGCAGGAGCAGACACAACAGCAACCATCTTTACCCACACCATCTGTGGAGCCAAAATATTCATTCTGGACTGGATTTAAACCCCCACCAGTCTGCTATGAGGCAGGGATCGAAACCTGCGAGAGTAGATCGTTTCATTCCTGTGTATTAAAGGTCTGATGACACGATTTTGACATTTTTTAGCATGTTGTGTAAACCCAAAAGTCATTGTCGATGATCAATATAATATTTACAACCGCACCTGCATAAACTAGTTATCATCAAAAAACCATAGCCGCTGACTGGACTGTGGTGCCGCCCACAGAATGAAGTGCGGCACCACCATGACGTAAGCAACAGAACGGACTCCCGTGTTGTTGACTGGAATGACAGCAGCTTTGTAGCTCACAGTTTCTCTGGTTTCTTGTTTTAATTTTACGGCTATGCCTTCGCGTTGTGTCGTAGGCTTAGATAAACAGCAGGCCGTGAAAAACCACATCACACACTTCAGCTCCAACTGTCATAAGCCTCCTCGTGTGCTCCTCATGCGCTTGTACGCAAGAGGAGCGCACGAGGAGGGGAGGGATTAATGGATTTGCGTGCAGCTTTGATCTACTTTCTGTGATTGCATGCTGACACTCGCTGGTCCGGCCACGTCCCCTCTCTCATTACCACCAGCTGATTCAAACTCCTGTTGATCATCTTTCCCGGTCTTCGCCCAGGTGCTTCTCATCACACCATCACCAGCAGTGCCTGTACTTAGCGGCCGTTTGCCAGTCACGCACTGCTGATCCATAGTATTGTCATCTGTGCTGTTAGTCTGCCAGTATTTTCAGCACTCTCACGACGTGTTAGTCACTCCATGTTCGCCGTGGTTCTCGTGTGCCCTTCAAGTGATGTCGGCTCTGGGGCGCAACTGTGGCTAGCAGGTCTCCTCTAATTTGTTCTCTGGGCGATGCCGGCCCCTGAATGCCATGTGTGTTTGTGTTTTTTGTACAACTTCACCTTTTAGGGAATTGTCTGTCTTTCTTTATTAAATGTGCTGTGGTGAACCCTGCACGAAAATCCTCGTTATTTCATCCTCCCTCTCTGTGCCCTGCGTAAGAGCGCATGGAGGGTCATGATGAATGGATTTACGGGCAGAATTCACTACAGCACATGCATTGAACATAAAAATGATGACAGCAGTTCCCAAAAAGGTGAAGGCTTACAAAAATAAACAGAAACACTTACAGTTGGGGTTCGGGGCCAACATCGCCCAGCGAACATGGAGAAGAGATGTGTTAACCACGGTTGTGCCCCAGGGCCGACATCACTTCAAGGGGCGCAACAGAACCACAGCTGTGTGGAGTGGCTAACACGTCGTGATAGTGTTGGCAATATTGGCTGGCTGACAACATGGCATGATGCACACAAAACATGAACAGTTGACTGTCAGAGAGAGAGGGCGCGTGGTCGGACTGACAAATCTTGGACAGTGCCCACCTGAAAGTGGCTCAAAATGCACATAAAACACATGTACAAATCAAAAACAACAAGAACTCAAAAGATAATACATAATACACCTGATGCCTGAGCCACAGAGAATACACTGCTATGATTTTTATTGAAAAAATGGGTTTAAATAAATTATATTTATGAACAAATAATTTGTTGCAATATCTGTAACAAAAGCATAACACTCGTTGTTCCCCTGCCGTGTGTTTGCCGCTGCTGCTGCACCGGCCATGTGTGCCTCTCCACTGTCACTCTCTGAGTCTGACTCGCTAGGCACGATGCCCGCTTGGCACGGCTCAAACCTATATGGTCTGAGGCCCCCAGATTCTTCATTGTCATCCCATTCTTCTGAACTATAATCGTCTGAAGATTGGACAACACAAACCAATTCCAGACTACATGTGCTGGAACCATCGTCGATGTTTTCTACTGCTTCCATCCTGTGTGTACAATGGACAGCCAAGCGCTGTGTTCTGTCGATGACGTTACAACATGGCCGGGGGGGGTTTCCAGCCACTGATGCAATTGGTGACGTGGCGCTCATGAAAACGTTGGATATTCGCGTGAAGAAAAACCTGTTTGACTTAGAACTGCACAGACCAACCTATTTCATCATATTGTATTATGTGTTGAAAAATTAGATGAAGTCAAAAATGTGTCATCAGACCTTTAAGCTCGAGTTTTGAGTTCTCTATACAAATGGTATAGTATTTTTTTTGTTTGAGATAAACATTTTATTTGAACTGGTTATGTTGATAAAATACGATTAGTTGATACAACTTTTACGATGTGTCCATAGAGAGCATTTTTCTCCTCACTGGAAACACTCTGGACCTGTTTGTCTGGGTGCTTCACATGCACTCTTAAAAAAGGTCTCTGCCATGTATCCTAGTAACAGCTTGAGCTGTCACTCACAGTTCAGCATTGTCCTTTCGCTTTAATACACAACCAACTGGAAAGAAAACACGCATCCTTCCAAACTTTTGCTTTCATATATTGATCATGGTGTATATTTAGCCTAATTAGCTGGTTAGAGAGGTGTGTCTCTGATAAACGAAACACTGTTCCAAAATTTGAACTTTTTCACATTCAGCACAACTAAAACCGCTGACTGCTGAGATCTTCATTATCAGAAAATGAACAGAAAATAGATGCTGTGAATGGAATAAAATTGCTCTCTGTGGACACAAAGCCTTATTGTTTGGAATTCTTACACTGGACTCAAAGTTTTACTTTTTTCATAGGAAAGAACAGACGATAATTAGTTGGCAGTTTGTTGTTTTTTTTTGTTTGTTTTTTTTTATTTCTTAGAACTCAACTGTAGAACTCAAAAATTGTAAGTCATATTGCACATGACCCCTCTGTGGATCACCACCTTATCGTGATGGGGGGGTTTCTGTCCCTTAATGATCCTAGGAGATATGTTGTTGGGGGGCAACTTGCCCCTATTGTTACGACCCGAGCGCTGGGTTCTGATCGCGCTCGGGCCAAGTTCAACTCGCTGCCGGCCTTGACAGCTGTGGGCTGTATTCTGGTCTCACCGGGCTCTTATTGTGAAGGTGCTCGGTGGGGCTTCTGCCTGTCAAGGCTGGTCAGCTGTGTGTCATTACTGCTTGTTAGTGTTCGCCTTCATAAAGCGGGCACTAGCGACAGTAATGTTGCAGGAGTATTGTCAACATCTCGTCAGACTTTGTCTAAGCCTCGTTAAGTATTGTCAACGTTCCTTGTCAGTGCATCATTTGACCTTCATGTCAGGTTCGTTATCCCTTGTCATGTCACAGTTTAGCTCGTAGTGGCTGGGGGCAGCCCTGCGAGCCCAAGTATTGATTTATGTGTGTTTGTGCCGAGAGCGGCTCACAGTCTTGTCCTGTCTCGTCTTGTGTGTTAAAAAACCATCATCGCAAAACTCACTGGTGGACTCTTGGCGTCTTATGGTGATCCACGAGGATCACCGCATGACAGTATACTCCTGCCAGGACGTCTGAGCCGAGACGCCACACCGAGACGCCTTTCACCGTGAGTTTTTGCCTTTTTGGACGTTTGTTCTTTTTCTGTCTGGGTACGGTGTGCTGAAGGAATGCCGTCGCGGAGGGGCCGCGCTCGGAGTCCGAGCCACGAGCTGGCGGACGTCCTTGAGTATGTGGATGAAACGGTCATCTCTGCTTCCCTCCTCGACTACAACAGCGAGGTACGCTGGTACCTGGACTGCGCTGAGGATGTGCTGAATCATCTTTCTCCCCGCTACGCTGACCACCCTGAAGTCGGCGCGAGGAGGGATGACATCGCCGCACAGCACGAGATACTCCGTATGGTGGAGGAGGACTACGGCAGGAAGCAGCGGAGGAGGCATCCTCGCTTCCCGTGCTGGGATCCCGCTCCTGCCCTTGACCCAGTCCAGGAGTTTGCGCCATCTGGGGGCCGACGACGACGTCGGCGCCGCAGCCCAGGCAACCCACAGCAGAATCCCCGGCTGGACTCGCTGCCGGCGAAGCCCGTCAGCGAACCTCTGAGAGCAGCTCCACCTCGTCCTTCCAGGGGGCCCTCTGTCGCCATTCAGCGGGGAGAAGGAGGAACAACGTCCCCTACAGCAGGAACCATCTCTTCCCTGGGAGAAAGGCAGGTGCATGATAATTTGTTACATCTTAATTATGATCTGCCTTGTCTGACTCCTGGGGGCGGAGTTCAGGGTTCGCAGCCCCCCGAGCTTTCTCCACCTGCTGTAGAAAAAATTACTAAACCTGCTGCCTCTGTGTTCCCCCCCTGTCGAGCGGTCCACGACGCCAGGCCAACGTCGTCGGATGAAGAGGGGGCCTGCAGTGCTGGAAAGCCTGGATCCGGCCCTGCAGCCACGTTGTGGACGGAGGAGAAGAGCGGACTGCGGCCCGGAGCCTGAGCCGACGAAAAAGCGTCCCCGGGTCTCCTCGCCGGAGCGGTCCAAGCCAGTGGGTCGAGGGTCCCCTGCCCCCACGCCACACGGGTCATCGGTGTGGACAGCAGCGTGGGAGGAACCTCAGGCAGCAAATGACATCCTGCCAGCTGCGGAGCCCGACGCAGCTGAGTTCGAGCCTGCTGACGAGAGTCGCCACCCTGAACCTGGATCGTCGGAGTCCTGGGTGGCAACAGAACCCGAGTGCAGGCAAGTGCTCCCTCTTTTGTCTCTGTCCCCTGTGTTGGAGCATTTTTGCCTGCCTCTCGGGGAGGCGAGTGAGGAGCAGCCGCCTGCTGTGCCCGAGCTCGTCTCGCTGGGTTCTGTTGCTACCGGTGATTCTGATCCCGGTTTTCTTGTTTCTGAGCCTTGTTGCAGTGTCGCCGGCGTGGAACGAGTCGGAGTCACTGGGTTGGAGGTCCCAGGTTCGGGGGTGGAGCTCGTCAGCGGAGCTGCACCGACCCAATCGGGGTCCGTCGTGGAGGCTGCTGTGGCCCAATCGGGGTCCGACGTGGATGAATCAGAGGCCCAATCAGGGTCCACCACGGGGGCGGTTCTGGCCCAATCGGGGTCCAACGTGGGTGCACCGGAGGCCCAATCGGGGTCCGCCGCAGGTGCGGTTCTGGCCCAATCGGGGTCCGACGCGGGTGCGGATCTGGCCCAATCGGGGTCCAACGTGGGTGCACCGGAGGCTCCATCGGGGTCCACCGCGAGTGCGGTTCTGGCCCAATCGGGGTCCAGCGGAGGTGCAGCGCCAGCGTGGTCCGCGGACGAGGGAGGAGCTGCAGACCTTTCACCATCGAACGGATTACAGGCTTATCCTGGTCATCTGTCCCCTCTGAGCCACCGCCCCTGTGCATCACCACCGGGGGCCGTGGGGGCTCCTGTTCACCTGCCCCGGCTCTCCCGAGTTTTGTCCTCGTCAGGGAGGCTGCCGCGGGCTGTTTTTCCCCAGGACTGGTGGCTGAGGGACACGGGTCGGCCGCCGGAGGAACTGTTTCGCCTGTTCGGTGCCTTGGGTCAGCCACCCGATGTGTTGTGTGTGTCTTCGGGCGACCTGGTTCGACCACTGGAGGAGCGGTCGTGCTGGGCGTTGGACTCTGGTGAGCCATCTGGTCATGTTCCGCCTCTTGTGACCACCCGCCGGCTGTTGGATGCGGGGAGACCACCTGAACTGTTCCTGTGGCGCTTGGTCAGCATAAACTGTTGGGGGGTAGTGGTTTTTCTGGGTTAATCCGTCACGGTGATTGTTCTGTCTTTTTTTTTCTTGTCCTTGCTGTTCTGTGTATTGTGTTTTGGTTATGTCTTGCAGTTGCCCTCGTATGTGTTTTGTTCTACTGTTGCCTTGTTTTTTTTTTTTGCCCCGTGTATTTTGTCTGATTTTTGAATATTTGGTTTTTTGTCATAGTCTTGTGTTTAATATTTCTGACCCAGTAGTTCTGTTTTTTTGTTTCCTCCATGTGCATTTTTTGATTTTGTCTGAGTAGTTACTCTTGTCATTGTCCTGTATGTCGTTTTTTCTGGTCTGTTTTGACTTTGGGTTTGGTCTCTCTCCCTCCGCTCCTACCCCTGGCCACCCACCCTGGGGGCGGGGGGGGGGGGGGCAGGGTGGTCCTTGGAGCGTTCTGAGCCCGCCCGTGGAGGGAGGGTACTGTTACGACCTGAGCGCTGGGTTCTGATCGCACTTGGGCCAAGTTCAACTCGCTGCCGGCCTTGACAGCTGTGGGCTGTATTCTGGTCTCACCGGGCTCTTATTGTGAAGGTGCTCGGTGGGGCTTCCGCCTGTCAAGGCTGGTCAGCTGTGTGTCATTACTGCTCGTTAGTGTTCGCCTTCATAAAGCGGGCACTAGCGACAGTAATGTTGCAGGAGTATTGTCAACATCTCGTCAGACTTTGTCTAAGCCTCGTTAAGTATTGTCAACGTTCCTTGTCAGTGCGTCATTTGACCTTCATGTCAGGTTCGTTATCCCTTGTCATGTCACAGTTTAGCTCGTAGTGGCTGGGGGCAGCCCTGCGAGCCCAAGTATTGATTTATGTGTGTTTGTGCCGAGAGCGGCTCACAGTCTTGTCCTGTCTCGTCTTGTGTGTTAATAAACCATCATCGCAAAACTCACTGGTGGACTCTTGGCGTCTTATGGTGATCCGCGACGATCACCGCATGACACCTATAGGATCTCCTAAAGTAAACCAGTCCAGGATGAAGGGCCAGACCAAGATCAGTCCAGTGGATCCCTATGAAAACGTTAGAACAAGGATCCAGTGAACCCAACAAGCCATGTGAGGCTGTCATGTGAACCAGATGGCAGTCTGGGCTACTCTGCTTGGACTGCTGACACCACAGCCCGGACACCTGAGTAAGCCATAGACGATGAATGGATGGATCCTACATATGAATATAAATTCATTAAACAAAAGATTATTAGTTGATAACAACTCAATAGGCTTTGAAATTTGAAAATCTACCAACAGAAAAATAATAGTTCTTTACAGTCCTCAGTACTTCTTCAAAGAACATCTTTATTTAGATGATGGTTCTTTGATTCTAATATGGTTCTTCAAATAACAGGGTTTTCCATTTATAGTGAAGTTGAAGGTGGAATAGTGCGTGTTTCTCAAAAAGTTTCTTTGAAGGAGTGTATGCGAAAAGTAGTGTTGTAGTCAAGACCAGACCAAAACCAGAGTGTAGAAAGACCAAGACTTTAAGGCTTTGAGACCAAGACAAGACTAGGACCAAGCCACACAGAGACCTAGTTGAGGCAAAGACCACAGTGTACGAAGATCTTGGTCTCAACTTGGTCTTGACCCCTTACAGTCTTGGACTTGTCTGATCTTGTCTTGGTCTTGAAAGACTCTCATCTTGACAAGGTCTTGACTACAATACTAGCTAAAATGATCCTGTCTGACTCCCTCTTCACCTCCTGGACACTCTTCACTTACTCTTCCTTCAAGATTACTCTTACTCCATTTCTCTTCCTATCTACACCATGGTAGAACAGCTTGAATCCACCTCCAGTGCTCTTAGCCTTGCTTCCCTTCAGTCTGGTTTCTTGCACATGCAGTATATCTACCTTCCTAATTCTCTCCATCATATCAGCCAACTCTCTGCTTTTACCACTCATAGTCCATACATTTCAAGTCCTTACTCTGACCTCCACACTCTTGCCTTTCCTTTTCTCTCTTGGCCTCTGAACACACCTTTTCCACCCTCTTCTCCTCCTCGAATGTTTGACCAACAGTAGCCCAAATTCCACCGGCACCCTGTCAGTTAACAGCACCGGTGTCCGTCATTGTTAACCTGGGCCTCGACTGATCCGGTATGGAAGTCTCATTCGCCATGATCTACATATTTGTTTTGGCAAAGATTTTGCGTCGAATGCCCTTCCTGACACAACATTCCCCATTTACCTGGGCTTGGGACCGGCACTAGGAGTACACCGGTTTATGCTCCCTCCTGTGGCTGGGTTTGATAAAAGGTTCTTCTATGGTATCACTCCAAGGACCCTTTTGTTTCCCAGTAAGCATCTTTGTTTTCTTGTGTAAGAGTCTAAATCTAATAAACTGAGGTATAAAAAAGCAAAGCCGCCTTTAATAGATTTCATAAAGTAACTAGAAAATGTTTTTTTTCTTCTGAGCTCATTAATGAACTCCTCCAATTATTCTCTAGTTCCCCTAAACTCTTTAAAACACAGAGAAATACATTAAAGTAGACACAACCAGAACTTACTTCAGTTGGAGTCAAACAAAACCTTCAATATACTGCTTACTTATTCCAAATTTACCTGTGTTTCAAGGATTTCTCCAAAGGAATACATGAAAAAAAAATTCCCTGAACCGGAAGAGAAAAGTTCTGAGTTAAAATGAATGTCTAAGACTAGTTATCATGCATGGCAGCTGCTGTGCCATATGGGTGCATACAGTCTTAGCATTGCACGGTGTCTCTAACTGTACAAGGCAGTGAGCAGAAAAGGAAATATGTGCTCAACCCTGTCCACACTCCACCGCGAGGGCACACAGGCATCGTGCTATCACGTAATCCATAATTGGGGAGTTATTTTGTGCCGCTCTGCAGCTCTTTCCCTGTGTTGTTCCACTTCTCAGTTGGTGGAGATGAAGTGGTTTTAACCTACTGTCTTACTCGCCCTTGCGAGCCGCTCCATGTGGTTCTGAAACACACAGAGCACTGTAGCCTCGAGGCTCCGGGTCACCGTGTTGATGCACCTCCAATCCACCAAATTAAGACTGTGGAAAGTGAGCACCACAGAGATGTTTAAGGAAGAGTGGATTAAAGTGCTGGCCTGGAGATGGAAGAGGGAGAGGGTGGGGTGGGGCGGTGAAGAGCAGGTGAGGAGATGGCAGGAGTTGCTTTTATGGGGATTTCATCAGGATGACTGTCAAGAGAATAGAGGCCTAGTTGATGTGCGCTCGATAAATTAGGCCTTTGTGAAGGTTTTTCTGACAGTAAATGCAGGAGGAAAAGTTGCATTAGACAGTCCAGGTATAATATACCACAGTGGAACATTGACAGCCATGTGAGTCAGAACAGAGAAATACTGTGTGTGTCTGTTCTGTCTGTGGGGTTGTAAAGACCCCATCAGAGAAGAAACAAGGACTACATGAGGTGACACTGAAAGGATTTCATGCAGTACCCATTTATTTCATCTCCTTGAATCAAACATATTTCAACTTGAGCAAACCTTTTCTTTGATGTTGCTTCTTGGAGCACAAACACTGTAGATCTGAAGTATGCATTCAAGCTGTATTCAAACTTTGGATAACATTATGGACCACAAGTCATCCAACAGTAATTTAATGGCAACGACTTTGGTCTAATGGAGAACGAGGGGGGAAGGGGGGATGAAAAGTTCATAGTGGTCAAATTTGACCAAATGTGGTTTATTTTTCATCATAGTCTCCCCTTCGGTCCACACACTTCTTCCATCGGTGTTGCAGCGCTTGGATCCCTGCGGTTGAAAATAAACCACATTTGGTCAAATTTGACCACTATGAACTTTTCAGCCTATGAACTTTTAAGCCCCTGTAAAGTTGAATGACTTTTTAAATTACTATTAATTAAATAAAGTTTCACTGTATATAAAACAGGGGTGTCAAACTCATTTTCATCCCAGGTCACGTTAGCAATAGGTTAGCCTCTGGAAGGGATAGGGTGAGATAGAGGCAGATGATCCACTGTTGCGACCCCTAAAGGGAGCAGCCGAAAGATGACAATCCAGTTACGTTATCTTAATGTAAAAAACAAATCTCTCAGGCCTCACTGACCAAAAAGCAGTACGTCAACAATCAAAGGGCTGACAGGTTTCTAGAAGCTGTGTTGTCTGGTTCATATCTATCAATGAGTCTACCATACCGTACCGAACTGGGCCAAACTGACACTAGTGGAAAAGGGCTATATAAGTCATGGCTAAACAGAGTAACAATCCGTCCTTATACCAAAAACTGGTTCTTTCATTTTGGTTCTCTCATTTTGCCTGAACTACAGTTGTATGTGAAGCAACATGACAAAGGCTGATTTGATTTGATTTGAAAATGTAGAAAAACCAACTAGTCTTTACAGTTAATCCAGATTCTACTAAGGCTAGCATGCCTCACTTTTCTTCTTCAAAAATGTTAGAAGGGCATGAAAAAAACTTTCCTGAGAAACAGGCTTTAGTTGATCGCACTTGGTATAGCAAAAAAAACACACAACTATAACAGTAGCTGACAATCATGTAAACAGCTTGCACTTAAACACAATGGTGTTGTAGCCACATGTGAAAAATGTGGGAGGGGGTCAAAATAGCCAAATGAGACAACATCTGGAGAGTACAGAGCAAGCAATCTCTCCCAAGGTCCTGCATCCCTACTGCACAAGTTTCTGCCCTCGGATTTTCATCACCCCCATCCCAAAGCCAAGGATGCTGAGAAATTACCCCCCCCCCCAACACACACACACACACAATTACAATCCAACCCCCCTAATTGCCTGTCACACTGCCACAGAGCTGTATGCATGTTTTTTTTCCCAACAACACACCAATTCTCAGGGTCAATGGACAAGTGGAGCGGCAGAATGGATAGAAAGAAAATGTTTTAAAAAATGTTTTAATCGGGCATCAAGCATGTCCCTGAGCATGCATGGTAACGTGTTTGATCATACAGAATATATGCATTCTTTCATTTTTCCTACTGGGACAGAGCAGGATTGAATGGGGGGGGGGGGGTTATGGGTGGAGATTCTGACACAACACCTCAGGTTGGCAGCTGCAGGTTCACTATCTGAAGCTGTTCATTTGCCATGAATGTTTTAGTTTAAGAAGCATAAGCAGTAGGTGGTTTGAGGGTGAGGGGGGGATGCGATCCCCTTTGTTAGCAAAATGATCCAAAATCAAACTTATTAACCTGCCACGCCTACATTCCCATCCATAGGTGTAAGTCAAGGGGGGATGGGGGGGACATTGCCCCTCTCAACCTTTTTTCTCAAAAATTTGCAACTTTTTTCTTGTAAATTTTCATCTTTTTTCCTGTAAATTTTCTACTGTTTTTCCCAAATTGCATTTTTTCATGTAAATTTCATACTTTTTTCATAAATTTACGACTTTTTTCTGTAACATTTATCAACTTTTTTCTCATACATTTTCATCTTTTTTTTTCTCATAAATTTGCAGCTTTTTTCCTGTAAAATTATCAAATTTTCCTCCTAAATTTGCAAATTTATTTTGTAAAGTTTACAACTTTTTCTCAAAAATTGTCAGATTTGCCCATCTGGGGTGGAATTCAGATTCCAAACGCCAAACTGACAGATTGCAGGATTTATTGAAAACACAAAATAAAGATGCAGCTTGTGAGCTGGAAACAAAAAGTTAAACAGAGACTAGCACGGCAGGATTAAACAAGACAGGCTCGGGACACAGGCTGACCGAAATGTGGCATCACGCCAAAAGACTTAAGGACGTTGTCCCAAACTATGGGGTGTCGCCCCTTAAATAAAGCTAGGAAAATTTATCAAATAATAAACAGCTGTAAATAATTAAGAACTCAACAAGACACGAAGCAAGCTAGGAGAAAATGGTAGTAAACAAAAGGCGCTTTCAAAATAAAAACCCAAACCAAAATGATGACAGGAATAAACTACAAGACGTAACCAAGATGATAATAATAATACTAAGGATGACCATAATGGACTAAGGCTAAGATAATAATAATAATAATAATAATAATAATAATAATATGAAACCAAAGACTAAGGACAAGGCATGGATGCATACAACAAGCAATTCACCCTTGGCCGGGGGATCCTGGGTTCGATCCCAGAGTTTGCATGTTCTCCCCGTGTCTGCGTGGGTTTACTCCGGGATTTCTCTGGTTTCCTCCCACATGCCAAAAACATGCAAGTTAGGTTAATTGGCATCAAACTGGGGATTCTAAATTGCCCTTAGGTATGACTGTGAGAGTGAATGGTTGTCTGTCTCTCTGTGTTGGCCCTGCGATGGACTGGCGATCTGTCCAGGGTGTACCCTGCCTCTCGCCCAAAGATGCTGGGATAGGCTCCAGCCCCCCTCGCGACCCGAAAAGGATTAAGCGGAAGAAGATGGATGGATGGATGGAGTAATGATAAATACAGCAAATCCCAAAATACAAAACTTGAAGTCAGGGCATGGGCCGGAGACCATGTCCAGGTGACAAGGAATATAAGTTATAACACAAGGCGAGGACATGGCTCCAACCCACACTCTGACAAAAATTTGCAGTTTTTTTCTTGTAAATCTGCAACTTTTTCTAATAAATTTGCAACTTTTTCTCAAAAATTTGCAATTTTTCCCTGTAAATTTTAGACTTTTTTCTCGTAACTTTTAAACTTTTTTCTTATAAATTTGCAACTTTTCCTCATAAATTAGCTATTTTCCTTGTAAATTTTAAACTTGTTTCTCATAAATTTGTGATTTTTTTTCTCATAAATTTCCATCTTTTTTTCTCAAAAACTGGTGACACTATTCTTTTAAATTTGCATCTTTTTTCCTGTAATAATTTTCAACTTTTTCCTCAAATTTATCATGTGTTTTCTTGTAAATTCCCATCCTTTCCTGTAAATGTTCAACTTTTTCTTGTAAATTTGCAATGCTCATCTGGATGCTGGTTAAATATTTACTCTGTGTAATTAAATTGTAATTCTTTAACTGGCATCTCGTCATATCTTTGCACCTTTGTTCTTGCACATTTGTACCTAATTTACATTTATACATTTGTACCTTTTTCTAAATTAGTGACTACCCCCCCTTGTTACAAAATAACAAATCACCCACTGAGCATAACTCAATTCTTTGGATGGAGAATGCTAGAAAACTACAAATCTAATACGGCACATCAAGGATACTGGCGGAGTCATTAAGGAAACTATAAATTGCTCTGTGCAGGAAGTCTATTTATTATCACATCACCAGGTTCCCCATTTTCCTCTCAGTTAGCTCCAGGCACAAGTCCATCTTTGCTCTACTGGGGAATCATGAGAATGATCAATTAGACAATACTTTAGCTGTGCTGTGTATTACTGTCTGCAGGACGGCCAATGAACCGCTGATTAGATTGAGATGCTGTTTGAGTCGCTGCCTTCTCACTTTCACCAAGGACATTATGTGTATCTGCGTCCGTACGGGGACCCATTTGTCCAATCCCGCTGCGAAAGCTGAATATTCATACTTTCTTCTCCCTCCAAAATAACACCAACAACAACAAAAAAGTTGACCCATTCATATTCTGCAGTCAATTTACGTGCAAAGTTGTGGATTTAAGATCCCATGTGGGCCATCGGCTCCCACTTGTAATGCTGCTGCAGAGCTTTTGTCCACTTACCAAAGGAAATTGATGTAGAAATGTAAATGTGCCTGTGTTTAACCTTAAGCCCAATCACAGTGCATGGAATATTTAAAAGCTCTTACGATGGTTTCGTCTAGAGAGTGCTGTGCAACAAACTTCTTATCGGCACGGTTGTTTGACAGACGGGCGATGGAGCCCTGCGGGTGCACGTTTCACCATGTTTGTGGTGAAAGCTGCTAAAGAATCGTGCCTACACAGAATTGTTTTCTGTAGTCTTCTGTCAGCATGAAACTTTTAATTCATGCACTTGGGGATTGTTGGAGCTTTTGCCCTGCAACTCCGCCATAACATGCAGATGCTTTAACCGGTCGCCTTCAGTCTGCATCTGGTGATTACGGATTTATAAGCATTCCGTATGTTCCGTTACAAATATAAACTCTTCTTTGTTTTCAAGCACAGTAAATGAGCAGCCAGCAAACACCGGGGGATGAGTTCCCGCCTCAGGTGGAGGAGCTGAAGTTTTGTGGGTATTGTTCACAAGTTGAGCAGCAGAAAATGGACAGATTGAATCCCTGGCTGCAGCAATGTGGTTACTGTGCCAGTCCCCCGTAGCAAAGGGAGAGCTGAGCATGTAGGCAGAGTTTTTTGATTTCCTGGTCATCTAAAGTCCTGCCCTCACCTGTGGTCCGTGTAAGATCACAGACAGAACAAGCTGACGAAATGGAGCTGGGCACCTCCTGGGTGAGGCTTTTAGGGTATGTCCAACAGGGAAGAGACCCCAGGGCTTTGTGCTGATCTGGGTTGATGACGCCTGGGCATCTCCGATTATACTCCTGTTACTGCAAATTGGAAAGAGGATAAGCAGAAGAAAATGAATGAACAAGTAAATGTTAAGACCTCAGAAGGCCCCAAATACAAACAAACAGGTGGGGATATTGGCTTTTAGTGATCACATTGCTAAACCAATAGTGTGTGGTTGTAGCAAGGCAGAACAACATGCAGATGGCTCACTTGTATCAGCTTCAACATTGCCTGTTTTTCAGGGATTAATGTTAAGTTTTTACATTCTCAGTGGCATACGTATCCTATATATGCAGTTCTAAGAGTGGCAGACATCAAGGAAACTAAAACTGGAGCATAGGAAGAGACTAATGAGGTGTTACATATTGTCCACCCTTTTGTATGCTGCAAAAACACAGACGACGAACAAAGAAGTAGGATCAAGGCTTTTGAAATATCTTTATACCGCAGGATGCTGAAAGTGTCATCAGAACAGAGGAAGACACATGAGGAAGTCTTGACAACGGCGAAGGAGAGGCAATCTCTCCTCAAAATCATCAAAGAAAGGAAATGCCAGTATTTTGGATATTTAATGAGAGGAAACCTTATGGAGACAAATCCTTGAAGGAAAAAGGAAGCGATCAAAGCCACGAAGATCATAGTTCACAGACATAAAAGACTGGATGCGAATGAGCCCTGTGGAGGGTGCAAGGGTGGCACAAGATCAGATAAGATGGAGCAGCGTGACAGCCAACATTCAGACGACATTTGAAGACCAGTGGAAGGCCTTGCATTTTACACCTGGTCCTTCAGTGACAGACATCTAATATAATAGGTTTGGTTGTGCATAAAGCCCAATCTTTGCACCATGTTGCGACAGTGTTGCCGACACACACCTCTCCAGAACTGGAGGAAGAGGATAGACCATTGGGAATGGATTAATACATCCTCATGGAACAAATACAAGGATGTAGGGTGCAAAGGTTGTGCTTAGACCAGCAGAGAAGGTTTTGCTGGCTGTAATGGCTCATCTCACTGCAGCTGGCATTTGCACAGTACGCAGGACAGCACCAATTCCATCAATAAAAAGAATAAAACCTCCACTAATATAATTACAGTTAGCAAAGCATAGACACCATATTTCTTTTCACTGTTGGGGGGGAACAATAAATAGACCATTTTCTCAAGAGTAAAGATTGAGGGGGACACTATAGGTGTTACCTAAAGGAGCCCCTAAACACAATCTAGTGTTTAGGGGCTCCTATATTTGTAAAAGAGTTCAAACCCTTAGAAATGAAAACATTATAAAACCTTGAGCCATTGTCTAGATGAACAAAGAATATTGAATCAGTTATACAGAATAAAAATGAAACCAGCGTCCATATCAATGATGCACATTTAGAAGGAAAAATGTCACAAATTTACAAGAAAAAAAAAAAGCTGCAGGTTTGACAAAAAAAAAGTTGTGAATTTATGAAGAAAAAAAATGGAAAATTCATGAGGAAAAAGTTAGAAATTTACAAGAAAAAATTGCAGATTTAAAAGAATAAAGTTGAAAATTTACAAAAAAAATGTTGCAAATTTGAGAAAAAAAAGTTTTAAATGTTTGAGGGGAAAAAGTTTACAAGAAGAAGCTGCAGATTTGAAAGAAAAACGTCCGCATTTACAATAAAAACACTGCAAATTTATGAAAAAAAGTTTAAAATGTATGAAAAAAGTTGCAAATTTATGATAAAAGTTGCAAATTTATGATAAAAGTTGCAGATTTATTATAGAAAAGCTGCAGATTTACAAGAAAACAGTTGCACATTTATGATAAAAAAGTTGCAATAAAAGGAAACATAAAAGAAAATAGTTGGCCTTAAAACTGGTGCTTCAGATGCATTTTATTCTGTCAAATAGCATGATATAATAATGGTTTATGGGGGGGTGCAATTCTGTGTTTTCTCCAGGTTGTGAGGGACATTGATTTATGCCTATGAAAGACAACTCTACTTATTTAGCTAGGCTGAGAGCAGCTGGACTTGCGACAACCTCTTGTTTTTCAGCCTTGTCAATAGTAGTTAAAGTATTTAAACTATTTAATTGTGGATCTGAATCACAGCCCAACAGTGTGGTGACAGCAGCATCCAACAGAAATGGCTTCACAGTGAAACCCAGACTTTGTTGGATTTGAGCCGCTGGCATTGACGTGAGCTCCGATGCTAACAGGCCACTTGGATCCCTGGGTCTGAGGGGAGGTTCTCTGGGTTCCCCAGCCTGGTGATGGTGGTGGGGGGTTGCATATCATGGAGAGTGGATTAATATTACTGCGGGAGCACTGGCGTGCACGGCACTACACAGGGGCTGGGGGCTGCTGTAGCCCCATAGCGCAGCTGCACAGGCCTTGCTAAACCGCCCCCAATCGAAGTGGTGATGGACTGTTTTCACATCTCACCATTAAAATCCGGGATCCGTGTTTGTCTACCAGAAGAATGAATGACTCCGCAGAGCAATGTTAGACACTAGCCATACGATTTCTCACTGAATAACTGTCAAACATGGATGGAAAATACGGGAAATTATTCTGTCAACCTGAGTAGATGTGAAAGGCCAGTAGGAAGGTCTGCTAACACATTAGTCTGTATTTATAGTAATCACAGAGATGTTCCCTAGACACATTTCTGTAGGCTTGGAAATTCTTTCCACTGAGAGTTTGACCTTTGAGTGACTTCAGCGAATAGATGTGGAGGAGAATGTAAGAGCAGGTTTTAAATAGAGGGGTACTAGTACTGCTTTGTTTATTCTTTAGGACTAATACCTTGCTGTATCTAAAGTGCCGAGTTACTGAGAAAAATCCTCACGCAGAATATGGTATCATCCCTCCAAATGTTGGCCCTGGCGTAGATTTCTGACCACACACGTCTTTGGTGTCCGTTTCTGTTCCCCTGTGATAAATTTCCAGATTGAACAGAGCTCATAATGCATGTCCACCCTGGCCAGGTTTTAGAGCGTTTTTAGCACAAAAACCAGCACTGGTGCAAAATTCATTTTTCTTGTGATCCATGTGGATGGGGGCTGTGCATGAGCCAGACTCCACTGTCTGTCACATTTGTGCCCGCTCAGCGTGGAGACTGGGCACCCATGCAGTTCCTTTTCATCCACTTTCTTACATGTGATTTATCAGGGCCCAGTGTGCTGTAGTCATGCAGCGGTTCACGCGTCACATGCTCACATGTCGTGTGGGGTAATTGCAGTATATGGATGGATGGATGGATATCAGGGAGTCACTAAGATCTTGCTCAGAGTTGCCTCCGGGAATGTCGTGTTTTGCTTGATTGCCCTTTAAACACGGTTCTCCTGCTGTCACGGGGAAAACACACACAGGACAATAAAAAGACTGCATTTATAGGCAAGTAACACATAAACAGCCATCGGTGTTAGATCAATATTAAAGAGTTCCCGTTATGCTATTTGGGGTTTCCCAGTTATTTTACTGGGTCATGAATGATTGTTTATGTGACATTATATGGTCTGCAGCGCCAAACAGTCCAAAGTCCATCACAAAATCTTAGGACTGTATCTCTGCCTGAACTGCTTTGTTTGGATTTTCTGATCTCTTCCATCAGGTCATAGGTGTAAATTGAAGGAGAGGGGGGATGTCCCCCTCAACCTGGAAAAACGGAAAATTGCCCCCCCCCCCCAATATTATCATAATAAACCTTTAACATCATGTTACATAAGACTTTGAAGTACCAATATAAAATAAAGACTTGTATATTTAGAATATTTCTTGTAAATCTGCAACTTTTTCCTGATACATTTTTAATTTTTTCTCATAAATGTGCAACTTTTTTCTTGTAAATTTGAAACTTTTTCTCATAAATTTGTAGCTTTTTTTCTCATAAATATGCAACTTTTTCTTGTAAATTTGCAACTTTTTCCTCATAAATCTGCAACTTTTTTCTCATAAATCTGCAACTTTTTTCTTGTAAATTTGCAACTTTTTTCTCATAAATTTGTAGCTTTTTTCTCATAAATGTGTAACTTTTTCTTGTAAATTTGCAACTTTTTCCTCATAAATCTGCAACTTTTTTCTTGTAAATTTGCAACTTTTTTCTCATAAATCTGCAACTTTTTTCTTGTAAATTTGTAACGTTTTCTCATAAATTTACAACTTCTTTCTTACACGGAATAGAGGGGAGGTCATTCACATAGACACTCACCTCACTCAGGGTGACGAAGACACATGATCTATTACACACAGGGAAAACAGCACTATCACAACCAGATTTATAGCATAGTTATAACGGTACAACAATAACACTCAGAACACAAGAATAATGACAGTCTTTGAATACCCCGTGGTGCAAAGCATGCCAGGAGAATCTCCCGTCCCTTATCACAGCACCAATGTTACACTGTTCCCCCCTGGACTGGTTTCCACAGAATAATAAGTCCAACTCAAAAGTCCAATACGAACCCGTCCAGATGTTGGGGCGCCCGCCGTTGCCGGCGGCTGATACACATGGCCCGTTAGTGTCCATTCAAGCCTCGACCAGGGCATCCGGTCAGGATGGAGCCTCTGGCTCAGCCACCCGCGGGGCAGCTGGGTGGTACTGGGCGAGGCAGTCGCGGTGAAGCGCCACCACCCGGTTCCTCTTCTGCAGCCTCACCCTGTACACTACATCCAACAGTCTCTGTAGAACCACGCACAGTCCTGACCAGTGGCTCACCAGCTTTGGTGACAGTCTCTTTTCCGTTCTGGGCAGAAAACCCAGACTCAATCCCCGGGTGCAAAGTCTCTTCCTTGGCAGCAGGAGTCGCACGCTTGCTTCTGTCGACTCCCCACTGCTGCCAGGGCCTCCTGAGCCAGTTCGTGTACCATGTGAAGATGTTGTCTCAAGCAAAACAAATAATCCAACCCTGGTTTGCCTTCCACCTCTGGTTCTTGGGGGTGGGGGGGCAACATCAAATCTACCGGGGTGCTCAGCTCGCGTCCACACATCAGCGCTGCAGGGGTGCACCGGGTGGATTCCTGAACTGCTGTCCGGTATGCCCACAGAACCAGGGAAGATGCAGGTCCCAGTCTCACTGTCACTGGTCCATTAAGGCGGCGAGCTGAATGGTCAGGGTCCAGTTAAAACATTTCACCAGGCCGTCGCTCTGTGGATGCAGCAGGGTGGTCTGGGTCTTCTGGATGCCCAGCCCGCTGCAGACCTCCCTGAAGACCTCTGCCTCAAAGTTCCATCCCTGGTCGCTGTGCAGCTCTGGCGCGCCGAACTGACAAAATATCTCATCCACCAGCTTTGATGCTGTGGTGGCGGCGCTCTGATCAGGGATTGCATACGCTTCTGGCCATTTGGTGAAGTAATCCATTGGGACCAGAATATAGCAGTTCCCCCAATCCGTGGTCGATAAAGGGCCCAGAATGTCCACTCCCATATGCTTCATGGATGCCCCTACCCAGTACTGCTGCAAGGGGGCGTTGGATTGCTGAGCTGACCCTTTCTGAGCCATGCAGATGTCACAGTGGTGGACATGGAGCCCTACATCCTGACGACACCCTGGCCAGTAGAACTGGGCTCGAAGATGCTGCAGGGTCTTCGTCACTCCAAGTGACCACCGACCCATGGACCAACTGAAGCACCTTGGGGCAGAGCCGTCGGGGAACCAGCAGCTGCCAGATGTGGTGCTGCCCAGCTGGAGACTGCCACCACCGATAAATAACACCCTCATGACAGCAGAGATTGGACCACTGGGAATGTAGGGCCTTGGTCTCTGGGTCCAGCATAGACACAGCCTCCCAGGTGGGCCGTTGGCCCGCATCCAATCATTGCTGGACCCGGGAGATGACAGGCTCTCCATTCTGCTGTGCACTGAGGGCCTCTGTGACGTCATTGCTGGGAAGAGCTGGCTGATTATCTGAGGAGGAGCTGTGTGCTGCTGCATTATCCCTGGCTACAGCGGTCTGGAGAGCAGCAGCCCGTGAGACTGCTGGGTCATGATCCTCTGCCCGCTGGCAGTGCTGACAGGCCTCCACAGCACAGGGACCCCGGGACAGTGCATCAGCATTGGTATGGAGGCAGCCTGCTCGATGCACAATCTGAAAATCATAATCCTGCAGTGCCTCCAGCCATCTCTAATGTGCGATGTGTCCAGGTTCCCCACAGCGGAAGAATCCCTCCTCACACTTCCGTCATCGTACTCTTGCTGGCCATGCAGCTGTGGCCTGGTGGAGTTCTTCCTTGTCCTCGTGCTCAGCTGTGGGCTAGAAAGCTCTCTGCCTCGGTGGTGACACGTCATCTGCATAATCCATCATGGGCCCCACCCGCTCCACTTCTGCCACAGCCATCTCCCAGCTGCTCGTGGCATGAATCTGGACATGTTCTTGGAACCAGGCCAAGCAGAGCCCTCGGATGAAGATCACTGACAAATCAACCAACAAAAAAATTAACTCACCATGTTAGTTCATCTCATTTTTATAGTTTAACAAAATGCCTTAGCCTCCATCATGAACATAAACACAGCGCTGAGTGATCTGACCTTCAATCAGCATCATGGTTATTTGAAGTTTCAAGTTGTTTTTGTTTTGTTTTTGCTTTTTTCGTTTTTTCCCCTCCTTCCTTTCTTCTCCCTTATAGTTCACTGACAAGATTTGTAATTAAGCCATGAGAGTGAGGCATCAATGAATTATCAGTGTGATGATTTGGCCAAAAATGAGCATAATAAAGAAAAGGCCCACTGTCACCCCACACACATGCAACCAAACTAAACACTGTCCAGTGCGGAAGTCAGTGGCTACACATACCTCTTGAGGGTCTGTGGGTAACATGACTCGCGTCGGCAGCCTGCCAGCTACTCCGGGGGAGCCCTTCACGCAACCACGACCATGCCATAACCACACAGGGATCACGAATCTTCAATCTGGTTCTTAAATAGAGCCTTAGCTCATCCACCCCTACTGCAAAATGACTGAGATGACGCAGACAGCGGACTGTGCGCACCCAATTCGCCCCCTTCAAGGCATTCCCAGATGAAACGAACAGTCATCTCACGCTATGCGGATGGACACCACATTTCTGTCAGTACAAGCTGTTTTAATCTTTCCGCCATGTTCTGCTGCTTCCGAACAGCGCTGACTGCACTGCTTCTGGATTGGGGAGACAGGCCTTAAAGGGTCAGTAGATGAAAGCTCTCGTATATACACATACACACACACACAACAGGAAGAAGGGAAGAACCGAAAACATCATGACCAAGATTATGTCAGTTTTATTTCAGTTACTCTTCCAGCCCAACATAAACATGTTCTCATTTGCTTCTGCTTCTCTGGATTGCTACACAGACTTGATGAGCTGACCAAACACTAATGTGAGGACTTCCCTTTTTGTAATTACTCCCACATACTGGACCTCATTAACCTTTTTTGGCAGGGGAACACCTGTGGAATGTGTTAAAAAGCCCTTTCTCCATACATGGTCGCCAGCATCATTATCTCAGGCTCCATTCCATTCAAAGTAATCATTCAATTCAATTCAGTTCAACTTTATTTGTATAACACCATTTCACAACAACAACCATCTCATAGCACTTTCAACTGTAGTTGAAACCCCCACTATTGCAGAAAGACCCCAGCAATCGGGTGATCCCCTGAGAGCAAGCACTTGGAGACGGTGGAGAGGAAAAACTCCCTTTTAACAGGAAGAAACCTCCAGCAGAACCAGACAGGGAGGGGCAGTCATCTGCTGCGACTGGCGGGGGGGGGGGGGGTAGAGAAGAAGAAGAAGAAAAGAACAGACATGTAGAGAGCAAACAGCACGACGGGGACTCAATCTATGGGAGAGAACAAACAGATGTTAATGACCAGCAAAAATATTTCAATGACAGTGAAGAAAGGAGAGAAGCCCAGTGCATTTTTGGAGGTCCCCTGGCTGTCTAAACCTATTAGTAGCATAACTAAGGGAGGGTTCAGGGGCACATGATCCCTCCCTAAATATAGACTATATCAAAAAGGAAGGTTTTAACCCTATTCTTAAAAACAGAGATTGAGTATGACTCCCAAATCCAGATTGGCAGCTGGTTCCACAGGAGAGGAACTTGATAACTGAATGCTTTGCCTCCCATTGTACTTTTGGAGATTCTAGGTATGACAAATAATCCTGCATTTTGGGAGTGTAGTGCTTTGTTAGGATAATAGGGTAGTATCAAATCTTTTAAATAAAAACGGCCCTGATTGTTTAGAGCTTTGTAAGTGAGAAGAAGGATTTTAAACTTAATTCTAAACTCTATGGGAAGCCAGTGAAGGGAGGCCAGAACCGGAGAGATATGAGCTCTCTTTCTAGTACCTGTTAAAACTCTTGCTGCAGCATTTTGGATCAGCTGAAGACCTTTTAAAGATGTTTTAGGACAACCTGATAATAAACAGTTACAATAATCTAATTTGGAGCTAACAAAAGCTTGGATTAGTTTCTCAGCATCACTCTGAAACAAGATGCTCCTAATCTTGGCAATATTACACAAATGATAGAAGGCAGTCTTAGAAACAAGTTTAATATGTGAATTAAAAAACAGATCTTGATCAAAAATAACTCCAAGGTTCCTCACAGAACTATTAAGAGAAAGAGTAACCGCATCCAAACTAAGAGTTTGATTTGGAAAGGTATTTCTAAGGATTTTTGGACCAACAAGAATGACTTCAGTCTTATCTGAATTTAATAGCAGGAAATTACAAGGCTCCAAGCTTTGATTTCCTTAAGACAGGCCTCTAATTTGGCTAATTGATTACTATCATCTGGCTTCATTGACAGGTATAATTGTGTGTCATCTGGGTGCTGTCTAACATTCGCTGGTCCGACCATGCCCACTCTCTCTCTCTGACAGTCAGCTGTGCGCCCCGGTAACCATTTTTCCCGCACTTTGCCCAGGTGTTGCTAATTTGTCACGCCAGCGGTGTTTGTACTTAGGCAGCTCTTTGCCAGTCAAACACCGCTGGACCATTGTACGTGTCACACAGTTGTTCTCCGCCGTATGACAGTCACGTCAACAAAGGATTGTTTGTGTATGTGCTCGCTGGTGGACTTGGATGACTCTGACTGTTCCTGCACGGTGAGTAAGAGCTCTGCGTTTCTGTTTGCAGTTGTGCTGTTACACTTGTCTGTAGTGTTTCCCCTTGTGGTACAACTGCTACGCTTAGGTACTGCAGCCCAGCTCTTCTCTCGTGCCAGCTGAGCGTCCTGGAGAACTCTAAGTTTACCCGAACTGTCTTGTAGTTTTGTATTGTCCATTTTTGTATCAATAAACGTATTTTTGGTGTAACCCTGCACTTAAATCCATTCTTCCTTCTCCTCCTCTATGCGCTGTGGAAAAGCGCAAGGGAAGTTTATGACAGTGTTCTAATCTATCAAGTAAAATATTATGATCGATATTATCAAAAGTTGCATTAAGGCCTAAAAGGACAAGTACAGAAACAAGTCCATTATTACAGGGGTCCCCAACCCTCGGTCCCCAGACCGGTACTGGTCCCCGGACCAGTACCGGATGATCCACCCAGTACCAAATGATCCCAGCCCAGCCCAGTACCAAATGATCCACCGGGACTGGTGGATCATTTGGTACCGGGCTGCAAAGAAAAAAAAATTGTGGTTAATATTAAAGCTATTTTGTTCCATTAGTCTTGCGGAGATTTTATTTTGAAAAACAACTGTTTTCACCCTCGCCTCACAACCACTCTTGAAGTTGAAGGCTTGGTTGAGGAAATTATTTTATCCAACTCTAAAAGGTCAATTGGAGTAAACTCATCCAAACAGATATCAGTTGAAGGAGTTGTAGTAGTTACTGTATTTAAGTTAACGGTGGGAAGAATCTGACTGATTTTATCTCTGATAGATGAAATTTTATTATTGAAAAAGCTCATGAAGTCCTGACTAGTAAGCTCTAAGGGAATGCTAGGTTTGACAGAGTCCTGACTCTTTGTCAGCCTGGCTACAGTGCTGAAAAGA
Organism: Pholidichthys leucotaenia; assembly: GCA_020510985.1. Lineage (NCBI taxonomy): Eukaryota > Metazoa > Chordata > Actinopteri > Cichliformes > Pholidichthyidae > Pholidichthys > Pholidichthys leucotaenia. The sequence continues at coordinate 335,447,462 of CM035844.1, forward strand.
AACCTGGGATTATTCTTGTTCTCTTCTTTTAATGTGGAATAATAACTTGCTCTAGCTTTCCTAAGAGATTTTTTTTTAATATAAATTAGAAGGTGATTCCTCCAAGCTAAATAGATTTTATCTAATTTAGTGGAGTGCCATTTTCTTTCTAATTGACGAGTCTTCTGTTTTAAGCTATGAGTTTCTGTGTTGAACCAAGGAGTTAGAAATCTCTGATTAGACATTTTTCTTTTTTAAAGAGGCCACCATGTCTAGAGTCTGATGCAGAGAAGCTCTAACACTATCTACCATGCTATCAATTACAGAAGGAGCAAGCTCTCCATAGCTTTTGTCCGTTGTGTTGTCACATGGCATTGAGGAAACAATCTGCTTAAGTTTGGTAACAGCATCATCTGAGAGGCATCTACTGTCATAATATTTTTCTTTAGGAGCCAAATAGTCAGAAATAGTAAAATCAAAAGTTAACACATAATGGTCTGACAGTACAGGGTTATGAGGAGATACTACCAGATTTTCTATTTCTATGCCATATGTCAGAACAAGGTCCAACGTGTGGTGGAAATAATGGGTAGAATTTCCTACTTTCTGAGAAAACCCCATCGAGTCTAATATTGAATTAAATAACGTATTAAGCCAATCACTGTCTACATCTACATGTACTGTATATTAATGTCCCCTACTATAATTATTCTGATTTCAGCACTAAATCCGCTAAGAATTTGGCAAATTCAGATAAAAACTCTGAGTAGGCTGAGGGAGGACAATAAACTATGGCAAGTAAAATTGGGTTTAACCTAAAATTGCTAACATGCCCAATACTGAGGACCAGGCCCTCAAAGAAATTATAACATGTTTTTTTGCCTTACATTAACTAGTAATTTAGAATGGTAAATTGTTGCTACTCCTCCTCTACGACCAGAACTTCTGGGATTTTGACAGTTTAAATAACCAGAGGGAGTTGATTCATTTAAACCAACATAATCCTCTTGCCCTAACCAAGTCTCTGTAAGGGATATTAAATCAATCTGATGATCAATTAACAGACCACAGACTAGCAGAGACTTGGGAGTTAGAGACCTAATATTTAACAAACCACATTTAATTTTTAAATTATGAGGAGGAACAGAGCCCAAGTCATTAAATTTAGAGGCTTCATTTTTAATTTGAGTTTTACCAAGTTTTTGTTTAATCACTTTGGGATGCTTGTACATTATATTTTTATTTATTTTGGAGGGAGCAGACAATGATTCTCTGATGGGGAAGACAGGGACTAAGTTGAAGGAGGGTGGATAAAGAGGAGCTGCAGAGAGGCGCGTAAGACTGCGACTCTGCTTCCTGGTCCCAATTCTGAGTTGTCAAGGTTTTGGAAATTTGGATAAAAATGATACCAGATTGTTAGATAAAAAAGACGCACCATCCATAGTGGGATGGACGCCGTTTCGTCTAATAAGAACAGGTTTTCCCTAAAATGAATTCCAATTCTCTATGCAGCCCACATTGTTTGCAGGACACCACACAGACAGCCAGCGGTTGAAGGATGACACGCGGCTAAACATGTCATCACTGATCAGATTGGGGAGGGGCCCAGATAATACTACGGTTTCATCATGGATGCTTGGTTGGGTCTTACTTTTCAAATGGGGAATTCTACCACATGCTCTTGCTTCAGTGTTCAATGTGAGAGCTAAAAATACAGGAGTAGAGCCTTTTATTAATACATGCACTTTCAGACTTTGCATTATTTTCATATTCAGAATGTGTCTGGCCCAGGCTGCCTCCGCGTCTACAGAAGTCTCTTCTTTTTTGGAGCAGTGTGGTAATCTGCAAAGGACCAGTGGTTTATTTCTGCTGCCTGCTGCTGCAGCTCTAACTTGTTCATTATTTGCTGCCATGTTTTATTACCCATCTAAAAATGGAATAATGGGTGAACTGGATTTAAAAAAAAAAAAGAAGTTACTTCAAGAAACTGACAATTTTGGGAAAAACCCAAAGAAAGTCAACAGTAAGAATAGCAAGGCGACAGATTTTCTCAAAACTAATTATCGGGCTTTGTGTCAAGACTCTGATGAAATGTGCCTCAGCCTGGGACAGTAAGTGAGATTCTTATATGTTCAACAGAAACACGGCGGACTCATTATTCTTCTGAGGGCTGATTGTCAATCTGCCGAGGCACGCATTGTTGTTAAGCTCATCCAGAACATGAGTTTGTTTTATTACTGCAAGGCTTTGTCGCTCAAACCTGGGTTCACCTCTGTCTGAAGGTTTTATATATATCAGGAAGAACATTTTGTAGCTTTAATGACGTTGATCATGTGGTCACACGGGATGAGAAACCTTGAAGCAAATAAAAAGGTGGGTAAAAAAGGGCAGCGCATAATAACCTTATTTTGAGGTTTGTACTTTTTTTTTTTTAAAGATGAACTGACCCTGTGACAGACTGGCAATCGGTCACGTGCCACTTCCATCAACAATAACTGAATTCTGTGTTGCGTTTCTATACAACAAATGGAAGAGAGATGTGACAAGTCAACTGGCAGTGAAATGTTACATTTAATCAGCGTATATGTGGTTAACATAGTTTTATTTCACACAAAATTTCATCCATATGCTTTCAGACATGTCCTCATTCACGAGTGCAGGGGGAAGTTGTTACAGTGGGTGGTAAGTTGATACATTCACAAGACAAAGGGCTTCCTTCTGTAGTTTTTATTTAAACTGTAAACAAAACACTCACCATGCTTTATATCTGAAATAAAATGTGGATGCAGGGTATCAGTATTGTGCACGGTATCACTACAGTCTGACAACCACGAAGAAGACAACAGGTTTTCAAAAAAAATTACTCATTTGTCCTCTCTGGTGTACAAAGATCCAGATGCATGGCTCATCTGCAGCGGGAGAGTATAGAGTGTTTTGTGCATGCACTGAGTCTAAAATTGGAAAGGCAAGAGAGGGTGTAACAACCTGTCCCGTGGAACTTTTTGCCCCGGCTTACCCTACTAAAGTACCTGGTTACTTCCTCTATAGCTCTGGTATTAAAAAAGGGTTTCTACTACAGATGGGCCGATCCAATATGTAGTATTGGTATGGCGTTTGTGTTCTCCAGTCTGAGTGGAGTCTGCATGTCCAAGATGTAATGTTAGAGACAAGATTGCTGTTAATGAGCATTTTTTAGGATTAAAAAAACAGATGAAAACTAAATAAAATATATCATTGCAAACAAAAATGTCATTAAAAATAAAGAAATAAATGAAATAGGAGACTTATAGACAAACTGATAACTGTTTTTATCTGCTCTGTATATTTGATTCTTCATAAAATCCAAGACTGACGGAATGAACACTCCTGCTGTAGAGAAGATATTTTTTGATTTGCTTTCCTGGATGATACAAATGTTCTGAAATAATTTCCAACAAATATATTCAAGAAAGGTTTCCATCTGACCAATATCTGTGATGATGAGATGCTAATTATTTAGGAAGCAATTAAATCATTCTTAAAAAGTGTTTTTTTATGTCACTGTTCAGACGTAATACAGCAGGCGTTTCTCCAAATCCTAATTAAATGTTAGAGAAAATTATTAAAATATAACACTTTATGTTAAAACTGTGATGAGGACAGGTGTCTGTGATTGTTTATTAGGGCTTCATATCAGACTCAAAACCATACTGGACGTAAACTCATATCTTTTACAGACGTGGACAAAATTGTTGGTACCCCTCTGTTAATGAAAGAAAAACCCACAATGGTCACAGAAATAACTTGAATCTGACAAAAGTGCTAATAAATAAAAAGTCTATGAAAATTAACCAATGAAAATCAGACAATGCTTTTGAATTGTGGTTCAACAGAATTATTTTAAAAAACAAATTCATGAAACGGGCCTGGACAAAAATGATGGTACCCTTAACTTAATATTTTGTTGCACAACCTTTTGAGGCAATCACTGCAATCAAACAATTTCTGTAACTGTCAATGAGACTTCGGCACCTCTCAGCAGGTATTTCGGCCCACTCCTCATGAGCAAACTGCTCCAGTTGTCTCAGGTTTGAAGGGTGCCTTCTCCAGACGGCATGTTTCAGCTCCTTCCACAGATGTTCAATAGGATTTAGATCAGGGCTCATAAAAGGCCACTTTAGAATAGTCCAATGTTTCGCTCTTAGCCATTCTTGGGTGTTTTTAGCTGTGTGTTTTGGGTCATTATCCTGTTGCAAGACCCATGACCTGCGACTGAGAGCAAGCTGTCTGACAATGGGCAGCACATTTCTCTCTAGAATACCTTGATAGTCTTGAAATTTCATTGTACCCTGCACAGATTCAAGACACCCTGTGCCAGATGCAGCAAAGCAGCCCCAGAACATAACAGAACCTCCTCCATATTTCACAGTAGGGACAGTGTTCTTTTCTGGGTATGCTTCATGTTTGCGTCTGAACATAGAGCTGATGTGCCTTGCCAAAAAGTTCCAGTTTTGTCTCGTCAGTCCATAGGACATTCTCTCAGAAGCTTTGTGGCTTGTCAACATGCAGTTTGGCAAATTCCAGTCTGGCTTTTTTGTGATTTGTTTTCAACAGTGGTGTCCTCCTTGGTCGTCTCCCATGAAGTCCACTTTGGCTCAAACGACGACGGATGGTGCGATCTGACACTGATGTACCTTGACCTTGGAGTTCACCATGAATGTGTTTAGAGGTTGTTCTGGGCTCTTTTGTTACCATTCGCATTATCCGTCTCCTGTGGCCAAGTCCAGGGAGGTTGGCTACAGTCCCGTGGATCTTAAATTTCTGAATAATATGTGCAACTGTAGTCACAGGAACATCAAGCTGCTTGGAGATGGTCTTATAGCCTTTACCTTTAACATGCTTGTCTATAATTTTCTTTCTAATCTCCTGAGACAACTCTTTCCTTTGCTTCCTCTGGTCCATGTTTAGTGTGGTAAACACCATGTCAACAAACAGCACAGTGACTACTTGTCACCCTTTAAATAGGCCGACTGACTGATTACAAGTTTGTAGACACCTGTGATGTTAATTAGAGGACACATCTTGGTTGAACATGTCCCTATGGTCACATTATTTTCAATCTTTTCTAGGGGTACCATCATTTTTGTCCAGGCCTGTTTTATGAGTTTGTTTTTTAAAATAATTCTGTTGAACCACAATTCAAAAGCATTGTCTGATTTTCATTGGTTAATTTTCATAGACTTTTTATTTATTACCACTTTTGTCAGATTCAAGTTATTTCTGTGTCCATTGTGGGTTTTTCTTTCATTAACAGAGGGGTACCAACAATTTTGTCCACGTCTGTATAAATGTTTTTTCCTGTGATATTTTCAAAATCCAGACTGTCCTTTGCAATTTAATGACTGATTTGAATTATTATAAAATGCATTAGCTGTTATTTCATACTAATATCTATACTGCATATATTCTAATGACCAATCTAAATTTTAATCAGTTACATTAATGCTGTTGTTTGGTATTAACAGCAGAAAGGTCACTGTGTTAATTTTAACAGTCTTGTGCTGATAAATAAGTGCTGCATCTTAACATTGTCTATTATTATTATTAAAATAGAGCTAAATATGTATTTATATCCTTAATAAATGACAATATATATATAAAAACCCTTAAAAGTTCAGTTGTAAAAGTGTAGTTTTATAACTTTAACATCTCCAACATTAAACACTTGCAGAAATACCATGGATGCCGTGATAGAGAGAATGGTCAGCTCACGTGCAGGGTTCTACACCAGTGAACACACACGACACAGAGAAGCTATGTTTAAACACAGTTTTATTAATCAAAAGGGGATACAAAGTTAGGGAAAGACGCTCTCGCCAGAGGAGAACCCAGCCTGTAAGAGGAAGACGAGACCTGGTTAGTAAGAGGAGGGATACCAGGAATAGGGAATCACAAGGATCCTACTTACAAGAGGTGAGCAGAGAACCCGACAGAGGAACCCAGTAGGAACAGGCAAACCAGCGGAATGGAGCTGGCAAGGAGTGGGGAAGGCGTGGAGCTGGGTAAAGTGTCTGACTGGGTGGACAGAGGCAGCCTGGAGCGATGATGAAGATGATGGAGCAGGTGAGCGCACAATGAGCCCCGGAGACGCACCGCAGAGATGGTAGCAACCTAGGGAAGAGGAGGAGAAAAGGAATTATCAGAGGGTTCCTCAGTATACATGTAATAACTTGCTTGCTTTTATGGCAGCTATACCCAACAAGCCAGTGCTGGAGCGTTCACGAATTAGTGCTGGCAAGGCAGAGACAGCAGGTGCATCCACTCACGTAGGTATGCTGATCACCTGCAGAGCCGGGGTCAAGATGAAGAACCTCCCACAGAAAGGGAGGTGGGGCGCGCGCTCACCTGATCATGACAATGGAAAAGAGTACGCTGAATTAATACAGGCCATAAGCGGCATATCGGTTTTGCATCAGTATTGGCAGATACTTCAGTTTTAAAATATCAGATCAGGCATTAAAAAGTTGTACTGGTGCATGTAGCCCTAGTTTCAACAGAACTCTGGACATTTAACATTCGATTCTTTCAGGAAAATATAATTTTTGTGAAAAGTCCTAATTTTGTTGCTATGTTTATTTCTCAGCCAGTTTGGCCCTTTCAGTTAAACATGCCCATGTGGACCCCATGATAGGTGTAAGCTGGGCTATCTTGTGGGTCCCACATGGGTTTGTCCACAGGTTCCATGTTGGCCCCAAATGTTTGCCCACATGGACTTTACCTGTAGAGCAGGTAAGCAGGCAGTCCACCTGCTTTAAACCCACCTGGATCACACATGGGTTTGATATGGGTGAGCAGGTTTCAGTACCACTTGGGCCATCGGCAAAATTACACTAAAAAGCAACAAATTTATGAGGAAAAAAGTGAAAATTTAGGAGAAAAAAGTTGCAAAATTACAAAAAAAAAATGTAAAACTACAAGAAAAAAAATCAAATTTGAGAAAAAAATTTGAAAAGGTTGTTAAAAAATTAGAAAATGTATGAGTAAATAACTGAAAATTTATGAGAAAAAAGTCCCAAATTTATGAGGAAAAGCTATAAGTTTACAGTAAAAAAAGTTGAAAATTTCTGACAAAGTTCGAAATATACAAGAAAAATGTCACAAATTTATGGATAAAACTTACAAATTTACAAAAAAATAGCAAATTTACATGGAAAAAAGTAACAATTTTATGAGGAAAAAGTTGCAAGACTACAGCAAAAAAGTGGCAAATTTATGAGTTCAAAAATTACAAGAAAAGGTTAGCAAATTTGCAAGAATAAAGTCATAATTTTACAAAAAAAAATAAGAAATTTATGAGAAAGTTTCAAGTTTACGGGAAAAAAGTTGCAAATTCATGAGAAAGTTTCAAATTTTCAAGAAAAATTTATCAAACTAGGAGGGAAAGTCACAAATTTACAAGAAAATAGCAAATTTATGAGAAAATAAATTGAAAATAGGTGAACAGGTGAAGTCCATGTGGGCAAACACAGACGGGGCCAACATGGAATCCATGGACAAACCCACATGGGACCCATAAGACAGCCCAGTTTACCTTTGGTGGGGCCCACATGGACACACTGGCTGGGTTGGGAAACGAAATGCGACCCTCCTCCACTATAAACCCTGTTTGGAAAATACAGCTTGAAGAAACTGACGAGTGTAGATGCACTGGCAAACCAAGGAAATCTGAACTGTTGACTTCGAACGGACGCTAGAGTAATTCCACATGAGAAGTTGGCGACAATCAAGTGGTGAAGACAGCGGAGAAGATCATCAGGACTCCGCTCCCCTCTCTGCACAGCATCTACCACCGCAGAGTCCAAAAGAGAGCTGACTCCATCCTCTGGGACTCCACCCACCCCCAACACAGACTGTTCACACTTCTACCCTCAGGCCGGAGGTACAGAAGTGTGAAATGCAGGACAACCAGACTGAAAAACTCTCTTTCCCACTGCCATCAGACTCATGAACAGACAACAACTCCCAAAACTCTGTAACACAGCTTTGCATATAGGAACTCACACACCGGCTGCTAAATTTGCACACTGCTCACCTGTACAGTAGATACAGTATAGTATCACCCATCTGATGTCCATATCATCTCTGCTGCTCCTTATCAATAATTTGTAATTATACACTGCTCGTTGCACAGTGCTCATTTGCACACTGTACATAAGTCTATGCCATCTCAGGTTCACATCAGGTTGCACACTGCTCATTTGCACACTGTACATAGGTTCATGCCATCTCAGGTTCACATCATCTCTGATATCAATATACCACTATCACTTTAGTCATCCGGTGACTTTCATTTTCAGTCCTCTACTGCCTAACTGTGTGTTGGTGTATGTGTCTTAGCATCCATCAGTACTAGGATTGAGTTACTGTGTTAGTGTGTCATGACCTATTAGAACTGTTGTTTCTGTACCTTTACCTTGGCATTCGTTCAGAGAGCAAAGTAAGAATTTCATTGCACAGGAAATGTAGCATTTCTTAACTGTGCACATGATAATAAAGCCTTTGAATCTTGAATCAGAGCTGAAATGCCTTTGGTCGGGGAAAGATGCGCGGTGTTAACTGGCTGTGTTTTGGGGAGGGTGAAGGAGAGGTTTCTTCCCAGTGAGTCACAGCACGCCTCCAGGAGTACATGATGGAGGAGGCGAGTGCGATCATTGCCACTCTAAAGACGACAGCGCTCCTTCGCTGAGTAAATCCATTTCCTCTGTGTGAGCTCATCCTTACCCCCCCCACCCTAACTAACTTATTCCTCTCTCTCTTTCTGTCTCTCTCGTTCTCTTCTCCATGTGCTGTCGACCCGTGGTGACTGATGGCGCTCTCGTCATATAGGTAAGTCATGGACATACAATCATTTGCAGCCCACAAGTTTCAAGTGCCTCTGTGAGGAGATCCATAATTGAACAGATGACCTCTACATGGGGGCGCACACACACACACACACACACACACACACACACACACACACACACACACACACAGATATTGCAGCGCAGTTAAAGCCCGATAAAGAGCGAGCTGAAGTGTGCTGGCTGACTGGAGAAAAGCCGGGATGAACTGCAGAACACCGCTTCCATGTGCAATCAGCGAAGGTGGTGAAAGGGGACTGTTTTTGTCGGAGCACGTCTAATAAGCAGCGGCGTATTGGATTGCAAGCCTGTGACTAAGAAAAGCTCGGAGATGCACACAGAGGGGGGTGGGGGGGTCAGGTCATCACGTCTCCACGGGCCGAGGGTCGCCTTTCATATTGTTCCGCGTGCTGATGAGAGACATAATTCTCCACAATCCACTCTTCAGCGGAGGAACGATGTGGGCTGAGCATGTTATGGTGCCTCTCTAGAGCCGTGTGTGGCTGCTCGTCATTCAGCGAGGTCCTGATAAATTAACGGCGCTGCACTCGGCTTGTATTGTGCAATTAAGGGTTTATAATCCCATAAAGTGGGTCCTTGTCAAGGAGGTTGTGGAATGAAGAAGATGGTGTTACTGAGCCGATGGATTTCTAGTTGCAGTTATGGTTTGGCCTTCAGGGGTGATGAAAACATGGCGGGGCAATACACTGTTCATAACTTTTTTGTTTCAAGTTCACCTTTTTCCTTTCAGCTTTGCCTCAGAGTCAGTAATCTTAAAACTGCATTGGAGGCTTCAGATGTTGTAGTTACAGTATATGTGGCATTTATGTCGTTATACAGTGCTGTGAAAAAGTATTTGGCCCCTTCCTGGTTTCTTATACTTTTGCATATTTGTCACACTTTAATGTTTAAAATAATCAGATACATTTTAATATTAGACAAGGATAACTCCAGTAAATACAAAATGCAGTTTTTAAGTGATGGCTTCATCTATTAAGGGGAAAAAGCTATCCAAACCTACCTGGCTCTATGTGAAAAAGTAACTGCCCCCTAAACCCATTAACTGGTTGTGCCACCCTTGGTGGGAACGACTGCAATCAAGCATTTGTGATAACTGGTAATGAGTCTTTTACATTGCTTTTGAGGAATTTTGGCCCACTCATCTCTGCAGAATTGTTTTAATTCAGCCACATTGGAGGGCTTGAGCTTGAGGTCACAAACTGATGGCTGGATATTCTCCTTCAGGATTTTCTGGTAGAGAGCAGAATTCATGTTTTCATCAATTACAGCAAGTCATCCAGGTCCTGAAGCAGCAAAGCAGCCCCAGAGCATGACTCTGCCACCACCATGTTTGACTGTTGGTGATTTTTTTTTAATGAAATGCTGTGTTAGTTTTAAATCAGATGTAATGGGCTGCATGCCTTCCAAAGGTCAGATCACAGAATATTTTCCCAGAAGTCTTGGGGATCATCAAAATGTTGTTTTTTTTGGGGGGGGGGGGGTTTTGGCAAATGTTAGGAGTGTGGAGAGAGGAATAACCAGGCAGAGCGGTATAGAACAAAGCAGTCTTTATTAATTTCTCTCTCTCACATCATCCAGAATCACAAGCATCAGAAAAAAGTCACAGGTCGCAGGCACCTCTCCTTTTATACCCTACGACCCGCTCAGTCACCTGTGGTGCTGCAGTAACATGAAAGACTTTGCAATTCCCATTCTCTTTGTCACTGTTTGCATCAACACACAAACTCCCTATGACCATTCCCCTTGTCCTTCCGTCTGAGTGGAAACATACTGACATACTGAGTGGGTCCTCCACACTGCCCCCCCCAAAAAAAGAAACTCAGACTGAGCGTTAACCCTCGTGTCCTTTGGGCTTCAGCCTACGTCCATAGTGGCTGTAATGAGGGGTCTACGGCTCTGAGGCGCTGCTATGCCGGTGGGGGGCTCTTGGGGGTTTGTCCGTCTGTGGGGGGACATTGGGAGGGGAGGAAACATCTTTAGCATGCCATTGTGACTGATCTGATGAGTCATTTACCTGGGGAGTTCTCAGTGGGAGTCGTCCGCGCCGAGGAGCTCGGGCCAACACCACCTGCTCGTCTGCTAAAACGAAAGCGGGCTTAAGCTTGTATATACAGACTGTTTCCCTGCGTCCCCCCAAGTCTAACACAAAATGTTTCTCCCCGGGTTCCAGCACTCTGAACGGGCCATCGTAGGGCGGGCGCAAGGGTCCGGTGGGCATCATGCCTGACAAATACAAACACCGCGTCCTTCAAGGCCTTTGGCACAAAAACGCGTGGAAAACAGTGGTGGACCGGACCGGGTACCGTCCCTGCCACTGCGCTATGCAGTGAAAGCAGGAATGGATCGGTGTTCGGTGCAGGGCTGTCCGGCAAAAATTCCCCTGGGAGCCGCAGCACCTGGAAAAAAAACAGCTCTGCTGGGGAGGCTGCCAAATCCTCCTTCGGTGCTGAATGCAACTCTAATAGAACCCACGGCAACCGGTCCACCCAATTTGCATCCGTAGGCGAAGCCCTGAGTGCTGCTTTAAGCGATCTACTGAAATGCTCGCATAACCCATTGGCCAGGGGGCTGTATGCGGTCGTGCGATGAAGTGTGACGCCCAGGCTCCGGGCCATGGTGGACCAGAGGTCGGAAACAAACTGCGGGCCCCGATCGGACGTGATATCCGAAGGAGCGCTGAAACGTGCTACCCATGTCATCAGAAAAGCGCGTGCAACATCTGCAAACGCGGTGGAAGCTAGCGGGACTGCTTCGGGCCAGCGCGTGGTGCAGTCCACCACCGTCAGGAGGTGCGTGAACCCCTGCGATGGCGGGAGGGTGCCCACAAGGTCCACGTGAATGTGGTCGAACCTCTTACCCGGGATATGGAACAGCTCCAAAGGGGCCTTTGTGTGCCTGTGCACTTTGGCTCGCTGGCATGCTACGTAGGCTGCAGCCCACTCTTTCACCTGTTTGTGCAGGCTCGGCCAGATGAACTTTGCTCCCACCATTTTGACTCCTGGGTGTGCCAGGGAGTGAACCGACTCAAAAACACGGCGGCGCCAAGCGCGTGGGACCACCGGGCACAGGCGGCCCTTGGAGAAGTCAGATTGGCGGGGGCCCGTCTTGCAGTACTGGTCCAGACTGGAGCGCACAAACGTCCGCATCGCTGATCTGCTCAGCAGCTGTGGCCGTGTAATCTATCCCCACATAGACTGGGGCAACTAATGCACATGAGAGGCAGTCCGCCACCACGTTGAGTTTACCGGCCACTTGCTGAATGTCGGCCGTAAACTCTGAGATTGCGGCCAGCTGTCTCTGCTGCCAGCCCAACCATGGTTCCGAAACCTTGGCCATAGCGTACGTTAGCTGCTTGTGGTCCATAAACGCAGTGAAGGTGTGCCCTTCCAGCCAGAACTAGAAGTGGCGTATGGCCATGTGGAGAGCCAGTAACTCCCTGTTGAACGTGCTGTATTTACGCTCACTGTCACGCAAAGACCTGCTAAAAAAAGCAAGCGGTTGCCAAGAACCTGTGATGTGCTGCTCCACGACAGCCCCTATGGCCACGTCCGAGGCGTCGGTAGTGAGCGCTATCCGAGCCGCCGGGTCCGGGTGCGCCAGCAGTTCAGCATTCGCCAGGGCTGTTTTATCTTCGGAAAACACCTGCTCTCGCTCAGGAGTCCAGTCGACTCTATCCGCCGGTTTCCGCTTCTTAAGCGCGGCATACAATGGCTGCATGAGCTGGGCTGCGTGGGGAAGGAAACAGTTGTTAAAGTTTACCATCCCCAAAAACTTCTGCAGCACCCTGACCGTCTGAGGCCGGGGAAAATCTGCTACTGTGCGCATTTTGTCCGGTAAGAGTATCGCTCCCTCCGGTGAGATGCGGTGGCCCAAAAAATCGATTCCCGTCACTCCGAACTGGCACTTCACCGGGTTGATTATTAATCCGTGCTCCTCCAACCTCTGAAAAACTGTCCTGAGGTGAGCTACGTACGTGTTTGTCCTCGGATGCGCTGGCCACCAGGATGTCATCCAGGTAGACGAACACAAACGGCAGATCGCACAACATCGCACCCATCATGCGTTGGAATGTCTGCGCCATGCCTTTTAACCCAAAAGGCATGCATAAAAACTCAAAAAGACCAAACAGGGCTATTATTGCCATCTTAGGTATGTCCTCAGCACGCACCGGGACCTGGTGGTAACCGTGGACCAGGTCTATCTTGGAAAAAATTTGTGCCCCAGTGAGGTGAACGGAAAAATCCTGAATATGAGGGATCGGGTAGTGGTCGTGCGCTGTGGCATTGTTCAATCTGCAGAAATCTCCGCACGGTCACCACGATCCCTCGGCTTTAGGAACCATATGTAGCAGAGATGCCCATGGGCATTTTGAGCGTCTGATGATGCCCAAGTTTTCCAAGTTGGCAAACTCCTCGCGCGCTATGGCCAGTTTAGCTGCGTCCAGGCGCCGAGGTCATGTGAAAACGGGCGGCCCCGTGGTGGTAATGAAGTGCTCCACCCCGTGTTTAGTGACGGTCTCCGAAAAAGTCGGGACTGTGAGTGCTGGGAACTGGGTGAGTAGTGTGTGGAACTTACGCCCTGGAGCTGTGATGTTGGCTAGCGTTGTGGGCCTGGCTCCTCTAGCAAAAGTCTTAATGTGTGAGCCGTTTGCGGCCGTCAGCTCGAGACCGCTAGTTCCCGCCAGCCGGTCTGCGTAGGAGGATAGGATGAGACTCTTTTGGGAGCCGGAGTCCACGAGGAACCGTCTCCCCGAGCGTGAGTCTGTCACATAGAGCAGCATGCTCGCTTCACCGGCAGTCGCAGCTGCTACCGACTGCCGGCCCTGGCATTTCCCGAGCGCTTGAATTGGCACGGTGGCACGCATCGGCGTGCGTCCTCTCCAAAACGGCAGTGGTAGAAGCAGAGTGTGTCTCTCTGGTGCTTCTTGGTTTCCGCTGCAGCCACTGTTGTTGGCTCCTCGCCCCTGCTGGCCGTCTTGCTGTGTTCCGACGCCACTGTGTTCACTGCGAGGGCTCTGGTGGTGGGGATAATCAGATCCGCTTCTTGCACTAGCACCTGGTAGTTGCGCGCGGCCAGCAGCAGCGAATTGGCAAGGACCGCCCTGATCACCGTCGGGAGGTTCCGGAGGAAAAGGTGGGCAAAGAGGAAATGCCCGTCATCTGTGCCCATCAGCGCCAACATCTTCTCCATTAACTCGACCGCCGACCCGTCTCCCAACTCAGAGTGCGTCAGGAGCCTTTCTGCTCTCTCGCAGCCTGAGAGCATATAGTGCCGGGTCAGCGCGGTTTTGAGAGCCTCCTATTTGTCATGGGCTGGGGGCTGTTGGAGCAGGTTCGCCACCTGCTGAGTTGTGCGTGCGTCCAGTGCTGCAACCACGTAGTGTCATAGTGTGTCATAGTGTCATCTGCCGATATTCCCCGGAGCGCGAACTGGGCCTCGGTGTGGAGGAACCAAGACTTCGGGCCATGTAGCCAAAAGTCTGCGAGTTTGACCGAAACGGCGCACGCGTTGCCCGCACCCCCAGTCCAGGTCGTCTCCGGGGTGTTCGCCTCGAGTTCCATTGTGCATCAAGGGTCACCAGTGTGGAGAGAATAACCAGGCAGAGCGGTCCAGAACAATGCAGGCTTTATTAATTTCTCTCTCACACATCATCCAGAATCACAAGCATCAGAAAAAAGTCACAGGTCGCAGGCACCTCTCCTTTTATAGCCTACGACCCGCTCAGTCACCTGTGGTGCTGCAGTAACATGAAAGACTTTGCAATTCCCATTCTCTTTGTCACTGTTTGCATCAACACACCAACCCCCGCATCAACACACAAACCCCCAATGACGATTCCCCTTGTCCTTCCGTCTGAGTGGAAACATACTGACATACTGAGTGGGTCCTCCACAAGATGAGCCTTTGTGTTCTTTTTGGTCAGCAGTGGTTTTCTCCTTGAAATTCTCACATTGATGCCATTTTTGCCCAGTCTCTTTTTTATTAGTGAATCATGGACCAGTGTCCAAACTGAGGCATGTGAGGCCTGCAGTTCTTTAGATGTTCTGGGTATTTGTTTTCTCATCTGTTCTTGAATTTCTTTATATCATGGCATGATGTGTTGCCTTTTGAAGTCTTTTAGCCTACTTCACTTTGCCAGAAAGGTTCTATTTAAGTGATTTCTTGATTCAGCAGGTCTGGAAGTTATCAGGTCTGGGTGTGGCTAATGAAACGGAACTCAGCTTTCCAAAAACACATTACTTTTCTACATAGGGCCAGGTAGGTTTGGATAGCTTTTTTTTCCCTTAATAAATGAAATCCTCATTTAACAACTGCATTTTGTATTTACTGGGGTTATCTTTGTTTAATATTAACATTTGTTTGATGATCTGAGACATTTATGTGTGACAAATCTTCTTCTTCTTTGGGTTGCTCCCTTTAGAGGTTGCCACAGCGGATCATCTGTCTCCATCTCACCCTAACCCTTGCATCTTTCTCTGTAACACCAACTCTCTCCATGTCCTCCTTCACTACATCCATGAATCTTCTCGGTGGTCTTCCTCTTTTCCTCCTACCTGGCAGCTCCATCTTCAACACCCTTTGTCTAATATATCCACTATCCCTCCTCTGCACATGTCCAAACCATCTCAGCCTTGCCTTTCTTACTTTGTCTCCAAACCGTTCAACTTGAGCTGTCCCTCTGATATACTGATTTTGAATCCTGTCCCTCCTAGTCACTCCCAGTGGAAATCTTAGCATCTTCAACTCTGCCACCTCCAGCTCCATCTCCTGTCTTTTTGTCAGTGCCACCGTCTCCAAGCCATACATCATTGCAGGTCTCACTACTGTCTTGTAAATCTTCCCTTTCACTTTTGCTGCTACCCTTCTGTCACAAATCACCCCTGACACTCGTTTCTACCCACTCCACCCTGCCTGCACTCTCTTCTTCACCTCTCTTGTGCATTTTCCATTGCTTTGGATGGTTGACCCCAGGTATTTAAACTCATCTACTTTCACTACCTCTACTCCTTCCATCTTCACCATTGCACCTGCCTCCCTCTCATTCACACTCATCTACTATTCTGTCTTGCTTCTACTGGCTTTCATTCCTCTTCACTCCAGAGCATACCTCCACTTCTCCAGGTTCTCTTCCACCTGCTCCCTACTCTCATAATAGATCACAATGTCATCTACAAACATCATGGTCCACGGAGACTCCTGCCTTACAGTATGTGTGACAAATATGCAAACAATATAAGAAATCAAGAAGGGGGAAAATACTTTTTCACATCAGACTTGCACCATTTACAATATCAACTTTATTCTTTTCTGCCTTGAACAGTGGTATAGTGGAATTCATCATGGAAGTTCAACTAACCATTATATTATGGTTGTCCCACAGCTGGTGCCTTTAAACCGAACTTGCAAGATCTTAACTTTGAAACAATATTTTTTTTAATTCTCACTATAGATTTTTTTAAAAATGTATTTATTTAGCTATTTTTTGTCATTGATCACACTTCTCATACAGGTGACATATACTGAAGAGGACATTGTACAGTATTGGAAGAAGAGACGTTTATGTGTGTATTGCAGTGACGATGTATCGCTGCGGAGACACCAATATCGCAATGTTTTATTTCAAAAAAATTTAATAAATGTTGCAAATGCAGACTTAACTTCTTGAGTACCAGAGTAATAAAAGCAATAGTCTTTTCAGTCCACTCAGTGGTTGGAAGTGGTCAGTGTTTTGTGAGGTCAGCAGAGTGGAGGTGTGGTTCGTAAGATCTAGTCGTGAATTGGACAAGACAAAGATGTGGGATGGAAATAGTCTACATGGACTGTTGCTCCTCAAGTAAGTGGTGGAGGATATATGGATGGATGGATGGATGGATGGAGACAATATCGTACAGGCATATATGAGTAAAAGCTTAATAAACAGGACCACATTGCATAAAATGACCAAATCTGCCTGGAGGCATGGGGATGGTTATGTTCCTGCTTTCTACTGTAATACACTGTGAACAGTACACAGGGATATTATAGTTTATTTTATCCCTCTGTCCATTATCATAAAAATAACATCTGTGCTTTAGGAGCAGATATCTGAATAAAGTTTTTGAGGTTTTAAAAGACAGAAAAGTCATCACTGTCCTCCTTCATGATGAGTGCAAAGAGGGCTTCCTTAATGTGCTGAATTCTATTCTAGGCTTGAGTACTTCTTACATTCTTATTATTGTTCAGTATGAGAGATCTGACATCCCTTTAGTAGAAAGGAAGAATTTAAATGAGTCTATAAAAGGACATATAGCTAAATTAAGTCTGAATATATGAGCCTTTTTTTTTCCATTTTAATAGACTTTTTTTTCCGACACATTACGAGGCTTTCCTTTATTCTTTCCTGCTCTCCAGAGTTCAGACTATAAACTGATCGGAAATTCATCTCCCAGCAAGTAAAAACTTTTTATTTTCCATAAGAGAGGCTGTGTGTGGGATGAGAACTGGAGAGTTTTTTGGTTTTCTTTTTTTGAGTGCTTGCATCATCCTGTATTTCACCCACCTGAACCGTGTGTGTGTCCCTGCCGATGTGATTGTGTCTCACAGCTTCATCTTTCACCGCATCGGCGGCGTCTTTACGGCTGGAGAGTGAAACGCACAGACTATCCCGGGGACTTGTTTTGGCGGCATAAACAGAGCGACTGAAACGCTTCCATGTTATATTTACTAGGCAAATTTACGGTCCGGGGCCAGCAGGTTTTTGGCTTTGATGGAATATTTCCCCCGCCACAGTAAATTTGGTTGGCTGTGAACTGGAGTGTTTTGCTTGAAAAATTTATTTCATTACACGTCTGTTAGGAGAAGTATTTCCATAGAAGTCTTAACAAGATGATGAAATGTTATTGCAGTGTTTACTTTGTTTGTTGTTTTAATAAATCTGCACAAAGGGGAACAATCCTGATAGAGATGATGAATTATTCATGAGGAAGTTTTCATCATGAGCTGCCAAACTTCCAAAGCCTCAAAGGCTAATTTAAAGGGAGAAAGACT
Source organism: Pholidichthys leucotaenia (assembly GCA_020510985.1). NCBI lineage: Eukaryota > Metazoa > Chordata > Actinopteri > Cichliformes > Pholidichthyidae > Pholidichthys > Pholidichthys leucotaenia. The sequence continues at coordinate 335,465,371 of CM035844.1, forward strand.
TAACTTTCCAGCCATTTTTTATGGACATACTGCAGTAGCAGCTGGGACTAATTTGGCTACAACTATTTGACTCCTGGCTCTGCTTCCTATCTGATCTACACTTTTTACTTTAATTAAGGATATATATATATATATATATATATATATATACTGTATATATATATATATATCACATGATACATATATTTCACTTTGTCATGAACAGTATTTTAAAGACATTAAAAGGGTGCATCGATTATTTCACTAAATTGGATTGCATGGCCCGTGTGGTAGAAGAAGACAGCTGTATGGTTTCTCTATCACTGTTTTTCCACTAAACTACTGTATGTTTATGTAAATTGTTAATGTGTGAAGTAGGGCTGGGCGATTAACCAAAATAAATGTATGTGAGAGCTTTATGGACATGCCCTTGGAGTTACAGGCCCAGGAACGTGATTCCGGAAGCAACGCAGTCAGCGCTGTTCAGATGCAGCAGAACATGGGCAGAACAATTCAAAACGGCTTAAAAACATGGTTTCTATCTACATAGCATGTAATGATTGACTTTTTATTTAATCTGAAGATGCCTAGAAAAAGGGAAGTGTGCTGGTACCAACACTAAAAGGAACAGAAACTAAGTCTCTGTGAGCTTCTAATGGCCATCCACAGCATCTCAACAGTTTTACAGAGGGAATGGACAAGCTAAAACTGTATTTAAGAACCCGATAATGACTGTCATTGTAATCATGGGTGCATAAAGGACTCCCACAACACAGCTAACAAGCTAATTAGCCACCACGTACACAACGCTACCCACAAATCCTCAAGAGGTGCATATTTGGACAATGTTTATTGTGTGTGTGAAATGCTAATAGGCCTGTTCTTTGTTGCATTATTGTCATTTACTACCGCACCACAGTGATGTGATACCACACTTTTGTGTAATATTGCTTAATTGTGAGCCTTGTCAGTAAGAAGAAGGGAGTAAAAAAATCCATCCATTCATCTTCTACCACTTAATCCTTTTCAGGTCATGGGGGGCTGGAGCCTATCCCAGCATCTTTGGGCGAGAGGCAGGGTACACCCTGGACAGATTGCTAGTCCATCACAGGGCCAACACAGAGAGACAGACAACCATTCACTCTCATATTCATACCTAAGGACAATTTAGAATCCCCAGTTGATGACAGTTAGCCTAACCTGCATATCTTTGGCCTGTGGGAGGAAGCCGGAGTACTCGGAGAAAACCTCCGCAGACACGGGGAGAACATGAAAACTCCACACAGAAGGGTCACCAATGGTCAGGGGTGTGTCATGAACCAGGCCAGTCTGTTTTCCTGGCTCGGTTCCATGACTCTCCTCTGTGTGTCTTATTTTTCATCTGTTTATGTTTATATGTTTCATGGTCACTGTTTAGTTTACCTTTGTCATGTCATGAGTTATTTTGCAATCCATGTCTGAGTTGTTGTGTTGTTTGGTTCTGACTGACAGGTTGTCAGGCAGCACATTGCAGTCTGCACTTGGTGTGGGCGTTGACTGTCAACCCGCCAGCCAGACCACTCCCCCTCTCCTGACACTCAGCTGTTCTCCTGTCTCTCTGATTACTGCCTTGTTCCCGCGTTTGGGCGTTCCCAGTCATTTGTTCATTTAGTATGTGTATTTAGCCAGCTCTTGTTCTTTACTACGTTGCTGGATTATTGTTTCTGTCATTTTCATGCCACGTTACGCCATGGCTAGCTCTAGCCACATTACGCTGTGGGTTGCCCGCAACACATCCCGTCATGTTCATCTGTAAGTCTATCCTGTTTGCATTTTTTGGATGTCTGCACTATTTTTGGAATTGTTTGTCTTTCCTTTAATAAATGTGTTTGTGGTGTAACCCTGCACGTAAATCCGTCTCTCTTCTCCTCCGTGCGCTGCGTAAAAGCGCACGGGGAATCACGACAGAATAATCCAGCCTTTAAAGGATTTAGCGGGGTACACCCTGACGTTAATGTTTCCTTTTTGACTATTTTTCCACCCACCTGAGTTCCAAGTGCCATGGCTGATCTGGAGGAGAGGGAGCTGTGCTCGCTGTGCTTCTTGGAAAAAATTCTTTTGCAGACGCTGGAGCCCTGTTTCCCCAAAGCAGTTCAACGGGCTCGGGACACGGCAGTGAAAGTTATGGACAGGGATTCCAACCTCTGGAACCATCCAGAGGCAATGGAGATTCTTCGCTCCATTTTCTCCCTGCCATATGAGGGGTTGGGTGAGGAACTTTTGGCGTTCGAGCCCCCACGGCTACTCCACCTTCATCCTCGGACGCTACAGAGTTTCTCCGCTCCTTCTACTCGCTGCCAAGCGATGAGCCGATGGTGGTGGTTCGTCTGGTGCCCGAATCGCCTTCAGCAAAGAGGAAGCGCCTTCATTGTAAGAAGCCTCCAGCCTTTCCAGCGACAGCCCTGCTTCTTCTTCCAAGCCGTGGCCCACTCCATCTCCAGAGGAGCTGGCGGAACGCAGACTGGTTCTTCTGGCGGAGACAGACCTCCTCCTGGAGGCGAAGCCGTGGCTCCTTCCGGAATTGGCCTGGAGGTTGGAGGAGTATTCCTTAAAGGAACCGGAGCCTCAACCCAAAGATGAGCGCGCTCCGACCTCGAAGCCTCCACTCCTCTTCAACCCGGGATGACAGCTGACGTCATCACTTCCCAGGAATTCACTTTTACTCTCACCTGAAACTGCTTGCCTGATTCCTGATGAGTTGTCAGCTACCATACCTGTTTGTCCGTCTGTCCCTCCTGTTTTTCCCACGTTACTGTCCACCCCGGGAGGGGAACTGGAGCTCATGCCACCTGCTTCCTCTCATTGCCGCCATTCCCGGAGGGCTTGCCATAAACATCCTGCACCAGTCTCATCCACCTCTGCCGCTGCCGGTGACCCTGACCATGTCTCTTCTCCTGTTGTGTTTGAGTTTCATCCCAGGGTTGCCGGGGAAGATCCACTCCAGTCTGAAGCTCTCATGGACCCGGTCACACCACCCGCATACATCACGAATCCAGTCTCTCTCGCCGTTGAGGTCATCCCTGGTCCTGCTTCCCTGGTAGAGGTTGCTGTGGGGGTTTTGCCCCAACCCGTGACCTCCTTGGGTGCAGTTTTGGACCAGGCTGGGCCCACCGCGGGTGCAACCTCTCCCCTGCCTGAGAAGCCTCCACCACCTGGATCGTTGGACTCCTGGATGGCGATGGAGCTCGAGTCCAGGCATGTGCTCTCATTTGCTTCTCTCTCTTCTGAATTAGAGCAACCTTGTCTGGCTCTTGGCGAAGACAGCCGGGTACAGCCATCCGCTGCATCTGGGCCCGCCTCGCCGGGCTCCGCCGCTACCGGTGACCCTGACCCTTTGTCTCTCTGTCCTGTCTCTGAGTTCTCCCCCAGGGTCGCTGGAGAGTGGCCAACACCACCTGAGGCCACGAGGATCCAGATTCACTGTCTGAAGTCGCTGTGTGCCCAGCTTCCCTTGCTGTGGAGGCCACTGCGGGTGCTGCCGTGGCCCAGCCGGGTCCCACCGTAGGTGCAGCCATGTCCCAGACCGGGACCACCGCTGGTGCAGCAGTGCCTCAGGCTGGGACGCCATAGGTGCTACGCTGGTCCAGCCGGGGCCCACCGCAGGTGTAACTGTGTCCCAGGCCAGGACCATCGTGGGGGCAGCTATGGCCCAGCTGGGGTCCACCGCGGGTGCAGCTGTGTCCCAAGCCGGGACCACCGAGGGTGCTGCCGGCCAGCCTGAGGATGCTAGGGCCTTCTCTCCTCTGCCAGATGCCGTCGTGGCCCTCTCCTCTCCTCAGGTAGGTGCCGTCGTGGCCCCCTCCTCTTCCTTGTCTGACGCCATGGGGGTTCCCTTCCTACGGTCCCGTCACCCACCAGTGAGCCTCCCGGTGGGCAGGCCGCCTCCTGCTTCACCCCTCCGGTCCTGGTGGCTCAACAGCGCTGGCCGGTCACTTGAAAGACTGAGTCTCTGGGTCAGGTGGCCCACGTTTTCCGTCAGGCCACCAAACTCTGTTCGCTGGACTTTGTGCGAACAGAGTCGTGCCTGCACTATTTTTGGAGCTATTTGTCTTTCCTTTAATAAATGTGTTTGTGGTGTAACCCTGCACGTAAATCCATCTCTCTTCTCCTCCGTGCGCTGCGTAAAAGCGTACGGGGAATCCCGACAGGGTGGGATTGAACCCACAACCTTCTTACTGTGCTGCCACAGTGCTAACCACTGTGCCACCAAGCTGCCCAGGAAAAAAAACAAAAACTTAAGAGACCAAGCAAGCTCACTGAGGGATCACTGAGTTTGTTGGGCGACCAAAGAGGTGTGTGTATATTATATTTATATATATATAGGAGATTTCTAGTGCTCTTCTACCCCTTTACATGGGGTGGAGCTCATTGAGAGATCATTGAAAGATGAAAAAAATTATTAGGTCTCGCAATGATCTCTCAACGATCTTTCAATGAACTCTTGGTCTCTATCTTTGGGGGTGGAAAAATTTGGCAGTCATTGAAAGATTAAATTTCACACATTTCTTCCATTAGCTCAGTGTTAGTTAGCCTGTTGACTTGTTCACCTCCCTACTGCTATGTGCCTTGCTGGCACAATTTTGTTCGATTTGTGAGTTGCTCTGAGGACAGCACTGGTTTTCTTTTGTGTTTGCGCCTCCTGAGCATGGCAATGAAGGAGGTTTTACATGACAAGTATGACTGTCTACCCTTTTTATTTTTATTTCATTAAGTTTACACAGAGGAGCTCCAGTTCAGAACTGTTCTCCGGTACAACCTTTGACTGTCCTGGGTATTACATTGCTTTAGTAGTCTTCTTTATCAGGTAAAAATGGCAGGTAAATGGTAAATAGAGATCCCAGTGAGTGAAGATGAGGCCAGATAAGATATAATAAAGTTATAGGGTTTTTGTGCATTTACAACTGATTCAATTACCCCCTAATGTTCTACATTACAGAGTCGGCGATCAAATCAAACAGAAGCACTTCCCAGTAAAAGTACACCCTGCACCCTGCCCCTTCTGTAATCGCACCACATTCAGTGTGACACTGTAATTAAGAACACACAGTTAAATGAGGTGGTGCAACAATGAGGGTCCTATATGCTGAACAGCAGTGCAGTGGCAGATAGTATACAGTGGAAGGCATCCTTTTGTTATGTTGATGTTACAGAGCAGAAATGAGAGTTTCGGATTTCCTCGGCATTGTTCACCCGGCACATGTTGGGCGCAGACTCTCACAGCCTGCAGTTGTGTGAATTCCTTCAGATTGATGGGCGAGTGTGTGCGCGGGAGGGTGTGCAAATGAAAATGTGAGTGAATTTTTTGACGCACGAAGGAGTGCAGCAAACCAAGCGGAACTCTACAGAGCCCAGAACCCATAGATGGCTGCCGACGCCGATACAGGATTATCCTCGGGTGGATTTTCACATTATACATTTCATCTCCTCCTGCAGAAGCCATATTGCACAATAGCAACTCGAGCTAAACAAGCTGATTGCCCAAGCAGGGATCCCATAGGCTGGATAACCATCTCTTTATCTTCCTGGTTTTATTTCCTCTCTTTATTCGACTCCATGAGAAGGAACGTATTGAGCCAGTCTTAGATTGTTATCCATGGTATTTTCAGTCTGTAGATGTCTATATGCAGGTCCTGAATGCAAATATTTCTATCATTCCCTAAAGGTAAACTCCTGCAGGAACGATGCATGCATCCAGAACTTTTTTGCAGCAACAATGTGAAATAAAGGCACTCAAACTGTAAATAAAGGTAGTTTCAGCATCTTCTTGTGAAGCCTTGTGATGCTTGACAACAAACAGCTTCTTACAACAGGATCCCTTCCCTGGCTTCCTGTTCGTTTCAGTGTAGATTATTTTAGGCTTTATTTTGACCTGTAAAGGACTAAATATGTTAGCTGCTCCAGGTCTTTCTGACCCCTAACAACCCTGTGTGCCCCCTAGGTCACTCCAGTCCACTGACAGCTTGCTCCTAACAGTCCCACGGTCTAGATTTGCCCTCAGAGGAGACCGGGCTTTTGCATTTATTGCCCCTGAGCTGTGGGACCATTTAGACATGTCTACTGAGCAGGCCCTAACAGTCCTAAAACACACTTTTACTCTTTGGCTTTCAGCTCGGTATGAATGCTATCCTGAAGTACATGCACACATACTTTATATAGGGTAGTTACTCTTTAGATAAACATGTTTTGTGGATAAAAATCACTGTCACACATAGGAAACTCAAGTTTGATTCCTAATTAACTCAAAATTGCTTCATACAACAGAAACTGTGGAAGTATGCAAAAGTCTAAGCCACACCCTGTTCATGGCGTATACGGTGACGGCAGCTGCAAAACCTCCATACTTTTTTGTTGTTTTCTGTTAGAGGACAGCGTCATACAGTGCAGTGCAGTGATGAGCACTTCTACTTATCTGCTGCAGTTAACAGTGGCAAGAAAAAGTATGTGAAGTAGATGAAGCAGTTCTGTACTGAAGAATGGTCCAAAATTCCTCCTGAATGTTGGCCAGGTCTGATCAGCAGCTACCAGAAGCGTTTGTTGGAGGTTATTGCTGCCAAAGGAGGTTCGACCAGTTATTAAATCCCAGGCTTCACCTACTTTTTCCAGCAGCGCTGTGGATGTTTAATTGGTGCTTCCAATAAAGACAAAGCACAGTGGCCCCTCATTTACCAAAAGTGCTTAGAAATCGGTGCACATTTGGGTGTAAATATGATCATACAAAAATGTCTGCATGGTATTCACGAAACCATGCCTATCTGGTGAATCTCATCATACGATGGTTTGCTCACTGATAAATCTCACGGATGGAGCCAAGTGTCATTTGAATTCTACAGCCATGTTTCACCACAAGAAATTATGACAGTGGAATGGAAAATTGCAAAAGAGAAAATTCTCCATCACTCAATATATAATTCAAGAAATCTGTCACGATGTTACTATCATAGGACTCGCTAAAAGATCATAGGACTCGCTATGAGATCAAAGGCAGGCATCACTCACGATCATAGGACTCGCTAAAAGATCATGGGACTTGCTATGACATCATCAAAGATCAAAGGCAGGCATCACAGATCAAAGGCAGGCATCACTGAACGAGTGGTGATGTCAGAGATCAAAGGCAGGTCTCTGTCACAATGTCACGATCATAGGACTCGCAAAAAGATCATAGACTCGTTATGAGATCAAAGGCATCACTCACGATCATAGGATTCGATAAATGATCATAGGACTCGCTATGACATCATCAAGGATCAAAGGCAGGCTTCACTCACGATCATAGGACTCACTATGACATCATCAAAGATCAAAGGCAGGCATCACTCATGATCATATGACTCGCTATGACATCATCAAAGATCAAAGACAGGCATCATAGAACAAAGGCAGGCATCACTGAACGAGTGGCGACGTCAAAGATCAAAGGCAGGTTTCACCATGGTTACTGTTGCCATGGTAAAAGTAACTTTCTACGGGCATGCAGAATGCTTGCTTACACTTGCTTTCTCTGGGCATGCACAGGTATGCACTAGTAATAATAATAATAATGCATCAATTTTATATAGCGCTTTATCATATATACTCAAAGACGCTTTACAAATAGGTACATTATTCATTCACTCCAGACAGACAGTGGTAGTGGCAAGCTACTTCTGCAGCCACAGCTGCCCTGGGGCAGGCTGACGGAAACGTGGCAGCCAATCTGCGCCAATGGCCTTTCCAGCCACCACCGAACATTTTATACATTTATACACATTCATACCCAGTGTTATGGACACTGGAGGCAATGCGGGTGAAGTGTTTTGCCCAGGGACACAACGACAGGATATCTGGGGAAAGCGGGATTTGAACCGCCAACCATCCGGTTATTAGACGACCTCTCTACCTTCTGAGCCACTGCCGCCCCCAATAATGCCCCCAGTAATTCAAGAAATCTCTGTCACAATGTTATGATATCACAATCATTGGACTCGCTATGAGATCAAAGGCAGGCATTTGAATGAATGAATGAATCTTTATTTCGGATAGATTAGATGTAAAGATTAAAAGAAAGGAACAGAATAATAAAACAAAGGGGAAAAAAAATCTAACAAGGTCAAATTAAACAATAACTCCTCGGATTATACAGTTCAACATAAGTTATCCGAAATGGGTGATGGCTGAATCCGCAACTTATATACTGCCCACCCATATTCCATCTAAGAATTCAAAAGGAAAATAAAATAAGAGTGATTACAAATCAGAACAAAGCTAAGACAAAACGTGACAAAAAACTAAGCAACAGCGCAACACAGACTGAATATGATAAGCCTTATGTGATTTTACATGTCATCTTGTATATATGTTTGGAGTATTTCCTCCTTTAGTTTTTGTTTAAATTGTCCAAGCGTTGTATAATTCAGGTCCAAAAGCGTTCCACAATCTGACTCCTTGCACTGAGACACAGTGTTGCTTGGTGGTAGTTCTCACTGAAGGTTTTTGAAAAGTACATGTTCCTCTGAAATGATATTGTTTCTCCCTTATTTGGAACAACTTTTGGATATTTGCGGGCAGTGATAGATTCTTCACTTTAAACATTATTACTGCAGTTTTAAAATTGACCAGATCTTTCAACTTGAGAGCTTTTAATTTAAGAAGAAAGTGGGTTTGTTGGTTCCCTGTAAGCAGCTTTGTTTATTATTCTAATAGCTCTCTTTTGAGGCATAAAGATTGGATATATGTTTGTTTTATATGTATTTCCCCATACTTCAGTACAATATGTCATGTATGGGAGTATTAATGAATGATACAAAGTATAATACTCCCATATATGATGTTTTACCTTTAATGTAATTAATATGTGACTTCCAACACAGTTTATTATCAATTATTACTCCAAGAAATTTAATTCCGGATACCCTTTCAATCTCTACACCATTTACACTGAGTTTAGATACTAAGTTGTTGTGATGGTTGTTAAAAATTATAAATTTTGTCTTACTTAAATTGAACGTTAATTTGTTTGAATCAAACCACAGTTTAAGCTTTCCTAATTCCTTTCCGAGTGTATCCAAAAGTTGTTCCAAATTGCTTCCACTGCATAATAGTGTCATCTGCAAACAATATATTTTTCCCGAAACTTTATGTATATCATTTATATACATATTGAATAACAATGGTCCCAAAACTGAACCCTGTGGGACTCCGCAAGTAACCTTCAGTAACTGTGAGTTTTTGCTACCAACACATACATACTGATATCTGTTCTTCAAGTAACTACATAACCAGGACAGTGCTACCCCAATACCATAATTTTGTAGTTTCTTTAACAATAATTTATGATCCACTGTATCAAATGCTTTTTTAAGATCCAGAAATACCCCAACTGAATACTCTTTATTTTCAACAGCAGTTGATATTTTTTCTATAAATTCCATTAGAGCAAATGCAGTTGTCATCTTGTGTCTGAACCCATATTGCTGCTCACACAATAAATTATTCTTCATTATCAAATTGTCAGTTCTCTCACAGAATATTTTTTCAAGTATCTTAGAAAATTGCAGCAATAGTGAAATTAGTCTATAGTTTGAAAATTCCCCTCTGTCACCCGTCTTGTATATCCGAATTACTTTGGCTATTTTCGTTGCACTGGGAAATATACCTGTTTGGAGAGACAGGTTACAGATATACGTCAGTGGCTTCACTAAGCATTCAATGATAGTTTTGACTAAAAGCATGTCAATACCATCACAATCCGTAGATGTTTTACTTTTAAACGATTTAACAATTTCAATGACCTCTCTCTCGTCTGTGTTCTTTATGAAAATAAAGTCTTTTATAGCAATATTTTTGCTTATTGTACCACCAGTAGATACCGTAATGGGTATTTCTCGAGCCAAATTAGGACCAATGCTAACAAAAAAATTATTAAATTCATCTGCAGGTGAGACTGCATTCACACTGAGTTGTTTTTTTTTTGTTTTTTTTTTAAAGATTGGTTGGGTAGCTTGTATTTCTGTTTTTATTTCCAAGAATATTGTTAAGTATTGTCCATGTATTTATAGTGTTATCGCTGTTTTTTTCCCCAGTTCTTTACTGTAATAGTCTCTTTTACTACATTTCATTATATATATTAAATTGTGCTTGTATGTTTTATACTGCTGCTCTGCTTCTTTTGTCCTTTTCTTTAGAAAAACTTTATATAATGAATTTTTCTTTGTACACACCTTTTGTAATCCTTTGGTTAACCATGGCTTGTCAACAAATTTCTGTTTAAGCTTTTTCTTTACTAATGGACAATTTTTTTCATAAAGAGCGGTTACAATGTTCATGAATGTGTCGTAGGCTTCATTTACATCTGATACATAGACTTTTGTCCAGTCTTGCATCAGCAGGTCTTCTTTAAAAGAACTGATTGCATTTTGTGATTTGTATCTGAAAGATTTCAGTTTTTTTCTGTATTGGCCCCCGTGTGGCCATGGATAAGTTCAAAGACTGGCAGATGGTCACTTATGTCATTTATCAATAATCCACTTTATATTTTCTTATCAATAATATTAACAAACAGGTTGTCAATAAGTGTAGCAGTGTGAACTGTGATTCTACTGGGATGTGTTATAAGGCATCACTTATGACCATAGGACTTGCTATGACATCATCAAAGATCAAAGGTAGGCTTCACTTGTGATCATAGGACTCACTATGACATCATCAAAGATCAAAGGCAGGTATCACAGAACAAAGGCAGGCATCACTGAACAAGTGGTGATGTCAAAGATCAAAGGCAGGTCTCTGTCTGTCTGTGTGTCATGATGTCACAATGTCACAATCATAGGACTCGCTAAAAGATCATAAGACTTGCTTAATACAAAGACTGGACGGCCACACCTCGGACACAGTCCAAGGACGGATAATTTTTCGCACATCGGGAGTTGTTCAGCGCTCCTTGTGCAGAGGTATAGAGTGGCGGTAATGCCACTGACTTGATTAAAACAAGAAGATCTTCTTCTTTTAGATTTGATTGGCAGTTGGCAACCAGCTCACAGGTGCATTTCCACCATGTACTTCACTCTATATCATCACTCTATCTATCCATCACTCTCACTTGGTCATTTTAAAGCATACTTGTCAAACATAAGAATTTATTTTAAAGAGATAAAAGTAATTACAGGCTCAAACGGACGCTATATAATAGTACAGGGGCAATTGTTGGGCACGCCAGTCATTCTCTGCAATATTTATGCACCAAATTCTGATAGGCCAGAATTTTTCCATAATTTATCACAACTCCTTCTGGAATTAGGCAATGCTCAGATTATATTAGGTGGTGATTTCAATCAAATACTGGATCAAGATCTAGATAGATCCATACCTAGACTCAATGTAGAGAGTAGGTCGGCTACTGCTATTAAACAACTGGTTTCAGATTTAGGTCTAGTTGATAGCTGGAGACTGATTTATCCAGATACACGAGATTACTCCTTTTTTCTGCCCCCCATAATGTTTACACTAGAATTGATTATTTTTTGATTTCTCAGTCACTAATTGATAAATGTGTTAGTTCAGAAATAGGTAACATAGCAATATCTGATCACGCCCCAGTGTTCCTTTGCCTAATGAATTTCTCACAAACTCTTAGGAGCCACAGATGGCTCTTGAATACATCTTTACTTAAAGATGACGCATTCCTGGTCATATGGTCATTTCTCCAGTAGACTACTACAGCTTCGTTGTCAAACGGCCAGGTACAGGAAATCTTTCCTGCCACATGCAATTTCACTGTACAATAACTCACAATGATATTGTATTCTGGTCATAGCTGTGCTGCCACACTGCACCTTACAGACTAACTGGTACCTCACATTTTCACTCTGCTCCTGATAGTCCTTCTTTGTGCAATGGGATGATTCATGTGTTTATACGGGTCATCATATATTAAGCTATGATGTATATAGGTTTTATAGTCGTGTTAGTTTTACTTTCCATGGGTAATCCCTTTGTCTGTCATGTGTGTGTTTCTGTTGTTTGGTTGTCTACTGCCATGCTGCTGTTACACTGTAATTTCCCAGTTTGGGATCAATAAAGCACATCCATCTATCTATCTATCTATATGGTGGGACACTTTAAAAGCCTATCTGAGAGGTCGAATTATTTCATATGCTTCTTTTAAGAAAAAGTCCGCGAACAAAGAACTCACCGAATTGGAAAACAAACTTAAACTGCTTGAATCCTCATATTCCCAAACTAAGGACAGGCCCATATTAAATAAGATAATTGCCACTAAATACCAATTAAATAAACTATATCACAAAAAAGCAGAATATGCTTTATTTCGAACTAATCAAACTTATTGGGAAATGGGGGAGAAACCTGGTTGACTCCTGGCTTACCGCTTTAAACAGTTGAATAATATGAGTCATATAGCAGGCGTACGGCAGCCAGATGGGAACATTTCCACCTCTTCTAAGCAGATAAATGATAGATTTAAATTGTTTTATAAAACTTTATATTCATCACAGGGTGATTTAAATGAACAGAAATTTGATAACTTATTTGCCGATTTAAACTTGCCACGACTCTCCAACAGGGACAGAGATTTTCTGTATGCACCACTAAGGTTAGAGGACATTTCTCAGGCAATTAAAAACATGCCGTCAATTAAATCTCCTGGCCTAGATGGACTCCCGGCTGATTTTTATAGAGTATTTGATGATATTTTCAGCCCTTTATTGCTTAAAGTTTATAATGATGCATTCAAAAATGGCACTTTACCACAATCTATGCATACAGCAGTTATATCCTTTATTCACAAAAAAGGAAAGGATGCTCTAGATCCGAGCAGTTACCGACCTATTTCCCTTCTCAACTGTGATCAAAAGATTCTAGCAAAAATTTTTGCAAACCGTTTGTCAAAAATTGCTGGAATCATAGTCCACATGGACCAATCAGACTTCCATCCAAATTGATATAGCTCGGACAATATTAGGCGTTTAGTTAATTTGCAACACTCTGTATATGACTCAGTTATCAGAGTTATAAGAGTTATCTCTTTAAAACATTTGAAGGGTTTGGTTTTGGGAAAAACTTCATTACATAGATTAAGACATTATATAACAGTCCATATGCCTGTGTTTTTAACAAATGGACTCATGTCAGACCTATTTCAGCTACAGAGCTCTTCAAGACAGGGCTGTCCTTTAAGCCCCGGCTTGTTTGTGCTTGCATTAGAACCTTTAGCACAGAAACTGAGGAACAACACAGATATTCATGGCATTACAGTGAGCAATATTCATCATAAATTGTTACTGTACGCAGATGACATGCTAGTACTGATAACACAGACAGAAAAATCTGTTCCTACCCCACTAGACTGTATAGACAAATTCACCCTCTTATCTGGATACCGTGTTAACTGGGACAAATCAGAGGCTATGCCTATGTCTGGTTATTGCCCATCTAAGCTATTTAAAAAATGGAGGTTCCGTTGGTCTTTAAAGGGCATTAAATACTTGGGCATTCAAATAACCCCAGATTATAAGGATATGGTCAGAGAAAACATTAACCCTTTACTTCAGAAAATGAAATCCGATTTTAGTAGATGGAAGAAAATTCATCTTTCTCTCTGGGGTAAAATTCATGCTATTAAATGATGATTGCACCAGTGATCAGTCCGCCAAGGTACTGATACGCCTTCCACAGAGGAAGCAGGGTTTGGGGACGAGGGGGATGACTCGCCTATCACAGGGGCTGAGGTCGCCAAGGTGGTTAAAAATCTCCTTGGTGGCCGGGCCCCGGAGGTGGACGAGATTCGCCCTGAGTACCTCAAGGCCCTGGATGTTGTTGGGTTGTCATGGTTGACATGCCTCTGCAACATTGCGTGGAGGTCGGGGACAGTGCCTTTGGCATGGCAAACCGGGGTGGTGGTTCCTCTCTTCAAAAAAGGGGACTGGAGGGTGTGCTCCAACTTTAGAGGGATCACACTCCTCAGCCTCCCTGGGAAGGTCTATGCCAAGGTACTGGAGAGGAGAGTCCGGCCGTTGGTCGAACCTCGGATTCAGGAGGAGCAATGTGGTTTTCGTCCTGGCCGTGGCACATCGGACCAGCTCTTTACCCTCTCGAGAATTCTTGAGGGTTCGTGGGAGTTTGCCCAACCAGTTTACATGTGTTTTGTGGACTTGGAGAAGGCATTTGACCGCGTCCCTCGTGGATTTTTGTGGGGGGTGCTTCGGGAGTATGGGGTATCGGGCTTGTTGTTATGAGCTATTCGGTCTCTGTACGACCGTTGTGAGAGTTTGGTTCGTATTGCCAACACTCGGTCGGAGTCATTCCCAGTGAGAGTAGGACTCCGCCAGGGCTGCCCTTTGTCACCGATCCTGTTCATAATTTTTATGGACAGGATTTCTAGGCGCAGCCAGGGAATGGAGGGTGTCATGCTTGATGACCACAGGATCTCATCTCTGTTGTTTGCAGATGAAGTTGTCCTGTTGGCTTCATCCAGCAATGACCTACAGCTCTTGCTGGGACGGTTTGCCGCTGAGTGTGAAGCGGCTGGGATGAGAATCAGCACCTCCAAGTCCGAGTCCATGGTCCTCAGCTGGAAAAAGGTGGATTGTCCTCTCCGGGTTGGGGACAGGCTCCTGCCCCAAGTGGAGGAGTTTAAGTATCTTGGGGTCTTGTTCATGAGTGAGGGGAAAATGGAGCGAGAGATCAACAGATGGATTGGAGCAGCATCTGCAGTGATGCGGACGTTGTACCGGTCTGTTGTGGTGAAGAGGGAGCTTAGTTCTAAGGCAAAGCTGTCGATTTACCAGTCAGTCTACGTTCCTACTCTCACCTATGGTCACGAGCTTTGGGTAATGACCGAAAGAACGAGATCGCGGATACAAGCGGCTGAAATGAGCTTTCTCCGTAGGATTGCTGGACTCACCCTGAGAGATAGGGTGAGGAGCTCAGTCATCCGGGAGAGGCTCAGAGTAGAACCGCTGCTCCTCCACATTGAAAGGAGTCAGTTGAGGTGGTATGGGCATCTGATTAGGATGCCTCCTGGACGCCTCCCACTTGAGGTGTTTCAGGTACGTTCCACTGGGAGGAGACCCCGGGGCAGACCCAGGACTCGGTGGAGAGACTATGTCTCCCAGCTGGTCTGGGAACGCCTTGGTATCCCCTCTGAAGAGCTGGAGCAGGTGGCTGGGGAGAGGGAAATCTGGGCTTCTCTGCTTAAACTGCTGCCTCCGCGACCCGGACCTCCGGAAAAGCGGTAGAAGATGGATGGATGGATGGATGGATGCACCAGTGATTTAATATATTATATTTCACTTACCTTTGAATATTTCAGATTCTTATTTTAAAGACTTTGATACTTTCATCTTGGATTTCCTTTGGGGTAACTCACAACACCATTTAGGCCTAAAGAAGCTACAGGTCTGTACAAAGAAAGGAGGATTTTCACTCCCCAATTTTAAATGGTATTACTGGGCTATCAATATAAAGCATATGAGGATGTGGCTACCAAATTATGCAATACAGAACAAACCTAGTTGGTTCCAGATTGAGACAGAAGTTAGCAATGGCTTTTCTCCCTGGTCAGAGTTATTTAAATTAAAATCAAGACCACAAACAGATCATCCAATCATTGCCAACACTAAATCAGTTTGGTATAAATTACACAGAGCAGGTCGCTGGGACTTTTGGAAATCACCTCAGGCACCTCTATGGAATAACAAGTGGATTCTTATTGGAGACAAAACAGTAAATTGGGTTTTGTGGTGTGATGCTGGGATTAATCACATTTCTCAACTATTTGATCCACAGAGCAAACATTTCCTAAGTTTCAGTCAAATAGCAGATAGGTATAAATTACCACGCAGTCAGTTTTGGAGGTACAGTATGTCCAAATGTGGAGCGCCTTGTCTAAATGGTTAGGAAGCCCTTTAATCTGCCCTACCGGCAGTCCAATTGAAGTGCTCCTCTCTAAATTAACATCAGGTCGAGGCAATGCATCTAAGATTTATTATCTACTGCAAGATCAGCTATGTAACCCTCTACATAGGGCGAAAGAACATTGGGCAGGGGACTTGGCTGTGGACATCTCTTGATGACTGGGAATCATGCCTGAATAATATTAATACAATGTATAAGGAAATGGGTAATAAGTTTATTCAATTAAAGATCATACATAGATGGCACAGAACTCCACAGATGTTGCACAAATGGAAGCTGATACCTGCATATTTGTGCTGGAGATGCGGAGGAAGTGGTGCTGCCATTTTGCATATACTGTACATACTTTGGACTTGCCCAACACTCAAAGACTGGTGGAATAACATTGAAGAAATTATCTATGAAGTTCTAAACAGGCGGTTTCAAATCTCAGTAAAATTGTCAATGTTAGGTTCAACCACTGAACTCCAGGGGTCGGACTTTTCTTCCTTCAAAAAACGATGGATTATTCTGGCTCTTACAACAGCAAAACGGATCTTACTGAAGCATTGGAGGAAGAGACTGCCACCTCCTGGCGAGGAATGGATTGCAACTATGGCCCAGTTGGCCGCTTATGAAAGAGTGACATACTGTTTACTGAATAAACAGCAATACAAATTGACTTGGGATCCTTTCACCAGTTGGCTTTTTACTACTTGATATGCAAAAATCTAAAAAAAAAAAAAAAATCACATTGTCATCATGGGGTATTGTGTGTAGAATTTTGAGGGTAAAATGAATTTAATTCCTTTTGGAATAAGGCTGTAAC
This sequence comes from Pholidichthys leucotaenia, assembly GCA_020510985.1. Taxonomy (NCBI): domain Eukaryota; kingdom Metazoa; phylum Chordata; class Actinopteri; order Cichliformes; family Pholidichthyidae; genus Pholidichthys; species Pholidichthys leucotaenia. Next base: position 335,482,109 of record CM035844.1, read on the forward strand.
ATAACAAAATGTGGGAAAAGTGAAGCGCTGTGAATACTTTCTGGATGCACTGTAACAAAAAATCTGTGAGGGATAACCATTATCAAACACTACATAACATATTTTAGTCAAATAAATACTTTTTAGAAAATTTATTTATCATAGTAGCTACTCACCCTACAATGCAAAGATATTACTATAGCCTGTATATAAAAAAACTGATAAAGCAACTTCTTGAAAAATCCTGAGCTCATCCACAATAAAAATATCTCCAAAGCTGAAAGGTTAATTCCATTTTTGACATAACGCACGGCTCAGAGTAGTTCAAATAGTTTATTAACAACAGGAGTGTATGAATGTGTGTCTGCGGGATGTAAATGTGTTGGTGGCGGCGTCTGCTTCGGGCACAGAGGCAGGAGGCCGTACAGCCGGACAACCCTATGGGAAAAGCACAGGGAGAAGGGTGACGGGCACACGCCAACACAGGAGATATATAAGCGAGAGAGGAGCTTACTTGGACAGGACGGATGACTGGCACAGCAAGGGAGGAGGTCCGGTAGACAGCCACCTGGAGAGCCCGGTGCAGCAGCGAGGAACAGGCGATGGAAAGGAGTAGTCCGCCGCCGGGAAATCCACCTGTGCACAGGGGAGCAGACTTGGAGGAGAAAAAGGTAAGATCTTCTTACCGGAATGATCAGCTGAGAATGAAAGGGGACTCACAGCGATGCGTAGGGAAGTCTGACGGCTTCAGGCCGAAGCTCAGGGCGAGGCGGCTTAAATCCCTCGCCGCTGATGATGTGCAGGTGTGCGTGCAGGTGGCGCCGCTGATGAGCGGCGCGGCGTGACAGTACTCCCCCCTCTAGCAGCGCCTCCTGGCGATGGCTTCTCTGGGTGCGCTCGGTGGAAATCAGCGATGAGCGACGGGTCCAACACAAACGACGAGGGTACCCACTGCCGATGTTCAGGCCCATAGCCCTCCCAGTCCACCAAGTACTGCAACCCACGACCCCGGCGCCGGGAGTCCAGGATGGAGGAGACGGGCCAGGCCGGATGGCCATCAATCATCCGGGGCGCGGGTTGCGCAGCAGGAGGAGGGCAAAGGGGGTCGGAGACTGCCAGCTTCACCTTGGACACGTGGAAGGTGGGATGGATGCGGAGGGAGGGGGGAATAGCCACACGCACAGCCACCGGGTTGATGATCCTGGTGATGGGGTATGGGCCCATAAAGCGCTGTGCCAGCTTCCTCCTCTTGCCCTTTAAAATCACGTCCTGGGTCGACACGTAGACTTGCTGACCAACTCTGTACGCCGGGGCAGGTCTTCTGTGCCGATCCGCCACGGCTCTGTTGCGCTCCGCCGTGCGTAAAAGCGCATTGCGCGCTGACGCCCAGATGGAGCGGAACTGCCTGAGATGCGCCCGTACTGAGGGGACAGTTACCTCACTCTCCTGCGCCGGGAACAGCGGGGGGTCGTAACCCAGGGACGCCTTAAAGGGGGACATCTCTGTAGCAGAAGAGCGAGCGGTGTTGTGGGCGTATTCAACCCAGGCGAGGTGGTTACTCCAGGATGTTGGTTTGGACGCCGTTACACAGTGGAGCGCAGCCTCCAGCTCCTGGTTGGTCCGCTCACACTGCCCGTTGGATTGGGGGTGATGGCCGGAGGAGAGGCTCACCTTGGCTCCTAAGGCGTTGCAAAACGACCTCCAAACTTCTGAAGAAAATTGGGGCCCTCGGTCCGAGACCACGTCCACCGGAATCCCATGCAGCCTGACCACGTGCTGGATTAGGAGGTCCGCCGTCTCCAGGGCAGTTGGAAGACCTCATAGGGGGACGAAGTGTGCCGCCTTGGAGAAGCGGTCCACGATGGTCAGGACGGTGTCGTAGGTGTTCGAGACTGGGAGTCCGGTGACGAAATCCAGGGCGATATGCGACCAGGGCCTGCCAGGGACGGGCAGAGGCTGGAGCAAACCCGCTGGAGGGGCATTACCCGATTTGTTGGTGGCACATACTGGACAGGCCCGGGCGTAGCAGGCAGCGTCCCTCTGCAGGCCCGGCCACCAGAAGGACCGCTGGAGGAGGTCAATCATCCGGGAGGAGCCAGGGTGACAGGTGAGCTTGGATGTGTGCAACCAGTGGATGACCTCCCCCCGAACCGTGGATGGCACGAACAGCCTCCCCTCCGGTCCGCCGCCAGGGTCAGGTTCCACTTCCTGCGCCTTCCGGATCTTGCTCTCAATGTCCCAGGTGACGGCTCCCACGACGCACGACCTGGGTAGGATGGTGTGGACCGTGTCCTCCGACTCCTCAGGGGCGAATTGCCTAGAGAGGGCGTCGGGCAGGCCGTTCTTGGAGCCAGGCCTGAAGGTGATGGTAAATTGGAACCTGGCGAAGAACAAGGACCAGCGCGCCTGGCGGGCGTTCAGGCGCTTGGCAGATCTAAGGTACTCCAAGTTCTTGTGGCCCGTCAGGACCACGAACGGCAGGTCCGCCCCCTCTAGCCAATGACGCCACTCCTGTAGCGCGAGCTTGATGTCGAGGAGCTCTCTGTCACCCACGTCGTAATTCCTCTCCGCCGGGGACAAGCGCTGGGAGAAGAAGGCGCAGGGCCGTTTGATTCCGTCATCTGGCGACCGCTGGGATAGCACCGCCCCCACTCCTGTGTCCGAAGCGTCCACTTCCACGATGCACTGCAGCGCAGGGTTGACTTGGCTAAGGACCCGGGAGGAGGAGAACTCCACCTTCAGCGCCTGAAAGGCAGCCGCGGCCTCTTCGGTCCACCGGAACGGGACCTTAGGGGACGTGAGGCGGGTAAGCGGGCCGACGATGGTACCAAAATTTGGGACGAAGCGGCGGTAGAAGTTCGCAAACCCAACGAACTGCTGCACCTGCTTTCTTGACGCAGGTGTGGGCCATTCCACCACCGCCTTCACCTTCTCTGGGTCCGGAAGCACCTGGTCGTGGGAGATGATGAACCCGAGGAAGGATGTTGTCTTCGCGTAAAACTCGCATTTCTCGGCCTTCACGTACAACCGGTTCTCCAGCAGCCTTTGGGGGACCCGCCTCACCTGGACCTGGTGCTCGTCCCTGGACTTGGAGAAGATGAGAATGTCATCCAGGTAGACGAACACAAAAAGGCCAATGAAATCCCGGAGGACGTCATTGATGAGGCGCTGAAAGACGGCTGGAGCGTTGGTCAACCCGAACGGCATCACCAGGTATTCGAAGTGGCCGTTCGGGGTACGGAAGGCTGTCTTCCACTCATCTCCCTCCCGGATCCGGACGAGGTGGTATGCGCTGCGTAGATCCAGCTTGGTGAACCAAGTCGCCCCCTGGAGGGAGTGGAAAGCGGTGTCCATGAGGGGCAGGGTGTAGCGATCCTTCTCCGTAATGTCGTTAAGGGCACGATAGTCAATGCAAGGACGGAGGGATCCGTCCTTCTTACCAACGAAGAAGAATCCTGCCCCCACAGGTGATGACGATGGGCGGATTATCCCAGCACTCAGCGACTCCTTGAGGTATGAGTTCATGGTCTCCTTCTCCGGCGCCGATGGACTGTAGAGTCGTCCAGAAGGTAAGGGTGCCCCCTGGCGGAGGTTGATTGCACAGTCATAGGGCCTATGAGGAGGGAGAGACATCGCCTTGGATTTGCTGAATACCATACCCAGGTCGTGAAATTCCAATGGCACCAAGGACAGGTCCGGGGGCGCAGCGTCCGTAGGTGAGGGAGAAGCGGACGGAGAGCAGGCAGCGGACTGTAGACAGGTGCTCATGCAGAACGTGCTCCATGCCGACACCCCGGCGGACTTCCAATCCAAAACGGGGTTATGGAGGCGTAGCCAGGGATACCCCAGGATGACGGGCGACACAGAGTTGGGCAGGACGTAAAAGGTTATCTCCTCCCGGTGGTTTCCAGAGATAATAACCGGGACGGGGATGGTCTGGTGTGTAACTCTCCCAAGGGAGGCACGAGAGAGGTTGACCAGGGAGATAGGGTTCCTTAGTGCCTGACAGCGGATGCCCAATCGGGTTGCCAGGCTTTGAGAAATAAAGCTGCCCTCCGCGCCCAAATCCACCAGTGCGTGGGTGAGATGCCCACTGGAGTTGTGACAGAAATGGATGGGCAGTTTCAATTGTGTGAGGGAACTTAACCGATTGACGTCCGCGAGGCCCCCTACAGTGACTCGCGGACCCCGCCGACTGGCTTTCCGTGGGCAAAGCTTCACCGTGTGTTGGTCATCTCCACAATACATGCAGAGATCCAACTCACGGCGGCGTTGTCTCTCCGCAGGGGAAAGCTTTGTCCAACCCGTCACCATCAGCTCCGACTCCTCGGGGCACGATGGTGGCGGCGCCGTCAGGGGGCGAGTTTGGAACAGGCGCGGCGAGACTCCACGAGGGCGAGAAGAAGACGACTTCCGTCCCGAGGAGCGCTCGTGCAGCCTGTTGTCCAAACTGATCGCTAGGGATGTTAGCTCCGCTAGCGTCTCAGGGATATCCCGCCCAGCCAGTTCATCCCTCAGATCATCGTTGAGACTGCGGAGGAAAAGGCCACAGAGGGAGTGTTCCTCCCAGCCTAATTCCTCCGCCGCTACCTGGAAGTCGACCGCGTAGTCCGCTGCCAACCGGCTTCCCTGCTGGAGGGCGAGAAGCCGATCGACCTGGACCGTCTCGGTACGAGAATGGTCAAAGACCTCTAGGAAGCGTCTCACGAATTGGTCATATGTGAGGGTGGCATAACTGGGCCTCGCCATTACGGCGTAGGTCCAGGTTAATGCTCGCCCCTCAAGGAGATTCCCGATATAACCAATTCGGCTATGATCTGAGGGAAAGTCTCCGGGCACACGGTGAAACACGGACTCACATTGCATTATGAACCCCCGCGCTCCACCGAGCTTTCCGCTAAAGCGGGCGGGGGTTGGAATGGGCGTGAGCCGAGTCGGTGCCGCCGGAGCCTGCTGGACGGCCGCTGGAGCAGCAGGAGCCGCGCCACCTTGACGAGCCGGGGGGAACGGCTGTTGGGGGTCCAAGCGGCCCAATCGGTTAGTTATATTTATCAACTGATTGAAAATCACCTGTTGCTGATAAGCTATCTGATCCACTCGAGCCTCGAGAGTGGTAAGCCGGTGTGCGAGCCCGCTGTCTGCCGAGCTGCTCTGCTGAAGCCGTACTGACATAACGCACTGCTCAGGAGACGCACACACACAGGCTCAGAGTAGTTCAAATAGTTTATTAACAACAGGAGTGTATGAATGTGTGTCTGCGGGATGTAAATGTGTTGGTGGCGGCGTCTGCTTCGGGCACAGAGGCAGGAGGCCGTACAGCCGGACAACCCTATGGGAAAAGCACAGGGAGAAGGGTGACGGGCACACACCAACACAGGAGATATATAAGCGAGAGAGGAGCTTACTTGGACAGGACGGATGACTGGCACAGCAAGGGACGAGGTCCGGTAGACAGCCACCTGGAGAGCCCGGTGCAGCAGCGAGGAACAGGCGATGGAAAGGAGTAGTCCGCCGCCGGGAAATCCACCTATGCACAGGGGAGCAGACTTGGAGGAGAAAAAGGTAAGATCTTCTTACCGGAATGATCAGCTGAGAATGAAAGGGGACTCACAGCGATGCGTAGGGAAGTCTGACGGCTTCAGGCCGAAGCTCAGGGCGAGGCGGCTTAAATCCCTCGCTGCTGATGATGTGCAGGTGTGCGTGCAGGTGGCGCCGCTGATGAGCGGCGCGGCGTGACAATTTTGTCCATTCCATCAAGTAATTAGTTGGGTTTTTTTATGTTTTGTTTGCCACGGTGACATAAACCTGTAAAGAACATTTATAATTAGTAAAAGCAGCTTTGTTAATTGTCAAAACACTCATCTAAATATAACACAAGTCAAACATATCATCTGAAAGGTTGCACTGCTCACTAATCCAATGAAATAATTCTCCCACACAGCCAGGTTTCGCCACTGCATTGCGCTTATACACAGACTTGAAAATTTGCGCAGGGTACACAATCTCAGATGTGTTGTGAGATTTTAGCGTGTCCTACATCCAGATTGATAAATATCAATTTCTGCTTTGAAATAATCGTACGACCACTCTTCTGTCTTACGCACGATTGATAGATGAGGGCCACTGTGTTTGTCTGTAGACTTAGAAGTAGATCAGATCACATTTTATGACCAATTAATACAGAAAACCAGGAAATTTCAAAGGGTTCACATACTTTTTCTCACCACTGTATGTAAAGACGGCACCTAACACCCCATGAGGTCTCTGACACTTCCTGATAAAATTATTGGAAATTACAGAAACACTTTATTTTCTTTGATTACACACAGAAAGGAATGTCATTGGCGCTCTAAAGATGAACACCCCTCCACCCTTTAAAATCACATGGCACACACAGTTTACAAATGTATTTCACACCCCATGAAAAAAGAGACATGAAATGAGTTGACTTAAACGGTTCTGTCAATGTGTGAGGAAATGTCTCATGGCAGCGCTTTGTTAAACCTTAAAGGATGTTTTCACTTTCGGACTTTTCAGTTTGAGCTGGAACAAAATTTTAGGCGTGAAACCTCCTCTGTACCACAGTCCAGACCAAAGAGCCAAAATTTGATCGGACAAAAAGAGGTGGTATTGGTCCAGATCAAATTGACCCTTGGTCCAGTTAATTTAGAGTGTGAAAGCAAGTTTCAGAAAGGTTTGGACTTTGGAACAAAACACAGGAAGTTAACTGAAAAGATGGAAAATGAGCCGCAGTTGGACTCAGCGAGAGGAGGAGAGCCAGGTTTTTTTTTGTTGTTGTTGGTGTTTTTTTAAAAAATATGGTTCGTTAGTGGCATAAATAGTTAAAAAATAAAAATGTAGAAACTCACCAGATATGTTTGGAGAGGATGTGACAAGATTGGAGGAGCAACCCCAGCTAAAGATCATTGCGACTAATGAGGAGGATAGACGTCCCTTTAAATGAAGATGTGGAGAGTATTCTAACTTGGTAAACTAGTTTACCTCCTAATATGATGGAGTCTTCCACAGTCTCAACTTAAAGTGTGGTTGCTGATGTGCCCAGAGCTGCAGAAAACGCCTCCAAGGGTGAACAGCATGTTTGCTAACTGCAGCGACTGCGCTAGCAAACGTCTTCATGACAACAGGACATCAGTGTGTTACGTAAAGGTATTTAGTCCCCTTGGATAAAGAGCATTATGAAACCAAACCAAACTAAGTGTATACAGTGTAACAAAAACTTTAGCCCAGACCTTAGTGTGTATTTCAGGTGTGAAAACACCCTAAAAGGATCGAAGATTACAAAGCAATCATTAGTGCTGTATAGTCGAAACCAGAGTCTCACAAGACCAAGACTTACATACACTGTGGTCTTGGTCTCAATGTCCTGGTCTAGGACAGTAGGCGATTTTTTTTTAACAATGGGGATGGGGGTATTCACCAATTTACCATGACGTACAAATATACGAGGGGGGCTGAAAAGTTCATAGGCTGACTAAGAAGTTATGTCTTTGAGGATCAAGAAGAGAGCTTCTATACCGCAGGAATCCAAGTGCTGCAACACCGATGTTGAAATACTCTTCACCCCCCCCCCCCCCCGTATAAATGTAAATTAAGTATAAATTTGAAACAATAAAGGTGCCAAGATATGATAAGATGCCAATTTAAAAATTAAAAAGTTGCAAATTACAATACAGTTACAGAGAATAAACATATAACTAGAATCCAGATGAGCATTTCAAATTTATAAAAACAAAGTTGAAAATTTACAGGAAAACTGCAAATTTTTTGAAGGAAAAAAGTTCAAATTTTCCAAGAAAAAAGTTGCAAATTTATGAGAAAAAAGATGAAAATATATGGGGGAAAAGTCACTAATTCATAATAAAAAAACATCACAATTTTTTTAGGAAAAATTTGAAAGTTTGAGGAGTCACACATTTAAAAAAAAAAAATGCAAATTTATGAGGAAAAAATGTCACATTTTTGAGAAAAAGTTTATAATTTACAGGAAATTTACAAGAAAGAAATTGCAAATTTATGAGGAAAAAGTTGCTAATTTATGAGAAAAAAATTGCAAATTTACAGGCAAAAAGTTACATATGTATGAGAAAAATGTCAAAAAATTTTAAGAAAAAAGTTGTACATTTATGAGAAAAAAGTTGCAAATGTATGAGAAAAATACCAAGCATTTTTAAAAAAGAAGTCACAAATTTGAGGAAAAAAATTTGCGAATTTATGGGGAAAATTAGCAATAATATCAAAATTAAGAAAAGTTGCAAATTTATGAGGGAAAAAAGTTGCTAGTTTATGAGAAAAAAGTTGAAAATTTACAGGAAAAAAGTTGCAAATTTACATGAAAGGCAGAGGCTATTTAGCTATTATCACATAGGACTAGTAATAAAATATTGTAAGAACAATCTTCCAGAACGCACTACACTGTAATTTTTGGTAGGCTTTATTACAATGCAAATCTCAGTTTCAAGAATTCACAGCAACCCTATCCAGTGAGCTTTATTTTGACACTGAAAATCAAATACAATACCATCAAAACGAGACTCGAGGAAGTTGCAGTGAGCATCATAAACGTCTCAGAAATAAAAGTATATATTTCTAAAGTTCATATAACTAATGCAGTAGTGCGTCTAAAGAATATTTCAAATATATTTCAAGGCTTTTTGTTTTCAATTTGGGTGATTATTGCTTTGCCCTTTTAACTGAATTACTGAATCATGGTATTCAACTTTTTTAAGACTCACTCACAGTGGGGAAAAATGACATCATGGCCCATGTGTCAAATTTAGTTGACGGATGTAGTCACGTAAAAGATGCACATACAAATTGGTGCATCTTTGCCACTGCTTATGCAACAACATCCGCGGCATCATGGCGCGCGTACTGGAAAGCAAGCCTGATTCATATCTTCAAAAAATAATTGCATTTGCGTAGACAGCTGCTCAGATGTTGCTACTTAATTATGAGCGTCTTGAGGGAAGAAAAATGCACATCGTGTTTTGTTTGGGAACCACATGGTTTTCTCCGGGGAGACGTCTGACAGCATTCGTCACATTTAATTTTCATTCTTTATGACAAATCTCCCAAAGTGAAATGTTTTAGTGCCAGTCAAAACAGCACAGTTGATCTTTAGTTTCTCCATTGTTTCGTAAGGTTATGGATAAATGGATGACTTGTCTGATTTAGAGTGCTTCACTTAAGACTGATTGCATGATTGTCCATTTATTTAATATAAATCACAGTCAGAGACCAAGAAAGGCATCAGGGCTTCTCCCAGCTTCTCTCATATGACGGACGTTAGTTGGTGCCAATCAGTCACACCAGTCATAGCCATTAGGCTAAAGGTGTCACAGGATAATGGTGTGAGTCAGACACTCCTATATTACTGTATACTGAGTATGGTGAACGGTGGCATAGGAGATTTTTTTAACCATAACCATGGATTTTTAGTGTCTAAACTTAACAGGTGAAAATAGAAAATAAAGAAAAACTAGAAAATTTGCATTTGTAGAAGAAAATGTGCTGTACACTGAAAATGCTTTCCTTAAATTCTTAACAAATAGAATAGCTGAAAGTTGAAGAAATTCAGCTTAAAGATTCTAAATTAAATCTTAAAACTAAAAAAGCTTCAAAACTAAAATGGCCTAAATATCATTAGGCTATAAACTTAAAGTGGAAGACCGTTAGCTTAAAGAATGCTTTTAAGAAAAAGCTTTAGCCTTCAAATGCTTGCTTATACTGTATATTAAATGGCTTTAAGTTCAACAATGTCAACTTAAATTTTAAGACAGTTTAACGATACAGTGATCTAATCTTGAACAACGTCAGCACAAAAGTTAAAATAGCTTAAATTTGAAGGATGTTACCTTGAAAATGATAAATACAAGCTTAAAGTGCTGATGACACGTTTTTGACTTCCTCTAATTTTTCAACACATAATACAATATGACAAAATAGGTTGGTCTGTGCAGTTCTAAGTCAAACAGGCTTTTTTTCACGCAAATGTCCGACGTTTTCATGAGCGCCACGTCACCAATTACGTCAGTGGCTGGAAAACCCCGCTGCCATGTAGTCAAGTCATCGACAGAACACAGCGCTTGGCTGCTCATTGTACACACAGGATGGAAGCGGTTGAAAACATCGACGATGGTTCCAGCACATGTAGTCTGGAATTGGTGTGTGTTGTCCAGTCTTCCGACAATTGTAGTTCCGAAGAATGGGATGACAATGAAGAATCTGGGGGCATCAGACCGTATAGGTTTGAGCATCGTGCCAAGCGAATCACACTCCAGAGAGTGACAGTGGAGAGGCACACATTCCCACCACAGCAGCAGCGACAAACAAGATATTGCAACAAATTATTTGTTCATAAATATAATTTATTTAAACCCGATTTTTCAATAAAATCATAGCAGTATATTCTCTGTGGCTCAGGCATCGGGTTTATTATGGATTATATTTTGAATTCTTGTTGTTTTTGTTTTGTACATGTGTTTTATGTGCGTTTTGACCCACTTTCAGGTGGACACTGTCCAAGATTCGGCGGTCCGAACACACACACCCTCTCTCTTTGACAGTCAGCTGTTCATGTTTTGTGTGCATCATCTGCCATGTTGTCAGCCAGCCGATATTGCCAGCACTATCACGATGTGTTAGCCGCTCCACACAGCCATGGTTCTGTTGCGCCCCTTGAAGCGATGTCGGCCCTGGGGCGCAACCGTGGTTAATACGTCTCCTCTCCATGTTCGCTGGGTGATGTCAGCCCCGAACGCCAACTGTAAGTGTTTCTGTTTATTTTTGTAAGTCTTCACCTTTTTGGAAACTGTTGTCATCATTCTTATGTTCAATACATGTGCTGTGATGAATTCTGCGTGTAAATCCATTCATTATGACCCTCCGTGCACTCTTACGCAGGGCACAGAGAGGGAGGATGAAATAACTAGGATTTACGTGCAGGGTTCATCACAGCACATTTAATACAGAAAGACAGACAATTCCCTAAAAGGTGAAGACGTACAACCCCCTCATGGATCGTCACCTTATCGTGGTGGGGGGGTTTGCGTGCCCCAGTGATCCCAGGAGCTATGTTGTCCGGGGCAATTTGCCTCTGATAGGGTCTCCCAAGACAAACTGGTCCTGGGTGAAGGGCCAGACGAAGAACGATCCAACAGACTCTCATGATAAATTGTATATCAAGGATTCAGTGTACCCCGCCCGGTATGGGGTTACCGGGGCCCCACCCTGGAGCCAGGCCTGGGGGAGGGGCTCGAAGGCTAGCGTCTGGTGGCCGGGTTTCCACCCATGGGACCCGGCCGGGCTCAGCCCGAAGGAGTTACATGGGTCCGCCCTCCAGTAGGTTCACCACCTGCAGGAGGGATCATGGAAGTCCGGTGCTATGTGGATTAGGTGGCAGTCAAAGGCGGAGACCTTGGCGGACTGATCCCAAGCTTTCTAAACTGGCTTTTGGTACGTGGAATGTCACCTCTCTGGTGGGGAAGGAGCCTGAGCTGGTGTACGAGATTGAGCGATACCGGCTAGATATAGTCGGCCTCACCTCAACACACAGCTCCGGTTCCGGAACCAGTCTCCTGGAGAGGGGCTGGAGCTTGGCCTTTTCTGGAGTTGCCCCGGGCGAGAGGCGACGAGCAGGGGTAGGTATTCTTGTATCGCCCCACCTTGCTGCCTCTATATTGGAGTTTTCCCCGGTGGACGAAAGGGTTGCTTCCCTGCGCCTTCGGGTTGGGAAACGGGTCCTGACCATCATTTGTGCCTATGCACCAAATGATGTTTCAGAGTACCCACCCTTTTTGGAGTCTGTGACTGGGGTGCTGGAGGGTGCTCCTCCTGGAGACTCCATTGTCCTACTGGGGGACTTCAATGCGCACGTGGGCAACGACAGTGAAACCTGGAGGGGGGTGATTGGGAGGAACGGCCTGCCCGATCTGAACCCGAGTGGTGTTCAGTTATTGGACTTCTGTGCTAACCACAGTCTGTCTATAACGAACACCATGTTCAAGCATAAGGGTGTCCATATGTGCACCTGGCACCAGGACACCCTAGGCCGCAGGTCGATGATCGATTTTGTTATCGTATCATCAGACCTGCGACCGTATGTCTTGGACACCCGAGCAAAGAGAGGTGCAGAGCTGTCAACTGATCACCACCTGGTGGTGAGTTGGATCCGATGGCAGGGGAGGAAGCCATTCAGACCTGGTAGACCCAAACGTATAGTGAGGGTGTGCTGGGAGCGTCTGGCTGAGGCCCCTGTCCGGGAGGTCTTCAACTCCCACCTCCGGAAGAACTTCAACCACATTCCGAGGGAGTCTGGAGACATGGAGTCTGAATGGGCCATGTTCTCCACCTCTGTTGTTGAAGCGGCAGCCCAGAGCTGCGGCCGCAAGGTGGTCGGTGCATCTCGTGGTGGCAACCCCCGAACCAAGTGGTGGACACCAGTGGTGAGGGGGGCCATTAAGCTGAAGAAGGAGTCCTATCAAGCTTGGTTGGCTTGTGGGACTCCCGAAGCAGCTGAGGTGTACCGGCAGGCCAAGCGGAGTGCAGCTCGGGTGGTTGCTGAAGCAAAAACCCGGGTATGGGAGGAGTTCGGTGAGGCCATGGAACAAGACTTTCGGTCGGCTTCAAAGAGATTCTGGCAAACTGTTCGGCGGCTCAGGAGGGGAAAGCAGCTCCCCGTCCACACTGTGTATGGTGCGGATGGGACACTGTTGACTTCAACTGGGGATATCGTCGGGCGGTGGAAGGAATACTTCGAGGATCTCCTCAATCCCACTGATACGCCTTCCACAGAGGAAGCAGGGTTTGGGGACGAGGGGGATGACTCGCCTATCACAGGGGCTGAGGTCGCCAAGGTGGTTAAAAATCTCCTTGGTGGCCGGGCCCCGGGGGTGGACGAGATTCGCCCCGAGTACCTCAAGGCCCTGGATGTTGTTGGGTTGTCATGGTTGACACGCCTCTGCAACATTGCGTGGAGGTCGGGGGCAGTGCCTTTGGCATGGCAAACCGGGGTGGTGGTTCCTCTCTTCAAAAAAGGGGACCGGAGGGTGTGCTCCAACTTTAGAGGGATCACACTCCTCAGCCTCCCTGGGAAGGTCTATGCCAAGGTACTGGAGAGGAGAGTCCGGCCGTTGGTCGAACCTCGGATTCAGGAGGAGCAATGTGGTTTTCGTCCTGGCCGTGGCACATCGGATCAGCTCTTTACCCTCTCGAGAATTCTTGAGGGTTCGTGGGAGTTTGCCCAACCAGTTTACATGTGTTTTGTGGACTTGGAGAAGGCATTTGACCGCGTCCCTCGTGGATTTTTGTGGGGGGTGCTTCGGGAGTATGGGGTATCGGGCTTGTTGTTACGAGCTATTCGGTCTCTGTACGACCGTTGTGAGAGTTTAGTTCGCATTGCCAACACTCGGTCGGAGTCATTCCCAGTGAGAGTTGGACTCCGCCAGGGCTGCCCTTTGTCACCGGTCCTGTTCATAATTTTTATGGACAGGATTTCTAGGCGCAGCCAGGGAATGGAGGGTGTCATGCTTGGTGACCACAGGATCTCATCTCTGTTGTTTGCAGATGATGTTGTCCTGTTGGCTTCATCCAGCAATGACCTACAGCTCTTGCTGGGACGGTTTGCCGCTGAGTGTGAAGCGGCTGGGATGAGAATCAGCACCTCCAAGTCCGAGTCCATGGTCCTCAGCCGGAAAAAGGTGGATTGTCCTCTCCGGGTTGGGGACAGGCTCCTGCCCCAAGTGGAGGAGTTTAAGTATCTTGGGGTCTTGTTCACGAGTGAGGGGAAAATGGAGCGAGAGATCGACAGACGGATTGGAGCAGCATCTGCAGTGATGCGGACGTTGTACCGGTCTGTTGTGGTGAAGAGGGAGCTTAGTTCTAAGGCAAAGCTGTCGATTTACCAGTCAATCTACGTTCCTACTCTCACCTATGGTCACGAGCTTTGGGTAATGACCGAAAGAACGAGATCGCGGATACAAGCGGCTGAAATGAGCTTTCTCCGTAGGATTGCTGGACTCACCCTCAGAGATAGGGTGAGGAGCTCAGTCATCCGGGAGAGGCTCAGAGTAGAACCGCTGCTCCTCCACATTGAAAGGAGTCAGTTGAGGTGGTATGGGCATCTGATTAGGATGCCTCCTGGACGCCTCCCACTTGAGGTGTTTCAGGCACGTCCCACTGGGAGGAGACCCCGGGGCAGACCCAGGACTCGGTGGAGAGACTATGTCTCCCAGCTAGTCTGGGAACGCCTTGGTATCCCCTCTGAAGAGCTGGAGCAGGTGGCTGGGGAGAGGGAAGTCTGGGCTTCTCTGCTTGAACTGCTGCCTCCGCGACCCGGACCTCCGGAAAAGCGGTAGAAGATGGATGGATGGATGGATGGATGGATGGTGAAGACGTACAAAAAACACAAACACACTTACTGATGGCGTTTGGGGGTCGGCATCACCCAGAGAACGAATGAGAGGAGACATGTTAGCCACAGGTGCGCCCCAGAGCCGACATTGCTTCAAGGACGCATGAGAACCACAGCGAACATGGAGTGACTAACACATCGTGAGAGTGCTTAAAATACTGGCAGACAAACAGCACAGATGGCAAACGGCCACTAAGTACACGCACTGCTGGCGATGATGTGATGAGAAGCACCTCGGCGAGGACCGGGAAACATGATCAGTGGGAGGGGAATCAGCTGGTGATAATGAGAGAGAGGACGTGGCCGGACCGGCGAGAGTCAGCATGCGATCAGAGAAAGTAGGTCAAAGCTGCGCGTAAATCCATTAATCCTTCCCCTCCTTGTGCGCTCCTCCTGCATAAAAGCGCACGAGGAGCGCACGAGGAGGCTTATGACAGTTGGAGCTGAAGTGTGTGATGTGGTCTTTTACACCTGCTGTTTATCTAAGCCTGCGACACAATGCGAAGACACAGCCGTAAAATTAAAACAAGAAACCAGAGAAACTCTGAGCTACAAAGCTGCTGTCATTCCAGTCAACAACACCGGTGTCCGTTCTCCCGCTTACGCCATGGAGGTGCCGCCCTTCATTCAGTGGGCAGCACCATAGTCCAGTCAGCGGCAGCGGTTTTTTGATGACAACTAGTTTATGCAGGTGCGGTTGTAAATATTACATTGATCATCGATAATGACTTTTGGGTTTACAAAACATCCTAAAAAATGTCAAAATCATGTCATCGGCCCTTTAAAGCTTGACAGTGCTAGCTCAAAAGTGAGTGTGGCTTAAAGCTGAATAATGTTAGTATAAAATTAGACAGAGCTTAAAGTTGAAGAAAGTTAACTGGTAAATATAAAAAAGCTTAAAGATTAAAAATGCTATCATGAAGGCTAGCCTTCCATTGCGTAGTTGTGTTGAGACCAAACACAAAATGAATTTTTCATGTGGCGCGAATACATGTAAAGTTAATGTAAACATGTGGAAGAGACGTGAATTTGTGCATTCGCATCTGAGGGATAGCACTAGCTAATAATGGCCTTGAGATTCTGCCATCACCGGAGTAAATATATCAACATTGGAGGGTAAGTTAGTTTGAAAATGAGACTGCCACTCATCTGCAGACAGATTGACCAGGAGCTTTGCAGCTGAATCAGAGTGTCGTAGTTATTTACCCACTGATTCCTGCCACAGACATGCTAACAAGGGGTAGCAGGCTAGCATTTTAAACAACCATCATCCAGGTGAAGTTTTGGAGGCAGGGACAATTTTTTCAGGTGAGAGCCCCATCGGATAACGTAAACCTAAGCATGATGGTGTTTTGGGAATTTCCACAGCAGGTAGAACACAGCTGCAGAAGTTGTAAAGGCAACTCCACCCATCTGCAACTCACTCAGATGGTGAATTCATATCTATTCATGTCTACATTGAGTTAATATGTAATCATGCTGCGTGAAAATTTCACCCGCTTGCATTTGGATGAATGCGCCTTTAGAGCTGAACAGTGTTAGCTTACAAGATGACACATTTTAAAGCTTACAAAACCTAGGTTTAAAATTCTAAATAAACCATTAAAGTTTTAAAATGCTAACTTCAGAAGTATGGTGGCCTAACCTTAAACAGTGTTAGCATAAAAGCTAAAATAGCTTAAATTTGAAGAACGTAAGCTTAAAAAATTCTAAATAAAAGCTTAAAGCCTAAAAATGCTATCATTAAACCTATTCAAGCTGTACAATGCTAGCAAAGATGACATATGTTGAACCTGAAAAAAGTTAGCAAAAAAATTAAACTAAAACCTAAAAGAAAGCTAGCTTAAAAGCTAAAGTGGTCTGACCTTGAGCACTAAAAGCTGAAGAGTTTTAAAAAATGCTAAATATAAGCTTCAATCTTAAAAATGCTAGCTTAAAAGCTACAATGACTTAAAGTTGAACAATGGGTGCGGTCGGGGCTACGTCACTTCTGGTTAGTAACACATCGCCGCCATCTTAACTCGGTGAAAACAAACCCGTTACCAAGCCTTGTCGAGTGCAGTGTTTTGACTTTTTGTCATGGCCTGTGACTACATAGAAAAGCTTGATGAGTCAGCCAGGCTACGTTATCAGGAGAAACTGACAGCAAGTGGACTGACAGATTGCCCATACAAGCTACCAGCCGGAAAATGGGTTAATGACCCGACCAGGTGGCCAGCTGTGCAGTGGCCGGACGTGTACAGCTACTTGATCGACACCCCTGGTAAGCATATTTGCTTCGACCCATATTAACATGATTAACCCTCTTACATGTTTTGAATGTTTTTAAGGAAAGGCCCCTATGGGTAACATGACCAATCCATTAAATATCAGGGCAGCACAGGAGTAATTCTTAAAAGAAATAATTAAACAAGAAAATGTTCACTGATGCTAAACACTGCTTAGGTGCGCTTGTGTTGGATCGAAATAAGTGCAGGCGGACACGAGTGAAGTTTAAAAGGGTGCTTCATGCAGACAGTCAACTTATATACCCGGCTAATGCATGCATGGCACATTAGCATCACAGTAGACAGCAGGAAAGCATATACATTTGCATTAGTCACACATATCAGGCGCAGCATTACTGGCGCCGGGATTCCTCTCTGTTCCAGAGCTGCAGAAGGTGCGAGGCGCTTCTATAACGATCAGTAATTGCTCACGCTGAGCGCTTCTGCCAGCTCGCTGTGGGAGTCACACAAGGTGTTCGTCTTTTCCCGTATATTTTTCTTTTTGGCGTACAGAAATGGCAATACGCCTGTATTTGCTAAAATTGCATTTTCCCCGTATTAAAATACAGCGAAACCGTATTTGTCACCTCTTTCATTAATGGCCAGCCCCTTTGTTGCACTATTTACTACAGTCTACAGTTAAATTAGTCAGGCTGACTGCACATAGAGAGGTCTGTATTGTTGGGTGAAAAGGGAATCAGTCATGCATTTCCATAGACGAAATGTCCGTCTCTGTTTACAATACAGAGAGGCTTGTGTCGGCGGCTAGCATTTTCAAAACGTGACCCATCAAGTGGCAACAAATTAAACTAACACAATATCACTCAATTACCTGATATACTAACTAACTAACTAACCTGCACTTATATAGCGCTTTTCTAGTCACAAAGACCACTCAAAGCGCTTTTCATTAATACTAACCCTCTATTCTAAGGGCCTATAGGAAACAAATATCTAGGGACAATTTAGAACAGCCAATTAACCTAACATGGGTTAGGACGTGATGAGGACGTGATGACGTGATGAGCTGAATATAATGCACTACGACGGGCTGGACAAGCTTGACTGGGTCACGGCAGCTGCCTGGGAATAGGTCGCCACTGAATTGTTTTCACCTAGTACGGCGTTGCCATGTGGGTTGCTAACCGGAAGTAGGCCAAATGCCCGGATGCCCGACTGCGCCCATAGGGTAAAAATTGATACATCTGAAAGCTGTAGAACGTTGCTATATAGATGCTAAATAAAAGCTTTAAGCTCAACACTCATGAAATCTAAAGTGGCTTAAAGCTGACCAGAGTTTATCTACAAGATTGTATCTTAAAGCTGAAGAAAGTTAGCCTGAAAATTCCAGCTTGAGCTAAAGTATCCTAACTTTGAACAATGTTGGTTGCCAACCGCCAATCAAATCTGAAAGAAGAAGAAGAAGAAGAAGAAGAAGAAGAAGAAGAAGAACGTTAACATACAGACGTGGACAAAACTGTTGGTACCCCTCTGTTTATGAAAGAAAAACCCACAATGGTCATAGAAAAAACTTGAATCTGACAAAAGTGGTAATAAATAAAAATTCTATGAAAATTAACCAATGAAAATCAGGCAATGCTTTTGAATTGTGGTTCAACAGAATTATTTTAAAATACAAACTCATGAAACAGGCCTGGACAAAAATGATGGTACCCCTAGAAAAGATTGAAAATAATGTGACCATAGGGACATGTTCAACCAAGATGTGTCCTCTAATTAACATCACAGGTGTCTACAAACTTGTAATCAGTCAGTCGGCCTATTTAAAGGGTGACAAGTAGTCATTGTGCTGTTTGGTTACATGGTGTGTACCACACTAAACATGGACCAGAGGAAGCAAAGGAGAGAGTTGTCTCAGGAGATTAGAAAGAAAATTATAGACAAGCATGTTAAAGGTAAAGGCTATAAGACCATCTCCAAGCAGCTTGATGTTCCTGTGACTACAGTTGCACATATTATTCAGAAATTTAAGATCCACGGGACTGTAGCCAACCTCCCTGGATGTGGCCGCAGGAGGAGACGGATAATACGAATGGTAACAAAAGAGCCCAGAACAACCTCTAAACACATTCATGGTGAACTCCAAGGTCAAGGTACATCAGTGTCAGATCGCACCATCCGTCATTGTTTGAGCCAAAGTGGACTTCATGGGAGACGACCAAGGACACCACTGTTGAAAACAAATCGTAAAAAAGCCAGACTGGAATTTGCCAAACTGCATGCTGACAAGCCACAAAGCTTCTGGGATAATGTCCTATAGACAGACGAGACAAAACTGGAACTTTTTGGCAAGGCATATTAGCTCTATTTTCACAGATGCAAAAATGAAGCATACCAAGAAAAGAACACTGTCCCTACTGTGAAACATGGAGGAGGTTCTGTTATGTTCTGGGGCTGCTTTGCTGCATCTGGCACAGGGTGTCTTGAATTTGTGCAGGGTACAATGAAATCTCAAGACTATCAAGGTATTCTAGAGAGAAATGTGCTGCCCAGTGTCAGACAGCTTGGTCTCAGTCGTAGGTCATGGGTCTTGCAACAGGATAATGATCCAAAACACACAGCTAAAAACACCCAAGAATGGCAAAGAGCGAAACATTGGACTATTCTAAAGTGGCCTTCTATGAGCCCTGATCTAAATCCTATTGAACATCTGTGGAAGTAGCTGAAACATGCCATCTGGAGAAGGCACCCTTCAAACCTGAGACAACTGGAGCAGTTTGCTCATGAGGAGTGGGCCAAAATACCTGCTGAGAGGTGCAGAAGTCTCATTGACAGTTACAGAAATCGTTTGATTGCAGTGATTGCCTCAAAAGGTTGTGCAACAAAATATTAAGTTAAGGGTACCATTTTGACCAGGCCTGTTTCATGAGTTTGTTTTTTAAAATAATTCTGTTGAACCACAATTCAAAAGCATTGTCTGATTTTCATTGGTTAATTTTCATAGAATTTTTATTTATTACCACTTTTGTCAGATTCAAGTTATTTTCTGTGACCATTGTGGGTTTTTCTTTCATTAACAGAGGGGTACCAACAATTTTGTCCACGTCTGTAAAAGCTGACATACCCCAACAGCACACATACATCTGCCCTTGGTCTGCCCAATGTACAAAATTTGCACTGGGAATACATCTTATAGAGGTCGTTTGCACATTGGCAAGTAATTGTCTGGATGTCGGCATAATGCCGATGCAACCTGACTGATATTGGCCCAACAAGAACAATACCATGAGTACTTAACACAATTACTGAATAGGCTTCAATTTGGCAGTGCTAATTTGTTGGCCATTAAAGGACATAACGTGCTAAAAAAAAAAAAAAGGATGCAAAATAAGAAGTCTTGGCTAGCTGATCTCTGTACTTATTTGTATAACGGGCCCTTATATCACATTGAATCCATGCAACAACTCCAATATAGACACTTTAAATGTTAACAGGGATCCAGCTGGTATGTGGGGAATAAAATTAAGGAAATAAGCTAGAATGAGAAGACCTTGTTTCTCTGAAAAGGGGAGCTAAAAGCTGCCTGTCTTGTTCAAACTCATTTCTGTCTCTTCTAAATCCTGCAGTTTGCATCACTTTGTGAGACAGGGTAGAATGGAGCTACTGTAGGTGAAGAGCAAGCAAATAAAAGCTGGCCATTAAAAGTCTGCTTGACATTTATAAGAGGATGCAGAGAATCTGTCACATCTGATAGACAGGATATCGCCTGTGAGAGGAAGAGGGTAATGGTTTCAGGGAGGTGCAACAGCGTTATGCTTCACCTGGCTTCACTGTTAACTGCCTGAAATGTTGCCTGAAGGCATCTGTGCTTTTTCATACTAATTTTTAGACACTGAATATGGGAATTGGTAGTGTTTATTTATTGCAGTTCGTTAAAAGAATGCATGCATTGGACACATTTGAAACTCCAGATCTCATAAGGTAGTCAGCCATAATGAAGCACGAAAGCGAAAAAGAATAATAACCAACAAAACTGAAAACAATGTATACATACCTTTTTCTAGTCATCTTTGCAGTAACGGATTTCAACACTAATGGAGAGTGACCAACATTTGAATACAACAGCATTGCCAACACAATATAAAGTGGCCAATCTTGTAAGTAGGGATGTAGCTCATGTTAACTACAGCACTGATGGGACGGAAGATGTTGGCACACGAGACAAAACATTACCACTAGTAAAGTAGTAAACTATTTAAGCCATCATACGCAACAAGAGTACAGTATCAACGAATATATCACCATGATGATTTGGACATCAGAGTCTGGATGAAGCAAGCACGTGCAGAGGGGGGAGCTTTAGGGGCCGGAGTCCCTGCCCCTTTGCCAAAGTGGCCAAAGTGCCCTTTTGATTGACCATTTAAATTTTCAACATTCAGTATGATTAGACAGATCGGTGCCATGGAGGGTCATTCTGGGTTTGCCCCCCCCCCCCATAATAAATTACTGTGTCCCCCCCAAAGCCCCATACTCAGCCTTTGGCATCAAACTTTGTTTTATTAATTGATAATGAGAATTTATGAAATGTCAGATTTCTGAGTGGAAGTGAATGCAACATTACTGCTGGTGGTTACCCCTCCCTTCCCGTGATAGGGGTAGATCACTTTTATAATTTATTGTGTTGATGTTTAATAGTAATTTTGCATCATTCTTTCTTGATGTAAATGTAAGACTAGAGCTGAGTTTGTTATTATTCCTGCTTGGACTGAAAAAGTTCAGACTACTCCAACTTTTGAGAGAGACTGAACAGCTGATATTCCTTCATCCAGAGGCAGAATGACATTTTCACCAAAACAAGAAAGAGTTTAAAGACTGTTGTCTAAAACATCTGCTGGAAAATAGCATAACTAAATTTTTTTCATTTGAGAGAGCGGTCACAGTCTAAAGTTTTATTTCTTTGAGTTTATTATTAGTGTTGTGGAGGTAATAAATCAGGCGAGATGCAACGAGCTGGAAGGGTGCAAGGTTTTATTTCCTCCAACATAATGAAACATGCTTTGTAGCTCGGTGAGCTACTGCGCTGCTAAGGCATGTGTCACCAGCTCTTTTATACACGTTATACAGACAGAGAGAATGCATGGCACATTAGCATAGTGATTGTCATCTAATACACATCAGTCAATACACATCATTAGCATGACATCAGCTAGCGCCTGGCCCGGACGTCCTCTCCGAGGACGCATACATAACAGTCCTGTCTAATTGCCCCCTGAGGCTCTCTGTCCATATGTAAATTGTCCTCCGTTTCCTCCAGCCCTGATGAGTGTGAGATAGTGTCCGTCCGCAGTGTGCTGGGTCACCACACGGCTCCCCCAGAACACTCAGAAGAGGCTGTGACACCCCCCCCCCCCCATCCCAGTCGTGTGTGCTCCAGCTCCGGTAGAACTGTCCTGCTGTACAGGAGTGTCGGAGGGCATGTCAGTCCATGGGGGGAATGGGGGAGGGGTGGAAAAGACAGTGTGCTCCGCTCCGAGTTCCAGCATGTTGAACGGCCGTGGATCATGGGCACACAGAGCCAGTGCACGTCGTGCGTAATGGAACAAACCGGCGATCAGCCAGCTTTGAGGTGTGGGAAGAACGATACGAAAGAGGAGGGGATGGTGGATGGGAATAAATGAGTGCCGGTCCAGGACGTCAAAGGTGTCTGGGCCGCGCAAAAATTGCGTGTGGATCCGCCATGATGAGGGACTTTCCCGGTAAACCTGGCGGTGATCCGCAGTGGCTGTGCAAAAAAAAAAAAAAAAAATTAAGTCTCTGACTCCTCGTGCGGCTCAGTCCTGCGAGGATGTGGGGAAGGCGGACGGCCAAATTCCGGGATGATGCGTAGTGGCTGTGAAAAAAGCTGAAGCTGTGTGAGGGACTTGGCGGTTTGGTTTTAGGTGCGGTAGCAGCCCTAAAGTCATCGGGGAAAGCATTCGGTTAAATTCCCGTTGTGCACTGTGGCTGAGAAACCCATACAAAGTCCTGTGTGCGGGCTGCATGTCTGTCTCAGGTGTGTGAGCAGCCCTAAAGGTTCCGAGGATGGCGATTGGCTGTGTTTCTCTGGCATGTGCAGCAGTGGAGGACGATGTATAAGTCTTGAGCCGGTTTGTCCCTGGTGCGTGGCGCGCGCCTGGCGCAGTGACCGCATAGCTGGAAGTTGCTCTGTCCTCATAATCCTGCGGTGTGCGCGCGGGGCTTCTGTGCGCAGAAAGTCCGCTGTCGGGAGGTGAGTCAGAGTCGGGGAGCTTGGTGGAAATCAACGCAGACGGCGTCGATGAGCTTCCCTGTTCAGGTCGCTTCCTTCGGTTTGCTCGTGTCGCTGTTCATGGTGCGTGTCGGTCCCAGCGCTGCCTGCTCCGGAGAGCGCGCTCCGGTGTGGATGAAGAGGATGCAGGCGTTCTCTGGTCCTCTGGAATCCACAGCGTGGTGAGAGGGAGTAGACGGTCATTCTCTCTCGTCAGGTCACCAGTGTGGAGAAAATGGCATAGTCGAGAGACGCACCATGCACATCCAGGGTCACCAATGTGGAGGTAATAGTGCAGGCAAGAGATGCACCATGCATGTTCAGGGTCACCAATGTCGAGAAAAAGGAATCCACAGCACGGCGAAAGGGAGAGATAGTCCATTTCACGTCAGGTCACCAATGTGGAGGTAATAGAGCAGGCGAGATGCAACGAGCTGGAAGGGTGCAAGGTTTTATTTCCTCCAACATAATGAAACACGTCTTGTAGCTCAGTGAGCTACTGCGCTGCTGAGGCATGTGTCACCAGCTCTTTTATACACGTTATACAGACAGAGAGAGTGCATGGCACATTAGCATAGTGATTGTCATCTAATACACATCAGTCAATACACATCATTAGCATGACATCAGCTAGCGCATGGCCTGGATGTCCTCACTGAGGATGCATACATAACAGTCCTGTCTGATTGCCCCCTGAGGCTCTCTGTCCATATGTAAATTGTCCTCCGTTTCCTCCAGCCCTGATGAGTGTGAGAGAGTGTCCGTCCGCAGTGTGCTGGGTCACCACATTGTTAATATATGTGGTAATCTTTGAATCAAAAGTTTTTTGTGGGTTTTGATCATTACCTTTAGTGAGTGAAGGGGTTTCCTGGTGATTTTTGCAGAGTGGAGCTCCAGCCACCAGAAAAAATGAAGTTTATAATTCCATTCTAACAGGTGGACATGAAACCACCTGTTAAATAAAGGTTTAGAGGTCAGTATTTAAATGGATATAACACTGTAGGTTCTTTTAAGTTAAGGACATGACTGGACAAGTTGGTCTGTCTGCTGCTTAGGGTTGACAACTGCAAATTTAGGACTTTTTCTTGCAATTTTTGTTTTTTCCTCAAAAGTAAAAAATGGATAAATAAAAATGTAAAGGTGCAATCTTTTCCCCCCAACTTTCTTCCTAATTATAACTTAACTTTTTTTTACATATTTGTTTTTACCCTGACAAATTTAAAACTTTTTCTGTACTTTCTTCTAGTTTTTTTTTTCATTTTTTTTCTGATATTCAAGTTTGATTCATGATTTTTGCTTTTGCTCTCTCCTGTGCCTCATTTTGCCTATAGTTGACAAATATGAAATAATTTGATCATCATAAAATTAAACTCAATATAAAACCGGGGAAACCAAACATTTTGGTCATGACTGTACAGTAATGTTGGAATGCTGGAATTTTTTTTCTTTTTTTCCTTTTTTTTTGGAATTGTTACATTATAATTTTGAAAATCTAAAAACATATGTGACAATTTAGTGACAACACTTATTTCTTGCAAAGTGATGCACTTTGTATTAATATTTTATTGTGATTTATCTCCTATAATGTTATTAATTTTTTTTTTTTTTTTTTGCCAGTTAAAAAATGCCAGTTAACTTAAAATTCTGGTGTTCCACCCATGGAACATTTCACTTGGCTGGAATGCTAAGGGGTTAATGTCATGAATTGCCTCTTAGGGCAGAGAATTGAGACCCACGTGCCAACTGTGAGTTTGGATATTTATTGACAAAAACCAATAAACACAAAGTTCAACAGAATGATCAAAAGGGCGGTGCGGTGGCGCAGTGGTTAGCACTGCGGCAGCACATCAACTCACCCTTGGCCATAGGATCCCTGTTTCGATCCCAGCCCCTGACCAACAGTGATCTGTGTGGAGTTTGCATGTTCTCCCCATGTCTGCGTGGGTTTACTCGGGGAGTTCTCCAGTTTCCTGCCACAGGCCAAAAACATGCAGGTTAGGTTAAGTGGAGACTCTAAAGTGGCCCTAGGTGTGAATGTGTGTGTAAATGGTAAAGGGATAGCGCCATAATGTGGCTGCTTCATTCATCCAAGTGGATGCCCTCAATTTCCCCTCTGGGGATCAATAAAGTATACAAAATCAAAAGTTAAAAAAAAAATCAAAACACAAAGTAAAACAAGTGATGGAAAACTTACGTTAGAAATATGCACCAGAGCGAAGCTGGGCTCTGGTGGAGACGAAGAGGAGATAACCAATTCAACAGCAAAGAAAAAATGAAAATACAGCCTTTATATAAGGATCAAAACCAGTCAACATAATAAACAACAGGTGTGGGTATCTGACCAGGCAGGAGAAAGCAATGATACAAAATGGAATCAGCTGTGGCCGTGAGAGGGAGGCAAACCCAACTGACAGCTGACAGGGCACATATGACACTAACACGAACAGGAAAGTAACAAAAACACATAAACCCAAAAGGCATAAGATGCAACAGATGAGTGATGGACAGAAGTCTGGCAGAAAACACCAGCACTCGGCTCATGGCAGTTAAGCTAAAAGCATTAGAAAGGTCAGCTTTTTATAGAATGTTTATCTGTTTTCTCAGGCTTGGAACAGACTGGATGTAAAAGATTGGTGTACCTGTGCTGTGTCACCCAGTGGCTTATGACTGTTGTGTTTCTGATGACAGAAAATAAATGTGGTGTTCTTTTAAACTTCTGTGGATTTTTATGCAGGAGTCTGGTAAGCTACCCATATGCTAAGATGATTATAGATGGAAAAAAATCTGTAATAATTTAGAGGTGAAGTATATTCATATACAGTGGGGTGAAAAAGTGTTTGCCCCCTTTCTGATTTCTCTTTTTTTTTGTATGTCACATTTAAATGTTTCAGATCATCAAACAAATTTAAATATTAGACAAAGATAACACAAGGAAACACAAAATGCATTTTTTAAATGAAAGTGCTTATTATCAAGCAAAAAAAAAAAAAAAATCCAAACCTACATGGCCCTGTGTGAAAAAGTGATTGCCCCCTAAACCTAATAACTGGTTGGGCCACCCTTAGCAGCAACAACTGCAATCAAGCATTTGCAATAACTGGTAATGAGTTTTTTACAGCGCTGTGGAGGAATTTTGTTACACGAGGTAAGACTGGACATCCTGCTAGAGAAGCACATCTGTCACAAGGTCTGTGGTGGACTTTTGCTAGTCAGTGCATCGTGACATGTACTACACGAAGAGCAGAGATAAACAAACCTATCATCTGGCCATTCACTGCAACAGATACTGGAGTCAGGTTGTCTTGGCTTGTCCTTGCCTCTGATAATACCTCTATCTGCCAAGAATGTGCCGCTAGTCCAGCAAAAGCTAGCAGTACTCAAATACTTTGCAAGTAGTTTCATGAAAAGTTCAGTCAGAAAGAAACTCATACCAGCTCGGATGTCACCCGGGTTAACAAGGTCAGGAGTTCCTGGCAGGAGTGTGAAGGATAGAGGTGCATGGAGGAATCTGATCAGACGTAAATGAAACAGTCATTGTCACCCCCGACAGACTGCTATGATGATGATGATGGAGGAATTTTGGCCCGCTCATCTTTGCAGAATTGCTGTAATTCAGCCACACTGGAGGGTTTTCAAGCATGAACCACCTTTTTAAGATCATGCCACAGCATCTCAATCAGATTCAGGTCAAGACTTTGACTAGGCCACTCCAAAGTCTTTATTTTGTTTTTCATAAGCCATTCAGAGGTAGACTTGCTGGTGTGTTTTGGATCATTGTCCTGCTGCAGAACCCAAGTGCGCTTCGGCTTGGGGTCACAAACAGATGGCCGGACATTCTCCTTCAGGATTTTTTGGTACACAGCAGACTTCATGGCTCCATTTACCACAGAAAGTCTTCCAGGTCCTGAAGCAGCAAAGCAGCCCCAGACCATCACACTACCACCACCATATTTTACTGTTGGTATGATGTTCCTTTTCTGAAATGCTGTGTTACTTTTACGCCGGATGTAATGGGACACATAGCTTCCAGAAAGTTCAACTTTTGTCTCGTCAGTGCACAGAGTATTTTCCCAAAAGTCTTGGGGATCATCGAGATGTTTCCTGGCAAAACTGAGACGAGCCTTTATGTTCTTTTTGCTCAGCAGTGGTTTTTGTCTTGGAACTCTGCCATGCAGGCCATTTTTGCCCAGTTTCCTTCTGGTGGTGGAGTCATGAACATTGACCTTAACTGAGGCAAGTGAGGCCTGCAGTTCTTTGGATGTTGTTGTGGGGTCTTTTGTGACCTCTTGGATGAGTCATCGCTGCACTCTTGAGGTAATTTTGGTCGGCCAGCCACTCCTGGGAAGGTTCACCACTGTTCCATGTTTCGCCATTTGTGGATAATGGCTGTCACTGTGGTTTGCTGGAGTCCCAAAGCTTTAGAAATGGCTTTATAACCTTATCCAGACTGATAGATTTCAAGTACTTTGTTTCTCATTTCCTCCTGAATTTCTTTGGATCGTAGCATGATGTCTAGCTTTTGAGGATCTTTTGGTCTACTTCACTTTGTCAGACAGATCCTATTTAAGTTATTTCTTGATTGAGAACAGGTGTGGTAGTAATCAGGCCTGGGTGTGGTTAGAGAAATTGAACTCAGCTTTCCGAAAATGTGGTAAACCACAGTTAATTTATGATTTAACGGGAAGGGGGGGCAATCACTTTTTCACACAAGGCCATGTAGGTTTGGATTTTTGTTTAACCCTTAATAATAAACACATTTTTTGTTGTTTTTGAGTGAAAATACTTTACAAGGTTTTTTAGGTAACTATCACTCCAATTGTTTTTTCGGTGTACATATATTGTTAACAAATCTTGATCCATGTGCTCCTTTTCTCAAATTTGAGCCCCTGCCCCTCAGATGGTCTCTGCACAGCCCTAGGATGAAGCCATGACTGGTGTTACAAGTGGCTGACAGAGGAGATCTATCCAACCTCAGCTCATCCCGATTCAGTTGGATGTTAGCTGCTAATCACGGTTGAGCTCCGGGCCATTTGCACATTAGTTTCCTTGCACTTTGTCATCTTGGCATCTTCAGATCAAATAAAGGGCCAATAATCACATAGTTATTTCACTCAGCTAGTTGGAATGATAAAACCAATCCCAGCTCATCCATTTGACATTTGGAAACAGACCCATCGTGGTGGCTTTTTTAACCTGATGTTTACAAGGCATCGGATGGAACATCTGGGTTGTGGAGGTCTGGATTTTGAGAGGTCTGAAATACATTACACAATACAACTTTCAAGTCATTTAATAAAATTAGTGGTGTCTAATGATTAAAAATTTTAATCATGATTAATTGTGTTTATTCACAATTAATCGCAATTAAAAGTGACTTTTTTCTATATAATGTGTCTTAGGCTTGTAATTTTTCCAGGTTTTTCATTCTCTTATTTACACGGAAGCGGACAAATAGGATTGCTTTCTGCAACTGCAGGTTTATGTAAAGCTTTCAAGGTGTCACAAAATAAAATATCCCCCCCCCCCAAAAAAAACAAGTACTGCAGAAATACTGTACAACTAGCAATCACTTTAGCATTATTGTATCAGTTATCTTACCTGTTATTATACCAGTTGCCCCTCTGATCTCCCTTTTCGATGTGAGTTCCAGTACTCCAGTTTGTTTTATAGGGAGCAGACAGAATTGATGGAAGTGGTGTTCACCTGAGGTTAGCCTTTAGCCTAGCTGTTAGCCCTTTTCTGCTGTGAAAAGCAGATGTGCTTCTCTCAGCTTTGCTGTTTGGAATGTGGAGAAGCTTTCATTTTAAAGAGATGGACCAGCGCCATCCATGACCCAGTCCTGGATACCAGACCCTCCAGCCGTTTGCTCCTGAAGAGTGGTCACAGGCGCTGCATGCCAGCAGGCAAGGTAGGCAAATGCTTGGGCCCGAGGCCAGAAGGGAAGCTGAAAGGTCCAATCAACTTTGAATCACCACAGCACTGACAATGTGGAGAGTTTGCAATGACAGTGGTAGGCTAACACAGAACTCCCTAATCTCTCACTCTTGCAAGCACTGGAGCACTTTGTATTTAGGCTACAGTACAATAATTATATATTTGCCCTGTATATTTATATTGCACTAGGTGTTTTGAAGTTCTTTTGTTATCTAAAGTTATTTAATTGTTTTTATTCTGGTTTTGATTGTTCTGCTTTTTATTGCTTTTCAGAATTCAATTTTTAATTTAATGTTTATATTCGTATTTTGAAAAGATACTAATGTGCACTTTTGAAATTAAAAAAAATTGCTTTTCTCATTTTTTTGTTAGTGTTACATTATTTATTATATAAGGGTGATGAATGCTGGTTAGAGGGGTCCTCTGTGAATTTTTACCTAGAATCGCCTCTGGGAGTGGGGAAGGATGTGTCTCCTCTGTTCTCTGCAAGTTGTCCTCTCTAGCATTCACGTCAGGACTGTACATTGATACGGTCCATATATCCACATAGTATGACAGCAATTCTCCGGAAAACTGATTTAAACACCCAGAATTAAACAAAACGAGGAGTTTGGGCTTCACTGTATCTCTGTTTTGAGTGCGTCTCAGACTGTCCGACGGAAATAGTAACCATGTTTCAAGATTTCCACTTTTTTCCTTCCGTCGCAATTATAAAATTTGTTCACGATCAAAGAGGCGTTGCGTTCTCACTTGATTAAAGGGATAACTTTGACACCACGAAATAAAATGCAAAGTAAGTATTTACATTTGCATTTAAATTTTCTTCTGTGAATATGGATTTGACCAAGCATCTCACTAATTATGCAAAATGATCCATAGCTAAAGTTTGTAGCCCAGAGAACAGCACTTGAAGCTCAGAAACATACTCTGTTTTTTCTCTTATGTCTACTGCAGTCTACATCTAGTTGTCCACTCTGCAGAGGTAAAAATAAAAGCAAGGACAATACTAAAGGTCAGTGGACTTTTCATTCTGTTTGAATCAGAGTTTCACTTCTAACTGTGGAAAACACTTTGCATTACATCTCGGCTCCAATGCAGTAAAAGGTTGAAGATCTCCCGTTTTTCCTTTAAGATTTGAGTAATATCAAAGAAAGAAGCCCCTCATTGACTGGAGCTGAAAACTGGAGATGAAGAAAAAGGCACGTCAGTGCTGCCCACAGTGCCCACACCCACGTTGCACCATCAATATTTCGTACCTGCACAAAGCCCAGAGCCTGTTGGTAAACAAGGCCGCCATCTCATCTGCTCTGGAGGCTCATTAAAATGTGAATGCTGGCTCCCCTTGTCAAACAGAGAGTTCTTCTCCTTTTGGGGGGGCCTAACAATCCAATAAATATGATGAAGCTCAGCCGGGGTGACCTGTGCAACATAGAAAACAACTCCGAGAGGGGCGAACCAGGAGAGAAATGGGGAAACTTGGACTTTTTCACAGGCTATCACTGAATTTTGAAGCAAGCTTTTCTTATTAAACAGAAAGTTCATTGCCCAGCACATGTCCTCACCCTTTATTAATAAAAAAAAAATGTAAGGGGCTTTAAATTCTGGCACATTTTCTTTTGCTGAGGCTGGATGCACGAGAATTCTAAATGTCATTTGGCAGAATGGAGTGGTTTCCACTGTTGCCTCACAGTTAAAAAGGTTCCCGGTATGATTCTTCTAGTCGGCAGAGGTCACCATTTGTACAAGCACAAAACTCCGTTTGTGACACTTTATTTTCTAGTCTTGGATCTCTGGGGAAAAAAAAAGCAAAAGAGCAGAAATTCAATGCTGCCCATCATTTTGACAGAAGCAGAGAATGATCTACCATAGCACTGAATAATTTATACGCAACACTGAGAACAATGGTGTCAGTGGCCTCTTCTACGTGCACACAGCTGAAGCTGCATGTAGAAAGTAACCGCCTGGTATGAATACATACAGTTTGGATTTAGCTGCACAGTGTTTGGGGTCTGGGGTCTGAAACTGAGCTGAATCCGTTGAAACTACAGCACTGGATGGCGTACACTCTGCCCATCCATAAAAGCACTCACGACCTTTAACACAAGAAATAATTAAGCTAGGGCAGACTCAGTTTTGAAACTGTTATGATGAAGGGTTGCCACAAAGATAGTATTTCAAATCCAGATCAATACCAGGGCAAATACCTGATATTTCGTCACATTTTTGATACCATGGTGAAAACGTGTAAAGGTGTACGTGCATGTTTTCATACAAACAATAGCATCAATTAATTCATCGCTTTGAATTTATGAGAAAAAGGCACAATGTACATTTATGAGAACAGTAGCTAGTTTATAAAAAAATGGAAAATATGTGAAAAAAGTTGTGAATTTATGAAAAAAGGTCTGTGGTGGACTGTGCCAGTCAGTGCATCGTGACATGCACTACACAAAGAGCAGGGGATAAACAAACCTATCATCTGGTCAGTCACTGCAACAAATACTGGAGTCAGTTTGTCTTGGCTTGTCCTTGCCACTGATAATGCCTTTATCTGCCAAGAATGTGCTGCTAGTCCAGCAAAAGCTAGTGGTACTCAAATACTTTGCAAGCAGTTTCATGAAATGGTCAATCAGAAAGCAACTCATACCGGCTCGGACGTCACCCAGGCTTACAAGGTCCGCACTGATCTGTTCACACTCCGACAGGCAGCGAAAAGTAAGCTAGGAGCAGGAAGACAAAAGATAAGATAAGATAAGATAAGATAAGCCTTTATTAGTCCCACAATGGGGAAATTCCAGAATTGCAACAGCACAGGGATAGCAACACTCAGAGCAATAATTTAGAAGATAAGAAAATAAGAGCAGTGAATATACACTACCGTTCAAAAGTTTGGGGTCACCCAGACAATTATTTTGTGTTTTCCATGAAAAGTCACACTTATTTACCACCATGAGTTGTAAAATGAATAGAAAATATAGTCAAGACATTGACAAGGTTAGAAATAATGATTTGTAATTGAAATAATATGTTTTTCCTTCAAACTTTGCTTTCGTCAAAGAATCCTCCATTTGCAGCAATTACAGCATTGCAGACCTAACATGATTGCACAAGGGTTTTCTAATCATCCATTAGCCTTCTGACGCAATGAGCAAACACATTGTACCATTAGAACACTGGAGTGATAGTTGCTGGAAAAGGGCCTCTATACACCT
Organism: Pholidichthys leucotaenia; assembly: GCA_020510985.1. Taxonomy (NCBI): domain Eukaryota; kingdom Metazoa; phylum Chordata; class Actinopteri; order Cichliformes; family Pholidichthyidae; genus Pholidichthys; species Pholidichthys leucotaenia. The sequence goes on from CM035844.1 coordinate 335,514,179, forward strand.
ATGTAGCTATTGCACAAAAAAACAGACATTTGCAGCTAGAATAGTCATTTACCACATTAACAATGTATAGAGTGTATTTCTGATTAGTTTAGAGTTATCTTCATTGAAAAAAGTGCTTTTCTTTCAAAAATAAGGAAATTTCTAAGTGACCCCAAACTTTTGAACGGTAGTGTACATATGTACACATAAATATATAAATATATATACACAGTGCAGAGCATTGTAGCAAGATGGAATAAACGGCTTAAACCGTCTATTTAGTTATCCTACATGGTATGAATATGTACCCATACATATTGTCACCCTCCGTAGCGACTGATATTGTCCTAGTTGTATACTGGAGGGGACCATTTGTGTAAGTCTGTTGCATCTTTTGCATTCAATACTATTAGGTCGTCATGTTTTTTTACTATCTCTGCGAGCAGCCCTGCTTAGGTTATATAGTCTGACAGCCGTAGGTAGGAAGGACCTGCGAAACCTCTCGGTCGCGCACCTAGGATGATGTTGTCTACTGCTAAATAAGCTCCTCAGTGCGTTCAGTATGTCCTGCATAGGGTGGGACTCGGACACAAGCAGAGATGACAGTTTAGCCACCATCCTTCTCTCTCCTATCTCCTCCACTGGGTCAAGGCGTTGCCCCAGGACAGAGCTAGCTTTCTTGATCAGTTTGTTCAGTCTCTTCCTATCGGCTGCTGTAATGCCGTTGCCCCAGCAGACCACTCCAAAAGTGATGGCTGATGCCACCACCGTGTCGTAGAATGTCTTCAAGAGCACCCCTTGTACACCAAAAGACCTGAGCCTCCTCAGTAGGAACAGCCTGTGCTGTCCCTTCTTGTAGAGTGCGTCGGTATTGTGTGACCAGTCTAGTTTATTGTTCAGATGAACACCCAGGTACTTGTAGGATGTCACCATCTCAATGTCTGTTCCCTGTATGTTTACTGGTGCTGTGAGGGGTTGTCCTTGCCTCCAGCAGTCCACCACCAGCTCCGTAGTTTTCCTCGCGTTGATCTGGAGGCAGTTCCGATGGCACCAGTCCACGAAGTCCTGGATAAGTCCTCTGTACTCAGCTTCATCTCCGTTGGAGATGAGACCGACGATCACAGAGTCATCAGAGAACGTCTGTAGATGGCATTGTGTTGTGTTGTGTTAGAAGTCCGCAGTATAAAGGGTGAACAGGAAGGGAACCAAAACCATTCCCTGGGGAGCCCCCTGTGCTACCGATGATCATGTCGGACACTCAATCCCAGGTTCTCACAAACTGTGGCCGGTTAATGAGGTAGTCCAGGATCCATGATGACAGGTGCTGGTCCACCCCTGCGCACAGCAGCTTGTCCTTCAGGATCATCGGTTGGATGGTGTTGAAAGCACTGGAGAAGTCAAAGAACATGATTCTCACCGCGTTCCTGGGCTTCTCCAGGTGGGACAGGGAACGGTGAAGGAGGAAGATCACTGCATCCTCCACCTCAATGCCATGCTGATAGGCGAACTGGAGTGGATCCATCACTGGTCCCACCAGGGGGCGGAGGTGAGCAAGGAACAGTCTCTCCAGGGTCTTCATCATGTGAGACGTCAGGACCACTGGCCTGTAGCTGTTCAGGTCTCTGGGGTGGGAAGTCTTTGGTACAGGTACCACACAAGATGTTTTCCACAACTGTGGTACCCTCCCCAGCTTCAGGTTGAAGATGTGCTCCACAATCCCACACAGCTGGTCTGCACTGGACTTGAGGAGCTTCGCGCTGATGCCGTCCGGTCCCGAGGCCTTCCTCGCCTTGATCTTCCTCAGCTCTGTCCTCACCTGGGTCTTAGTGAGGGTCAGGTTGGGGGGCTGTGTGCTAGGAGTGGGGGGGGGTGTTGGTGGAGTGGGGTGTGGACAGCAGGTCTCGATGACTTTAGAGGCAGCAGTGGTTGTTGTGCAGTCGGGGGGGAGGGTGGTTGGTCAAACCTATTAAAAACAGGTTCAGATTGTTCGCCCACTCCCTGCCCCCCGTGGCCTGGGAGGAGGTATTCTGGAGCCCAGAGATGGTTTTAAGGTTTCTCCAGACCCCGCCGATGTTGCTCTGTTGCAGCTTGTCCTCCATCTTCTTCCTGAAGCTGTCCTTGTCTTCTCTGATCGTCCTCCTCAGCTCCCTCTGTACGGGCTTCAGCATCTCCCTGTTCCCCGACCTGAAGATCCCCTTCTTCTCTCTCAGAAGTGTTTTTATCTCAGGGTTGATCCAGGGTTTGTTGTTTGACAAACACTGTATGGTCTTGGTGGGTACGGTGTTGTCCACACAGAAGTTGATGTAGTCTGTGATGGTGTGAGTGAGGCCATCGATGTCCTCACCATGTGGATCGCAGAGCTGCTGCCAGGCAGTGGTTTCAAAACAGTCCTTTAGAGCGTCCATTGCCTCCTCAGACCATAACTTCACCGTGCGCATGACCTGAGGTTGTCTGTGTACTAGGGGTTTGTACACTGGCAGGAGATGAACCAAGTTGTGATCCGATCTCACGAGTGGGGGGAGTGGTGATGAGGTGTACACCTCCTTAGTGTTTGCATAGAATAAGTCCAGTGTTTTATTGTCTCTAATGTGGCATGTGACATACTGGGTGAACATGGGCAGAATGGGGGACAGTCAAATATGGTTGAAATCACCTGAGATGAGGAGAAGAGCATCTGGGTGTTCTGTCAGCAGCCTGCCAGCTACTGAGTGAATGGCGTCACGCGCTGTCCCCACGTTCGCTGTCGGATTTGCATAAATAACAATGCAGATCACGTGTGAGTATTCCCTCGGGAGATAGGTAGGCCGCCTGCTAACAGCTAGCAACTCAATGTCTTTTTTGCAGAAGAAGAGGCAAACAGCAGCCTTGTGTGTAGCAGAATGGAATGTACGCACTCTGTTGGACAGAACAACATCACAGTGCCCAGAAAGACAGACTGCGCTTGTGACCCTGGAAATGAACAGGTACAATGTAGACATAGCTGCACTTAGTGAAAGAAGATTGCCTGAATATGACAGCTTGGAAGACCGTGGGTACATCTTCTTTTGACGTGGGAGATCAACTCAAGAAAGGAGAGAAGCAGAAGTGGGCTTTGCAGTTAGAAAGGAGATAGCAGCAATGCTTGATAAGGAACCGGTGCCAATCAACGACAGGATAATGACTATGAGACTCCCACTACAGCGGAAGATGTATGCCACACTCATCGGTGTATATGCCCCAACAATGACCAACACAGAGGAGGTGAAGAAAGAGTTCTACAGTGATTTGCGTGAGACTATCAGGCATGTACCGACTGATGACAGGCTGATACTCATTGGAGATTTTAATGCCAGAGTTGGTTCAGACACTGAGAAATGGAAAGGAGTGCTAGGCAGTCATGGAGTAGGCAAGTGTAATGTTAATGGAGAACTTCTACTTGCACTATGTTCAGAGTACAACCTTGTGATAACCAACACTCTATTTAAGCACAAGGACACACACAAGAAGACATGGATGCACCCAAGATCCAAGCACTGGCACTTGTTAGACTACATCATAGTCAGGCAGAGAGACATAAGGGATGTATTGGACACCAGAGAAATGAGAGGCGCGGACTGTGGTACTGATCATGTTATGCTGAGATCTAGATTAAGGATTTGGACACGAAAACAGCACTGCAGGACGGGTGCGAAGCCACCACGGAAGCTAAACACTAGTGCACTGAAAGGCCAAAAGAAGCAGGAAGAACTTACACAGGAAATGGATGAAAACTTGAAAGACTGGGACAGCAACAACTCAGAAAATGACATAGAAGAGAAATGGGCAACACTGAAGGATACGGTGTATCAGACTGTGAGTGATGTATTAGGCTACCCTGAGAGGAAACATCAAGATTGGTTTGATGAGCATGATGAACACCTGAAGAAACTACAAGAAGCGAGGAATGCAGCTAGGCAGGAAAACCTACAGTGTAACACAAGGTCGAAGAAGAAGAAATACTCAAAGGCTCAGAGTGAGCTACAGAAGTACACCAGAGAGATGAAGTCCAACTGGTGGGATGAAAAAGCGGAGGAACTTCAAACTGCAGCAGACAGGAAGGACATGAAAACATTCTTCACAGGTTTGAGAGAGATCTGCGGCCCTAAACCAAGAGGATTGATCCAACTAAAGGCTATGGATGGTGAAACTGTTTTGCAGGAGAAAGACAAGATCCTGGACAGATTTGCAGACCACTTTGACCAACTACTAAACAACCCTGGAGATCTCACTGAAGAGGCTAAAGAAGCTCTGGTGCACCAGCTGTATCAAGTCTGGATGAACTGCCAAATTTTGATGAACTAATGGCAGCTATCGGGACAACACAGGATGGTAAAGCTCCAGGAAGGGATGGAATTCCAGCAGAGAAATTTGGTGGTGTTCAGCTGACCAACTGCCTGCACAAGCTCATCCAAGAGATATGGGATGCTCAGAAAGTACCTTAAGACTGAAAGGATGCAAGTATTGTGCCTTTGTTCGAGAAAGGTGACAGGAAAGATTGTGGAAATTACCGAGGTATATCACTGCTAGCCACTGTTGGTAAGATTCTCTCACGTGTACTACTGAACAGACTCAATGAACACATCTCGCAGAATGTACTACCGGAAACCCAGTGCGGCTTTAGAAGTGGAAAAAGCACAATGGATATGATTTTCTGCTTGAAACATGTTCAAGAAAAGTGTATTGAACAGAACATGCCGCTTTATGTAGTCTTCATAGACTTCAGTAAAGCCTTCGATACTGTTTCGCGACAAGGACTTTGGCTGGTACTCAAGAAATATGGCTGTACAGAGAAGTTTGTCAGCCTAATCGAGGCACTCCATATAGGCATGCAAGCAAATGTGGTAATGAGTGGTTCAGTGTCTAAAGACTTTTCAGTAAGCAACGGGGTGAAACAAGGGTGTGTGCTGGCGCCTACACTCTTCTCGCTATATCTGGCAGCCATGCTTGAGGTGGCCTTCAAAGACACTTCAGAAGGAGTGTACATTCAAACAAGGAAAGAAGCAGACTTGTTCAATGTGGCACAGTTTAAAGCCAAGAGTAAGACATTGATAAAGGTAGTAAGAGAAATGCTCTTTGCCGACGACAGTGCTCTGGTTGCACACAGTGTGGAAGACACGCAATCTTTAGTGGAGAAATATGCAAGAGCAGCTAGCCAATTCAGCCTCATAATCAACATCAAGAAGACAGAGTGCCTTTATCAACCACCAAAGTTTCAATTATCAACATCACTACCAGAAGAGATCAGCATTGGTACAGAACCGCTAGTCAAGTGCAAGACTTTCAAGTATCTAGGGAGTACTGTTTCAGAGAATGCTAGGCTGGAGGATGAACTATCACTCAGAATGGGAAGAGCGAGCGCTGTGTTTGGAAAGTTGAGGGAGAGACTGTGGAACAATCGACATGTGTCTATCCGTGTGAAATGCAAAGTGTACAGAGCGACAGTACTGGCTACTCTATTGTACGGTGCTGAAACTTGGAATGTCTACAGAGTGCAGGTAAAGAAACTCCACGCGTACATGATGAGACACCTTCGAGCCATAATGAACATCTCATGGAAAGACAAGATAACCAACATAGAAGTGTTGAAACGAGCTGGTCTACCATCAATGGAGGACATGCTAATACAGATGAACCTGAGATGGCTCGGACATGTTGAGAGGATGGACCACCAGCGTCTCCCTCGGCAGTTACTCTTCTCACAGTAATGCACGGGCAAACGCAATCAGGGTAGATCAAGGCTCAGATTTAAAGACACTGTAAAAAGAAACTTAAAGAAGTTGGATATAGACAGGAGTTCCTGGCAGCGGAAGGCTAAGGACAGAGCTGTGTGGAGGAATCTGATCAGAACTAAATGAAACAGTCATTGTCGCCCACGACAGACTGCTATGATGACGGTTTATATGAAATTATTTAGATCATATTAGACAGTGTTTTTTTTTTCTCAGATAAAAACAATAGTTTGTCATTGGAATAAATTTCATCAAAATTATTCACAACCTTGTTAGTTATAACTTCTTACTTTCAGTGAACTTTTGGGTGATGACAAGTTAGATGTACACTGTAAAAAATGAAATCTTAGTAAGAAAAATAAATCAAGGATATAATTCTTGTTTTTTGTCTGACAAGATTTTTCTTGTTGTGCAGTTTTCTGTAATAAACTTTTTACTATTTTATAAGTTATTTTTACTTGTTTTAAGCAATTTAATCTGGTTTTAAATTAAAAAAAAAAATCCTCCCAGTGGAGCAGGAAAATTTTACTTATCAAATTGCTTGAAACAAGTAAAAATTTCCCAGTAAAAACATGACACTTGTTTTTACCAGTTTGATAAGTAAAATTTTCTTGCTCCACTGACAGAATTAAAAAAAACAAGATTAAATTGCTTAAAACAAGTAAAAAAAAACCTATCCTATGGATGAATGAATGAATCTGAATTTACTCAGCAACAAATAAACACACAAAAAAAACAAGAACAACAAAAAAACATGTCTGACACATGAAAAAAAAAACAATCAAAAGGGTATAGGCTGAAGCTAATACTTCCATAGTGCCTGCCCCATTTCAAAAAATCCATTACATAAAAATTTAATCCACACCAAAAATCAAGAAAGAAAATCAAACAGAATAGGCCAGACAAAAAACAAACAAAACTCCCAAACCATTTCAAATCTTGCTCCTAGCATTTACAATAAACACAATACACTCTCTTCAGTGTAAATAATGATACTCATAATATACAATGTGATATTTCTCCTGTATACGATAGGTATGGTGTACTATCTTCAATATGAACTACGTATATCAATAATACTCATATTATGCCATTCTCAATATACACACTATATATACCACAAATTCAATATCACACAATAAATCATCTTCAATAGGAATCCATGACAATAATACTCACAATATACCACTTTCAATATATACATTCATTCATTCATCTTCTTCCGCTTAATCCTTTTCGGGTCGCGGGGGGGCTGGAGCCTATCCCAGTATCTTTGGGCGAGAGGCAGGGTACACCCTGGACAGATCACCAGTCCATCACAGGGCCAACACAGAGAGACAGACAACCATTCACTCTGTCATGTGAAAAAATTAGGACACCCTGTATAAGCCTGTGTTGTTGTTTTTTTACATATTTGGACATATGGATGTTTAATATCAATGTTGAAAATACTGGGACATTCATGTAGTACAACTAAACAATTACAAATGAATTAAAGACTTTTTAAAAATTTTCTGTAAAATGTAATTCTAAACAAATAGCGAGGAATAAATTAGGACACCCCCACATTCACTCCCACTTAAAATGGATAAAATAAATGTTAAAAAATGCAAATAAAAACAAAAACAAGGTTAGACATGGATATGTGAATATTTCTTAATAAAGAACTTAATATTTAAAGGGGTATCCAAATTTTTTCACATGACTGTATACTATATATTATACACCACAAATTAATGCAATAACACCCAACACTGAACTTACGACCCCAACACACTTTTCAATATATTATATGTAAAATATAGTACCATATGTATATTATCCATCCATCCATCTTCTTCCGCTTAATCCTTTTCGGGGCGCGGGGGGGCTGGAGCCTATCCCAGCATCTTTGGGCGAGAGGCAGGGTACATCCTGGACATATCGCCAGTCCATCACAGGGCCAACACAGAGAGACAGACAACCATTCACTCTCACAGTCATACCTAAGGACAATTTAGAATCCCCAGTTTGATGCCAATTAACCTAACTTGCATGTTTTTGGCATGTGGGAGGAAACCGGAGAAATCCCGGAGTAAACCCACGCGGTCACAGGGAGAACATGCAAACTCCACACAGATCACTGTTGGTCAGGGGCTGGGATCGAACCCAGGATCCTCCAGCCGAGGGTGAGCTGCTGTGCTGCCGCAGTGCTAACCACTCTGCCACCCATGTATATTATATACATGGGTGGCGGATTTTTTTTTTTTAAATTTTACTTGTTATATGTATATTATATAACAAGTAAAATAAAAAAGTATAATTTTCTTACAGAAAACTGCACAACTAGAAAAAAAATCTTGTCAGACAAAAAACAAGAATTACATCCTTGATATGACATTTTTTCTTACCAAGATTTTATTTTGTGCAGTGTATAAAATGTAGTCTTAAAATAGTGAAGGTAAAATGTCTTAATTTATATGGAGCATTAAGACAAGTGTTAATTATGACAAACAGAAGGCTTCGTTTGTCAGGGAAGAATTATTTTCTCTGCAAAGCAATGTGTCGACCAGACTGTTGAAGCTCATTAAGTGCAGCAAGAGTACATTGTGCACAGCCAACGATTATATATATATATATATATATATATATATATATATATAGTCTGGGCAAGGTTTTATGGGTTTGTCATGGCCAGAGATGATTCTTTTAAAGCATTTGATTTATTGATTGTCGTCAAAACCCTCAAGAAACCTTTATGTAATCATACAAAAAAAAAAAGCTTCTGAAAAGGAACACACACCCCAGTATTAAGTAATGAGCAATGCTTTTGTTGCACAATGAGCACATTTCCATTATATTGTATTATATTTCATGTCTTCATATTGCCTGGCCCTGCCATATATCTGACTGGATGCTTGGTGGATCTAAGTGGATTCATTGTTGAGTTGCTCTTAAAGATTGTTTTTGAATATGCGCTGAGGCTCTTAGAATAATCAAACGTCAAGCCAAATATAAAAAAGTTCAAAGAGCATCGAGCGATAATGATATTGTACAAGAGGCATTTAATTCCTCTACTGTGCGATGCTTTTTATTTCTTTTTCCACCCTCTTCCAATTGAGCAAGGACGCATTTAAATGCTCACCGCTGAAATGTGGCAGCTGGCCGCTCGCCCTGGCTGCAGCATGTGGTCCCGTTAGGGTTGTTCCTCAGAGGGGGGGAGAGATAGCGGTACATATCTTCATCACGAAGGGATAATGGGGCCCCTGGTCCCTCCCTGTACGCTGAGCAGCCACAATCTCTTTCCTTCAAACCAACTGCATAAATCCAGAGTGACACAGACCTGCTACTGGGCAGAGGTCATAAAAGGGAAAAGAAATCTGCGGGACGGTAAACTAATCTAAGCAAAACATAAAGCAGTAAAAATGGCCCAGCTGGAAGAAAACATACATCCCCCCCCCAGACAGGAAGTGCATTGTGTATGCCTTCTCCAGCTCCATTCATCGTGGCATTGGCCCAGTACTCATCTTGATTAGCCGTCTACCTCGAAACTGCACATAGCCAAAGGCTGTGCTGACCGGAATCCATGCAGTCATCATCCCCTGAAGAATGAGACTTAAAGCTAAATTGCAATGAGAAATAACATAAAAGACAAAGTGATGCTGCTCCGTTTGGATGACCCGATCTTGAGTGCTGAATATGGAGCTTTGCTGTGCTTTTGTTTTTATTGCTCTCCTCCATCTTTGTTGCCATGGCATAACTGGAGCTTCACCAGGTCATGCCTAATATTTAAAGCAGTAAATATCAAACCTGTCAAAGGTAGAGACAAAGAACAACAAGAAGCTGCTTTTATTGCAGCATATACACGAACTAATTTTTCTGCAAATCCTTGATTTTGCATGCTCTGAAAATGCTCATAATGAATTTATTTTAAGCTATCAACAAACAGGATAGAAATGTCCTAAAGCATCATTGGGGTGGAACACAATCAACAGGCTAAATATTTTTTTTCAATGAAAATTAGATAGATTTAATAAACTATGCATGAAGGAAAATAAGATAAATGCATTGTATTACAATTCAGCTGTACAGACAATTTGCATTTTATTCCTGCTAACACCTGATGACAAAATGATGCTGCATCTAATGGCTAACCAGACAAGAAGTGAAATATTTATTTTAGCCTTATCTAAATTGAGCAGTGTACCAACACACATATCTACCACTGGTATAGCAAGTTATGCTGTCTGTACCCGTAACAGTAGTTTGTTAACATTATTATTGAACAGCTACAGACCAGTGACCCTGACGTCCCACATGATGAAGACCCTGGAGAGACTGCTCCTTGCTCACCTCCACCCCCTGGTGGGACCAGCGATGGATCCACTCCAGTTCGCCTACCAGCATGGCATTGGGGTGGATGATGCAGTGATCTTCCTTCTTCACCGTTCTCTGTCCCACCTGGAGAAGCCCGGGAATACAGTGAGGATCATGTTCTTTGACTTCTCCAGTGCTTTCAACACCATCCAACCGATGATCCTGAAGGACAAGCTGCTGTGTGCAGGGGTGGACCAGCACCTGTCATCATGGATCCTGGACTACCTCACTAACCGGCCACAGTTTGTGAGAACCCGGGACTGTGTGTCCGACACGATCATCGGTAGCACGGGGGCCCCCCAGGGAAAGGTTTTGGCTCCCTTCCTGTTCACCCTTTATACTGCGGACTTCTCACACAACACAACACACTGCCATCTACAGAAGTTCTCTGACGACTCTGCGATCGTCGGCCTCATCTGTAACGGAGATGAAGCTGAGTACAGAGGACTTATCCAGGACTTCGTGGACTGGTGCCATCAGAACTGCCTCCAGATCAACGCGAGGAAAACTAAGGAGCTGGTGGTGGACTGCCGCAGGCAAGGACAACCCCTCACAGCACCAGTAAACATACAGGGAACAGACATTGAGATGGTGACATCCTACAAGTACCTGGGTGTTCATTTGAGCAATAAACTAGACTGGTCACACAATACCGACGCGCTCTACAAGAACGGACAGTGCAGGCTGTTCCTACTGAGGAGACTCAGGTCTTTTGGTGTACAAGGGGCGCTGCTGAAGCACCCCTTGTACGCACATTCTACGACACGGTGGTGGCATCAGCCATCACTTTTGGAGTGGTCTGCTGGGGCAGTGGCATTACAGCAGCCGATAGGAAGAGACTGAACAAACTGATCAAGAAAGCTAGCTCTGTCCTGGGGCAGCGCCCTGACCCAGTGGAGGAGATAGGAGAGAGAAGGATGGTGGCTAAACTGTCGTCTCTGCTGGAGTCCGAGTCCCATCCTATGCAGGACATACTGAACGCACTGAGGAGCTCATTTAGCAGCAGACTACATCATCCTAGGTGCACAACCAAGAGGTTTCGCAGGTCCTTCCTACCTACGGCTGTCAGACTGTATAACCTAAGCAGGGCTGATTGCAGAGATAGCAAAAAAACGTGACGACCTAATAGTATTGAATGCAAAAGACAAATAGACCTACACAATGGTCCCCTCCAGTATATACAACTAGGACAATATCGGTCACTACGGAGGGTAACAATATGTATGGGTACATATTCATATGATGTAGGATAACTAAGTAGACGGTTATGCTGTTTATTCCATCTTGCTACAATGCTCCGCACTTTGTATATACTGTATATTTACTGTATATGTTTATGTGTATGTATGTATATCCAGTGCTCTTATTTATATCTTCTGTATCTTCTTAATTATTGCTCTGAGTGTTGCTATCCCTGTGCTGTTGCAATCCTGGAATTTCCCCATTGTGGGACTAATAAAGGCTTATCTTATCTTATCTTATCTTATTACAACGCTAACCACTACTAGCTTTTAGAAATAGTGTTATCTGTTAGACATATAAAGTATTCACAGGAAGAGGTTGGTAAAGAAAAAGTGGGACAGTCAGGGAGTTGAAGAAAGTAGACAGGAGTATTTGCAATCTCAGCACATGGCAAAGAGAGAGGAAGCAAAGGAAAAGGAAAAGCCATATAGTGAGGCATATGAGAGGCTACACGGTACAATAAGGAAGGAGAAAAGGACTTGTATAGATTGGCTAGGCAGAGAGATTGAGCTGGAAAGGATGTGTAGCAGGTTAGGTTGATTAAGGACAGAAATAATGATGTTTTAACAAGTGATGAGTGTGTTGAGAAGGTGGGAGGAGTACTTTGAGGAGCTGATGAACGAAGAAAATGAGAGAGAGAGGAGGATGGATGAAGGAAACATGGTGAACAAGGAAGTTCCGAGGATTAGCAAGGCGGAAGTGAGGGTGGCTTTGAAGAGGATGAAGAATGGAAAGGCGGTTGGTCCAGATGACATATCTGTGGAGGTATGGAGATGTTTAGGAGAGATGGCAGTGGACTTTTTAACCAGATTGTTTAACACAATCTTGGAGAGTGAGAGGATGCCTGAGGAGTTTAGAAGTGTTGTGGTGCTGATTTTCAAGAACAAGGGTGATGCTCAGAGCTGTAGTATCTATAGAGGCATAAAGTTGATCAGCCACACTATGAAGATATGGGAAAGAGTTGTTGAAGCCAGGTTAAGAGGAGAGGTGACAATCAGTGAGCAGCAGTATGGTTTCATGGCAAGAGAGAGTACTACAGATTCAATGGTTGCTTTAAGAGTGTTAATGGAGAAGTACTGTATAGAGAAGGTCAGAAGGAGTTGCACATTATCTTTGTAGCTCTAGAGAAAGCATATGATAGGGTACACAGAGAAGAAGTGTGGTACTGTATGAGGAAGTCAGGAGTGGCAGAGAAGTATGCTAGGGTGGTGGAGGACAGTATGAGGATAGTGAGAGATATCTGAGCCCCTTCTTGTTTGCTGTGGTGATGGACAGGTTGACAAATGAGGCCAGGCAGCCTTCTCTGTGGATCATAATGTTTGCAGATGGCATTGTGATCTGTAGTAAGAGTAGAGAGCAGGTGGAAGAGAACCTGGACAGGTGGCGGTATGCTCTGGAAGAGGAATGAAAGTCAGTAGAAGCAATACAGAACACGTGTGAATGAGAGGGAGGCAGGTGTAACAGTGAAGATGCAAGGAGCAGAGGTAGGGAAGGCAGAGAAGTTTAAATACCTAGGGTCAACCATCCGAATCAATGGGAAATACACAAGAGAGGTGAAGAAGAGAGTGCAGACAGGGTGGAGTGGGTGGAGATGAGTGTTGGGGTGATTTGTGACAGAAGGATAACAGCAAGAGTGAAAGAAAAGATTGACAAGATGGCAGTGAGATCTGCTATGATGTATGGTTTGGAGACTGTGGCACTGACAAAAAAACAGGAGGTGGTGTTGGAGAAAGCAGAGATGAAGATGCTAAGATTCTCACTGGGAGTGACTAGGAGGGACAAGACTAGAAATGCTTATATCAGAGGGACAGCTCAGTTTGAGCAGTTTGGAGACAAAGTAAGAGAGGCAAGACTGAGATTGTTTGGACATGTGCAGAGGAGAGATAGTGGATATATTGGACAAAAGATGTTGAAGATGGAGCTGTCAGGCAGGAGGAAAAGAGGAAGACCACAGAGAAGATTCATGGATGTAGTGAAGGAGGACATGGAGAGAGTTGGTGTTACAGAGGAAGATGCAAGGGACAGGGTAAGATAGAAGCAGATGATCCGCTGTGGCGATACCTAAAGGGAGCAGCCGAAAGAAGATTTGTCACACATAAATGTCCCAGATCATCAAACAAATGTTAATATTAGACAAAGATAACCCCAGTAAAGCCATCAGCTGTGGCAACACCTAAAAGGAGCAGCCAAAAGGAGAAGAGGTACGAAATATAATGCTAGCTGTTAGAAAGATTAAAGTGCTGATGACATGTTTTTGACATTTTTTAGCATGTTGTGTAAACCCAAAAGTCATTGTCTATGATCAATATAACATTTACAACCATGCCTGCATGAACTAGTTATCATCAAAAAACAGCAGCCGCTGACTGGACTATGGTGCCGCCCACCGAATTAAGGGCAGCACCCCCATGGCGTAAGTGGGAGAACAGACTCCGGTGTTGTTGACTGGAATGACAGCAGCTTTGTAGCTCACAGTTTCTCTGGTTTCTTGTTTTAATTTTACGGCTGTGCCTTTGCGTTGTGTCGCAGGCTTAGATAAACAGCAGGCGTGAAAGACCACATCACACGCTTCAGCTCCAACTGTTATAAGCCTCCTCCGCTCCTCGTGCGCTTTTATGCAGGAGGAGCGCACAAGGAGGGGAAGGATTAATGGATTTACGCGCAGCTTTGACCTACTTTCTGTGATCCCATGCTGACATTTTGCTGGTCCGGCCACGTCCCCTCTATCATTATCAGCTGATTCAAACTCCCGCTGATCATGTTTCCCGGTTCTCGCCCAGGTGCTTCTCATCACACCATCACCAGCAGTGCGTGTACTTTGCGGCCCGTTTACCAGTCATGCACTGATGGTCCATAGTATTGTTATCTGTGCTGTTTGTCTGCCAGTACTTTCAGCACTCTCATGACACGCGAGTCACTCCATGTTTGCCGTGGCTCTTGTGCATCCTTGAAGCGATGTCGGCTCTGGGGCGCACCTGTGGCAAACACGTCTCCTCTCATTCATTTGCTGGGTGATGCCAGCCCCCAAACGCCATCAGCAAGTGTGTCTGTGTTTCTTGTACGTCTTCACCTTTCAGGGAACTGTCTGTCTTTCTGTATTAAATGTGCTGTGGTGAACCCTGCATAAAAATCCTCATTATTTCATCCTCCCTCTCCCTGCCCTGCGTAAGAGTGCACGGAGGGTCGTGATGAATGGATTTAGGCGCAGAATTCACCACAGCACATGTATTGAACAAAAGAATGATGACAACAGTTCCCAAAAAGGTGAAGACCCACAAAAATAAACACAAACACCCACAGTTGGCGTTTAGGGCCGACATCGCCCAGCGAACATGGAGAGGAGACGTGTTAACCACGGTTGCGCCCCAGGGCCGACATTGCTTCAAGGGGCGCAACAGAACCACGGCTGTGTGGAGCGGCCAACACGTCATGATAGCGCTGGCAACACTGACTGGCTGACAGCACGGTAGATGATGCACACAAACCATGAACAGCTGACTGTCAAAGAGAGAGGGTGCGTGTGTTCGGACTGGCGAATCTTGGACAGTGCCCACCTGAAAGTGGCTCAAAATGCACATAAAACACATGTACAAAACAAAATCAACAAGAACTCAAAATATAATCCATAATAAACCCGATGCCTGAGCCACAGAGAATATACTGCTATGATTTTATTGAAAAATTGGGTTTAAATAAATTGTATTTATGAACAAATAATTTGTTGCAATATCTGTAACAAAAGAATAACACTGGTGTTCCCCTGCCGTGTTTTTGTCACTGCTGCTGCGGCGGGCATGTGTGCCTCTCCACCATCACTCTCTGAGTGTGACTGGCTTGGCACGATGCCCGCTTGGCACGGCTCAAATCTATACGGTCTGATGCCCCCTGATTCTTCTTTATCATCCTATTCTTTGGAACTATAATCGTCTGAAGATTGGACAACACAAACCAATTCCAGACTACATGTGCTGGAACCATCATCGATGTTTTCTACCACTTCCATCCTGTGTGTACAATGAGCAGCCAAGCGCTGTGTTCTCCCGATGACGTGACTACATGGCAGCGGGATTTTCCAGCCACTGACGCAATTGGTGAGGTGGCGCTCATGAAAACGTTGGATATTCGCGTGGAAAAAAAGCCTGTTTGACTTAGAACTGCACAGACCAACCTATTTTGTCATATTGTATTATGTGTTGAAAAATTAGAGGAAGTCAAGAACGTGTCATCAGCCCTTTAAGTTAGCTGTTTGAAAGATAGTGCTAGCTGTTAAAAGGTGGTATCTGCTGTTATGAAGAGAGTGTTGGTTATATAATCCTAGCTGTTAAGCAGACCATGCTAGCTGTTAAAAGGATAATGTTAACTGTTAGAAAAGGTGATATTAGCTGTTAGAAAGATGATGTTAGCTGCTATAAAGATAAAGCTAACTGTTATAAAGCTAAGATTACCTGTTAGAAAATGTTATCTGCTAAAAATGTTAGCTCTTGAAATATAATATATAATTTTTTTTTCCGGTTCCGGTTCCGCCGGACCGGCGGCGCCACACGAGTCGGCTGCCTGTTGCAACAGCCTTTTTTTTTTATCTTCCTTCTTCTTTCTACACCTTTCACTCTGTATATATATCACGGACGCACGGATCGCCCCGGGGGTCTCCCGGGTCGGCGGACGGAGCCACGGTTTGCAGCGGGAGACGTTACAGCGGGGAGGAGCTAGTGCTAGCTAGCACTTGGCCGCTGCCCGGTGCTAATGGGAAACTCGACATACCGGGAACTGTAGCGAAAACGAAGCGGGTGCCGGGCTGGAGTTTAGGCGGCGTGAAAGAAATATAAGACAGAATAATAAAGAGCGATGGCAAGAACCAAGCAGACCGCCCGTAAAATCTACTGGAGGAAGAAGCCCCCCAGGAGACAGCTAGCCACAGGGCTGCTCGGAGAGGCGCTCTGGCCACCGGCAGAGTGAAGAGGCCTCGCCGTCACAGGTCCGTGGCTCTGAGAGAGATCCGTCGCTACCAGAAATCCACGGAGCTGCTCATCCGTAAGCTGCCCGTCCAGCGCCTGGTGAGGGAGATCGCTCAGGACTTCAAGACCGTCCTGCGTTTCCTGAGTTTCGCCGTCATGGCTCTGCAGGAGACCAGCGAGACCCACCTGGTGGTCTCTTCTTCGCTAAGGGGGTCACCATCATGCCCAAAGACTTCCAGCTGGCCCGCTGCATCCGCGGAGAGAGAGCTTAGACTTTCTGCTGCACATCCACCAGCCATAATGCTCTGCACTGTGTGTCTATACATATACATTTATAGTAATATGGACATATGTTTACTAGATGTTGTTTTTTCTTGCCTTCTGATTGTTGCTCTGAGTGTTGCTATCCCTGTGCTGTTGCAATCCTGGAATTTCCCCATTGTGGGACTAATAAAGGCTTATCTTATCTTATCTTATCTTATAATGCTAGCTGTTAGGAAGCTAATGCTAGCTGTGAGAAAGATCATGCTAGCTGTTGAAAAGATAACGTTAGCTGATAGAAAGTCAAAAGTATTTAAGACCAACAGTTCCAATGTAGTGGTGAAGCTTTTTTCCACACACTAACTGCTTACCAGAAACCCTTAACATGAACACTGTACACATCAGTGTGTGTGTGTGTTAAAATCATTTTTAGAGACCTGCTATATAACTGTGAAACTAATAAAGGGGATTAAATCTGTTTCTTTATATATAAAACCCTAGAGCAGTAGCAACACATCACAGCCTTTGTGTAACAACAGAGAAATGAGAAAATAAATCTCTTCCTTCAGGAGAGCCAAACAGCTTCAAATGCAAATATAACTACCTTCAGCACCCATTATGTAATGCTGTTAAATATTTATAAAGAAGGATGATTTGATTTTAGATCTGAGAATGTTAAGATCACGCTGTGGAGAAAGGAGGCAGGCGAGGCAACGAGCTGGACGACACAGAAACTTTATTCTTCCTCCAATATAACTTACAGCAAAAGAGAATCAAGCATCTCTGTGCATTCCTCTTTTATATCTTTATTTCCATGCATTGACACCCGGAACTTCCGACCATAATACATTGTCGCTTGAACAAAGGATTGTGTGGCACATTAACATGACATAATGCCGGCGCCGCTCCAACACTTTACTTCTCTCAGCGGCTCCGGCACTCTCTTACTCTCCCCGGGGGGCACATAGACCCAACAGTCCCATCTGATACCCCCTGGTGATATCTCCTCCTTTGGTCCATTGTTCTCCCTTTCCCCCTGCCTTCTCTGGGTATAGAACCCCCCCCCCCCCGAACACCCAGAAGGGGCACTAACCCCCCTGTCCTTTGGGCTTTAGCTGGTGCCTATAGCGGCTGTAGCGGGGGGTTGCTGATCCAGTCGAACCGCCCTGTGGGTGAGGTGTACCGGAGGGCACGTCAATCTGTGGAGGAAAAGGGGGGGGGGGACACATTAGCTTCGCGAGCGCAGGTCCCTGCTGAGGGATCACCACTTTGCAGCGCCACCAATGGTGGGCCTCCGCGCCCGGGAGCTTGGGCCAACACCACCTTCTCGTCTGCCAACACAAAAGCAGGCTTCAGCCTGTTGATGCAGACGGTCTCCCTACGCCCCTCTAAGTCTAACACAGAATGCTCCTTCCCAGGTTCCAACACCCTGAATGGTCTGTCATACGGTGGGCTCAGCGGGGTCTGGTGTGCATTGTGCCTGGCAAAAACAAAGCTGGCATTCTGCAAGCTTTTTGGGACAAATGTGCGGGGGAAACACTGGTGGGCCAGGCCCAGTATGCTCACAGCCTCCGTACTATGTAAAAATTGCGCGGGCAGATCGGCCTCGGGTGCGGGGTTTTCCAGTAAAAAAACTCCAGGGATCCGCGGCGGCTGAGAAAAAACGAGTTCTGCTGGGGAGGCTGCCAAATCCTCCTTAGGTGTGGAGCGCAACCCTAAAAGAACCCAGGGCAGGCAGTCTACCCAATCTGTGTCCATGAGCAAAGCTCTGAGCGCTGCTTTAAGTGACCTATGAAAATGCTTGCATAACTTAACCTGGGGGTTGTACGCGGCAGTGTGGTGAATTTTGACCCCCAGGCTCTGGGCCATAGCGGACCAGAGTTCTGAAATGAATTGTGGACCCCTGTTGGATGTGATGTCCGATGGAGATCTGAAACGTGCAACCCAAGCCA
The DNA here is from genome assembly GCA_020510985.1 of Pholidichthys leucotaenia. Lineage (NCBI taxonomy): Eukaryota > Metazoa > Chordata > Actinopteri > Cichliformes > Pholidichthyidae > Pholidichthys > Pholidichthys leucotaenia. Next base: position 335,532,671 of record CM035844.1, read on the forward strand.
ACAAAAAAGCGCGAGCCACTTCTGCAGACGTAGTAGAAGCCAGCAGGACCACTTCACGCCAGTGCGTAGTGCGGTCCATGATTGTAGAGAGGTGCGTTAAACCTTGCAAGGGTCGAAGTGTCCCACCAAATCTACGTGGATGTGGTTGAACCTGCTGGCCGGGATTTGGAACGGCTCAAGGGGGGCTCTGGTGTGCTTGTGCACTTTGGCCCGCTGACATGCGATGCAGGCTGCAGCCCACTCTTTCACATCTTTGCGCAAGCATGGCCAGACGAATTTCACCCCCACTAGCTTCACTGAAGCGTGCACTCCCAGATGCAAAAGGGAGTAGACTGACTCAAAAACACGACGGTGCCAAAAGCTCGGAACCACTGGACGCAGGCGGCCGGTGGAGATGTTGCATAGCAAGGGAGGGCACCCTTCTTGCACCACCCTGTTCTCCAGCCTTAACCCAGTTGGCGCAGACTGGCGCGTGGAAATGTCCGTGTTCCCGGCTTGTTCCGCAGCCATGGCAGGGAAATCAATTCCCATATAGACTGGGGCGATTAACGCACACGACAGGCAATCGGCCACGACGTTGAGTTTACTGGCAATGTGTTCATTCTGTATGTCGCTAGTAAACTCTGAAATTGCGGCCAAATGCCATTGTTGCCGGGCCAACAACGGTTCCGAGACCTTGGCCATGGCATGCGTCAGCAGCTTATGGTCCACGAACAAGGTGAACTCGCGCCCCTCCAGCCATAACTTGAAATGGCGAATCGCCAGGTGGCGAGCCAGCAGTTCTCTATCGAACATGCTGTATTTGCAATCGCTGTCGTGCAAGGTTCAGCTAAAAATGCTAGTGGCTGCCACGAACCTGAGACACACTGCTCCATCACTGCCCCTATGGCAACATCAGACGCATGAGTAGTGAGCACTATCTGTGCAGACGGATCCGGGTGGGCTACCAACGTGGCATCCACCAGCGCTGTTTTGGCGTTTGCAAAAGCCTGGTCTCGCTCGGGAGTCCGTTCAATGGTTTCCGCAGGCTTCTTTTTTTAAGCGCAGCATACAACGGCTGCATCAGCTGGGCTGCTCAGGGAAGGAAACAGTTATAAAAATTAACCATTCCCAAAAACTCCTGTAGTGCTCTCACGGTCTGCGTACGCAGAAAATTCGACCCTGCATGCATCTTATCCGATAACGGGATCACGCCCTCCAGTGAAACGCGGTAGCCCAAAAAATCAATCACTGGCACACCGTGCTGGCATTTCACCAGGTTGACTATCAGCCCGTGCTCTTCCAAACTCTGGAAAACTATCTTGAGATGAGCAATGTGCTCCTCCTCGGATGTGCTGGCTACCAGAATGTCGTCTAAGTAGACGAAAATGAATTACAAGTCGTGAAGCACTGCGTCCATCATCCTCTGGAAAGTCTGCGCTGCGCCTTTTAATCTGAATGGCATGCATAAAAACTTGAAAAGGCTGAAAGGAGTTATTACCACTGTTTTTGGAACGTCTTCCGTGCGCACCGGGTATCCGTGGACCAGATCCACTTTCGAAAAAAAGCGCGTCCCGGCCAGGTGCACGGAAAAATCCTGGATGTGCAGAATAGGATAACGATCGTGTTCCGTGGCGTTATTCAAGAGCCAGAAATTGCCGCACGGTTGCCATGACCCGTCAGCTTTAGGCACCATGTGTAGCAGGGATGCCCATGGGCTGTTGGAGCGCCTCACAATGCCAACTGCTCTAAGTTGGCATTGTCAGGCACTCTAAGTCCTTCAACATCTGCAGCAAACTTCTGCGGATGTTTTACCAGTCGGTGGTTGCCAGCGTCCTCTTTTACTCTGTGGTGTGCTGGGGGGGCAGTATATCCAAGAAGGATGCGTCCAGACTGGATAAACTGATCAGGCGGGCCGGCTCTGTGGTCGGCGCGAAGCTGGACACCCTGGTGACGGTGGCAGAGATGAGGACTCTGGATAAACTGTTGGATATAATGGACAACAGTTCCAAGGTTGTCATAGCCAGGAGCGACACTAGGGTTAAGCTCGCAGTGCTCATAAAATGCTCCTTACGGCGTGCGTCTCGAAAAGAATCTGACAACTAAGTCCAACTCCTAGCCTGCCCGTGTGGTTTAGTCTCTAAGCCCGGCGGAACTGCTTTTACTAATAGGAAAAGGGGCGAGGGCGGATCTCTGGCGCCTTAAAACCAGATGCTTCGGGTAGATGGTGGCTCGTCAACCTGGGAAGGTAGCCCATCTAGGGGAAGGTAAACCCTGATTTCAAATCTCCGCTGCCTTGCGGCACACCCAGTCACAGGAAAGGCTTCGGGAGTCAACCCTGAGGAAAAATCCGGAGTCGGAGCCCCTAAGGCAGTTCTCTGTTGTGCTCAACATCGTTCTGGCAGCTCCTGCGACGGCGCTGGTGCCAAACTATAGCAGCCCTGCTGTTCCTTTGGATTCATCAGTGATGTGGAGAGGGGGGACATGCTGTATGGGTAACATCTTGTCCTCCATATTTTCCTGCCCAGGCTTGAATCCTACCAACGCCCAACGCTGGAAGGTAGAACACCGGTGCGCATCGGCCTGTTCAGCCACAGGCGGTGCTGTTCCAGCAGAGTAGACGTTTAGGATTCTCTTCCATGGTCATCATAGACCGACGGAGGCCGCCGCCGCCGCCGATAATGGACAACGTCAGCCACCCTCTGCACACCGTCATCAGTGACCAGAGGAGCTTGTTCAGTGAAAGACTGCTCCTTCCTAAGTGTCAGACCAGCAGGCTCAAGAACTCTTTTGTCCACCATGCCATCACACTCTATAACTCCTCACTTGGGGGGGGGACATAGAGTACAGAGGACAGTAGAGCATTCATAGTGCAATAACCTTAACTTAACCATACTTGTACAAGCCATATTTAGCCTTGTATTTATATTGTGTATATTATGTTAAGTGTTTATTTTTTTCTTTTTTGCTTTTCTGATCTGTGTGCTCCTTTTATGTGCTGCTGGAAATTTTAAATTTCCCAGAGGGAGTCATCCCAAAGGGATTAATAAAGTTAAGTCTAAGTCTAAGTCTAAGTTGGCAAACTCCTCTCGCAAGGTCAGCTGCATCCAAATGCCGAGGTTGCGCAAACACCGGTGGGCTTTTTGTTGTTATAAAGTGCTCGACCCCGTGTTTCTTTATCGTAGCTGAAAAAGTCGGGGCCGTGAGTGCTGGGAACTGTGCGAGTAACTGTTGGTACTTACCCCCTGGAGCTGCAACATTAGCCAGTGTTGTCGACCCAGCTCCCCGAGCTGTACAGGGCAGTGAGGTGAAAGAGATTGCATCCACTAATCGCCTATTAGCAACATCAACTAACAACCCATAAGCACATAAAAAATCTGCTCCTAAAATGGGGGCGGAACATGCAGCTATCACAAAGTCCCCTGAAAGTTGCGTCTGTGTAAACATATCGTCAGTGTCCGTTTGCCAAATGTCCTGATGGTGGATCTGTTGGCGGCCGTGAGCTCGGGACCACTGCGTCCTGCCACACTGTCTGCATTGACCGGCAGGATGAGGCTCTTCTGGGAGCCGGAGTCCTCCAAAAACCATCTCCCCGAATGTGTGTCTGTGACATAAAGCAGTCTGTTCCTGACGCCATCGGTTGCCGCTGCCACTGAATTCCGATCTTGTTGACTTCCCGGCTTCTTGAACTGGCATGGCGACAGGCAGCATTGGGCGTTCAAGCTGAAACGGCGATGATTAAAACAGATCACCCCGTTCCTTCGCCTTCTGGTGTCTGTCCCGGCTACCACAAACGGCTCCTCGACCTCGCTGAAGTCTCTCATGGATGCCAGTGCCACTGTCCGCACGCTGAAAGTTCTGGTCGCCAAAATGATGTGGTCCACTTCCTGTGCCAGGGCATGGTAGTCCTTGGCAACCAGCTGCGGTGAGTTATCCAGGATCGCCCTCGCTGTAGCCGGTAGGTTCCTGAGGAACAGGAAGGATTCATCGTCCTTTCCCCTCAGCACCAACATGCTCTCCATTAGCTCCACTGCTGATCTGTCCCCTAACTCCAAACACGTTTGGAGTCTCTCTGCCCTCTCACTGTCAGAAAGGGTATAGCACTGGAGAAGCATCCTCTTGACTGCTGCATATTTACCTTGGGCTGGTGGCTCCTGGAGCAGGCTCGTCACCTGTTGCGTGGCACGTGCATCCAGCGCAGCAACCACGTAGTAATACTTGGTATCGCCCGTTGTTATCCCGCGGAGTGCAAACTGGTCTTCTATATGCAAGAACCACGTAGTCGGGTTGTGAAGCTAGAAGTCCGGGAGCTCAACTGGGACCGCACACTGGGCGCTGGTGCTCTCCCTCCAACGGTCTCCGGGGCGGTGCTTCCATGACACGTCTTCGGGTCACCAATGTGGAGAAAGGAGGCAGGCAAGGCAACGAGCTGGACGACACAGAAACTTTATTCTTCCTCCAACATAACTTACAGCAAAAGAGAATCCTGGGTCTCTGTGCATTCCTCTTTTATATCTTTATTTCCATGCATTGAAACCCGGAACTTCCGACCATAATACATTGTCATTTGAACAAAGGATTGTGTGCCACATTAACATGACATAACATTGGTGCCGCTCCAACACTCTTCTTCTCTCAGCGGCTCCGGCATTCTGTTACTCTCCCTGGGGGGTGCATAGGCCCAACTGTCCCGTCTGATACCCCTCAGTGACACCTCCTCCTTCGGTCCATTGTTCTCCCTTTCCCCCTGCCTTCTCTGGGTAGAGAAACCCCCCACGCCATGCTCCCACAACACCAATAGATGTAAAGAGTAAAATAAACAGATAAGAAGATGAAGAATTTGCCATGTTAAGGATGTAATATATATTTATGCTTACTGTTGATCAAAGTTAAAAAGATACTGAAGAGTTTGCTGCCTCACTAGACAAATATACGTATATTTCTGCATTCTCAGACAGTTCTTCTGTCTGTATTAAAAATGTATTATAAATGTCATTATTTGTTCAGGGTCCACTCCAGCTTTCTATCAGCGTGGCCTCAAGTATTCAAAGTAAAGACTTTCATAACATTTGGTATATCTCCACATTCTTACTTTGACCTTTGAGATTTCATCCACATTTAACCAGTCTGAACTCGTAGTTTGATAAATATGACATAAAACCCACAAGCAGAGAGCCAACCTTGTCAGAAATAAAACATATTTTTTTTTCCAATCTGATAAATGTAACAAATTTTCTCACTGTCAAAACATCTGCCCTGTGGGCACAGACACTGCTAATGGCCGCGTTCAGCTATATTTGTCATTTTTTTATTAGTTCATTTTTTTCTGTTGGAGGGGAAATGCTAATGGGGTGCGTGTCACTTCCTTTTCTGTGTGACTCAAGTTATTTTTGAGACTAGAGGTTGTTTGTGGTTTATCATCATGAGCCCCGAATTCAGTCCGTGATCACACAACTGAGATCTGAAGTTTTTAAGAATATCTCATCGTGAGACATCTGACAGCTGCATCTCAGTCACGACTCGCTGAAAAGTTGCATTTACTTTTGGCCAAGCTGCAATGGATTAACTGATAAGACAAATGATTTGGAATTTTAATATGTTAAATGCCGTACCCTGCAAATATAACATTTGTAGCACAAGAATGAAAAGTCAGGAGTGCTTAATGGAAATGGAATATAGCGTCCTTTCAACAAACAAACGGAAAAAAAAAAGTCTTTTCCTGCTTCTCGTGCACAAACATCAGCAGTCCAAACAACATGGGGGCAATGCTTTTAAAATGTCACTGGTTCTTGAGAAAGTCAGCAAAGTCTTGTCATGCGAAATAAGAGCTCAGGCGAAGAAGAGACCATATGAACATCACTTTAGTTGATCAAAACAACATTTGTTCTATTGATTTATTCATTTCCATTTTCTAGAAAGCCATGCGAGTTATCGGCCCCCTTCATGCCATCGCCGTATCGCACGACAGCGGCAAACTTTTCCAGGAGATGTCACCTACACTAAAATACCCACTGTTGAAAAAGATGGCTTTAAAGGGGTCAATGACTGCACTTTTTTCCACATTTTGATAAGTCCCACAGGTCTTATTGATATGTTTGTGACATAATTTTTAAAAAATATTTAATTATTGCTGCATAATCGTGAACCATCTTTTGCAGCATTCCTTAGAATGGCTCATTTCAGTGTATGTCTCTTTAACTGCCCAAGAACCACAGATAACTCCGCCCTCCCGCTTACATCACTCAAATGGTAAAATGGTAAATGGCGTTCACCTATACAGCATTTTTTACTCATCACTGTTGCTAATTTTAGCTGGCTAGCTCCTAGCTTGGATAGCGAGCCTGTACCAACTAAAGTAAATTCATGTTAAAGACTGAATGAAATAAAGCATCACTGTTGGACAGGGTGTGTAGTTTCAGTGGTCTGGGCCCTGGAGTACAGTAAGACCAGAAACATTTGTGAATTGGCACCTAAACCGCTAGGTTCAGCTAACTGCCTTGGGTCTTGGTTAGAGAAAAAAAAAAAAACAATGCTAACAGTTTAATGTAGCATCACGGTGAAAATATAACAAATTTAGCCAGAATGACGTGAGATATATTATCAACTGTGGATTAGTGAACCGGGTGGAAACAGGGATATCTATTAGCGTGACTGAAATCTAAAGAAAATAACAATATAAACCATGCTTGTTCAGCTAACTCCCTATCAGTGTTAGCTCTGAAGCTTTGAGCAACCCGCCCACATTTGCAAACAGACAGCTCGGTTAGCCATGGACCAGGCTGGGCTTACCATGTTCATAACATTCCGTAGCAAACCCAGAGGAGGTAAAATGGCTCGCCAGAAACAGAAACTAGGTAAGGGCTGTGTGTGTTTTTTCTTTTTTTCTTTTTTTCAAGAGAAGTGTGTTTTGGTATTTTTTCAATAATCACGTGACCAATAGACACATTGCAGAAGGTTAACTTGAGGGAACTCAGAAAGTGCATACCTCAGCCCTCCTTCCCTTCCTCCCTTCGTCTGGTCATCCCTCTGTACCTCTGTCCTTCCACATATTGAGAGATTGGACCTTGGTGGAGGTATGCACTCATCAGTAACCTCCAAAATCTAAAGGGTTCATCTGGAGCCCAAGTGCCACCTCTGGTGAAGATTTCATCAAAATCTGTCAAGTAGTTTTTGTGTAATCCTGCTAATAAAGAGAGAAACAGACCGTTCACATTACCTCCTTGGTGAATGTAAAAATTACGAAAGCACCATTTTTCAGTCAATAACCAGTTTAAAAGCCGCACAGCAATTACTTTAGAAAACCTCCCCCAAAAATTAGAAACGTAAAAGCGGAGAAGGTATTTAAGAGTATGGGAAGTGTCATTTAGAGAAAGGATCACTGAAACTCTTCCTCTGCAGGCATCAATTTCCTCATCAATATGACAGCTTTACAGCAGCTTCCACTTCCATTTTCCTGTATGCCAATGCTCTGGCACAGAGAAGTGACACTGCAGCAGCACCATTACCTGCAGTCTGTTTACCCTACAACAGGGGCCCCTGAGGCCTCCGGGTCCTGTTCTCCTCTCCTTTAAATACTACATGAGAGCCATTAGGGACTCATGCTTTAGTGGTACTTTTCAATCTTCACCACTCCATTTAAAAAACCCAAAATAAAAACAACTAATGGATCATGTGAGAAAATGCAAGGCAATGTTTTTTGTTTTTTTTTCTTCAGAGTCATACTTTGTTTGCGCCATAAGGCAGATTCAGATTTGCCAGAAGTTCAGAACCGTGCAAAAAGTCTTGGGCCCAGAGGTTGCCTTAATTGAAAAATGTGCTTCATTGACAGATTTTTTTTTCAGCAGTGGCAGAAAAATCTGAAAGTAGTCTGTCATTTTGACAGATTACACTGAGGGTGATCTAATTAAAATCAATAAAAATGAGAGATAATAATATGACAGAATTTTTACAACCCTGTCTGCCAAAATGACAGATAACAAAAAAGTCTAGTGCAGCCTCTGCTTGGGCCACTTCTAACTTTGTTCTTTTAGCAAACTTTAATGACCAAACATGTTTATTTATCAGTCTATTTATTAGGATATAATCAGAAAATATGGAAAATATACAAAACCTCTTAACTGTGTATGTCGCCAAACTGCGACATAACCCCTAGTGGTCAACAGTGGTAAAGATTTTTTTCAAGAAAATATTCAGATCAGATGTTGGAACTTTCCAAGGCTATAACTTGAAAGTGGTAAGAGATAATGGCTTACTGTCAATTAGAAAGATGTAGAATATGATCCAAAGTTTCAGATAGGAGTAAATTTATGCATCTAATTTCCATACAAACAAGCACAGACATTTGTCACTTACCGCTGGCAAGGCGACGTCCTTTTGCGGAGTCCTGTTCATAATTTTGTCCTCTTCTGGTCATTCTAGCTTTCTCTCCTACATCCAGAAACTGTTATTGATTATTCATTCATTCATTCATCTTCTTCCACTTAATCCTTTTTGGGTCGCGGGGGGCTGGAGCCTATCCCAGCATCTTTGTGCGAGAGGCAGGGTACACCCTGGACAGATTGCCAGTCCATCGCAGGGCCAACACAGAGACAGACAACCATTCACTCTCACAGTCATACCTAAGGACAATTTAGAATCCCCAGTTTTATTTCATCATTTTCATCATTATTCAATCCCAGTTATTGATTATTCCACCTTAATTTCGCTTTTATTCCGTGGCAGTTTATCTTATATGACAACATGCAACTGGCGATTGCTCTACAGTCACATGGCGGTCCGGGCACCGGCAGGTGAAATCAACGAGCTTCAACTCCCTGTGTTATAAGAACATGTAAACATCTACCTTCATAAGTTAATATCTCTTTTTAGAATCATAGTTCGCAAATTCAGGACCAAATCCTCCAAATTTGCTCCTCCGTCTGCAATCGTGTATGTCCACAATAATGGGTGTCGTCAATTTTTCTTTGTAATCTCAAAGACGAAGAAGAAGAAGAAGGATTTCTTCCTCTTTGGTGTATTATGTGTCATCCATGAGTCCTCCAACACGTGTCTGCCACCTTGTGAACTGGCATGATCAGTACAAATTCTCAGTAAAGCTGGGCAGTGTTTCTGCACGTCATATCAGTTGACAGGCACAGTGCCGTGCTGTGCCACTAGGGGCAAAAGAAATCACACAGCTTAAAGGTTAAATAAAAATGAAGTATTCTATGGGAAAAGTGGCTTGTTTTTAGTCTGACCTGTGGGGGAAGTATTTTCCTGTCATGCCCATCTTTTTTCCCTCCACATGTTTTATGTCTACAAGTTCAACATTTTACCAATCCAACACGGTTAAAAAGGCATATAATGTTGTTCAAACCAATTTAGGAAGTGCATTCAGTTCAGATTGGATGGACAAACTTTGCTTTCACCTTTTAAGGTTTGTCAACACCTGTATAGTAGCATCAAAATTGACAAAACAATATGAGTGTACTGACACCTTCTTCAAAGACAACACTATAGTCCCTGTGTTTGGTGTTGTGGTACATTTCTTTTTAGGCTGAAAACCCTTAGATGAAATGACTTCATATTTGAGTCGACCGCAATCTGCAAAACCAGCATCATTTACATTTGTTTTCAGGCATATCTAACTTAAATATTCCCTGTTTGATTTTGGTTGTGTCTTCCTGTTAGTCCTTAGTTATGATTAGCTAGTCCTTAGTTTTTCTCTTGTGTTATGTGACCACATTAGTTTGATTCTGTGCCTCAGGCGTTTCCCATGTCTAATTATCAATTTTCTAAAAGTTTAGTCTTGTCCTTCTCCACCTCGCTGCGTCATTGTATCTGTGTGGATGTTGTGTTTTCTCCTGGTTCCCGTGTTCCGTGGTTTGTGTTATTATTTCTCCAGTGTTTAGTTACTTTCTTGTGTTAAGTTTATTTAGCTAGTGTTTCTCCAGCCCTCGAGCTGTGCCTTTTGTTTCCCTTATTAAACAGTCTGTCTAGGATTTCGTGGGACTTTTTCTGATCGTTGCGGTTCTAGTTGCGGTGCTTTCCAGGGGGTTTGCTGGGTTCATGTCCAGACTGGAGATTCACAGCTTTAAAACTCATTGACAAGATGTAGTCGTGACTTTTACGTCTAAAGATGTATAAAATGTTGCAACACTTGCAGTAGTGTTATATTTGCTCATTTGTTTGTGGGTTTACGGCAGACGGGGGTGCTTTTTTCAACACAAACCGAGCACTTTGTACATGTGGTCAGCACGGAGACACGGGGAATGGCGGAAGGGACGGTGTGGGAAAACTCACAGGTGAGTGGGGGTTTTTTTTGCTTTGTTTTGTGCTGATATGTTCCATTTATACTCACTGTATACATGGAAGTGAGCGCAGTGCACCGACATATTTGGTTGGTTAGACTGAAGACATACATGTTTGAGTCAGGGACAAATTTGGTTGGTGAAATTGGCAGAAGTTGACAAAAATTGGCCAAAATTGCGGGAAAGTTGCAGTAATTGGACAAAGTTGCAAGGTTGTGCAAAGTTTGCAGGAATGGCTGAATTTGTGTGAATTGCAACATTGGAAAATCCTGGAGAGACTGATTAAATAAATACTAGAACCTCTCTGCCTGCTCCATGCATCCATACCTATGAAGCTTAACTGAAAATGCTCAACTGGAAACACCCTTGATGGTAGACAAAGAAAAGATATGTGTATTATGTTTAATGAATATCAATTCTGAGAATCCCTTCTTTTTTAATAAAAGCTGCCCCAAATTATAGAAAGTTCAACCAAGGTGTTTGAGGATGGGTTATTTTAAATAAATGCAAAACACAATTAATATGAAACAAGATAGAAAAGTGATGGGAGGTAAACCGACAAAATGAATGCAAAACATACCGTGGGACTTAATTTATGTAAGGAGCTAATATGATGGAAAAAGCATGGCTAGATGAAAAATGAATTAAAGTAACCAAATATTTTTTAAAAAAAATCAAACAGCAGCTTATTAGAAATGAATAACAAAGAAAAGACATTTATAATCAAGAAACAAAATGAACAAATGATAGAACAAAATACATTTTTATACGTGTAAATAATTTAGTATCAGTAGGAGGTAACTGATTAAATAATAGCACATTCAAACTGAAATTATGAGGGGGTTTTTAATTATTACATATTGTAGAGTGCTCTTCAATTTTATTTCTCATGAGCAGCTGTTTAAAATATACTTAAAACTAGAAAAATGAATACTAAATTGTTGTACCTAATTGCCTGTTTATGACTGGAGTTTCACAACTGTGCAGAAAACTGACTTTAAACAACAATTCATGTGTGACTGATGGAAAATTGGTAAGCACATTTAGAGTGTAAAGCAATGGCTGCTGCCTGTTAGCTGTGTGTAAGGAACTGCATTCACTCGGTACAAAAGAAGAGTGTACAAAATGCAGATTAAGCAACTTCAATGATCAGAATTTCTGCATTATCTATACGCCCCACGAGCTAGAAAACATACTTGCTCAGCATTAAATATGTAAATAACGGCAGCAGCTGCACAAAGAAATACATTTTTTTCCAAAGCCTCTTGGTTTCATCTCTTTCTATATATACACACACAGGCATTACAGCAGGGATTATTTGGGCCTTAAATTGAAGAAATCTGACAACTTGAGGTCAACTCCTCTCCCTCTAATGAAAAAACCCTCTATATTAATGAGAATATTTGACGAGTAAAAGCTGACCTTTTTATGAATGCCTTTGAAAAGGTCGACATATTAGATCTAAATCATTTTATGTGAGTCACCTCCAGACTTAAGGGCAAAAAGATTTAAATGAAATTATGATTCGTGTGTTGGCAAAAGCAAGGTTAGAAATTTTGGGGGGAAATTAAACGTTATTATTCTTTAAGTCAAACACTGCAGATTAATTCATGATATGATTGTCTTATCTATTTTGCAAATATAAAAGTTTTTCGTGGGATTTAACCTTACAGAATATGGTCACGGGTTATATGTGTGCCATTAAAATATTAAAACACTTCACAAAGAATTACACACTGCCTTTAAACCCATAAATAAATTAGCTAATGGCACTTCCTGGTTTTTGTGATTGTCACAAAGCGAGAAGCTCCGCCTTCAGTTCTAAGATGATTCAAGATTCAAAGATGCAATCAGATCAGACGTGAAAGCACAAATTTTTCATGTGGCATGACTACATGTAAACACGCAAATAGATGCAAATTTGTGTCGGAATGACATGCAGAGGGGCAGGGTTGCCTTCATCACTTCTGCAACTGCTTTCTAGCTGCTGTGGAAATCCCCAAAACACAGTCATATTTGGGTTTACAACAGTATCCAGTGGGGGACACAATGTCACTGCCTTCTCCAGAAACTGCACCTGGATGATGGTTGTTTACCCTGCTAGCACTCATTAGCATATCTGTTGCAGGGGTATGTGGGTGGATAGACAACAGTCGATCCATCTCATCTGCACAGTTCCCAGTCCATTTGCCTGCAGATGAGTGGCAGTCTCCTTTTCAAACTAGTTTACTCTCCGGTGTTTATAGTTTTACTCCCGTGACAGCAGAATCTCAAAGCTAGTGCTACCAAATCCCTTAGATGTGAATGCGCATATTCGTATGTTTATATTGAGTTAACATGTAATTGTGCCATGCAAAAAATTTGGTTTGCATTTGGTGTGAATGCACCATTAATTACCTAAACAGTGTTCCATTTGCATTTTTGAATATAAATAGAATTGTTCGGAGTTGAATTTTTATTCACCATACATATTTTGGTGCCAAACTGACAATGTGTTTCTGACTTAATAATGAAGCAATACAGCACACACTTAACGTCACCAAGAGAGGGCGCTATTGCTATTAATGAATATTAAAAAATAGAATCGGAGAGGTGGCCTAGTGGTAGAGCACCCACCCCACAGCCAGGAAGTTGTGCCCCAGTGAACTCTCCGCCTTCTAGCTTGGTGCTCGGCATAATGGGGAAAGGAAAGTTGGCTACCCAGCCACAGTGGAGAGCACAAGCCACTGTACTCAAGTGCCAAGCCCAGGTAAATGGGGAGGGTTGTGTTAAAAAGGGTATCCGGTGTGAAAATCCATGCCAAATCAAATATGCAGACCCATGATCCACTGTGGTGACCCATAATAAAGACAGCAGCCAGGAGAATAGATGGAATTGTTTGTAGACAGACTATATTAATGAATGAATGAATGAATGAATGAATGAATGAATTTATTTCGGATAGTACATTACAGGTTAAAAGAAACTGTATAATATAACAACAAGGTCAAATTAGACAAAGACTCCTTCTACTATACAATTCCACGTGAGTTATCCGAAATGGGTGATGGCTGAAGCCGCAGCTTATATTGCCCACCCATATTCCATCCAAGAATTCAAAGGAGAAAAAAGAGAAAACAAGACAAGAGCGATTACAATTTAAAACAAGGCTAAGACAAAATATGACTGAGAGAAAAAGAAAACTGAGCTAGTCTAAGTTAAGCGGTTACTATTCAAAAACAAATCTAAGACATAGTGTCACAGAGAAAAAAGAAAAACTAAGCTATAACACAACACAGGCTGGAAATGTCAATCCTTATGTGAGTTTACATGTCGTCTTGTAAATATGTTTGGAGTATTTCTTCCTTTAGTTTTTGTTTAAATTGTCCAAGCTTTGTACATGATTTTAATTCAGGTCCAAAATCGTTCCATAATCTGACACCTTGCACTGAAATACAGTGTTGCTTGGTAGTTGTTCTCACTGTAGGCTTTTGAAATATACATGTTCCTCTGAAGTGATATCGTTTCTCCCTTGTTTGGAACAACTTTTGGATATTTGCGGGCAGTGATAGATTCTTCACTTTGAACATTATTATTGCGGTTTTAAAGTCGATCAGATCTTTCAACTTGAGAGTTTTTTGTTTAAGAAAAAGTGGGTTTGTTGGTTCCCTGTAAGCTGCTTTGTTGATTATTCTAATAGCTCTCTTTTGAAGCATAAAGAGTGGATATATGTTTGTTTTATATGTATTTCCCCATACTTCATTACAATATGTCATGTATGGGAGTATTAATGAATGATACAAGGTGTATAGTGTGGGTTGATTCAGCAAATTTTTCACTCTGTGTAATATTGCAATTGATTTGGATACTTTACCTTTTATATAATTAATATGTGGCTTCCAACACAGTTTGTTATCAATTATTACTCCAAGGAATTTAGTTTCGGATACCCTTTCAATCTCTACACCATTTACACTGAGTTTGGGTACTGGGTAGTTGTGATGGTTGTTAAAGACTATAAATTTTGTCTTGCTTAAATTGAGCGTTAATTTGTTTGAATCAAACCACAGTTTCAGCTTTCCTAATTCCTTTCCGAGTGTATATCGTGTGTATTATCCATCATACCTGTTTTGGTGCCAATTAGACAGTGCGGTTTCAAGTTAAAAATAAAGCAATATGGTGCATAGTTGATGTCACCAAGGGTGGGTGCTATTGCATTTTCTGAATATTAATCCACTGCTAACTGAAGCCATATGGCATAAACTCCATGTCGCCAAAGGACTGCACTGTTAATATCTGTGAATATTAACGGATAGAATCATTCTTAATCAGACTGTTATCCATCATACCTATTTTTGTGTGAGTCAGACTGTTTTTCTGAGTTATTAACATGATGATTCCCACTCTGACAACCTTAGCCAATCAGATTGGTGGCTCATTAATATTAATCAACAGGCTGAAAATCAACTGTGTTGGATGAATTTTAAAGAGACCTTTTTAGGTGAGCTGTGAAGCAACACAGAAATTGTTCTTGGTCTTACTTATATATATATATATATATATACTGTATATATACATATATATATATATATATATATATATATATATATATATATATATATATTCTGCAGGATGTTATTACTTAAAAATGAATCCCTGAAAAAATGTACAGTATGGGACCTTGAAACATTTTGAAATAGGAGTCCAGTCATTGTGTATCAGTATATTCCGATCGGGCTTATTTATCTCTATAACATACTGCATGAGCAGCAGCAGGCTCTAATGTGCCTTTGTGCCCATCCGACACCGCTGAAACTCCCAGCTACCCCCGAGGCCGTAGTTCGTATTGAATATTTGTTCTGAAATTCATAGTCAGTGCCAGGGTCTTCTGAAATTCAATCCACCGGGCCCGGCCATTTACTGAGGCTCTTCTTCATTTTTCTCTCCCTCTGGTCTGAACACGAGCTCACCTCCACACCAACTTTGTGCATAATTAGAGATCTCGCACATTTGGCTTCTGGCTAGTGTGCTTTTGTGTTGCTTGCTCTGGTATTTTCTATTTTTTAGCCAAGTCTCAAATCCTCCCCACTGCCATCATGGCCTGAGATATTTATCTGAGGGTGGAAGTTGGACCCTTTTGATGTTCCTGAGCCTTTGTGTGGGCCGACTGTCTCATTTGAGCCGTGCCAAAACATGAATCAGAGTATGGAAATGTGGTGTAAAAAGTACAGGCTCGGCGACCTCTTGTGTTATTATTGAACTGGCTGAAGTGTTGAGATGCCGGAATTAAAAATACGGTGGCGAGGAGGTAAAAATCTAGGGCACAGAGCTTATATAACTCTTCAGAAAACACACGTAATGTGATCTCTTATTGATTGGGGCACCATTCAACAGATGTCGTCCACCACAGGGAGTTCAGAGGTCAGCTGACAGGAAGAGACTTAGATCCTCTGACATCGTGTAAATCGATAGCCTCTTTAAAGGAGACCTGTGCTAATTTTTCCTGCTGCAAACACTAGAGCGCTATGGGTGACTCATAATTTAAAATGATCCTAATTAAGCTTACTATATGTATCTGAACTTAAAACCTTGGCATCCAGCTAAACAGCCCCTATTATGCTTTTGGGGGTGCTCCTCTTGATTTTAGTGCATTATGTAGGATTTTTGTGACATTTTATGGTCTGCAAAGGCAAACAGCCCAAAGTTCCTCTCATACAAAAACTAGGACTACAACTTTGCCTTGGTTGGATGTGCTGTTCCCTTCTGTGAGGTTACCAAGTCATTACTGAATAGACCTGATGCAGACCTGCCTTCTGGATAGTCTGGTACACCCACAAGTTTCTCACTGAGCCTCAAGAGCTCACATAGCTACTGTCCAGCTAGCTTAGCGATGCAAATCTGGCTAACCGGAGATATTGTGGCTCTTTTTTGTATCAGACGAGCTTGTTTATTAATCCACAGTCGATTATGCATCTCATTATTCTTATATGTTGGCTCTGGTATCCTGATGGAATTGGCTATTAATATTAGCTGGTCTGAAGTTTAGGTTTAATGTCTATTTGAAAGGGACATTACATACTTATCAACATTAGTATGTAACTAATGAACAGCACTTTTACCATCACCAAGAGCTCCCAGCAGGCCACCTGGTACTCTGGGAACCGACACATGGCTTTCACCGCCCAGGACATCCATTAACATCATTCATGGACACTTTAAGGGAGACACTGGGCCGGCCAACAGTGGCAAGCTTGCCGCCTGTATGCTAAACCGTGAAAACTGGACCACTAGGCGTGCAGCTCAGCTGAGGCCGCTGTGACTGACTGACTAAATGAACATTAATACAAATGTAAATATGTCAGATTTAGCAATACTGCTAATTTGTATCTGTAGTCCCCAGGCCGGTCAAAAAACACACAAACAAACAATCATACACGAGCAGAACATCTGCGATAAAACTGTACAAAGTGGATATGCTAAAGTGCAAGAGTTAAGGTGCTACAAAACAAAACATTCAAATGTCACACAAGTGAAGTGCTGTGTATGAGTACACACACACATGCACCCAAGCACATCACAGCAACAACAAACAACAGCGACGAGCAAGAGGCGGGGCATATGTGTGTGACACACAGGCACGTATATATGCGCATGCCGCAGAGCAACCACTAGTTATGCGTACAGTTTTGGTCGTTTAGAGTGGCCATAGTCAGGATTTCTGACTGCCAAGTACAACCTGAGAGAGGAGTCTGCTAGCCAAGCCGCTAGATGTCCATTTATTTCTATTTTCTATATATTCTCTTCATCCATGCTGATCAGTCATTTCCCCTGGTTTGATCATCTACCAACCCTTTACCATATAATTCATTCATATACGTTAATGTAGCTAATTTTATTATTAAAGTTTATTTTACTTTGGATTGGATACCTATTCAGTTAGCATTGGTTAGCTGTTGTTAGCAGAGTTAGCTGTTCACTCACCAATGGCTGTTTCTGTGCTTATTACACTCCAGAGACCAGTCTATCAAACACTCAAGCCACACACTCTTGTCAATGATAATGCCTTTTTGGGCTTTTAAACTCTAACATTCAGTTAGTATGTTACTTAGTCTGACAGCCACATGTTCAAATATGTTTACTCAAGCAGAAATCCCATTGTAGATCAGATTCTCCTTATTTTAAATTAATTTTAAGTGAATTTAAACAAATAAAAACTTGGGTTACTTATTTCTAGCTCTAACATTTAACCTGCCACTCTACATTTGGGTAAACTAACAGGATGGCCAGGCTAGCTTGTCCTTTGGAGAGCTTAGTCTGGCTTTCTTTGTCAAATTATAGCCCTTAAAGGGGTCACTGATTGCACTTTTTTCCATATTTTAACAGCTCACATATTAATGAAAAGTTTGTGACATATTTTGTTCAGGTTTTCTTTACTTATTGCACCAAATTTGTTGTTTATTTTTCCAGCATTTCTGAGAACAGCTGGTTTCAGTACTTATCATTTTAAATTTCTGAGACCACATTCAATTCTGCCCTCCCTCTTATGTCGCTTTTCCTAACATTAGCTGCTTAGCTTGGCGCAAACTAAGGTAAATTTGTCTCAAAGAAAAAATGAAATAATCCATCACTGGTGGGCAGGGGTTTGTGGTTTCAGTGGTTGATAGGATATGACCCACCCCTGGAGCACAATAAACACACAAATATACATGAATATGTGGCTAAACTGCTAGTTTCAGCTAGCTGTCTTGGATCACGGCTAAGAAAAGAAGAAGAGAAAATGCCTGACCTGGTTCCCCTGGAAGGTGACAATCCTTGGAAACTTTGAGCCTCATTCTCTCAGAGAAGTAGTTTGAGAGGTGCTAACATTCAAATGGCCACAACTTCTTCAGATCTTTTTGGATTTCCATGTGTTAGATATTGTGGTAGACTGCAAGTCTAATTTAAAACATTACTGGCACATGCCTCTAGGGGGAACTACCTGTATTGTTTAGCATTACTACTAAGGGGACACATTAGAATAAGAGTGTGAAAACCCCGCGCAGAATCCATGTTCAGTCATATTGTGTGTGTTGCAGAATAAACGGCAAGAGTTAGCCAAAGAAATAACTCAAGTGTGATCATTGCTACACGGTAGGATATCACACAATTGGCGACGAGGATTAAAAGAAAAAAATTAGCGGCGAGAAACAGAGAACATTGCAAGTGTGGCGAACTCAAGTGACTCCAGTAGTTCGAGTGCAAGTTCAGAGGAGAAAAACGAGGTTTCCCCACCACGACGAGCAATGGCGGCTGTAATCGGAACGGTAACCCCTTTTGATAACTCGACTCAGTCATGGGAAGAATATAGTGAAATGTTGGACTTTTTCTTCGAAGCTAATGACATTGAGGAGCCAGACAAAAGGAAGGCTGTACTGTTGAGTGGAGTTGGTGCAACTACTTACAGCTTGTTGAGAAATTTAATAAGCCCTGCATTACCGAAAGATAAAACGTACGACCAGCTTACTGCTGAGCTTCAGAAGCACTTCAGCCCCAAACCGAGTGAAATCGTGCAACGATTCAAATTTAATTCACGCATAAGGAGGAACACTGAGTCCATAGCAGAGTATGTGGCAGAATTGAAGAAATTAACACTGCACTGTGATTACAAAGACTCATTGGAAGAAATGTTAAGAGACAGACTTGTGTGTGGAGTGAATGATGACCGAATGCAACGGCGACTTTTATCTGAAACAAAACTCACTTTTGTGAAGGCTTTGGAATTATGCCAAGCGATGGAAACAGCATCTAAAGATGTGAGAGAGATGCAAGGGAAGCTAACAGAGGACACGGCAACGCATGTTCGTGTGCCTAAGACCCAAGTAGATGTCCACAAAGTGTCGACTGACAAAAATCAGCACAAATTCCCCAGTTGTTATCGCTGCAAAGGCCAGCACAATGCCGCCGAGTGCAAATTTGCCACTGAGCTGTGTCATAATTGTGGCAAGCGAGGGCACATTAAGAAAGCATGTAGAACAAAGGTGGGCAATGCACAGGTGCAGAAGGCAACAGTAAAAGGGCAAAAGAATGAAAACAAGGGCCCAGGAAAGGAACAGCGAGCGAATCAACTTAGAGGGGAGGGAGAAAGTGATACAGAAGACATGGGTTTTCACACAATTTACAACACGTCAGAGGAGCTGACCAAGGTAGCGCCCATCACGCGTACCATGAATGTTAATGGAATGAAAGTAACATTTGAAGTTGATACAGGCTGTGGAGTAACCATATTAAGTAAACAGCAATATACACAACTGTGGAAGAAAACAGACACAGCAGAATTAAATCCCTGTTCATTAAAATTAAAAACATACACAGGAGAGAAGCTAGACGTGCTAGGCATGGCACAAGTGAAGGTGCAACACGAAAACAAAGAAAAGGACTTACCTGTAGTAGTAGTTGGGAGCGAAGGACCAAATCTACTAGGGCGAAGTTGGCTACAAGAACTGGCCATGATTGATCAGTTGGTGAATAAAGTGGAATCTCAGCCCAAATTGCAGCTGGAGGAGATCCTCGAAAGACACGCTGAGGTGTTCAAAGAAGGCTTAGGACAGCTAAAAGGTGTCACTGCAAAGATTAATGTGGACAAGGAGGCCCAACCACGATTCTGCAAACCCCGACCGGTACCCTATGCAGTCAAGCCACTGGTCGAAAGCGAGCTACAGAGGCTGCTGGATGACAAGATCATTGAGCCAGTGCAGGTTGCAGAATGGGCGGCGCCCATAGTCCCAGTGAGAAAGCCGGATGGCTCCATTAGAATATGTGGAGATTACAAACTCACTGTCAATCGAGCATCACGGGTGGATCAGTATCCAATTCCTAAAGTGGAGGACCTCTTCGCACAGCTGAACGGCGGCCGACACTTCACGAAATTAGACATGAGTCACGCTTACCAACAAGTAGTCCTGGAAGAAGAATCAAGAAAGTATGTAACCATCAATACACACAAAGGCTTATATACCTACACACGCTTACCATTTGGAGTAGCTTCCAGTCCTGCTATATTCCAGAGAACTATGGAGGGCATCCTAGGTGGAATTCCGAATGTTGCCATTTATTTGGATGACATCCTTTGTACAGGACCAAATGAACAAGAACATCTGAAAACGCTGGAGGAAGTGCTTCAACGGTTGGAGAAAAGCGGTCTGAGGTTGAAAAGAAGCAAGTGTGAGTTCATGGGAAAAGAGGTGGTGTTCCTAGGCCACAAGATCAACGCCAGTGGTCTACACCCTCTAACAGACAAAGTGGAAGCAATTGCGGAGGCGCCTGAGCCACAAAATGTTACTGAGTTAAAAGCCTACCTGGGCTTGTTGAACTATTACCATAGGTTCCTCCCAAAGCTCTCCACGCTGCTGGCACCACTACATACCTTACTTAAGAAGGAAGAAAAATGGTCATGGGGGGTCAAGCAGCAGAAGGCGTTTGAAGAGTCCAAAGCGCTACTTCAGTCCTGTAGTGTGTTAGTGCACTATGATTCAAACAAACCACTCATCCTGGCGTGTGACGCATCACCCTACGGTGTGGGAGCTGTACTCTCTCATCGTATGGAGGATGGCTCAGAGAGACCCATAGGGTTCGTCTCAAGAACTCTTAGTGCAGCTGAGAAAAACTACTCCCAGCTAGACAAGGAGGGCCTTGCAGTAGTATTTGGTGTAAAAAAATTCCACAAATACCTGTACGGGAGACAGTTCGCTATAGTGACTGACCACAAGCCACTAATTTCACTGTTCAGTGAAATGAGAGCCATACCCCAGATGACATCTCAGAGAATTCAGAGATGGGCCGTTACATTAGCAGCGTATGAGTACACCATCGTTTACAAAGCCGGACGGGACCATACGAATGCTGACGCGATGAGTAGGCTACCCTTGGATGGAGGAAGAGACAGCACGCCTGAGGAGGAGGAGAGAGTGCTATTGTTTGAAGATATCGGCGTGCCCCTGGTGAACGCACAACAAATAAAGAAGTGGACAGACAAAGACCCTGTTCTAGCAAGAGTGCGAGAATACATCTTGCGAGGATGGCCGAAGATGAACAGTCCTGAGTTCATTCCCTATGCCCGACGACAGGATGAGCTCAGCACCCAGGAAGGTTGTATCCTGTAGGGAGGACGCGTGGTTGTTCCACCACCTGGTAGGAATGCCTTACTGCAACAACTACACCAAGCACACCCTGGCATCACTCGCATGAAAGCGTTGGCGAGGAGTTACATGTGGTGGCCCAACATGGATGCAGAGGTGGAGGCGCTTGTGAAGTCATGTGCGGCATGCCAGGAGAACAGGAACAGTCCTCCAGCAGCCCCACTACATCCCTGGGAAGTTCCAGATAAACCATGGAGAAGAATTCACATTGACTACGCAGGTCCATGGATGGGAAGAATGTTCCTGATCATAGTTGACGCATACTCAAAGTGGATCGATGCATATTCTGTGAGTAGCTCTACTTCTACTGTTACCATTGAATGTCTTAGAAAGAGTTTCAGCCAACATGGGCTACCTGAAATCATAGTATCAGATAACGGTACATGTTTTACGAGTGAACAGTTCCAAGAGTTTTCTGAAAAGAATGGCATACGTCACATCACGACTGCGCCATACCATCCTTCTTCTAACGGCTTAGCCGAGAGGGCCGTGCAGACGTTCAAGTCACTCATGAAAAAGATGACAGGAGACTCTATTGAAACCCGAATGTCGAGAGCTCTGTTCAGCTATCGAATAACACCCCAATCTACAACTGGCAAGTCACCAGCTGAGCTGTTGTGTGGAAGGAAGTTGAGGTCAACATTTGACTTAATACATCCAGACTTCAGAAACAAAGTGCATGACAAACAAGAGAAACAAAAAGGTTATCATGACATGCATACTAGAGAGAGAATACTGAGAGAAGGAGACGTGGTCTACACCCGCAACTTTGGCTCAGGACCAGCCTGGGTACCAGGAGAAATAACAGAAAAGACAGGCCCTGTGTCATTCAAGGTGACATTAGGCCATGGACAAGTGGTGAGGCGACACATCGACCAAGTTCGTGGTAGGAGCTCCATTCCCCTGCCGATGGCACCAGAGGTGTTGTCTGACAACCATTCTGAGGAGAGCATCAACGAACCACCACTTCAGGTGAAACCTGAGGTACCCGTCTCTGCAGATTCTACGGGCAGCACTGCAGCAGCCGAAACAGTGGAGCAGTCTGAGTCTTCACCTGCAGTTGGCTCACCAGCCGTGAGAAGATCTCAGCGAGCTAGGAAAGCTCCAGACTACTTGAAGGACTATACTTAGTCAGTAGTGAGTTCCCCAGCCACAGGACAAGAATGCGTCCTGGAACCTCACTGGGATGCGGTAGTCAAACCAATTCCCCAGTTAGACTGTTATGTGTGTTATACATGTGAAAAAAAAAAAGAGAAAGAAATTATGTGTATGGCACATGTGTTTAAGAATAGTTTAATCTAGAGGGGAGGGATGTGGTAGACTGCAAGTCTAATTTAAAACATTACTGGCACATGCCTCTAGGGGGAACTACCTGTATTGTTTAGCATTACTACTAAGGGGACACATTAGAATAAGAGTGTGAAAACCCCGCGCAGAATCCATGTTCAGTCATATTGTGTGTGTTGCAGAATAAACGGCAAGAGTTAGCCAAAGAAATAACTCAAGTGTGATCATTGCTACACGGTAGGATATCACAGATATCATTGGAAAGCTTAGATTCCACACTTTTAGAATAGCTCAAAATACCCTTTGGGAGACTTGTTCCTGGTTTTTCCATGGCTGGTCACATATATGTGATTAAGTGTTGTTAGATGAATAAGGGTTTTGGGGTGTGGTAGGGTGAATGGAATTTATAACAAAATGGTTCAAAACTGGCCGGATCCAGGTGGCCTGTCCGTCACCTCCTCCCCACCTGGCATGCTAGTGCTAACAGTTCATTGTAAAATCACGGTGAAAATATAGCCAAAATGACGTGAGATAATACTATCAACTATGGATTAGTGAACCAGATGGAGACAGGGATGTCTATTACAGTGGTAGAAAAATAATTTTTAAAAAAAGCCAATATAAACCTAGCTTCCTAGCACCACTGTTAGTTTGGAAGCTAACGCGTCTGGCTTCTGTCCATCGACATGACAGACAACTATGCTGGCCAATAATAGAGCAGCGGGTATCAAGGATGCCACTGGACTGTGTTCAATATTTTATGACGTCCCAAGGCAAGCCCAGAAGAGTTAAAAACGGCTTCCCGGAGAGAAGCACCATATAAAGGTTGTGTGTTTTGTTATGTTGTTGATAATCACGTGACCAATAGACAGTTAAAACCTACAATGACACCATTTTTCAGTCAACGACCCCTTTAAAATCTGACAGCCTGTACATCTACTGTCACACACTGATGTATCAGCAGTGACAAAATCACAGCCGACAGCTTGACAGCTTTCTTGACAGGCGGAAAACAGACACAGAGTAATAAGCTGAGATTGACTGTAGTTTTCCAAAGTTTGACTGAATTGTGTCAAAGCAGGAAGTGTGTGATCCCCCCGCTCACAGAACACCACAAAAACAGACGCCGACAGCCAAAACAGCCCATCGTTGACGGGGCGTATTACCTATTGTTCCCCCCAAAGATAAATGACCTGAAGCCGGTTGGCATGTTGCTCCTGCAGCTAACTTACCCTCATGCATGAACGCCGTGGTTGATGGCTACTGTCGGGATTTATCAAAGGCACCCCGGACGTGTATCAGGTGCTTGACACAAACAAATCCCTCAGAGGGAGCAGGCGCTTTATGACTCTCACCGAAGTGCGTGCCATCTGTGAGTTAAGGCTCCCATTTACCTCTTCAGACGTGAGAAATATTGCCATGAAATGCTGAGAGCACTGCCAAATGACTTTTTTTTTTTTCCCCATCCTCCCTCCTCCTCCTGCAAAAGGCAGACTCATCCTGGGTTATAGTGGGAAGTGAGGTGCATGTGACATCTGCTTGAAGCCGAAGCCCAACAAGCCTCTATACGTCTTTCTTTCCCCCTCTTTTTTTGGGAGATGTTAGACCCTGCAGACAGGATAGAGGCAAAGCCGAGACAAGATTTGAACTCCCGAGTCAAATGACAACAAGGCAGATGACATTAATATCTCACAAGGATTGGAAGCTCATAAGTACGCACATGAAGACAGTCAGCCTGTCTTTCCTCCGCACTTCTCTTTTTTCTTCTCCGTCATTTTTTCCCCTGGGTGAATTCTCTTGAGGTCTCTTGTTAACGTGCCTCTTTCACAGAGAATGGGTGATCAACAGTTTTATTCACAATAGAAAAGGGATGCTCTCATTTTGTGGTTTGTTTAGTTGATTTTATTCCACCATGATCCTCTGCTCCATCTTTTGTTTTCTGTGATTTGCCAATGCAACTTGATCCTCTGCCTTCTCACACAAATATTTAAATTTACCAGTTTTCTGTTTTCCTGAGTTTGGCTGCCTCTCAAAAGGTCGTCGCCCATTTTAATCCCAGATAAGTGTTTCTAATTAACTCCGTTGAGGAGGTTATGTTTTTGGTGCCGTCTGCCCGTCTGCCTGTTAGCAGGATTATGTACAAACTACTGACCTGATTTCACTGAAACGTGGTGAAAAGTTGGAACTTGGACAATAGAAGAACCCGTTAGATTTTGGAGTTGATAAAAATTGAGAATTTTTTTTTCTGCTTTCTTTAATACAGTATATTTTCTGACATTGTCTTTAATTTTTCTCAGAGTTATGTGTGGAATTTGTTGAAAATAGGGGTGAAAATAGGCCGGTATGGTTTGGTACTCAGTACCATTCAAAGATTTGGTGATGGTATGTGGTACCAGAAAGATTAGAGGGCTGCTCCTCTGTCCAACGTACGGCCTGTTAGTTTGTATGGTGTAGCGAGTCTGTTCAGGTGGTTAGGCTTGATTAAGTTTGACAACTGATGTGGAAATGTGTGTAAATATGTATAAATGTGTACAATGGACAGTGAAAGCAGCCAGCAAGATCATTGGTGCCCCTCTGCCCCCCCTCTCAGACATCTACCTCACCCACAGAGCCATCAACATTGCAGGCGACACCTCCCACCCCTCACACTCCCTCTTCAGGCCTCTGCCCTCGGGGAAATGGTACCGGAGCCTCCGGGCCCCCTCCACAAGACTGCTAAACAGCTTTGTTCATCAGGCCATCAGGACTCTGAACTCTGCCCCCCCACCCCTTCCCAGACTGTACCACACTCACCCACACAATGACTACTTCAGCTGTTGGCACAGAAAGACTGGCACACCAACAGTACTACATCTACTGCTGTAAGTCTCTGCACCTTACTGCAACCATTTGCACAAATGCCATACCTGCTGCTGTCTGTTATTGCAATACTGACCATGTGCAGTCCTATCTGTCACTGTCTGCACCTACACTACTGCATTGAACTTGCAACTACGAGTATTACTGCTCTACTTTTCTGTATATAGGATTGCTGGGTTTTATCGTTTATCTTTATTTGCACTATGGGAGGTCTGGGTCTATCTTTTGTTGCCACTTGCACTCTGGATAACATTATTGTGCATAGACTGTTGTTTTGTTTTGTTTTTCCAGCCTTTTTCCTTTTTTTTATAACGTGCACACCATTGAAGAGAGAGAAACACCATTTCAGTTGTCCTGTATGTCCTGTACATATAGTATATTGACAAATAAAATCTTTGAATCTTTGAATTAGCCAAAGGGTACCCATGCATAAGAATTTAGGTGACTAAATCTGCAATAGATTTAGTCAACTAAATTTTTGTGCCATTTAGTCTACTGAAATTAAAATGGTATAGATAGCTAAATTATGACTAAAAATAAATGATATTTAAGTCAGAAGACTATGACTAAAACTAAATAAAAAATGCTGTCATAATTAACACTGGTGGGAAAAATATGGAAAAAATATAATAAAGCTTGGGAGTCAGCAAGTGCATTGAAGGGTTGGATCCGACCTCAGGTGGGAGATGACTCGACAACATTGCGCTGATTTTGCAAGTATGAAATATGTGCTTGTGTGCATTTTTACTACAGCATGCTGGCACTGAAAAGGACAAAAACAACCTAACCCTATTTGAGATGGCTCATTTGTCTCTCTTCTTTTAACTGGAGTTTAAAAGAGTTAGTTTAAGTTATTCATTGTTTTTAATGGTGACTGCTTTTACTGTCAATTAACTCTTGCCTATGCAAACAATATATACATTAGCTAATGAGGATCCTAATAGCACAAACAAAACAAAGTGTGTGGTTACAAAAACTAACCTTCAGTGGGCTCCTTGAGCGTGTTTCTGTGCTAGTAGACAGTCTTATCTTGGGGTGATAGGAGAGAGTGACACCTGGACTATGTTCCTTATGTTCTGTCTATTCCAACACTTTGTTTTGGTTACAGTTACTGCTGAAGATCCCGCTTCACAAAGATAGGAGGTTGGAAATAGGACTGGGCTTTTCAATGCTTTTGTGGAAATCTCGGGATATTACGCCTTGGTTTTAATCCAAAATGTCGGCAGGGAGGATGTTGCCTTAAACATGCTTTCTTGTTCACATTTTTTTTTTCACTCAAAGAGCTTTGAAGGCTTGTCTTTCAGTGCAGGGTACTTGGTTTCCACATGGTACTTGGTTTGGTACATGGTACTTGGTTTCCACACGGATCTGGATCCTTCATGGACTCATTTGCTAGTTTGTCACTGCATATTATGCAGAGCAGATTTGCAGCAGAGGTGCCACCTGTGCCGGTAAAGCTGGTATTCCGCCTGGTATTTCCTAGTAACTGCACCTTTCTTTTTCTTGGCAGTCTCTGGCTCTTTTACTGTTTCATCAGTGGCCCTTTTTTCCATTTCCTAAGAAACTCTTTAACAATGACTAGTTTTTATCCCCCGCTGGTCGAAGCCCAAAGGGCTCTTTGATCCCTTTGGGCATAGACCAAAGGGGGATAATGTTATGGGACAGTCCGTCTGTCTGTCCCACTTTTGTGAACAACTTCTCCAACAGTTTTGTTCCGATTGTTTTGAAACTTGGTTCCAGGGTTTGATATACACTGAAGACGTGCATATTGCAATTTGACTCTCATCGAATGACCTTGAGGTCAATGGTCAGAGGTCACATTTTCCCTAAATCTTGTAAAAGCATTAACTATTAAAAGAAATAATGTAGGTTTTTCAAATCAATACAGTAGTTGTATATAAGACACATCTTGGACAACTGATACCCTGACCTGAGTCTCTGCTCAAAAGGTCAAAGGTCAGCATCAAAATGGTTTATAAACTATATCTCAACAACAAAGAAAGCTAGAGTTGCCAAACCTGATACACAAATTCACTCTGAAACCATGACCTTTGACTACAGGTTTGGGGTCAAAAGGTCAAAGGTCAAGATTGCCACTCCCTATGTCCTCTTACTATAAGAATGTGTAATGGTGCCTTCATACCAAACGCGAACAGGTGGCGCAAATGTATACAAAATCAATGGAAAGAGGCAAGCACACGCGAAATTGCTCATTCGCGCGTTCGCATCTGAAGGATAGCGCTAACTTTGAGATTCTGCCGTCATTGGAGTAAAAGTATGAACATTGGAGAGTAAAACAGTTTGAAAATGAGACTGACACTCACCTGGAGACAGACGGACCGGGAGCTCTTCAGCTGAATCGGGATGTCAGAGTTATGTACCCACGGACTCCTGCCACAGACATGCTGACAAGGCTAGCAAGCTAGCAACGTAAACACCCATCCAGTTTTCGAGGTAGGGACAACTTTTTCAGGTCAGCCCCCTGGTCGGATAATGTAAACCTAAGCATGACGCTAGTTTGGGGATTTTAGAAATTATAAAGGCAACTTCGCCTGTCTGCATCTCACTCAGATGGTTAATTCATGTCTATTCATGTGTTTACACTGAGCTATAATGTAATTGTGCTGCGCAAAAAACTTGCCCGTTTGTGTTTGGTGTGAAGTCACCTTAAAGCTCTCTAGGGTCCACCATACTTGCTACACTGGTTTACCTTGGGATCCTGCCCTACAACTATGGGTTGTATGCTTTGTTGTATATTCGTGGATGATGGGTTTATCATAATTTGGTTCTGCCACAGTTATTATATAGAAAAGTTGAAAACTGCTCTCCGTCAGTAGCTATTGGGATCTTCAAAGAAAATGGAGACTGGGGATATTGCACTTGCCTCAGTGCTCTTGTTATTCATTTTGGCTAGCTGGCTTACGGGGTTGAATTTCCCAGCATCACCGTTAATTACTGACTGAGGCAGGCGTGTAAAGACTGCGCAGACAGAGACAGGCACGAAAAGAGAGTATTTTGTAACCTGTTGGCAGGGGACCACTAAAGGCCAAAAACTACAAATTTGACACCTGTGTTCACGCATGAAAACTTTACATGTTAATACATCATTTATTTCCCTATGTTAAGACGCATTTTTATAGGTTAGAAGACATTATACTTAAGCAATTTTACATGTGCGGGAGTGCATGTCCGCTACGCGTTGGGCATATGACATGTCATACCCACATTTACTGTATTCATTGATACTGTACAACCCCAAGTGTTATATTGCTTTTATACAACAGTTCTGCAAGCACAATTTATTAAATGACAACAATACTGGACAAAATACTAGAATTTGTTTGTTTAACCAGTTATTTTGTGCAGCTGAGAAAAAAATAGTCCCTTCTAAATGTAGCCAGTAACTGTTGCTAAACATCTCAATCAGCATGAAGACGTCTATTGTCATTTCACACACATGTAAACAAATGAAGTATTGTCAAACGTAAAAGTCAGTGTTTATAATACATACCATTGTTGAGTCGGTACTGCAGAAGGGTCGAGATCAAAAAGTGGCCAATGCTGCCGGTTCCTAGTTAGCATGCTAGCGATTTGGTTTCGACACACTTCACTCGCTTTTTCTTGGCAATTTCAGATGAAACAAAGAGTCCATCACCACAAAGGTATTGTGGTGTGTTAATCGAGACAATAAATCCAAATCTAGCACTACCTATTTTTTTAAAGAGACCTGAAATAGCTTAACGATGTTTATACAATGGCAGACCATGTAAACTGAATATACTGAATAAAGTTGTTGTTGTTTTTTTTTGTTTTTTTTTTTTTCAAAAGGTTGGGACTTCCAAGTCAGTTAAGATTTCTTTTCAAACAGGGAATCACTGTGGAAATTAAGGTATCCAACACAGTACTGCAGTTCTCACTGAGAGTTGACAGTAAATTACTGTAAGTAGTTACACCTTTGAAGCGGAGTGATACATATCCAGTGAAATGCTGGAGTGCAATTATTATGGAATATAGTAACTCCTTGAATCCCTATTGTCCAGTCAGATTGCTCCATCATATAAAATGTTGTATAAAATATAATATTCCAGTTCTAACATCTTAAAGTGTTTTAAAAGACATTAAGACATTCAATATCAGATGTTTTTAGACTCTTTTGTCCAGTTTTTAATATATGAATTAATGTTTGCTGGTAATATTGCATTTGTTTTAATGTCCTGCATCTATTTATATCTTTTTAGTTCAAAAATATGCTATGTGTCAAGTCAGGTTTTTTTACATACCTCTGAAGAGACACAAAACAAGTTTGGTGGTTAATGGTTGCACCTTAATCTTACTTTTCTTCTTCTTTCGGCTGCTTCCTTGTGGGGTCTCCACAGCGGATCATCTGCCTTCATCTCACCCTACCATTTGCATCTTCTGTCACACCAACCCTCTCCATGTCCTCCTTTACCACATCCACAAATCTTCTCCGTCGTCTTCCAGCTCCATCTTCAACATCCTTTGTCCAGCACGTCCGCTGTCCCTCCTCTGCACGTGTCCAAACCATCTCAGCCTTCATTTGTTTTGCACAGTGTCGAGTGTTTTACTTTATTTCTACCCCGTACAAGTATTAATATATTTAAAGATTTTTTTTTAGGGATTCATGAAGCCGAGGAGCGAGGTGAACAATATGAAACGATGAAGGCTGTGGATGTAGTAGCTGCAAGAATTTAAGGCTACTTTGACCCCTGACTGTAGGGAAGAATATGTAGAATCTCACAGATTTAAACATGATTTCATAACAGGCTAGTCTTGCATACGTGCAGCTTCAATAATGGGGATTCAGTAGGGCTAGTTTAAGAATAAGAATGTAGAATATGCTGTCAGTCCAGATATTAATCAGGAAGTGTTAAAAATTGGTTCGGGCACTCTCTTAAATTAAACTGTCTGCTTCTATTGCTGCGTGCATGTTGAACTCATTAATAAATGTTACAATCACAATTTGCATATACGCATTTGAAGCAACCCTGGTGGCATGCTGAGATGTAAGCCCAGGTTGACTGATGGGCAGGTGACTATTTAGTCAGCTAATCATAATATTCAGACACATTATCACTGTGACAAACGAGCTCCCAGGACACATGAGCGCATTATGAAGGTGTCAACTTCGCTTAAAGTCTGTGGGTAATTAAAAAATGATGCGTGTCGGCGAACATCCATCTCACTCTCCAACACAACAAAGAAGCCACGGATTCAGACGGCGGTGATCTGTTCATGTCTTAACAACCCTGGTGGGTGATGCGTATTTTGCAAACTGTGCTACAGAGTCTAAATTGGGACAGGTCTTTGCTGGCTCTGGACAGACTTAATGCTACGAGCACAATAGGTTTTACAGGCATAAAGCCGCTGTGCTCTTCTGTGCTCTGACATTTAATTTATTTTTCTGGGTTATTGTGCTGAACAGTGGTTTGCAAAAAAGATGCTTGTGGTTAAAAAAAATGGGCTGACCTTCTAGCTGCAAGGTTTCAAGCAAGAAAGTTTTATGTGCCAGAGATGTTAATGGTGGTGTTGTACGCATTTGGGAAGTCTTATACGGGCAGCTTCTAAATGATTGATAAAGCAATTAATGTTCCTGGAGTTGGAGAGAGTCCTCTTTACTTTCAAAATAGTCAAAAAGTAAGCGTAACAGTCCAGCACGGTATCATGCATGCATGTAATTGACATGTTAGTCCACTATACAGCAATGATTATCAACCACTGTGCCATGAGTGATTGTCAGGTGTGCTGTGGGATCTTGTCTCATTTCACTTCATAGGTACAAAAAAAGACTATTTCAAAGATTCTGGGTGTGTTTGTAGCTGGCGTGGAAGGAGGACCTGTCGCTCCAATTACTCGGGGGCTCACCCAGCGTGGGCTGGGCGTGGCCACCCTGACGGCTTCTGTGGCCACCCTGTATCTGCCATGAAAATCCTAGGGGAATGCCATCATTCTTTGCCTCATGGCACCGTCAGGAGGGGCACAGCACTTTCAGCAGGACAATGACCCTAAGCACACAGCCAAGATATGAAAGGAGTGGCTTCAGGAACCTCTGTGAATGTCCTTGAGTGGCCCAGCCAGAGCCTAGACTTGAATCCAACGGAACATCTCTGGAGAGATGTGAAAATGGCAGTGCACCGACACTCCCCATCCAACCTGATGGAGCTTGAGAGGTGCTGCAAAGAGGAATGGGCCAAACTGCCCAAAGACAGGTGTGCCAAGCTTGTGGCATCATATTCAAAAAGACTTGAGGCTGTAATTGCTGCCAAAGTTGCATCAACAAAGTATTGAGCAAAGGCTGTGAACACTTGTGTACATGTGATTTCTTAGTGTTTTATTATCTCTGCCAAGGAGGTAATGTTTTTACCAGCGTTTGTCTGTTTGTCTGTCTGTCTGTCTGTCTGTTACCAACATAACTCCAAAAGTTATGAACGGATTTTGATGAAATTTTCAGGAAAGGTGTGTAATGGCACGGGGAACAGATGATTAGATTTTGGTGATGATCTGAGAGTGCATACCTCCACCAAGAGCTTTGTTTGTATTTGTGCAGCAGGATTACACAAAAACTACTGGATGGATTTGGATTAAATTTTCACCAGAGGTGGTTCTTGGGCTAGAGAGGAACCCATTATATTTTGGTGATGATCTGAGAATGCATACCTCAGCCAAGGCTCTTATCTTCTCACAGTGTGTTAGCAACAACACTCCAAAACTGATGGACAGACTTTGATGCAATTTTCACCACAAGTGGCTAGAGGCCTACACACAAACCCATTACATTTTGGAGGTGATCCATGACAAATGGAAGGAGCCTTGGCGGAGGTATGCGCTCTATGAGTGCTTTTCTAGTTTTTAATAAAGTTGCAAAATTTTCAAAAAAAAAAAAAACTTTTTTCACATTGTCATTATAGGGTATTGTGTGTAGAATTTTGAGGAAAAAAATAAATTTAATCCATTTTGGGATAAGGCTGTAACATAAAATGTGGAAAAAGTGAAGCGCTGTGAATACTTTACGGATGCACTGTATATCCCATAATGCAATGCACAGCCAACTGAGCAGTGAGAGGAGAGCTTCACATCACAACATAAACTACCTTAAGGTATTTATATTTATTAATTCAGAAAAAAACAATTTGATTTAATACATATTTACTACAAATTACATGCAGGTATTCATTTTTAACCACAGTTGCTCTGTTACATATTACTGTCTCACCATGATGATGTCATTAATCACACAGCAAAAACAATCCCAGTAGTGTCCGAAATCTTATAATTTTATTGTTATATTGGGTTTACTATATAGTCCACTATATCTAAATTCACTATATATAGCGAGTAGGGAGTGAGTGAGTGAGTGAGTGAGTGAGTGAACATTCCAAACACAGCTGGAGTGTTTTTGGTGAAGTAATTATGCATGAAGCTGGCACTTTTGCCAACTCCTCAGTAAGGAAAGTAGCTATTGGCTTTCCTAAAAGTTGCTAGAAGTCACTAAATGATGGCATTGCCCGATTTGCATAATTGGTCATTTGCATGTATTTGTAATGGGCACTGTAGGACAGAAGAAAAATGTTGTGGGAGAGACAAAAAGTGAGTAAAAAGCACCCTAACTATATTTAGAACTACAAATTAACTTTCTTCTGTTGATTCTTGGTTTGTTTGTTTTAACTTGGCATTTAAATAGGCCATCACTTCTGTATCCTCCAACAAACGGCTTCAACCAGCCTTTGAATTCAGGGTTTGATTCCCACTCCTTTCTGTATTTTTGAGCATACAGTTTAGATTGCGACATGATGAGCTAGATGCTACATTTTTAGCCTCTCTCTCTCTCTCTCTCTCTCTCTCTCTCTCTCTCTCTCTCTCTCTCTCTCTCTCTCTCTCACACACACAGTGGACGAAGTGTGTACGTGACTGAGGCTGTTAGTCAAATGCAGTGATTCATTAGTGTGACACTGACAGTGAAGAAACATTTACATCGATTGGGGGGGGGGGTGCAGGCGCAATTCATTTGCAGTCTGGACGTGAGTGGCATGGACGTGGGTCTCCTCTCTGACTGCAACTAACTGCTGCACGAGGCCACGGTGAGACTGACCGCTTATGAGTGCATTGGGATGGGGAGAAGCTCACAGTAGCACCCACTACTTGTTGAAGATAGTAACTGCAAAGGAATAGTGCTTTCACATCAGTAGTCACTGTGGCTAGTGATTTTCCAAAGTTACTAGCCATTCAGCCTTTTCACTAGCCACAATTTTGTAGTTGGAAAATTATGTTTGATATAATCATATTTGATTATTGCATGCTAAACTGTAGTTGAATTAAATGTACATCCTTTTTAAATGCAATGACCCTTATGCATACATAAAATAACAAGAGAAACACTGTCTGTTTAAGTAGTTATTAATGGCAGTAAATACTTGTAAAACAGTCGAGAAAAATATTTGGAATATGAGAGTGAAGTACAGGTAGATTTAGGGTCTGTCCCAATTCTCATTTCTTCCCTTTCCCCTTCGCCTGCCCCTTGGCCTTTGAAATCAAGGGCCCCTTGTTCTCATCAGAAAAAAGAAAAAAAAGAAAACTGATCAGAAAAAAGTCTCATCTTACAGAGAAAAAATGTCTCAAATTTACACAAACTATTCTAATCAGTAGAAAGTCAGAAATTTGCTCGAAATAAAGCTGTAAATTTGCAGAGAAAATTTTGGACCCCCTGGTGGGCCGTTTTTGGCCCAAGGACCATATGTTTGACACCCATGGACCAGCCCATTAAAAATGCTTATTTAGATGATTTACTTCCATGAAATAGATGAATATCACAACAGAATGTAAATAAATAAAATAAAATAAAATAGAAAGCACAGATAGATGAAAGCTCACCTTAGAAAAAGCTTCATTTGTTTTTTTACAGCAGCAAATCACAGTCAGTTTTTCCTCTGTGTGGTAAGAAAACTTAATTTGCACAACTGCAGACATTAAATGGGAGCTTCTTGCTCTAAATATAATGCTAATACTCATGTTTAACCACAGAGGTAGGAGCTGATGTTGAGGGCTACTCACTGCTCCATCACAGCATTTCTTCCCACTGGGTTGCGGTGTGAACTGGGGCAGGACAGGAGACCAGCCCGCGAAGCAGCCTGTCTGTGTAAAGCAGATGGGGGTCCAGGTGACAGTGGACCAACGAGCACACACTATGTGCAGATAGTGCTGTTGGGAATTGTAGTTTCGTAGTCTCACATTACAGATAGGTTTTAATTTAGATCCCGTCTAAGGAAACTGCAACCCGCCGAGCCCTGCACGTTACAGTCTACAAAACACCAGAAAAGTCGCCTGGTTCGTCGCTAGTCGCTTTTGACAGAAAAAGTCGCCAAGGGTGTTTGAAAAGTTGCCAGATTTAGCGAGAAAGTTGTCAAGTTGGCAACAATGGAAGCTGGCACTTGGGTAGTGTTGAGCCAGTCGGGACTCTCTGGCCTAACTGACGTTATCCTCCAGGCTAGTTAGCATTTTTTAACAA
Organism: Pholidichthys leucotaenia; assembly: GCA_020510985.1. Lineage (NCBI taxonomy): Eukaryota > Metazoa > Chordata > Actinopteri > Cichliformes > Pholidichthyidae > Pholidichthys > Pholidichthys leucotaenia. The sequence continues at coordinate 335,567,758 of CM035844.1, forward strand.
ACTGCTTTGAAAACTTGACCCAAATTAAGATGGGTTTTGCCATTAAACTGCCTTTAAGGACTGATGCAGTTTCAGTCATTATCCTGGGGTACTGTGCATACAACCTTCAACTAGTAAGTCTTTTTATCACAGGATTTATGCTATTTAATGTAACGCTAGCCACTATTAGCCTTGTGGTATGTGGGTTGGGTCTAATTACAGATTCTAGTGTTTGAAGGCAGGGGAAAGTGAAAATATTTTGACACAAACCTGTAAGACAATGAAAGGGTTTTTTTTTTTTAGAAAAAAAGGGCATAAGATTCCATTTTGGACAGTGTAGATTTGTAGGGGATTTATAGCCACTGGAGTGCATCTTTATATTCTGGCTGAGAAAATATTTGATTTATTTCTGTCTATTGCTTATTGTCACAATTTGGATTACATCAGAGGGTATGTGTGAATAGTCTTTGATTTTCCTCAGATGTAAGAAAAAACCTCACAAAGGCACAAATTTACATGAAAAGGGTTGCAAGTATATGTATGTACATTTGTGTGAAAAAGGTGACAAATTTATCATAAAAAGTTGCAGCACTTATGAGAAAAAAGTCCAGATTTCTTGAGAAAAGCAAAAATCACTCTTTCAGAGGTTTTCATGGCATATCTCGTCTCATCGTGTTGCGTTAAATCAACAACATGTATGGGTGTTTTAATGTAGGCCAGCCACGTGACACTGGTACAAATAAACTGGTGTCAAAATTAGTTCTAAAATCCCTGTAGCTGTGAGATACTATATAGGAGTTCTATCTGTTTGATTAGTCTTTTTTTTTCTCTTCTGCAGTTCCACACAGATGGCTGCATATTTAGCTTTTTTGTTTAGAATAGAAAAACGTTCTTCTGAACATGGCACAGTGAAACACTTGAAATAGTCTCCATATTTTCCTCCAGCTCACCTACTTTCCAAGCAACTGTGACACTAAAGGCAATCTGTGATGTATTGGAAATGGCCCGTGTTCCGCTCGGTCTGTCTGATGCGACAGCCCGTGGCAGCAGAGTCCCACTTATCAAGAACGTTGAAGGATCTCTGCTTCCCAACCTCTCTTTGTATCGCTTCAACTCGATAACAGACTTCGGTGGGTTTTCCTTCTTTTTTTTTTTTTCTATGGAGTGATCTTTCTATGGAGTGATCATAAGGTGAGAGCTGGCATTGTGGTTGTCTGGCTGACTGAAAGCACTGTGCTGTGATAAGATTAGGGCAGCATTACTGAATGGGAAAAGGCTCTTGCACACAAGTGAAGCAGGAAGCTGGATGAATTTGGAGGGCCTTGGATGGCTCTGGTGAGACAATTACCGCCATGTGCCAAGGACGTGTTTTCAAAAATGCACTGAGGAAAACGAGGAGGGAATGGAAAACATGGCATCTCTGAAAGAGAAGTCTTTATCCTTTGCTGCAGGTTTGCAGGGCATGAAGAGCTCCAAATCCAATATTTCTCTGAACCATTTGCCCTTGCTTTGAAAATAACCAGTCACTAAAGAATACCAGTGTTATCTGCAGAGCGACTTATTATGAGACGACATTTCTTATGAGAAAAATTTGCTCTCACACATCTTGCACACTTGCCAATTAAATCGGGTTTGTGGTACAGTGTTTTGTCGGGCTGGAGTGTGGGCCTCGAGTTAATAAGAGCAGCATCTGAAATAAGACAGAGAAGCACAACATCGATAGAAGAAAGTACATTGAGCTCGTTGAAGCCATTTAGGGAGAAATCCACTTCAGGATTGTGCCTTCGATAGCACCACAGAGACTGTTCCTTCATTTGTTGTATGCAGTTTTTTAAAGGACTAGTTTAATTAAAATCAGATGCAGACTTGTAGAAACTAAGATCAAGCAGCACCAGAGAAAAATAAATGTTTCTGACAAGCCTGTGACCGGTCCTCCTGAGTATCTAGTCGGTGCTGGACCATAAAATGCAGCTGGGCCTTCATTACTGTATACTGTCCAATCAGATTAGGTGGGGGCCGGTTGTCTCACTCATGGGGTGTCACTCGTCAGTCAAAACTGAAATGCGTGTAAAACTGTATCCTTGGGCATCCACAGGTCTGTAAACCATTGTTTTACCTGCAGAGATACTGGTAATCATGTTATTGCCTCCACCAAAGAGGTAAAGGAACCAGGGTGGTTTGTCTGTTAACAGGATTATGCAAAAACTACTTAATGGATTGTGATGAAATTTTCACCAGAGGTGGCCCTTGGGCTAAGGATGAACCCATTAGATTTTGGAGGTCATCTGAGAGTGCATACCTCTGCCAAGGCCCTATATTCTTGCAAGGCCCTATCTTCTTGCAATGTGTTAGCAGGATTATGCAAAAACTACTGGACAGATTGTGATGAAATTGTCACCAGACATGGCCCTTGGGCTGCAGATGAACCCATTAGATTTTGGAGGTGATCCACAAGCACATACAGCGGGAAAAATAAGTATTGAAAACATCAACATTTTTCTCATTAAACATATTTCTGATGGAGCCACTGACCTGAGATTTTCACCAGATATCAGTAACAGTCCAAGTAATCCATACATACAAAGAAATCAAGACAACTGTTCACAAAACAAGCTATATTTAATAAAGTGGGAATACAGAGAATAAGTATTGAACACATTTGGTGAAATTCATTAAATATTTAGTAGAAAAGCCTTTGTTGGTAATAACAGCTTCCAGACACCTCCTGTATGGAGAAACTAGGCGCAGGCATTGCTTAGGAGTGAGTTTAGCTTATTCCACACAAACTGATCTTCAGCTTGTTCCATAGATTTTCAATTGGATTCAGGTCAGGTAACTGACTGGGCTATTCTAGCAGTTTTATTTTCCTTCTCTGGAGCCAGCTGAGAGTTTCCTTGGTTGTGTGTTTGGGATCATTGTCTTGCTGAAATGTCCACCCTCATTTCATCTTTAGCATCTTGGCAGATGGCAACAGATTCTTATCAAGGATGTCTCTGTACATTTGTCCATTCATCTTTCCTTCAATTATATGAAGTCTGCCTGTGACATGTGCTGGAAACAGCCCCACACCATGATGGGATGTGCAGTGCCATTTCTCCTCCAAACATGCGTGTTGTGGCATCCAAAAAGTTCAATTTTGTTCTTATCTGACCAGACTATATTTTCCCAGTATTTCACTGGCTTGCCCAGATGTTGTGCAGCAAACTTTAAACAAGTTTCAATATGCTTTTTCTTCAGCAATGGAGCCTTGCGAGGTGAGCGGGTATAGAGCCCATGTTGGTTGAGGGCATTACTTATTGTTTTTTAGATTTTTAGATTTAGTATACTTTATTTCTTTGAAACAGCAGTACCTGATAACAGCAGTACCTGATAACTCCAGGTCTTTCTGGAGCTCTCCACAAGTGGTCTTTGGCTCTTGAATAACTCTTCTGATAATTCTTTTGACTCCCCTGTCAGAAATCTTACGAGGAGCTCCTGGTTGCGGCCAGTTTATGGTAAAATGATGTTCTTTCCACTTCCGAATGCTGGCTCCAACAGTGCTCACTGGAACATTCAGCAATTTAGAAATGCACCTGTAACCAATACCATCATTATGTTTTGCAACAATAAGGTTGCAAAGGTCTACAGAGAGCTCTTTGCGTCTACCTATCATGTGTTCTTTGTGCTGTAACAATCTGATATTCACAGACCTTTCTAAAGGCTATCACTCAGGACCTAACCCTTTAGCATTCATGGTCGATCTGATACACCATCTGCACGCACCCTCTGGTGGCCAAGAATCTTTTGAAAAAAAATTTCAGTTTAGATATCAGAAATTCCAAAAACTGTAACTTGAAAGTGGTAAGAGATAATGGCTTACTGTAAATGAGAAAAATGTAGAATATGATCCAAACCTTATGATGGGAGTAAATTTACTCATCTAACTTACATAATGTAACGGCAGGCATATCGGATTACATAACTTTCAGTAAAACTTGACTTTGGGCATATTTACATAGAAGGGTTTGTTTTTTTGTTTGTTTGTTTACTTGTTTTTTGTTGTCTTATCCTCAAAATATATGAGCCAGAAAATCAGTACAATGTAAGCAGCCTGATAAAAACATCAGACCTAACACGCGTCATGCGTCTCAATGCATCTCAGTGCATCTCAGTGCGTCTGTTTGCTCATCCTGGTTCCTTATTTTGTCTTCTGCCGGTCATTTTCGCTTTCTTTCCCACATGCAGAAACTCTCACATTTATCTTCTGATTATTTTACCCCGACTTTGGTTACGCAGTGCTGCTGAACCAGCAGTATTCTTCTCTCTGTCACATGCATACAGTATGTGCATGTGCGGGTCCATCTTGTGCTGTCACAGAAGGTAAATATTACCCTTCAGAATTGTCCTCAGAAGTTAAATAATCCCTTTTAGAATCATAGTCGGCAAAATTCAGAGCAAATGCTTCCTCCCGCACCACTATTTGAACATGTCTTCTTCTGCACTTCCAGTTCAAAGAGGTTCTGGGCAGATGGGGGCCCAGTCCTCCAGAGTGAGGGGGTGCTAGGATTTATGCTATATGTGTCTACCATCCAGTCCCTGATGGCTGTCTTTCTCTCCCCTTACACCCAGTGATGTGTTTCATTCCAGTCCACATATCTCTCACATTTTTCTGCTGTAGTTTATCCTCTAACTTCCTCCTGTAATTGTCTTTACACATCCTCAGCATCTTTCTCAGTTCACGCTGCACCCTCCTCAGTTCCTCTCTGTCTCCAGACCTAAAAGCCCTCTTCTTCTTGTTTAGAAGTGTTTTCAGGCCACTGGTGATCCATGGTTTGTTGTTGGGGAAACAGTGCACGGTCTGGGCTGACATGGTTGTGTTTTCACAGAATTTGATGTATTCTGTGATGCAGTCAGTCATGTTGTCTATGTCCATCTCATGTGGCCCACAGAGTGCATCCCAGTCTGTTGTCTTAAAGCAGTCCTGTAGTGCATCAGCAGCCTCCTGTGTCCACCTTCTCACAGTCCGTGTGTGAGCAGTCTGCCTTTGTAAAAGGGGAACATACTTGGGGGTTAACAGAACCAGGTTGTGATCAGATCTGCCAAGGAGGGGGTAGAGCTGTGGCGTTGTATGCATCTCTGACATTGGCATACAGGAGATCCAACGCTTTATTTTCTCTGGTGGGACAGTCAGCAAACTGGTGGAAGTTTGGTAATGTTTTGTCCAGTGAGACATGGTTAAAATCTGTGATGGCCATAAATGCATCAGGATGCTGGGCCAATAGAGTGGCAGCAGTGGAGCCGATGATGTCACAGGCCACCGCTGCATCAGCTGATGGAGGAATGTAAACAGTGATTACAATGTGCACATGAGCTCTCTTGGCAGGTAATAAGGTCGCATACTCACAGCGAGTAGTTCAATGTCCGGGCTGCAGAGACATTCCTTCACATAAATGTGTCCAGGATTACACGACCTGTCATTCACAAAAAGTGCAATCCCTCCTCCCTTCCTTTTACAGCTCCTTATAACGTCCTTGTCCAACTGGACAGTCTTGAAGCCGAGTAACGTGATGTTGTTGTCCAGTATATGTGAGTGAGGTCACATTTCTGTAAAACACACAATGCTGCTCTCCTGGTATTCTCTCTGTATTCTGACCAGCACTGTGAATTTGTCTGTCCTATTTCCCAGAGACCTCATGTTCCCTGTTATTAACACTGGTACTGTTGATTTAAACTTTCTCCTCCTCATTCCACCCTTTGCTCCAGCTCTTTACCCCCGGCGTCTCCTCCTCAGCTTGTCTGGGATCAGAAGCTTCGCCTCAGGTAGCAATGTGGGCTTGTTCAGCGCAATCAGCTGGTCACGTGTGTAAACAATCCTTTTGACTCCGCTCGTATTGTTTTCCATAGCCACAAAGAAAAATAGCGGGGAAACCAATAAAAAAATAGTAAAACTTGGTCCAGTCATTACTCGAGTCTTGTTACCAAGCCTTGATAAGAAAGAACACACTCGAGACAGAATACACTAAATAAAGATATAAAGTTAGGAAAACATTAACAGGAGCTGCTGTTACCAGCTGCCATTCCTCCGGCACTGGAATATACAGTATATATATATATAAAATACTTCTAGGAATGGTGTCAGCATGTGGAAAAGTGCATTATATTGTATGTCCCCTTTAAGGGCCTGAGACCAAGTTGATACCAATGCTACTGTGTATGTACACTACGTCTTGGTATTGACTTGGTCTTTTTTTATTTATTTATTTATTTTATTTAACCTTTATTTTACAAGGAGGAAAAAATCTCATTGAGATCAGAGCTCTTTTATAACAGGATCCTGGCCAAGACAGCTGCAGGAATACAGAGTTTAAAAGAAATATTTACCAGCACACATACATACATATACATGAAGATGTAATAAAATAAATTACAGACCAAGATCTACATTTGCATCAACCACGTAAAGCATTCACAGATCATTTTTACAGCTTCCAGTCCATCTAATTTTGATTTAAAGTAACTCAGTGATATTAGCTCCTTATTAGTGCTGGGAACGATCCCTAATTTCCAGAATCGATTCAATTCCGATTTGATTCGATCCAATCCCAGTTTGATCTGGGAAATTACCATTTTAATAGCCATTGTACTTGCCAGGAAAAAAAAATCTTGGAGACCTAATGCTGCAAATTCTACCAAGAATACTCTTAACTTTGTTAATACATAAATTATCACATATAGAACTGACCCAAAATCAGTTACAGTAATGCACTTTTTATTATTTAACTTGTGATTTCACAAAGGGCTCACAAGTGCTTTCTTTAGTGCAAAGGGTGTGTAGTGTCAAGTTAACAACCCAGAGTCAGTAAACAACTTCAGTGCATGAAGCATGTATACATAATCTCACTGTATTTCAGTCCCTCCAGGATTGTTGGCCCAGTCTCACTGTTGGCCCACCCAGACCCGGCAGCCCGCATAGCGCTAACCACGGACGCGTCAGATGTGGCCATAGGGGCCGTAGTGGAACAGCAGGTTGCCGGGGTTTGGCAACCACTCGCATTCTTCAGCAGATCCCTAAGCCTTTCTGCAACTGTGGGGGTCCCCCCTACAGTTGATAGTGCTATGAGATGACTGTTGTTGTGAAATGGCGCTATATAAATAAAGTTGAATTGAATTGAATTGAATTGAATTAAGCGAGGCTGAGCGAAAATACAGCGCGTTTGACAGGGAGCTGCTGGCGCTCCACTTGGCTATTCGCCATTTCCAGTTCTGGTTGGAAGGGCGGCGTTTCACCGCGTTTGTCGACCACAAACCGCTCACTTTTGCGATGTCCAAAACTTCAGAACCGTGGTCAGGGCGGCAACAGAGACAGCTGGCCGCAATTTCTGAATTTACCACCGATATTCAGCACGTAGCCGGTAAAATCAATGTGGTGGCAGACTGTCTGTCACGCGCAGTAACAGCACCCGTCCGCGCGGAAACGGATTGCGCGGCCGCTCACCCAGAGCGCGGTAACAGCACGGACACGCGCGCGGCTCCGGTCCACATGGGAATAGATTGTGCAGCCATGGCGGCGGAGCAGAGCGAGGACGCGGACGTGCGCGCGCTCCTGTCTGGACCAACAGGGTTAAGGCTGGAACGCAGAAATCTACAAACCGGTTTCCCCCCCGCTTATCTGCGATGTATCCACAGGGCGACCGCGCCCGGTGGTGCCAGCCGCGTGGCGCCGTCGCGTTTTTGACGCCGTGCACTCCCTAGCACACCCAGGGGTGCGCGCTTCGGTGAAAATGGTGGCGGAGAAGTTTGTTTGGCCGAGCCTGCGCAAGCACGTGAAGGAGTGGGCTAAAACCTGCATGGCTTGCCAGCGGGCTAAAATTCACAGGCACACTAAGGCGCCCTTAGAACCGTTCCACATTCCGCCTAAAAGGTTCGATCATGTGCACGTGGACCTCGTGGGCCCCCTGCTCACTTCACAAGGGTTCACGCATCTCTTGACAATGGTGGACCGAACCACTCGTTGGCCGGAAGTGGTCCCGTTAACATCGACCACAGCGGCAGAGGTGGCACACGCTTTTTTAACAGCCTGGGTAGCGCGGTTCGGGGTCCCGTCAGATATTACGTCTGATAGGGGACCTCAATTTGCGTCGGAACTGTGGTCAACAGTGGCCAGCGGCTTAGGGGCGGCGGTACATCGCACGACCGCTTACCATCCCCAGGCCAACGGTTTATGCGAGCGTTTTCACAGGTCTTTGAAGGCAGCCCTCAGAGCGTCACTGACGGACACAGATTGGGTAAACAAACTACCATGGGTTTTATTGGGGTTGCGTTCGGCACCCAAAGAGGATCTAGATGCCTCACCAGCAGAATTGGTCTTCGCGCAACCGCTCAGGCTGCCAGGTGAGTTTTTACCGGACCACATGGCACCAGGGCCCCCCCCGATCCGGGGGTCTCTGAGTAACACGGGAGCAGAAATGCTCCCGGGCCCCGCTCATCACTCTTTCCCGCGTGTGTTCGTGCCCCAGGCTTTACGAGACGCAGAGTTTGTTTTTGTCAGGCACGATGCGCAGCGGCATAGTCTCCGCCCACCTTACGACGGTCCATTTCGAGTGCTGGAAACCGGGGAGAAATATTTTGTGCTAGATTTGGGGGGCAGGAGGGAGACGATCAGTATCGATAGATTAAAGCCTGCTTTTGTGTTGCATAACGAGTCTGTACGGCCGGTGGGCACGCCTCGACGCGGCAGGCCTCCGAAGGGGCTGCCCCGGGACCCCCCACGGGGGGCAAATAACCCTTCTCCCCCTCACTCCACAGATGCACAGCAGGACGGCCCAACACAGAGCAGGAGACCTGCATACAGCAGATTCGGGAGAAGATTGAAACCTAAGCTGCATGCAGAATGATGTGTTTTTTGGTCAGGTTGTTTGGGTTGCTGTGAGATTCTGTTGGGTTGGTGACATGCTGTATGACTGTTGTATGACTGTATGTGGGTGCCCAGTCTTTCGCGTGGAAGGGGGGAGTGATGTGGAGCCTATAGTTATAACCTTTGTGACTCACATGTGGCTGGCTGAATTCAGCCAAGAGAGACTTTGAGCTAGCCACGTGTATTGACTTCACACCTCAAGAGGAAGACGTGTCTGCACCCCCTGGGGACTCAGGAGAGAGGAGAAGATTACCCGGCCTGACCTTTGGGGGTTAGAAAGGAGAACAGAAGGACTCTGGGTGTTCTATTACAGATGAAAGGATGTAGCTGAGTATTGAGACTTTTGTGTGATGTATTGTTAGAGATGAGTGTATAAATGTATGTGTGTGACTGCGTCCTGTCTCTTTTCACTCCGATCGAGAGAGGACGTAGGATGAATGAGAATTAAAGCAGATACTGGAAAAATCATCCAGTCTCCTCAATTCTTGACTCCTACAGTACAGATTTTAAAGTAGCTGCTTTTTCCACAGTTTACAGTGATGCTGTTCTATGTAACGCCAAAAAATTTCCTGTTAAACAGTGATTTATGTAGAACTAGAAAAGCACTCGGAGAACGCAGACCTCCACCAGGCGGCACAGTTCCGCCCATACAGTGTTTGTGTGTACGTTTTCAGATTCCTTGACCATGAAAACATATGACTAGCAATTGGATTGACAATGATAGGATTAGCGGTTCAGTAGTTATTCACGAAAATGGCATTTTCCGTAATGGTGGCGACAGTTCCCCCCATACAGTGTTTGTGTGTACGTTTTGAGATTCCTTGACCATGAAAACATATGACTAGCAATAGCACGGTGATTCTCCGCATCCTCTGTGTTATCTCCCTGCCTTTTTTTCTTTCTCATGCACTCTGCACTCTGTTGTCTTCTGTGCTTCACACTTTTAGACTTTGAACGAGGCATGACTGGCAATATCGAGCAGATCTTCTTTTTTAAAAAAAAAAAAAAACCTCCTGGCGGAGGTAATAAGAAAAAAAATAAATAAAAAAAAATAAAACTAAGCTCGACGAGCTTCAATGGCATCTGGGGGATAGCCCTTGCCCGAGTTGCTGCATTTCTTCTCTCGCAGCAGCACGGTGATTCTCCGCATCGTCTGTGTTGAAAATGGCCCTATCTCACAATGTCAAAGAATCCTTTAAAAAATTCCTGGATGCAGACGGTGATCCGGATCATCCCCAAAATTTAATCAGTTCTTCTTTGTACCATTTCCAACAACGCCTGAAAGTTTCATCGAAATCCATCCAAAACTTTTTGAGTTATCTTGCTAACCAACAGACAGACAAACCCCGGCAAAAACATAACCTCCTGGCCTGCGGCCTGGCGGAGGTAATTAAATGCTCAGTAAAATTTTCAAATAAATGACCACCATTGTATTCTTGCTGCGAACTTAAGTTAAAAAAAAAAAAGAAATAAAAGAATTAGTCATTACAACTAAATTGCATTGAATGCATGTTGGAGTATGGAGAAAACTAGAAAAGCACTCATAGAGCGCATACCTCCGCCAAGGCTCCTTCCGTTTCTCATGGATCACCTCCAAAATGTAATGGGTTTGTGTGTAGGCCTATCGCCACTTGTGGTGAAAATTGCATCCAAGTCTGTCCATTAGTTTTGGAGTTTTGTGGCTGACACACTGTGAGAAGAGCCTTGGCTGAGGTATGCATTCCCAGATCATCCCCAAAATGTAATGGGTTCCTCTCTAGGCCAAGAACCACCTCTGGTTAAAATTTAATCCAAATCCATCCAGTAGTTTTTGTGTAATCCTGCTGCACAAATACAAACAAAGCCCTTGGTGGAGGTATGCACTCTCAGATCATCACCAAAATCTAATCATCTGTTCCCTGTGCCATTACACACCTTTCCTGAAAATTTCGTCAAAATCCGTTCATAACTTTTTGAGTTATGTTGGTAACAGACAGACAAACAGACAAATGCCAGTAAAAGCATTACCTCCTTGGCGGAGGTAATAAACTCAAGTGTTGCTGTTGTGTCCATCTCCAAACTCCCAGGCTGCGGGCGTTGCAATTCATCGCACAACCGCGTACAACCCACAGGCCAATGGGTTATGCAAGCGTTTTCATAGATCACTGAAAGCAGCACTTAGGGGTTCACTGACGGATGCAAACTGGGTAGACAGGTTGCCGTGGGTTTTATTGGGGTTGTGCTCTGCGCCAAAAGAGGATTTGGAAGCTTCCCCGGCAGAGAGCTTGTTTTTGCGCAGCCCCTATGGCTGCCCGGGGAATTTCTGCCAAATAATCCCGCGCCGGACAGCTGGCCGTCTCAGCTTTTGCAGCGTAGCGCAAACACAGGCACGCTGCCGGGCCCGGCCCACCACTGTTTTCCGCGTGCTTTTGTGCCTAAAACTTTGAAGAACGCGGAGTTCGTGTTCGTCAGACACGACGACCAGCGCCCTCCATTGCGCCTGCACACATGTTGAAAATGGCCCTATCTGACAATGTTAAAGAATTCTTTAAAAAATTCCTGGATCCAGATGGTGATCCGGATCATCCCCAAAATTTAATCAGTTCTTCCTTGTACCATTTCCAGCAACGCCTGAAAGTTTCATCGAAATCCGTCCAAAACATTTTGAGTTATCTTGCTAACCAACAGACAGACAAACAGACAGACAAACCCCATCAAAAACATAACCTCCTGGCCTGCAGCCTGGCGGAGGTAATTACGGCAGCACCTTCTTGAATCTTGAATTTACAAACTAAGACCCTGAAAAATTTGAGGTCGTCTTCTGTGCTGAAATCCACAACGAAGCAGGGATGCTCCTCCACTGACAACCTCTAACCTTCAGAAGGTCTCGGTGCAGGATGGATCTTGGAGTGGAAACCCGGTCTTCACAGATGAGAAGGGAAGATGAAAGGAATAGATTTCACAGTAAAATTAATAATCATATTTTTAAATCCCCACACCACAGTAGGGTTTAATAATTTAGTTTCTTTTATTTTTTGTTGTTTATATTTTAACTACAAATTAACTTTCAATTTTTGAAAAGGGTTTTTGTTCATTTCAGTTTAGCTCTATTGAGTAAAAAGGGCTCGTACTGCAGCCTTTATTAATTCTACCATTATCATTTTATTGTGATTCATTATATTCAAATCTCTCACTTAAGTGCTAGAAGTCCATAATCTCATAAAATATACCTTTATTCTGCATTTATTCACAGCTCTTAACCAACAGTTAACTACTGCATCCATAGTTTGTGAAAGAAACCACTATGATGCCGGATAAATTATTAATTTATGACACAAATGTTGAAACAAACAAATGATATTTTACTTACAATTTCAGCAGCTCCCAGTCTCCCTCTCTGTTCACAGGTTTCAGCCAGTCTCAGTGCACTCTCCATTTATCAATCGTCAACTTTATGTTCCAACACAGCGCTGCACGTAGTACAAAACCGTTTATCCCCACTTTATGAAAAATATTCAGAAGCTGTTGAGGACAGTCTTTACGGAGACTTTTGTTGATAAATTAAGAGACACGCACATTAACAACTCCGTTCATGTAAACACGGAAGTAAAGACGTGCACACACGCCACAGGGAACTCTTGCCGGATGAGAACCGTTTTAACACCACAGAAGAAGAGCTAACATATCCGTTAGCTTGTTAGCTGTTAGCTCCATTAGCGCTCTGGGTGTTTCTGGTTCTTGGGCCATGGTTCCTGGCTCACTGACCCGGTTTCAACCCAGTCAGACTCAGCAGACATTCACAAATGTAAAAGCATTATATTAAAAGATCGATCTGCGAATTTTGTGGATCGATTTCGGCTCAGTCAAACGTGGCTCGATCCATATCGTTGTATCGATTTTTTGAACCTACCCCTACTCCTTATGAGGATGAAGCAGCCTAAAAACCTAAAAACTCTTTTCCCTAATTCAGTTCGCACTTTAATTATAGAAAGTAGATAAGAATCCTATGATCTACGAGAATACTTGCCTGAAGATTTTTGAATTACTTACAGTATGTCGGTCCCTTGATCTCCTAGACTAGAGACACACCAAGCCAACATCTGTGACAAAACCTGATGAACAACATCCTGCTGCGTCATCTTTAGTCGAGTTTGTCGCTGTTTAAAAAAAGCTGAATTTGGACACACCAGGAAGACTAAAGCCAACGGCAGACAAGCTTGTATGTTCTGCATATGCGTCAGCAGGTGGCGCTTGTCTTTCATTGTCACTCAGTAGGGAAACCATAAGTCCTTTGATAGCTAATATAAACAAAGGGTTAATATAATTCTCAGTGGTCACAGTGGCCATACAGAGCTGGCTTCTGTGTTTCTTCTTTCCAGGTAGCCATGATTGTTTTTCTCCCACTCACTGATCCACTTTTATAACTGCCAGTTGGAGTGCTCTCTTTCGCTCATTCAGCATGTCAGTTAGGGCCAAAAAAGCTCAGACGAGGTTTATTTTGTGTCGACAGTTTGGGATACATCAAGCAGACGAGGTTCAGATGGATCAAACCTGCCAGGTGGCCGATCGTCGGCATCTCTAGCTTCAAACTTTTGGTCTCAGTCTGGTCTTGGCGTGGTCATGACAACAATACTGATATATATTTGTTTGTATGGGAAACTTGCTGCCTGTAGAGAGCACCTGTAATGATATTCTCGTATTAATCTATTTTGACCTTGAACATTGGATGGACTTTAATGGTTAAACTTTATCTCACTAATGCACACACGTCTAATCAATGACCATGCTGTGGAGCAGGCTGTGCTTTCGTGTAAGAATTAGAAATGACTCCACACTTGGATGAACATGATTCTGCATTTGTGCATTCCTGCTCTCTGGGACCCTTCTAGCTCCGCCCACCCCCACCTGGCCGGTTATCAACGAGCAGCATTTATCCGTTCTCCGGCCGCCCGCTGCCCACTGACTGCTGTCCGACTAAGAGGGTTTTGGGCAGGTGCTGGGCCCTGACATTTACTCCCCCATTGTTCCCCGCATCCTAATCCCTCTATTGTGAGCGATTAGCAATATCCCGGTCCCTCAACTCCGGCCCGGGCGAACAGGCGGTGTGGGGTTGGGAATGGTGCCACAAATGAACAAGGACAATGCTGTGTCACTAACTACGCTGTCTAATTTCATTACGCTGACACATTAGCGCTTCAGTGGCTCTGTGTCTGTGTGTCTGTGTGTGTTTTGTCCTGATAGGGGAGGACTGCACATGATCGACAGCAGTGGTCGATGTGTTGGGCAGGTCGGGTCCTTGTCAGAATCACTCTTAAGGACGCCTCATTTCTGTAATCCTCTGGAGGTCTACAGCATTGCTGACGATGAAAGCGCCACAATTTTACCCCTGTGCCAGAGGTTGGCAACATTTAAGAAGGAAAGAGTCATTTTGAGCAGCTTTCGTCCAAAAAGGAAATCTGCATGGACAGTATATTAGTGTTAAAAGTAAAATAGCTGAATATACCACCTTTTGTTTATAATTTGGGCAAAATTTTTACTTTCTTCTTGTCACTTGTTTAGGTTTTCGTATTTTAAAAGATATTATTATTTTAAATTTGCAACTTACATGACAGATTTTTTTTTACCATTTTTTTTCTTTGGGAACTTGCAAAAAATGTTTTTCTCTTGAATTTGTAACTTTTGCATTTTTTCCCAAAAAAAGTTTTCATTGTTACTTTGAATCAAAGGGTGAAGAGTTAGATTAAGATCTAATTTTAACTGTAAAAGGCCTCAGACCAGTTACATAATTTGCAAACAAGCGGGTTTTCAGAAGGGCCTTGTGGCAGGCTATCCTAATTTTAAAGCGCCCTCTTATGCCCTTTTTCCACATGTTGACACGGTTAGGTGTTAATGAAATGTCTGTGACACACTTTGGTCAGAACACCTCAGGGTTTAATTATAGTACGGGTGACTACAATTTACAAAAAAAAAAAATAGCCATGAAATCCTTGAATACTGGTTGCTAAGTTAGCCATCCTTCCTTCTCCTCCTCCATGCACTACATAAAAGCGCACGAGGAGGTTCGTGACACTCATCTCTTTCTGGGAAAAAATAACAAAATAGACTAAAATGACATTTATCAATTGTGGAATAATGAACAAACTAGGATCACAGATGCCTAATGGGGCAATTAGAATTTCCAGAAAACGACTGTAAAAATCACAGTCAGGCAGCTAGGTAGTACGCTAGCTAACCCAGCAGCACTGCAGCTGCCTGAGCGCCGAGGCTCAGTGGGAAACTTCCTCTTTTTCTCGAAGGAGAGCGTGTACCCAGTAGGGGATTATTTTCAATGAGGTGGATGGGAAGTGGGGGATCACAAATTTATCATGAGGTACAAATTTATAAATGTAAATTAGGTATAAATTTGCATAGCATAAAGGTGCAAAGATATGGTAAAAGATGCCAATTCAAAAATTTTAAAAAAGTCACAGATTGCAAGTTAATTACACAGAATGTTACCAGCATTCAGATGAGTGTTGCAAATATATGAGAAAAGTTTAAAATTTACAGAGAAAAAATTTTTTTATTGTGGAAAAAAAAGTTGCAAATTTACATGAAGTCACAAATTTTAAGAAAAAAGTCAAATCTTCGAGAAAAAGTTGAAGATTTAAAGGAAAAAATGGCAAATTTATGAAAGAAGTCACAAATTTACAAAAAAATACAAAAAATTATGAAAAAGTTTGTTTTTTTAGAAAAAAAGTCACCAATTTTTAAAAAAAAAAACTGAGGAAAAAGTTGAAAATTTACAGGAAACAAGCTTCAAATTTACAAGACAAAATTTGCAAATTTATGAGTGAAGTCACAAACTTCTAAGAAAAAGTGGCAATTTTATGAGAAAAAAGTCAAATTTTAAGAAAAAATTTGTAAATGTACAAGAAAAACTGCAATATACACCGCGTTTCAAATTATGCAGATATTTGTATCTGATTTTCCTAAATAGGCAACACAAATGACAGTCAGTATAATTTTCAAGTCATCAACTGTTAGAGTTGAGACTAAAAAATTACTAAAATAAATTCAGATTTTATTGAACAAACCTCCCAATGATAACTATTTTTTTTTTTTTCAAAAATAAAAAAAACTCAGAATGCACTGTTCCAAATTATTATGCACAACAGCGTTTCAAAACATTTTACTGGTTGTAAAGAACTGAAAATGGTCATTTGTTGAATTTGCAGCATTAGGAGGTCCTATTTACTGAAATCAAAAGCCATTTCAATCAAAAACATCTTAACAGGACAAGTTGCATGTTAACATAGGACCCCTTCTTTGATATAGCCTTCACAATTCTTGCATCCATTGAACTTTTGAGTTTTTGGAGAGTTTCTACTTGAATATCTTTGCAAGATGTCAGAATAGCCTCACACAGCTGCTGTTTTAATGTTAACTGTCTCCCACCCTCTTAGATCTTTTACTTGACGATGCTCCAAAAGTTCTCAATAGGGTTGAGGTTAGGGCAGGATGGGGGCCACGTCATGAGTTTCTCTCTTTTTATGCCCATAGCAGCCAATAATACAGAGGTATTCTTTGCAGCATGAGATGGTGCATTGTCATGCATGAAGATAATTTTGCTACAGAAGGCACAGTTCTTCTTTTTGTACCATGGAAGAAAGTGGTCAGTCAGAAACTCTATATACTTTGCCAAGGCCATTTTCAAACCTTCAGGGACCCTAAAGGGGCCTACCAGCTCTCTCCCCATGATTCCGGCCCAAAACATGACTCCACCACCTCCTTGCTGACATTGCAGCCTTGTTGGGACATGGTGGCCAACCACCAACCATCCACTACTCCATCCATCTGGACCATCCAGGATTGCATGGGACTCATCAGTGAGCAAGACTGTTTGAAAATTAGTCTTCATGTACTTCTGGGCCCACTGCAACTCGACATACCGAGAGAACTGAGGCGAAAACGCCGTGGCTGCCGGGCTGGAGTAAGGCGGAGGACAAAAAATATAAGGTACAGACCCTCCCTTCCATCTGTTGTCATGGGAAATGTACGGTCGATACTGGGAAAGTTAGATGAGCTAGCGGCTATCTCCCGTTATGATAGCACTTACCGGGAGTGCTCTCTCCTTTTGTTTACTGAGACGTGGCTAACTGAACTAGCAGCAGATGCTAACATTGAGCTGGAGGGTTTTCACACGATACGAGCTGACCGAACACCAGAGAGTGGCAAAACTAGGGGCGGTGGAGTGATCATGTATGTTAACAACAACTGGTGCAGACCGGGACATATCACTGTTAAACAATGACACTGCAGCAAAGACATTGAGTTGCTAGCTGTTAGCATGAGGCCTACATATCTCCCGAGAGAACACTCACACGTGATCTGCATTGTTGTTTATGCAAATCCGACGGTGAACGCTGGGACAGCGCGTGACGTCATCCATTCAGTAACCAGCAGGCTGCAGACAGAACACCCAGATGCTCTTCTCCTCATCTCAGGCGATTTCAACCACGTTTCACTGTCTCCCATTCTGCCCACTTTCACCCAGTATGTCACATGCCACACTAGAGACAATAAAACACTGGATTTGTTCTACGCAAACACTAAGGAGGCGTACACCTCATCACAACTCCCCCCACTTGGGAGATCGGATCACAACTTGGTTCATCTCCGACCGGTGTACAAACCCCTAGTGCACAGACAACCTCCGGCCATGCACACTGTGGAGTTATGGTCTGAGGAGACAATGGACACTCTAAAGGACTGTTTTGAAGCCACTGCCTGGAAGCAGCTCTGCGATCCACATGGTGAGGACATCGATGGCCTCATTCACACCTTCACGGGCTACCTCAGCTTCTGTGTGGACAAATCCGTTCCCACCAAGACCATACGGCGTCACTCAAACAACAAACCCTGGATCAACCCTGAGATAAAAACACTTCTGAGAGAGAAGAAGAGGATCTTCAGGTCGGGGAACAGGGAGATGCTGAAGTCCGTACAGAGGGAGCTGAGGAGAAAGATCAGAGAAGGCAAGGACAGCTTCAGGAAGAAGATGGAGGACAAGCTGCAACAGAGCGACATCAGCGGGGTCTGGAGAAACCTCAAAACCATCTCGGGGCTCCAGAATACCTCCCCCCAGGCCACGGGGGACAGGGAGTGGGCGAACAACCTGAATCTGTTTTTCAATAGATTTGACCAACCGCCCTCCCCCCTGTCTGCACAACAACCACTGCTGCCTCTAAGAAATCAAGTCCTGCTACCCACTCCCCACTCCACCGACACCCCCCCCACTCCCAACACACAGCCCCCCATCCTGACCCTGACCAAGACCCAGGTGAGGACGGAGCTGAGGAAGATCAAGGCGAGGAAGGCGTCGGGACCGGACGGCATCAGCGCAAAGCTCCTCAAGTCCTGTGCAGACCAGCTGTGTGGGATTGTGACGTATATCTTCAACATGAGCCTGAAACTGGGGAGGGTACCACAGCTGTGGAAAACATCTTGTGTGGTACCTGTACCAAAAACTTCCCACCCCAAAGACCTGAACAGCTTCAGACCGGTGGCCTTGACGTCCCACTTGATGAAGACCCTGGAGAGACTGCTCCTTGCTCATCTCCGCCCCCTGGTGGAACCAGCGATGGATCCACTCCAGTTCGCCTACCAGCATGGCATTGGGGTGGAGGATGCGGTGATCTTCCTCCTTCACCGTTCTCTGTCCCACCTGGAGAAGCCCGGGAATATGGTGAGGATCATGTTCTTTGACTTCTCCAGTGCTTTCAACACCATCCAACCGATGATCCTGAAGGACAAGCTGCTGCGCGCAGGGGTGGACCAGCACCTGTCATCATGGATCCTGGACTACCTCACGAACCGGCCTCAGTTTGTGAGAACCTGGGACTGTGTTTCCGACACGATCATCAGTAGCACGGGGGCCCCCCAGGGAACGGTGCTGGCTCCCTTCTTGTTCACTCTTTATACTGCGGACTTCTCACACAACACAACACATTGCCATCTACAGAAGTTCTCTGATGACTCTGCGATCGTTGGTCTCATCTCCAGCGGAGATGAAGCTGAGTACAGAGGGCTTATCCAGGACTTTGTGGACTGGTGCCATCGGAACTGCCTCCAGATCAACGCGAGGAAAACTAAGGAGCTGGTGGTGGACTGCCGCAGGCATGGGCAGCCCCTCACAGCACCAGTAAATATACAGGGAACAGACATCGAGATGGTGACATCCTACAAGTACCTGGGTATTCATCTGAACAATAAACTAGACTGGTCACACAATACTGACGCACTCTACAAGAAGGGACAGCGCAGGCTGTTCCTGCTGAGGAGACTCAGGTCTTTTGGTGTACAAGGGGCGCTGCTGAAGTCATTCTATGACACGGTGGTGGCATCAGCCATCACTTTTGGAGTGGTCTGCTGGGGCAGTGGCATTACTGCAGCCGATAGGAAGAGACTGAACAAACTGATTAAGAAAGCTAGCTCTGTCCTGGGGCAACGCCTTGATCCGATGGAGGAGATAGGAGAGAGAAGGACGGTGGCTAAACTGTCATCTCTGCTGGAGTCCGAGTTCCACCCTATGCAGGACATACTGAATGCACTGAGGAGCTCATTTAGCAGCAGACTACATCATCCCAGGTGCACAACCGAGAGGTTTCGTAGGTCCTTCCTACCAACGGCTGTCAGACTGTACAACCTAAGCAGGGCTGCTCGCAGAGATAGCAAAAAGACGTAACAAACTAATAGTTTTTTGTTTTTTTTTTTGAATGCAAAAGATGCAATAGACTTACACAATGGTCCTCTCCGGCATACAACTAGGAACATACCGGTCGCTATGGAGGGTGAGAATATGTATGGGCACATAATCATACCATGTAGGATAACTAAATAGACGGTTATGCTGTTTCATCCCACCTAGCAACAATGCTCTGCACTGTGTGTGTTTATATATTTACATATTTATTCCATCTAGCTACAATGCTCTGCACTGGGTGTGTTTATATTTATATATCTATATATTTATTCCATCTAGCTACAATGCTCCGCACTGTGTTTTTATATATCTACATATTATTCCATCTAGCTACATTGCTCCGCACTGTGTGTGTTTATATACTTGCATATTTATTCCACCTAGCTGCAATGCTCCATACTGTGGGTGTTTATATATTTACATATTTATTCCATCTAGCTACAATGCTCTGCACTGTGTGTTCATATATTCATATATTTATTCCATCCAGCTACAATGCTCTGCACTGTGTGTCTGTGTGTGTGTGTGTGTATATATATATTTTATAGTAATATGTACATATGTATATTAGCTGCTCTTGCTTGCTTGTTTTTTCTTGCCTTCTGATTGTTGCTCTGAGTGTTGCTATCCCTGTGCTGTTGCAATCCTGGAATTTCCCTGTTGTGGGACTAATAAAGGCTTATCTTATCTTATCTTATCTTATTGCTTGAAACCTGTGGCATGCTTAGTAATGTGGAACATCTTTCTTAAGTATGCACGGTGGTGCAGTGGTTAGCACTGTTGCCTTATAGCTAGAAGGCTCCTGGTTCGAATCCCCAGGCTGGCAAGGGTAGGAACCTTTCTGTGTGGAGTTTGCATGTTCTCCCTGTGCTGCGTGGGTTTACTCTGGGGGCTCTGATTTCCTCCCACAATCCAAAGACATGCATGTTAGGTTAATTGGCTGTTCTAAATTGTCCCTAGATATCTGTCTCCTATAGGCCCTTAGAGTAGAGGGTTAGTACTAGTGAAGCGCTTTGAGATTAGAAAAGCGCTATATAAGTACAGGTCCTTATCCCTTAAGTAGTTTTCCTTTAATTGGGCTCACCTGGCAAACTAATTGTGACAGGTATCTGAAATTGATATCAGTGATCCAAAGAGCCCAGAGACACAATACCATCTATGAGTTTAATTGAAAAACAAAAACTGAATGTTTATGGCACAAAAATCCTATTTACATAATAATTTGGAACGCGGTGTATGAGAAAAAAGCTGCAAATGCAAAATTGCAAACAAGATTTTTTTTTTTTAATTAAATAGCATAATCAGAAAGGTTGGGTTTTCATCATGAGTAATAAATCGTAAAGGCAATCACATAATCCACAGGAACAGAACTCAGTCCAATCAGCAGCAGTCAGATGAAGAGGGTGGCAGAGAAAGATAAAGAGCTGAAGAGGAGGATGGAGGGGCGGCTTGTGGAGTAGTGAACAGAAGAACCAGATATTGACAAAAGCAGCCTGGAGCAGATTGAGGGGGCACGGAGGAGCGAATGGGAGTTATTTGTCTAACTTAAGCCGGGATCATCAGCTGCTAACCAACAGAGTGGAGTCAGAAGATGTGTGTGCGGGTCTGCGTCAAGCCCCGACAGTGATTTAAAGCCCCGCGCCCTCTGTTCAGTGGCGCCCCACATGAATGTCAACTAGCGCTCGGGCTAATATTGAAAATGGTGGCTGGCACCTGAGCCCACATTGGTAATGCAGCCGTAAATGGGGCAGGACTTCAGAGCCGTGCCATGAATTATTCATGCAGTCCATATATCCTACACAAGTTCATGTAAATTCCAGAATTAATTTAAGTTTGCAATACGGAATGCTATTTATTGTCCCCATGAAAAATGGTGTTTGCAAATATCATCAAAGGAAATATTGCGTGCAACAACAGCTGAAAATAGACATTAGAAAGAACGATAAACCATATTAATAAATGCCATTATATGAAGACTATGTACACAACATTAAAACCCAAATTTAGTGTTGAGTAGGCGTGCCCTGTGCTGCTATTACAACTTCAGTTCATCACAGCAGGGACTCTCAGGAAGTGTTGCCTACGTTTTTTGGTGTTAGACTGAAAAATGAAGGGTGGGGGGGTAGGGGGGACCTTTCTATATCATGGTACATAACTGAATAGCATGACTTTGAATGGCCAATTCTAAACAGAAAAGCAAAAAAAAAAAAAATCTTATAAAATTTTTCAATTTTTCTCATAGATTTGCAGTTCTTTTTCCTCATAAATCTGCAACTTTTTTCTTGTTGATTTGCAACTGGTTTTTCAAAAATTGGACTTTTTGCACATAATTTGCGACTTTTTTTCCCCTGTAAATTTTCAACTTTTTTCTTGTAGATTTGCAATTTTCTTTTCCTGTGAATTTCCAACTTTTTCTCACAAATTTGCAACTATTTTCTCATGAAGTTCCAATTTTTTTCTTGTAAATTAGTATTTTTTTCCTGTAAATTTTCATTTTTCTTGCCAAATTATGAATTTTTTCCTATAAATTTTCATCCTTGTTCATGCAA
Source organism: Pholidichthys leucotaenia (assembly GCA_020510985.1). Taxonomy (NCBI): domain Eukaryota; kingdom Metazoa; phylum Chordata; class Actinopteri; order Cichliformes; family Pholidichthyidae; genus Pholidichthys; species Pholidichthys leucotaenia. Next base: position 335,589,902 of record CM035844.1, read on the forward strand.
ATTTGCAACATTTTCCCACAGTTTTTTGTTTTTACCTTTTTGTCGTAAATTTGAAACTTTTTTCTCTGAAATTTTCAACTTTTTTCCTGTGAATTTTCAACTTTTTTTTCTTGTAAATATGCAACACTCATCTGGATGCTTATTTTATTTTTTATTCTGTGTAATTAAATTGTAATTTTAGACTTTTTTTAACCTTTAACTTGACACCTTTATCATATTTTTGCACCTTTATCCTTGTAAATTTGTAACATGTTTGCACCTCATACTAAATTGATGACCCCCCCCCCATCCCCCTTGTTAAAAACTAACAACTCGCCTCCTGCTGATAGTGTATTTGTATTTGCAGCAGATGTCATAGTTGAGACTTGTGACAGCTGGGTAGTGCTTATGTACTATTGGTGGAAACCTTTAGGTGCGTTACCATTCAGGGAGCTCCGATTATGATTCGTGATGCATCTTTTTTTTCTATTCAGGATTTTTTTCCTCCCACTTTTATGAGTGGATCTTTCATTTCACTGTTGGGGGGGCAATAAACAGAACATTTTCTCCAGAGTAGATATTGGGGGGGGGGGGGGGGCTGAAAAGTTCATAGTGGTCAAATTTGACCAAATGTGGTTTATTTTTCAACATAGTCTCCCCTTCGCTCCACACACTTCTTCCATCGGTGTCGCAGCGCTTGGATCCCCGTGGTATAGAAGCTCTCTTCTTGATCCTCAAAAATATAACTCCTTCTTAGTCAGCCTATGAACTTTTCACCCCCCCCCCCCGTATAATGATTTTCATGTGTCGTCTTTAGACTTTGGTAAAGCTCTCATTCTCACATGGCATTTATAGCCACTCTCACCCAGCATCAAGCTTTCAGCAGTCAACACTGCTATTTCTGTACACCAGACCTTGGTGAATTGCTTAAAGTGAATGGACCCAAAGCATTTTGAGCTACAATACACCATATTACTCTATAAGTGCATTTGCTCTCAATGCACAATAAGGCATTGCTACCCAGGACACTGTCACTGTTTGCCAAACTTCCCTGCTCCACTGTTGATTGGCACTAATGCATAAACCATTTACACCTCAGCTAGACCTGTCATTTTCTTTTTTCTTTTTTTCACTTGCGCCGACCCCACCATCTGGTCATCAAGATTTTCAAAGTCACTTCCCAGCTTTTCCAGCTCCCAACACATAAACTTCAAGAAGTGAGTCTTCATTTTCTGTCTAGTCCATCCTGCAGCCGGGGGGTGTCACGGTAACAAGATAATCTGTGTTATTAACTGCACCTGTCCGCAGTTGCAATGTGGCTAATCGGTGTGTGTGCACGTTATGAATGACAGCAGCGAGGGTGTGTGGTAGATTGATCAACATGGATTCCTGTTTGCTTATTACCCGGAGATGATACACAGGTTATCATCAGACAAGGCCATTGTTTGAAATTGGTTAATCGATCAATTATGATTGCTATTGCTATCTGATGGAACAAAATGATGCATATGAGGAATTCCCCCCACCAGCCCTTCCTCCCCATCACAACTTTACATTATTTTCTTACTTCCTTACTCATGCCTATTGCCTTTCTGAGAGCACAGGCCGCCAGCAAGGTTTCTCCAGGCATCCCTGTCCCAAGCAAGCCTCTCCAGCTGGCTCCATGTGTGACCCATCTTCTCGGCGTCGGCCTGTCTCCACGCCTGGCAGTAGGCAATTTGGGTTTTTTAACAAGGCGGATGGGGGAGTATCCACCAATTTAGCATAAGGTACAAATGTATAAGTGTAAATCAGGCACAAATTTGGAAGAGTAAAGGTGCAAAAATATGAAAAAAGATACCAATTTAATAAGTCACAAATTACAATTGAAAAACTTCACCCTGCAGCCATATGAATGTTGAAAATTTACAAGAAAAAAGTTGTGAATTTTTGAGGAAAAAAAATTGCAAATTTACAAAAGAAAAATCACAATTTTTTGAGAAAAAGTTGCAACTTTACAAGAAAATCATAAATTTATGAGAAAGATGTAAATTTTCAAGAGAAAAATATGAAATATTTTATAATAAAGTGACAATTTACATGAGAAAATTTAGCAAATTTATGAGAAAGTTACAAATCGATGAGGAAAAAAGTTGCAAATTTACAGGAAAAAAATCTAATTTATGAGACAAAAGTTACAAATTTACAAGAGAAAAATCACATTTTTTTTTAGAAAAAGTTGCAAATTTACAAGAAAAATCCTAAATTTATGAGAGATGTAAATTTACATGACAAAAATTACAAATTTATGAGAGAAAGATGTAAATTAACAAGAGAAAAAAAATGACATTTTTGGCAATAAAGTTGCAAATTTACATGAGAAAATTTAGCAAATTTATGAGAAAAAGTTTGCAAATCTATGAGACAAAAGTTGCAAATTTACAATAGAAAAATGACAAATTTATCAGAAAAAGTTGCAAATTTAAAAGAAAAATCAAACATTTTGAGAGAACGATGCAAATTTACAAGAGAAAAAAAATCACATTTTTTGACAATAAGGTTGCAGATTTACAGGAGAAACTTTGCCAATTTATGAGGAAAAAGTTGCTAATCGACAAGAGAAAAGTTGGAAATCTATGAGAAAAAAGCTGCAAATTTATAGGGGGAAAAAATCACAAATTTGAGACAAAAGTTGCAAATTCACAAGAGAAAAATCACAAATTTCTGAGAATAAAGTTGCAAATTAATGAGAGAAAAATTACAAATTTATGAAAAGAAAGTTGCAAATTTATGGAAAAAAGTTAGCAATTTACAGGGGGAAAAACCTACAAATTTGCAAGAAAAAATTGCATCGTTGAGGAAAAAAGTCACAAATCTACAAGAAAAAAGTTGAAAATTGACATGAAAAAACTGCAGATTTACAAGAAAAAAATCCAAATTTTTGAGGGGGGAATTCACAAAAATATGATAAAGGTTGTCAATCTAAAAATGAAAAAAAATCACAATTTTATTACACAGAATAAAAATTTCAACAGCATCCAGGTGAGTGTTGCAAATTTACTAGAGAAAAGTTGAAAATTTTTAGGAAAAAAGTTGCAAATTTATGAGAAAAAAGTAAAAAAAAATTGAGGAAAAAATTGCACAACCAAATGAAGAAAAAAATTGAAAATTTACAGGAAAAAATTGCAAATTTACAAGAATTTTTTTGCAAATTTATGAGGAAAAAAGTGGAAAGTTTACAGTAAAACTGCAAAATTACAAGAAAAAAATAGGAAATTTAGAAAAAAGTTGTACTTTTTTGAGAAAAAAATCACAAGTTTATGAGAAAAAAGTTGAAAATTTATAGGAAAAGGTAGCAAATTTACAAGAAAAAAAATGCTAATTTATGAGGAGCTCAGATAATTGGGCAGGATTCCGGCATCAAAACCCTTGCCAAGTCAAATATGCGAATCATCATATTATCAGATGATGATGCACTGTGGCAACCCTTAAAGGGAGCAGCTTAAAGAAGAATCTAGCCAGGGACCAGTTTATTGCTTTAATCTTTTTGTTGGGAACACAATCTTACGTATGAGCCCCTTAAAAGCTAGAACCGACCCTGCTACTGTGCAAGTCAGAACCTTTCAAACTCATGTATCTCCAAAGGCCGGCAGCATGATGTATAGAAACGGCGAGGCCTACCGGAGCATAATTCGCCGATGGAGAATTGATTGGGGCGAGGCTGGAGAGGCATCGACGTTTGATTGAATTGTGAGTAATGACGGTCCATAGTGCGTTCTCAACCGCTGCCCTGAGGCACCCCATTCAACAATCCATGCTTTCAAAGGCTCCACTTTCATCTCAGCACACGTTGGAAATCCCCCTGCATGTGTTTTAGATCAGAAAATACAAGCTGGAACCTTTAACACCATCAATTTACCACTTAACACCATCACTGGTATCTTTTTTTTTCTTGCTCTGGTACAACAAGAGTGTAGAATTCACTTTTAATGAGGGCCAGCAAAGAGGGCCAGGCTTTCATATATCTATTTTTAATGGAAAAATATTGGAACTTGAATTTTAAAAACATATTTAGTGTGCAGAAAAGTTTCCAGTTTGAGAGGGGGAAAACCAAATTATAAAGATAGGAAAACGGCACATTTCTGAGAGGTGGGGGGAGTGATAAATGGAGGGAAAATGCAGCAAATTTACAAGACTTGGGTGCTAGTTGCATTATGTTGTATTATGGATGAAAGGTTACAAATTCAGGTAAAAATCACAAATTTCACAGAGTCTAGGAAAGATGTTGCAAATTGACAATAGATGGGAAAGTTACAAACTACATCTTTGATGGCTGAAAAGTGGGGGTGGGGCTGCAGATTCACAAGACGGGAAGCAAGTTGCAAATTTGCGAGATGAGGTTGAAATTCGCAAATTTGTGAGACGGTTGAAAAACCTCAAATTTAGAGAAAAAGTTGCAGGTTGTTTTTTTGCTTATCTAATCAAATCCAATGTTTTTGTGTTAAACATGTGTTTTCTGATGTAAACAAGAAGCAGTAACCTGTTTTCCTGTGCTGTCTCTGTCGCCTTCTGGTGATTTTCCTTTAGAAAGCCTCGGGCTGGTTTTTCCACAGAAACATGACGACGTGTGTCCTGATTGGCTCTAGGACTGACGCCGAAGTTACTGTTCTGCTTTGACACGAGCCCAACATGAGCAAATGAGTCGGTATGAGTCAAACTCAAACCAAAAATGCCACAAAAGCATAAAAACAGAAGAAAAAAAAAGTAATGCTGTTTCACACTACTGTCGCTCAGTGCAAAGTTTCCCGTGTGTGGCGTTTCATTTTCATTCTGCTTCACCACTTCAGGTCCGTATTTTCAGCCGACAGTGGAGCAGTTTGTGCATGCTAGCCCAAAGTTCATTTATGTTGCAGCCAATAACAACATTACATAGTGTTGCAAGTTGGAGAGTCTGAGCATCTTTGTCAACTCCAGCTCTGCCTCCTGTCTTTTTTGTCAGTGCCACTGTCTCCAAACCATACATCGTAGCAGGTCTCACTACTCTCCTCTTTCACTCCAGCTGCTATCCTTCTTTCGCAAATCACCCCTGACACTCATCTAAGAAGAGAGTGCTCCACCTTGTCTACATTCTCTTCTTCACCTGTCTTGTGCACTGTCCATTGCATTGCATGGTTGACCCCAGGTATTTAAACTCACCTACCCTCACTACGTCCACTCCTTGCATCTTCACCATTACACCTGCTTCCCTTTCATTCACACACGTGTATTCTGTCTTGCTTCCACTGACTTCTGGTCCTCTTTTCTGCAGTATGTACGCCCACCTCTTGAGGTTCTCTTCCACCTGCTCCCTGCTCCCATTGCAGATCATTAGCTTTGTTATATACTTACATGCTTTCAGGGAAACATCAGCTACACACCATCATCTTAGTGCATATTCTTTTTTAACCTTTGTTTAATCAGAGGATGTCCACTGAGAGATGACATTGATTTTTCAAGGACACCCTATTCACATTCACACCAATACAACCACAGACTGACCTGGGGCCACTGAGCAGCTCCACTGGAGCAGTTGGGATTAAGGGGTGAAAAGGGCACCACAGTGGTGTTAATGAGAGCGGGGAAAACACTGCTTTGTCCTCTGTTTCACCCAGATCTGACCCTGCCGGTCCAGGGATTGAACCAGGGACACTCCAGTCACGAGTTCACATCTCCGGCCATTAGGCCACGACTTCCCCCGCATTGCTGATCACAGTCTTAATAGTGGTTTTTATAGTATAAAAGTGGATTTTCTTTTCTTCCCATTTTGACTTGGAAGCTCCAAAGTGCATTTCTCACGGCAAAAATCCACTGGGGTCACGGTCTGTGTGGGTATTTTTTTTTTTTTTACACATATGAAATGCAGTAATAAGAAGCCATGGAATCTGTTCAAATAAATTTCCATGCAGTTGTTTTGGTTTTTTTGGATGAAAATCTATGCTTCATGTAAAAGGGCTTTAAGGCATTGTCTGGCCAGCTAAACACCTGCTCATAATGCAGAACTGACATGTTACCAATCATCTGATCAAGAGCTCTTGACAATTTTTTTTTTTTTCTTGCAGGAGGCTGAGGTTACAGAGCCCAAACTTTGGACCATGTTTCCTAAATTCCTCGAGGAGTCTTGCCTTTTTCTCTAGTTTGATTTTGCAACATACCCTTTAATTTTGGCTGTGTGTCACACTAGTGCTGGGTGACATTTTAAGTTTTTCGAGCAGGAAATGATAAGCCCAAAAAACTGGCGACTGGCAATATATCAACACAGGTGTGTGAGCGTGTGCAGCACAAAAAGCAGAGTAGCTTGTGACTATTTTTGGTTGTAGACCAGACAGAATGTGCTGTATTGATTTTGTTAACAAAACTAAATGCTTTTAAAGAAGCGTAATACAAATAGAATGTTAATTAAAGCTGTAAGCAGCAATAAATGGGCCCTCGCACCATGTGGCCCCTACTGCCCTTTGGTCCTACCACATGGTCCCGATAGAACAGGTGTGCACACTCCAGCTCTGTCCCTTTGATTCTACTGAAAATGTCCTTTTTCTTCTGTATTCATGAGAACGCCCATTCAATATAATGAAGAGAAAAATTCAGTTTTTTTTCTTAACCAAAATTTGGAAGACCCAGCAAAAAATCAAATACCAAGTACCACTGAGAGCTGGACTAGTTTCCATCATCAAAATATCTTGCAAATTGGACTGAAAATATAGCTGTGTCATGTTCCATAGCAAAACGTCCAACTTTCTGGTCACTATGGAAACAGTTCTCCAATAGGTACATGGCCAATACTCGTAAAGGGGCTTAGAAGAGAGTTGTCATGATGATGCGTATAGAATTTTTCATGACATCACATCTTTCTGAAAATTTCCAAACACAATCGCAGGTTGAATGGTCTCACTGGGCAGAGACAGTTCGCAACTAGTTGGAGAGGAAAAAAATGGTAGACAAATCTGAGAATTTGTGACAATTTTCACTTGGAATCACACTCTGTCATGAATGTTGCACAACCTCCCTGTCATGAGCTGAGCACTGGAGATTCCGCCATACTCAGTCTCATGGCTTTTTCTCTGTATTTACATATTTGTTGTATTTTGTACCTTGAATTTCTGTATTTTCATACTGGTTCTTATTTTCTTGTTTATGTTATGGTTTTGTTACTCTCATTTTGTAGTATTTTGGAACTTTGCATTTTGTTAATAAATGCCACAAACTGCAGTTCAGCGGGTGGGTCTGTCTATCTGCCCCAAGGGGCCAATCATGACACTCCCAGTGAGTTTTTGGCCAAAGTTCTCTGAGTGTTTGCATACATGTCATGCAAGTGTTGCAGGACATTCTCACAACATTTACGAGACAAAGTTTAGGGCTTTTTTGCACTCATGACAGTCCTGTAATGGATGCCCAGTGCTCACACGACTGATATCCATGCCAATTGCTCAAACTCTTCCTTATAAATACAGGGTGTCTCTCCATTCCAGTGATCATTTTCTCGTCTGATGTCAAACTCATATATACAATACAGTTACACATGCCTGGGAACCACAACAGACAATAGAATAGCGATGCTTGCCCACTGCAGCTTCTCTCCCACCGGAGTATTGCACAGGAGCGCACACTAAAAATGACTTAAACACAATACAAACACATGTATACAATAAGCATGCCTGGCAATCGGCAGTGGGGAACATAAGTATTGAACACATCAACATTTTTCTCATTAAACATATTTCTGATGGAGCCACTGACCTGAGATTTTCACCAGATATCAGCAACAACCCAAGTAATCCATACGTACAAAGAAATCAAAGCAACTCTGTTCACAAAACAAGTTATATTTAATAAAGTGGAATGACACAGGGAATAAGTATTGAACACACTTGGTGAAATTCATTTAATGTTAAGTAGAAAGGCCTTTGTTGGTAAAAACAGTTTCCAGATGCCTCCTGTGGGGAGAAACTAGGCACAGGCATTGTTCAGGAGTGATTTTAGCCCATTCTTCCACACAAACTGTCTTCAAATCTTGAAGGTTCTGTGGGTGTCTTCTGTGAACTCTGATCTTTAGTTCATTCCCTAGATTTCCAATTGGATTCAGGTCAGGTGACTGACTGGGCCATTCTAGCAGCTTTATTTTCCTTCTCTGAAGCCAGTTGAGAATTTCCTTAGCTGTGTGTTTGGGATCATTGTCTTGCTGAAATGTTCACCCTTGTTTCATCTTCAGCATCTTGGCAGATGGCAATAGATTCTTATCAAGGATGTCTCTGTGCATTTGTCCATTCATCTTTCCTTCAATTATATGAAGTCTGCCTGGACCATGTGCTGAAAAACACCCCCACACCATGATGGGATATGCAGTGCCATTTCTCCTCCAAACATGCTGTGTGTTGTTGGCCGGTTTATGGTAAAATGACGTTCTTTCCACTTCCAAATGCTGGCTCCAACAGTGCTCACTGGAACATTCAGCAGTTTAGAAATGCATCTGTAACCAATGCCATCATTATGCTTTGAAACAATAAGGTTGTGAAGGTCTAGAAACAGCTCTTTGCATCTACCCTTCATGAGTTCTTTGTGGTGTAGCAATCTGATATTCACAGACCTTTTTAAAGGCTATCAGTCAGGACTTAACCGGCTGAAATTAATTTGCGCTGATGGGGGATGGGATGGCTTCCTAAATTCTGATGGATTTCAGCTTGTTTCTTGGCTTTCTATGTGTTTTTGCACCTCTTTTTCTTTGTGCGTTCAATACTTATTCCCTGTGTCATTCCACTTTATTAAATATAACTTGTTTTGTGAACAGTTGCCTTGATTTCTTTGTATGTATGGATTACTTGGGTTGTTACTGATATCTGGGGAAAATCTCAGGTCATAGGCTCCATCAGAAATATGTTTAATGAGGAAAATGTTGACATGTTCAATACTTATTTTCCCCACTGTATAACTACTTGCTCACTCCAGTTGTGAAACAGGAGAAAGACCAGGAATTAGCCTGATCTTCTGAACTTATAGTTAACAATGAAACTCATAATAATGAGTCTCCATTTTTCACAACATCAGTAAATGACAAGCAGATATTGTATAACAACATGAATGGATAGACTGAAAATGACACTCACCTCTCCAGCCAAGGTATTATTCAAAAAGCAAGGGAGTGACAGGTGCCTCGGTATTAGGCTCTGGGCAATGATTTGGTGTAATAATAAACACCTACTGCCTGCTGCTGCACCACTGCTACAGGTGGCTGTCTGTAATCAATCAGAATTTAGTTTCATAGGTCTCAACCCATTGCAAAGTTGTCTAACTTTTGTCACACTTACAGACTCATGGAAACTAAACTGAGTAGGGTTCAAGATAAGGTTGAGACCAGTTTAAGACACTTGCAATGACTCTGAGACTATTTTGAAAGAAAAGCTGTAGCACAATTTTTTTTGAACATGTTCAAAATTCTTGCAAGTGCAAGACAAGTGCAAGACCCTGCAACTTGATGAGAACCACCAAGAATGTTTGAAGACATTTTGGAAACTGCCTTGAGAAGGCCGGCCGTTCTCAAACGAGTCTCAAGCTGTCGCAACCCAGTGAGATACTACACTTACACTGTAGCTGTCCCATTTTTCATGGTGAGACATTAAAGTTTGACATGTCACCATGGCAACAATGTTGAGTTTTTACAAAAGTTTTGAATAACTTTGTTGGCACGGCTGCTGCTTACATCTAAAAGGTGGACTTCCTGTGGGACGTAGGTCATAACTTCAATAACGTTTTTTGCAGGAAATAATGTGATACACATGCACGGATTTTTATCTTTGTGAAACTAAATTTTCACCTCTCTCATTGGCTCGTTGCTTTCAGTGGCCTTGAGGGGCCCCCTTTTTTTAAGCCATTGTCATGGTCAAGGATGATGGTCTTTGCTTCATGTTGTAGTCATTGGTGGATGTGTTCTCAAATGGCCGATGAGGCCAATCGTAGCTTTGAATTGCCTTCAACATTCCGGACCGGTTGTTCTCAGTGGTAGGTCAGGCTTTGGTTGAAGTTCTAGCTCTTTGCTTTTTTTTCTCTTTTATCTAATACCTCACATCTGTTGGATTCGAATAAACATACATTCCTTCTCCGGTGATGGATCGCCACAGTTTCCTGTCTTTAGAATTAGTTTCCCCGAGCATCTTTTGTTCTGCCGTCCTCTTCTCCATTTGCCTTCTTTCAGTTGACAATAGAAGACTTGTTTTGGTAGATGATTGTCAGTCATTCTTACAACATGCCCGCACTATCTGAGTTGGTTCTAAAAGTTCTAAAGGTTGTATGGAGCCTTCAAGTGTTGTAATTTCTATTTAAACCGATTAATTTTAGTTATTCCTAAAACTGGACGGTGTTGTAAAAGATTTCTTCATTTTATTTTACACTTTGTTCCTGATATTACATTCTTAAATAAACAAAGCAAATCATGTTTGGATGCTGTGAAGTCTGGCCCACAAGGTTAGACTCACAGACACCTAGGCTCCGCTTCCCACAGAGAGCTCTGAATACTGCTGACTCAGCATTCTATGCTTATAATATAAGATAAGATAAGATAAGCCTTTATTAGTCCCACAATGGGGAAATTCCAGGATTGCAACAGCACAGGGATAGCAACACTCAGAGCAATAATTTAGAAGATAAGAAAATAAGAGCAGTGAATATAGATATGCACACATATATATACAGTATATAACTATATATACACAGTGCGGAGCATTGTAGCTAGATGGAATAAACAGCATAGCCGTCTACTTAGTTATCCTACATGGTATGATTATGTACCCATACATATTGTCACCCTCCGTAGCGACTGATATTGTCCTAGTTGTATACTGGAGGGGACCATTTGTGTAAGTCTATTGCGTCTTTTGCATTCAATACTATTAGGTCGTCACGTTTTTTTGCTATCTCTGCAAGCAGCACTGCTTAGGTTATACAGTCTGACAGCCGTAGGTAAGAAGGACCTGCGAAACCTCTTGGTTGCGCACCTAGGATGATGTAGTCTACTGCTAAATGAGCTCCTCAGTGCGTTCAGTATGTTCTGCATAGGGTGGGACTCGGACTCCAGCAGAGATGACAGTTTAGCCACCATCCTTCTCTCTCCTATCTCCTCCACTGGGTCAAGGCGTTGCCCCAAGACAGAGCTAGCTTTCTTGATCAGTTTGTTCAGTCTCTTCCTATCGGCTGCTGTAATGCCACTGCCCCAGCAGACCACTCCAAAAGTGATGGCTGATGCCACCACCATGTCGTAGAATGTCTTCAGCAGCACCCCTTGTACACCAAAAGACCTGAGCCTCCTCAGTAGGATCAGCCTGTGCTGTCCCTTCTTGTAGAGTGCGTCAGTATTGTGTGACCAGTCTAGTTTATTGTTCAGATGAACATCCAGGTACTTGTAGGATGTCACCATCTCAATGTCTGTTCCCTGTATGTTTACTGGTGCTGTGAGGGGTTGTCCTTGCCTGCGGCAGTCCACCACCAGCTCCTTAGTTTTCCTCGCATTGATCTGGAGGCAGTTCCGATGGCACAGTTATCTGTTTTCGTTTACTGTATTAAACTCTGTACTCTGCACTGAAACCTCTGAATCTTCCTGTGGTACTGTCTGTGTACAGTACTGGGTGACTTTCCCCTTTTTGGCCTAAATGAACAGTAAATATACTGAAAGACATCTTTGGACTACAGCTGTTTTATTAATCCACCAAATCAAAGGGACTTTTATAGGTAAAGTTAAAATCCAAGACACTTTGTAATTTTTTTTTTTTTTTTTTTTTTTTTTTGGGGGGGGGGGGGTCTGGTGCCTACCAGCAGCACTCACCGTCACTGAGGTATTACTAGAAAGTCAGAGATTAAAATGAATGATTTGCCCGCAGATTCACCTCTTGGCCTGAGATTACCAGATGGACCGCTGTCTTGCCTAGCATAGGGGACAATACAAACACTTTGCTAATGTGTTTTTAGAGCAGGGACACAGAAGGAGACACAAACAAGATGAGTGATGGGAAAAACTCATAACCCCATTTTTTTCCTACCGTTTCAACTCCCAGTGAAGGTCTGAAGGCTTAGCGTAGGATATGCTAAAACATGTTGACATAATCCTCTGCAACGTGGCAGGGAAGTTTAATAAATTTAATGTAGTGTTTAAATGTTCAGGTGTGGAGAACGGAGGCAGGCGAGGCAACGAGCTGGACGACACAGAAACTTTATTCCTTCTCCAACATAATTCACAGCAAAAGAGAATCCCGGGTCTCTGTGCAGTTCTCTTTTTTCTCATTTCCATGCGTTAGAACCCGGAACTTCCGACCATACACATTGTTGTATGAATAAAGAATTGTGTGACACATCAACATAACATAATGCTGGCGCCGCTCCCACACCTCTCTTCTCTCCCCGGCTTCCGCATCTCTTACTGTCCCCGGGGGGGTGCATAGAACCAACAGTCCTGTCTGATGCCCCCCGGTGACACCTCCTTATTCAGTCCATTGTCCTCCTCTTTCTCACTGTCTTCTCTGGGTGGACAAAACCCCCACACCATGGCCCCACACAGGCTCCAATCTGTAGCTGTGGCATACGGCACCATACGGCCACATCACATGTGGATTTTAGCCATATTGCACTGACTCCCAAGTCTCAATTGTTTTTATTAAGATAATAGTGTTTACTTTCAAGCTTTCTTCATGGGTCACTTCCTGTTATCAGAATGTTCAGATAAAAGCCTGCACCACCAGCAGAACTCATTTATCTGTTCTGAGTTCTGCTTAAAAACTAAAGGTGACAAGAGTGTTTGCTATCGGAGCCATAAAAAACTTTGGAAAGAGCTTACTGAAAGAAAAGCTGCTGGATAGTCGGTGACCTCCTCTAAAAGTCACTCTGTTTTTCTTGTTTTGTCTTGTGTGAAGCAGTTTGTCACGTAGGTGGTGAAAAGTGCTCCACAAAAACAAAAATGTTTGTTTTGGTGTTTGTCTCTGCTTCTACTTTTCATCATGGCTGCCTCCATGAGATCATATTTACACTATAGATGCATCGCCTTTAAGGCAGTTTCATACTTTTCCTATGAATGATAAGAACCGATACATTAATACACTTATTTACAGGAACGCGGCTCTACTGTTCAAATAAAAGCTTCTTGTTAGAGTGAACTTACTAAGGATTAATTTAAGTGTGTTTTTTAATTAAATTCACTTTTCAAATAAAAGCTCCATTGTGTAAGCCAGATACGTATCTATGTAGGGCAGACTTTCAAATTAAAAGAGCAAAGTTAGAGTGGCAGTGACATATTATTATTAGTAGTAGTATTAGCTGTACTATAGGTTTGGACGGTATACATTGTTATATACCCTCACATCATTCATATCATTCCCATTACTACATTTGGCAGTTTCAACCAAAACTGTTACTCGATTTCACTAATAAATAATGTCATCAATGTCTATTCCACAGATGCAGTGTTTACTTTAAGAGTATTAATGGAGAAGTATAGAGAAGGTCAGAAGGAGCTGCACTGTGTCTCTGTGGATCTCGAGAAAAAAGATGATAAGGTGCCGAGAGAGGAAGTTTGGTACTGCATGAGGAGGTTAGGAGTGGCAGAGAACTATGTGAGGGTGGTGCAGGATGTGTACAGAGGCAGCGAGATGGGTGGCGAGGTGTGCTGTCAGAATGACAGATGATTCAAGGTGGTGATGGACAAGCTGACAGATGATATCAGGTGGGACCATGATGTTTGCGGATGACATTAGATCTGTAGTGAGAGTAGGGAGCAGGTGTAAGAGAGCCTGGAAAGGTGGAGGAATGCTCTGGAGAGAAGAGGAGTGAAGGTCAGTAGAAGCAAGACAGAATAAATGTGTGTGAATGAGAGGGAGGCAGGTGAAACGGTTAAGACGCAAGGAGTAGAGGTAGTGAATGTAGATGACTTTAATTACCTGGGGTCAACCATCCAAAGCAACGGACAGTGCAAAAGTGATGTGGAGAAGATGAGTGTCGGGTTGATCTGTGCCAGAAGGATGGCAGCTAGTCAAAGTCAAATTTATTTATAGAGCACATTTAAAAACAATCGAGTTGACCGAAGTGCTGTACATCCAGATGAAATTAAAATCAAACTACAAAACCAAAAGTACACAATAAATGCAAATAAAATGCATTAAAAGAAAACGGCACAGAACGCAGTCAACTGTTGTCTATTCACTATCTACTTGAATCAAATGCCAATGAGAACAGATAGGCTGTGTCTTCAGCAGTGACTTAAAAGTAATTGATTCAGCAGTGCGTATGTGGACATGTAGTGTTCTACAGTCTTGGAGCAGCTACTGCTAAGGCTCAATCACCTCTCTGCTTTAACTTTGATTTTGGTACATCTGAGAGCATCTGGTTGGTTGACCTCAGTGCTCTTACAGATGAATGAATGGAAATTAGCTCTGACAAATAAGATGGTAAAAATCCATTTAAGGCCTTAAAAGTAAGCAATAAAATCTTAATATCAATCCTAAAGTGGACAGGAAGTAAGTGAAGGGAAGATAAAGCAGGAGTGATTTGTTCACGCATTTTTTATACCAGTTAAAAGCTGAGCGGCTGCATTCTGAACTAGCTGCTTCTACTCCAAAATACAGTGAATTACAGTAGTCCAATCGTGAGATAATAAAAGCATGACTCACTTTTTGTAGATCTCTAGGAGGGAGATGAGCCTTCACTTTGGCAATCATTCACAGTTGACAATTTTGACAATTGCACTAATCTGTTTGTCCGTCTTAAAAGAATTGTCAATAATGGCACCCAAATTTCTGACAGCATTGTTACAATAGGGGGCCAAAGGTCCAAGAATACCAGCAGGATTACCAATTTTTTCCAAAACAGACTCTCAGGGTGAGCCCCTCTGGGGGCGGAATTCAAGACCCAAACGCTGGACTTGAGTTTGCAGGATTTAATGAAAGAAACAAAAAATAGAAAACTCACAAGACGTAACAGAACTTAACCAAGATACAACCTCAACAGGCTTCAGCAAGACAGGACAGATGGAAGCATGTGGCCCACGCCAGCATGACACAGTAGGATGTCGCCCCAAACTACGGGGCAGCATCCCTTAAATAGGACAAGAATAATTATTAGAATAATAAACAGCTGTGAATAAGCAGGAACTTAACAGGACATGAACCAAGCTAGGTGAAAAATGGAAGTAAACAAAAGTTGCTGTCAAAATAAGAGCCCAAACCAACATGACAACAGAAATGAATTACAAGATGTGACCATGATCAAAATAATACTAAGGATGATGATAACGAACTAAGGCAAAGACAGAAATAATAATAAAGAAAAACCCAAAGCTGTGGAAAAGGAAATGGATACAAAACCAAGGACATGAAAATAATAATAATAATAACGATTCATACAAAACTTCCAAAGGAGAACTAAAGGGGAGGGCGTGAGCTGACTCATGTCCTGAAACCAGAAAATATAATTTATAACACAAGATGAGGACATGAGCTTAAGTCATACTCTGACACAGATAACCTCAGTTTTATTTTCATTGAGGTTGAAGAAGTTCATCTTTAGCCAAGTCTTTATGTCACTTAGACAGTTAAGCAGAGGCTGTAATGGATTACTGCTGTTTTGCATGAGGGGCATATAGACTTGAATATCATCAGCTAAGCAATAGAATGGAATATTATATTTCCTGAAGACGGACCCTCAAGGCAGCATATACAACGAGAACAGGACTGGACCCAAAACAGACCCCTGAGGGATGCCACAAGTAAGAGGAGCTGCTGCAAAAGAGAACTTCCCTATATTAATTGAAAAGCTTGTCTGTCAAACAACATTTAAACCAAGCTAATGCAGTGCCTTTGATACCAACAACTTGTCGACACATGTCAAGACAGAAGAATCTGGTGATCTGGTGATCCACAATATTAAAGGCAGCTACGGTGAAAGGGAAGGTTTATAAGACAGTAGTGAGACAGTGGCACTGAAGGAATTCATGGAGAGGGCTGATGTGAGAGAAGAGGAGTGTGACCTGTGGTGACCCCTAAAGGGAGCAGATAAAAGAAGAAGTGTAATAAAAGTATAAATAAGCAGGGGAGAAAGTAGCAATCACACAGAAACAGTGTGGTCTGATGTCAGAGCTCGGCTACTTGGTCACCAGAAGGGACTCTCTTGGTGGCCTTAGTGCAGTGCAGCACAATAAATAATCTCAGTATACTGCAGTTAGGTTGGTATGTGATTATACTGTATCAGCTATAAAGAAAGACGAGTGTGAGATTTTTTGGGAGGGCTTAATACCCCAGGGCACAGTAATACACTCACGGATCAGGTGCAGTAATACACTCACACCTCATGGTACTATCCCAAGTTCATCTCTAGCCTAAGAACTCTCCTGACTGTAAGCCCATCTACCTTCCACTCTTTGACTCTCAGAGTTTCTTACGGTCAAGTTTGTACCTCTCGGTGACCATTTTCCCCCCTTCGTTTTGGAGGAGGACAAAAAAATCCTACAGTGGCAGTGAAACCTGCCACCTAGGCAAGAGTAAGAGAGAGAAAAAGAGAGCGAGAGTGCTCCTATCCCATCAATTTACTCCGTCAGAAGCAGTGAAACAAGTGAAATTGAGTGTGGAGAAGACAGCACGGACACTGGGAATGGCTTCATCCACTGAGACAAGCAGAGGAACCTTAAAGAAGGCTCGGATGAGGAAAGTCGTGCTCAAAACTTTATAGATGATGGAGTGTGTGCGCCATCAGTGAGAAAACAAGCAAGCTTGTTTGGCGGGGGGGGTGGGGGTCATGGGGCTGTTAGGGAGAGGAAGGGACGCGAGGAGATGGAGGAGCAGCGGGATGGGTGGACCCATACATGGGCCGGTGGACACCACACATCTGAATGTGAGCGCGGCAAATCCGTCTCTGCTGGCAAAACACATCAGCCATGTTTATTACATTGCCCAAAAGCAGATCTTTTCCCAGCCTTATCTCATTTACCGCATCTCTGGCTGAAAACTGCTCCTGATTGGACTCGGCTGACAAACTGCACGTCTGATCAGTGTTGCAGAAAGTAATTATTGTGTCTATTATAAAGCAACCTGCTGAATACATTACTCTGCAGGTGCGCAGTCTGAATGTGACAAAGCTGTTTCTTTCACCGTTTGCTTTATTTGCACAGCTTAGTCAGTTATTCCTTTATTGGACGTGTTTACTGGCGCATGTCACTCAGAGGTGCAGAAAATCAAAACAAAACTGTTATGTTAAAATGCAGCTACAGGTGATTTATCTGTTTACTATCTTTTTGTACAGAGCAGAAGATTTACGCCTTTCCAAAATTGTAGGTGCATCTATCCACAAGCTAGCCCACAAATTTAATATATACGTAGGAGTTAATGTAATTGGGGCCCAATGCAAGATTGTGTTTAGGGGTCCCTATAGTTGTAACAGAGAAGAGTTCAAACCCTTAAAAGCAAAAACGTTATAAAAACTTGAGCCATTGTCTTGATGAAAAAAGAAAATTTAATCAGAGTAAAAATTAAACCAGCATCCACACGAATGTTACAAATTCAGACAAAAAAGTCACAAATTTACAAGAAAGAAATTGCGCATTTGTCAAAAAGTGATGAATTTATGAAGAAAAAAACCAGCAGATTCATGAGGGGAAAAAAATTGCAAATTTACAAGAAAAAAATGCAAATTTATGAAAAGTTTGAAATTTATCAGAAAAAAAGTTGCACATTTAAAGGAAAAAAATTGCAGATTGAAAAGAAAAAAGCTGCAAATTTACAATATAAAACGCTTCAGATTTATGCTAAAAAGTTTTAAATGTATGAGAAACAAAGTTGCAAATTTACAAGAAAAAGGTTGTGGAATTTAAGGAAAAAAGTTGCAAATTCAAGAGAAAAAAAAACTTGCTGATTTACAAGAAAAAAGAAACAAATTTACAAGAAAAAAGTTTGCAGATTCAGATTTGGTGCTTCAGATGCATTTTATTCTGTTATGTAACGTGATATAAAAAGGTTTATGATGAATTGGAGGGAGACAATTTTCTGTTTTTTTTTTCAGGTTTGAGGCAGTTTTGGTTGTGTGGAAAATCGACCTTTTATTCCTCTTCTGCCCATTCAGGCATTTTTTTTCCACCTGACAGTGCAGCAGTTAGGGGAAGCTTGCCCTAAACTCATTTATGTTTCATGAACTGGCCCAAAACAGCATTGCAAAGAGATTTAAGTTCCCTATGATAGTCAGATGTGATGCTTATAGATAGATGTACTTTATTCATCCCAAACTGGGAAATTGGAGTGAAATTTCAGTGTATTTATGCATAATTTATGCATAATTACAGTGTGTTATGGCTAATATTAGCTCCTTTCTGTTTCAACATATAACCTTTGCAAGCAATCATCAACACATAGCATCATGGTAGCACAGCTTCTTATATTCTAGCGACCTCTTGTATATACTGGGGGGGGGGGGGGGCTGGAAAGTTCATAGTGGTCAAATTTGACCAAATATGGTTTATTTTTCAACCACAGGGATCCAAGCGCTGCAGCACTGATGGAAGAAGTGTGTGGACTGAAGGAGAGACTGTGTATGAACTTTGCTCAGTTGTCCCGACACCATTTTTGCCTCACAGTCCAGTAACAAGTAAAAACATTTTTTTCTGATGGATGGGTGTGGGGGTTACGACCCCCCCCCCAAAAAAAACAAAACAAAAAAAAACAGAATACATCAGCAAAAAACAAAGTACAGTGGGGCAAAAAAGTATTTAGGCAGCCACCAATTGTGCAAGTTCTCCCACTTAAAAGATGAGAGAGGTCTCCAATTTTCATCATAGGTATACCTCAACGTATGAGAGACAAAATCAGAAAAAAAAATCCAGAAAATCACATTGAAGGATTTTTAATGAATTAATTGGTAAATTCCTCAGTAAAATAAGTATTTGGTCACCTACAAACAAGCAAGATTTCTGGCTCTCACAGACCTGTAACTTCTTCTTTAAGAGGCTCCTCTGTCCTCCACTTGTTACCTGTATTAATGGCACCTGTTTGAACTCCTTATCAGTATAAAAGACACCTGTCCACAACCTCAAACAGTCAGACTCTAAACTCCACTATGGCCAAGACCAAAGAGCTATCAAAGGACACCAGAAACAAAATTGTAGACCTGCACCAGGCTGGGAAGACTGAATCTGCAATAGGTAAGCAGCTTGGTGTGAAGAAATCCAACTCTGGGAGCAATTATTAGAAAATGGAAGACATACAAGACCACTGATAATCTCCCTCGATCTGGGGCTCCACACAAGATCTCACCCCGTGGGGTCAAAATTATCATGAGAACGGTGAGCAAAAATCCCAGAACCACATGGGGGGACCTAGTGAATGACCTGCAGAGAGCTAGGACCAAAGTAACAAAGGCTACATCAGAAACACACTATGCCACCAGGGACTCAAATCCTGCAGTGCCAGACATGTCCTCCTGCTTAAGCCAGTACATGTCCAGGCCTGTCTGAAGTTTGCTAGAGAGCATTTGGATGATCCAGAAGAGGATTGGGAGAATGTCATATAGTCAGATGAAACCAAAATAGAACTTTTTGGTAAAAACTCAACTTGTCGTGTTTGGAGGAGAAAGAACACCATACCTACTGTGAAGCATGGGGGTGGAAACATCATACTTTGGGGCTGTTTTTCTGCAAAGGGACCAGGACGACTGATCCGTGTAAAGGAAAGAATGAATGGGGCCATGTATTGTGAGATTTTGAGTGAAAACCTCCTTCCACCAGCAAGGGCATTGAAGATGAAACATGGCTGGGTCTTTCAGCATGACAATGATCCCAAACACACCGCCCGGGCAATGAAGGAGTGGCTTCGTAAGAAGCATTTCAAGGTCCTGGAGTGGCCTAGCCAGTCTCCAGATCTCAACCCCATAGAAAATCTTTGGAGGGAGTTGAAAGTCTGTGTTGCCCAGCGACAGCCCCAAAACATCACTGCTCTAGAGGAGATCTGCATGGAGGAATGGGCCAAAATACCAGCAACAGTGTGTGAAAACCTTGTGAAAACTTACAGAAAACGTTTGACCTCTGTCATTGCCAACAAAGGGTATATAACAAAGTATTGAGATGAACTTTTGTTATTGACCAAATACTTATTTTACCGAGGAATTTACCAATTAATTCATTAAAAATCCTTCAATGTGATTTTCTGGATTTTTTTTTTTCTTATTTTGTCTCTCATAGTTGAGGTATACCTATGATGAAAATTGGAGACCTCTCTCATCTTTTAAGTGGGAGAACTTGCACAATTGGTGGCTGACTAAATACTTTTTTACCCCACTGTATGTGATTAAAAAAACGTCTCCCACGAGCTACCCCATGCCCTCCGCTCCTCCATCTCCACTTGGCCCATTGGGGGAGTGAGGCACCTTCCCATGGGTGGACGTCACCACGCATCTCCATGCTGACTGCGTGTGCCGAAGAGCCCTGGAGGCCGGTCGCTCCAGTGGGGAATGGTTAAGGGAGCCCGTGGCTTGTACAGGGATAAACCAGAGGCCTGGCTAACCCCCGGTCAGCCCCTCCTCCCAATACAACCCAAAGAGATTCCTCGCAAGTTTAAGTTTTGAGCATCACACTAATTACTGAGGAGACAGGTGTGTGTCAAGATGTGCAGACAGACAGGACAGCAGGAATTCCTGCACAGGAAGGGAGAGAATATTCCGTATTTTTTCAAAATAAAACACGGATCTGAAAAGTCAATACAAAGCAACAGAATAAGTTATTTTTTTCTCTGCACCTTTCTGCGGGCCGGTACCAAGTGGTGTGCGGAACGCTTGGCAGTCAGCATGGAAGTACCACAAACCATTCATGTTCAAAATTCCACGAGGCTCATTAAAAAAAAAAGTGAGACAACGCCTGATAGACTCCCATGTTGAAATGCCCAACTTCAAGACAGAGATTAAAATCACACTCGTGCATGTCCATGGAACACAAGTATTCCTGTCTGAAACAGGTATTCCAGTCAGGCTTTACAGGCTCCAATGTAGGCTGTGTTTGAAAGTGGAATACAGAGAGGTGTAGCCTATATGTAGGCAATCACATGTTAGACTTTGACAAATAGGAAAGGGACTGAATGGCACTAAGATTTATGTTATTGTGTGAATGTTAATTACAGAATACAGAATGGATGGGACATCCAGTATTAGCATCTGTTCAGGAACCCTTGTTTATTTGTTTGTCAGATCACTTATTTGTCTGATCTTGTATCACTTATATCCATAATAGTGTATCTTGCACTTTGAGGAATGGGAGTTGTTCAGTCACCACTGTAATTTTTTTGTTGTTTATATCACTGTTCAGTGATGGAGTTCAGTGTAATATTGAATTTTTTTCTGTGTATCATCAGTAAACTCATGCAGTACTATAACAGGACACGTTTACAAATATTTGAGACCCATTGCAGTGCATCATTTTATACTGTAGCAATATTTGGTCATTAAAAGGTTTTTTAAAACTGTAATCAAACAAATTAAGTACAAAAGACTCAACATTATACACAGCAAAAGGACCTGTTTTACTGCAATCATTGCATCTGTGTTGACCATTTATTTAACTAAAAATGATTAATTTTGTTATCTGGGCGTTTTTGTGTCCTGTTTGGTGACGGTCGTCCTTTAGTCAAAGCGTGCATATATGGCCGCATATGATATGCAATTGATCTGGCCATTCCGCTCCACAATCATGGTGGTATTATTATTAAGTTTTAATTTTTAGACACTCGCACAAGCATGCCGGGAGGATCACCGTTGGGCACTCACGGTCCTGCAAAGGACAGCGGTAGTACACAAAGCAGCAGCCGGGACTCTAGTCTATCACTGACCTGGCAGGCTGAGCTTGTCTCCCTTTGAAGGACCACAGGCCGCCGCTTCTGTCCTGTGTTGGATACACCGGTGTTCTTTGCCAGACCCCTGGGTCCCCGCTGGCGCTCCTCCCAGTGTACTTGCACGCCTCGTGTTCTCCACATATGGCAAATTGTCCTTTAGACCTACGCAATCACAGCAACATTATGGTATAATTTTTTAAGCATCTAGTCAGATTTGCTACTTTTCACTTCCTTGTTTTGTTCACGGAGCGCTGTGGTGACTGGCCGTGATGTCGCGTATTAGACTGAACAACTCCATACTTGTGGATGCACACCCTCGTAACCTCAGCAAAGCACTTATAAAATCTGAGGTCAGTCTGATGAACAGTTTGAGAGATATGTGAGGAACACACACACACAGACAGAGATTCCTTGCATTTATAGATTGATTGTCTTGGCCTCTTTTTATTTTTGTTTTTTAATATTACTAATGCTTTTCAAATGTATTGTATTTATATCTGCTTTTATTTTAAATTCTTATTATTTTAATCATTTTATGTTTATATGGTTGCATTTCATTACTTTTAGCTTGTTTTTATGGTTAATTGTATGCTTTTGGTATCTGTTCAGCACTTTGGTCAACTGAGGTTGTTTTAAATAAGCTATATGAATAAACTTTGACTTGACCTGGAACAACAAGGCATTTGTTCCTCTAGAAAATCACTAGTTTTGGTGACACCTGTGGCCAGTAAGTGAACTGCAACCAACTCTTTGTGACGATTTTCTGCGGGTTGGATTCCCCACTAGAGGAGTCCAGGTCGGAGACAGTGGGCCCCAGTTTACTGCTTGACCCCAAGTGTCCCTAAAACCAGAGACTTGGCCTTTGGCTTTTTATAGGGTTGCACAATTTCACTAAAACAGCCAGTGCTTGGCAGGATTACAGTAACTGCATGGTTCCTATATGGCAACATGGACAGTACAATAAGAGTGTGATGGTGTGGGTGATGGTGGAGTTGAACATCTAGTCTGAAATGCCAAGGTTGGGGGTGGAGCTATAAAATATGAATGTTAGTGCATTGCAGTTATCATAATCTATTGCGTTCATGTTTTTAAATGACACCTGAATTTGATTTAAAATACAATGTAGTCTAATATAGACATTTTGGATACAAATGGCCACTCAGCATGTCACTTAGATTCAATTCTGCCATTCTGAATCTGCATTGGTTCACTACCCAGCCAACATGCCCATGTGGGCCCCACGATAGGTTAAACTGTCTTATGGGTCCCATGTGGGTTTGTCCATGGGTTCCATGTTGGCCCCATCTGTGTCTGCCCACATGGACTTAGCCTGTGGTGCAGGTAAGTAGGTGATCTGCCCACCTGCTTTAAACCGACTGGGCCCCACATGGGTGAGCAGGTTTCATGAACACTGGCACCACAGGCAAATTTACGAGAAAAAAGTCACAAATTTGAGGGAAAAAAATGTGAACATTTATAAGAAAAACAGTGACATATTTACAAAAAATATAGCAAATTTGAGGAAAAATGTCACAAATTCACTAGAAAAAAATTGCAAATTCATGAAGGAAAAAAAAGTGAAAATTTAAGAGAAAAAGTTGCAAATTTACAAGAAAAAAGTCACAAATTAATTAGGAAAAACTTAGAAAAGTTGCAAATCAACAAAAAAGTAGAAAATATGAGTAAATAAATTGAAATTTTACAAGAGAAAAGTTACAAATTTGAGAAAAGTTGTAAGTTTACAGTAAAAAAAAAAAAGTTGAACATTTTTCAGAAAGTTCCAAATTTGCAAGAAAAATATCATAAATTTTTGGCAAAAACTCACAAATTTACAAGAAAAAGTAACAAATTTAGGAGAAAAAAGTTGCAAAAGTACAGTCAAAAAGGTGGCCAATTTATGAGAAAGTTCCAAAATTACAAGAAAAATTTTGCAAATATGCAAGAAAAAAAAAATCACAATTTTACTAGAAAAACAAAAATTTAGGAGAAAATGTTGCATGTTTACATTTTCAAGAAAAATGTTTCAAATTAGAGGGAAAATGTCACAAATTTTCAAGAAAATGGCAAATTTATGAGAAAATAAGTTGAAAATAGGTAAACAGGTAAAGTCCATGTGGACAAACCCACATGGGACCCATGAGACAGCCCAGTTTAACCTGTGGTGGGGCCCACACGGACATGCTGGCTGGGTAACCGTTTCCAGTTGGCACTTGCTCGGTTTTCTCTTCACATGGACGCCACGGTTAGCTCCTGAGCATCCCCGCCTCATTTTGCAATGCTAATTTGGTCACCCAGCTGGAAAGTAGGTTAAAGAGCTGCCATGGACCTCCGCTAGCCCCGCGTCCATCCGCGCACGCAGCAGATGCTTCTCTGACAGCGGCACCTGCAGTCGTAACAAGCGGGCGAGCGAATGAGGCGCCATCACGAGTGAGTCCATAATGGGCAGAGCGGCATAAAAGGCTGCGTCGGCGCGGGTCTAATGTTGGGTATAGCCACATGAGGTGAGCCACTTTGATTCCAGAGACATCGTTGGGACTTCATTACCCAGATGTCACTCTGCTGAGACAGCAGCAAGTCGCCCACACGCGCGCAACCCTGCCACCGTCACGCTGAGCCTTGATGAATTTAACTTTTGGAGGTAATAGCCATGTATCAACAGGAGCGGGGGCCGTGTGCTTGAAGTCCGACAGAGGAGAGAGTTGGGTGGCATGGAGCCACCAAATGCACGTCACATCACACAGCTATCAGCCCATCGTGTCCTTGATCTGCGGCTCCAGAGGAGGGGAGGGATGGAGGGGTGGGGAGGGAGAGGAGGAAGAGGAGGAGACATGAAGGAATCTGTGGTGGTGATTTGGTGGTGGTGTTGGGGGGGGGGGGGGGGTCAAAATGAAGGTGAGTGATCTGAATGGAAAAGAGAGGAGGCGACTGAAGGCAGTGGAAGGAGGAGTGTGAGCGGAGACGGGAGAGAAAGTCAACGGCAACGAGTGTGTGACTGATGAAGAGCGGAATGAGCAGAGAAGGGAAAAAAAAATGCTGGGAAAAAGCGGAAGTGTGGGGTGGGGTAAGATAGGACCAAGGGAGGAAATGGAAGGGAAGATGAAGCACACCGAGGTGTGGGCACGACATCGATGAGTTATGATAACCCTGAGCACATCCAATAAATAAACACATCAGTATAATCGGATTGGTTTAAGTGGCGGTGTCGGCCTCCCCCCTGCAGTTACACCACTCCTGATTAGTGCCTATGAACTGTATCCCCGTAGCAGAACCGTACATATACAGTACTCCCTCCGAATGGTGTCATGTTTTGCATTTAAATGGAAGACAACAGCGGTGTTATGCTTTGACTGCAAATCAAAATGGAAATGCGGGCGCTGAGTGTTTCCCCGGGAGTGGAGGAAGTGAGAATGCTCTCCTGCAGCCCAACGTGTGACTTTGCTGACAACAGAGAGGGGGAATAAAGTGGAAGCTCCCTTTGGGAAGTAATTAGTATGGACAGTTTTCAGTGTTGACACCGCTGGCTTAGCTTTCAGATCTCTCATTTGCTTTTTCCTGCCATCTTAGAAAAACATTCCACTGTGTTTTGGTTTTTTTTTTCCTTCTTCACTGAAGCTTAAGGTTTTGTGGTAATTTTGTGCTCAGGTTTGAACAGACAACCACTGAAACAAAAACAGAAAGAAAAAGAAATATTGTAGAATTTAATGAATGCAGAAGAATTCTGACATTGCTTCCCCATTTGATGCAAGCTTGACTTTTGAGCCATTTTAGGTGCTTTTTAATACAGTTAGATTAATTTAAGCAATGTTATTGTCTCGGCTTGAGGCTTGTTCAAAAGTAATTGAAGCTTTTTCAAATCAATGAGGAGTAACACAGTTCTCAAAACTGTTGATTCCAGTCAATTTCTAATTGTAAGGTCACAATTTGATTCTCGATTTTTGCACGGATAGCTAAAATAGTCAGGTACCATTGGTGTTACACCATGATAACTCATTTAATCTTTTAATTCTTATGTAAGATGATGATCTACATGATGTGGTTGTGGAACTTTTTAGTGTTTAATGCTTATTTGATGTTTATCCTTGGCCATAAAATTATAACCATCTTGTGATGAGCAAGGAAAACTCATCAGTACAGGACCGGTAAGTGGGAAGGCATGATGACCTTCTCTGAGGCTGACTCCAACTGGTCTCTGACCATCTCTGGGCTGTTATCTGTCAGAAAAAAAGTCTGTTTATGAAAATTCCTCACAGGTCTGGGATTTTGAGCTTTGTCACACCTCCTGCTGCTGCTTCTGTGTAGAATTGCTCCTCTCAATTTCAATCAATATCCAACTTACAAATGATATTGTGACATCCTTCTTGTCAATATCAGAGAATTTATATTATTTCTAAATATTTTAATGTCCACTTACTATTATCTATTATAGTGCAGTATATTAATACCACAGGTAGTTCCCACTGAGCCATGTGATTGAGCAAAGGAGATTCCAGGATTTACTATATTCCTTGATGCTAACCTATAACAGTCAAATTATGGCTTCACACAGGAATCGAAATGGTGCTACCAAGTGTTGGCTAGCTAGCAGGCCGCTTAGCCAAGTTAACCAGAATGATGGACTGCTGAATGACATGCCTATAAATGGTGACTGATAGACAATTGCAAAAGTGCAAAATGACAGTTATTGTTTTCAGGTAGTCCTGCTAGTCTTGGCCAGATAAAATTAAATAATTGATAATAATAAGTTACTATGGAAGCCCTAAAAGGTCATACATTAATACTATTTATTTTCACCATTTTCCTGACATCTCGAGTTATTTATCTTGTTATCATCAGGAACAACTGTTGTTTTCCCATGATAACACAGTAACTACCTTGTTTTCTTGAGATAACAATTGTCATTTTCCCAAGTTACTAAGATATTAAGATAATAACTTCATAAGATAATATGTTAATAAGTATCTTGTTACACAAGAGATAATTATCTTGTCATTTGTCATGCGGTGACCCTCGCGGATCACCATAAGACGCCAAGAGTCCACCGGTGAGTTTTGCAATGATGGTGATTTATTAACAGGACACAAGACGTAACACAAGACTATGAGAGACTGTGGTGAAGATACACTGAACATAGAGCATGGGACCGTAAGGCTAACCCCAGCCACTTACGATCTAAAACATGACATGACATGAGCAAGCATAAGCACGAGAATATACACACGAACCTGACATGACAAGGACGATGAATGTCTGACGAGGTTTAGACGATACTCCTGCAATTCAACTGCCGTCAGCGCCCGCCTAATAAAGCCGAATACTAACGAGCAGTAATGACAGCCAGCTGACCGACCTTGACAGCCGGAAGCCCCACCAAGCGCCTTCACAATAAGAGCCCGGTGAAGCCAGAATATAACCCACAGCTATCAAAGCCGGCAGCAAGCTATACGTAGCCCGAGCGCGGACAAGACCGGCGCTCGGGTCATAACATCATTTTCCCACAATAGCACGTTAATTATCTCATTCTCTTCAGATGACAACTGTTTTCTCGTGATAACAAGTTAATTATCTTGTTATCTTGAGATAGCAACTGTCATTTTCCCAAGATAATGAGAAAATTGTTATCTTGAGAAAACTACTTATTTATCTCTTTATCTGGAGATAACGAGATAAATAACTTGAGATCTAGAGATAACGGTGAAATTAAATAGTATGACCTTTTAGGGCTTCCGTAGTTGTCGCTTACTGCTTGTTGTATGTGTATTTGGGCACTTTATTGTGAAGTGCAGTGTGGTGACGTGGACTTCTTGTCACGTCACCGCACTGCCCTATATAGTGGGGTAGGCCACCATGGCACAGCCTCTTACGCCGGATGCCCACGCCAGGTGCCTGACATGTAACTGCTATGTCCAAGCCATCAGTAAAGTTCGATGGTACCTCATCTTGCCTCATCCATTACCACGTTTTCCATACATAACATTTGGCGACGAGGATTAACTCATGGAGGCGTGCATAATACCACTCCGTCCCTTTCTTGAGCTCCCGGGTGAACCACCAGTGCCTTGGCCTAGATCAGGGGTCACCAACTAAAAGTGCAAGAGGTCTGATAAGGTCATTCCTCCTCCTCAGCTGAGGTTTGAATTAGGGCTGGGGATCTTTAGGCACCTCACAATACAATTATGGTTCAGGGCCTCCGATTTGATTCTAAAACGATTCTCAATGCATTTTTTTCAGGATATTTTTGTCATGTCCGCTGCATAAACTGCAGCGAACATATAAATTGGCAGTGAGTACTGTAAGTAACGTGTTTATTTACAATGGGTGAATGTACAGAATGTCCAAATACAGTCACAGTGAAAAAAGGGTGAGACACCCGGCTACAAACTTAGTTGGTTCAAAGGGAATGCCTAACATGCTCCAATCAGGCAGGAGCGGAGAAAAAGGCACAAAAGAAAGACTTACAATAGTGTTGGAGCGGAAAGGTTCTGAGGGAACAACATGATTTAGTCCAGGGGTAAACCAACGGATGTGAGCCTGGATGTCTAATGTTGACTTCTCTAAGCTGCCACAACGGCTGGTCGCACTGCCTAGCTGTTTGTACAAAACCTCTGATGACAGCAAGTGGACCCAGCCGTGTGGCAAACAGGTGCAAGAATAATTGGCAATCATGTGTGAGTGTGCATGTATGAGTGTGTGTGCATGCATGAGTGTGTGAGTGTGTATGTGGTGAACCGTACGGCTGGTGAATGCCTTGTGAGAGGAGGAGGCGTGGCCGTAGGACTGGCGGAGAGCAAGGCTCAATCCGCCAGCTGGAATTAGTAAGCAGTAATCAAACCCTACAGCCACAAGTCATGGATGGGGTGACCGACCCCGAACATGACAGTTTTCCTCTCACTGTGTGACAGCTTGGTACTTTTAAAGCCAAGTGTTTGCAATAACCCATGAATTTACTTCAAACATCTTTTAATAAAAGAAATGGAAGAGAATTGTAACAAATCACATGGACAAACCTGAAAATGTGATTTTAAGAACTGTCATCTTTTCATGAAATTTCTTTAAGAAGACCACAGCTGTCTTCAGCAGGCCAATATCATTTGTTTTTACACATTATTTTATTAAGCAGATGTTTTAGCTGATTTTAGTTCTGTATTATTTTTTAAACAAAAAAGTCAAATGAATTTGCAGGAGAACACAAACTAAATTACATACATTTAAAAAAAAGATTAATAGTTAAAAAAACAAAATCTCACAAAAGTCCACCTCTATAGTATATTTTCAGTATTTAAAAAAAACTGTTTCAAACTGTAAGCCTAAAAAAGGGACAGAAAATATCATTAATTCCACACTGCATAATTCCTTTGGAGTTTTCTTTTTTTTAATGTTAACAATGTTTTCATCTTTTTAACCTCGTCTGGGTAACACTAGCCATGTTTACATGGACACAAGAAACCAGATTAAAAGCCTGATCAGAATAAAAATGCTTCAAACACGCCAGTCTGAATATTCTGACACGATCACACTCATTCGGATCAAAATTTCATTCCGATTGAGATGGGTGGGTTATGCCAATTGTTATTCCAATTGGTGCACATATAAACACTTATTCCGAAGCTTGGGCCGAAAATATGTTTACTGCACATGTCTGTACGTCAGCCACATGTCGATGTGACGTATTTCTGCCTGTACAGCAGCTAGTGGAAGACATGGCGGGAGTAAAACAAAACTGGTCTGTATCATCCTGCTGTCTCCCTCTGTTCGTCATATGCAAAATTATGTACTTGTAGCTTCATTATGGAGACCAGCAAAAGAAAAAGTACAGTCTGAATAACACAATACAGGTCCATTTCAAAAAGAGAAAGACGCGAAGCAGGGATTGTTTACACCGGAAGTTGCTTCTTCTTCTACTGTTTTCGGAATGCCGAAATGTCAACATGCGCATGTCAAAATGATTTAGTCCGTTCAAACATGTGACACATGGAAACACACGTCCTTATCGGATCAGCTTTTTCAGGATCCATGTAAACAGTAAAGTTCTGATCTGAATTGTAATCAGATTGAAGAAATTTTGCCTATGTAACCGTGGCTAGTCTGTCACAGGGAGAAGAGGTGGATGTGTGGTGCTTTTCATGTTCAGTAACGCACAGAGCAAATTATTGGTTTGATATGATTGAGGGTCACGGAAATTACCTCCATAACCAACGTCATGCTGACTCAACGGAGATGTGGTCCAAGGAAGGAGGAGCCATGGGGAACTTCAGTGAACAAACCCCCGGGTGGAAACGTACCATTGGAGGCAGACAGCATGGCAGTTGATATGATTTCACGGCAGTGTTTTATCCACGGGTGCACATTGGGAAGGAAGCATGGCTGTCCACCCGCAGCAAACTGTTTTGCCTAAACAGTGTATCCCAAGGTCCCATGCCATAAAATTTCTGGGCGGTGGCCGCCGATAAGGCACCTCAGTTCCGCTTTTTCGTTTGGTTAAAACTAAACAGTACATTTTTTCCACAAATTATATTAAAAAGCTTGGGAGTCCAGATGGAGGACTTTTGAGGTTCAGATCCGGACCGGAGTCCACCAGTTGGTGACCCCTGGCCTAGATGATTTGAGGCTTTTCAGACCTACATCACCGCGCTGGACCTCGGGCAGTCTGACAAGCTAAGGGCACGTGCGCTTCTCGTCCATAACCTGGGTATTGAGGGCCAGCGAGTCCTGCGGACGCTCAGTACATCAAACTGGTTTGAGGATGTTGTGGGGCTGCTAGCCAACCACTTCCACACCGTGGACAGCGTGACTGTCCAGAGGATTCATTTTTGGCAGTGACATCAACGAGTTGGTGAGCCTATCCACCAGTTTGTCGCCAACTTGAGGCATCTAGCATGCGAGTGCTGCTTTGGGCCGTTGGAAGATGAAATGGTGCACGACCAGCTAGCGGAGCACACGGCAGTGCCATATTGCGGGCTATGCTACTTACGGCGCCGAATGACTTAACATTAGCCAGAGCTGTCAAATTAGCTCTCTAGTTGGAGGTCACAGACAAGCTAACCTCTGAGCTAAACTGGCTTCAGTCACAGCGGCCGCTGGAGCCACCTGCCACAGCAAATGCTGCGGACTCGGATAGCGAAGATAGCTTGGAAGACGATGTTATGGAAACCAATGCTGCCAGCCAAAGGTCTGCCCCGGGAAGACTCCTATGCAAGGGCTGTGGGTCCACGACGCACTGCCATAAGGCGAAGGAATTCCCAGCAAGAGGAAAACGTTGTAGCAGATGTGGACGCTTGAATCATTATGCTAGAGTGTGCCGTGGTTCTGAATCGGAGAACCCAAGGAAAAAAATCACACCGCCCACCCCCGACAACCATCCATACAGTGTCCCCCAGCCCAAACGGGTACACGTATTGCGCAGTGGAGTTGGACGGTGTGGAGGTGCCACTGTTGTTTGACACGGCAGTGTATGGGTCGTTGCTGAACTGGGCCATAGTGAAGAAGTTCTTACCCCACTACAGGATTAAAGGTAACCCGGTCCCGTTGTATGGTTATGTAGGTGGCAGGCTGGGCACAGTTGGGACTTTGGAGTTAACGGTTTATTACAAGTCTGTGAAGATTTTTGACTTCACGTTCCACATGACAGCGTGAGGCGATAACATCATGGGCTGCGATTTGTTTTATGGACTGGGTTTCGCCATTAAAGACGGTGCTGGGAAAGAAGGTCGGGTTGTGGCTGCTGGAACCCTCCGGTTCCGGTGGTCAAAGAGGGCGTTGTGTGGGATGAGGGGCAAACGGATACTACGGCGGTCAAGCAAGACCAGTTTCACTCAGGTTTGGCGCAGGAAAGTCTCAGTGCTGATGCTCAGGACATGGTAGAGGGGTGTACCAAGCGTGGCGGTGGGGAACCTGCATCGATGACTCACACCATGCCAGCCCCAGATGTCCCCGGAGCTTGGCCGCAGGGGGATGGGAGGTCTGTAGCTACGAAAGTGACCGCTACAACATTTTTAGAAGGGGACAGGGCCAGACCGACAGGCATGGTGTTACTGCATGCTCAGCAGCGGCACATCAGGCTGACCTGGGCCCCGCTGAGGGTTTTGGACTTGTTTCGGGTTCGGGGTGATGAAGATCCATAGCAAAGATGGGCCAAACGACAGCCAGCCAAACATCAAGGATGTCTGCGGATAGTGGCAAAGTTAGGTGCAGCATACTTCCGGTTATCTGACGGCTCATCTAGGCATGCCAGTCAGCGTCGGCGTGTCCAGGAGGACACTCCGGGTGATGAGGCTGGATGGGAGTCATTGTTGGTGGTGAAGGAGTCGGGCTCCACCGTCTGGAAGATCAGCCATTGTCCTGGGGGCTTGCTGCTTCCAGGGGCACGCTTGCTGAGAGGCTGCCCTGGGCCCCTCAGCTAGGCCACTCCAAAGTCTTCATTTTGTTTTTCTTAAGCCATTCAGAGGTGGACTTGCTGGTGTGTTTTGGATAATTGTCCTGCTGCAGAACCCAAGTGCGCTTCAACTTGAGCTCACGAACAGATGGCCAGACATTCTCCTTCAGGATTTTTTGGTAGACAGCAGAATTCACGGTTCGATTTACCACAGCAAGTCTTTCAGGTCTTGAAGCAGCACAACAGCCCTAGGCCATCACACTACCACCACCATATTTTACTGTTGGTATGATGTTCCTTTTCTGAAATGCTGTGTTACTTTTATGCTGGATGTAATGGCACACACACCTTCCAAAAACTTTTGTCTCGTCAGTCCACAGAGTATTTTCCCAAAAGTCTTGGGAATCATCAAAACTGAGACGAGCCTTTATGTTCTTTTTGCTCAGCAGTGGTTTTTGTCTTGGAGCTCTGCCATGCAGGCCATCTTTCTTATGGTGGAGTCATGAACACTGACCTTAACTGAGGCAAGTGAGGCCTGCAGTTCTTTGGATGTTGTTGTGGGGTCTTTTGTGACCTCTTGAATGAGTCGTCGCTGTGGTCTTGGGGTAATTTTGGTTGGCCAGCCACTCCTGGGAAGGTTCACCACTGTTCCATGTTTTCGCCATTTGTGGATAATGGCTCTGACTGTTGTTCGCTGGAGTCCCAAAGCTTTAGAAATGGCTTTGTAACCTTTTCCAGACTGATGGATCTCAATTACATTGTTTCTCATTTGTATCTTAATTTCTTTGGATCGCAGCATGATGTCTAGATTTTGAGGATCTTTTGGTCTACTTCACTTTGTCAGGCAGGTCCGATTTAAGTGGTTTCTTGATTGAGAACAGGTGTGGCAGTTATCAGGCCTGGGTTTGGCTTGAGAAACTGAACTCCTTTTTCTAAAGATGTGATAAACCACAGTTAATGATTTAATTGGGGGGGTCACTTTTTCACACAGGGCCATGTAGGTTTGTATTTTTTTTTACCCTTAATAATAAACACCTACTTGTGTCATTTTTACTTTACTTGTGTCATTTTTTATTAACATTTAAATTTGTTTGATGATCTCGGTGGCAGAGTGGTTTGCACTGCGGCAGCACAGCAACTCACCCTTGGCCGGGGGGTCCTGGGTTCGATCCCAGCCACTGACCAACAGTGATCTGCGTGGAGTTTGCATGTTCTCCCCATGTCTGCATGGGTTTACTCCGGGATTTCTCCGGTTTCCTCTCATTTGTCAAAATCATGCAAGTTAGGTTAATTGGCATCAAACTGGGGATTCTAAATTGTCCTTAGGTATGACTGTGAGAGTGAATGGTTGTCTGTCTCTTTGTGTTGGCCCTGCGATGGACTGGCGATCTATCCAGGGTGTACCTTGCCTCTCGCCCAAAGATGCTGGGATAGGCTTCAGCCCCCTTGCGACCTGAAAAGGATTAAGCAGAAGAAGATGGATGGATGGATGGATCTGAAACATTTAAGTGTGGCAAACAAACAAAAAATGAGAAATCAGAAAGGGGACAAACACTTTCACATCACTGTATGTGTCTTTTGTGTTAGTATGTGAGCACGGCAAATATTTTGTTCATGAAGCGACTCTTTTTAGTTTATTTGGTGGCATAATAATCCACCATGCCGTGTGGGCTGTGTGGCAGTCCACCCACCAGCCCTAGTTTAGGTTGTTTTGTGTGAGTGTGTTAGGCCAGTTGAGTACATTAGTTTTTGTTATTTTAGAGCATGATTCGGGTTCCAAATTGGGGTGGGTTTCAATTGTATGTGTGGTTTTGGACTTTTTAAAGGGAGCAGGAAATGTTGTATGTGTATTTGGGCACTTTATTGTGAAGTGCAGTGTGGTGATGTGGACTTCCTGTCACGTCACTGCAATGCCCTATATAGCAGGACGAGCTGCCATGGCACAGCCACTTATGCCAGATGCCCATGCCAGGTGCCTGCCGTGTAACTGCTGTGTGCAAGCCATCAATAAAGTTGTGTTCGACGCTACCTCATCTTGCCTCATTCATCACCAGGTTTTCCATACATAACACTACTGTCATTATACTGTATAAATCACATTTGTAGAACAGTTGTATAAAAGTGATTTTGCAGTCGGTGTTCTCATGTAATATTGCTAAGTATTGCGTAGTTTTTATATAATTTTAGTCTTTTATTATTTTTTACTCTTCATGCACTAATCTTGTGGACTAATAAATAACTCCTGTTTCTTGGGGTGTTTAATTCAAACATTTAAAAAATAGTTTTCACTGTAAATATTGTGTAACGTCTGCAGATCAGGTTCATCAGCTTTTGAGTTTTTCTATATTGACCTTCAACATTTTAAAAACACTGACTCCTGAGGTACAGCGAACTTTAACACCTACTTAGTTATGTTGAGGATTTTTCTTTTAAACAGTGTTGTAAATTTTCACTATAGAATGCCCTCTTGTAAGTCAGCTCACAGTCTTACACGTTCAGCCAACATACGGTAGATATTACACTTTTTTCCCTATGTACTATTTAAGTTATAGGCTAGATATAAAAGTTTACAACGATTTGTCTGTCTTGTTGTGGAAAATAAAAGCAAAAGTACAAAAGCAGAAAAAGGGGGGAAAAAAAGGAATGCAACAATGACCTTCTGACTTCTCTTTGGTGCATTGATCCATGCGTGGTGCCTCCTTGTCTTTAGGGAAAAGAAATATACTTCACGTTTTTTTCCAGTCCATAAAAATAAGCAGCAACACAACTAAAGTCCCTTGTGTATCTTTATACATTCTCTGTTGTTTGAAGCAAGGCGGAAAGCTTTCATACAGTACCTGCCTGCCTGTTTTGTTATGCCTGCATTTATGCTGCAGCTAAGCATTCACAAACACGAAAGGTCAATAATAAAGCAAGTGTTAAATGTGCTTGATTTCTTCTTTTTTCTGTTTATCTATTCTCCTGTGGCTGATTTCAAATAAATTGCAAGATTCACTAGTGTTGATTCAACTCAACTCTTTGGGCTAAAGTGCAATGTTTCTTGAGATTTGATGTATGGCATCATCACTGGAATGATTTCAGGGTCATGTAATTCATCATTTCCCCTAAGTTTGTCTTCATAAATGTAACTGCAAACATTTTTTTGTTTGTTTTTCATGATGGTATGATTGCAGAGATGCTGACATAAAACAGTGACATGACACCAGAACCAGATGGAGAGATGGGAATTGTCATGCTAGCAAAATGACAAACTTTTTGAAGTAAAGTGATGCAAATTCATGAGCAAAGCAATTATTTAATTAAACATTTAAAATAACATTGATGAATGATGTTGAGTTGCAGCTGAAAGCTAACAGATTCCTGGCAGGTCATCTTCGAAATGTGCCAAAAAGCCCAGCTGTGGCCATTCAGACCAGCTAACATTAGCAGCCATATCTACCCAGCTATTCTGGCATAAATATGCCAGAATAGCCGTGTAGATTTTTTTTTTCTTGTCTTCTGATTGTTGCTCTGACTGTTGCTATCCCTGTGCTGTTGCAATCCTGGAATTTCCCCATTGTGGGACTAATAAAGGCTTATCTTATCTTATCTTATCTTATCTTATCTTATCTTATCTTATCTTATCTCAATATAAA
Organism: Pholidichthys leucotaenia; assembly: GCA_020510985.1. Lineage (NCBI taxonomy): Eukaryota > Metazoa > Chordata > Actinopteri > Cichliformes > Pholidichthyidae > Pholidichthys > Pholidichthys leucotaenia. Next base: position 335,625,724 of record CM035844.1, read on the forward strand.
AAACATAATAATATAAGGCAGAACAGCTCCAGATATATAATCTACTGTGGTTTAATGAAAGAACTGGTCCGTAGTTCGGTGACTACAATTTACATACAAAAGACCTATAAAATCCCCAGTTATGTTGATTCATATCACTAAGCTAGCCATGCTAATGGTCATGTTACCCATGTCATAGTAGGAAAAACCCAATAAACAAATTAAATGGTGTTCACTTACAGACGTGGACAAAATTGTTGATACCCCTCTGCTAATGAAAGAAAAACCCACAATGGTCACAGAAATAACTTGAATCTGACAAAAGTGGTAATAAATTAACCAATGAAAATCAGACAGTGCTTTTGAATTGTGGTTCAAGAGAATTATTTTAAAAAACAAACTCATGAAACAGGCCTGGACAAAAATGATGGTACCCTTAATATTTTGTTGCACAACCTTTTGAGGCAATCACTGCAATCAAACGATTTCTGTAACTGTCAGTAAGACTTCTGCACCTCTCAGCAGGTATTTTGGCCCACTCCTCATGAGCAAACTGCTCCAGTTGTCTCAGGTTTGAAGGGTGCCTTCTCCAGACGGCATGTTTCAGCACCTTCCACAGATGTTCAATAGGATTTAGATCAGGGCTCATAGAAGGCCACTTTAGAATAGTCCAGTGTTTTGCTCTTAGCCATTCTTGGGTGTTTTTAGCTGTGTGTTTTGGGTCATTATCCTGTTGCAAGACCCATGACCTGCGACTGAGACCAAGCTGTCTGACACTGGGCAGCACATTTCTCTCTAGAATACCTTGATAGTCTTGAGATTTCATTGTACTCTGCACAGATTCAAGACACCCTGTGCCAGATGCAGCAAAGCAGCCCCAGAACATAACACAACCTCCTCCATGTTTCACAGTAGGGACAGTGTTCTTTTCTTGGTATGCTTCATTTTTGCATCTGTGAACATAGAGCTGATGTGCCTTACCAAAAAGTTCCAGTTTTGTCTCGTCTGTCCATAGGACATTCTCCCAGAAGCTTTGTGGCTTGTCAACATGCAGTTTGGCAAATTCCAGTCTGGCTTTTTTATGATTTGTTTTCAACAGTGGTGTCCTCCTTGGTCGTCTCCCATGAAGTCCACTTTGGCTCAAACAACGACAGATGGTGCGATCTGACACTGATGTACCTTGACCTTAGAGTTCACCATGAATGTGTTTAGAGGTTGTTCTGGGCTCTTTTGTTACCATTCGTATTATCCGTCTCCTCCTGCAGCCACGTCCAGGGTGGTTGGCTACAGTCCCGTGGATCTTAAATTTCTGAATAATATGTGCAACTGTAGTCACAGGAACATCAAGCTTCTTGGAGATGGTCTTATAGCCTTTACCTTTAACATGCTTGTCTATAATTTTCTTTCTAATCTCCTGAGACAACTCTCTCCTTTGCTTCCTCTGGTCCATGTTTAGTGTGGGACACACCACGTCACCAGACAGCACAGTGACTACTTGTCACCCTTTAAATAGGCCGACTGACTGATTACAAGTTTGTAGACACCTGTGATGTTAATTAGAGGACACATCTTGGTTGAACATGTCCCTATGGTCACATTATTTTCAACCTTTTCTAGGGGTACCATCATTTTTGTCCAGGCCTGTTTCATGAGTTTATTTTTTAAAATAATTCTGTTGAACCACAATTCAAAAGCATTGTCTGATTTTCACTGGTTAATTTTCATAGAATTTTTATTTATTACCACTTTTGTCAGATTCAAGTTATTTCTGTGACCTTTGTGGGTTTTTCTTTCATTAACAGAGGGGTACCAACAATTTTGTCCACGGCTGTATATAGCGCTTTTTCTCATCTCTGGATGACCAAAGGGCTTTACAGATCATGCTATCCACTCACATTCACACATTCATAGATAGATAGATACATGTACTTTATTGATCCCAAACTGGGAAATTACAGTGTAACAGCAGCATGACAGTAGACAACCAAAATGACAGAAACACTCATGGCGAAGGGGCTGCCATGCAAGGCGCTGGCCTGACCCACCAGGAGCAACTGGGAGTTCAGTGTCTTGCTCAAGAACACTTTGACATACAGACTGCAGAGAGAGTGAGAATCGAACTACTGATCCTTTTCCGATCAGGAGTTAGCAACACTACACCTGCGCCACAGCCACCCCACAAATTTGGCCAGAATGACATGAGATGTATTATTGACTGTGGATTTATGAATGATCAAGCACCACCAATGTCGTGAGGTGACTAGAATTTACAGAAAAGAGCTCTAAAAACTTAGTTTAGTGTAATGTTTATTTGAAAGGGACTTCACATACTAATGAACATCGAAACAAATGTAAGTATACCACATTTAGCAACACTGCTAATTTGCATCTGTCGTCACCCAGTGAGTCACAAAAACACACACACAAACAATTATACTGCTATATAGTGAAATGGCACATTATTGTGAAGTGCACTGTGGTGACGTGCACTTACCGTCACGTCACCGCACCGCCCTATATAAGGCAGAGGGCATCCTTATTGCGGCCTTTTTGACTGGTGCCCTCTGCCAGGTGCCTGCCATGTAACCACATTCCCAGTTATATCAATAAAGCTATGTTCGACCAGCCATCTTGCCTCATCCTTCACCCAGGTATTCTATCATACATAACATTTGATTAACTCATGGAGGCATGTATCACACCACTTTGCCCCTTTCTCGAGCTGCCAGGTGAACCACCGGTGCCTTGGCCCGTGTGGTTTGAGGCTTTCCAGACCTACATCACTGCGCTGGACCTCGGCAAGCTTGACAAGTTAAGAGCACGTGCGCTTCTTGTTCATGACCTGGGTATTGAAGGCCAGCGAGTCCTGTGCACACTCGGAGGTTTGGACTTTTTTGAAGATGTTGTGAAGCTGCTAGCAAACCATTTTCACACCCCGGATTGCATGACTGTCTGGAGGATTCGTTTTTGGCAACAACATCACCGGGTAGGTGAGCCTATTCATCAGTTTGTCGCCAACTTGAGGCAGCTAGCTAGCGAGTGTCGCTTTGGGCCGTTGGAATATGAAATGGTACGTGATCAGCTTGTGGCGCACACGTGCAGTGCTGCATTGCGGGCTAGGCTACTTACGGCACCCAGTGACTTAACATTAGCCAGAGCTAATGGGTGGCAGTGGCTTAGGAGGTACAGCAGGTCATCTAATAACCAGATAGTTGGCGGCTTGAATCCCGCTCTCCCCAGATATCCTGTCGTTGTGTCCCTGGGCAAGACACTTTACCCACCTTGCCTCCAGTGCCCATAACACTGGGTATGAATGTGAATAAATGTTCAGTGGTGGCCGGAGAGGCCGTTGGCGTGGATTGACAGCCACATTTCCTTCAGCCTGCCCCAGGGCACATGTGGCTACAGTAGTAGCTTGCCGCTACCATTGTCTGTCTTGAGTGAATGAATAATGTATCTATTTGTAAAGCATCTTTGAGTGTCTATAATAAAGCACTATATAAATCTGATGCATTATTATCATTATAGAGCTGTCGAGCTGCCTCTCCAGTTGGAGGCTGCAGACAAGCTAGCTTGGGAGCTAACCTGGCGCCAGTCACAGCGGCCGCTGGAGCCACCCTCCGCGGCAAATGTTGCGGACTCGGATAGTGAGGATAGCTTGGACGACGATACTAATGGCAGCCAATGCTGCCAGCCGAAAGTCTGCCCCGGGAAAACCCCTGTGCAAGGGTTGTGGGTCTGCAACGCACCGCAATAAGGCTAAGGACTGCCCAGCTAGGGGAAAATGCTTGAACCATTATGCTAGAGTGTGCCATGTGTCTGAACCAGAGAGTCCATGGAAGAAATCACTCCGTCCGCTCCCAACGATCATCCATACGGTGTCCCCCAGCACAAATCGGTACACGTACTGCGCAGTGGAGCTGGATGGTGTGGAGATACTGCTGCTGCTCGACATGGGAGCGGAGGGGTCATTGCTGAATTGGGCCACGGTGAGCAAGTTTTCCACCACTACAGGATTAAAGGTAACCAGGTGCCGTTGTATGGTTATGGAGGTGGCAGGCTGTGCACGGTTGGGACTTTGGAGTTGACGGTCCGGTACAAGTCTGCAAAGATGGTTGACTTAACGTTCCACGTGACAGCATGAGGCAATAACATCATGAGCTGCGATTTGTTTTATGGATAGGGTTTTGCCATAAAAGACAACACCGGGAATGAATGTTCAGGTTGTGGCCTGTTGAATGTTCATAATGGTTCATACACGTAAGTTGATAGTTATTACATATTGAAATACACGTGAAAACAAACAGATATTATAAACATTTTATAGTTAATCAGAAAAGCTATTTATAGTAGTAATTTAATTAGAATCCCAAAGGTGTTTTCCTTCAATGCAGTCGCTAGACATTATCCACTAGACGGCGCTGGTGCTGAACCTTTGGCCATGAAATGTTATTGTTCAAGCTGCAGACCGAAGAAGAAGAAGTCAATGCTAAGCAATGCAGTGCTATGAGAGAGACGGACGCATGTTAGTCAGCGGGAACAACAAATGTGTTGTAAACTGAGATGCAGCATTCTCCAGGAAAGCCAAATGAAGGTAAAGTTGGGTGTTTGGACATTCTTTCCTTATAACAACTGATGTTACAGCTAAATCCACAACATATTTTTTGGTGCCGAAACCCGGGAAGCGGAAGCTGGGAAGCGGGAAAAGTGAAGAGAGAACGTTGTTGGGATTAAGCCGATAGCTGTAACAACACGGAGACGAAAGGAAAAAATGTCGGCGCGACTTCAAAGGCTAAAACAGAAACGGACCGTGCTGCGGACGTCCGTTACAAAGCTGCTGCAAATTATACAAGATGAAACAAGTAAGACTGATATAAACAGTGACCGTTTGCGGGAGCTGTTAGCCATGTTGTCACAGAAAGAGAAAGGCCTGCAAGACATTGAACCAGATATAGAGCAGGAGATCCCTTTGGACGAGTTAGATGCGGACATGGTGCGGACACTTGAGTATCAGGACAACACAAATTTATGGAGGATGCGGGCAGAGAGAGCGATTGCACGGGCTGCCTTACAGCAACAAGAACAGGCAAGAGACGCCACCGTATCAGCGAATCCACATCGGCTGAGTGACGTGAGTACACGGTCAAATACAAGCAGACCCTCGGTAAAGTTACCCAAGCTCTCAATAAACAAATACAGCGGAGAAGTGTGCATGTGGCAGGAGTTTTGGGACCAATTCGAAAATGCAATTCACCAAAACCCAGATTTGAGCAAAACTGAAAAGTTCACTTACTTGAAGTCATATCTCATCGGGCCAGCTGCACGCGCCGTCGCAGGGCTGAAAGTAACTGACATGAACTATGATGCTGCAGTAGACATGCTTAAGCAAAGATTTGGAAGGAAAGATCTCATTTTAAGTGCACACATGTCTAAGTTACTAAATCTAAGTCCAGTTAAAAGGTCCTCAGACATTGTTGCCTTGAGACAACTTTTTGATGACGTTGAAGTACAAATCAGAAGCCTAGAAGCTTTAGGAGTCATGTCAGACAGTTATGGAGGTTTACTGTGCCCCATACTGTTCAAAATGATTCCTGATGATCTTGCCCTTGAGTACACCCGCAAGACAGATATAGGGCAAAAGTGGGATGTTGATGGCCTTGTAAAGTTTTTGCAACAAGAAGTTGAAAGCAGGGAGCGTGCTGCACATTTGACACAAATAAGAGAGAATCATAAAGATACACATGCAAATCAGAAACAGCACTGCAAACCAGATTCAAGCAGAGAAAGGTGGAAAGGACCTAATGTGCCCTCAGCTGCAGCCCTCCACACAGGCAGTTCGAATACACCCTTTGTGCACAGTTGCATATTCTGTAACAGTACCAGCCACAAGTCAGAACAGTGCACTGAAGACACAGTCACCAGCAGGAAAGAAAAGCTAAAGAAAATGGGAAGGTGCTTCATATGCCTAAAGCCCAGACATCTTGCTCGAGACTGTAGATCCAAAAATGTGACATGCACTGATTGTGGAAGGAGACATCATGCTATTGTGTGTGACAGAAGTGAGCAACCAATAGAAAGGACAGATGCCGCTGAAAACACGAGTGATACAGTGGTCTCCTCAGTATTTCCATATGCAGCCAAACCAACCCCAGAAAAATGTGAAACAGTACTATTGCAAACTGTGAGAGCAAGGATTGAAGGACCTGGAGGAAAGAAGATTGTGCGTTGCTTAATTGATGGAGGAAGCCAACGGAGTTTTGTCCATGAGAAGCAAGTGAAGGATTTAAAACTGCCAATACTAAAACAAGAGACATTAAACCTTCACACGTTTGGCTCAAAAAACCCAGTGACCACAAAATGCAATGTCATAAAACTAGTCCTGGAGAATGTGAGAAACAAGGAGCAGAAAATTGAGATTGAAGCTGTTCAAACCCCACAGCTTTGTACTGCAGTCATGAAAGTCCCCAGTGAACACATCCAACGGCAGCTGGAGAAAAAGGGCTACCAGTAGCAGATGTGTCAGCGGGAGATAAAGATGGTTTGGAGCTATCAGTACTGATCGGAGCAGATTACTACTGAAGAGTAGTCACAGGTAAAACTGAGAGACTGTCAGACGCTTTGGTTGCCGTAGAAACCAGATTTGGCTGGGCAGTGCAAGGACCAGTTGTCATGTCCAGTATGAATGAAGCAACATGTATGCACATTGGACTCAGTGAAGACTCAGTGGAGATCTCAAACCAGCTAAGAGCATTTTGGGAGATCGAGTCGCTGGGCATCACTACTAAAGGTGAGGAAACACCTGATGACAAGAAAGCCAAGGAGAGCTTTGACAGGTCAGTCAGATTCATTAATGAGAGATATGAAGTGGCGTTGCCATGGCGCCAAGACACACCCGAACTCTCAGACAACAAGAAGGTTGCACAAAGGAGGTTTGAAACCCTGAAAAGAAAGCTGAAATCTGACGTGACACTGTTTAAAAGATACAACGATGTAATAGAGGATTACACAGAACAAGGAATATGTGAAGATGTGCCAGAGAGCAGTCATTCAGCAGAGACAGAGAATGTAACCTACTACTTACCTCATTATGCTGTAATCAGAGAGGACAAAGTAACTACCAAGTTAAGGGTAGTGTTTGATGCTTCGTCACATGAAGAAGGTTGTTCCTCTTTAAATGACTGTTTATTACGTGGCCCAAACCTGAATGCTGACCTCATGAGCATTTTGATCAGATTCAGACAAAATCCTGTAGCTTTCACAGCAGACATTACTAAAGCTTTCCTTCAGATATCTATAACTGAAAGTGACAGAGATGCTGTGAGATTTTTGTGGCTTACAGGACCCCCAGATGTTGAAGGCACCAACACGCGTATAATGAGAATGGCACGTGTTGTGTTTGGAGTAACTTCAAGTCCATTTTTACTTGCAGCCACTATCAGACATCATCTGGAGAAATATGAAGCTGACCAACCAGACACAGTAAAACTAATGAGAGACTCACTTTATGTGGATGATCTGATCGCTAGCTCAAGTAACTCAGACGAGGCATACAGACTTACTACAGGAGCAAGAGAAATACTGGCTGCTGCCAACATGAACCTCTGTAAGTGGACAACGAACTCCCTTGAACTGAAAACCAAGTGGTCAAACAGCAAGCTTGATTTCACACAAGAAACAGAAACACATGGAGGTGTGTTGAAGGTGCTTGGTTTGGTGTGGAGACCGGACACAGATGACTTTGCCTTTGACCTCAAACATTTGATGAACATTCTAAAAGGAAAGGAAAACACAAAGAGGAGTGTTTTGAGATCATCCGCCAGAATCTTTGATCCTATAGGGTTCCTAACGCCATTTACCATTCGAGTTAAATGTCTGTTTCAGGAAATGTGGCGACGGGGCCTGAGCTGGGACGACGAGCTGCCTCCAGACCTTTCACAGGCATGGCAGCAGTGGTGCATGGAGCTTCCTCAGATCCACCAAATAGTCATTCCGCGGTGGTATGGAACAGAAAAACTGTCAGATAAATCACAAGTTCTCCATGTCTTCACAGATGCAAGCGAAAGGGCGTATGGCGCAGTTGCGTATCTACAAGGACAAACAACAGAAGGAGAGACTGTTACTGCGCTCGTTGCATCCAAGTCAAGAGTGGCACCAATCAAAACAATCACACTGCCACGCTTGGAACTGATGGGAGCTGTGATTGGATCAAGGTTAGCAAATAACCTTTTGAAGGCACTGAATATGCAGATCACTCAACTCAGAATGTGGTCAGACTCCATGATAGTGATTCACTGGATTCGCAGTTCATCAAAGAAATGGAAACAGTTTGTTGCCAACAGAGTGATGGAGATACAAACTTTGACACCACCAGAACTATGGACACATTGTAATGGAAAGGTGAACCCAGCTGATCTCACCACAAGAGGTCAGTCCGCATCAAGGTTGAAAGAGGAAAATCTCTGGTGGTCAGGCCCATCATTTTTGAAAGAAAAGGAGCTTCAAACTACACCGCCAGAAACAGCACAAGAAATACTATCAGAAGAGGATGTTAAAGCTGAGCTAAAGGCAAGTCAAGTCGCAGTACATCTCAGTAACAGTGAACGAGTGCAATCTGAACCATTGCTACAGCTGGACAAATACAGCAAACTACAGACTGTACTAAGAGTAACTGCATGGATTCAAAGATTCTCCACAACTGCCATTCAAAGCAAAGACAAAGGGGAGAACTAACAGCAGAGGAAATGGCAAAAGCTGAAAAGGTATGGATACGTGAAGCACAACTTAACAGTTTTGAAAGAGAAATAACAGAGTTGAAAACTGGAGAAAATGTGCACAAAGACTCAAAAATCAGAGACTTTAAACCCTTGCTAGACGAGCAAGGCTTAATCTGTGTAGGAGGAAGGCTGCATCAGTCAAACATGAGTTTCAATGAGCAGCACCCATGGTTGTTACCCTCAAATCACAGATTTGCACAACTTCTGATAAAATACAGTCACGAAAATGTCATGCATTCAGGCGTGAGAGACACTCTAGTTCATCTACGAGAGAAGTATTGGATTCCACGCGCGAGACAGTTAGTCAAAAAATGCATTTCAGACTGTACTATCTGTAAAAGATTCAAAGTAAAAGCAGCACAGCAAACAGCTGCACCTCTACCCAAAGACAGTTACTGAAGCACCGCCGTTTGAAGTCACAGGTGTTGACTTTGCAGACCCACTGTTTGTAAAGTCCAAGAATTCTGCAGAGAAGGCGTACCTAGCACTTTTCACCTGTGCAGTTACACGTGCAGTGCACCTTGAACTAGTATCGAGTCTATCAACAGAAAGTTTCCTTTTGGCATTCAAGAGATTTATTTCAAGGAGAGGACTTTGTAGAGTAATCTACTTGGACAATGCAAAAATGTTCAAGAGAGCAGATCAAGATCTAAAGGAACTGTGGAAGGCTATAAAGGAGCCAGAGCTGCTGGAATATTTTTCTGAAAAGGGAATCAAGTGGAAATTTATTGCAGAAAGAGCGGCTTGGTGGGGTGGTTTTTGGGAAAGGTTAGTGCGCTCTGTAAAGGGATGCCTCAAAAGAGTAATGGGCAGAGCACTTCTGAGCTTTGAAGAGTTAACTTCTCTGTTGACAGAAATAGAAGCCACTATTAACTCAAGACCACTCACATTTGTGTACAACAATTTACAAGAACCAGAACCTCTGACGCCAGCTCATTTCCTCATAGGGAAAAGACTTACCTCTTTACCACCAAAGCCATTTTCCACATCAGGTCAGATAGCAAATGCAAATAAAGAAAAGCTGACCCGAAGATGAAAATATCGCCATAGACTTGTCAAGGAATTTTGGAACAGATGGAAGAGGGAGTATTTGCTGGACCTCAGATCGGCTCACACTCGTCATACCCCAAATCCAACACAACTCAAACCAGGAGATTTGGTCCTCATTGGAGATGACAAGATACCACGTCAAACATGGAAAACAGGACTAATCATAGAGGTGTTCCCAGGGAGAGATAGACTAGTCAGATCCTGCGCTGTGCGCACTCCAACTGGGACGACATTAAGAAGACCAGTTCAGCTACTATATCCTTTTGAAGTTAATATTTGAACTGTCTTCTTGGGGGGGAGGGTGTTGAATATTTAATAGTTCATAATGGTTCATACACGTAAGTTGATAGTTATTACATATTGAAATACACGTGAAAACAAACAGATATTATAAACATTTTATAGTTAATCAGAAAAGCTATTTATAGTAGTAATTTAATTAGAATCCCAAAGGTGTTTTCCTTCAATGCAGTCGCTAGACATTATCCACTAGACGGCACTGGTGCTGAACCTTTGGCCATGAAATGTTATTGTTCAAGCTGCAGACCGAAGAAGAAGAAGTCAATGCTAAGCAATGCAGTGCTATGAGAGAGACGGACGCATGTTAGTCAGCGGGAACAACAAATGTGTTGTAAACTGAGATGCAGCATTCTCCAGGAAAGCCAAATGAAGGTAAAGTTGGGTGTTTGGACATTCTTTCCTTATAACAACTGATGTTACAGCTAAATCCACAACATGGCCAATGCAACCCTCCGGTTCTAATGGTCAATGAGGATGTGTGGGATGAAGAGCTAACGGACACCACAGCGGTCAAGCAGGACCAGCCTCACTCAGGTTCGGTGCAGGAGGGTCTCAGTGCCGGCGCTCGGGATATGGTAGAGGGGGTTACTGAGTGTGGTGGCGAGGCGCCTGCGCCGGCGAGTGATACCAATGTGCTAGCCCCAGATGCCTCTGGAGCTTGGCTACAGGGGGATGGATGGTCTGCAGCTACGATGGTGACCACTACGATGGTTTTAGAAGAGGTCGGGGCCAGACCGATGAGCATGGAGGAACCACATGCTAAGCAGCACTACTTCAGGCCGAGCAGGGGCCCCGCTCAGGGTTTTCGACTTGGTCAGGGTTTGGGCTCAGGGTTTTCGACTTGGTTCAGGGTGAAGAACATCCATGGCGAAGATGGATCAAACGACAGCCAGCTAAACATCGAGGGTGTCTGCGCATAGTGGCTAAACTGGGTGCAGCATACATCAGGTTGTCCAACGGCTCGTCGAGGCACGCCAATCAGCTTCGGCGTTTCTGGGAAGAGGTTCCAGCTGATGAGGCTGGATGGGAGTTGATGTCAGTGGTGAAGAAGCGGGGCTCCATCGTCCGGAAGATCAGCCATCGTGTCAGAGGTCTGCTGCTTCCAGGGGCATGCTTGCTGAAGGGCTGCCCTGGGCCCTCCCATGCCGGTTCTACTCCTCCCACCCAAGGAACTGTGCTGTAACTAAGTGCAGTTTATAATTCTTGTGTTTTGAGTTGCATGTTATGATATGGGATTGTTTTATGTATTTTTCTTTAGGAGCACGGCGTGTGATTTTAGTTTTATATATGAACTTTTTCTTTAGGTATGGGTGGCAGAATAGTCCACCCTGCCGTGCGGGCTGTACGGTAGTCCACCCATCTGCCCTACTCTAGGTTGTTCTGTCTGAATGTGTTAGGCCATTTCAGTGCAATGTTTTTCATTATTTTAGTGCAAATCCCAAATTTGGGGGGGGTGTCAATTGTGTGTATGGTTTTGGACTTTTCTAAAGGGGGTAGAATGTTATATAGTGAAATGGCACATTATTATGAAGTGCGCTGTGGTGACATGTAATTCCTGTCACGTCACCGCACCACCCCATATAAAGCAGAGGGCATCCATATTGCGGCCTCTTTGACCGGTGCCCTCTGCCAGGTGCCTGTTGTGTAACTGCATTCCCAGTTACATCAATAAAGCTGTGTTCTCCCGGTTATCTTGCATCATCCTTCACCCAGGTATTTTACCATTCATAACACATACTATACATGAGAAGAACATCTGCAATAAAACTGTAGAAAGTGGATATGCTAAAGTGCAAGAGTTAAGGTGCTGCAAAACAAAACATTCAGATGGCACACAAGTGAAGTGCTGTGTATGCATGCACACACACATGCACCCAAGCACCTCACAGCAACGAACAAGAGGCGGGGCATATGTGTGTGACGCACAGGTACATACATATGCATATGCCACAGAGCAACCACTAGTTATGGGTACGGGTTTTAGTTGTTTAAAAGCCAATTTTTACAATGATTCTTAAGTGTTTAGTGTGGTACGTTCTCTGATTGCAGGTGGTACATTATTCCAGATCTTGGTGCCCCTCATTGATAGCACAGATTGAGCAAATGTGGTGTGTCTGTGGGGGACCTCACAGTCTCCTCTAGTGATTGCTGTGGTGGTTGTACATGGTTCTCAGTTTAACATATTCTCCCGGGGGGAAGGGGGGTACATAGCCGTTTAATATTTTATACATTAAACAGGCAAATTTGAGAGTTTTATAATTTTCAAAAGACAGAAAATTGTATTTCTTGTCGATGTAACAACAATGATATGTGGGATCTTTCTTGTCAAAGATATCAAATATAGAAAAAAAAAGATTTTTATGGCTTTTTTGTATAAAGATTCAATGGGTTTGACTATTGTTACACCAGTGAGAGACCAGTTGGTAAAACAGTAATCAGTGTGGTCGGGCTACTAGTTAGCTCATTATCTATTTTGCTATCTGCTGCTTTTTATTCTCATTTTACAATGGAGGGGACTGCAAAATGCACTCGACATTCTACAGAATTACCGTCATTTTTTTTTTTCGTATCGGCACCTTTTATTTGGTGGGGATGTGTGTTTGTGTGTCACGTTTAGCACCACACAAAGCGTGATACATTTTATTTTGGAGGGGACTGTCACAGAGAAAAAACAGGAGCAGGGGATTAATGCGGGGTGAAGTGGGACTCACGAATGAGCACAGTGCAGAGCTGAACAGAGAAATTGCCCCTCGGCGAACCAGGACAGGCTGGTATCGACTCCACAGCAGCTGGGGGATGCTGCTGAAGGCTCTGAGGGAGCGACTGAAAAAAGAAGTCTCTTACTCTCAGCCACTGTGATATTTGTGTAATTGTGGCACACACAGTTGTCTGGTACAACTTTGAAATTAATAGAATCTGTCAGAATAATGACAGACAGCCTTCTGATTCATTTCCGCTCCCTGTCGCTGTGCCATGACGTGGTGACAGTGATACCTACTTCGTCATGCATTTATTTGTTATTCATGTGTTTCCTATTCAAATGTCTGCTGAGTGGAGGTGAGCTGAAGTGAGGTGCACAATGACCCACCTCACTTGCAGGGTCATTTAGCCTGCATCATTGAGCACAGGTAACCCAGTTCAGACCCTGTGAGCCGATTCGTACTGGGTTTGAGCGGATTGCTGGAGTAGACTGAAGGCGGCTCTAGATTCTGTGGGATTGGAGAACTCCTGTGCAGGAGAACTTTGGCTGTTTCACAAATTCATGAGCAAAGAAATCAGCTTTTTATTGGGAAAGAAAGAAAATTTGCAAGTTGCAAGATGTACTGAGGGGTGACATACTTTCATATACAAATAATAACTTTTTGTAATGATGCCAAGTGTGGGTCTGTGCCACGCTCGGGTCTTTGTGGTTTTTCTCTTTTTCTGTATTTGCATTTAGTCTTCTTTTTTCGTCCATTATGTTTCGTGCTTTTATTTTGACAGCGCAGTATGTGACTTCCTGCTGTCAAGTCTTTTCGCAGGTTGTCACAGCTGTTTTGGGTTCTTTCATCTCTTTCACACCTGATTCATGTTTGGGGTTTTCCCCTTGTATTATTTAAGCTCGCTGGCGAGGTTTATTCCTTGCAGCAACCTCGCCTTTGGCAGACTGGAATCCCCACGCCTGATTCCAGTCTAACTTCTGCTTTGTATTCAGCCTCGTCTGTACTACTGTAAGTTTATCTTTCGCAGTTTTCATGACTTGCATTTTCTGTGTTCCCCCTCGTGGTCTTGGTAAAAAGTCTTTTGTAAATCGCCCTTTGTGGTCCTCAGTTAATTCCTTTTTGTATTCGCCCTTCGTGGCTATTATTTTGTGTTTTTTCCATAATTAAATGTGCAAACTCACTGCTGGCAATTGGTGCCTTATTTCTGCCCTGAAAGGGCCCATTATGACACTTGATATTAATTCAGAAGTGTCGGGCTTTGCTTTTGAAGTCAGCAGTAAGGGATTACCAGTCTCTCTTGGTGGTGCACATTCAGCCAAAGATGTGTCAAGTTTCAAGTGAAGTTAATGGCTTCTTTTGTAGAGAATACTGAGAAACTGAAACACTGCCTTCAATTGGTTTCTTTTCATTTTCATCACTTAAATGGAAGAAAATAGAGAGGTCAAGAAAACAAATGCAGTCAGTAGCTACAGAGTCGGTGTCCGGATCGATTCTCTGCCATTATTAAAGAAGTCAGAAAATCATTCCAGCTTAAGGAAGAGTAAATCCATGTTTGGGTTTCAATCAGCAGAGTAGATCATCTGGGATGAATGAAGTTTGAGAGCTGCCTGATATTTAAATCTTTTTTCATAAGACTCATAGATAGTTTGTGATTCATTTGCAGTCAAAATAGGTCACAGCATTTTTCTTTTCTCCTTTCCTTTTTAGCTGATGATGTAACCCTGTATAATGGTTTCCTCAAAGCCTCGCAGGGTTGGACTGTAGCACTTAGTGCCTTACTGTATCGAACATTTATTTATATGGGTCAGTCTGAGCTGGCGTCGGTGTGTGGGAATGCAGCATGCATAAGTCCTTGTCCACATAAATTTGTGTATAGGTGCTCAGTTGGCAAAGCCCAGAAATAGACTTGCGTATGTCTGATGTCTCATCCTTTTGTTGTTGGCATTTCAGGGTTTTGCATAATTCTTATGCATTTCAGTGCACTCTAGGAAAATTTAACATCCTGTGGCTTTAATGTATGACATGAAAAATCTGAGCTTGTAATACATATGTAATACATACAGTACACTTTCTATAGCTTTGTGTTTTTAAAGGAACTACATTAAACTTAAATAACCCATATTATGCTCGTTTTGCAGATGTTGACCCAAAGGTGTTAATGAAGTGTCTGCAACATGCCTTGGTCAAAATGCCTCAGGGTTTAATTGTTGCAGTACTATTTTACACACAGAGTAACTCTCCTTAAAACAGGCTTTCAATGGCATATTGCTTTAAATATTAAATAATGAGCCCCACTTCACTTCACCCTTGTTCTTTTGTCACTTCTCTGAGATTTATGTTTGTGGCTAATGTTAGCGTTTAACTTTGGTTGGCAGACTAAGTGACTACTTAGTCACTTATATACTAACAAATATTGGTTGAACTTTAGAGTTTAAAAGCTCAAACATAGCATGACTGGGGTGGGGTTGAAGTAGGGCTAGGCAGTTTGTCCTTAAATCAGTATCACGGTTAGTTAACCCTTTAGTTTCAGCTTTTTTTTTGTTGTTCTTTCTTCTCCCTTGTAATTCACTAACAAAGCTCATAATTAAGCAATATTACACAAGACTGTGGTATCATATCACTGCGGTGTAGTAGTAAATGAGAATGATATAAGAAAGAATAGTCAGTTACAGACCATATAATGTCACAGAAACTTACATAACCTTCTGAAGTAAAGGGGACCCCCCCCCCCCCAAAAAAAAAAGCATAACATAAGCTCTTTAACTTACAGTTGATACTCAGAAGAAAGAGGAAAAGCCCTCTGGGGCATATATAAGTTTTGAGTCAAATCTTTCGCTGTTTAAATCAAAGACCTAATACAGTTGAGTCACATACCACCAATGAAATGTTTTGCAATTCATAAAAGAGTTGTATAGCACAACTTCAAATACTGCACAGACAGACCCAGTTTCATTGCGACCCTAGCATATGTCCTGGTTCACTGCAGACATCTTCCTCAAACGACTGCTTGGCCTCCCCTGGGTCTACAAGATTGTGGTGGTCCCATGAGCGCGTTGGTTTGATGGCAACACCCTCAATGACCGGAGGAACGGCAGCTGTGACAGGCCGCTGACGTGGCTGTCACTTGTCCTGACTGATGACAGACGCGCTGCCTCTTCCTGCCAGCCGGCATCTGGGAGAGCAAAGAGCCCGACACTCATCCTGACAGCCGGGAGAGGATGAAAAAGGAGGAAGTGGGACAACTGAGGATAAAAGAGATGTTGTTTTTTTTAATTTTGTCCTTTTTTGCACGCCTACGCATGTTACTTGGCTTCAACGTATTGAAGAGACCTTCACTTGAGTGTACAGTATCCGATGAGTGCATCAGTAAGAGCTTTTCGCAGAATGTTCAGCTTGGCACTGGTGCATTAAAGACCATTGAGTCTGTAGGTACAATACCCCGAGTCTTAAAACTTGTTCACCTCAATGTAATCCTGCTATTAGTGATGCAAGTGTTATTTCTGCTTTGACATTTAAGCATGGATGCAGCAATGTTATTTTCTCTGAGCAGTACAAACCAGGACATCAAGGAGTGATAGTGTTGATGCTTTTTAAAGGGCTCTGTTGTTCTTGAGAAAGTCATCACGTACTGAAGAGTGTCTTTAGAGGATGGCTTTTTGCATACCTTATATCAATGTTTTTCAACCTTTTTTGAGCCAAGGTACCCTTTTTTACATTGAAAAAGTCTTGGGAAATGTTACAATATGACACATTGTAGCCTAGTACTGCATACATGTAATGGCCATTTAGTCTTGTAATGAGTTTATACTCTGTGTGAAACCTGGGCCTTTTTAGATAAACATAGAGCTGATATCCTGGCAGGAACTGAAGGAAGGCATACACAAAGCTCTTGATCCACAGCTCTCAGACTCTGGTTTTAGTTTTTATAGCAGTCATACTTGAAAAGCCCAGCTCATATAGATATGTTGTGGAAAATAGGAGCAATATTGAAATATCTACGTTTGCCAGAATTGAGAAGTCCTTGGCAGCAGCCACCCAAAGACTGTCCATAGGTGCCCTGATGCTCACCATGGTCTTCTTTGAGTTCACTTAATTCCTATTGCTCCTGCAAAGTTGTGTCCGGTCCAAAAACTGATGTTGCGTGATATGGGTCCCTAACCCAGTTAAGGCAGACAGTGATGGTTCCAAGTTCCAATGCAAATTTCTCGCTAATAGGTGACTTTTCCAAAACAACATCTTCAATATCTGCAGACATGTCACCAATATGTCTGGCAGTTGTGTTACCTGAGAGAACACAATTTTAACTGCATCAGTGCCGATCATCTCATTCACAACAGATTTTCAGACACCACTGTGCTTTTTCTTATTAAAATTATCCATTCCTCCATGTGCTCATGGAGATGAAGAAAATAGTCTGTGTTCTTATCTTGAAGTGACAGGTGTTTTGTTTGGAGATGACGTTAAAGCTTGCTTGGGACAATGGCACTATTTAATAACTTTTTCCTGCACGCAAGCATAACTGACTTGGTGCAGTGAGATCCCTGGTGAAAGTAAATCCAAAAGAAAGGTAACTTTCACCATATTGCCTTGTCTTCACTGTCTTAGCCTTCTTTTGACAACCACTTGGCCCTTCAGTTGTTCTAGAATTTTGTCCAGAGCCCAGCTCAGAGTCTGAATCTTTTTGAATATTTATCCTTAGCTGTTTTTATCTAGACCCTGTGACCTAGCATGTCCTCATAAGTTCATTAACCTCCGTAAAACACATGAAGAAGACTGTAGGCATGCTGCATTCATACTGCCAACTACTGACCTGAAGAGCCACTACAGGCACCCATGCACAACAACAGCAAATTATTTGCATTTTTTCTTTTTCTTTTTGGACCAATTACGACGTGAAATGAGACAATTTACTGCAAAACTCTGAATGTTTTCTCATGGAACTCCCAGGTTCCAAGCAACCCCGGTTGAAGAACAAGGCTTAAGAGAACTGAGTTATTAATTTCTGCTGAAGTTAGTTCTGATTCTAATACCTGCTTACTCCCCCCCCCCCCCCCCGGAGGAAGAGTTCCCCCCCAACCAAACAAACAATTAAAACCTGGCCTGAAAATGCTCTCCTCCAGCTACAGGACCGCTTTAGCTGCACAGATTGGAACATCTATGAGCAGGAGGATCTGGACTCCTACACCAAGTCTGTCCTCTTCTACATCAAATGATTCGAAGATTCAAAGAATTTTATTTGTCAATAATTCTGTACTTACAGGACATACAGGAAAATTGAAATGCCATTTCTCTCCCTCTTAGTGGTGTGCGCAATATATAAGAAAAGACAGAATAAGGATGACAACAACAGCAGTCTGTGTACAATAATGCTACCGTAGTGCAAGTAAAGATAAACGATAAAACCCAACAATCTTATATACAGAAAAAGTGGAGCTGTAATACCATAATTGCAAGTTCAGTGTGGTAGTGTAGGTGCAGACAATGACAGATTGGACTGCACATGATCAATATTGCAATAACGGACAGCAGCAGAGATGGCATTTGTGCAAATGATTGCAGCAAGGTGCAGAGACATACAGCAGCAGATGTATTACTGTTGGTGTGCCAAGTCTTTCTGTGCAAGCAGCTGAGGTAGTTATTGTGTGGGTGAGTGTGGAAGAGTGGTGGCCAAGTTGATAGAACATCTGCCCCACAACTGGGAGGTTGGTGGTTCAAGTCCTGGCCGGGTCATACCAAAGACCATATAAAAATGGTACATCCAGCCTTCTACCTTGGTGCTCAGGATAAAAGGATGGGGGAAGGAAAAAGTTGTTTGTGGCATCACCTTGGATGGCAGCGGCCCCTCTGATTCTACATGTGATTAACGTTGTACATACGAGAAATGTAATTTGCTGTGTGTGTCCTCTCCTGAAATCAACCACAGTCTCCTTGGTTTTTCCCATGTTCAGGAAGAGATTATTGTCTTTACACCACTGGACCAGTTGGCTCACCTCATTTCTGTAGTTGGCCTCTTCATTGTTTGTGATGAGGCCCACAACCGTCGTGTCGTCCACAAACTTGATGATGTGGTTGGTGCTGTAGGCTGGTACGCAGTCGTGGGTCAGCATGATGAAAAGCAGCGGGCTGAGCAGACACCGTTGTGGGGCCCCTGTGCTCAGTGTGATGGTCTTGGAGATGTTACTGCCAACATGCATGTTCTGTGGCCTCCCTGTGAGAAGGTCCAGCGCCCAGTTACAGAGAGAGGGTTTGAGTCCTAAGTGTCTGAGTTTTTGTATTAGATGCTGTGGGATGATTGTGTTGAATGTTGAACTGAAGTCCAAGAACAGCATTCGCACATATTAGTTCTTTGAGTCCAGGTGAGTGAGGGCTGGATAGAGAGCAGCAGCGATGGCATCTTCTGTGGATCTGTTTGACCTGGATGCAAACTGAGATGGGTCGTGGGAGGGAGGGAGGATGGACTTGATGTTCTGCATGACCAGCCTCTCGAAGCACTTCATTATGATGGAGGTCAGTGCTACGGGCCGGTAATCGTTGTAGCTGGATGGGACGGGCTTCTTTGGGAGTGGTATTACGGTAGCAGTTTTGAAACACGTGGGGACAACAGCTTGACTCAGGGAGATGTTAAAGATGTCAACCAGGACATTCTTGAGCTCCTCCACACAGTGCTTCAGAACGCGACCAGGTATGTTGTCTGGTCTAGCTGTCTTGTGTGGGTTGATCCTGGAGAGGGTCCTCTTCATGCTAGCCCGATCCAGACTTATAGCCTGCTCATCTGGGGGAGGAGTGGTCTTCTGTGCTGATGTGCTGTTTTGTGCTTCAAAGCGGCCAAAGAAGTCATTTAAGTTGTTAAGCAGTGTGATGTCACTCGCACAGGTCTGAGGTGGAAGTTTGTAGTTGGTGAGGGTCTGTATGCCACAGCAGAGAGAATGTGCATCTGTGGTGTTGCTGAAGTGTCCGGATATTTTCTTGCTGTACTGTTGTTTTGCCTCCTTGATACCACGGTCCAGGTTGGCCTATAGTTGTTGTTAGTCCTGCAGTGTCACTGGCCCTGAAGGCTGCGTCCCAAGCCCTCAGGAGCCTGTGGACCTCTGCTGTCATCCATGGCTTCTGGTTGGCACGAACAGTGACAGTTTTGCAGTGAGTGGCATAATTAATGCATTTAGCTACAGTATGTATGCTACAACAACCTCAGTGTACTCCTCTATGTTTGTGTGTCCATTGTGAGTGGCTGCATGCTTGAAAGTGTCCCAGTCTGTAGTGCTAAAGCAGTTTTTCAGAGCATTGGTGACCCCCTCTGGCCACGCACATACCTGCTTTTTTGTTGGCCTAATGGCTGTCACTCTGGGTCTGTATGCAGGCCTTAGCAAGATGGTGATGTGACCAGGGAGACCCAGATGGGGAAGGGGGGAGGCTCTGTATGTGCTTTTGTGAGTTGTGTACACCAGGTCCAGCAAGCTATTGCCTCTTGTTGGAAAGTCCACATGTTGGTGTAGTTTTGGTAGGAGGACCTTTTTTTTTTTTTTCCACAATATCTTTATTGAACCTTTTTTTTTTTTTTTTTTTTTTTTTTTAACAAACATGATACAAACAATCAAACACTAACACTAAAGTACTACAAAAAAAAAAAAAATACCCTAAAAACACCAACAACCACCAACAAAATCAAGTCTTCAACAATGCTCCTCTGTTTAGTCTAGACAATCCAATACATTAGTATACATATTATGTTCACCAGTTTGGAATTTACAAGGTCCACACACATCATTCACCTTCTTCTTCAAGAGTTATGTTTAAATTTTTTACATAATCAATAAAAGGTCTCCATATATTCTCAAACACAATTTCCTTTGATTTCAGTATATATGTTATTCTTTCTAATGGAAGGTTTGTTAACATCTGTCTTAACCACTGAGTCACATCTGGTCTATGAGTCTTTTTCCATAATAGTGCAATACATTTTTTGGCATTAAGCAAACTGAGGTCTATGAATGTTCTTTCACTTTTATTGAAATTATGCTTTTCTGGGTACAGACCCAACAAAAACAGTTTAGGATTCAATATGATTTGTTTTGAGATTATTTTTTCAATTGTTACCCTCACCTCCTCCCAAAACATTCTTATTAATCTACATTCCCATAAACAATGAAATAGGGTTCCTTTACTTTCCATGCATTTTGTGCATGTATCTGGTATATTTTTGTTATATCTATTTAACTCCTCCGGTGTAACATACATCCGCATTAACCATTTGAAATGTATCAATTTAAGGCGTGCATTTATTGATTTGGTTTGAGCTTCTGTACAAGCCAATTCCCATTGTTCCTCTGAAATTTCAATTTGCAGGTCTTCTTTCCAGTAGTTTAATCTTTTCAGTGAATTTTCACTTGAAGATAGTGTCAATGAGTTATAAAACTCTGAAATAATACCCTTTCTTTTACTATCTTTCATCATCATTTTTTCCAAGGATGAATAAATAGGTCGAGTGAGAGCTTTATTTTGATTTGATCGAATAAAGTTTCTAAGTTGAAGATATTTAAAAAAATGTGTTCTATTGAGATTAAATTTGATCCTCAGCTCTTCAAAAGACATTATGTTGTCTGCACATGGCAAATATAAATCCTGAATCTTTTGTATCCCTTTTAAATTCCATACTTTAAATACAGCGTCCGCTCTCCCTGGTTTAAAATATTGATTACCCCATATTGGACTAAATTGTGACAATAACTGTGGTTCTTTTAAATAGTTTTTAGCTTCACACCATATTTTGATCATATGCTTTACAAATGGATTTTTAACTTGTTTTTGTAATTTTTTTGCCGAATCTGAGTATATGAATATGAGAAGAGGTAAAGGTAAATTGTATGATTCCATTTCAGTCCAGTGAGGGAGATCATTTGATGAAAAATAATATGTCATAGACCTCAGTTGTGCCGACCAATAATACAACATAAAATTTGGACATTTCAGACCTCCACGATCAAATGGTAAATATAATAAAGACAAACGTAATCTAGCCCTCCTGTTGTTCCATATAAATTCCACTAACTTTTTTTTTATTCTTGAGAATAGATCTAAAGGTGGTGATAAGGGAATGTATTGAAATAAATAAAGTATTTTAGGTAAAATATTACTTTTAAGTATATTGATTCTCCCGATCATCGACATTGGTAGTGACATCCATCTCTGAGTTAACTCATTGATATCTGACATTAAGGCTTCATAGTTGACACTGGCGACTGATTCTAGCTTAGGCATAATTTGGATTCCTAAATATTTAAACTGATTTACAACATTGAATTGATTTACCTCAGGGGCTGGGTAATTTCTCTGGGTCTCATTTAGCATTAATATTGAAGATTTAGTTTTATTTATTTTATATCCTGATATTTCCCCAAAATTCTTTATTAAATTCAACAAGGTTGGAATTGATTTTTTTAGATTCGACATAAACAAAATTATATCATCGGCGTACAGGGAGATTTTATGTTCTGTTGGTCCAACTTTAATTCCATATATTTGTGAATGTAAACGTATCGCTATCGCTAAAGGTTCAATTGCCATAGTAAACAGTAAAGGTGAAAGTGGACAGCCTTGTCGACATCCTCTATTGATTTTTATTGGTTTTGAAATATTGTTATTTGTTAGGATTTCTGCTGTAGCATTATTGTATATTATTTGAACCCATTTTATGAAATTATTTCCAAGTCCAAACCTTTGTAGGACTTCAAAAAGAAAGGGCCATTCAACTCTATCAAAGGCCTTTTCGGCGTCCAATGATAGGAGAGCTGTATCCGGTGCTTCTTTATTAAAATAAATAATATTAAATAGTCTTCTTACATTATGGAAGCCTTGTCTACCCTTTATAAAGCCATTCTGATCTCGATTAATAATATTTGGTAAAATTTCTTGTATTCGTCTTGCTAAAATTTTACAGATTATCTTAAGGTCGGCGTTTAATAGGCTTATTGGTCTCATATTTTCACATTTATTAGAGGGCTTACCTGGTTTTGGCAACAGTATAATTAAGGCATTATTTATGTATGATGGTAAATTATTATTTTGAAATGCTTCTAAAACCATTTCCAAAAAAGGTTTTATTAATTTATTCTTAAATTTTTTATAAAGGTCAACTGGAAGACCATCTGGTCCTGCACTTTTTCCTGATTTCATATTATCAATGGCTAGCCCAACTTCTTCTTGACTAATTTTAGACTCCAATATCTCCCTGTTTTCATTTGGAATACACGGTATAGATAGTTCGTTCAAAAACCCATTTAGTTTTGTTAAATCAGGTTCATTTTTGGTATCATATAATTTTTCATAGTAATCTCTAAAGGCTCTATTAATTTCTAAAGGATCTATAACTACCTGTCTGTTACTTATAATACTGGTAATTGGTGTTTTAATTTCCAATTGTTTAATCTGCCATGCTAATAATTTTCCTGATTTTTCACCTTGTTCATAAAAAGATTGTTTCAATCTTAGAAGACTCGAGGCAGCTCTATTCGCTGATTTTTTGTCGTATTCAGCTCTCAAAATCAGTAATTCATTCTCCAACCTTGGGTCACTTCCTGCATACACTTTTTCCTGAAGACTTTTTATTTTATGTTCCAATTTAGCTCTCTCCTCTCGAGTCTTCTTAGATTTTGATCCTGTATAACTAATAATATGTCCCCTAATAAAAGCTTTGAAAGCCTCCCACTTTACACATGCTGATGTTTGTGTAGTATTGATGTCAAAGAACTCGTCTATCTGTTTTTCTATATACTTGACAAATTCCTCATCCTGAAGCCATTTATGCTGAAATTGCCATCTACCTGATTCCTTTGTCAATTTTTTATCTACATATATTAGACAACAGGGTGCATGGTCAGAAATCACGATGTTATCATAAAAGCAGTTTTGAATCTTGGACCTTAATTCTGTGGAAATCAAAAAATAATCAATACGTGAGAATGTCTTGTAGGTACTGGAATAACAAGAATAGGCTTTAACTTGTGGTTTCATTTCTCTCCATATATCTAACAATCTCAATTCTTTCATAAAATGATTAATAGTCATCCTACATCCAATGTGCGTACAATCCAGTCCTGTTGATCTATCCACACCTGGATTCAATGTACAATTAAAATCCCCTGCTATTATATGTTGCCCTGTAAGTGATGATAAGATGAGAAATAAATTAGCAAAGAACTTCTGATCATCTATATTGGGACCATATAAGTTCACAAGATTTACATTTTCTAATAGCAAAGAACCTTGAATGATTACATATCTTCCAAATTTGTCTCCAATTACATTTTTCACCTGAAAAGGAACTGATTTATGTATGAGAGTCATAACTCCCCTGGCTCGGGATGAAAATGAAGAGGTGAATACACTTCCCTGCCATCTACTCCTAATTCTTTTAACATCCTCCTCTATCAGATGAGTTTCTTGTAAAAACACAATTCTTGAACTCATGTCCTTTATTTTATTCATAACTTGTTTAAGTTTTTTTAAATTTTGTAGACCTCTGCAATTCCATGAAGTTAAATTAAGATTAACACTTTGGTCCATGATCAATAGAGAGTTTGGGATTACCTTGCAGTGTAAACATGCTCATACAGAGAAGCAAAAACATGAGTGGTTGAACATTCATCCTACAAACTACACACAAACAAATTTCCCCTTCCCACACTTGTGGCAAACCCCCCAAAATCAAAAGAAAAATTCTGTCTCCCGATATAGCCATCGACTGTTCCACACCCACGGGGAACAGCCTAAGCCACTCCTTCTTCATCCTCCCAATCACCCCAACTCTACTGCTTTTAATGACGTAACATTAACTCTCCTCTGTAGTTTTCCAACTTAACTCCAAAATTTTTAACAACTTTGTACATCATAGTTTTTTTTTTTTTTTTTTTTTTGTTTTGTTTTTGTTTTGTTTTTTTAATATATAATACAATCTGTATTTTGTAAACTTACTATTTACTTCAAGTCAGTCAGATGCCTGTGCAAATGCTTAATTATTCTACCTTATATTTTGTTCATGCTTAGCTCCCACCAGTCTCTTCTTCTTCTTTGATCTTCTTGATGAACTCCTGCGCCTCCTCTGGGGTCTTGAAAATGTGGGTTCTGCCCTCATACGTGGTCAGCAGTCTCGCAGGATAGATTACACCATGACGAATCCCAAGGTTGCGCAGCTCCTTACGTACGGGATCAAACTGCTTCCTCAATTGCTGGATTCCTGTGGCCAAATCTGGGTAGAACCGCACCTGCTGGTCCTGGTGTTTAATCTCTCCTTTAGCACGTGCAGCGTTGAAGATCTTCATCCTGTCTCTGTTGCTAAGAAACTTCATAATTAAGGTCCTCGGCGGTCCCTTATCTCTCCGTGGGCCAATACGATGTGCTTTTTCCAGAACCACTGCTGATTGCAACTCCTCGCTGCCCAGCACCTCCGGAATCCACTTTTCCAGAAAGGAACATACGTCCCGACCTTCTGATTCCTCTGGAAGACCCACCAGCCTCAAATTATTCTGTCTCGACCGAGATTCCAAATCCAAAATATTATCTTCCAGAGATTTATTTTTTTTTTCCAAAGTGCGCACCTTTAATTGAAGACGGGTGACGTCATCTTCAGCACTAGCGAGACGGAGCTCCATCTGCGCCGTTCGTTCTACACAGTCACCCAATTCCTTTCTTATTCCTTCCAACGCTGTCATAATCCCATCAAATCTAGAGGAAAAGTCCGCTCTCATTGAACTCATGGCAGCCATCAGCGCATCTGCGCCATTCCCCGCAAACATCGCACCGCCGCCAGCTTCCTCCGCCATATATGGAGTTTTGTTTGCTGCGTCACAGACCTGAAAGTCCGTTAATTTGGACTGTTTCGGCGGCTCGCTTTTTCCTTTTCCTGGTTTTCCAGCCTTAGGCTTCGCCGACATATCCTCGCCCAAATGCTGGGATACGTTCTGTCCCAAATGAGAGAGTTATTTGCCGATTTTTTTTCTCCAGGAGCAGAGCAGAGCGAGACACGTCCGTCCTACGTGGCAGCCATAACCGGAAGTCTCGGTAGGAGGACCTTTTAATCTGCATGGTTGAAGTCTCCTGCTGTGATGAGGAATCCATCTGGATGCGATGTTTGAGTCTCACTGATGGCCTGATAAGAGTTCATTTAGTGCTTTACTCCTCTTGTTGATGGCAGTGGTCGGGACATACACGGCGACTAGCAGGATAGATGTAATTTCTCTCGGTAAGTAGAATGGTCGGCACTTGATGATCATAAATTCCACCAACGGAGAACAGTATTTGTGCACAGCAGACGCCTCTCAGGACCAAGCGTCACTGATATAAACACATACCTCTCCTCTGCGGGTCTTCCCTCCTGCTGTGAACACCTGATTTGCATGATAGCATGTTAGCACCGCTAATTGAATAGCAGAGCCCGGGATATTGTCATTTCCCCATTGTGGGATTAATAAAGGAATCTAAATCTAAAATTTAGCCATGTTTCCGTAAAGGTGAAAACACAGCAGTTCCAAGCATCACGTTGCATAGATCTCAGTAGCTTTATGTGGTCTATTTTGTTGTCTAATGAGCGTATGTTGGCCAGAATGAGGGAAGGAATTGGGAGTCTGTGTGGGCTAGCGGCTAGCTTCATTCCGATATCTCCATGTTTACCTCTCTTTCATCTTCTTTCACACCGCCTGTGGTGTTTCCATTTGGGATGGGACACAACAGTTGAAGCTGGGGGTGTGGAGGTCTGGTGGAGAAGTCCTCGGCCACGGAGATCCTCTGTAATGCTCTGGTTCAGGACGTAATGTTTGGTCATATTCCTTATCTCCAGAAGGCTGTAACTTGTGCGCAATATCATATGAAAACATTAAACACATCAATATACACTCAGGTGTAAATTAAACAATACTAAACGGCAGAGAACTCAAAGAGAGAAGGGACACTGCTGCATGTTCACACGCCACCTAGTCTCAGATGCTGTGTAGAAGTCCTGTGTAGAAAATGGGACAGTCACCAAACATATCTGTGTCTTTCCAAACCGGAAACCCTGGATGACCAGTGAAGTCCAGGTTCTGATCAGAGCTTGCAACTCAGCCTTCAGGCAGAGGGACAGTTCTCTGTACAGCACTGCCAGAGCCAACCTGAGAAGAGGCATAAAATACACTAAGAACACCTACAGGAGGAAAGTGGAGGGCTTTCTCACAGACAACAACCCCCGACAGATGTGGAGAGGCATCCAGGCCCTCACCAACTACAGGAACCAGTGCTCCCCAACATCAGACAGCAGCCTCACTCTGGTAGAGGAGCTTAACAGCTTCTTTACCTGGTTTGAGCTCACCCCCCCCCCAACTCATCCCCACTCCTCACCTCTCCCCCCCCTCTCTACAGGTGCATGAAGTGAGGAGGCAACTGAGAGCAGTGAACCCCCGCAGAGCTGCTGGTCCTGATGGTATCCCAGGAGCAGTGATCAAAGCATGTGCAGACCAGCTGGCAGAGATCCTCACTAAGCTGTTCAACCTCACCATTCCCTCTTGCCTCAAGGCGTCCACCATCATCCCCATCCCAAAAAAGTCTGCAATTGACAGCGTGAATGACTACAGACCCATAGCACTCGTGTCTGTAGTCATGAAGTGTTTTGAGCTACTGGTGTCCCAGCACATCAGGGACTGTCTTCCCCCCTCCTTTGACCCCCACCAGTTCACCTACAGGGAGAACCGGTCTACAGAAGACGCCATCGCCACCCCACTCCACAGAGTGCTGAGCCACCTGGAGAACCCAAGGAGCTACATGAGGATGCTCCTTGTGGACTACAGTTCAGCTTTCAACACCATCATCCCGGACATCTCGATCAATAAACTGCACCTCCTCCAGGTCCCCCCCGCCCCCACCTGCTCCTGGATAAAAAACTTTCTCACCAACCACCCACAAACAGTCAGACTCGGCCCCCACCATTCCTCCATACTATTTCTCAGCACTGGCTCCCCCCAGGGCTGCGTGCTAAGCCCACTACTGTACTCCCTGTACACCTTTGACTATAGTCCAACCCACCCAACCACCATCATCATGAAGTATGCGGACGATACCACTTTGGTTGGGCTCATCACCGATGATGGTGTGATGTTGTGGTGCTAAGCAAACAACTTGAATCTGAATGTCCAAAAAAAACCAAAGAACTCATACTGGACTTCACAAAGAATAGACAAGACCCCCCCCCCCTTCCCGAATAAATGGTGACTGCGTGGAAACTGTCCCCACCTTCAGGTTCCTGGGCACCCACATCTCCTCTGACCTCTCCTGGACTGTCAACACCAAGGCCATGGTGAAGAAAACCCAGCAGCGGCTGCACTTGCCTCCATGTCCTGAGGAAGAACAACCTGGACCAGAAGCTGCTGCTGGCCTTCTACCGCTGTTCAGTGGAGAGCATGCTCACCTACTGTCTGGGTGTGTGGTACGCTGGCTCCACGGTCGAGAATAGAAAGGGCTGTGCAGAGGGTCATCAACACCGCCAAAAAATCATTGGCGGCCCTCTGCCCTCCCTGGAGGACATTTCCACATCCTCCTGTCTCAGAAGGATCAAAGCCATCACAGGAGACCCCTCACATCCTGCCCACCACCTGTTTGACCTGCTTCCCTCTGGACGACGGTTCAGATCAATCAGGTCCCACTCCTCCAGACTGACAAACAGTTTCTTCCCCTGGGCCGTCCGAGCTGCACACAGTCAGAGGCCCCACCACCCTCCCTCCGAACATTCACATGCACAGAACTGAGGACCTTTTTAATTATTACAATAACACAACTGTCTTTGCATTACACACTTTCATGTATATTGACCAATCTGTGAAACCACTACTATGTACATTTTCCATAATCCTTTGGCCATTTTACTCAATTATGTGTTCTGCACTCTGCACTCTTATGTACATAGTTCAGAATCAGAATCAGAATCAGAATCAGAATCAGAATCAGAATCAGGTTTATTGCCATTGTTCATGTAGTACACAAACTAGGAATTTGTCTCGGTGCAATGCTGCAACATTAAACATGATAAGATAAAAGAAATAAACTATACATGCAATAAAGTGTAGAATAAGAGTAAGTGATACTGGTCAGCAGTTAAAATATATTAGCGAGCAGCAGATACTGTGGAGAACTATATAGTGCAGTCGGTAATGCAGGAAGAAAACAGTGATGATTGACATGAGTCTGGTTGAGCTGCTGTACATAGTGCACGAGAGTCAATAAGTCACTTAGTGTTCAGCAGTCTGATGGCAGAGGGGAAGAAGCTGTTCATGTGACGGGAGGTTTTAGTCTGGATGGACCGAAGTCTTCTACCAGAGGGGAGGGGGGCAAACAGTACGTGACCAGGGTGTGAGGGATCGGCTATGATCCGGCCAGCACGCCTCCGGGTCCTGGAGATGTACAGATCCTGGAGAGATGGGAGCTTGCAGCCGAGTTCCATTAAGCCATGTAGCCACTACCACACCTGTTTATATTTTCAGAATCCTGGTTTTTTTTTATTTCAGTCGTGTGTTTAATGGTGTGTTCTGTAGGCATGTTTTATCTGATCCTTCTCTCTTACTTTATTGCACAGTAACCTGGTGGAGCACCCACAATTTCGTTGTACTATACAACTGTACAATGACAATAAAGCCTATTCTATTCTATTCTATTCTATTCTTTGGCAGCCAGGAGTTCAACTGTTCCCTGTGACCTGCAGAAGCTAATTAAGCAAATGAAACATCTTTCTTATTATTTAAAAAAGTGACTAGATTGTATTTTATTTTGAATAAAATTGATGAAAATAGCATTTGACAATTACTGTTATGCACAATAAATCACTAGTGCCTTTAATTAGAATTTCTACAGCAGTAGTAGGTTGGAGTTAAAACATTCAGTCCCCATTAATCATATTTAGACATGAAAAAATAAATGGTACATTTCAGTCTTTTATCAGTAGCTCTAAATAGATTGTTTTTTTCTTCAAGTGTGATAAGATAAATTCCAAGTAAGTGAGCGTTTTTAACCTTGGTGGAGCATTAGTAGCTGGGCTTGACTTTATCATTGTGAAATTCACCCACATCTTCTCCATAAAAAGATTCAATCCTCTGCTTATTTTATTGCATTAGTCATTTGATGGCTTACATCTTGAAAGAGAGAGAGCAAGTGTTTAATAACCAGTTGCTGAGGGGAACAGAAATTTCATGCAACCTTGTGGAGGACGACGGGTATAATTCTCCTCTCACCAAATCAGTGGACTCTCTTTTTGCCCCTGGCTATTGTCTCTTGTCATAAATAACGCCCTGTGAAACTGGTTGAGAGTTTCCTTTGAAATTATGCTAAACGTCCCCCGAGCGTGTCAAGAAATCAAACGTATAGACAGAGGGTAATGCTAGGTAGTAACAGATGGCATTTTCAGATCAGTAATGTAAAAAAGGTCTGGGGAGATGCTAAAGCAATTGGAATCTGCTGGCATTTACAGTTAAATATATGGGCACATTCACTGTCGCATTTTTTACAGACCTGAAAATGGTACTCAAAGAATATTATCATATCGTTGTGACTGAAATGTGCCGACAAAGAAAAAGACTTCTGCACTAAACCTCCACTCCTCTGTCGAAAAACAACAGCTCAATTTCTGACTGTCCAACAGTGCTTTTAGAGGTGATGCTCGCCGCTGTTATTTATCACTGCTGTAGTGTAAATGTCCCCAAAGGCTCAACATGAAAGACAAACTGTTACAGAACGGTAAAGAAATGGCAGGTTTACAACGTCAGCCATGAGTTCATTCTCTGGTGAAAACTGGGGAGGCCCTAAAACCTGGTGGTTACCCAGCCAACATGTCCATGTGGGCCCCACCAAAGGTTTATCTGGGCTGTCTTTGGGTCCCATGTGGGTTTGTCCACATGGACTTTACCTATTTACCTATTTTCATCTTATTTTCTCATAAAGTTGATATTTTCTTGGATATTTGTGACATTTCCCCCTAGTTTGATCAATTTTTCTTGAATATTTGAAACTTTTTCATGAATTGTCAACTTTTGTAGTGTAAACTTGCAACTTTTCTCAAATTTGTGATTTTTTTTTGCTTGGAAATTTGCAAGTTTTTCTCATAAATTTCTTATTTTTTCTTGCAAAATTGTTACTTTTCTTGTAAATGTACTAACCTTTTCTTGTAATTTTGGAACTTTCTCATAAATTTGCCAATTTTTTACTGTAATCTTGTAACTTTTCCCCATAATTTAGTTACTTTTTCCTTGTAAATTTGCTATTTTCTTGTTAATTTGTTGTATAGTTGTATACAACTATATTCCTAGTTGTATTCCTAGTTGTATACCCTCCGGTATACAACTAGGAAAATACCGGTCGCTATGGAGGGTGAGAATATGTATGGGTACATAATCATACCATGTAGGATAACCAAGTAGACGGTTGTGCTGTTTCATTCCATCTAGCTACAATGCTCCGCACTGTGTGTGTTTATATATATATTTATATATTTACTCTATCTAGCAACAATGCTCCGCACTGTGTGTGTTTATACAGTTAGGCCCAGAAATATTTGGACAGTGACACAATCTTCATGATTTGGGCTCTGCATGCCACCACATTGGATTTGAAATGAAACAACTACAATGGAATTGAAGTGCAGACTTTAAGGTTTAATTAAAGGGGTTGAACAAAAATCTATGATTAAACATGTAGGAATTGTAGCTATTTTTATACAAACGCTCCTCATTTCAGGGGCTCAAAAGTAATTGGACAAATAAACATAACCCTAAGTAAAATGTTACTTTTCAATATTTTGCTGAGAATCCTTTGCAGGCAATGACTGCCTGAAGTCTGGAACCCATGGACATCACCAAACGCTGGGTTTCCTCCTTTGTGATGCTTTGCCAGGCCTTTACTGCAGCTGTCTTCAGTTGTTGCTTGTTTGTGGGTCTTTCTGCCTTAAGTTTTGTCTTGAGCAAGTGAAATGCATGCTCGACTGGGTTGAGATCTGGTGATTGACTCGGCCATTGCAGAATATTCCACTTCTTTGCTTTAAAAAACTCCTGGGTTGCTTTTGCAGTATGTTTTGGATCACTGTCCATCTGTACTGTGAAGCGCCGTCCAATCAACTTTGCTGCATTTGGCTGAATCTGAGCAGAAAGTATATCCCTATACACTTCAGAATTCATCCGGCTGCTTCTGTCTTTTGTCACATCATCAATAAACACAAGTGACCCAGTGCCATTGGAAGCCATGCATGCCCATGCCATCACACTGCCTCCACCATGTTTTACAGAAGATGTGGTGTGCTTTGGATCATGAGCTGTTCCAATTCTTCTCCAAACTTTCTTCTTCCCATCATTCTGTTACAGGTTGATCTTAGTCTCATCTGTCCAAAGAATGCTGTTCCAGAACTGGGCTGGCTTCTTCAGGTGTTTTTTGGCAAAGTCAATTCTGGCCTTTCTATTTTTGAGGCTGATTCATGGTTTGCACCTTGTGATGAATCCTTTGTATTTACTCTCATGAAGTCTTCTCTTTATGGTAGACTTAGATACTGATACACCTACTTCCTGGAGAGTGTTCTTCACTTGAGTGGATTTGTTCTTCACCATGGAAAGGATTCTGCGATAATCCACCACTGTTGTCTTCCGTGGACGTCCAGGCCTTTTGAGTTCCCAAGCTCACCAGTGCACTCTTTTTTTTCTCAGAATGTGCCAAACTGTTGATTTGGCCACTCCTAACATTTCTGCTATCTCTCTGATGGATTTCTTCTTTTTTTTCAGCCTCAGGATGGTCTGTTTCACCTCCATTGAGAGCTCCTTTGACCGCATGTTGTGTGTTCACAGCAACAGCTTCCAAATGCAAACGCCACACCTGGAATCAACTCCAGACCTTTTAACTGCTTAATTGATGACAGGTTAACGAGGGAAGAGCCCATGCAGCCTTGTTATTTTTTTTGCAGCCTTCTGAGTCAATTGTCCAATGACTTTTGGTCCCTTGAAAAAGAGGCGGCTACGTATTAAAGAGCTGTAATTCCTAAACCCTTGCTCCAATTTGGATGTGAATACTCTCAAATCACAGCTGAGAGTCTGCACTTTAAGCCCATATTGATTATATAATTGTATCCTGAATATGTTTTCGTAAACAGCTAAAATAACAAAACTTGTGTCACTGTCCAAATATTTCTGGGCCTAACTGTATATATATATATTTATATATTTACTCTATCTAGCAACAATGCTCCGTACTGTGTGTGTTTATATATCTACATATTTATTCCATCTAGCTACAATACTCCGCACTGTGTGTTTATATACTCATATATTTATTCCATCTAGCTACAATGCTCCGCACTGTGTCTATATATATATATATATATATATACATACAGTGGGGCAAAAAAGTATTTAGTCAGCCACCAATTGTGCAAGTTCTCCCACTTAAAAGATGAGAGAGGTCTCCAATTTTCATCATAGGTATACCTCAACTATGAGAGACAAAATGAGAAAAAAAAATCCAGAAAATCACATTGTCTGATTTTTAAAGAATTTATTTGCAAATTATGGTGGAAAATAAGTATTTGGTCACCTACAAACAAGCAAGATTTCTGGCTCTCACAGACCTGTAACTTCTTCTTTAAGAGGCTCCTCTGTCCTCCACTCGTTACCTGTATTAATGGCACCTGTTTGAACTCGTTATCAGTATAAAAGACACCTGTCCACAACCTCAGACAGTCAGACTCCAAACTCCACTATGGCCAAGACCAAAGAGCTGTCAAAGGACACCAGAAACAAAATTGTAGACCTGCACCAGGCTGGGAAGACTGAATCTGCAATAGGTAAGCAGCTTGGTGTGAAAAAATCAACTGTGGGAGCAATTATTAGAAAACGGAAGACATACAAGACCACTGATAATCTCCCTCGATCTGGGGCTCCATGCAAGATCTCACCCTGTGGGGTCAAAATGATCACGAGAACGGTGAGCAAAAATCCCAGAACCACATGGGGGGACCTAGTGAATGACCTGCAGAGAGCTGGGACCAAAGTAACAAAGGCTACCATCAGTAACACACTACGCCGCCAGGGACTCAAATCCTGCAGTGCCAGACGTGTCCCCCTGTTTAAGCCAGTACATGTCCAGGCCCGTCTGAAGTTTGCTAGAGAGTGTTTGGATGATCCAGAAGAGGATTGGGAGAATGTCATATGGTCAGACAAAACCAAAATAGAACTTTTTGGTAAAAACTCAACTTGTCGTGTTTGGAGGAGAAAGAACACCATACCTACTGTGAAGCATGGGGGTGGAAACATCGTGCTTTGGGGCTGTTTTTCTGCAAAGGGACCAGGACGACTGATCCGTGTAAAGGAAAGAATGAATGGGGCCATGTATCGTGAGATTTTGAGTGAAAACCTCCTTCCATCAGCAAGGACATTGAAGATGAAACGTGGCTGGGTCTTTCAGCATGACAATGATCCCAAACATACCGTCCAGGCAATGAAGGAGTGGCTTCGTAAGAAGCATTTCAAGGTCCTGGAGTGGCCTAGCCAGTCTCCAGATCTCAACCCCATAGAAAATCTTTGGAGGGAGTTGAAAGTCCGTGTTGCCCAGCGACAGCCCCAAAACATCACTGCTCTAGAGGAGATCTGCATGGAGGAATGGGCCAAAATACCAGCAACAGTGTGTGAAAACCTTGTGAAGACTTACAGAAAACGTTTGACCTCTGTCATTGCCAACAAAGGGTATATAACAAAGTATTGAGATGAACTTTTGTTATTGACCAAATACTTATTTTACCGAGGAATTTACCAATTAATTCATTAAAAATCCTTCAATGTGATTTTCTGCATTTTTTTTTCTCATTTTGTCTCTCATAGTTGAGGTATACCTAAGATGAAAATTGGAGACCTCTCTCATCTTTTAAGTGGGAGAATGTGCACAATTGGTTGCTGACTAAATACTTTTTTACCCCACTGTACATATATATATATATATATATATATATATATATATATATATATATATATATATGTATGTATACTTGCTGCTCTTGTTTTTTCTCTTGCCTTCTGATTGTTGCTCTGAGTGTTGCTATCCCTGTGCTGTTGCAATCCTGGAATTTCCCCATTGTGGGACTAATAAAGGCTTATCTTAAATTTGTCAGTTTTTCCCATAAATTTGCAACATTTTTCTTGTAAATTAAGAATGGAATTTTCTTAAAAAAATTTTAACTTTTGTTATTGTAAACTTACAGCTTTTCCTCATAAACTTTTTCTATTTTTTTTCCTCATAAATTTGTGACTTTTTTCATGTAAATTTGCTAAAATTTTCTTGTAAGTTTGTACCTCTTTTCAAGTAATTTTGTGATTTTTTTTTTCTTGTAATTCGCAACTTTTTACTCCTAAATTTTCACTTTTTTCTCATAAATTTGCTACAATTTTTTTTGTAAATTTGTCATTTTTTCTCATAAATTTTCATTTTTTTCTCGTAAATTTGTGACTTTTCCTATAAAATTGCTAAATTTTTCTTTTTACAGTATTTTTCTAGTAAATTTGCAACCTTTTTCTCCTAAATTTTCACTTTTTTCACATAAATTTGGGACTTTTTTCTAGTAAATTTTTGACTTTTTTCTTGTAAATTTGCTACTATTTTTTGGTAAGTTTATCACTTTTTTTTCTTATAAATGTTTGAATTTTTTTCTAATAAACTTGTGGCTTTTTTGTCTAATTTTGCCTATGGCCCAAATGTTACTGAAACCTGCTCTCCTGTATTAAACCCAGTGGGGCCCACATGGGTTACCTGCTCACCTGCTGTACAGGTAAAGTCCATGTGGGCAAGCACAGATGAGGCCAACATGGAACCCGCAGACAAAACATGGGACCTATAAGACAGCCCAGCTAAAGCCTATCGTGGAACCCACATGGGCTTGCTGGCTGAGTAAGTATTTGAAATCATGAAGTAACACAACTTTTATGTGAGTACAGTTTCTAGCTTCTGTGCCCACCTCTGTGTCTGACCTCGGACAGAAAAGGAACTCACCATTTCTGCTGTCTGCTTATTTTGACCCACGGTCAGCACTGTTCGCTTAGCTCTCGACCCGGGTCCCTGCCTGGCAGTAATAACTAAGCAGTTTTTAGTTGTCTAACTCTTTTAAAACTCTTAAAGGAAGTGCTGACTCATTATTCATGATGTGTGTTTTTGAGACACTGACAAATGGCCTCCTTCGCCCTCTCAACTAGACTATCTGGGACATTATTCAACTGATTCAGATGCTGGATTTTCTTTATTTCCTGTCTGAGTTTATTTGTTGCAAATAGCCAGTTTAGCGAATGTTCTGACTGTATCTGTAGCACATAGCAGTGATAAGGTCTGTGCAGGCTGAGTCTGCACTATGACTAAAGAAGTTGCAAGGACATTTTTCCTTTTTTTTTTTTACTCTCCGTTTCCAGTGCTTTCACTTATTTAAACTGAAGTATTCTTTAATGTTCCTGTCTCACAACATCTTGATTATGTCATGATCTGAGCACGGGGGGCTCCCGCCATGCTCTGTCTCTTTGCCTTTTTTCTGTATTTGTATGGTGTTGTATTTTTGAAGTCTTATTCCTGTTATTTTATCTTTGGTTGATTTTTCACATGTTCTGTGTTGTTTCTTAGTATGATTTATTTTCCTGTTTACGTTCATTATAGTTTTGTTATTTACATATTTGATTGAGGTTACTTGTCTTTATTTGGTCATCACATTATATTTGTATTCTGTTGTGTTTTTTCTCTCCCTCTCCGGGGCTGCAGCTGTCAGTGGCACTTCCGGGTTTTTTGCTCTGTTGTGGACGGTGCTCCTGTCAGCCCCATCTTCTTCCTCTCATTGCTCCCAGCTGATCCGAGTTTGTAATCATTGTTTCCTCTTGCCCACTCATGGTATTCACACCTGCCATCATTTGTTATTATTTGTTTCTGGCCCTATTTAAGGGTTGTTATTTTCCTCCCTCACTGCCGGAGTCTTACATACCCATTTCCACCAGAACCCTTCCTCTGTTCTGGTGAGCTTTGTACCTGCTCCATCCGTTCGTAAGTTTGTTTTATTATCTGTTTGGATTTTTGTGTCAGTGCACTGTTTGGGACTTTTGTGTTTCTGTTAATAAATACCACAAACTACAGTTCAGCGTGCGGGTCTCTGTTTCTGCCTCAAAGGGGCAATTCATGACAGATTACACAAGTACAGGCACTTTTGGAAAAAAATATACTCATGTGAGTATGTCTATTGCAGGATATTTTTTACTCTTACTCAAGTACATTTTTGAGGTGACAATTTTTTGAGAAACAAGGTAATAAATTAAAAGTAATGTGGGAAATGTATGGCAAAAATACTCAAAAATTTATGTGAATAAAGTAATGTACAAGGAAAAACAGAAAATGTATGTGAAAAGTTGCAGTTTTACAAGAAAAACACTACAAATGTATGAGTGAAATTTTGCAGATTTAAGGGGAAAAAAGTCACGTTATCAACACACTGTCAAAAAATTATGAGAATAAAATCTCAAATGAAGAAGAAAAAAAATCACAAATTTATTAGAATAAAACAAAAATTTATCAGAAAAAGTTGCAGTTTTATAAATTTTGCAAATTTAGATGAAAAATGTCAATGTCATAAAAAGTTCACAAATTTATGAGGATAAGGTTAAAATTTTGTGAGAAAAAACTCCAAATTTTCCCTAAAAGTCTTTATTTTTTCTCATAAATTTAAATGTTTTTGCTATAAACTTGCAACTTTTTTCTCATAAATTTGCTACTTTTTTCTTGTATAGTTGTGACTTTTTCTGGGTAAATTTACAGTGTTCGTGTGGATAATTTAATTTTTTACTCTATAACCCATGTTTTCTTTTTTTCCAAACACAATCTAGGATAGGGCTTCAAAAAACCAGAAACACTTGACCCTGAGTGAGTTAATTAAAAGAACTATGTAACAGACCCACATTCATGCCTACAGTGATCAGTGTTTAGCCCACAAAACCACAATCTTTACGGTTCAGCTCCAAGCCTTGCTGACCTTTGTGGCATGGCGTCATTGTCTCTCTTACCACATTTCATGTCTTCTTATGAAAAAAAGGCAAATAAAAGGCGAATATGAGCTTTGAGAAATAATAAAGCCTTGCTTTGGGGAATGTAAACTTGTCAGTGAGGACATTAAAATATCATCCCTCTGTAATTAGAGATAGGGCTGCACTTGGCAATGGTGCTTTCTGTTTAATTTGCTTTTAGGGGGGTTTGTTTCTTGTTTTTTTTAAGTTGAACTGACAAAGCACTTAAATGGGTTACATAATACAACCAGTGTGGAATGTAAAATGATATCACTTCTCATATAAACTGATTGTATGTAGGTTATTTTTTAGTTATATTACTATATTTGTTTAACATAGTACAACTTGAAACAGAACCCCTTTTATAGCAGCTGCACATATTTCATCAGCAGTATGAACTTTATATTTTAGCTTATTTAGACTGTGAGAGCTTTGGTTAGACGTTCTCATTGTTCTCCCTGTGTTACATGGAATTGATCTTTAACACATTTTTAATATTAATCATCATTGTAATATATCACTTTTTGATCAATGTATATAGAGTCATGTGGAAAAAATACAGTTTGGACACCTCATAAAAAGGTGAGAATTCAACACCACCTCAGTGGTGAGGTGGTGAAGTATGTGAAGGTGGTGCAGGACATGTATGAGGACAGCACGATGGTGGTAAGGTTTCAGAGAAGTATGTGAGGGCGGTGCAGGACATATGAGGACTGTAAGGTAGCAGAGACGTACAGTGGATATAAAAAGTCTACACACCCCTGTTCAAATGCCAGGTTTTTGTAATGTAAAAAAATGAGACCAAGATAAATCATGTCAAAACTTTTTCCACCATGAATGTGACCTATAACCTGTACAACCCAATTGAAAAACGAACTAAAATTTTTTAAGGGGAAAAATAAAAAATCAAATGCTTACAGTAACCTGGTTGCATAAATATGCACATCCTTAAACTTTGTTGCAGTACCTTTGGCTTTTATTACAGCATTCAGTCTTTTTGGGTAGGAGTCTATCAGTGTGGCACATCCTGATGTGGCAATATTTGCCCACTCTTCTTTGCAAAAATGCTCCAAATTTGTCAGATTGTGAGGGCATCTCCTGTGCACAGCCCTCTTCAGATCACCCTACAGATGTTTGATTGGGCTCAGGTCTGGACTCTGGCTGGGCTATTCCAAAACCTTAATCTTCTGGTGAAGTGTGTGTTTTGGGTCATTGTCATGCTGAAAGACGAAGTTCCTCTGGAACTGTTCACAATTCCCACCACCATGACCAAGGCCCCAGTTCCAGCTGAAGAAAAACAGCCCCAAATCATGATGCTGCCACCACCATGCTTCATTGTAGGTATGGTGTTCTTTTGGTGATGAGCAGTGTTGGGTTTGTGCTAAATATACCTTTTGGAATTATAGCCAAAAAGTTCAACCTTGGTTTCATTGGACCATAACACATTTTCCCACATGCGTTTGGGAGATTTCAAAAGTGTTTTTGCAAAATGTAGCTGGGCTTGGTTGTTTTTCTGCATAAGATAAGGCTTCTGGAACATGGATACGGAGTAGACGCGCCCTTACCAGCTCCGATATACTTTTTCATAAATATTGTTTTAAACGTCACTGTGTCTCGTTATATTTCTCCTTATCATATTGGGACCACTTGAAAAACCCGCTGACATGTCTGGGAAGAACCCTTCCCATCAGGGACGCTCTACCCGAGCCCTTAACCGTCAAGCTAATGAGAAAGCCAACTACCCGTCTCCTGTACATGGCGTTGATGAGGACGCAGAAGAACCGTCACTTTTGGGCCTGGTAAGGCTAATTGAAAGTTTCCGAGCTGTTATATGAGCTAAAATAAAAGTCTTTATTTTTTCAGCTGTTTGCTTTTTCTGTATTGTATACACTCTCGGCGCCACACCAGTCGGCTGCCTTTTGCAACAGCGGCTCGATTCCGAGTTTTTTTTCCCTTCCTCTCTCTTTTGATCACTTTTTTTTTCACCCCACTTATATCACGGACACACAGATCGTCCCAAATGTCTCCTGAGCCGGTGGACGGAGCCACTGTTTATAGCAGGATACGATACAACAGGGAAGAGCTGCTAGCATTTAACCGCCACCCGGTCCCACTGGAAAAACTCGACAAACCGAGAGAACTGAGGCGAAAACGCCGCGGCTGCCGGGCTGGAGTAAGGCGGAGGACAAAAAATATAAGGTACAGACCCTCCCTTCCATCTGTTGTCATGGGAAATGTACGGTCGATACTGGGAAAGTTAGATGAGCTAGCGGCTATCTCCCATTATGATAGCACTTACCGGGAGTGCTCTCTCCTTTTGTTTACTGAGACGTGGCTAACTGAACTAGCAGCAGATGCTAACATTGAGCTGGAGTGTTTTCACATGATACGAGCTGACCGAACACCAGAGAGTGGCAAAACTAGGGGCGGTGGAGTGATAATGTATGTTAACAACAACTGGTGTAGACCGGGACATATCACTGTTAAACAACGACACTGCAGCAAAGCCATTGAGTTGCTAGCTGTTAGCATGAGGCCTACATATCTCCCGAGAGAACACTCACACGTGATCTGCATTGTTGTTTATGCAAATCCGACGGCGAACGCTGGGACAGCGCGTGACGTCATCCATTCAGTAACCAGCAGGCTGCAGACAGAACACCCAGATGCTCTTCTCCTCATCTCAGGCGATTTCAACCACGTTTCACTGTCTCCCATTCTGCCCACTTTCACCCAGTATGTCACATGCCACACTAGAGACAATAAAACACTGGATTTGTTCTACGCAAACACTAAGGAGGCGTACACTTCATCACAACTCCCCCCACTTGGGAGATCGGATCACAACTTGGTTCATCTCCGACCGGTGTACAAACCCCTAGTGCACAGACAACCTCCGGCCATGCACACTGTGGAGTTATGGTCTGAGGAGACAATGGACACTCTAAAGGACTGTTTTGAAGCCACTGCCTGGAAGCAGCTCTGCGATCCACATGGTGAGGACATCGATGGCCTCATTCACACCTTCACGGGCTACCTCAGCTTCTGTGTGGACAAATCCGTTCCCACCAAGACCATACGGCGTCACTCAAACAACAAACCCTGGATCAACCCTGAGATAAAAACACTTCTGAGAGAGAAGAAGAGGATCTTCAGGTCGGGGAACAGGGAGATGCTGAAGTCCGTACAGAGGGAGCTGAGGAGAAAGATCAGAGAAGGCAAGGACAGCTTCAGGAAGAAGATGGAGGACAAGCTGCAACAGAGCGACATCAGCGGGGTCTGGAGAAACCTCAAAACCATCTCGGGGCTCCAGAATACCTCCCCCCAGGCCACGGGGGGCAGGGAGTGGGCGAACAACCTGAATCTGTTTTTCAATAGATTTGACCAACCGCCCTCCCCCCTGTCTGCACAACAACCACTGCTGCCTCTAAGAAATCAAGTCCTGCTACCCACTCCCCACTCCACCGACACCCCCCCCACTCCCAACACACAGCCCCCCATCCTGACCCTGACCAAGACCCAGGTGAGGACGGAGCTGAGGAAGATCAAGGCGAGGAAGGCGTCGGGACCGGACGGCATCAGCGCAAAGCTCCTCAAGTCCTGTGCAGACCAGCTGTGTGGGATTGTGACGTATATCTTCAACATGAGCCTGAAACTGGGGAGGGTACCACAGCTGTGGAAAACATCTTGTGTGGTACCTGTACCAAAAACTTCCCACCCCAAAGACCTGAACAGCTTCAGACCGGTGGCCTTGACGTCCCACTTGATGAAGACCCTGGAGAGACTGCTCCTTGCTTATCTCCGCCCCCTGGTGGAACCAGCGATGGATCCACTCCAGTTCGCCTACCAGCATGGCATTGGGGTGGAGGATGCGGTGATCTTCCTCCTTCACCGTTCTCTGTCCCACCTGGAGAAGCCCGGGAATATGGTGAGGATCATGTTCTTTGACTTCTCCAGTGCTTTCAACACCATCCAACCGATGATCCTGAAGGACAAGCTGCTGTGTGCAGGGGTGGACCAGCACCTGTCATCATGGATCCTGGACTACCTCACGAACCGGCCTCAGTTTGTGAGAACCCGGGACTGTGTTTCCGACACGATCATCAGTAGCACGGGGGCCCCCCAGGGAACGGTGCTGGCTCCCTTCCTGTTCACTCCTTATACTGCGGACTTCTCACACAACACAACACATTGCCATCTACAGAAGTTCTCTGATGACTCTGCGATCGTTGGTCTCATCTCCAGCGGAGATGAAGCTGAGTACAGAGGGCTTATCCAGGACTTTGTGGACTGGTGCCATCGGAACTGCCTCCAGATCAACGCGAGGAAAACTAAGGAGCTGGTGGTGGACTGCCGCAGGCATGGGCAGCCCCTCACAGCACCAGTAAATATACAGGGAACAGACATCGAGATGGTGACATCCTACAAGTACCTGGGTATTCATCTGAACAATAAACTAGACTGGTCACACAATACTGACGCACTCTACAAGAAGGGACAGCGCAGGCTGTTCCTGCTGAGGAGACTCAGGTCTTTTGGTGTACAAGGGGCGCTGCTGAAGTCATTCTATGACACGGTGGTGGCATCAGCCATCACTTTTGGAGTGGTCTGCTGGGGCAGTGGCATCACTGCAGCCGATAGGAAGAGACTGAACAAACTGATTAAGAAAGCTAGCTCTGTCCTGGGGCAACGCCTTGATCCGATGGAGGAGATAGGAGAGAGAAGGACGGTGGCTAAACTGTCATCTCTGCTGGAGACCGAGTTCCACCCTATGCAGGACATACTGGATGCACTGAGGAGCTCATTTAGCAGCAGACTACATCATCCCAGGTGCACAACCGAGAGGTTTCGTAGGTCCTTCCTACCAACGGCTGTCAGACTGTACAACCTAAGCAGGGCTGCTCGCAGAGATAGCAAAAAGACGTAACAAACTAATAGGTTTTTTTGAATGCAAAAGATGCAATAGACTTACACAATGGTCCTCTCCGGCATACAACTAGGAACATACCGGTCGCTATGGAGGGTGAGAATATGTATGGGCACATAATCATACCATGTAGGATAACTAAATAGACGGTTATGCTGTTTCATCCCACCTAGCAACAATGCTCTGCACTGTGTGTGTTTATATATTTACATATTTATTCCATCTAGCTACAATGCTCTGCACTGGGTGTGTTTATATTTATATATCTATATATTTATTCCATCTAGCTACAATGCTCAGCACTGGGTGTGTTTATATTTATATATCTATATATTTATTCCATCTAGCTACAATGCTCTGCACTGTGTGTTCATATATTCATATATTTATTCCATCCAGCTACAATGCTCTGCACTGTGTGTCTGTGTGTGTGTGTGTGTGTATATATACTCACCGGCCACTTTATTAGGTACACCTGTCCAACTGCTCGTTAACACTTAATTTCTAATCAGCCAATCACATGGCGGCAACTCAGTGCATTTAGGCATGTAGACATGGTCAAGACAATCTCCTGCAGTTCAAACCGAGCATCAGTATGGGGAAGAAAGGTGATTTGAGTGACTTTGAACGTGGCATGGTTGTTGGTGCCAGAAGGGCTGGTCTGAGTATTTCAGAAACTGCTGATCTACTGGGATTTTCACGCACAACCATCTCTAGGGTTTACAGAGAATGGTCCGAAAAAGAAAAAATATCCAGTGAGCGGTAGTTCTGTGGGCGGAAATGCCTTGTTGATGCCAGAGGTCAGAGGAGAATGGCCAGACTGGTTCGAGCTGATAGAAAGGCAACAGTGACTCAAATAACCACCCGTTACAACCAAGGTAGGCAGAAGAGCATCTCTGAACGCACAGTACGTCGAACT
This sequence comes from Pholidichthys leucotaenia, assembly GCA_020510985.1. NCBI lineage: Eukaryota > Metazoa > Chordata > Actinopteri > Cichliformes > Pholidichthyidae > Pholidichthys > Pholidichthys leucotaenia. The sequence continues at coordinate 335,669,430 of CM035844.1, forward strand.
TTGAGGCAGATGGGCTACAGCAGCAGAAGACCACACCGGGTGCCACTCCTTTCAGCTAAGAACAGGAAACTGAGGCTACAATTTGCACAAGCTCATCGAAATTGGACAATAGAAGATTGGAAAAACGTTGCCTGGTCTGATGAGTCTCGATTTCTGCTGCGACATTCGGATGGTAGGGTCAGAATTTGGCGTCAACAACATGAAAGCATGGATCCATCCTGCCTTGTATCAATGGTTCAGGCTGGTGGTGGTGGTGTAATGGTGTGGGGAATATTTTCTTGGCACTCTTTGGGCCCCTTGGTACCAATTGAGCATCGTTGCAACGCTACAGCCTACCTGAGTATTGTTGCTGACCATGTCCATCCCTTTATGACCACAATGTACCCAACTTCTGATGGCTACTTTCAGCAGGATAATGCGCCATGTCATAAAGCTGGAATCATCTCAGACTGGTTTCTTGAACATGACAATGAGTTCACTGTACTCAAATGGCCTCCACAGTCACCAGATCTCAATCCAATAGAGCATCTTTGGGATGTGGTGGAACGGGAGATTCGCATCATGGATGTGCAGCCGACAAATCTGCGCCAACTGTGTGATGCCATCATGTCAATATGGACCAAACTCTCTGAGGAATGCTTCCAGCACCTTGTTGAATCTATGCCACGAAGAATTGAGGCAGTTCTGAAGGCAAAAGGGGGTCCAACCCGTTACTAGCATGGTGTACCTAATAAAGTGGCCGGTGAGTGTATATATTTTATAGTAATATGTACATATGTATATTAGCTGCTCTTGCTTGCTTGTTTTTTTTTTTTTTTTCTTGCCTTCTGATTGTTGCTCTGAGTGTTGCTATCCCTGTGCTGTTGCAATCCTGGAATTTCCCCGTTGTGGGACTAATAAAGGCTTATCTTATCTTATCTTATCTTATCTTATTGCTTGTGGCCCTCAAAAGCTCATTTTATATATATATATATATATATATATATATATATATATATATATATAACAAAAGATAAGGCTTCCATCTTGCCACCCTACCCCATAGCCCAGACATATGAAGAAGATGGGAGATTATTGTCACATGTACTAAACAACCAGTACTTACCTGAAATTCCTGCAGCTCCTTCAGTGTTGCTGTTGGCCTCTTGGCAGCCTCCCTGACCAGTTTTCTTCTCGTCTTTTCATTAATGTTGGAGGGACTTCCAGTTCTTGGTAATGCCACTGTTGTTCCATGTTTTCTCCACTTGATAATGACTGTCTTCAGTGTGATCCATGGTATATTTAATGCCTTGGAAATTCTTTTGTACCCTTCTCCTGACTGATACCTTTGATCAGTAAGATCCCTCTGATGCTTTGGAAACTGTCTGTGGACCATGGCTTGTGCTGTAAAATATGACTACAAAGATGTCAGGAAAGCCTACTAAAAGAGCTGAACTTTATTTGGGGTTAATCAGAGGCACTTTAAATGGTGGCAGGTGTGTGCTGACTCCCATTTAACATGAGTTTGAATGTGATTGGTTAATTCTGAACACAGCCACATCCCCAGTTTTAAGAGGGTGTGCATATTTATGCAACCAGGTTATTGTAAGTTTTTTTATTTTTCTCCTTAAGAGATTTCAGTTTGTTTTTCAGTTGGGTCATACCTACAGGTCATAGGTAGGTATGTAACCTATGACCTACAGGTCATAGGTCACATTAATGGTGGAAAAAGTTTTGAAATGATTTATCTTTCTCTCATTTTTTTACATCACGAAAACCTGGCATTTGAAAAGGAGTGTGTAGACTTTTTATATCCACTGTATGTGAGGGTGGTGCAGGACATGTACAGTATAATGGTTTGCATTTATATAGCGCCTTTCAAGAAACCCAAAGTGCTTTACAATGAATTCACTCCACAGACAGACAATGCTGTAGCGGTAAGCTACTACTGTAGCCGCAGCTGCCCTGGGGCAGACTGACAGAAACATGGCTGCCAATTCATGCAAACAGCCTCTCCGACCACTACTGAACATTTACTGTATGCACATTCATACTCAGTGTCATGGACACTGCAGGCAAGGTGGGTAAAGTGTCTTGCCCAGGGACACAATGGCAGGATTGCTGGGGATAGCAGGATTTGAACCGCCAACACTTTGGTTATTGGACAACCCGCTCTACCTCCTGAGCCACTGCCACTCACATTTCCCCTCCATTTCCATTTTTGCTGAGCACCAAGCTGGACGGCAGAAAGTTACACTTTTATATGATCTTTGGCATGCCTCGGCCGGGACTTGAACCCCGACCTCCTGGTTGTGGGGTGGATGCTGTACCCCCCTAGGCGTGGCCTAGGAGTAGAGCATATATGTATGAAGATATCGAGACTGTAGTGAGGTGTGCTGAAGGAGTGATGGATTGAAGATGATGTGGGATTACACCAGGGATTGTTTCTGAGCCCATTCTTGTTTGCCATGGTGATGGACACTGAATTTATTCTCTGAAATCTGAATTGACATAATTACATTTTGGCTGAGCTGTAAAGGAAAAAGTCTCAAATAGCAAATTAATGAGGAACAAGTCCCAAAATTGTAAGTAAAAAAGACTTACAACTTTACACTGACAAAGTCAGTGTTTCATCACAAAAAATTGCTAATTTATTTTAAAATGTAGTGCATTTGCTATTTAAAAAAGCACATTCATTTTAAAAGTCATAAATTTACAAAATGTCTTAAATTTATGAGAAAAAAGTATCAAATGTCAAAAATTCAAAAATTTGCAAGAAAACCTGATGAGAAAACAAGGTTAAAAATTTTGAATAAAAAGGAGCAAATTTACCCCCCCCAAAAAAGTTGCAAATTATGCTTGAAAAAAATCAAATATGGAATAAGGAAAAACATGCAAATTAATGAGAAGAGGGATGCAAATTTAAAAAACCTCACCAAGTCCTACATTTTGGGTGACTACTCTTACTTGTACTTGAGTAATTGATTACAAACCGTTTTGAATTTTTCCACACAGTTTCACAGAAGTGGGCACTATTTCACGTTTATGTTAATATCACTGGGGGAGTAGCTGGAATGGTAATCATCATCATCAGACGTAGTTCACTGAGCTGTGTTTGAATTATTACAAAAGCCTCAAACGTCATGATTTTTATTCCCTTCTATAAAACCTGCGTGATTATGTAAACAGCACTCCCTCTAAAACTAAAGCATCAACAATTTAAAGCCAAATCATAAAGACAAAAGAAGAGCAACTTCTCTGACACCTCCGTGTGCAGCAGCCGGAGGTGTTAAAGCCGTGGGATTCCTGTAAAACATGGCTTCGTCATTTTTTTTTATTTTAAAACAAGTTTTAAGGGCAAATATGGATGCTGTGAGGTTTTGCTGACAGAAGTGTACTCTACGTTATTGTGACTTTATTTAGAGACTGCTTGGTCATCAGTATTCCAGATGGTCTTATGAACAATATTCAAGCAGGCCTAGTTTTGCATGCACGCTACACCGTGAGGCCTTTTTCCCACACTTTTCACATAGTTGAATCGCTGCAAGGGAGTTCTGAATGTGTAAGTATCTGGCAGAAATACTGTACATACAGTATGCTGACATGGTAATATTAAATTATGATGGTAATTTCTGATGAATGACAACACATTTTACAAATGACATACAGGAGCGGGCTTGTAAAGAGTGTTTGGTGTAGTTGCACACTCCCATTTGCCAGTTATTCATATATTATGTTTAAATCCTGTCATGATTATGCAAATTTTGAATAAGCACTAAAGAAATCCTCCATAGGCTCACATGATAATCAAATTAACTCCAGATTTTTTTGCATTAAGAGTTGATGCTGTGGAAAGAGGTGCATAAACTGATGATTCACTTAAGACAAAAGGCAGACAAAGTGGATGGACATTTTTCTTCTTCTTTTTTCGTTGAACAATGGCTGCAACAAAAGCAAACATGGCTACATTTGCATTCACTCTCAGGGATTTATTTGCATGATTTCCCAACACCATGTTTACCTGCCATATCTGATGCAGATCAAGCACATCGTTCACACTTTGATCTTGTGTTTTGCTGTTAGCATTTAGTTACACACAGCATGGCATATTATCATGTTACATTACATATGACACGATCATATTCCGAGATAAGTTTCATTACGTAGCTGATGGAAAAGGACATTTTGTTGCTTCTTTTTGTCAAACGATTAAAAATACAAGAATCATTGACTATGTGTAAAAGAATCATCACCATGATTTCACAACCTGTGCATTTTGGCACCATGGAGTGAATTAATAACAGTTTTCTCATTGCCTTTTGCAATGGAGTGACCCAGGATCTCTAGGATAAATAGGTTTGCACTGAAAAGAAATAAAATATGCAAGAAAAAAGGAGCTTCGTGAGTAAAATAAGCATATCTGATAAGAGTTGAAAGTAGTAGATTTGGTTTAAAAAAAAGTTATTTAAGCAATATTACATGAGAGGGAACGTGGTATCAATGAATATATCACCATGATGACATATTCCTGATTCCGACCTGTAGTGTAATATTGTTGTTGTTTTTTTAAACAAGACTTCCACACGCGCAATTTAATAACTGACAGCAGTGCCTACAATACAGATCACGATTTTTTGTTTAACCGGTTATTTTGCTCTACTGAGAAAATTGTCCCTTCTCTCAAATGTACCCAGTTAACTGTTGCTAATCACCTCAGTGAACATAATATAGAACAGAATAGGTCTATTGTCATTTCACATGTATAACAAAGTTAGATATTATGTAGTGCAGAAGTCATTGTTCTGACTGAGCAATTTCACTGGACAATAGGGATTCCAGGAGTTACTATATTTCCTGCGCTCTGGCATTTCACTGGATATGTATCATTCTTCTTCAAAGGTGCTCTAGTAACCGTTAATTACTTACTGTCAACTCTATCAGTGGCTTCTTATAGATATGTGAGAATTGCAATAATGTGATGGATGGTTTAATTTCCACAGTGAGACACTGTTTGAAAAGAAACCATACCTTCTCCGTGGCCCAAAAGTCCTACCCTTGTAAACATCTGAAAGATATTTCACGTCTGTTAAAAAATAAACAGACAAGCTAGAGTTGGATTTATTGTCTCGATTAACAAACCACAGTACCTTTGCGGTGATGGACTCTTTATTTCATCTGAAAATGCCAAGAAAAAGCAAGCAAAGTGTGCCGAAGCCAAATCACTAGCATGCTAACTAACCACTGGCGCAATATCACAGAGACCACAAACCTACTCAACAGGTGACCGGTAAGAATTATAAGTGCTGACTTCTGCACTGGACAATATTTAATTTGGTAATGTGTGTGAAATGACAAGAAGCCTAATCTTTTCTATATTATGCTCATTGAGGTGCTTAGCAACATTTAACTGGGAAAATTTAGAAGGGACTATTTTTCTTGGCAGAGCAAAAATAACTTGTTAAACAATCAAATAAATCAAAATATTTTGCCCTGTGTTTCTATCATTTAATAAGCTGTGCTTCTGACACTGTTGTATAAAAGCCATATTATACTCACAATCATGCAGTGTCATGAATATAGTAACTGCCGTGATGTTTTCGGCCCTTGCTATGACAAATCACCATAGTTACTATATTCACTGATACTACAGGGGGGTGCTGAAAAGTTCATGGTCAAATTTGACCAAATGTGGTTTATTTTTCAACATAGTCTCCCCTTCAATCCACACACTTCATCCATTGATGTTGCAGCGCTTGGATCCCTGTGATTAAAAAATAAATCACATTTGGTCAAGTTTGACCACTATGAACTTTTCCACTTATGAACTTTTCAGCCTCGCCCCCCATACACTCCATCTCGTGTAACATTGCTTAAGCATACTATACCTAGTCATCTCAACCCAGTGTTGTGGGTCATATCACCTGTGCCATCTTGCATCTTGCAGCTAACTGCATTAGCTTTGGCCCATTTCTGCACTGAGTCCAATTTAATCTTTTGTATCAAAATGACACCATTGCAACAGCGTAGCCGCAGACCCAACACATTAGCTACGTCGCACCCAACTGCATAGCCTGATTTGCACCTCTCCAGAAATGTCATTACACGTCGCATTGGTGTGGACCACAAGAGCTGTGTTGGTCCGCTTCATCTCCTCCTACACATTTCCTGGTTCTCGTCACTGTTCACTCACTACAGAACCACTTCCAAAGCGAGTCAGATAAACAACAGTCTGAATTCAAGAGAGTATTGAGGAAGTTAGCAGATACAGGACATTTGTATTATAATCCTATAGATTGTCAAACGATAGATGGCAGCAGCCTTGGTAGGACGTATTGTTTTCTCCAATGTCTTTTCTCTGTTGCAGTGATGAAAAGCATTTACTACCACCAACTGCATCACAATGCACTCTTGTCCACCACTATTTAATAAACAAAAACAAGAAAAAGAAAAGATTATAACAGATGAAACCTTTCTTGAAAAGGGGCATTTTGAGCTTGTTCTTGAAGGAATGGAGCGAGTCCGTGCTGCGGATACCTGAGGGTAGGGAGGGTTGGGGTGGCAATGGCGACAGCTCAGTCCCGTGCTGTACGTTGTTTAGTCCTGGCGATGGGGGTCAGGAGGTTTGTGTTGGACAGTCTGAGGTGGTGAGTGGGGGACTGACGTTGGAGAAGGCCTGTTTGGGTATGGAGGGGCGAGGTTGTTGAGGGCTTTGTAGATAATAAGCAGAATTTTGAAGTGGATGTTTTGTTGTACCAGTAGCCAGTGTAGGTTCTTCAAAATGGGTGTGATGTGGTTTCTGGAAAGTAAGGTGTTCAACACAGAAGTATAATTCTCACCGGAGTGGTGGCTCATTTGGTAGAGCATCCGCCCCACACCCGGGAGGCAGGGGTTCAAATCCCGGCTGGCTCATGCCGAAGACCTAATAAAAAGCGGAACTTCCTGCTGTCCAGCTTGGTGCTCAGCAGTAATGGAATGGAGGAGGGAAATCTGTGGCGGCGCCTTGCATGGCAGCGACCCCTCTGATTCTATATTGGGTGTGTGTGTGATTAACACTGTAGATAAGAGAAACACAATTTCATTCTACTGTACATGATTGGCTGTATGGATTGAATGACAATAAAGGGTGGTTTAAGTTTATGAGAAGCTGCCGACATTTAGAGCAATACATATCTAGTAAGAACTGTCCGACTGTGGTTATCATGGAATCTAATAACTCCTGGAATCTCTACTGTCCGATCAGATTGCTTGGGTAAAACTGTTGTATAATACTGAGCACATGGTACTTTGGCTGAAGATTCTAAAACTGTGAGGCTGGAGAACAAAAATTCACCACCCAGGTTTACCGCTGACAACTGTTTCATGAATCCGTCTGTTCATTCTCATGCCCAACAGATTTGTTCGTGAATCATTCCTGTGTTGGGTTTCCCCGAACGTAAACTAGCAGCAGCATCACATGTGTCTTCATGACTGTCCTTCCAGGGAAAAAACAAACCAAGAGCATCATGTAATTTACTCAACGCAACATCTGCTTTCATTCAGCCAACAAGACCTCTACCAGCCACAGTAATTAAAGTGTTTGTTCCCGGCTTGCTACTGACAAAGCAAACATTTGTGTGCAAAACTGACAACGGAAGTCAACTTTAAACCTCATTTTACAACAGAAATGATCCAAACTCACCTCTTCTTCAATCTCACAGTCATGGGGTCACATCAACAGCAATCTGTTTAAAAAAATGCAGACAAATGAGGACATCCTACCAAGATCAGATCAGAAGGTCTGTGCCATTCTGGAGGGGATGGGACTAGTTCTGTGTTTTATGACGCTCTTTTTTTCTTCAAAGTCAACACGTGGAAAATGCACAATGGCCCTGTTAGAAAAATTCTTCTTAACCTTCAGTCAAAAACCAGGCTGGATCAGAGTTTCAGCAAATTTAATTACACTGGCCATTGGAGAACAATACAAAATTAGTCTCAGAGCCTATTCGCACACCATTCTGATTCACACACACAACTTTCAGTCATTTAAGCATCCTGCTATTTCATGACTGTCCATGAGAGAATATCTAGTTCAGGCTGGTTCTTCCAAGCTGTCTCCTTCTCAGACATACTCATAACAATCCAGTACATGAAAACAAAAACAAAGAGATAAATATCCAGCTGCCACGACCTTGTACATTTCACACAGACTCTGAGGCAGACTCTGAGACAAAGTAAATCACATGTATGAAACAAATATGAAACTTTTTTATCAGCCCCAAGCCCTGATGACCCCCCACATGTCCCTGCGAGTTCACTGCAGGGCGAGCAGGCTTGGGCAGTGTCTGCGTTTTCATTTCTTGGGCACATTTGTGACATTTTAACAGGATGTACGATGCGTGAAAGTGCATTTCTAATTAAAATGAATGAGGTGGAAAAGATACTGTATGTAAATCAGTGTCATCTGGCAGAGTTTAACAGCAGACACACCCATTTCTAGAAGAATTGTCTGCTAGGGCCCCTTCACACAGACGGAGATCATTGGGTGACCATTGAGAGATCAAAAATTGACCCCATCTCGCAATGATCTCCTAAGGTCTCAAAAAACCCATTTCTGTTTAAATGTTTGGAAGATCAAGATGTGTGATTTTCATGGTGATCTATAGAGATCTTTGAAAGATACTTGAGAGATCACTGAGAGACCAGGACAGATCACCGAGGGATCATTCAGAGTTTTTTGGGCGACCAAAGAGGTATATATTTGAGAAGTTTCTAGTGCTCTTCTTTCCCGTTTACACAGGGGTGGAGATTGTTGAGAGATCAATGAAAATTTTAAAAAAAATGGCTATGTCTCTCAGTGATTTTTTAGTAATATCTCAGCAATCACCAAGATTTCTCAATGATTTTCCATTGATCTCCATGGTTGCCACAGTTGAGAGATTGTTTTGAGGCAGTCCAAAACAATCTTTCAACGATCATCAAAGGAAAGTGAATTCTCAACAAACTCTCAAGGAGCGCTCAATGATCTCATTGATCTCCTAATGATCTCTCAGCAATCTGTCAGTGAACTCTATTGCTCTTAGATCAAATGCTCTCATTGATCTCTCATCCATCTCTGCCTTTGGGGTAGTAAAATTTGGCTTTCATTGAAAGGTTGCTGAGAGATCACCACAAGACTGATGAGATTGTTGAGCAGTCAAGGATCACTCTCATTGATCTCCCTATGACCTCTTGGTGATCTTGCAACGATCTCTCAATGATCTTTCAATGAAAGCAAAATTTTTCCACCCTGAAAGTAGAGATGGCTGAGAGATCAGTGAGAGATCACTTGGGAATACCAGTTACTGCTCCAGCTCCCACTCAAAAACGGCTAAGAAGTTGAGTGATATTGGTGTAATAAAAGTTGGTTACTGAGGTCCATTCAACCTTACAGAGATATCTATATAAAGACGTCTTTTCAAAAATTTTCAACCAGTTTGTGCCTGGAGGATTCCTTTATGGGGTTTTTTTAGACTCAGCTTTACCTTTAAAACCTTGGTACAGGCTAACAACTTCACTGACTGTGCCTTTACCTGGGAAGATGGGCCACATGGGCCACCAAATCTGAGTCTAACTGACTTTATTCCCTGATTTCAAGGGAGCTTTAGATGATATCAGCATCCAGCTCTGAGATCTTCATTATGTCAGCTGATATTGCTCTTAACGATCAAAGGGCGTTCCTAAATTAATTACGTTTAATCTTATTACCGCACAGCAAACCTGAGGCCATGTGATATTTTAGAAGAGAAATCCAGCACATAGAGGCAGTGGAATAGGAGGTTAATTGGAGCCACGCAGCTTATCTTTCCTCAGGTCCTCTCTTGCAGGTAAATCCAGCCCTATCTCAGCTGTTTTGCATACAGTGCATCTGGAAAGTCTTCACAGCACTTCACGTTTCCACATTGTGTTATGTTACAGCCTTATTCCAAAATGGATTAAATTCATTTTTTTCCCTCAAAATTCTACATACAATACCCCATGAAGACAACATGTAAAAAGCTTTTTTGAGATTTTTGCAAATTTATTAAAAATCAAAAACTAAGAAATCACATGTACATAAGCATTCACAGTCTTTGTGTAACAAATGTAATGTAATGTAAATGTAGCTATACTTCTCCTAAGAAACCATGCCCTTGGTTAAATGAACAGATTGTAGTGACCCAGCACGCTGTGGACGGACATTATCTCACACTCACCAGGGCTGGAGGAAACGGAGGACAATTTACATATGGACAGAGAGCCCCAGGGGGCAATCAGACGGCACTGTTATATATGCGTCCTCAGAGAGGACATCTGGGCCAGGCACCAGCTGATGTCATGCTAATGATGGGTATTGAATGACAATCATTATGCTAATGTGCCACGCATTCTCTCTGTCTGTATAACATATAAAAGAGCTTGTTACACATGCCTAAGGAGCGCAGTAGCTCACCGAGTTACAAAGCATGTTTCATTATGTTGGAGGAAATAAAACCTTGCACCCTTTCAGCTCGTCGCATCTCGCCTGCTCCATTACCTCCACATTGGTGACCCTGGACGTGCATGGTGCGTCTCTCAACTATGCCATTTTCTCCACATTGGTGACCCTGGACGTTCATGGTGCGTCTCTCGACTATGCCATTTTCTCCACATTGGTGACCTGACGGAGATGAACTGTCTCTCCCTTACGCCGCACACCACATGGTGACCTGACATGGGATGACTGTCTGCACCCTTTCACCGCGCTGTGGATTCCAGAGTACCAGAGAATGCCTGCATTCTCTTCATCCACACCGGAGCGCGCTCTCCAGAGCGGGCAGCGCTGGGACCGAGACGCACCATGAACGGCAACACGAGCAAACTGAAGGAAACAGCCTGAACGGGGGAGATCATCAGCGCCGTCTGTGTTGATTTCCACCAAACTCCCTGACCCTGACTCACCTCCCGACAGTGGACTTTCTGCGTACAGAAGCCCCGCGCGCACACTGCAGGATTATGAGGACAGCACAACTTCCAGCTATGTGGTCACTGCGCCACGCACCGGGGACAAACCGGCTCCACAGACTTATACATCGTCCTCCGCCGCTGCACATGCCCAAGAAACACGGCCGATCACCATCCTCGGAACCTTTAGGGCTGCTCACGCACCTGAAGCAGACATGCAGCCCGCACACGGGACTTTGTACGGGTTTCTCAGCCACGGCGCACAATGGGAATTTAGCCGATTGCTTTCCCCGATAACTTTAGGGCTGCTTCCGCACCTAAAGCCAAACCGCCAAGTCCCTCACACAGCTTCAGTTTTTTTTCACAGCCGCTATGCATCCTCGGGGAATTTGGCCATTTGCTTTCCCCACATCCTCGCAGGACTGAGCCGCACAAGGAGTCAGAGACTTAATTTTTTTTTGCACAGCCGCTGCGGATCACCACCAGGTTTACCGGGAAAGTCCTTCACCATGGCGGATCCACATGCAATTTTTGTGCGGCCCAGACACCTTTGACGTCCCGGGCCAGCACTCACTTATTCCCATCCATCTCCCCCTCTTCTTCCACATCGTTCTTCCCGTGCTTCAAAGCCGGCCAATAGCCGGTTTGTTCCATTACACACGACGCACACCGGCCCCAGCACATTGCAGATAGACATTATCTCACACTCATCAGGGCTGGAGGAAACTGAGGACAATTTACATACGGACAGAGAGCCCCAGAGGGTAATCAGACAGGACTGTTATGTATGCGTCCTCGGAGAGGACATCCGGGCCTGTCCGACCCTGGACGTGGCATGGTTCGTCTCTTGCCTGCTCTATTACCTCCACATTGGTGACCCTGGACGTGCATGGTGTGTCTCTCGACTATGCCATTTTCTCCACAAGATCTGTATTCTTAGGAGAAGCTGTCAGAAGGTGGAACATTTGTGGAAGGCCTGCAAGCTTGAGGTGCACAGACTCCACCTCAAAGACCTCATAACCTCACTAAATGATATGATGAAGGATTCGAGAACAAACTACTTTGCTCAGCTTATATCCTTAAACAAGGGAAATCCCAAGTTTTTGTTTGACACCATTAATTCCATTGTCTCACCTGATTTAGCCATGGTTCCTGCTTATTCTAATGCTGAATGTGATGACTTTGCAAATTTTAAGGTGAATAAGGTGAATGATATGAGAGCAAGCACTACACCATCTGCTGAGGACCTTGGCCTGAATCAGGCCCCCTTTAGCACGTGGTCCTCATTCACTCCAGTCACGCTACTGGATGTAAATGGTCTTCTGGCCTCTATGAAGCCCTCTTCAAGCCCCTTAGATATCCTCCCAACGTCACTACTTTTCAAAATATTTGACTCTATAGGGCCTTTAATTGTTGAAATCATTATTTGGTCACTTTTATCAGGCACTGTTCCCAGTTCTTTTAAATGAGCAGTGGTCGAACCCAAACTAAAGAAATAAAATTATACCCTACAGAAGTGAACAATTACAGGCCAATTTCAAAGCTTCCCTTCTTATCCAAATTACTTGAGAAAGTAGTAGCCGAGCAATTAATTACATTCATAGAGAGAAATAAAATCTTAGACACCTTCCAGTCTGGTTTCCGCAAAATGCACTCCACCGAGACAGCACTAATTAAAGTCTCCAGTGACATCATGATGACAGCAGATTCTGGTCAGTACTCGGTCCTTTATTATTTTACCTTTTGTTCTTATTAAAGACAAAAATAGAAAGGAGATGTTTTTACCTTCTTTACATGTTTTGACTGTGCACTGTAGCCTTCGTCAGAAGACATAATGAACCTACTTGAGCTAGTACTCGGTCCTGGTGTTGTTGGATCTCACCGCTGCTTTTGACATGGTGGACCACAATATATTGATAAATAGGACGAAGGACACGTTTGGTATTTCAGGATTAGTTCTGAAATGGTTCTTATCTTATTTAACTGACAGAGGGTTTTGTGTTTTATTTAATGAGAAGATGTCAGAGGTTAAAGGACTTTCCTGTGGGGCTCCTCAAGGCTCAATTCTGGGCCCTACTCTGTTTTTATTGCATTTTACCCCACTTGAGATGAGATGAGATGAGATTCAACTTTATTGTCATTACACTTGTATAATACAAGGTAACGAAACGTGACTTGGCATTTGGGCACGCTCTGCAGAGCGCATCCAAGGCCGGGGCAGCCGCTAGGCGCCAGTCATAATAAGTCATAATAAGTCATAATAAGCCAGTCACTTATTATAAGCCAGCCACTTATTATAAGCCAGTCATAATAAGTCATCTGGCCACTTGGCCAGATTATTAGTCAGTTTAAGGGTGTTTCTTACCATTTTTACACAGACGACATTCAGGTTTAATGGTCTTTTAAAGAAAATGAGCTGAACATTTTATCAAACCTAATCTCTTGCCTGTCTGCCATTAACAAATGGTTAAACAATAACTTCCTACAATTAAATCTTATTAAGACAGAAACACTAATCATCGCTCCAGACAGTAAAATTCCTCTGATAAAGCAATGCTTAGGTCACCTAGGCTCTTCTGTCCTGCCCAGCCTGCATAACCTGGGTGTTGTTTTTGACAATGCTATGTCACTGGGCTGCCACGGTCAGCAACTAGTCAGAAACTGCTTTTTTCATCTGAGGAATATAGCAAAACTTAGACCTATGGTCTCAACACCTGAACTGGAAATGATCATTCATGCTTTTATCTCGTCTTGCTTAGGTTATTGTAATGCCCTTTTTATGTGTTTTAATAAAACTGCTGTTGCCCGCCTTCAGACTGTGCAAAATGCAGCAGCTCAGCTTTTTACCCGGACGAAGAAAAGGGAACACATTTTCCCAGTTTTATTGTCCCTTCATTGGTTGCCAGTTGCTTTTAGATTTCATTTTAAGATTTTAGTTTTGACTTTTAAAGCTCTTAATGGCCAAGCCCCTTCATACATCTCAGCCCTCTTGACTCCTTATGCCACAACACGATCACTAAGATCCTCAGACCAGAGGCTCCTGGTGGTCCCTCGGACCAAGTTCAGAACCCGTGGAGATTGATCTTTCCAGGCTGCTGCACCACGGCTTTGGAACGCACTTCCCCTGTCCTTGCACTGCCTTGAGTCTGTTGACTCTTTTAAGAAGGAGTTAAAAACTCATTTGTTCAAATAGGCTTTTAGCTCTCATTGAATGGCTTTTATTTCTTCACTATCTTCTCTTTTTACCTCTATTAATATGTATATTGTATCTTATTTCTCTTGATTTTAATTTCTGGGTATTTATAAATTTTAACTTGCTGTGAAGTACTTTGTGATATATATCTGTGAAAAGTGCTATACAAATAAACTTTGCTTGCTTTGCGCAATACTTGGTTGATGCACCTTTGGCAGAAAATACAGCCTCAAGTCTTTTTGAATATGATGACACAAGCTTGGCACACCTATCTTTGGGCAGTTTCGCCCATTTCTCTTTGCAGCACCTCTCAAGCTTCATCAGGTTGGATGGGAAGCGTCGGTGCACTTTTGCTTTTCAGATCTCTACAGAGATATTCAGTTGGATTCAAGTCTAGGCTCTGGCTGGGCCACTCAAGGACATTCACAGAGTTGTCCTGAAGCCACTCCTTTGATATCTTGGCTGTGTGCTTAGAGTTGTTGTCCTGCTGAAAGATGAACTGTTGCCCCAGTCTGAGGTTAAGAGCGCTCTGGAGCAGGTTTTCATCCAGGATGTCTCTGTACATTGCGGCATTCATCTTTCCCTCTATTCTGACTAGTCTCCCAGTTCCTGCTGCTGAAAAACATCCCAACAGCATTATGCTACCACCACCATGCTTCACTGTAGAGATGGTATTGGCCTGGTGATCAGCAGTGCCTGGTTTCCTCCAAATATGACGTCTGGCATTCACGCCAAAGAGTTCAATCTTTGTCTCAGCAGACCAGAGAATTTTGTTTCTCATGGTTTGCGAGTCCTTCAGGTGCCTTTTGACAAACTCCAGGTGGGCTGCCATGTGCCTTTTACTAAGAAGTGGCTTCGTCTGGCCACTCTAGCATACAGACCTGATTGGTGGATTGCCGCAGAGATGGTTGTCCTTCTGGAAGGTTCTCCTCTGTCCACAGAGGAATGCTGGAGCTCTGACACAGTGACCATCAGGTTCTTGGTCGTCTCCCTGATTAAGGCCCTTCTCCCCCGATCGCTCAGTTTAAACGGCCAGCCAGCTCTAGAAGAGACCTAGTGGTTCAGAACTTCTTCCATTTATGGATGATGGAGGCCACTGTGCTCATTGGGACCTTCAAAACAGCAGAAATTTTTTCTGTACCCTTCCCCAGATTTGTGCCTCAAGACAATCCTGTCTCGGAGGTCTACAGACAGTTCCTTTGACTTCATGCTTGGTTTGTGCTCTGACATGCACTGTCAACTGTGGGACCTTATATAGACAGGTGTGTGCCTTTCCAAATCATGTCCAAGCAACTGAGTTTACCACAGGTGGACTCCAATTAAGCTGTAGAAACATCTCAAGGATGATCAGTGGAAACAAGATGCACATGAGCTCAATTTTTAGCTTCATGGCAAAGGTTGTGAATTCTTATGTACATGTGATTTCTTAGTTTTTTATTTTTAATAAATTTGCAAAAATCTTTAAAAAAAAACTTTTTTCACATTGTCATTATGGGATATTGTGTGTAGAATTTTGAGGAAAAACATGAATTTAATCCATTTTGGAATAAGGCTGTAACATGACAATATGTGGGAAAAGTGAAGCGCTGTGAATACTTTCTGGATGCACTGTAAATAATGTGCTGTGGACTACAGGTAAAAAAAAAAAAAAAATTAATAAACTGACACAATTATTTAGATATTCTCATTCCTGGATATGGCAGTACTCTCCACTGACCCCTGTCATGAGTTAATTCCCTTTCATTCAAATGCTCTTTTAAAAGAGGAAAAAAAAATCCAGAAACAACCCTGAGACCAACTCCAGGCAGACACGCAGGAGCTGACGGTAAACTTAAAACCTCCTCTCAGAGGAAAGCCAAGTGTAATTTTACGTGTTAATAAAGCTTGACAAGTTGCCTTGTGATGTGTAGGGAGCTGCAGGAGCTCTGCGCTGCAGCATTCCACCACTAATTTAATGCTTATTAAAGGTGCAGGTAGAGCTGTTTTGTGGTAATTGGCAGCAAACAAGTTTAATTGGCAGCAAACAAGTACAGGTGTGTTCATGGTGGCAGGAACAGGCTGTGACTTTATTAACTGTTTCAAAGTAATGCTGCAGAGTGCACTAGTCTCCCCAACCTGTTCAGCTCACCGACTAGTTACACATGAACAAAGATCTGTATACCAGCTTGGAGTGGGGCTTCACTCGCCTTGTCCTGGTTGCCATCACCACTGTGGCCCTGCCCACCAAGGCTGGGAGGATGTCTCACAGATGCCGTTGGGGGAAGTGTGGGTGGGCCTCCACCGCTCCTCAGGATGCTCCATCCTGGCTTCGGACACTGACACTGACCCAGATGTGCAGATCCCCCCATCATTTGCGGTCCCAGGCGGCCAGTGTTCCCTCGCGCATGGGGTTGACTCGTGCCGTGCAGCCGTGGCGGGGTCGCTCAATGCAAGATTGGTGATCACGCCGAATGCCGGGTTCAATTCTCAAACATCACCACGGATACTGAGATAAGTGAGTGTCAACAGCACACAGGCAGTCATATGGCACAGGAAGAGGGAGAGAATAAAACACCCAATTGACAGTCAATACAGAGAACGAGAATTTTGCCCCTTGTTGCCCTGCTGTCCCCCATCCCCATTCATGCCTGTAATCAAGGGGAGGACAATTCACCCCCAACCTGAAAAAAAAGAGATTTTTGTCCCCCCCAAAACTTTCAACTTTCTTCTTAGATTTGCAACTTCCTTCTTAAAAATTCGTAATAACTTTTTCTTATAAATTTGCAAAATGTTCTTGTAAATTTTAATTTTTTCCTGTAAATTTTCAACTTTTTCTCATAGATTTTGATCTTTTTTTCCTCATAGATTTGCAACTTTTTGTCATGTTCACTGTGTAACTTCGCAGCAAACATATGAAATAGCAGTGAGCCCAAAACGCAGAGTAAGTAACATGTTTATTTACAGTGGGAAAATGTCCAAAATGTCCAATTAACAGTCACAGTGAAAAAGGGAATGACATCCGGCTACAAGCTTTGTTGGCTCAAGGGTATGTCTAACGCGCTCCAAGCAACAGGAGCGGAGAAAAAAGGCACAAAAGGAAGACTTACAAATGCGTAGGAGCGGAAAGGCTGTGGAGCGACTACACAGTTAAGTCCAGGGGAAAACCAACAGATGCCAGCCTGGATGTCCAACGTTGACATTCTTTAAGCTGCCACGCCGACTGGTCGTACTGCCACGCTATTTGTACTAATGATGGCGAGTCGCCCCAGCCATGTGGCAAACAGGTGTATGAAGGAGTAGCAATCTGTGTGTGTGCATGTATGGGTGTGTGTGCGTGCATGAGTGTGTGAGTATGTATGTGCATGCATGAATGTGTGGGTGTGTATGTGGTGATGAGAAGAATCCGGTGAATGTCTGGTAAGAGGAGAAGGCATGGCTGTAGGACTGTCAGAGAGCGAGGCTCAATCTGGCAGCTGGAAATAATAAGGAGTAATCAAAATCTACAGCCACAGGTCATGGACGGGGTCACGACACCGAACATGACACTTTTTTCCTGAAAATTTTCAAATTTTCTCATACATTTTCATCTTTTTTTCCTCATGCATTTGCAACTTTTTTCTTTAAAAATTTGTGACGTTTTTCTCACAACTCTTACAAATTTTGATTGTAAATTTGCAGCTTTTTTTAATCAAAGATTTGCCATTTTTTCTCAAATTTGTGACTTTTTTCCTCCAAATTTTTTTTGTCTTTTTTCTTGTAAATTTGCAACTTTTTTCATAGATTAGTGACTTTTTATCTCATAAATTTATAACTTTTTGCTCATAAATTTGCAACTTTTTCTCTGGAAATCAGCATATTTTTTTTTTCTCATAAATTTGAAAAGCTCATTTCGATGCTGGTTAAACTTTTATTCTGTGTAATTAAATTATAATTTGTGACTTTTAATTTTTAAATGGGCATTTTTTTCATATCATTGGATGTTTATTCTTGCATATTTGTACATAATTTACATGTACAGTATACGTCAGTACCTCATGCTTAATTTGTGAATACTCTCTGTCGTTTTTGTTAAAATAACAATTCTCCTGCTGGTTAAAAGCCAAATGACCTGTTGCTTTGTAACTGCTACCTAGCTGCCTTTAGCATTAGCTATCACTTTTAGCAAAAATGCATTTTTCCATGCGATGTTCTCTTGGAGACATGTTTCTTCACATTGGTGCAGCTAACTGTGTTAACAGTCTATATCATTATGTTTGTGTTTATTTAATAGTGACCCTATGAGTGCAAAATCTGTTTTTTTCTTCAAAAGCTGCTGCCTCCTACATAATTTGAACCCATATGTCACCATGTGCAGAGAAAGTGGATGATTTATTTTCACTGAATACATTGAACACACACAGGAAATAGAAATAAATGATAACCTTTATTTTTCTTTTGAACTGTAGATGGCTTTTACTGGGCTTCTTAAATGCTTAACTTGGCTTTGGAATTTCTTTGCTTCCATTTTCCTCCATATAAATGGCACTGTCAGTCCCACATTTGGCCCTTCTCCAAACGCTTTGCTCTCTTAAAAGATGCAACAGTGCAGTTTGGCAGCTGGCACAAAGGGAGAGCAGGGGAAGCAACATATTACCCCAGACCAGAGCACTACTGAAAACTCCCACTTCTAAGACGTCCAGCATCCAGGGGACACATTTCTCCCAAAAAATGCAAAAACGGGAGTTTTCAGCCTTCTGAGGGAGCTGGCTTTTTTCCTTACAGATGCAAAATGAACTGGCAGGACTGGCAGGAGTCTGGACAGGATTTATGTCTGTACCCAGCCAGAGACCAAAACACGGAGAAAACTGGGAAAGGTTTCACATGTGGTTGAGTGACTGCATAACATGCTTTTATATGAACAGAAACGTAATTAAAGAGCAAGTGAGACAGAGAAATATAGAATGTGTAGGAGAGAGGTGCACAAAAAGACCTCAAAAGGAATGAATAGAACAAAAACCAATCAAGACGACAGTAAAAAGACATCAGACGTAGATTAAAGGAGCAAAAGATGGCATGGCCTGAAAAGAGAAATGGGCTCACAAAAACAAAATGCATATGTAAGTGACAGCAACGAGGTAAATCCGGAAAAAACAAGAAAACAGAAGCATGGTGAGTTTTGTTCTAATGTGATTATATAAGAGATTTGCTGAAATTGGTCATTTTTATTCTTCTATACGTTTTTTTTCCCTCTATCTCCTTCAACATGGCTATGCTAGAAACCCTAATCTGGTATCATTTTATCCAGCTTTTTAAGGGCAAAATGTTTCAATCTTTCTACAAATCTTTTTGTGTAATATTTGCACTTTTTTTTAGCTAAAATATGTAATTGAAGCGTATGGAGAAGTTTTTCAGACTCTAAACTCCAGCAGCTCTTAAAGGCAAAAAACTTTTAAAAACTAGTAAAAATATTCAGCTTTTCCCATCCTGCACTATTTTAGATTCCATCAACGTTGTCATCTCCACAGCTGGCTGTCTTAAAGGTCACTACAAGTCAATAAATGAGGTCATCACTTAATTTGCATAACTGGCCATGTACATGTAATAGTAATGGACACTGTGGGAGAGAGGAATAACATCGTGGAAGAGACAAAAAGTGAGTAAAAAAAATCCTAAATATGTCGATTTTTGTTTTTTAATGTCACAATTCTAACCCTCCTCCTTTTATCTGGGCTTAGAACTGGCAAAAGTGACCCGAAAGAAACACCCTGTTTGAGTTACTAAAGTTTATTTACTTATTTATTAGCTATTTTTCACACATGTGCAACTCATTTGCAGTCTGGACGCGGAGGGGTGAACATCTGCTCTGACTGTAGCTCTGAGAGACCGTTGCATGAGGACTGGGCCGACTGGGAGTGCTTTAGGATGGGGGGTAGGCCTGCGGCAGCACCCACTACTTCTTGAGAAAAGGAAGAATGATACATGTTTTCACATCAGCGTCTCCGATAACATCAGAAAAAGTCACTAGATTTGTGGCTAGTCGTTTTTTTGAAAAAGAGTCGCTGGAGGGGTCTGAATACCAGACTGGTGGCCTAGTGGTACAGCATCAGCCCCAACAACCAGGAGGTCATGGGTTCAAGTCCCAGCTGGATCGTACCGAAGAGCACATAGAAATGGTCCCAAGCCTGGATAATTGTGGAGGGTTGCGTCAGGAAGGGCACCTGGCGTAAAAATGCTTGCCAAATCAACATGCGGATCATTATGATATCAGGTACGTTGTGGCAACCCCACAAGGCAGCTTCTGAAAGGGAAAATAAAATGGAGGTGTGTGAATACTCATTAAATATACACTACTCACAAAAAGTTAGGGATAACTGGCTTTTGGGTGAAATTTCAGGATGCATCTAAAATGCACTATAACCTTTACAGATGAACTTAATTTGACCTTCTCTAACCTTTTGAATGCACATGTCCAACTGTTCACTGTTTAAGTACTTTTTGCACAACGTGCTGTTCTCTAACAAGGTGCTTAACGGCAAAATTCACAACAGGTGTTTGATCCATGAATTGACTACTAAATTTTCTGGTTCAATCACAATTGGTATTTAAACAGTCCTCTTCATCATGCTGTTCACATTTTGACATCATGAAACCAAGACGACACCTAACAATTGATCAACAATACCTCGTCACTGCGAGACTTCAAACAGGATGTTCTCAGGGGGAAGTGGCCACTGAGCTTAGAGTGTCAAAGAGTGTCATCAGCAGGTTGCAACAGAGATACAGAGAGACTGGAAGAGTCACAGAAAGGCATAGAAGTGGATGTCCTTTGGCCACATCCCATGCTCATGACTGCTTCATTGTGAATAGTGCCCTGTGGAACCGGATGATGAATGCCACTCAACTCCAGGCACATTTAAGGGAGATGAGAGGCACCCAAGTGTCATGTCAGACCATTCGAAACCGTTTACATCAGTGTAGTCTGCATACTAGACAACATGCAAGGGTACCTGACCATACCACCAGGCACAGGCGTCGTCGTCTTGCCTGGACCAGGGAGCATTTTTTTCAACCTTAAGCTATTTTGGGTTTTCTATAACAGTGTTCAGTTTTTAGCTATTTTAGCATTTAAGCTAACTTTGCCTAATTTTTAGCTGTTTTTATTTTTTAAGTTAACACTGGTACATTTAAGCTATTTTGGGTTGTAAGCTAATTATTCAGCTTCAAGCTGCTTTGCTTTTAAGCTACAACTTTCAGATTTAATCTATTAGGCCAGCATATTTCAGCCTTTTTTTAGCATTTCAGTGAAGTAAAATGCTTTAATTAATTAATTAATTAAAGCATTTTTAGCTTACAGCATTCACACTGTATGTTCTTCTTGATATGCAAGTTTTCTAGTTTAAAAAATGACACTGTTCTAAACACTGACTGAATTATAAATGTATGTCTTGTGTGTAGGTCTTGTTTTGATGCTTAGTCACCACAAATATTTTCTGTGCTGTGACATAAATCTCAGAAGGAGCTGCTCTCTACTGCCACAGAGTGTGACATGTACTTTTTTCTGACCTTCCCCTCAATGTGAAGCACTGTCCCATCTCAGGTGAAGTAGGAGAAAGGAGCCTAATGGTCCATGGCTGCCAGAGCAGCTGTCCAGAACCATTTTTTCTGAGTCAGAGAGAAATGACAATGAGCAGCTGTGGTGAGAGTGTGAAAAGGGAAAAGGCTTAAGGGAGCCCTGCAGCACTTTGGGGACAATCTGGTCCCTCCTGATGATTCCTTGTCAGGCTATTGGAGGCTTCATCAGCCTGATGGTCCGAGGAGCTCTCTGGCTTATAGTAATTCACCCCTTTACAGAGTCTTTAGTTATAGGTTTATAGCTTTATCACAAGTCTTTCCTGTGGATAATGATACAGTGGAGCTTGTATTTGGTCCCCAAACCCTAAAATACAGAATTATGTTAAGGATTTGAAATGAAATCCTTAAAACGTCAGAAAAACAGGCTAGATTTGTGTAACCATCCTACCAAAATGTAATCTTACAGTGGTGCAACATCTTCCTCGGGTTTACAAAATCTGTATATACAGTAAGTCCTTGAGGTGTACACTTCCTTGATTTATGTGTAAAGAGATGTGACAATTGCTCAAAGAAAGACTGAATAATGATTGGCCTACAACTTATAAATCACAATGTATTTCCATGTTAGAGTTTAGCCGTAATCAAGTGCAAATGTATCTTCAATTTAGTTGTGTACATCTTCTCCTTCTTCATCCTTGCGTTAATCCTGCATAGCTGCAGGATTCGCACACCCATCTCCACTTGACTCAATCAAGAGCAGCCTCGGGGTCAGGGATGGGCAACTAGTATGTGTCATGGAGGGCCATTACAGTGCAGGTTTTCTGTTCCACCCAGTCTCTTCAGCAGTTGCTTTCTCCAATTAGCAACCCTTGAAGCTCATCAGGGCAAACACCTGCTAAAAGACTGAGTGGAACAGAAAATCTGCAGTGGAATGGCCCTCACTGCCTATCCCTGCTTGGGGTTGATGTTCACACTCTTCATGTCGTTCCTTGATCCCGGCAAGCCATCGTTTCTTTGGTCGTCGTCGTGGCCTCTTCCCATTTGGGCTTAGTCCCAGAGCCATTCTTGCCACAAAGTCCTCTTTGCTGTGGACAACATGTTTGTACCATCACAGCCATACCTGTCGCACCTTCCCTGTGATGATTTCCACTCCCATAAGCTTTCGCACGTCCTTGTCCTTCACATGATCATGTAGCGTCAGGTCGCGGCTCTAGCGCAGCATACGCATCTCCATTGTGTGGATTGTTTGCTTGTGTTTTGTTGTTGTGGGCCAGCACTCACATCCATATAGGGCAACAGGATGGATCATGGCCTTATAGATCTTTCCCTTGAGGCGCACTGGTATCCAGAGGTCACAGAGGACACCAATGACCTGCCACCACTTGGCCCAGGCAGCGCTGTTGCTGTCGATCAGGCTTTGCCATAAGATGCATCCAAAGATACTCCAGCTGGTGCATCACCCCGTCTGTCGCTGGAAGCCCTTACCATTCACTATGGTTTCAGGGAACCTCGTTACCAGCCACCACCACGAGGAAGGAAAGTGATAGGTCTTTGGCAGCCCATATACCGGCTGGTATACCCAGCACCTGACCTTGATATCAACCAAAAATATGAACAGTCTTCACTTAAATGCTTTGATAGAATCACACTCATCAAGTCGATTGCTAAGCACTGGAGATGGTGAAAGCTTAAACATCATTTTGATGTGAAATTTTTTTAGACATTCCTGTCGTGTCAACCCATATGATTTTTGCTGTAACAGTGCTCTCATGTTCCCACATGTGTGCAGTTAATTTATTTTAACATCATTGTCTAAAAGTAACACCCCAATGAGATGACTATTGATTGTAGATTTTGTAGAGGGTTGTCATCCACGTTTGGCTGGTTATAGGATATTTCATCAGAAGAAGCCAACCCCCCCCCCCCCCCAATCACCACCACTGCGACTATCTTGTCAAAACCTCCCACTAGAGGTAAAAAGGTATAGGCCACCATTAGGGCCATCCTTTTGCATTCTGAATAGAAAGAGACTAGAGTGACATGAGCACAGTTATTGTTAGATGTAGTGTTGGACAGAGAGATTACCTAGTGCCTCTCATTGTTCTGAGTGATTTCCTTCTTTGTCCATCCAGACAGCCTGTCAGGTGTTATGCTGACAGATGAGTGCTGGATTTGGTGCTGAAAGCCCAACGACTGCACCAGTGTATTTCTGTAAGTGCACACAAGAGCTCAGTGACCTTTATGTGATAAGTGAAATGTTTGAATTGACTGGGAGTTTTCCTGTGGGGGTTAGGCAATTTGAGGTGATGAGGTGAAAGATATCCCGTCATTCAATAGTACACATGGACATCATGCTTCTGCAGTGTTGCTAATTATTCATTTGAATATTCAGTCACCTGTTCATATGCAATTGGCTTTGTGGTTTTTGACCACATGATAACATTGAGTCATTGATACCATGTATACTGCATATCTTACTTTGAAGTACAGGCCAATTAGCAAATTCCTTTTCTCCGAGGAACTCTGATTTGGGGCGTGAGGTCAATGAAGTTGTTTTTTTTGCTTTTTCCAAAAGCAACTTGTCGTTCCTTCTTAAAGACAGTACAGTAGGGTTTATTAGCACTTCTGTTTTATGTCTCATTGGCTCACCGTATGTATGCTGTTGGAATATTCTTCATTCCAGTCTGACCAAGGAGGTCAGAATTTTTAATGTCCCTAAAAAGGAATCCCTGAAACAAAGATGGATGCCACCAGAAAAGGTAGCTACTAGCTTGCTCTAGTGCTAGTGGTTACACACTACTAACAAGAGCACTATTCTACCTCAGCAGACTTGGTGGTGTGGAAATACTTGTTGGACACAGTCCAATTTAGGTTTAGTAGGCACCGCGATTTCCTCACCTTGCATGATGAAATAAAAACTATATTAAAAAAATAATTTAAAGAGCAATTACATCTTAAAAATTGAAGGTTAAAATCCTTTTTATACTTTATTAGTTCAGTCATATGATGATTTTGCCTGAAAATGTGAATTAGTTATCTTGGTTTTTCAGGTTATTGTTATGGAACGTGGTGACACCATGTATTCAGCTAGTTTTTAACCTCAGACAGAAAAGGAGCACAGCAGATGTTCCCAACTGTACTAATGTTTAGCAGACAAACGACATAACATCTCAGCAATATTATCAAGCCAAAATTTCAAGAAAATGCCTTTCTAGACATTATTTTCTTTAGTCTCTATACCTCACAACCTGCTCATTATTTCAGGGTCACAACCTCTCATTGAATCTTGACATCAGCCAAAGTTATTCTGTGCATGATTATGCCTTTTTCATTTTTACTGCTGTTCACATGGGAAGCACACTTCATCACCGGTCATTTGTTGGAGGCAATGTCACATTAGGTCTGTATTTGTCCTTTCACACACCGGTGTGAAAAATAAGAATAAAAATCTATGTATAAGCTGTCACACAGTACTGAGTCCACTGGGAAACTGGAGTACATCTTGTCTAGATAAACAGTCAGCTTCGTTTCTATTGTATGCAGACATTTCTATGGAGAGGATGGATCTTATCAGCCATGATCTGCTTTCGCTTTCTCATCACCACTGCCCAGTACAGATACATGCTATATATCTGGTGACAAACTGTGATTTTTCTGGAACTTTTCAGACAGCTTTTCCCAGGTTGATATTGTCCTTGGCAGCACAGACACGACTCATCTGAAAGCACCTTTCCTGCAGAACAATATCATGGTCTTTCCTCTGCTTTCTACAAAATAATGCATTGGAGAACATGAGCAGGCTGTGGCTGTATTGTCAAACCAAGTTTACTTACTTACTAACTGAACACTGAAGTTCTTCTGCTGCATCTTTACAGGACTACTATAGATAGTCTTTATTTAAAATCCTCAGGTAATTCTTAATAAATCCATTTATCATTAATTACATACACGAGGATCACTGCAGTTGACCTGTATAAATGGTACTGCTTGTATAAAACCTAGGGAAAAAGTTTCTTTAGCTAGCTGTACCTTGATGACACTGAATGAATCTGTTAATGTTAATTTATAACATTTGTTGACAATCTAATGTGTATGTGCATAGCTAATTTACCTTCCTCTCTTATTAATTAACGGTTAATTCCTTTGTTGTTCAAGTTAGCCATTTTTATTCTTCTGTATAATTTGGGTTGCTATCTCCTTTTGCATACTTGATGCTAAAATTTCATTCTGTTCAGCTTTTTAAGGACATTTATGCAAAAAAAAAAATATTATGGAAGTGAAAATAGAAATCCTTCAAGCTCCGTTTATGCTTCATCAGTTATTTAGGGTAAAAATTTCTGTATACTTTCATCTGGAGAAAGGTTTAGCCTTTAAAATACTAAACTATTTCAGCTTTATGCCAACACTGTACAACTCCAAAGCTACGTTCCGATCTACAGTGTACTTCAACTGTATTCCCTACTTTGTTCTCAGGGAATATCATTTAACTGCCCTTCACAAAATTTCTCCATTTGAAACACCCTGCAATCGTTGCCCACCTCTTCCATGCATTACCACAGTAACCATAGGCACATACTGATACTATGGTGAATAATTTATATTTCTTAAATAAAATATTAATACAAATATATCTTTATTACTATCATGATATAAACAGTAACTAACATCAGTTTAGCGTGTTAACGTTATCAAAAATAGTTTGTTGTACTCATATTTGAGGTGCAATGGCTTATGGGTAATCTTGTCAACTTCCGGTGAAGTGTACAGTTGTTCACGTCTTCCCTGCTTAGTTCTCACTTCCCTTTGAACTAAACACTGTTCGCTCCCTTGGGTTTGCAATCTCACTTGACATGGCGATATACCCTGTGCAGTCCACTTCGGAGTACACTATTGGGTGATCAGAACGCACCTTAAACCCTTATAGCTTTTAAGCTACCATTTTTAAGCTAACTTTCTTCAACTTAAGCTATTTCCCTTTTGTGCTAATATTGTGCATATTTTTAGGTTTTTTTTCTTTTAAAGTAACATTTATTTATTTAAAACTTGTATGAGAACTTTCTTCAACTGTAAGCTATTGCAGGTTTTAAGCTAACAGTGATTGTACTTTTTTCTACATTTTAACAGCTCACACATCTTAATGAAATGTTTGTGACATATTTTATTCAAATTTTATTTAATTATTTAATTATTGCAGATTGTTTTATAATCTTTCCAGCCTTTCTGAAAACAGCCTGCTTGACACCAACATACACCTTCAAATCTTCAGACTGGTTTCAATTCTGCCCTCCTTCTTACATCACTATTGCTAACATTGACTGGCTAGTTCTTTACTTATAGCTCAGATTTATCCTGAGCCAAATACAGGTCCAGTCGGCTCTGGGATCTTTCATGGCACAGGTGCAGAATTTCAATAAAACATTTGCTGGTGACTGAGAAGTCTGTCTAGCAATTTTACAGGGGTTCTCCACTTGCACCATTGGGGATCCCGGGGCAGACTTGGAGGGTCGACTGCATCGGGGCCGGTTTGGTCTGTTGCCCTTGAGCCAACTAAAGTTTACCTTAAAGAATGAGTGAAATAACGCATCACTGGTTGACAGAGGTGTGGGGTATTGGTGGTCGATATGACTGGCCCCTGGAGGACAATAAGCACAGAAACATTTGCAAATGAGTGGCTAAACTGCTAGCTTCAAGGGGGCTAGCAGATGGTAGTGGCTAGCTGACAATAGCGGCTCGCTGACATTGACAAGCTACTCAGACTGTCTAAAAATGATATATATGGTCAAGTGTTGGTAGATGAACAAGGATTCCACTGAGGATGAATAGAATTAATAGAAAATGGCAATCCAAACCGACCAAATCAACAGTTAGGCTGTGTGTCCACCAAATGTGTTTTTGTCGCCCGACCGCCCTGAGCATTTTTTTTCGGTGTTTGTGCACAGCGCTCTGGGAGAAAATAAAGTCTGTGCCCTGTATCCCAGCAACAGCTTGTCACTCTCAGCTCAGCACTTCTGCTTTTCCTATGGTCAGACTTTCTACTGATTTTTTTTAATAGCAGTCTCTAAATAGCAATGGACAGGAAACGTTTTCTAGCAGCTCTGGATGTAAAATATGATGAGACAGAAAGCAGGAATCTGAGTACAGACTAGTACCAGCGTCCTATGTCCCGCCCATGAAGCAGTTCTGATTAGCTGCTTGGTCTGACATTTATGAGCTCAGCTGCAGTCTCTGAAAAGTTTAACTTTTTTCAGCTCTGAGCGCCCTGAGCGCTGCGACAAAAAACAGCCACCGCCGAGAGCGTTTCTGCGCTGAGGGCGCTCAGCGCTGTAAACGCTGGACTACATAGAGAATGAATGGAAAATAGCCACCCAGAGTGGAAAAAATGCATCTGGTGGACACGCAGCCTTAAGCTAATGCTTTGTGGCCCATTCATCATATGACAGCTAGGCTTGCCAATAATAGAGCAATGGGTGGGTATCAAAGATGTGCTGTGCTGGGTTTACTATGCAAGTAATGTCCCATGGCAAATCAATTTTGGTTTTTAGAGTAAAAAAAAAGTTATGAAGGCTGTGGGCTTTTTCTCAGAAGTAAGCATTTGATATTTTTTTGATAATCATATGACCAATCTGTTGTGTATAGTTGAGGCTCTTATTTGTGAGGTACGGGTGGCTGCTCCACCTTCTGGTTCCACTACCACCTGTGGCTATAAGAGGGCAGTGGGCAGGAGGGGCGATCTCTCTGCCACCTCTTCTGCCTAACGGTGACGCCTGTATTGTATAGTGCCTCCCTAATAAACATGTGTTTAGTTCGGCACCTGGCCTTGTCCTTGGCTTCGTATATAGACATAACATTTGGCAGTGAGGATAAAAGTGGATTAAAACAAGGTATGGAGGCGTGTGGGTTTGAAATTTGGCCATTTTTGGAGCTCTCCGGCAAGCCACAGGTCCTCCGGCCGAGGTGGTGCGCCGTTTTCTGGACGTACATGGTGGCACTGGACCTTGGGAAGCTGGAGGAGTTGTGGGCACATGAGTTGTTGGTGCACAATCCTGAAATGGAGGATCAGCGTGTTCTGAGCACACTGAGTGACTGTGATAGCTTGGCTGCAGTAGTTGAGCTAATGGCTCGCTATTTTCGCACCCTGTAAAATATGGTTTGCATGATTCAGTTTCGACAGCGCCGCCAATGGGTAGGCAAGTCGATTCAGCGGTCCGTGACAGACTTGGAGCTGTTGGTCAGCAGGTGCCAGCTTGGACTATTGAAGAAGGGGATGATTTACGACCAGTTGGTGGAGTATACCAATGGCGCTGTGATAGGGTCGAACCTGCCTACACTTTTAGGCAAACTGACGCTGCCCACAGCCACCGAATTAGCTCAACAGCTGGAAGTTGTGGATAAACTGCCACGGGAGCTGAGTGAGTGCTTATCACACTGACATTTGGGATCACTGCCAACCGCGCATGCAGTGGACCCGGTCAGCGTGGAAAGCGTGGAGGATGACACTAGTGCTGTGAGTGTGAGGTCTGCCCTGGGAAAGCCCAAAGGTGAGGGCTGTGGGTCCACAAAGCACCGTTTCAGAAACGGAGATTGTTCGGCAAGAGCGGATCACTGCGGCATGTGTGGCCGCTTGCTTCTTGTCACCAGGGGATGCCACAGATCCGAGCGAGGAGGTCTGTGGCGCAAGGAGGACTCTTGCGCTATCACGGTTGTTCATGCTGTGTCTCCGAGCACCAACGGTCATGCATATGGTATGATGGAGTTGGACGGGATGGAAGTGTTGTTGTGGATTGACGCGGGAGTGATGGGCTCTGTGCCGGATTGGACAACCGTGAGATGTTTTTCCCGCACTTCAGAATAAAGAGTGACCTGGTGCCGCTTTGTTGTGGAGGTGGACAGCTGGCCATGGTGGGAACGTTGGAACAGACGGCTCAGTGCAAATTGGCTGAGACGTGGGACTGTCCGACTCTGAGAGTGGTAGACGGCACGGTGCGGGATGAGGAACAGCCTGGCACCCTGGAGAGTGAGCAAGACCAATATCACCCAGGGCCATCACAGGAGGGTTCCTGTGCCAGAGCCCAAGTAGCCCTGGATGAGATAACTGGGCGGCACGGCGGGACGTCTGTGACGGCAGGTGGCAGTGAATAGCTGGCTCCATCTGTTCCCGGATTTCAGCTGGAAGGTACCAGTGAATAAGGGGTCACAACAGCGATGGCGGCAGCAAAGTTAAAAGAGGTCGGGGCAGGACCTGCTGGCACGGTAGAACGACGTGCCAAGCAGAAACACTGCAAGCTGAACAGAACTCTTCTGGGAGCCGCAGACTGGATTTGGGCTCGGGGGGTGGTGGAATCACGGCAGCTCAGGACCAAACGGCAGGTGGAGGAGCAACAGGGATGGCTGCGTGTCATGGCCAGACGGGAGGATGCTTTTCCCCAGCTGTCGGACGGTTTATGGGGGCACCCGAACGAGCTGCGGCATATCCGGGAGGAGACTGTAAGTGGTGGGCCTGGACGAGTGAGACATCCGGTGGCGGAGGCGTACCGGTGCCGAGGCAACTTGCTGCGGCCTGGGAGGCAGTCCGCTTCCAGGGGCGGGCTGATGAAAGGATGATCCAGGGGGGGCCCACAGGCTTATTTGTCCTTCAGCCATGTGTATATAGTTTAATTATTGTGCATGTGTGTGGTGTATTATCGTGTATATAGTTTGGGATTATTTTGTGTATTTTATTTTAGTTTAGGAACACGGCAGTTATTTTAGTTTATAAATGGACTGTTTATTATTTAGCACCTGGGGCAGAATAATCCGCCTAGCCGTGTGGGGGTTGGACGGCAGTCCACCCGTACCCCTTATTTTAGTTGTTTTGGTGTGAATGTGTTAGGCTACTTATGATATATTATTTTCATCATTTTAGTGTGTGATTTGAGTCCTAAATTGGGGTGGGTCTGAATTGTGTTCGTGTGTTTTGGACTTTTGTGAAGGGGGGTGGAGAATGTTGTGTATAGTTTAGGCTCTTATTTGTGAGGTAGGGGTGGCGGCTCCACCTTCTGGTTCCACCACCACACGTGGCCATAAGAGGGCAGTGGGCAGGAGGGGCGGTCTCTATGCCACCTCTTCTGCCTGACAGTGATGCCTGTATTGTGTAGTGCCTCCCTAATAAACGTGTTCAGTTCAACACCTGGCCTCGTTCTTGGCTTCATATATAGACATAACACTATCCACCTTATTCCTAGGCCCTATGATGCCTTGCGTGAATTAAGGTAGCAACTTCCGGTACTAATTTAGATCATATGGTTGTCACTGAAACAGGAGTCTTTTCCTTGTGAAAAACCAATGACTTCGGCATCAAAAATGCGGGAACACAGCCTTTTGCACCTCAAAAACTGTAATATAATCATACCCCTTCCCACGACTATTGAGGGATGGGAAGATGACCTTAAAAAGTGGCCTGGCAGACAGTAGCTCCGTTTGTTAGCACCACTGCTAAGATGCCAACTCTGTAAACAAATAAAAGCTCTGAGATATATCAGTGTCTCCACCGCAATAAAGTCGGCTGCATTTTGTTTATCCCGAAATTAAAATGCTCATACTGCTGTCATGCCATAAATGCTTGTTATTTAACTAAACATGTACAGACATTTTCTGACTATTGTTCAGAATTTTATTGACCTGTATTTTATGATAATTTAAAAATGAATGCAAGCTGAAGCATGCTAAAGTCCAGATCATTCCAAGGCAGTGCAACAAATGTAAAAAAAAAACAAAAAAAAAACTGTTTGATATCTTTCTTAAATCGTTAAGGCTTAGGAAGCAAATTGCTACTATTTTTTATTTATTATTTTACTTCATGCAGCCTTCATTCTGGTGACATATATAACATATAAACGTCAGATCTGTGACATTTATATAAGTGAAAACATACCTGGTGCTGTTGTCTGTCCCACATTTGTACCACCGATCACACCAACAGTCCTTTTTCGTTCAGTGCATTATTTACGCATTGCTGGTAGGAAGCCTTCATTTATACAGTCTATGGCACAACCACGAACACCAGCAACAAGTACCAGAACTATGCCAAAACATTCAAAAAATACAAAAACTACAAGTGCTGAAATTAGCTGCCTCTTGAGTGCAAAACACGTATGTGGACTATACATTAAAATGAACTTGAAAAACTTTTAAAAACGCTATTTTAAATGCCCCTGCTACTCCACACTTACTGACTGATATAACACTACCTCAGCCGAAACCGAAAGTTCCGCCCATAATCGTTCATACAGCGGCACCCCCAGGAATAAGGTGGATATAAGCCTTTCAGTCAGTGACTCCAAGCTAATATTGTTCTGCTTATGTTAGTTTGCTTTTTAAACTCATTATTTTGCTAACTGTTGAGTTGTTAGCTACAGTATATCGATTTAAAATGCTGCATGAAAGCATTGTCAGCACACTCTGAATTTTCATGCTGAATTTGTCACAGGTTCAGGTCTTATTGAATATAATGGGAGAGCATTTAGGAGGGTCAATCTGCTTCACTGAGAAATACCAAATGAAGGACTCTTAAGAGTTATGCTTTGGGGTCATGTCCTTTTAAATTTGACTTTGTTCTTACATTGGAGTTAATTTAATTTGCTCCGGGCAGTCCCAACCAGAATTTATAATTTCAACACCTTTTTAATCCTAATGATGGTCACATTCAACAAACATATCTAAAAAAATCCACCTGTCCTGAAATGTATATTGATTAACCTCTTGCACTCCGTTGTACCACGGGCGGGCAAGTCTCTGTGTCCCAGAGCGCACGAGGGCGCTCTCGTGCGCCCTCGTGCGCTCTAGGACGCATGATGGAGATGAGTCCAAGCGCGCACTGAAAATAAAAGCTGCAGACACAGCCGTGAGCAGATTAGATCATCTGATTGACCTCTCATTCGACTAATAAGAGCCTTGAATTGGGTTTCTGAAACCATGAAGAACCAATGACTGAAAACCTAGCAAGAAGGACCCGCCTACCAACGCTGTGAATGCAGTGAGCCAGTTGAAGCAGAGAAGTTCGCAAGCTGTTTTTTTTAAGGCTGGGTGAAGACAGACTGCTGCAGCAGATATAAAAAGGACCCGCAGGAAGAACCGTCACAGACCCAGCAGCACGGAGACCACCCATAAGTGCAACCTGTGTGACAGGGACAGCCATTCGCGCATCGGCATGTTCGGCCACAGGCGGTGCTTATTTTGTTTTTGTTCCAGCAGAGTAGACGTTATGATTTACTTCCATGGTCATAGACCGACGGAGGCCGACGACGAAGGCTGAGTGTCACACACGCGTTCGCCAGTCTTTTTTTAATTACTACTGTTATTTGTTTTGAAAAATCGTTTGCCAAAAACCGCAATCATGGAAGCACAAAACCGCAATAATGGAATTATGTTTTGATCGGGTTGCGAGACCAGAACCACGAGCGGACCAGCGTCGCGTTCGTCTGACAATGAGGAAGAGAAGTTCGCCAGGACACTGCTGTGAAGAGGTAAGGTGTTACAAGCTAAATTATTCTTTATCCCTGAAAATTGTAATCAAAAATGACTTTTGACCGATCAGTAAATTACAACTGTGCGGCGCACGAAGTCTGAAGTTCGTGCACCGCGGTACACGGGTCGTTCGCTGCGTCCAGACCGTGAACGCCGCCCCCCCCCCACTATTCTTCTGTAGCGAGGGGGGGGGGGGGAAGCCGCGATGACTGTGCTGCTGTCACCACATCGCCACATGAGGCTAATCCGTCATGTAGCGATGGCCGATGTTCGTCCTCTGTAGCGAGGGGGGGGGCAACCCCCCCCCACACACACACAGACACAGCCCTGAGTGTCACCTTTCATTAGAGCCCAAGATGAAGCTTCTATATTGAATCATTCAAAAGTTACAGACGTTTTTCCAAACTGTGCCATTTGGAACAATTTGGCACAGTTCCAAAACGCCTGGGAACAGCCTGAGGAAAAAGCTGTGTAATATATTCATTTTTTGTGGTGTTGTTACAAAATTTGGACCTCAGCTGGATAACACTTGGTTCTACATTTCTGTTGCATTTTCCAGCCCGGATCTGAAGCTGTGTGTTATTTGCAAGCATTTGTATCCCAAAAAACACCCAGGCCAAATTTATTTTCTTCAAGTTCAGTATGGTTAGATGACTGTAACTCAGTGGCCGGAGCACTTAGAGAGATTATGACTGTTTTGCCAAAAAATTCAAAGTGTTTTCTTTTAAATGAGACCAGCCCCATGAAGATGCTGCAAAGGGTTGAAGAACAGCTTTTGATTTACTTTGGGCACGTTATTTTTTGGCATTTTTAGGGAAATTGACCGGAGTGCAAGGGGTTAACAGGAGTAGGACTCTCGTTAACAATGCGGTGCTACAGGTGTATCTCAGTAAATTAGAATGTCAACAAAAAGTTGATTTATTTAGGTAACTGAATTTAAAAAAAAAATTAAACTTCTATATTATATAGATTCAATACACAGAGAGTGATATATTTCAAGTGTTTATTTATTTTAATTTTGATGATTATGGCTTACAGCCCATGGAAACCCCAAACTCAGTTTCTCAAAAAATTAGAATATTACATAAAATTAATTTTAAAAAAAATAGTTTTTTAATAGAAATGTTGGTCAACTGAAAAGTATGTCCATGTGCACACTCAATACTTGGTCGGGGCTCCTTTTGGATTAATTACTGAATCAATGTGGTGTGGCATGGAGGTGATCAGCCCGTGGCACTGCTGAGGTGTTATGAAGGTCCAGGTTGCTTTGATAGTGACCTTCAGCTCATCTGCATTGTTGGGTCTGGTGTCTCTCATCTTCCTCTTGACAATACTCCATAGATTCTCTATGGGGTTTAGGTCAGGAGAGTTTGCTGACCAATCAAACACAGTGATGCCATGGTCATTAAACCAGGTTTTGATTGGTTTGATTTGATTGATTGATTTGATTTGATTTGGTTGGCGGACTTTTCAGTCCGCCAACATTTCTATTAAAAAACTATTTTTTAAAATTAATTTTATGTAATATTCTAATTTTTTGAGGAACTGAATTTGGGGTTTTCATGGGCTGTAAGCCATAATCATCAAAATTAAAATAAATAAATACCTGAAATATATCACTCTCTGTGTAATGAATCTATATAATATTGAAGTTAATTTTTTTTAAATGAATTACCTAAATAAATCAACTTTTTGTTGACATTCCAATTTATTGAGATACACCTGTATATTGTGGTGCTATAACTTTTATTATTCATAACAAGTACAAAAGCAGATTGCAGTCAGGCAGTTTTATTGTAAAAGCACTGTAGTGGATGTAAAATTGTCTGTAGTCTGAAGTCCTTCTGAGTCGTTTCAAAGCCAAACAGAGATAAATGAAAACATGCATTTTTACGTTAGAATAAAACAGTTCAACTTAATCCTTTCTGTCCTTTCATCTTTCTTGGGGGGGGGGGGGGATCCTGCTAGCTAATTTGATCTTTAAGATAAAACTAAGGGTTAGTGTAAGAGGTTTGCTAATGCAGAAGTTTATTTTCAGAGCTCCTCCTCCTCCTCAGTGTTGTCTCTCTCTCAACCGGCTCCCCAGAATCCCAAATTGAGGTGGTGGAACGCCGCAAGGTGCTTACAAAGAGAGCTGCATATGTATGCAAAGCCTTTTAAGTGTGAAAGCCAAACACAGTCATGTTTCAATTTTTAGGTGCCTATTGCTTGTCCAGAGGGCGGTACACTCAATTTTCATATTTTAGCATTAATACCCAACAGGCCATTCTTTACTGTGACTGTGGATAATGTAGATTGTGCAACATCACTCGGACCTATACACATTAAATTACTTCTGTCTGAAGTGTGTGCACAGTGTACACAATATAAGAATTTATTTATTCATGGATATTTTAACCAAAGTGGAACTTCTTGCCTTATAAATTCCGACATCATTAACCAAAAAAGCTACTTTGCCTGGCTGCTTGCATGGGTGTTTAGAGGTGTACGAGACTTACCAGGCTGCAGCCCAGCAGCATCTTAAGATGCCTGAAGAGGTGGGTAGAGAGTAGACGGAGTGGAGTGGAACCACTGGAGTGGTGGCCTAGTTGATAGAGCATCCGCCCCACAACTGGGAAGTCATGGGTTCAAGCCCCTGCCGGGTCATACCAGAGGCCATATAAAAATGGTACTTCCCACCTTCTAGCTTGGTGCTCAGCATAATAGAATGGGGGGAGGAAAAAGTTGTTTATGGCAGCGACCCCTCTGATTCTAGATGTGATTAACATTGTAGATAGGAGAAACATAATTTCATTCTGCTGTATGGATTGAATGACAATAAAGTTGGCTTCTTCTTCTTATGGTGGGGTTAATCGAATCCAGCCAGTATAACCCCCCACAATATTCATATAATTATAATGAATAAAAATATCTGCAAGTGAGTAACAAAAAGTAACATTTCTAATAATTAGACAATATATTCCCCCCCTTGCTGCCGATGTGTTATTGCCCAACCGTCCTTGTGCCTTCACCGTGTTGGAGTCGGTTGTAAGGGCGGCAGGTGGGGATGCTCTAGAATGCATTCAGCTCACAAGTGAGAGAAAAGGAAAAGAGCTCCACAAAGGCAACAAACAATTTTAAATTGGTTGTCAAAAGGAAAACCCCCTCTGTCCAAAACAAGGTAAATATCATATTATTGATTTAGCTGGTGAATTGTTGTCTGAAGTTAGCTGGTTGCTAGTTTGCTAATATGAGTTGGGCTGCATTCAGACCAGGATAGTCCGGGGGTCTTGGTTCGATTGGGCGGGGAATGGCAAGAATTTTCACACCTTTGTTTGGTTTGGTTTGCATTCACACAGCACTTTACTCAAACGGACCAAACTGCCTGGACAACATCATGCAGTTACAACAGCTGCTTGTTTGTGGTACTGTAGCCAAAGCCATCACTGACCAGGAAGAAAAAAATCTTGGCAAAGAAGAGAAATCCGGCACATTGATTGGTGAGGACCAAAAACGGAAAGTCGTTCCCTTCAACAGGGTTGTTTGTCCGCCACAAACAAGCGATGGCGCAGCACCAAAGTGTGATCTTGGGGTTTCTGTTTTTACTTTGGTGTAGACACGCAGGTGTCTTTATTGTTATTTTCTACCCAAAATGCACTACAGTAAATGCCACTTCCTCTTCTGACTATGTGTTGCTATGGTTACACAAACACCGAGGGGCACTTCCGCCCTTTGGTCTGCTGGATACTCTGTTTGGATTCACACGGCAAGCGAAGCGCACCAGACTTCGTTTGCAAGCGAACCAAAACTCCTGTTTTTGAGTGGTCCAGACTTTTCTTGTTTGGTGTGCACCAGAATTCCAATGCACGTTTAGACAGCACCAAATGAACCAAACTATTCACGGATAGTCCTTTGGTCCGGACTAAACAGTGGTCGTCTAAATGCACCCTCAAAGCTTGCTCCTGCTAAATAAATGTGCCGCCTGGTAGGATTTAGCTGATCTGAGAAATTATTAGCTTTTCTCATGCTAATTTGGTCTTTATTAATCAGATGTGATCAGAATGCATTTGTTCATCAGCTGTTAGAGTGAAACTTATGAATGTTTCAGCACTCATCAAATTGTTAGCAGCTCCAAACATTTATCAGGTAAAAACAAAATCTACTCCTACCACTGGTCCTTAAATATAAATATGTTTAAATATTGCTTGTCATCCCCACAAAATTCAAGTTAACCTTAAACTGTTCTGTATTTTAAAATGTCATGATTTTGATAATTATAATATTCAATTAAAAGGCAAGTTTTGTCACTTTTGATTATACAGTAAGTCACTCTGAAGGCTATTCTTAAATATCCACGTTAAAAGAAATTGATTATTTTCCCTGCAGATCATTTTCAGATCTTCTACCTACTGTTAAAGTACCACAACTACACAAAAGAGTATCTAAACTTGCGAGTGCAAGCAAGATGTTTGTGTCTGTGAACATTCTGTCTTTTGGCGAATTGTTACGTAAGAATGTTTACAGTTTTATGAGAAGGTTGCTGGCATGTAACAATCATCTTATATCAGCAATTGTCAACTCGTCACTCACACTTCATTCCAGCATTTGGAAGTGGTGGCGTTCCATTTTATACTGAGCCCATTATTGTATGTTATTGTTGTTACAAGAGCGCCGAGTGTCTGCTGATCTGTATATACTTTTATTTATTTATTTATCTATTCTCTACTCGTTTTAGTTTTGCTCTTAATATGAACCCTGAGTTTGAAATAAACATTTGAATTTGAATTTGAATTTGAATATTGTGGTGACCCGGCACACTGCGGACGGACACTATCTCACACTCATCGGGGCTGGAGGAAACAGAGGACAATTTACATACGGACAGAGAGCCCCAGGGGGCAATCAGACGGGACTGTTATGTGTGCGTCCTTGGAGAGGTGCTAGATGATGTCATGCTAATGATGTATATTGACTGATGTGTATTAGATGACAATCACTATGCTAATGTGCCATGCGTTCTCTCTGTCTGTATAACGTGTATAAAAGAGCTTGTTATACATGCCTCAGCAACGCAAAAACTCTCCTACCAGAGACTCGACCCCAGCGGGCAACGCTGGGGTCCACCGGCTGTATTTATGTTAGAGGGTGAATAAAGAACCTGTGTCGACCTACGCTCATGCCTCGCCTCCACATCCTTTCCTTACACCCTTTACAATTGGAAATAAACACCAAATAGATGAATGACAGAATAGATGCATTTCATAGGCCTAACAGCATCACTGATTTATTTGGAATTTAATTACTGAGCTTAAACTCACATTTCTAGTTATCCATTCCCATTTTATTTAATCATGAGACAGCATTACACAAATTAGTGATCAAACATTGAGCTATTGATGGCTTATTGTACATATATAGTGATTTAACACCTAGTATAACAAGATTCATCAACTTAACGCTGTACCTTTTGAGTTTGTTGGTGTTTAAGGGTCCATTTGCAATAAAGCGAGCGCTAAAAAAAATGCTTGCAATGCTTCTTCTAGCATTTTTTTTTTTTCTTTCAGCATTCGTCACCTCTTCCAGCCTGTTGCTTTTCCTGTATGGTCACTTCAGCACTATATACAGTATATATATATATATATATATACAGTATATACATATATATATATATATGTGTGTGTGTGTGTGTGTGTGTGTGTGTGTATACATACATACACAGAACTAAAAACATTATAAACCCATTTATTGTCATGGTCCGAGTGCTGACTCTGTTCGCACTCGGGTCCCTCCCTGGGGTGGTCCTGTTGACCCTCTGGGTGTGTGTGTGGGGGGGGGGGGGAGGCTTTGATGTTACATGGCGCCTGGAATTGGAAGTGCTGACTCTGTCCGCACTCGGGTTGTCTGGTAGTCCTCCGTTCTCCGTTCTCTACTCTGGTTTACCACAGGGCGTTCGGGCTCTTATTGTGACAGCGTCTCGGTGGGGCTTCCGGCTGTCAGAGCTGCGCTCCGCTGGGATGGCTGATAATCAATCAGCTGATGACATTCTCATCAGCTGAGTATTCTGTGAAGCCCTATTTAAGGGAGCAGCTCAGGTCACTCCGGGCTGCGACCTCGTCGAACATCCTCTCGTCAAATCTCCTTCTAAGATTCATATCGTCTCACAGCAAATGTATCCCTTCTGTGTCTGTTTCCCTCTGTTCATAGTCTTAGTCTTAATCACAGTCATAGTTGTGTTTTTCCCCACGCGGCTCATTATTTTGTCATTTGTTTGCCTTTAATAAATTATGCAAACTCATCGGTGGCCTATAGTGTCTTATTTGCGGTCCGCGAGGACCGCAGCATGACAGTAGGTTGCAGCCAGACTGAGACGCCGGTCACCATGAGTTTGCTTTGGATTTGAGTTTTTTCCCTTCTCTGGGGAGCTCGTATCGCTCAGTATGTCCGCTCTCGAGCATGGATATTGCCCCGAGTGGTTTCAGTAGGTAGATGACTACCTGGCAGAAGCCCGTTGCCTCATGCCCACCTACGCAGCATACGAGCCCCTGGGTCTCACTCAGAGGACTCTATTAAAGTATCATCTCACCTCCTTTCTGGAGGGAAAAGAGCGAGTGACGTAGATTGTGTCACAACGTGTACGGATAGAGAGAGCGCTCGAGAGTGCAGCCAAGGAACCCTCACCTCCTTCCCCGAGAACGGCATCCCCGAAAAGGAGGGAGATCCGTGGACTGGAGGGAAATCCCGGCAGGAGGCCGATGGTGGGGCAACTCCATTCCTCGCCTCGGGAGTCAGCTCCTGTCACCCGTCCAGCCCAGATGCAGCATTTCCCTGGCTTCACCTCGCCCTCTGCTGGTAAACGTCATCACACAGCCACCAGTAAGCCTCTGCGAGAACCCTGTCCGGATCCAGTTCCAGGTCGTCGAAGGAACTCTGCCTCCCAGTCAGCTGTTTCTCCTGTGTCACGTCAAGAGGGAGCTCCCGTAGCCTCCCCCTCGGGGTCGTCTGTTCCTGCTGTCCCGTCAGCTCCTCAGGCCCGGATCTCCTCGGCTGTCACCCCCTCCTCCTCGACGCTTTCACTGGCTGCTGTGAGTGCCATGAGTCCTGCTTCGGCGAGGCCTGTCATCGATCCATTACGAGCTGCTCCTCCTCGTCTTCCCGGGGGGCCCTCCGTCACCATCCAGCGGGGCGAGAGAGAAACCAAGTCCACTGCGGCGGGTCCCATTAGCCCTCAGCGAAGCATGGAAGTGCACTTTCATTCTTTTCCCTCACTGGGTGAATTGCCTTGTCTGATCCCTGGGGGTGGAGCTCGGGGTTTACAGTCCCGCGGGCTCCCTCCGCCTGCTGCAGTAATTAATAGTGAACCTGCTGCTTCTGTGTCTCCTTCCCCTGAGCGTTCCCCACGGTCAGGACTACACCGCCGGACGAGGAAGGAGCCTGCGGCCCAGGAGAGTTTGAATCCAGCCTCGCAGCCAGGTCACTGGCAGAGGAGGAGGTCGGACTGCAAATTGGAGCCTGCGCCAACGACGAAGCCCCCCCGGGTCTCCATGGAGGAGCGGTTCGACCCAGCAGGTCGAGGATGTCCTGCCACCACGCCGTGTGGGTCGTAGGCGTGGACGTCAGCGTTGGAGGGTCCTCAGACTGTGGAGACCATCATGCCGGCTGCTGAGCCCGCCGTAGCCGAGTGGGAGCCAGAGGACGTCCTTCTATGTCCCGAACCCAGATCGCCGAAGTCCTGGATAGCGACAAAACTCGAAATCAGGCAAGTGCTCTGCTTTGTCTTCCTCCTTTCTACTCTGGAGCATTTTTGCCTGTCTCTCGGGGAGACGAGCCGGGTGCAGCCGTCCGCTGCATCCGAGCCTGTCTCGCCGGGTTCTGTCGCTGCCAGTGATCCTGATTCCGGTCCTTTTCCCTCTCCTGAGCCTTCTCCCAGGGTCGCCGGTGATGAGTCAGTCCTGGTCTCTGTTCTGGAGGATCTGGGCTCGGGGTTGGAGGTCGTTCCTGGTGCTGTTCCGACCCAGTTGGGGTCCATCGTAGGTGCAGCCGCGACCCAATCGGGGTCCATCGTGGGTGCAGCTGCGACCTAATCGGGGTCCATCGTGGGTGCAACTCAGGCTCACGTGGGATCCGACAGGAGGACAGTGCCTCATCTAGTGAAGTTCGGAGGTGGAGCTGCAGATCCTCCGCTGATCATAGCTGGACTGGTCCCTCGTTTTTTCCCCATTCCTTGCTTCCGTCCATCGGCGGCCGCTGGGACTTCCCATTTTTGGCTCGGCTCTCCCTCACTATCCCTCTCCATAGGGAGGCCGTCTCCGAGTGCTCTCCTGCGGTTCTGGTGGTGGAATGACGTGGGTCGGCCGCCTGGGACATTGCTTTGCCCGTTTGGCGTTCTGGGTCGGCCGTCCGACAGATTAGTCTTTCTATTTGGGTGCCTGGTCCGGCCGCCAGAAGTACTGTTTTTCCAGGCCTTGGACTGGGGTAGGCCGCCCAAATTGATCCTTTTTCCCCTGTTAGCAATCTGGACGCTAGACACAGGCAGACCACCTGAACTTGTGGTTTTTTCACTCCATTGCGCTCTGCCTGTTGTCATCCTTTCCCCCCCTCCCTCCTCTGTATGATTCGGGATGCTTTTGTGTTTGGGGTCTTGGACTATTTTGAACT
The DNA here is from genome assembly GCA_020510985.1 of Pholidichthys leucotaenia. Taxonomy (NCBI): domain Eukaryota; kingdom Metazoa; phylum Chordata; class Actinopteri; order Cichliformes; family Pholidichthyidae; genus Pholidichthys; species Pholidichthys leucotaenia. Next base: position 335,711,206 of record CM035844.1, read on the forward strand.
GTGTTTATCGCCGCTCTTTTGCGTGTGTTATTTTTTTCCCCTCTCCTCTGTAATCTGAGGGTCGTTTTCTGTGTTGCCTGTGCCGTTTATTTATCTTTATTGAACTGTTGTATGTCACCGCCCGGTAGCGTGTTTTGGTTTTTTTTCTCTTCCTCCTCTCATGTGGTAATTATACTCTGAACTGCATGTATCGCTGCTTTGCGGCTTGAGGTTTTTTTTTTCCCCCTGGTATTATGGGACATGCTGCGATGTTGTGCCTGTATGTGAGTTCCTGTTTTCTCTGAGGTTCTGCTTGTGGTCATTTTGAGTTTTTTTTTCCTCTGATTTTCTCCTCATGTTTTTTTTTTTCCCTGTGTACAGTGTATGTGCATGTTCTTCTTCTGTACTGGTTGCCATATTCTGGTTGTTGGAGGGTTTTTGTTTTTTTTTTGTCCTTGATTTTGAACCTTGTTTCTTGCCCGCCTGGCCTTTCCCCCGCCTCCCTCCCTGGGGTGGTCCTGTTGACCCTCTGGGTGCGTGTGGGGGGGGGGGGGGGGCTTTGATGTTATATGGTGCCTGGAATTCACCTTGTGAACGGGGCTACTGTCATGGTCCGAGTGCTGACTCTGTCCACACTCGGGTTGTCCGGTAGTTCTCCGTTCTCTACTCTGGTTTACCACAGGGCCTTCGGGCTCTTATTGTGACAGCGTCTCGGTGGGGCTTCCGGCTGTCAGAGCTGCACTCCGCTGGGATGGCTGGTAATCAATCAGCTGATGACATTCTCATCAGCTGAGTATTCTGTGAAGCCCTATTTAAGGGAGCAGCTCAGGTTACTCCGGGCTGCGACCTCGTCGAACATCCTCTCGTCAAATCTCCTTCTAAGATTCATACCATCTCACAGTAAGTGTATCCCTTCTGTGTCTGTTTCCCTCTGTTCATAGTCTTAGTCTTAATCACAGTCATAGTTGTGTTTTTCCCCACGCGGCTCATTATTTTGTCATTTGTTTGCCTTTAATAATTTATGCAAACTCATCGGTGGCCTATAGCATCTTATTTGCGGTCTGCGAGGACCGCAGCATGACATTTATGTCATGAATTGCCCCTCGGGGCAGAGAGGAGAGACCCATGCGCTGGACTGCAGTTTGTGAAATTTATTGAAAAAACAAAACAAATCCAAACAGTGCCCCAACACAAAATCCAAACTGACATGTAAAAGCAAACTTACGGATTAAACACACCAGAACAAGGGCAGGGTTTCAGTGGAGACGAGAGAAGAGACTCCGGCAAAGAATGAAGAAAATACCAACCCTTAAATAGAACAAGAAACAAATTAACACAAATGACGGCAGGTATGGATACCATGAGCGGGCAGGAGATTGTCACGTTTTTTGCTATCTCTGCGAGCAGCCCTGCTTAGGTTATACAGTCTGACAGCCGTAGGTAGGAAGGACCTGCGAAACCTCTCGGTTGCTCACCTAGGATGATGTAGTCTGCTGCTAAATGAGCTCCTCAGTGCGTTCAGTATGTCTTGCATAGGGTGGGACTCGGACTCCAGCAGAGATGACAGTTTAGCCACCATCCTTCTCTCTCCCATCTCCTCCACTGGGTCAAGGCGTTGCCCCCGGACATATATTGTATATATACAGTATATTATAATAATATATATAATATATAATAATATATGTTATATCATTTCCTCCTAAATTTGCATGTTTTTTTCTGGTAAATTTGGTAAAAGTAAATTTGTTTTATACCTTTTTTTGGGGGGGGGGGGGGGTGCAAATACCTGAATCCTAAATTTGAAAACTGAACGCCATTGTAAAAAATTAAATGTCTAGATAATGAATCCTGAGTAAGTTTTTAATACCAGGATGATTTAGTTGCAAATTGACTCACAGATTTACTATCATTTCATGAATGAAACATAGCACATCTAAGTTGTGGCGTGCTGTGTTCATAATGCCTCTGCAGGCAGGACCACTGTTACCCTTGTCATAGTCTAGCTGACTGAATCACAGTAGTCTCCTTCATTCGTCTGCTTGGTAAGAAATAGCCACATGGTGGCAAGTGGTGAGAAAAACATTAGTCCTGTCAGAATAAATATATTACTCACCCAGCTGATTAATAACAAAATAAAATGAGCTAAGAATAATGGTGATTAAGCCTTATTCACGGGCTACACTAATCTCAGTTAATACCCATTGCACTGTTAAGATGCTATTAAGAGGGAAGAAGGGGTAAAGAATATTTTACATTGTTCCAAGTTTTTGGCGTTGGAAAATCTAGCTTGAACTACATCCTCTAAAACTGTCCATGAAGTACCTCTTTAAAACCATTTGAACATCAACTGAGCTTTTTTTATATCAGGAGCAAGAATGTGGCAGCAGCAGGGTGAACCAAGAGAGGAGAGAGGAGGTGAAGGTAACCAGAGAATCAGCACAGGTGTCCAAAGGGACAGAGAGGCAGTGCTGATGACTAGAGAAAGAGGAGGCACACATGACCAGGTAATAATAGCCAAAACTTGATTTCTGCCAGTGCTGAAATACTTAACACATACAGTAATGAGTATTAAGTAGGCCTGCTGCTTCATAGTGGCATAGACTGTTACAAGGCTGAATATAGATTTGGTAAATCAGGGAAATAATTTTTACACCAGTTACCAATATGAGAATGCCAAAATAAGGAGGTAAATTGGCCTTGTCCTTTTATCAAAGTTAATGATTTTGTGCTCTTCCTCCACACTAGGATACATACACTGCCATTTTTTACTTAAAAAATCCTTTTCATTTAAAAATGAAAAAGAGGACATTGGAGACAACTGCCTGTACTGATGTGCTGACATTCCTATAATAAAAAGGTTTTGTTTTTTAAATCCTTATATGGGCAGAGAACTCACACACCCCAACCCCCCACCCCACCCCAATGTTTGAAATGAAGTTACAACCTTGGGGTAGAGTATCCAGAAGTTGTACTCAAGTAGAAGTAGTGGTGGCCTAGTTGGTAGAGCATCCACCCCACAACCAGGAAGTCGTGGGTTCAAATCCCGGCCACGCCATACCAAAGACTTTCCGCCTTCTAGCTTGGTGTTCAGCATAATAGAACAGGGGAAGGAAAGTTAAAGCACAGAGCTACCAGAGGACTGACCCCCCCCCCCCCATTGTAGCTTTCACTACTCACAGCAGCTGTGTGGAATAGCATCAGTGAAACAAAGATAGGCACTGCCCCATGTCCCACATGCTGTGCAAGAGATTAACTTAAAAGTAGTGATGGCTTATATTCATTATTCATGTAGAAGTAAATCTCAAAAAAATTACTTGAGTAAAGGTGCATTCAGACTAGGGATGCAAGTTATCAATTAATTCATTAACTGATAATTGATTCACTGTATTGATTGATTAACAATTAATTGATAAGCAGTGTTTTTCCTGAGAATCTGAATTTCCCTCATTACAGTACGATCTTTAACATAAAAAGTTGATGTTTTTTCATATTCCGCACTGTGTGTTTATATATTTACATATTTATTCCATCTAGCTGCAATGCTCCGTACTGTGTGTTTATATACTCATATATTTATCCCATCCAGCTACAGTGCTCTACACTGTGTGTCTGTGTGTATATATATATATATTTATAGTAATATGTACATATGTATATTAGCTGCTCTTGCTTGCTTGCTTTTTTTTTTTTCTTGCCTTCTGATTGTTGCTCTGAGTGTTGCTATCCCCGTGCTGTTGCAATCCTGGAATTTCCCCGTTGTGGGACTAATAAAGGCTTATCTTATCTTATCTTATATACTTAATAAAACATGAACATCATATTCCTCAGTGAGTTACTGCACCATTTGCATTTTTTTACTACAGACAATGGCATTTTTTTGTAGTTTAACAAATTTTGCACTGTGTAGTGTGTACTATGTGCTGGTACATCTCAGTAAATTACAAATGTCATGATTTTTTTAAATTGATTTTAAAAACTACTACCAATATCATAAAATGTATCTTTAATTATATTAAAAAAAAACTTTCACATTCTAATTTACTGAGATGCACTGGTAGACTGTTTTAACAGGAAAATAAATTGTGAGCTGCTTCATCTGTTGCATGTTAAACATGATCACAGTACCCCGGCAATCCAGGCAAGGACTGTACTGGGTTTGCCTGGATTGCTGGGGTACTGTGATCATGTTTACATGCAACAGATGAAGCAGCTCACAATTTATTTTCCTATTAAACCAGTCTACCAGTTGTGATTCTCCGATGTAACCCGGAAGGGCGAGTTTTTTCGCTCTGTACGGTGCATGCGTTCTGGGGGCTCAGTGTCATCTTCTGCTTTTTCGGTTGAAATGTGGCAGTGGGTGAGCGCGCGTGCAACCGCCTGGATGGTGACGCCACTACATTTCATAGAAAAAGCTCCCATTGAAAAGGACTGCTGAGTTATAAATTAGTTGACAGCTAATTTAATTTTGTCGACTAAATTCTTATCGACAATTAATCGAAAGTCAGTCAATCATTGACATCCCTAGTTCAGACCAAAGGCAAAGCGAATTTTTCACGTAGCGCAAATGCATACAAAGTCAATGGAAAGAGGCGAGCACACTCATTCATGTCCAAGGGATAGCACTAGCTGGGTGGAGCAGTGGTTAGCACAGTGGCAGCACAGTAAGAAGGTCACGGGATCGATTTCGCCCCTGACCATTGTGGGTTCAATCCCACCCCCTGACCATCAGTGACCCTTCTGTGTGGAGTTTGCATGTTCTCCCCAAGTCTGCATGGCTTTACCCCGGGTACTCCGGTTTCCTCCCACAGGCGAAAAAAATAAATGAAAGTTAGGTTAACTGAAGACTCTAAAGTGGCCCTAGGTGTGAATGTGTGTGTGAATGGTGAAGGGATGGCGCCGTACCGTCGCTGCTTCATCCATCTAGGAGGATGCCCTGAATTTCCCCTCTGGGGATCAATAAAGTACACAAAAAAAAATGGCTAATAATGGCCCCGAGATTCTGCCGTCACCGGGAAAAAAAATATATCAGTATTTGAGAGTAAACTAGTTTGAAAATGAGACTGACATTCTTCTGGAGTGCCGCAGCTGAATCGGAGTGTGACTTTTTTTTTTTTACACACAGACTCCTGTCACGGACGTGCTAACAAGGCTAGCAGACTAGCAATGTAAACAGCCTATCGTCCAGGTGAAATTTTGGAGGCAGGGGCAAATTTTTTTTTAGATGAGACCCCGTCAGAAAATGTAAACCTAAGCATGACGGTGTTTTGGGAATTTCCACAGCAGGTTGAACACAGCTGCTGAAGTTATAAAGGCAAATTCACCCGTCTGCAAGTCACTCAGATGGTGAATTCCAGTCTATTTGCGTGTTTGCATTGAATTATAATGTAATTGTGTTGCGCGAAAAAAGAAAATGCCCGTTCACATTTGGTGTGAATGCACCTTAAGAGTAAGAAAGTTTTTGTCTTTCCCTTTAAAACCAGTGGATCTTTTCTAATAAATTTGCAGCTTTATTCTTATAAATTTAATATTTTTTTCTTGTAAATTGACTACTACCTTATTTTTATTATCTTTATTATTATTATATGCAACTTTTTGCTTAAATTTCCTTTTTTCCTATAAATTTGGGACTTTTCTCCATAAAATTGTCATTTTTTTCTCATAAATCTGAGAATTTTTTCTTTCATTTATTACATTTCCCCACGAATTAGTGACTTTTTAATGCAAACCTATGTTTTTCTCAAAAAATTTCTTGTATATCAACATTTTCCTGATAATTTTGTTTTTTAATTATGTGCATTACTTTTTTTTTAATTGCAAGTTTAGAAATAAAATTGACTTTTCCATGTAAATTTGCAACTTTTTCTTGTGAGCCTGAGGAAAATAAATGTAATAAAGATATTTTTAATCCAATGAGAAAAAGTTGTGCTCATGTACAATTCAAAATAAGTGAAACTGAGTGATTAAAACTACAGATTTTTCCTCACTGCAGTGAAACTACTCAAAGTACACTTTCATGAAAAAAGTTACTTGAGTAGTTGTAACTGGGTTCCACAGACTAGTACAAATATAAATGTACACCAAATAAAACAGTTTCAGTTAAAGCAGAAAACAAAATTTAATACCTAAATGTACTCTCTACCTCCTCTGGTAGAGTTCATAATAATCAAGTGCTGACCCTTTTACACGCCTAAAGAAGTCTCATCGGTTCTACTTGCCGCCGTGTATGTCCCGCCCACCGGCGCCAGTGAGAGGAGGGAAGCACTGAAAGTACTCTATCAAGCTGTAAGTGAGACACAAACAGCACATCCGGAGGGATTTCTCATCACAGCAGGTGACTTCAACCATGCAAATTTGAAGGCCCTCCTACCGAGTCTATATCAACATGTAAACTTTGCAACGAGGGGAGACAACCTGCTGGATCTGGTGTACACAACCCATGAGAATGCATACCCCCCCCCCCCCCCCCCGGGCCTCTCTGATCACATCACCGTCCTACTAAGGCCAGCATACAAACCCAGAGTGGAAGCCATTAGACGTACAAAGCAGCAGGTACGTGTGTGGCCAGAGGGGGCCTTGGATGCTCTGAAAGACTGCTTCAGCACCACAGACTGGGACATTTTCAAGCATGCAGCCACTCATAATGGACACACAAACCTAGAGGTTGTTGTGGCATACATAGCCAAATGCATTGATGATGTTACTCACTGCAAGACCGTCACTGTTTGTGGCAACCAGAAACCATGGATGACAGCAGAGGTCCACAGACTCCTGAGGGCTTGAGACGCAGCCTTTAGGGCTGGCGACACTGCAGGACTAACAACAGCTTGGGCCAACCTGTCCCGTGGCATCAAGGAGGTAAAACAACAGTACAGCAAGAAAATATCCGGACACTTCAGCAACACCAGAGATGCACGTTCTCTCTGACGTGGCATACAAACCTTCACCAATTACAAGCCTCCACCTCAGACCTGTGTGAGTGACATCACACTGCTCAACAACCTAAACAACTTCTTTGGCCGATTTGAAGCACAAAACAGCAGACCAGCACAGAAGACCACTCTTCCTCCAGACCAGCTGGCCTTAATTCTGGATCCAGCTAGCGTGAAGAGGACCCTCTGCAGGATCAACCCACATAAGGCAGCTGGCCCAGACAACATACTGGGTCGTGTCCTGAAGGACTGCACAGAGGAGCTTAAGAATGTCCTGGCCGACATCTTCAACATCTCTCCGTCTCAAGCTGTTGTCCCCACATGCTTCAAGACCGCCACCATAATACCAGTCCCAAAGAAGCCTGTCCCATCCAGCTACAATGATTACCAGCCGGTAGCGCTGACCCCCACTGTAATGAAGTGCTTTGAGCAGCTAGTCATGCAGCACATCAAGTCCACCCTGCCTCCCTCTCATGACCCATTCCAGTTTGCATACAGGTCGAACAGATTCACAGAAGATGCCATCGCTGCTGCTCTCCTTCCAGCCCTCACCCACCTGGATTCAAAAAATTTGTACGTGCGCATGCTGTTCTTGGACTTCAGCATCAGCATTCAACACAATCATCCCCCAGCACCTAATACAAAAACTCAGACACTTGGGACTCAAAACCTCTGTCTGTAACTGGGTGCTGGACTTTCTCACAGGGAGGCCACAGAACGTGCGGGTTGGCAGCAACACTTCCCAGACTATCACACTGTGCACAGGGGCCCCACAAGGATGCATGCTCAACCCCTGCTCTTCACCCTGCTGACCCATGACTGCATACCAGCCTGAACACCAACCGCATCCTCAAGTTTGCAGATGACACAAAGGTAGTGGGCCTCATCACCAACAACAACGAGGCCAACTACTGAAATGAGGTGAGCTAACTGATCCAGTGGTGTAAAGACAACAACCTCTTCCTGAACGTGGGAAAAACAAAGGAGATTGTGGTCAACTTCAGGAGGGGTCACACACAGCACCCTTCTCTGATCATCGATGGTGCAGCTGTGGAGAGGGTGAACAGCACGAAGTTCCTGGGGGTGCCCATCTCTGCTGACCTCACCTGGACCAACAACACCACATCACTGGCCAAGAAAGCCCAAACTCGCCTCTATTTCCTTCGCAGACTGAGGAGAGCATGAGTCCCATCCCCCATCATGCAGTCTTTCTACCGGGGCACCACTGAGAGCATCCTCACCAAATGCATCACGGTGTGGTATGGAAGCTGCACTGCTGCCTGCCGGAAGACACTACAACGCATAGTGGATGCAGCCAGCAAGATCATCGGTGCCCCCTCCCGCCCCCCCCCCTCTTGGACATCTACCCTGCTCGCCTCACCCGCAGAGCCACCAGCATCACAGGCGACACCTCCCATCCCCTACACTCCCTCTTCAGCGGCCTGCCCTCGGGGAAAAGGTACCGTAGCCTCCGGGCCCGCTTCACAAGGCTGCTGAACAGCTACGTTCATCAGGCCAGCAGGACCCTGAACTCTGTTCACTCCCGCCCCCCCGCTTCCCAGATGGTAACTCCTGCAGAATAACTATTTCAGATGTTGGCACAGAAAGTCTGGCACACCAACAATAATACTGTTGTTCTGTTGTACTTTCACTGCTATATGTCTCTGCACTTTAACCACAACCATTTGCACAAATGCCATATCTGCTGCTGTCTATATATCACTGCAATACTGATCATGTGCAATCATATCTGTCACTATCTGCACCGACACTACCACATTGAAATGCACTACGGCTGTTCATCTCTAGCTGTCCGAATATAGGATTGCTGGGTTTATCACCACTAATCGTTTACTTAAACTAATCGTTTACCTCTATGGAGATCAGAGTCCTTCTGGCTGCCATTGGCACCACGGGTTGCATCACTGTATATAGACTGCTGCTGTCGCTGTTTGTTCTTGTTTTTCTTTTTTTAATCCAGCCTAATTTCGTTTTTTTAATAAAATGCACACTAATGTAGAGAGAGAGAAACACCATTTCAATTCTCCTGTATGTCCTGCATGTATAGTAGTACTGACAGTAAAGTCTTTGAATCCTCTGAACCCTTGAATCCTTGAATTCTGAAAACTGATATTGTGTTTCCCTGTAACCTCTCGCTGTTGTTGAGAACAGATATTATCTCGTTTCTGTCGCTGGGAACGTTTGTTTTTGGAGAGCATAAATTACGAGTGCCACTGACAGCCCTTGGAAAATAAGTGTTGGACAAGCAAAACTAATGTCAAGTTGAAAATTACCAGCTATTGGACCATGGGGTAAAATAAACAGAGCATTGTATTTGTTACAAAGTCAATATGCTTTCAAAACAGCAGAAAACATTACAGAAAACAGTTCTTGCTGCAGTTTTAATTTTTTTGCTTGAAACTCCAAACTCTGAGGTCTGTCTTGAATGGAAAAACAAGATTCAGGTTTTGTTGTTTGTAACTTGGGGCTTAAGATCTAATGCATCTAAAGAATTCACGGCATGTTGTGTTGAGAAATGACTTAAGCAACAAGATTAATGCTTCTCAAGAATGTATGTGATTTTCTTCAGTTAGATAATTGGCAAAGATACATTCATTGAGCATCCATAGAGGAAGATAAAAAAGGACCGTTTTGTTCATGGTACTCATCCTGATGAGAAGAAATACAGTAATTTGTTTATATGCATTTACCCAAGAGATGAAAAGATCCTGCAGTAATACATAAAGCTAAAGGTGATGCAAAAGTGAAAATGCTGTCATGACAACTCAGGAAGGAATGGCATTTTTATTAATCTTATTGTTAGTTAAAGGAGCACTCTGGATCAGATCTTTATCCATCACACACCTAAACTTTCACACCAAGGTCCAGACTGAGGTTCATGTCTTGTTGCGCTGTCTATATTTGGTTCAGTTAGGTTTGGCTCCACACTGCTCCGTTCCCAAGTGAAGTAAACTTTACGTGATGACGGCCTGTTGTCATGATGACAACTGTGTTGGTAGTACAGACCAGTAGTTGGCAAACATGCTACTCAACCTCCAGGGTGTTTTCTGCAGCTCTGGACACATCAGTAACCAAACTTTAAAGTGTCTCACTGGTGAAAATCAATTTTTTTTTCTTGTTAACATGTCTGTAACATGTTTTTTTATGACTTGCACGACGTAACAGGAGTGAAATCACTCAAATGTGTCATGTCTGTGATTTTCTGCTGTGAAAGCTCAGTTGAGCTCTGAAGCCTCTGAACAGGCAAGTTTAGACAGATTGTTTTTTGTGGTGCCACTGTAATAGGTGAACCAATCAGGACTTACCACTTCCTCGGAGGAAGAAGGCAGAACTAAAAAGTCAACTTAGCCTCCAGTGTCAGTTAGCATTTTTGGACAGCTGCTTTGAAAACTTAACCCATATTAAGATGGGTTTTACCATTAAATTGGTTTTAAGGACTGATGCAGTTTCAATCATTATCCAGGGCCATCATGCATACAAGTGGGCATGCCTTTCAACCAGTAAATCTATATATTATGTGATTTTTTCTGTGTAATGTAGATCTTGCTGCCATTAGCCTTTAAATGTGCCTAGTACAGTAGCCTACTAATGGTTTGATTTTACGTACAGGTAATGTCAAAGCGTTGTGCCAAATAGTTAATGTGCTACAGAGAAAGTAATCCACAAATATCCAGATAAGCCTGGATATATTTAGATGTCATACGTGTTGATTTGTTTGTTCAGACTTTTTTGGAGAGACACTCCTGCATGTTAAAGACAGGAGGAGAAAAGAGATATAATCAGACGTATGACAGTTTTACTCCAATACAATGCAGCAAAGTAAAATACTTGACATCGTGCGGAGATGACTGTGCATGGAATGAATGTGTAGTGTTGCTTGGTCAATGCTGAGGAGCTCTGGCAGCTCCAGCTGTTTCGGATATTACAGGCACGCGAGCACCAGTGGGGTCTCGTGGTGTGCTTTTGGGTGGCTGTGTGTAGCTCACATCCCAGCAGAGGACAGCGATGGCAGCTGGTGTGTGTGCCATGGTGCTCGTGTCCTCTGCAAATGTTGAGTGGTTGGTTGGAAACTTTTATATCTGCTTCAGTGTGATGAACTGATGAAGGCGCCATCATATTAGCTGGTGAACTAGTGGTAGAAAAAAAAAACCATGCATTTCAAAGAAAATAAGCAATAAATTTGCAAGAAGAAAAGGTTGCACATTCATGAGAAAAATATCATTAAGAGCAGAAAATTAGAAAATCTGAAAACTTATGCAAAAAAAACCTTTGCAATTTTCTAAAGAAACAAACCCACAAATTAGTTACAAAAGTCACAAAGTTTCTGGAAATCACAAATTTACTGTAAAAGGTTGGATGGAGTTTCATGAACAAAATGTAATGCATTTATGTAAGAAATGCTTCAGTTTTGCCCATTAAAACTAATAAACCTACGAAGAAAAATAGATTCGTGAGAACAGCTGAAAAGTTATGAAAAACATTGTCAAAATTTAAGGAAAATGTTTAATTTTATGAGGGGGAAAATGGACAAATTGATGAGAAAAAGTCACAAATTTACCCAGAAAAGCTACAGTTTTATTAGAAAATGGTTGAAAATTTATATGGAAAAGGCAGCATTTTTACCTGAAAAGGGTAACAATCAAATAAGACAATCTGATGAGAAAAGCAGATTATACCAAAAATATCAATTTGTGAAAAAAGCTTAACTTTATTGGGTAAAATGTCACAAACTTACATGGAAAAAGTCTTCAATTTTACTCAGTAGAGGTATTCAATTTGCAAAGAAAAATATTCTAAATTCAGGGAAAAAAAACAACATTTATGCCAAAAAAAAAATTGGGAAAAAAATGGAAAAAAAATACACTTCACCAATACAATTTTAAAAGAATAAAAGCCAAACTTTTTACACCCCCCCCCCCAAAAAAAGAAAAAAAATTCTCAGAAAAAGTAGCATTTGGTAAGAAAATGGCAACAAATTTACAATTTAAAAAAAGCAGTAAATGTATTAAAAAAAATCACACTCTTGATCCTGATGTTGTCAGGCCATATTGTTGTTGTAATTCTGCTGTTTTATCTTATTTTTTAGGCGCAGATATTTGTGTAGCTCCAAATGCCGGCTCGTTTGTCCCGACCATGGTTCGGGAGAGGTTTCGCACCTAAAACCAAGTACTGTAATCAGGAAAATGGGAGACAGCCGAGGAGGAAAACACATGTGGCAACAATTAAACTAATGAGACATGGGCAGAGGAAAACACGCAGAAGGACAGGGATCGAACCAACGGAAACCAGAACATTAGCAGAACTACAAAGATACACAATAAATGCAAGAAATCTTTAACAAGAAGAACAAAGTGTAAATTACAGAAATAACAAGTAGTCAAATCCAATAGTAAATTGAGAAACAGAAAAAGGAACTAAACAGGAAGTGTACCAAAACAAAATTAGAATCAAGTTAACATATTAAAGGTAACAACATTTGGTATAAAGATTAAAAGAAATCTGCTTGCTCACTATGAACCTTTTAACTTCTGGTGTAAGATTAGGTATTTCTAAATGTTATTCTACTGGGATCGACTCACTGTTGAGCCAACCTCCAGTGGACGTAAAAGATTCAAAGATTTTTATTTGCCAATACTTCTATACATACAGGACATACATGAGAACTGAAATGCTGTTTCTCTACTGCTTAGTGGTGTGCATAATATATAAGAAAAGAAGGAATAAGGAGGAAAAGCAACAGCAGTCTATGTACAGTAATGCTACCCTTAGTGCAAATAAATATAAAAGATAAAACCCAGCAATCCTATGTACAGGAAAAAAAAGTGGAGCCGTAATTGAAAGTTCAATGCAGTAGTGTAGGTGCAGATAGTGACAGATTGGACTGCACATGATCAGTATTGCAATAACAGACAGCAGCAGGTATGGCATTTGTGCAAATGGTTGCAGTAAGGTGCAGACATACAGCAGCAGATGTATTACTGTTGGTGTGCACAGTCTTTCTGTGCAAACAGCTGAGGTAGTTATTGTGTGGGTGAGTGTGTTATGGTCCATGGGTGGGGTGTGGTGGGTGGAAGTGGGCAGAGTTCAGGGTCCTGATGGCCTGGTGAAGAAAGTTGTTTAACAGTCCTGTGGAGTGGGCTTGGAGGCTCCAGTACCTTCTCCCTGAGGGCAGGGGGCCAAAGAGGGAGTGTGAGGGGTGGGAGGTGTCGCCTGCAATGTTGATGGGTCTGCGGATGAGGCAGGTGTGGTAGATGTCCAAGAGGGAGGGCAGAGGACACCGATGATCTTGTTGGCTGCTTTCACTGTGCATTGTAATCTTCCGGCAGGGGGCAGTGCAGCTTCCATACCACACAGTTTGGTCCAGCTGCCTTGTGTGGGTTGATCCTGAAGAGAGTCCTCTTCACACTCGCCGGATCCAGACTTACATCCTGCTTGTCTGGGGGAGGAGTGGTCTTCTGTGCTGATGTGCAGTTTTGTGCTTCAATGCGGCCAAAGAAGTCATATAGGTTGTTAAGCAGTGTGATGTCACTCGCACAGGTCTGAGGTAAAGGTTTGTAATTGGTGAGGGTCTGTATGCCACGCCAGAGAGAATGTGCATCTCTGGTGTGGCCAGATATTTTCTTGCTGTATAGTCGTTTTGCCTCCTTGATGCCTCAGGACAGGTTGGCCCTAGCTATGACTAGTCCTGCAGTGTTGCTGGCCCTGAAGGCTGCATCCTGAGCCCTCAGAAGCCTGTGAATATCTGCTGTCATCCACGGCTTCTGGTTGGCACAAACAGTGACAGTTTTGCAGTGAGTGGCATCATTTATGCATTTAGCTATGTATGTTACAACAACCTCAGTGTACTCCTCTATGTTTGTGTGTCCATTATGAGTGGCTCCATGCTTGAAAGTGTCCCAGTCTGTAGTGCTGAAGCAGTCTTTCAGAGCATCAGAGGTCCACTCTGGCCACACATGTGCCTGCTTTTCTGTTGGTCTGATGGCTTTCACTCTGGGTCTGTATGCAGGCGTTAGCAAGATGGTGATGTGATCAGAGAGACCCAGGTGGGGAAGGAGGGAGGCTCTGTATGTGCTCTTGTGAGTTGTGAACATCAGATCCAGCAAATTGTCTCCTCTTGTTGGAAAGTCCACATGTTGGTGTAGTTTTGAGAGGAGGGCCTTTAAATCTGCATAGTTGAAGTCTCCTGCTGTGATGAGGAATCCATCTGGATGTGCTGTTTGTGTCTCGCTGATGGCCTGACAGAGTTCATTTAGTGCCTTTCTTCTCTCGTCTATGCAGGGGGCGGGACATACACGGCGACTAGCAGGATAGATGTAACTTCCCTCGAAAAGTAGAAGGGTCACTGCTTGATGATCATAAATTCCACCAACGGGGAACAGTGTTTGTGCACAACAGTTGCATCTTGGCACCAAGCGTCATTGCTGTAAAGACACGCGCCTCCCTGGGGGGTCTTCCCTCCTTCCATGAACACCCGATCAGCACGATAGCATGTTAACACAGCTAAGTGAATAGCAGAGTCCGGGATATTGTCATTTAGGCACGTTTCCGTAAAGATAAAAACACAGCAGTTCCGCGCATCATGGTGCATAGATCTCAGGAGCAGTACGTGGTCTATTTTGTTGTCTAGCGAGCGTACATTGGCCAGAATGAGGGAAGGAATCGGGAGCCTATGTGGGCTAGCAGCTAGCTTCATTTGGATTCCTCCATGTTTACCTCTCTTTCATCTTCTCTCACACCATCTGCAGCGTCTCCATTTGGGATGAGACACAGCAGTCGAGGCCGGGAGTGTTGAGGTCTGGCGGAGAAGTCCTAGGTCACGGAGTTCCTGATACACTCTGGTCCAGGGCGTAATGTTTGGTCATATTCCTTATCTCCAGAAGGCTGTGGTGACTGTAACTTGTGCGCAGCATCATATGTGAACATTAATCACATGAATATACACTTAGGCATAATTTAAACAACACCAAACGGCACAAAACATGAAGAGAGAAGGGAGGCCGCTGCATGTTCACGCACAGCCTAGTATGTAGGAACTGCAGCTTTTGGCACTTAAGATTTTCAGGCCTAGATGTCACATCAGACTAGTGCTGCATAAAACATACGAGTATTTCTTTTATTAGCGTCCACCTTTGTACTTCATTAAACACATTTTTACATTAAAAAATTAAGATATGCTCACAGTCTAATTAATTGTGTTTCTATCTAGCCTTAAACTGCCCATTATCTCTCATGGGGATGACTCAGTTCTTTGATGACAGCCCACAAAGTGAACCTTGAGGCAACATTATTTTTTTTTTTTTGTCAAATTAGCATTTTCTGTGTCAAGCCATCATAGGACTCCTCTATAGCACAGCAGTAGCCCATGTGATACAGCTTCTTCTAAAGACTGAGCAGCATTAGCCATTGCTGAAATTAATTCTGCTCCTACAAAGGTGAACATTAAACATCCCTAATTCCTTTACCATGTGGCTATAATTATTTGAATTTAAACTATTGTGCGTAATCTCATTTTTACCGCCATATGTGGGAAGTTTGGCCATCCATTTCAAAATTAAACAATCCTGTAACGCAGCCTGGAACGGCTTGATTAAATGAAATGGGCTTTATTCTTGGTTTAAGATGAGTGTACTTACCGTGTTGGTTACCTTCATTTAAGCCCCACTGTCTAGACCTACGAGCTGCCAAATTCCTGATTAAAATGTCTTTTTCATGATCCATTTGCGTTAAAGAAAAAAAAAGACTGATGCCATTTCAAATAGTATTAACACCACATTCCTTTAATTTAATTTAAATGAAATGTGATACTCCCTCTGATCAATGTGGAAATTAATACGAACATCTTAATAAGTTGTAATTCTGTAGAAGCAGCCTTGAAATGGCAGTAACTGAAATGAAGATTAGAGTCAGTAATTCTTGAATCACGGATGCATCCACTTGTATTAACATTAATTCCTCTTAGCCTTTAAATTCATATATGCCTTAAGCCCCAGTGTATCACTCAGTGGAGAGTGGTATGCAGGGCCGTTTGTAGCTTTTTGGGGGGCCTATGCAGGATTGTGTTTGGAGGTGATATATATATATATATATATATATATATATATATATATATATATATATATATATATATATATATATATATATATATATGTATATATATATATGGGGGGGGGGGCTGAAAAGTTCATAGTGGTCAAAATGTGTTGATCAAATGTGTTTGATTTTTCAGCTACAGGGATCCAATCGCTGCATCACTGATGGAAGAAGTGTATGGACCGAAGGGGAGATCATGTTGAAAAATAAACCACATTTGGTCAAATTTGACCACTATGAACTTTTCAGCCCCCCCCCCCCTTGTATATAGAGTGTAAACATGGGTCATTATCGCGATGAACAGAAAAAAAATTACACCATTACATACAATAAAAACTGGAGTGGCGGCCTAGTGGTAGAGCGTCCGCCCCACAGCCGAGAGGTTGTGGGTTCAGGCCCCAGCTGGGTCATACCAAAGACCATACAAAAATGGTACTTTCCACCTTCTAGCTTGGTGCTCAGCATAACAGAATGGGGAAAGGAAAGTTAACCCACATGTCCACATGCTGTGGAAGGGAATTAACTTAATACAATAAAAACTTCACCACCATCTACAGCACAGGTGTCAAACTCATTCCATGGAGGGCCAAGACCCTGCAGGTTTTACCTCCACCCCAGTGGCTTCAACAGGTGTTTTCTCTGAATTTCTTCCCACTGATTGCTGATCAGTGAAAACACCTGCTGAAGAGACTGGGTGGAAGTAAAACCTGCAGGGTCTTGGCCCTCCATGGAATGAGTTTGACACCCCTGATCTACAGTGTATGAACGTTGCAAATTTACAAGGTAAATGTCACAAATGTATAGGAAAAAGAAAACTGATTTCTTTTTTTTTCTTTTTTTTTTTAAGTTGCACATTATGAGAAAAAAAATTAAAATTTATCAGAAAAAGTGTCAAATTTACAAGGACAAAGTAACAAATTTATGAGGAAAAAAGTCGAAAATTTACAAGAAAAGTCACAAATATCTGAGAAAAAAAGTTGGCAATTTGATTTAAAAAAAAAAAAAGCTGCAAAATTATAAAGGAAAAGTTGCAAATTTATGAAAAAAACTTTTTTTTTTATCTAACCTTTATTTAGACAGGGGAGTTCCACTGAGAGGCAACCTCTCTTTTTCAAGGATGCCCTGTTCACACTCACACAGTCACACTTGGAAGCTGCCTAGTACAACCACAGACTGACCTGAGGCAACTCAGCAGCTCCACTGGAGCAGTTGGAGTTAACAGCCTTGCTTAAGGGCGCCACAGTGGAGTTAAGAAGGGTGGGGCAAACACTGCTACATTATCTGATCCTGATAAATCTGATCCTGCCGGTCCAGGGATTGCACCGACCATCTTCTGCTCACCAGTCCACATCCCTAACCATTAGGCCACCACTGCCCTACAAAAACGTTGAAAATTAACAAGAAAAAGTCACAAATGTATGAGAAAAAAGTTGGCAGTTTGATTTTTAAAAAGTTGCAAATTTACGAAAAATGGCAAATTTACAAATCAAAAGTTACAAATTCCCAAATAAAAAGTTGCAAATTTACAAGAACAAAGTTACCAATTTAAGAGAAAAAAGCAGCAAATTTATGATGAGCAACAGACGGGACTGGAAATCTAATATTGATGCTGTGTACAAGAAGGGGATGAGCAGACTGTACTTCCTGAGGAAGCTGAGATCCTTCAACGTGTGCAGCAGGATGCTGGAGCTTTTCTACCAGGCCGTTGTTGCCAGCACCATCTTCTTTGCTGCTGTCTGTTGGGGTAACAGTATCAGAGCCAGCGACACCAACAGGCTTGACAAGACTATCAAGAAGGCTGGCTCTGGGTTTAGTCTCAGGCCGGAGACCTTTGAGACTGTGGTGGAGAGGAGGACACTGCCAAAATACAGATCACAACTGTAATCAGATAAACCAATGAAAAAAACCCGTCAGAGTCTGGAATAAAGATGGAGTTGAATCACTGAGAGCTAGCTTTGAATTGACAGACTGGGATCTAGTCTTCAATGAATGTGGCAGTGATTTTAACATGTTGACAGATATGCTGACCTCCTACATCTTATTCTGTGAGGACACTGTTACCACCATATAATAATGCACCCAAAAAATAAGAAATGAGTTACAAGGGACATGAAAACCTGCCTGGTCCAAAAGAAAAAAGCTTTCCTACAAGGAGACAAGCTGAGGGTGAAGGAACTGCAGAAAGATTTTAGGAGGATGGCAAAGCTGGCTAAAATAAATTATAAGAATAAGGTGGAGCAGAAATTAACATCAGGAAGTGTGAGAGAGGCATGGCAGGGTCTAAACATCATGATGGGCAGAGCCCCAAAACCTGCTATGGTCAACTGCCCAGATCCCACTTCCTTTGCAGAACAGCTTAACACCTTCTTTACCCGTTTTAATACCAGCAGCACACCGACCACCTGGACCTCCGCACCTTCCATCTCCCCCCATGACTCCCTTATCATTGAGGAGCAACTGGTGACGTCCATCTTACACAGGGTCAACCAACACAAAGCTGCTGGCCCTGATTGGCTCAGAGAGTCCTCAAAGAATATTCCATTCAGCTAGATGGAGTCCTCACCAGACTTTTTCAGCATCTCTTGGATTCTGGATGTGTCCCTGACCAGTAGAGGGAATCTACCATCATTCCAATCCCCAAAAAGACTCACCCTAAGGACCTGAAAGACTACAGACCAGTGGCCCTGACCTCTGTGCTCTGTAAATGTATGGAACAAGTGGCGTGTGACTTTTTGACCAACATGTTGTCGCACAAACTGGATCCCCTCCAGTTTGCCTATAAGGCAAAACGGGGTGTAGAGGACGCATGTCTTACAATTCTAGACACTGTCACCAAACAACTGGACTCTTCACACCCACGCACACGGCTTTTTTTTATGGGCTTTTCTTCTGCTTTTAACACTGTACACACAGGCACCTTGCTACATAACCTGACAGACCTGCAGGTTCACCCAGCATTGATTTTCTGGATTCAGAGTTTTTTATATACAATAACAGGCCACAACAAGTGTTTATAAATGGTTTTATATCTAGCAAGTTGATTTTAAACACAGGTCTTCCTCAAGGTTGTGTTTTATCACCAGTTTTGTTCTTTGCGTACACAAATAACATCTCCTGTGACAGTGAAGGATTGACTCTTTTTAAATATGCAGATGACATGGCCTTGGTGGTTCTTCTGACAGACAGTACTGCACTGACCCGCTATCAGCGGGCAGTCAACAATTTAGCTCAGACTTTTAATCCAAACTCCATCCATTCATCTTCTTCCGCTTAATCCTTTTCGGGTCACGGGGGGCTGGAGCCTATCCCAGCATCTTTGGGCGAGAGGCAGGGTACACCCTGGACAGATCGCCAGCCCATCGCAGAACCAACACAGAGAGACAGACAACCATTCACTCTCACATTCATACCTAAGGACAATTTAGAATCCCCCAGTTTGATGCCAATTAACCTAACTTGCATGTTTTTGGCATGTGGGAGGAAACCGGAGAAATCCTGGAGTAAACCCACGCAGACACGGGAAGAACATGCAAACTCCACACAAGTCACTGTTGGTCGGGGGCTGGGATCCAACCCAGGATCCCCAGACTAAGGGTGAGTTGCTGTGCCGCCACAGTGCTAACCACTCCTCCACCGCGCTGCTGGAGTTAAACACCACAAAGACTAAGGAGTTGTGCTGTGGGATCAAAGAGGAACTTTTAACTACTCTCTTGACACCCCTCAGTATCCAGGGTCACGCTATTGTGCAAGTTCCAAGTTTTTAAATATTTGGGAATAGAGATCGACTGCAGCCTGTCTTTTGCACACCATGTTGGGTCCATTTATAAAAAAAAAAAAAAGCACAGCAATGCCTCCACCTGTTGAGGAAACTGAGGACTTTTAATGTCAGCAGACAAATTTTAACTCTGGTCTACACTTCAGTAATTGAATCCATTCTCACTTTTAACATTTCATCCTGGTACAGCTCCCTCATCATCAAGCACAAAACAGAGTTTTTCCGTATAGTTAATCAGGCTAGCAAAATCATTGGCTCACCGCAGACACCGTTGTCTGAACTGTATCAGTGCTCTGTGATCAGGAACGCCACCCTGATCACAGAGGATTCATCTCACCCCTTCATCACTCTTTTCAGTTACTGCCATCAGGCAGACGATATAAAGTTCCATTGGCCCATAAAAACATTTACAAGAAATCATTTATTCCCTCTGCAATAACCATCTTGAACAAAATCAAATAGTTATCATGCGTCAGTTAGTTATCAGTATTAGTTATCAGTATTTATCTATTAATCACTATTAATTTTTAATAGTTATCAATATTTCCTGTCTCATGATTTTATTTGCTGTTCCTTTTTAACCATGTTTACTTTTTAAAACAGTTTTTATCTTGTGAGTTTGAGTGCTGAATGTGTTGTGTTGTTGTGGCCACGTCAAAGAGGAATTTCTGCCACCGACTGGGACAGACAATAAAGTTACCTACCTACCTACCTACCTACCTTACGATCCATCATGGACAATCCTGATCACCCCCTCCACCACACACTGGACAGAGTGGAACACTTGCTACAGTTTCGCTGCTGAACAGTCAGGTACAGGAAATCTTTCCTGCCCCACGCCATTTCACTGTACAATAACTCACTCTAATGTTGATGAATTCTGGTCATAACTATGCTGCCATACTGCACCTTGCAGTCTAATTAGTACCTCACATTGCACCCTGCGCCTGGTAGTCCTGCACTGTACAGCTAGTACGATTCATGCATCTATACGGGTCATCATCTATTCACCTACGATGTATATGTTATTTAGGCAGTTTTACTTTCCATGGGTAATCCCTTTGCCTATTATGCTGTGTGTGTTTCTGTCGTTTTGGTCATCTACTGTCATACTGCTGTTACACTGTAATTTCCCAGTTTGGGATCAATAAAGTACATCCACCGATCTATTGATCTATCAATCGGCCACTATATTGTGGCGCAGGTGTAGTGTGGCCGACTATTGATTGGAGGGTCAGGGGTTTGATTCCTCTCTGTCTGCAGTCTGCATGTCGAAGTGTCCTTGAGGAAGACACTGAACCCCCAGTTGCTCCTGGTGGGTCAGGCCAGCGCTGGTGTATGGCAGCTCCACCACCATCAGTGTGTGAATGGGTGGATAACAGGATCTATAAAACACTTTGGTCATCTAGAGATGAGAAAAAGCGCTATATAAGTGAACACCATTTATCTATCTGTAAAAAAATATTGCAAACTTGCACAAAAAAGTCACAAGTTTGAGAAAAAAAAGTCATAAATTTACAAATGAAAGAGTTGCAAATTTCTAAATAAAAAGTTACAAAATCATAAAAAAGTAACAAATTTGAATAAAAAGTTGTAAATTTAGAACAACAAAGTTACCAATTTAAGAGAAAAAAGCAGCAAGTTCATCAGAAAAAAGTAACAAATTTATGAGTAAAAAGTTATAAAAAAGTTGTAAAAATTTATAAATGAAGAAGTTGCAAATTTATAAATAAAAAATTGTAAAATTACAAAAATGTAAAGGTTTGGACATAACTGTGCTCATGTCCTCGCTTTATGTTCATATTTGTTTTTCTGTTATCTTCAGGGCATGAGTTCAGCTATGTCCTCACCTTTTGTTATGTTTTTCTGTGCTATGATTATCACTTATATTTGGTCCTGGTGTGCTCTGTCTGTTCAGCCCCACCCGTCCTGTGCTTCTCCTTTGCCCTTGATTGTTTCCCACCTGTTCTGCGTTATCTTGATTACTCCCCTGTCTATATATGTGCATCTCAGTCTGTCTCGTGTGTGGCAACCTCGTTGTGTTTGTGTCAACCCTCACGCTTCTGTTCAGCCGTGCCAGTTTTGCCATGCCTTTTGTTTATTTCCAGCCCTTGAGCTGTGTTTATTTTGTTGTTTTTGTGAATAATAAAGACTCTAAAGTGGCCCTAAGTGTGAATGTGTGTGTGAATGGTGAAGGGATTGGCGCCGCACCGTGACTGCCTCATCCATCCACGTGGATGCCCTGAATTTCCGTCTGGGATTAATAAAGTACTGTATACAAAATTTAAAAAAATAAAATAAAAAATGCCGAGAAAACACCATGCATGTGAGTCCTGCTCTCTGGCCAGCCCAGGCACGAACCATGACAAAAAGTAACAAATTTGAGAAAAAAAAGTCAAAAATTTGCAAATGAAAGAGTTGCAAATTTCTAAATAAAATGTTACAATATCACAAAAAAGTCACAAATTTAAGAGTAAAAAGTTGAAAATTTACAAGAAAAGTCACAAATTTATAAGGGAAAAAAAATTAAGGTACTTTAAACCCCCCCCCCCCAAAAAAAAAAAAAAATGTTGAGGGTGAGCTTCTTGCTTTTGTGTGCTCTGCACAAAACTTTAATATTGAA
The DNA here is from genome assembly GCA_020510985.1 of Pholidichthys leucotaenia. NCBI lineage: Eukaryota > Metazoa > Chordata > Actinopteri > Cichliformes > Pholidichthyidae > Pholidichthys > Pholidichthys leucotaenia. The sequence continues at coordinate 335,733,623 of CM035844.1, forward strand.
GTTTTTTGTCTCATCAGATCAAAAATTGTTTATCTTCTATTCTGGCTCAAGAAATGTTTAATTTATAACTGTTTTAATGTGATTTGCGTGGGATTATATTGGGAGATGGACGTACAGCGGGGAAAATAAGTATTGAACACGTCAAGTTTTTTCTCATTAAACATATTTCTGATGGAGCCACTGACCTGAGATTTTCACCAGATATCAGTAACAACCCAAGTAATCCATACACACAAAGAAATCAAGGCAACTATGTTCACAAACCAAGTTATATTTAATAAAGTGGAATGACAGAGGGAATAAGTATTGAGCACATTTGGTGAAATTCATTTAATATGAATTCATTTAATATGAATTCATTTAATATATCTTCAACATGAGCCTGAAACTGGGGAGGGTACCACAGCTGTGGAAAACATCTTGTGTGGTACCTGTACCAAAAACTTCCCACCCCAAAGACCTGAACAGCTACAGACCGGTGGCCTTGACGTCCCACTTGATGAAGACCCTGGAGAGACTGCTCCTTGCTCACCTCCGCCCCCTGGTGGAACCAGCGATGGATCCACTCCAGTTCGCCTACCAGCATGGCATTGGGGTGGAGGATGCGGTGATCTTCCTCCTTCACCGTTCTCTGTCCCACCTGGAGAAGCCCGGGAATATGGTGAGGATCATGTTCTTTGACTTCTCCAGTGCTTTCAACACCATCCAACCGATGATCCTGAAGGACAAGCTGCTGCGCGCAGGGGTGGACCAGCACCTGTCATCATGGATCCTGGACTACCTCACGAACCGGCCTCAGTTTGTGAGAACCCGGGACTGTGTGTCCGACACGATCATCAGTAGCACGGGGGCCCCCCAGGGAACGGTGCTGGCTCCCTTCCTGTTCACTCTTTATACTGCGGACTTCTCACACAACACAACACACTGCCATCTACAGAAGTTCTCTGATGACTCTGCGATCGTTGGCCTCATCTCCAATGGAGATGAAGCTGAGTACAGAGGGCTTATCCAGGACTTCGTGGACTGGTGCCATCGGAACTGCCTCCAGATCAACGCGAGGAAAACTAAGGAGCTGGTGGTGGACTGCCGCAGGCATGGGCAGCCCCTCACAGTACCAGTAAATATACAGGGAACAGACATCGAGATGGTGACATCCTATAAGTACCTGGGTATTCATCTGAACAATAAACTAGACTGGTCACACAATACTGATGCACTCTACAAGAAGGGACAGCGCAGGCTGTTCCTGCTGAGGAGACTCAGGTCTTTTGGTGTACAAGGGGCGCTGCTGAAGTCATTCTATGACACGGTGGTGGCATCAGCCATCACTTTTGGAGTGGTCTGCTGGGGCAGTGGCATTACTGCAGCAGATAGGAAGAGACTGAACAAACTGATTAAGAAAGCTAGCTCTGTCCTGGGGCAGCGCCTTGATCCGATGGAGGAGATAGGAGAGAGAAGGACGGTGGCTAAACTGTCATCTCTGCTGGAGTCCGAGTTCCACCCTATGCAGGACATACTGAATGCACTGAGGAGCTCATTTAGCAGCAGACTACATCATCCCAGGTGCACAACCGAGAGGTTTCGTAGGTCCTTCCTACCAACGGCTGTCAGACTGTACAACCTAAGCAGGGCTGCTCGCAGAGATAGCAAAAAGACGTAACAAACTAATAGTTTTTTGAATGCAAAAGATGCAATAGACTTACACAATGGTCCTCTCCGGCATACAACTAGGAACATACCAGTCGCTATGGAGGGTGAGAATATGTATGGGCACATAATCATACCATGTAGGATAACTAAGTAGACGGTTATGCTGTTTCATTCCATCTAGCAACAATGCTCTGCACTGTGTGTGTTTATATATTTGCATATTTATTCCATCTAGCTACAATGCTCCGTACTGTGGGTGTTTATATATTTATATATCTACATATTATTCCATCTAGCTACATTGCTCCGCACTGTGTGTGTTTATATACTTGCATATTTATTCCACCTAGCTGCAATGCTCCGTACTGTGGGTGTTTATATATTTACATATTTATTCCATCTAGCTACAATGCTCTGCACTGTGTGTTCACATATTCATATATTTATTCCATCCAGCTACAATGCTCTGCACTGTGTGTCTGTGTGTGTGTGTATATATATATATTTTATAGTAATACGTACATATGTTTATTAGCTGCTCTTGCTTGCTTGTTTTTTTTCTTGCCTTCTGATTGTTGCTCTGAGTGTTGCTATCCCTGTGCTGTTGCAATCCTGGAATTTCCCCGTTGTGGGACTAATAAAGGCTTATCTTATCTTATCTTATCTTATATTTAGTAGAAAAGCCTTTGTTGGTAATAACAGCTTCCAGACACCTCCTGTATGGAGAAACTAGATGCAGGCATTGCTCAGGAGTGATTTTAGCCCATTCTTCCACACAGACTGTCTTCAAATCTTGAAAGTTTCGTGGGTGTCTTCAATGAACTCTGATCTTCAGTTCATTCCATAGATCTTCAATTGGATTCAGGTCAGGTGACTGACTGGGCCATTCTAGCAGCTTTATTTTCCTTTTCTGGAGCCAGTTGAGAGTTTTCTTTTCTGTGTGTTTGGGATCGTTGTCTTGCTGAAATGTCCACCCTTATTTCATCTTCAGCATCTTCAGCAGATGGCAGCAGGTTCTTTTCAAGGATGTCTCTGTACATTTGTCCATTCATCTTCCCTTCAATTGTATGAAGTCTGCCAGTACCATGTGCTGGAAACAGCCCCACGCCATGATGGAATATGCAGTGCCATTTCTCCTTCAAACATGCTGTGTGTTGTGGCATACAAAAAGTTCAATTTTGGTCTCATCTGACTAGACTTTATGCTCCCAGTATTTTACTGGCTGCCCAAATGTTGTGCAGCAAACTTTAAATGAGCTTCAACATGCTTTTTGTTCAACAATGGAGCCTTGCAAGGTGAATAGGCATAGAGCCCATGTCAATTGAGTGCATTGCTTATTGTTTTTTTTTGAAACAGCAGTACCTGCTAACTCCAGGTCTTTCTGGAGCTCTCCACAAATGGTGTTTGGCTTTTGGGTAACTCTTCTGGTAATTCTTTTGAGCCCTCTGTCAGAAATCTTGCGAGGAGCTCCTGGTTGAGGCCGGTTTATGGTAAAATGCTGTTCTTTCCACTTCCGAATGATGGCTCCAACAATACTTACTGGAACATTCAGCAGTTTAGAAATGCGCCTGTAACCAATTCCATCATTATGTTTTTGTAACAATAAGATTGCGAAGGTTTAGAGAGAGCTCTTTGCTTCTACCCATCATGAGTTATTTGTGGTGTGACAATCTGATATTCACAGACCTTTTTAAAGGCTATCAGTCAGGACTTAACCCGCTGAAATTAATTTGCACTGCTGGCGGATGGGATGGCTTCCTAAATTCTGATGGATTCCAGCTGGTTTCTTGGCTTTCTATGCCTTTTTGCACCCCTTTTTCTTCATATGTCCAATACTTAGACCCTGTGTCATTCAACTTTATTAAATATAACTTGTTTTGTGAACACAATCACCTCGATTTCTTTGTATGTATGGCTTACTTAGGTTGTTACTGATATCTGGTGAAAATCTCAGGACAGTGGTTCCATCAGAAATATGTTTCATGAGAAAAATGTTGACATGTTCAATATTTATTTTTCCTGCTGTAGTTGGATTATGTTCAGTTGTCATTTATTTTCTTCAAACTTACACTTTAAAATTGAAAATCTGATGAGAATAAAACTGCAAATTTTTTTTCAAGTGACTATTTATACAAAGTGGAGGAGTTTAAGTATCCCCCAAGTGGAGGAGTTTAAGTATCTTGGGGTCTTGTTCACGAGTGAGGGGAAAATGGAGCGAGAGATCGACAGACGGATTGGAGCAGCATCTGCAGTGATGCGGACGTTGTACCGGTCTGTTGTGGTGAAGAGGGAGCTTAGTTCCAAGGCAAAGCTGTCGATTTACCAGTCAATCTACGTTCCTACTCTCACCTATGGTCACGAGCTTTGGGTAATGACCGAAAGAACGAGATCGCGGATACAAGCGGCTGAAATGAGCTTTCTCCGTAGGATTGCTGGACTCACCTTCAGAGATAAGGTGAGGAGCTCAGTCATCCGGGAGAGGCTCAGAGTAGAACCGCTGCTCCTCCACATTGAAAGGAGTCAGTTGAGGTGGTATGGGCATCTGATTAGGATGCCTCCTGGACGCCTCCCACTTGAGGTGTTTCAGGTACGTCACACTGGGAGGAGACCCCGGGGCAGACCCAGAACTCGGTAGAGAGACTATGTCTCCCAGCTGGTCTGGGAACGCCTTGGTATCCCCTCTGAAGAGCTGGAGCAGGTGGCTGGGGAGAGGGAAGTCTGGGCTTCTCTGCTTGAACTGCTGCCTCCGCGACCCGGACCTCCGGAAAAGCGGTAGAAGATGGATGGATGGATGGACTATTTATACAACTAATGGTCAGATTTCCTCTCTCTGAATGCTGCACAGCTCATTTTCTCTTATCACCTGCCTTAACTTCCTGTGTTTTGTCCAACAGTCCAAACCTTTCTGAAAGTTGCTTTCACGCTGTAAACAAACTGGACCAAGGTTCAGTTTGATCCGGACTGAGACCATCTCTTTCTGCCACCTCTTTGGTCTGGACCGTGGTTTTGCGGTGGAGGTTCCACACCTAAAATTTTGGTCCGAAATAAACTGAAAAGTCTAGACCAGGGATCTGCAACCTTTGCGAACCAAAGAGCCATTTTGCCCCTCTTGCACTAAAATAGAATTAGCTGAGAGCCACAACAGCATTTTGACCTTTAAAATAAAGAATATGCTGCTTATAAAGTTGTATATATACTTAGCTCTGAATATTCTTCTTCTTCTTCTTCTTCTTCTGGCTGCTTTCTTTAGGGGTCTCCACGGCTGATAAGCTACCTCTATCTCACCATATCCCTTGCATCTTCCTCTGTAACACCAACCCTCTCCATGGCCTCCTTCACTACATCCATAAATCTCATCTGTGGTCTTACTCTTTTCCTCCTGCCTGGCAGCTCCATCTTCAACATCCTTTGTCCAATATCTCCACTATCCCTGCTTTGCACATGTCCAAACCATCTCAGCCTTGCCTCTCTTACTTTGTCTCCAAACCGCTCAACCTGAGCTGTCCCTCTGATATACAGTGGGGCAAAAAAGTATTTAGTCAGCCACCAATTGTGCAAGTTCTCCCACTTAAAAGATGAGAGAGGTCTCCAATTTTCATCATAGATATACCTCAACTATGAGAGACAAGATGAGAAAAAAAAAATCCAGAAAATCACATTGAAGGATTTTTAATGAATTAATTGGTAAATTCCTCGATAAATAAGTATTTGGTCAATAACAAAAGTTCATCTCAATACTTTGTTATTATATACCCTTTGTTGGCAATGACAGAGGTCAAACGTTTTCTGTAAGTCTTCACAGGGTTTTCACACACTGTTGCTGGTATTTTGGCCCATTCCTCCATGCAGATCTCCTCTAGAGCAGTGATGTTTTGGGGCTGTCGCTGGGCAACACGCACTTTCAACTCCCTCCAAAGATTTTCTATGGGGTTGAGATCTGGAGACTGGCTAGGCCACTCCAGGACCTTGAAATGCTTCTTACGAAGCCACTCCTTCGTTGCCCGGGCGGTGTGTTTGGGATCATTGTCATGCTGAAAGACCCAGCCATGTTTCATCTTCAATGCCCTTGCTGATGGAAGGAGGTTTTCACACAAAATCTCACGATACATGGCCCCATTCATTCTTTCCTTTACACGGATCAGTCGTCCTGGTCCCTTTGCAGAAAAACAGCCCCAAAGCATGATGTTCCCACCCCCACGCTTCACAGTAGGTATGGTGTTCTTTCTCCTCCAAACACGACAAGTTGAGTTTTTACAATAAAGTTCTATTTTGATTTCATCTGACCATATGACATTCTCCCAATCCTCTTCTGGATCATCCAAATGCTCTCTAGCAAACTTCAGACGGGCCTGGACATGTACTGGCTTAAGCAGGGGGACACGTCTGGCACTGCAGGATTTGAGTCCCTGGCGGCGTAGTGTGTTACTGATGGTAGCCTTTGTTACTTTGGTCCCAGCTCTCTGCAAGTCATTCACTAGGTCCCCCCATGTGGTTCTGGGATTTTTGCTCACCGTTCTTGTGATCATTTTGACCCCACGGGGTGAGATCTTGCGTGGAGCCCCAGATCGAGGGAGATTATCAGTGGTCTTGTATGTCTTCCATTTTCTAATAATTGCTCCCACAGTTGATTTCTTCACACCAAGCTGCTTACCTATTGCAGATTCAGTCTTCCCAGCCTGGTGCAGGTCTACAATTTTGTTTCTGGTGTCCTTTGACAGCTCTTTGGTCTTGGCCATAGTGAAGTTTGGAGTCTGACTGTCTGAGGTTGTGGACAGGTGTCTTTTATACTGATAAAGAGTTCAAACAGGTGCCATTAATACAGGTAACGAGTGGAGGACAGAGGAGCCTCTTAAAGAAGAAGTTACAGGTCTGTGAGAGCCAGAAATCTTGCTTGTTTGTAGGTGACCAAATACTTACTTTACCCAGGAATTTACCAATTAATTCATTAAAAATCCTTCAATGTGATTTTCTGGATTTTTTTTTTCTCATTTTGTCTCTCATAGTTGAGGTATACCTATGATGAAAATTGGAGACCTCCGTCATCTTTTAAGTGGGAGAACTTGCACAATTGGTGGCTGACTAAATACTTTTTTTCCCCCACTGTACTCACTTCTAATCCTGTCCCTCTTGGTCACTCCCAATGAGAATCTTAGCATCTTCAGCTTTGCCACCTCAAGCTCTGCCTCCTGTTTTTTTGTCAGTACCACCGTCTCCAAACCACACATCAGAGCAGGTCTCACTACTGTCTTGTAAATCTTCCCTTTTACTCTTGCTGATATCCTTCTGTCACAAGTCCCCCCTGACACTTGTCTCCACCCATTCCACCCTGCCTGCACTCTCTTCTTCACCTCTCTTGTGCATTTTGCATTGCTTTGGATGGTTGACCCCATGTATTTAAACTCATCTACTTTCACTACCACTTCTCCTTCCATCTGCGCCATTACACCTGCCGCCCTCTCATTCACACTCACGTATTCTGTCTTGCTTCTACTGACTTTCATTCCTCTTCTCTCCAGAGCATACCTCCACCTGTCCAGGTTCTCTTCCACCTGCTCCCTACTCTCACTACAGATCACAATGCCGTCTGCAAATATCATGTTCCACGGAGACTCCTGCCTGACCTTGTCTGTCAGCCTCTCCATCACCATGGCAAACAAGAAGGGGCTCAGAGCCAATCCCTGATGTAATCCCACCCCCACCTTGAATCCATCTGTCACACCTACAGCACACCTCACCACTGTCTCACTGTCCTCATACATGTCCTGCACAACCCTCACATACTTCTCGGCTACTCCTGACTTTCTCATACAGTACAACACTTCCTCTCTTGGCATCCATTCATATGCTTTCTGTAGATCCACAAATACACAGTGCAACTCCTTCTGACCTTCTCTATACTTCTCCATCAACACTCTTAGAGCAAACATTGTATCTGTAGCACTCTTTCTTGGCATGAAACTGTACTGCTGCTCACTGATTGTCACTTATCCTCTTAACCAAGCTTCAACAACTCTTTCCCATATCTTCATAGTGTGGCTGATCAGCTTTATCCCTCTGCAGTTACTACAGCTCTGAGCATCACCTTTGTTCTTGAAAATTGGTACCAAAACACTTCTTCTCCACTCCTGGGGCATCCTCTCACTCTCCAAGATTGTGTTAAACAGTCTGGTTAAAAAGTCCACTGTGATCTCTCCTAAACATCTCCATACCTTCACAGGCATATCATCTAGACCAACCGCTTTTCCATTCTTCATCCTCTTCAAAGCTGCCGTCACTTTCGCCTTGATAATCCTCAGGACTTCCTTGTTCACCATCTTTCCTACATCCATCCTCCTCTCACTTATTTTCTTTATTCATCAGCTCCTCAAAGTACTCCTTCCACTTTCAACACACTCTCATTATTTGTTAGTACATTACCATTTCTGTCCTTAATCAGCCTAACCTGCTGCATGTCCTTCCCAGCTCGATCTCTCCATCTCACCCAGGGGTGTCCAATCATCTGCCACGGAGGGCCAAGACCCCACAGGCTTTATCACCAACCAGTGTCTTCAACAGCAGATTTCACTGAATTTCTTGCCACTGATTGCTGATAAGTGAAAACACCTGCTGAAGAGACTGGGTAGAAGACAAAACCTGCAGGGTCTTGGCCATGGAGGGCCAAGTCCTGACTACCTGACTACATCTCCCTGACTATTCCACTTTTTTCTTTGCTAACCTCTTCCTTTGAATACTTTCCTGTACCTCCTCATTCCACCACCACGTCTCCTTGTCTTCCTTCTTCAGTCCACTGGATACACCACATACCTTTCTATCCATTTCCCTCAATACTTTTGCTGTACTTTCCCAGTCATCTGGTAATTTTTCCCTACCACCTAGAACCTGTATCAACTCCTTCCTGAACTCTGTGTGACCTTCTTCCTTCTTTAACTTCCCCCACTTAATCTTTGGCTCGGCCTTCACTCTCTTCCTCTTCTTACTTTCCAAAGTCACCGTACAGACTACCATCCGATGTTGTCTAGCTACACTCTCCCCTGCCACCACCTTGCAGTCTCATATCTCTTTCAGATTTCTGCTTCTGCATAAGATGTAGTCCAACTGTGTGCACCTTCCTCCACTCTTGTAAGTCACCCTATGTTCCTCTTTCTTCTTGAATTATGTGTTCACCACAGCTCCATCCTTTTAGCAAAATCCACAACCATCTGTCCTTCCACATTTCTTTCCTTAAGACGATACCTACCCAGAACCTCCTCATCACCTCTGTTCCCTTCGCCTACAGCAGCTGTGGCGAAGGTGTAGTGTGGCCGACCATTGATCAGAGGGCCAGGGGTTCGATTCCCACTCGGTTTTCAGTCTGCATGTCAAAGTGTCCTTGAGCAAGACACTGAACCCCCAGTTGCTCCTGGTGGGTCAGGCCAGCGCCAATCTATGGTAGATCTGCTGCCATCAGTGTGTGAATGGGTGAATAGCAGGATCTGTAAAGCCCTTTGGTCATCTAGAGATGAGGAAAAAGCACTATGTAAGTGAACGCCATTTACCATTTACATGTCCATTACAATATGCTCCAATGACCACTTTCTCCACCTTCATCCAACTTACTCCAGAATTCCTCTTTCTCTTCTACCTGGCATCCAATTTGTGGGGCATACGCACTGATAACATTCAACATCACACCTTCGACTTGATTGATCTGGATGATGGTTCAGCTCAATCAGGTCCCACACCTCCAGACTGACAAACAGTTTCTTCCCCTGGGCCGTCTGAACTGCAAGCAGTCAGAGGCCCCACCCTCCTCCCTCCGACCACTCACATGCACAGAACTGAACTGATAATTTTAATTATCACAATAACACACCTGTCTTTGCACTCCACACTTTTATGTACCGGTACAGTATATTGACCCATCCATGAAGCCTCTACTATGTATATTTTCCATAATCCTTGGGCCATTTTACTCAGTTGTGTGTTCAATTGTGTGTTCTGCACTCCACACTCTTATGTACATAGTTCCATCTGCATAACCACTACCATACCTGTGTATATTTCCATAATCCTGGGCCATTTTTATTTTTATTTCAGTTGCGTATTTAATCATGTGTTTTGTAACCATGTTTTATCTAATTGTTCTCTCTTACTTTATTGCCCAGCAGCCTGGTGGAGCACCCACAATTTCGTTGTACTGTACAACTTTGCAATGGCAATAAAGCCTATTCTATTCTAGCTTCAAACTCATGATGTTGTCTGACTCCCATTTTACCTCCTGAACACTCTTCACATACTCTTCCTTCAAGATTACTCCTACTCCATTTCTCTTCCTATCTACACCATGGTACAACAGTTTAAATCCACCTCCAATGCTCCTAGCCTTGCTTCCCTTTCATCTGGTTTCTTGAACATACAGTATATCTACCTTTCTTCTCTCCATCATATCAGCTAACTCTGCCTTTACCAGTCATAGTCCCTACATTTAACGTCCCTGCTCTCACCTCCACACCTCTGCCTTTCCTTTTCTCTCTCTCTCTCTCTTAACATACCTCCCCCCTCTCCTAGCATTGGGGCTGAAGGGCCACATGTGGCTCTAGTGCCACAAGTTGCCAACTCCTGGTCTAGACCACAAGGGTTAGGTGTGAAAGCACCCTAAGTTTCCAGCTTCCATGAATTTTCTTGAATTCTAGCAGCAAACTTGACTTTCACAAGTACATACCTTGTCAAATACTTGCCATCTCAAGGATGTTAAACACATTCTTTTGTGTCTTTACGCCCACTCCCTCTGTGTTGTTTTCTGGCCTCATTATTTAATGAAAACTGAGCTTTATCAATTAATTCAAGGTTAACGACTAAGGTAAATACAGCATCAGTTCAACACAAACTTGACCTTTTAATGAAGTGCATTATTGTGAATCGGAATAATTGTTTTCATAAATGGGTACATTTGCAGAATAGATGTTACACGGTTAAAAACTGGTCTAGAAGAACTTTAAATGCAGCACCATGAGGATGAATCTTAAGATTTTAAAACTGTATAATTAAAGTCAGACTGCATTTTAACAGACATCCTACCAACCTGAATAATGTTCAGCCACAGCGCTGATGAGCAGATGGAGTGGCAGATCTTTACAAATGGTTTTGATTTGGCCTTTGCATGTCTGAAACGGTGAAAGCAGTTGGTGCTTTTAAAAATGTTGGAGTCCCCCCATTAAAAACAAAACATTTTCAATTTAGAGAGAAACTAAACATGCTTGACCAAAACCAAATGAGCAAAACTGAAATTTAAGAGGCCTGAGCTGGCGCCAACCAATGGATGCATGTTCTCAGATGCAAAGAAAAAAGCTTAATTCACTCGTATAAACTCTGCACAAACATGCAGACTTTTTTGTGGGATTAAATGGAGCTGCTTGCACAAGTGGACAATTCACTGTATCCAAGTTATTAACTCGGACAGGGTTCTGCAACCTGCAGCTTCTGAGCTATACAGTATGTGGCTCTTTTTACCCATAGCCAGTTGCTCCTCAAGGCCTTCATTAAAAAATTAAAAGCTTTCAGTGAAAAGAAGGCACAGATTTATGATAAAACAAAATTGAAATTCACTGGAACAATAAAACTGAAAATGTAGGCCAAAAAATACAGTTAGGGGAAAAAAAAAAAAACAAATTTTCAAAAAAAAATTTACTGCAAAAAGTTGCAGTTTTTTTAAGAACAATGTTGCAAATTTATGTGAAAAGTGCTACAAATTTTCCAGAAAAAATATTTATTACCTTTTTTCCAGTAAATTTGTAGAACTTTTCACTTACATTTACAAAGAAGAGTAGAACAAGTTTATTAAAAACGTAGAAAATTGATGCCAGAAATATGACAAATTTAGGGGAGGAAAGATGCAGTTTTTTGATAAAAACACTTGCAAACTTGCAACAACAACAAAAAATTCTGAAAAAAACCCACAAATTTACTGGAAACATTAAATGTGTGTGGGGGGGGGGGGGGTAAAAAAAATATCCATCCATCCATCCATCCATCTTCTACCGCTTTTCCGGAGGTCCGGGTCGCGGAGGCAGCAGTTCAAGCAGAGAAGCCCAGACTTCCCTCTCCCCAGCCACCTGCTCCAGCTCTTCAGAGGGGATACCAAGGCGTTCCCAGACTAGCTGGGAGACATAGTCTCTCCACCGAGTCCTGGGTCTGCCCCGGGGTCTCCTCCCAGTGGGACGTGCCTGAAACACCTCAAGTGGGAGGCGTCCAGGAGGCATCCTAATCAGATGCCCATACCACCTCAACTGACTCCTTTCAATGTGGAGGAGCAGCGGTTCTACTCTGAGCCTCTCCCGGATGACTGAGCTCCTCACCCTATCTCTGAGGGTGAGTCCAGCAATCCTACGGAGAAAGCTCATTTCAGCCGCTTGTATCCGCGATCTCGTTCTTTCGGTCATTACCCAAAGCTCGTGACCATAGGTGAGAGTAGGAACGTAGATTGACTGGTAAATCGACAGCTTTGCCTTAGAACTAAGCTCCCTCTTCACCACAACAGACCGGTACAACGTCCGCATCACTGCAGATGCTGCTCCAATCCGTCTGTCGATCTCTCGCTCCATTTTCCCCTCACTCGTGAACAAGACCCCAAGATACTTAAACTCCTCCACTTGGGGCAGGAGCCTGTCCCCAACCCGGAGAGGACAATCCACCTTTTTCCGGCTGAGGACCATGGACTCGGACTTGGAGGTGCTGATTCTCATCCCAGCCGCTTCACACTCAGCGGCAAACCGTCCCAGCAAGAGCTGTAGGTCATTGCTGGATGAAGCCAACAGGACAACATCATCTGCAAACAACAGAGATGAGATCCTGTGGTCACCAAGCATGACACCCTCCATTCCCTGGCTGCGCCTAGAAATCCTGTCCATAAAAATTATGAACAGGACCGGTGACAAAGGGCAGCCCTGGCGGAGTCCAACTCTCACTGGGAATGACTCCGACCGAGTGTTGGCAATGCGAACTAAACTCTCACAACGGTCGTACAGAGACCGAATAGCTCGTAACAACAAGCCCGATACCCCATACTCCCGAAGCACCCCCCACAAAAATCCACGAGGGACGCGGTCAAATGCCTTCTCCAAGTCCACAAAACACATGTAAACTGGTTGGGCAAACTCCCACGAACCCTCAAGAATTCTCGAGAGGGTAAAGAGCTGGTCCGATGTGCCACGGCCAGGACGAAAACCACATTGCTCCTCCTGAATCCGAGGTTCGACCAACGGCCGGACTCTCCTCTCCAATACCTTGGCATAGACCTTCCCAGGGAGGCTGAGGAGTGTGATCCCTCTAAAGTTGGAGCACACCCTCCGGTCCCCTTTTTTGAAGAGAGGAACCACCACCCCGGTTTGCCATGCCAAAGGCACTGCCCCCGACCTCCACGCAATGTTGCAGAGGCGTGTCAACCATGACAACCCAACAACATCCAGGGCCTTGAGGTACTCGGGGCGAATCTCGTCCACCCCCGGGGCCCGGCCACCAAGGAGATTTTTAACCACCTTGGCGACCTCAGCCCCTGTGATAGGCGAGTCATCCCCCTCGTCCCCAAACCCTGCTTCCTCTGTGGAAGGCGTATCAGTGGGATTGAGGAGATCCTCGAAGTATTCCTTCCACCGCCCGACGATATCCCCAGTTGAAGTCAACAGTGTCCCATCCGCACCATACACAGTGTGGACGGGGAGCTGCTTTCCCCTCCTGAGCCGCCGAACAGTTTGCCAGAATCTCTTTGAAGCCGACCGAAAGTCTTGTTCCATGGCCTCACCGAACTCCTCCCATACCCGGGTTTTTGCTTCAGCAACCACCCGAGCTGCACTCCGCTTGGCCTGCCGGTACACCTCAGCTGCTTCGGGAGTCCCACAAGCCAACCAAGCTTGATAGGACTCCTTCTTCAGCTTAATGGCCCCCCTCACCACTGGTGTCCACCACTTGGTTCGGGGGTTGCCACCACGAGATGCACCGGCCACCTTGCGGCCGCAGCTCTGGGCTGCCGCTTCAACAACAGAGGTGGAGAACATGGCCCATTCAGACTCCATGTCTCCAGACTCCCTCGGAATGTGGTTGAAGTTCTTCCGGAGGTGGGAGTTGAAGACCTCCCGGACAGGGGCCTCAGCCAGACGCTCCCAGCACACCCTCACTATACGTTTGGGTCTACCAGGTCTGAATGGCTTCCTCCCCTGCCATCGGATCCAACTCACCACCAGGTGGTGATCAGTTGACAGCTCTGCACCTCTCTTTACTCGGGTGTCCAAGACATACGGTCGCAGGTCTGATGATACGATAACAAAATCGATCATCGACCTGCGGCCTAGGGTGTCCTGGTGCCAGGTGCACATATGGACACCCTTATGCTTGAACATGGTGTTCGTTATAGACAGACTGTGGTTAGCACAGAAGTCCAATAACTGAACACCACTCGGGTTCAGATCGGGCAGGCCGTTCCTCCCAATCACCCCCCTCCAGGTTTCACTGTCGTTGCCCACGTGCGCATTGAAGTCCCCCAGTAGGACAATGGAGTCTCCAGGAGGAGCACCCTCCAGCACCCCAGTCACAGACTCCAAAAAGGGTGGGTACTCTGAAACATCATTTGGTGCATAGGCACAAATGATGGTCAGGACCCGTTTCCCAACCCGAAGGCGCAGGGAAGCAACCCTTTCGTCCACCGGGGAAAACTCCAATATAGAGGCAGCAAGGTGGGGCGATACAAGAATACCTACCCCTGCTCGTCGCCTCTCGCCCGGGGCAACTCCAGAAAAGGCCAAGCTCCAGCCCCTCTCCAGGAGACTGGTTCCGGAACCGGAGCTGTGTGTTGAGGTGAGGCCAACTATATCTAGCCGGTATCGCTCAATCTCGTACACCAGCTCAGGCTCCTTCCCCACCAGAGAGGTGACATTCCACGTACCAAAAGCCAGTTTAGAAAGCTTGGGATCAGTCCGCCAAGGTCTCCGCCTTTGACTGCCACCTAATCCACATAGCACCGGACTTCCATGATCCCTCCTGCAGGTGGTGAACCTACTGGAGGGCGGACCCATGTAACTCCTTCGGGCTGAGCCCGGCCGGGTCCCATGGGTGGAAACCCGGCCACCAGACGCTAGCCTTCGAGCCCCTCCCCCAGGCCTGGCTCCAGGGTGGGGCCCCGGTAACCCCATACCGGGCGGGGTACACTGAATCCTTGATATACAATTTATCATGAGAGTCTGTTGGATCGTTCTTCGTCTGGCCCTTCACCCAGGACCAGTTTGTCTTGGGAGACCCTATCAGAGGCAAATTGCCCCGGACAACATAGCTCCTGGGATCACTGGGGCACGCAAACCCCCCCACCACGATAAGGTGACGATCCATGAGGGGGTAAAAAAAAAAAAAAAAAAAAAAAAAAAAAAAATATGACAAGTTTATTTAAAAAGCCAAAATTTGATGCCAAAAATCTCACAAATTTTGGAAGAAAGTTGTAATTTTATCAGGAAAAGCCTCTTAATATTGATGGTGTCAGGCCAGTGTGCACCAGTAATGTTGCTGTTTTACCTTGGTTTTCAAGCTCAGACGTTTTTCTGGCTCCATGCGGATTTTGCGGTCAAAAATCTCTCAAAATGGCTCTTTTTGTAGTAGATGTTGCCGAGCCCTGAACTAGGAGGATCAAACGCAACTTCCATTTTAGAAGACAGTTTCTGTTGTGTATTTTTGTTGGGACATTTTCACACCTGAAAGTCTGCAAAAAGGTCCGGACCAAGGTTTGTATTTTAAGATAAGATAAGATAAGATAAGCCTTTATTAGTCCCACAACGGGGAAATTCCAGGATTGCAACAGCACAGGGATAGCAACACTCAGAGCAACAATCAGAAGGCAAGAAAAAAAACAAGCAAGCAAGAGCAGCTAATAAACATATGTACGTATTACTATAAAATATATATATATACACACACACACAGACACACAGTGCAGAGCATTGTAGCTGGATGGAATAAATATATGAATATATGAACACACAGTGCAGAGCATTGTAGCTAGATGGAATAAATATGTAAATATATAAACACCCACAGTACGGAGCATTGCAGCTAGGTGGAATAAATATGCAAGTATATAAACACACACAGTGCGGAGCAATGTAGCTAGATGGAATAATATGTAGATATATAAATATATAAACACACACAGTGCAGAGCATTGTTGCTAGATGGAATGAAACAGCATAACCGTCTACTTAGTTATCCTACATGGTATGATTATGTGCCCATACATATTCTCACCCTCCATAGCGACCGGTATTTTCCTAGTTGTATGCCGGAGGGGACCATTGTGTAAGTCTATTGCATCTTTTGCATTCAAAAAACTATTAGTTTGTTACGTCTTTTTGCTATCTCTGCGAGCAGCCCTGCTTAGGTTGTACAGTCTGACAGCCGTTGGTAGGAAGGACCTACGAAACCTCTCGGTTGTGCACCTGGGATGATGTAGTCTGCTGCTAAATGAGCTCCTCAGTGCATTCAGTATGTCCTGCATAGGGTGGAACTCGGACTCCAGCAGAGATGACAGTTTAGCCACCGTCCTTCTCTCTCCTATCTCCTCCATCGGATCAAGGCGCTGCCCCAGGACAGAGCTAGCTTTCTTAATCAGTTTGTTCAGTCTCTTCCTATCGGCTGCAGTAATGCCACTGCCCCAGCAGACCACTCCAAAAGTGATGGCTGATGCCACCACCGTGTCATAGAATGACTTCAGCAGCGCCCCTTGTACACCAAAAGACCTGAGTCTCCTCAGCAGGAACAGCCTGCGCTGTCCCTTCTTGTAGAGTGCATCAGTATTGTGTGACCAGTCTAGTTTATTGTTCAGATGAATACCCAGGTACTTATAGGATGTCACCATCTCGATGTCTGTTCCCTGTATATTTACTGGTACTGTGAGGGGCTGCCCATGC
Organism: Pholidichthys leucotaenia; assembly: GCA_020510985.1. Classification (NCBI taxonomy): domain Eukaryota; kingdom Metazoa; phylum Chordata; class Actinopteri; order Cichliformes; family Pholidichthyidae; genus Pholidichthys; species Pholidichthys leucotaenia. The sequence continues at coordinate 335,750,194 of CM035844.1, forward strand.
CTGCGGCAGTCCACCACCAGCTCCTTAGTTTTCCTCGCGTTGATCTGGAGGCAGTTCCGATGGCACCAGTCCACGAAGTCCTGGATAAGCCCTCTGTACTCAGCTTCATCTCCATTGGAGATGAGGCCAACGATCGCAGAGTCATCAGAGAACTTCTGTAGATGGCAGTGTGTTGTGTTGTGTGAGAAGTCCGCAGTATAAAGAGTGAACAGGAAGGGAGCCAGCACCGTTCCCTGGGGGGCCCCCGTGCTACTGATGATCGTGTCGGACACACAGTCCCGGGTTCTCACAAACTGAGGCCGGTTCGTGAGGTAGTCCAGGATCCATGATGACAGGTGCTGGTCCACCCCTGCGCGCAGCAGCTTGTCCTTCAGGATCATCGGTTGGATGGTGTTGAAAGCACTGGAGAAGTCAAAGAACATGATCCTCACCATATTCCCGGGCTTCTCCAGGTGGGACAGAGAACGGTGAAGGAGGAAGATCACCGCATCCTCCACCCCAATGCCATGCTGGTAGGCGAACTGGAGTGGATCCATCGCTGGTTCCACCAGGGGGCGGAGGTGAGCAAGGAGCAGTCTCTCCAGGGTCTTCATCAAGTGGGACGTTTTTGTTACATTGTCTACATTTGGTCCGGTTAAGTTTTTTAATTCATGGTTTATTTGTTAGGGACAAACAGAATATACATAGATAAACTAAAAATAGTCATCTGATGCAAGTATCACAGTGTTTATGGCAGTTGCTTGGTTTTGGTTGTTTGGTTTCACACTGCTCTTTATCCAAACGAACCATGCAGCTTCACCTGATACCCCTACTTCTTGTTGTCATGACAACGTTTGTGTTGTTAGCACAGACCAGTAGTTAGCAAACATGCTACTCACCCTTCGAGGTGTTTTCTGCAGCTCCAGACACATTGGTAACCGCACTTCAAGTTGAAACTGGTTCAGACTTCATCATATTAGTTGATGAACTTCTCACTTTGAATTAAAACAAGTTGTGGGAATGTGTTCCAGGTAGAATCTTTTAAAAAACTCTTGCTAGGCGGTTATACCACAATTAGTTCTAAATAAATTAGTTAATTGCCATAACTGTTAGTGGCATCTTCTTATACTGTATGAAAGAATTGTAATGCTGTGTTGTGTGCCTTAACTTATACAGTGAGGTGCTGTTTGAAAAGAGAGACTTCACATCCCAGAAATTGTGCTGTTGTGTTCTGGGATCATGCTAACAGCTAGCCACATTAACTGTGTTATTTTACTTCCAAAGCTTGTTACCACAAAATTTAATCTCTCACAATCCTTCAGTTCCTACTGAAGCCTCACAGAGTAGTTAGTACGGTACATGCCTCTGACTTGGTGTGCAGGTATCAATAAGAAGGTGGCAAAGAGAATATAAACAAAAGTAGAAATACCGATGCAGGCTAGCTTCCACACAGACAAGCCGCCACTCAAACGCTGGGTCCCTTACCAACAAGACAGATGAGCTGTGGTTGGATTTATTATCCCAGTCAGCCCCTTGCACTAGCTGTACAATGACAATAATTGAAAAGTAGCTTCAACTCAGTTGTTGAGCGCTAGCTTACTAGCTAGGAAGCCATCACTGCAATGCTGTATACGTGATACTACACTCTCGTTTGTGGAATATTGTATGGATGGATAGAAAATAAACACTTTTTTAAAATGGGTTATTAACTGAAAAATTTTGTTTTCGTAGGTTTTAATCTTCTGCAATACTTCTATTGGCCACGTGATTATCGAAAAACATATTAAAACACTCACTTCTGTTAAAAAAAAAATACACAGCCTTTATATTGTTTTTGTGTCTGAAAAGCTGTTTTAACTCTTCTGGGTTTGTTCCTGGTTGTCAACAAAAATTAAGCCCATCCTTGATACCCACCTGCTGCTTTATTATTGGCCAGCCAAGCTGTCTGTCTGAGGCATTGCCTTCAGCGCTAACATTGCTGCTAGGAAGCTTGCTTACCAAAATCCAGGCTTATATTATTTTCTTTCAACTTTAGTCACCCTACTATAATATATCTTGCATCATTCTGGCTTATTTTATTATACTGTGACGTGGGCAAGGTTCACACAAAGAAAGGAGCAAATAGTTGCGACGAACAGGCTTTATTATAACACACCACTAACCCCCAGAACAACCATAACTACACTGAACACCAGAACAGGCGGGAAAACCCCCCTTCTCCCCCTCAAAGCATGCTTGGAAATCCCCGCCCCCTTAGACATGGCCCCGACGTTACACTGCCCTCCCCTGGACTGGTTTCTGTCCCCAGAAAACCCAAGTTCACCCTCAGAAGTCCAACACAAGCTCATCCAGGTGTCGGGGCAGCCTTCGGTGCCGGCGACCAACACGTGCAGGCCTCCCAGTGTCCATCTGAGTCTCGGTCGGGGTATGTGGTCGGGATGAAAGCTCCGGCTCTTCCACCAGCAGTGCAGATGGCTGATACGGGGCGAGACGGTCACGGTGAAGGACCACGACCCGGTCCCTTTTCCTAAGCCTCACCCTGTACACCACATCCGACAGTCTCTGCAGAACCACGCACGGTCCCGACCAATGGCTTGCCAGTTTCGGTGATCGTCCTCTTTTTCTCTCAGGGCAGAAAACCCAGACTCGATCTCCCGGTGCAAAGTCCCTCCCCTGGCAGCGGGAGTCATACGCTCGCTTCTGCCAACCCCCCGCCGCTGCCAGGGCCTCCCGAGCCAGTTCATGCACCATGTAGAGACGTTCTTTCAAATAAAAAAAATAATCCAACCCGGGTTTTCCCTCCACCTCCGGCTCCAGGGGGGGGCTGAATACCAAATCCACCGGTGTGCGCAGCTCGCGTCCAAACATGAGTGCTGCAGGGGTGCACCGAGTAGATTCCTGAGCTGCCATCCGGTACGCCCACAAAACAAGAGGCAGATGCAGGTCACAGTCTCGCTGTCGCTGGTCCACTAGGATAGCGAGCTGGGTGGTGAGGGTCCGGTTGAATCGTTCGACCAGGCCGTCGCTCTGTGGATGCAGCGGGGTGGTCCGGGTTTTCCGGATGCCCAGCCGCTTGCAGACCTCTCCGAAGACCTCCGCCTCGAAGTTCCGACCCTGGCTGCTGTGTAGCTCCTCCGGTGCGCCAAACCGACAGAACATCTCGTCCACCAGCTTTGATGCCGTCGTAGCGGCGCTTTGGTCCGGGACTGCATACGCCTCTGGCCACTTAGTGAAATAATCCATCGCGACCAGCACGTAGCGGTTCCCCCGGTCCGTGGCCGGGAAAGGGCCCAGGATGTCCACTCCCACTCGCTCCATCGGTGCTCCCACCCGGTACTGCTGCAGGGGAGCGTGGGATCGCTGAGTTGGCCCTTTCTGAGCTGTGCACGTGTTGCAGCGGTGAACGTGGAGCTCCACGTCCTGATGACAGCCGGGCCAGTAGAACCGGGCCCGAAGGCGCTGCAGCGTCTTTGTCACTCCGAAGTGGCCCGCTCCTACCGCCCCATGAACCAGCTGGAGTACGTTGGGCCGGAGTCGACGAGGAACCAGCAGCTGCCAGACGTGCCGCTGCCCAGCTGGAGTCTGCCACTGTCGATACACCACGCCCTCGTGGCAGCGGAGGTTGGCCCACTGGGAGTGTAGGACCTTAGTCTCTGGGTCCAGTGGTGACACAACCTCCCAGGCGGGCCGCTGTCCTGCATCCAGCCACTGCCGAACCCGCGAAATGACCGGGTCTCTGTCCTGCTCGCTCTGCAGCTGCTGCGTGCCAAGGACCTCTGTGACGTCATCGCTGGGGAGAGCTGCCTGATCATCCGAGGGGGGGCTGCGCGTCGCTGCATTATTCCTGCTCACAGCGGCCCAGAGAGCAGCAGCCCGTGGGACGGCTTGGTCTCGATCTTCAGCCCGTTGGCAGTGACGACACTCCTCTGTCGCACAGGGGCGCCGAGACAGCGCGTCAGCGTTGGCATGGAGGCGGCCTGCCCGATGCACAATCTGGAAATTATAATCCCGCAGTGCCTCCAGCCATCTCGCCAACTGTCCATTTGGCTCTTTGAAGTTTAATAGCCAGGTCAGGGAAGCGTGATCCGTCCTGAGCTGGAACCTCCCCCCGTACACATACGGGCGAAAATGACGCAGTCCTTGAATGACAGCCAACAGCTCTCTGCGAGTCACATAGTAATTCCTCTCGGCTCTGCTGAGTGTGCGGCTGAAAAAAGCGACTGCCTGCTCTCCCTGTTCTCCCTCCTGGGATAACACCGCCCCGATGCCCTGGTTGCTGGCGTCCATGTCCACAATGAACGGGCGGTTCGGATCAGGATACTGCAGGATGGGGGCTCCGATGAGCGCTGCACGGAGCTGAGAGAAAGCAGCAGCACAGCTGTCACTCCACTGAAACGTGCGTCCTTTCTGCGTCAGCTGATGCAGCGGGCTGGCGATGGTGGCAAAGTTTTTCACAAACCTCCTATAATAGGAGGCCAATCCAAGAAAACTCCTCAGCTCTCCCATGTTCCGCGGCACTGGCCAGTCTCTCACCGCTGCCACTTTTTCTGGATCGGTGGCGACCCCCGCTGCGCTGACGATGTGGCCCAGGAAAGTGGTCTCCCGCCGGAACAGGTGGCATTTTCTAGGATGTAACCGTAGCCTCGCCTGTTGGATGGCACCCAGCACCTCTCGGAGATTTGACAGGGTGCTGTCAAAATCAGCTGCATGCACCAGTAGGTCATCCAGGTAAACAATGCAGCGACTCCGGGGCACGTGAGCCAGCACTCGCTCCATCAAGCGTTCAAAGGTGGCCGGAGCGTTGCAGAGTCCAAACGGCATCACTTTAAACTGGTACAGTCCCTGCCCGATGGAGAAAGCTGTCTTCTGGCGGGCCTCGGGTGACAGCTCTACCTGCCAATAGCCGCTGCGTAGATCCAGCGAGCTGAACCAGCTGGAGCCGGTGATGTGGTCCAGTGCGTCATCGATGCGGGGCAGGGGGTAGGAATCCTTCCGGGTGACGTCATTCAGGCGCCGGTAATCCACACAGAACTGCCATGACCCGTCCTTCTTCTTGACCAGCACCACAGGCGCCGCCCAGGGGCTGCTGGAGGGCTCAATAACATCTGCCTCCAGCATTTCTCGCACTTTTTGTTCCGCCACTGCCCGCCTTGAAAAGGGCAGCCGACGTGGGCGGAGCCGAATCGGCCTGGCCTCACCGGTGTCGATCTCATGCTGCACCAAGCCGGTCCGGCTGCATTCTTCATCCTTCGCGGCGAAAACACCCATATAACAGTCCAATAGCTCCCGCAGCTGGCGTCTCTGTTCCGGGTCCAGCCCGCCGCAGCTCCGCTGAAATAATTCCTCGACCGCCTGCTGCGTCTCTGCTGACACGCTGACCCCTCCCCCTGCTGTCCCTGTGTGTGTTCATGCTCTCTCTGACCGCGCTGGTGGCGTCATCGTGTCCGGTCCTCGCGGTGGCCTGCCTGGTCCTGCCTGGTCCGGTCCATCTTGGTGATCCCTCGATCGTGCAGGCCCCCGTGTTCCTTCTCTGGGTCTTGCTGTGGAGCGTGATGGTCCGGTTTCCCAGCTGGAGGGACAGTCCGGTGGTGTTGATCTTAGCGTTCCAGGCTGTGAGCAGGTCTAGTCCAATAATACAGGGGTCTTGGATGTCAGCCAGCCAGAACGGGTGTTTTATGTTCTGACCGGCCACCCCCACCACCAGAACTCTCCGCCTCCTCAGTCTGGCGCGCTCACCGGTAGCCGTGGTGACGCAGCGCTTGGTGGGTTCCCACCCCCGTGGGGCCGTCTTGTTTGTGCCCGGCAGCACACCGGGTCGGACCAAGGAGATTGTAGAGCCGGTGTCAATCAGGGCCCGGATCGACGTCTTCCCCAAGCTGCACTGTAGATACATCCCTGGAGAGTGTCCAATTCGGCCCACGCGTGGTACCAGCTCCTCGGGGGAAACATCTGCGGGAGGCGGCCTGTCCCCATTCACGCCACCTCGCTCTAGTTTAACGCCGGCGAGGGGCCAGTTTGCCGTGGGGTGGGTGCGGGGCAGTACCGTGCGATGTGTCCCAGCTCTCCGCAGCGGAAGCACCCTTCCTCGTGCCGCCACGGCCATCTTCTCCGTGGACGCGCCGCCGTGGTCTGTCGTAATTCCTCCTCTTCCTCCTCGCTCTCAGCCGTGACCTGGAAGGTTCTTTGACTGCGCATTGGTGCTTCAATTGTGCGATTCATCAGCGGCTCCACCCGCTCTGCTTCTGCCACTGCAGCCTCCCAGTCGCTCGCTGCGTGGATCTGTACGTGGCTCTGGAGCTGGGCCGGGCGGAGACCTTGAATGAAGTTCCGGAGGGCGAGCTTCTCTACTAATCTGGGTAGCTGCGCCGGGTTAGCAGCCGTATGTCTGCAGCATAGGCCCCTAGGCTTTCCTGGATGCTTCGACGGCGGCGGGTCGGCTGTTCCTGGGCATGCTCAGCGTCCGCCGCTCTCCCAAATCGTCTCCGGAGCGCCCTTTGTAGCGCTGGCCAGCTGTAGCGCTCCTCAGGCCGGAGATCAGAGAGCGTAAAGAGAGCCCTCCCTTCCAAGGCCAGTGCGACTTGCACGGCGGTTTCCTCTGGTGACCAGCCGTTCAGCGCAGCGGCCAGCTCGACCTGGGTCAGGTAGTCATCCAACGTGGTCTCGCCGTTGAAGCGGGGGATCTTGGCCCGCTGCCGGACGGATGGGACGGTCGCTTCCTGATCGATCGCCACTCCTGATTGCCGTGAGATCGCCAGCCCGCCCTGTCCTGAAAAGGGCAGGATGCGGGGCTGGTTTGCACTGTTCTGCCCGCTCTGTCTTGAAAAAGGCAGGAGTCGGGGTGCACTGGCCCCGTCAGGTCCTCTGCTTCGTTCGTCCCTGCTCCCGGCTCCCGGGGGTGGTGTCTCGGTCCCATCGTCCGTCGTCAGCTGAGCAATGAGTTGCTCTAGCTGCTGGATCTCCACTCTGATCCTGGCTTCCATCTGCAAAATCCCACTTCTGACACCAGTGTGACGTGGGCAAGGTTCACACAAAGAAAGGAGCAGATAGTTGTGACGAACAGGCTTTATTATAACACACCACTAACCCCCAGAACAACCATAACTACACTGAACACCAGAACAGGCGGGAAAACCCCCCTTCTCCCCCTCAAAGCATGCTGGGAAATCCCTGCCCCCTTAGACATGGCCCCGACGTTACAATACTTTTGCGGTGATGCTACAATGATGCATTAGCATTAACGTAGCTAGACAGTCACTAGCAGCTAGCTAGTATCAGCTAGGTGCCTTGGGCCATCATTCACTAATTTATGAATGTTTCTGTGCTTATTGTTTTCCAGGGAGTGGTCATATCCTATCAACCACTGAAATCACACACCCCTGTCCACCAGAGATTCTTTATTTCATTCATTCTTTAAGAAAAAATATGTTAGTTGGCCCCAGAGCTAGGAGATAGCCAGCAAAGATTAGCAATAGTGGCATAGTGGGCATTTAAGGCAAGGTAAGTTTATTTGTAGCACATTTTATGTACAAGACAATTCAGAGTGCTTTACATAAAACATTAAAACATTCCAGCAAGTTGCAAAAGAAATACATGAGAATTTAAAAGCAAACTAAAAAATAAAGAGAAATAGAAACAAGCTAAAATAGAATAAGACAAAGTGCAAGAAATAAAAGTTACAGTGCATTGTGGGAGATTAACACTTGTTCTACTGAATGGCAGAAGCAAATAGGAAAGTTTTTAACCTTGATTTAGAGACGTGTATTGAAACAAGCCATTCTGTATCAGGCTGCAAAAGATGATTCACAGTGATGTTGCAATTTTGCCAAAATATGTCACAAACATTTCATTAACACCTGTGTGAACTGTCAAAATGTGGGAAAAAGTGTAGCCAGTGACCCCTTTAATGAGTTCATCATCTCATTTGCTAGTTTTGTCCTCTTCATAATGTCATGAACGGGGCTGTTGTTTCCTGCCCTGTTTCGTGACCTGTGGCTTTAGCCTCTGATTGTTATCATTTCCAGCTGGCAGATTATTGGAACCTCTGCCAGTCTACAGCCACGACCCTCCTCTCTCCTCTCTCTGCCAGGCACCTATCAGCTGATTGCCATCACCTGGGTTTCCACACACACATACATGCACTCGCAGGCACACACACATTGTCATTCATTCACTGTCTCTGTTGCCGCGCTCCTGTTTCCACTTGCCACTCATTAGTCTCTGGGGATATTTCTGGGTGGCAGTGGAAACACTCAGTGCGTCGGCATCAGCCTCCTTGGGATGATCAGGCTCGCTCGTGTTTGGACTTCTAAGTGTAGTTTCTCCCCAGAGCTGTTCCACTCTGACATTTATGTAAGTCTCCCTTCTATTATTTCCAGCCCTTTTTTCTCCACTGCCCAGTCCACTCTGGGAGCACGTGGGGGAATGCCATTAGAATTTGTAGCTGGTCATCCTCCCAACATTACTCATCTTGAACAGTTTCATGGACACAGTTGTATGTTGTTTTCCACTTGTTAATAAAACACGTAACTTCACCTGCGCCTTGGGTTCGTATTAATTCATTTGTGTGTGCATTTACACACACATATGACACATAATATGGCATTGCATTCATTTGATAAACTAGAAAAGCACTCGGAGAGCGCAGACCTCCGCCAAGTGCCACAGTTCCCCCTCATACAGTGTTTGTGTGTACGTTTTCAGATTCCTTGAACATGAAAACATATGACTAGCAATTGGATTCACAATGATAGGATTAGTGGTTGAGTAGTAAAAGCATTACCTCCTTGGCGGAGGTAATAAACTGAAGTGTTGGTGTTGTGTCCATCTCCTTCATGTGCAAAGTCCCAGGCTGCGAGCGTTTTCATAGATCACTGAAAGCAGCACTGAGTGCTTCACTGACGGATGCAAATTGGGTAGACTGGTTGCTTGGGTTTTATTGGGTTTGCGCTCCGCGGAAAAAAAGAGGATTTGGAAGCTTCCCCGGCAGAGAGCTGGTTTTTGCGCAGCCCCTATGGCTGGCCGGGGAATTTCTGCCAAATAATCCAGTGGCGGACAGCTGCCAGTCTCAACTTTTGCAGTGTTGCGCAAACACAGGCACGCTGGCGGGCCCTGCCCACCACAGTTTTCCGCGTGCTTTTGTGCCTAAAACTTTGAAGAAGGCGGAGTTTGTGAGTTTGTGTTGGTCAGACACGACGACCAGGGCCCTGTATTGCCCCTGCACACATGTTAAAAATGGCCGTATCTCACAATGTTAAAGAATCCTTTAAAAAATTCCTGTATCCAGACGGTGATCCGGATCATCCCCAAAATTTAATCAGTTCTTCCTTGTACCATTTCCAACAACGCCTGAAAGTTTCATCGAAATCCGTCCAAAACTTTTGGAGTTATCTTGCTAACCAACAGACAAACAAACAGACAAACGCTGGCAAAAACATAACCTCCTCCTGGCCTTCGGCCTGGCGGAGGTAATTATGGCTCAATGTAAAGTAAAATAGACAAAAAATAGCATCCATTTTATGGCATGCCCACCTTGTACAGTCATGAGCATCATGAGTTTCAGAATTTGATTTGTTAAAATACAGCTAAGATGACTGAGTTGGATAAAGCAGCAGGAACAGCTACACTCCATATTCTACTTCAGGTCAGTATTTCATATTGTCTTGCTAATATGAATATGTTATAGCTTATTTTTGCATTGTACATCATTATATTCAGGTACATAATTGTGCTCTGGCGCCATACAATTGGGTTTTCAGAGAGCAGAAGTGGCCTGGGCTCCATTCTCTGCCCATTTCACTAATGTCTGTTGCGTTTGAATGTGATGAGAGGGTCTGAAGTAATTGGCTACATTTCAGTTTGCCCCAAAGTCCACCTGCCAATTATGCATTCACCCTGCTCAGGACAGATTTCCATATCATGCTGTGCTTCAGTGTGTCAGGATTACACCTTCAGCAGCGGCCACAAAAGTAAATTTGTGATACCTGCACAGGCTGAGGGTTTGGGATAAATTAGTCATTGTAGCAACAGGGAAGCTGATATATTTGTGTAGGTAAGTCATCCGGGAAACCTTCTTTGTGCCACTGTAGGAAAGCTTGTTCATTATGAAAATCAAGAGAAAGTCAAACTAGTTTTACAGAAGGCTAGTTCAGCAAGCCAAATGACTGAAATAAATGAGATGAAGAAGGACTTGCAACCTCCAAATGCATAAAGATGGGGATATTTCTGCCACTTTATACATTTAGATAAAAAAAATAGTTGTAACAAAGAATTAACAACAGGCTGTAACCACAGCAGGGATGCTGCTACACTTTGTAGTCATAAAACTTTATATCTAATAAATGGAGTTAGTTCGAGTTATGAAGTCAGTTCTTGATCAGCATTTTGCCTTCTTCATAGTATATTCATGATATCCCATGATCTCAAGTGTATTAAAGAACACTCATTGTGATTGATCTTTTGAATTGCCCATTAATCGTGATTAATCACACTTTAATCACAATTTTTTCCTATATAATGTACCTTAAATTAGTTATTTTTCAAGTTTTTATACTATTATGAACATAGGAGTGGACAAATGTCTTTGCTTTCTGCAACTGCAGATTTATTTCAAGCTTTCAACATGTCGAAAAAAAAATGATAAAAAACCTATCCAGAATATTCTCCAGAAAAACCTCATAAGTACTGCAGAAATACTGCCTGTGCAGATAACAGATGGACAGCGCATTTTGCTCTCATTGTAGCATCACGCACAGTACTGACCCAATTCAGTGTCCAACTTTACTCTTGTAGTAAACATCCACTGGTTTTTTAAGCAGCTGAACACAAAATAGTGGATCAGTCGTCACAACAGACACAATTGACCCCCTCTCTTTTACACAAGGTCTCGCTCTCTTAACCACATCTGACATAGAACCACTTTGATTTAAAAAAGAGAAAGGAAAAACTATGAGGATCGCATCAATAAAGTACCAGTGGTGCGCCGGCAGGGTTTCTGGCTTTCCGACTTGCTTGTTGTTGGTGTGGCAGGCCTCTGTTCCCCTGGGGTGCATCTTGGTTCCTCACAGTGCGGTTTCAGGAGGGCCCTCATCCAACACAGTGCTGGTTGTTCGCAGCTCACTTGGTAATCTATGTTGAAGGTTTGTTGGTTGTGAAGTTGCAGCTAGCAGGTGGTACTATAGATTGGGTGTACTGCAGTGGTAACTGAATTTAGATCCACAGTAAACACAAATTACTTTGCTCTTGTCATGAGAACCATTTCGCAATGAGCAACCTGAACTTGCCATTTAAAATCTTCTTATCTTTATCCATTTTGGCTCATTGAGGTGTTTATCCCATGTTGCAATCCTGCACATGTTCCTTTGCTTTACTTCCTTCCGTCTTAAATATGGAAAGCAAAGAAGGTCCAAGACCCATGCTTACGCTCATGAATAAATTGATAAAATTGATTGTGATTACTTGGGTGGGTATGTGATTAAAACTTGCACACATACAGTATGCTCCACCAGTCACTGTTTATATATACATACCCTACATACATTTCTAGAGTCCGGTCATTTTAGTCGAGCAGCCTGCTAACTAGCGCTCAGTTGGTAGCTTCCCTTTGTTTACATTCTCTTCATCATCTTCTCTTGGGATCGTTAAAAGAAGTAAAGCATGAATCAGAAGCATGCATTTCACTGTGAGGTTTTACTCTAAACTTTGAAGTAACTAATTTTAAAAGTGAAATGGTGCAGCTAACCATGCTAACTGTTAGCATGAACCCAAAAGACAACATGTTTTCCTGAGCTGTGACATTGGTCTCTTTTCAAACAGCATCTCATTGTTGAATTTAAGGCACACAGCACATTTCAGTTATCACATATTGATAGTTTTAGTATGATGTCAACATGCCTGATATGCTGGAGATGAAGCCGCCGCATTAAGCAGAGAAATGTTGAACTACTGTGCTAACAGTGGTTGTATGGCGCTCATTGTACAAACACTGGTAGGAGGGACAAACAAGGATGTTTGTTTAACCCACCTTTCAAAACAACCTTCTGACCAAGTTTCATAGAACTACTTTCAGCAGCTCAACATTAGCTCATAATTTTGACCAGCCCCAGCTGAAATGACAAAATCCACTCTCCCTGCCTTCCTGCAATCTCCATGACATGCTCAGAGCTCAGTACGGCCACACACTTGGTTGTGTTCATGCTCTTTCTCTGAGTCAACAGTGTCAGCTCAGCTTCGTCGTTTGCCTTTCCGTACACTAGCTGAGTACTAGCATTACCGGGTCGAGTGTGCCACCGACTACTGCAGTGTTGTCCCAACTCCCGCTTGTCTCCAAATCAGGGTTCCGCTTCTCCATCACAGCTAATTGTCATTGGAACACTGTCTAGAGTCATTATCAAGAGTTTTACTTTAAGTTTCAAAGGTATTCACACTTGCTTGGCAGCACGGTACAGTGGTTAGCACTGTTTCCTAACAGCTAGAAGGTACCAGGTTTGAATCCCCAGCCTGGCAGGGGTGGGAACCTTTCTGTGTGGAGTTTGCATGTGCTTCCTGTGCTGTGTGGGTTTACTCTGGGCGCTCCGGTTTCCTCCCACAATCCAAAGACATGCATGTTAGGTTAATTGGTGATTCTAAATTGTCCCTAGGTATCTGTCTCTGGCCCTCACCCTGGATTTACACTAACTACAGATGCAGTGCATTACGGCTGTGATCCGGCCTCCACAGCAAATAGCTCCCATTCTCATCAATTTTCTAATCTCCACCTGGTCCGGACCACTGCGGAACGAATCCGGCTTGTCAGATTCGGTTCGCTAATGAAATGCAATAAATCTATTTTTGATGGATGCTGGATACAATCCGCAAAGAAATCTCACGGTATCTCGAGGTATTTAATAGTCGTTTGATCATTAAGATAAGATAAGGTAAGATAAGATAAGATAAGCCTTTATTAGTCCCACAATGGGGAAATTCCAGGATTGCAACAGCACAGGGATAGCAACACTCAGAGCAATAATTAAGAAGATACGGAAGATATAAATAAGAGCAGTGGATATACATACATACACATAAATATATAAATATATATACAAAGTGTGGAGCATTGTAGCAAGATGGAATAAACAGCATAACCGTCTGCTTAGTTATCCTACATAATATGAATATGTACCCATACATATTGTCACCCTCCGTAACGACCGATATTGTCCTAGTTGTATATACTGGAGGGGACCATTGTGTAAGTCTATTGCGTCTTTTACATTCAATACTATTAGGCCATCATGTTTTTTTGCTATCTCTGCGAGCAGTCCTGCTTAGGTTATACAGTCTGACAGGTGTAGGTAGGAAGGACCTGCAAAACCTCTCGGTTGCGCACCTAGGATGATGTAGTCTGCTGCTAAATGAGCTCCTCAGTGCGTTCAGTATGTCCTGCATAGGGTGGGACTCGGACTCCAGCAGAGATGACAGTTTAGCCACCATCCTTCTCTCTCCCATCTCCTCCACTGGGTCAGGGCGCTGCCCCAGGACAGAGCTAGCTTTCTTGATCAGTTTGTTCAGTCTCTTCCTATCGGCTGCTGTAATGCCACTGCCCCAGCAGACCACTCCAGAAGTGATGGCTGATGCCACCACCGTGTCGTAGAATGTCTTCAGCAGCGCCCCTTGTACACCAAAAGACCTGAGTCTCCTCAGTAGGAACAGCCTTAAAAACGATTTAAGGATCATCCATTGTTTTCTGAGGTCTACTCCTCCACCACTGTGTCAGAGAAAGTAAAAACTGGACTTAACATACAGATGTTTCATAGAATTAATATTAATGGGCTACTTACAGCATGCTTTATTTAGAGCCCAAAAATCCAGGTGGGGAGCCATTACATCACACTTCCTTGTCATCACGTGATCATGATCAGTTCATCTCGGTCTCTCTTGGGTCTTTCTTGAGACCTCGCGTTGTTTTGTATAATTCTCGCATGATCTTGTATTTCAGACTCTGTTCTCATCCATGCCGCTGCAAAACACAAACAGATTTGGTAAGGACAGATGCAAGGGGCCATCCACACTGCATCTGCAACGTACTGCATCTGCAGTCAGTGTAAATCCTGGGTTAGAATAGAGGGTAGTGAAGCGCGTTAAGTGATCTTTGAGACTAGAAAAAGTGCTATATAAGCACAAGTCATTATCCTTACCCTTATCCCTTTTTTTGCTCCATTGCATGAGTAAACAAATGGTAGCCATGTTGGAGGAGATCCCACTGGATGTCACGAGATTGAAAACTATTAATAATAAGAAGCCACAAAGTTGTCATTATTAATGATTATGAGAGCACAGCTAAAGTGGAGTGATGCATAGTGGGGAAAATAAGTATATGATCCCCTGCTGAATTTGTAAGTTTACTCCTTACAAACAAATGAACAGTGCTTAATTTTTATGGTAGGTTCATTTTAACAGAGCCAGAAGATCAACAAAAAAAAAAAAATCAAGAAAAATATTAAAATAAGGGTTATAAATTAATTTGCATTTGATCGAAGGAAAAAAGTATTTGATCCTCAAGCAAAACATAACTTGGTACTTGGTGGAGAAACCCTTGTTGGCAGACACAGAGGTCAAACGTTTCTTGTAGTTGCTCACCAGGTGTTGCTCACATCTCAGGAGGAATTTTGGTCCACTCCTCTTTACAGATACTCTCCAAATCCTGAAGGTTTTGAAACTGTCACTTGGTAACTCAAAGTTTCAGCTCCCTTCACAGATTTTTTTTATTTTATTTTTTGGTGGGGTGGGGAGGATTAAGGTCTGGAGACTGGCCTAGACCACTCCAGGACCCTTAATGTGCTTCTTCTTGAGCTACTCCTTTGTTGCTCTGTCCGTATGTTTTGGGTCACTGTCATGCTGGAAGACCCATTCACAACCCCATCATCAGTGTTCTGGATAAGGCCAGGAGGTTCTCATCCAAGATTCTACAGTACATGGCCCCTTTCATCAGCCCCCCAATGTGGTCTGAAGTCTTCTTGTACTCTTAGCAGAGAAACAGATCCCAAAGCAGAATGGTTTCCATCCTCCATGTTTAACAGTGGGGCTGGTGCTCTTGGAGTCAATATTCCACATTTTCTCTGCCTCCCCCCACACTGCGAGTCGAGTCAATGCCAAAGAGCTCAATTTTTGTCTCATCTGACCACACCAATTCTCCCCAAGCTTTCTCCTGAATCATTCAGGTGTTCACTGGCAAACTTCAGATGTGCCTTCCTTGAGCAGGGGGGACTTTGCGAGCACTGCAGGATCTCAATCATTATGACGAAGTGTTGTTTACCCAATGGTTTTCTTGGTGATTGTGGTCCCAACTCCCCTGAGATCATTAACAAGCTCCTACTGTGTAATTCTGGGCTGATCCCCTTCACCTTTCTCAGAATCATCCTTACCCCACGAGGTGAAATCTTGCATGGAGCTCCAGAGCAAGGGCAATTGACTGTTATCTTGTATTTCTTCCACTTTAGAATTATCGCACCAACAGTGCTCTCTTTCTCACCAAGCTTCTTGCTTATGGTCTTGTAACCCAGTCCAGCCTTGTGCTGGTCTACAATTTTGTCTCTGATGTCCTTTGACAGCTTTTTGGTCTTGCTCATGGTGGTGGAGAAGTTTGAATTGAAGAGATTGATTCTGGGACAGGAATCTTTTATACACATAATGAGTTGAGATGGAGTACTTTCCTAAAGGGAAAGGACTAATTTATGTGACTCATGAATACATAACCGGTCTGTGCAGGTCAGAATTTTTACTGGTTGGTAGGGGATCAAATACTTATTTCCCTCGCACGTAAATGCAAATTAACTAACTCTTATTTGATGTTTTTTTTCTGGAGGTTTTTTGTTTGTTTGTTTATATTGTCTCTGTTAAAATAGACCTACCATAAAAATTATGGACTGTTCATTTCTTCGTAAAAGGATAAACTTACAGATTCAGCAAGGGATCAAATACTTGTTTTCCCCACTGTATCTGGTGATGTGCCCAAGTGAGATTATGAGGGAATACAGTAACTCCTGGAATCCCAATCATCCAGTCAACTTACTCAGTTGGAACTACCTGTGTCACGGGTGGCCCTCGCGAGCCACCATAAGATGCCACAAGTCACCGATGAGTTTGCAATGATGTTTATTAAGGGCAGGGGATAACACAAAGGAACAAAGTAATGAGCCACGATGGGCTAAAACACACTACACAGGAACGGAAACAGTAAGGCTAAACAAGCTCACTTACTTTACCAGATAAGGACGAAGGAAGATCGTCGACGTGGAATCCTAAAGGAACAATCGACGTCTAACAAGGAAGTGTTTGACGAGACTGCTGCACTGGGCTGCATTCAGCGTCCGCTTAAAAGCCGGTCCACTGATGAGCCACAAATGCAGCACAGCTGTTCGGCTTTTACAGCAGGAAGCTCCTCCGAGCACTGTCACAATAAGAGCCCGGGAAGCCAGAAGGTAAACACTGCCGTCAAGCCTGAAGGAGATGATGTATGACCTGAGCGCGGACGAGATCGGCGCTCGGATCATAACAGTTCCTCCCCCCGAGGGCGGGCTCCGCACGCCCAGTGACACCCAAGCCCCACCCCCCACCCCCCCCCAGGGTGGGCGGATGGGGGAACAGGCCAGGGGGGAGAGGATCACCATAGACCAAAAAAAACCCCATGATGATAATAGGAGCACACAGACAGTCAGAAAAAAAACCCAACACTCTCATGCACAAATTGCAACCAAGGTAGAGCGTAAAGGAGGCGATCACAGGGCAAAATAGTAGCAAACAGGATATTCACAAATACGCAAACCAAGAACAAGGCAGACTAAGAAATAAAATAATTACAGGGCACGACAACAGAAAATACCATATCCCCAAAGGCAAAAACACACCAACTGCTACAGTTCAATTCAATTCAATTCAATTCAACTTTATTTATATAGCGCCATTTCACAACAACAGTCATCTCATAGCACTATCAACTGTAGGGGGGACCCCCACAGTTGCAGAAAGACCCCAGCAATCAGGCGATCCCCTGTGGAGCAAGCACTTGGCGACGGTGGAGAGGAAAAAACTCCCTTTTACATGAAGAACCTCCAGCAGAACCAGGCTCAGGGAGGGGCAGTCATCTGCTGCGACTGGCTGGGGGGTGAGGGGATTAGAGAAGAAGAAAAGAACAGACATGTAGAGAGCAAACAGCACGATGGGGACTCAATCTATTAGGGAGAGAACAAATCAAATGGTTAATGACCAGCAAAAAAAAAATATTCATAGAGAGTGAGGAAGGAGTGAGCCCAGTGGCATTACTGGATGTCCCCCGGCTGTACTAAACCTATGAGCAGCATAACTAAGGGTAGGGGTTCAGAAACACATGCGATCCCTCCCTAAGTCGGGTAGGCTAGATCAAAAAGGGTAGGTTTTAGGCCCTATTCTTAAAAACAGAGATCGAGTTGACTCCCGAATCCAGATTGGCAGCTGATTCACAGGAGAGGAGCTTGATAACTGAAGGCTCTGCTCCCATGTACTTTTTGGAGATTCTAGGTATTCAAGTAATCCTGCATTTGAGAGCGTAGTGCTCTGTCTAGGATATACGGTAGTATCAGATCTTTTAAATAAAAAGGGAGCCTGATTGTTTTAGAGCTTTGTAAGTGAGAAAGAAGGATTTTAAACTTAATTCTAAACTCTATGGGAAGCCATTGAAGGGAGGCCAGAACCGGAGAGATATGATCTCTCTTTCTAGTACCTGTTAAAACTCTTGCTGCAGCATTTTGGATCAGCTGAAGACTTTTTAAAGATGTTTTAAGGACAGCCTGATAATAAAGAATTACACTAATCTAATCTCGAGCTAACAAAAGCGTGGATCAGCTTCTCAGCATCACTCTGAGACAAGATGCTCCTAATCTTGGCAATATTATGCAAATGATAGAAGGCAGTCTTAGAAACAAATGTAATATGTGAATTGAAGGACAAATCCTGATCAAAAATAACTCCAAGGTTCCTCACAGAGCTATTAAGAGAAAGAGTAATCTGCGTCCAAACTGAAAGTTTGATTTGGAAAGGAATTTCTAAGGTTTTTTGGACCAACAAGAATGACTTCAGTCTTATCTGAATTTAATAGCAGGAAATTACAAGTCATCCAAGCTTTGATTTCCTTAAGACAGGCTTCTAACTTGCTAATTGATTAGTATCATCTGGCTTCATTGGACAGGTATAATTGTGTGTCATCTGCATAACAATGAAAATGTATACAGTGCTTTCTAATATGTTGCCTAACGGAAGCATATATAAACTAAAAAGAGTAGGGCCTAGCACAGATCCCTGTGGAACTCCATGACTAAGCTTTGAGCTGAAAGAAAACTCATCATTTACATGAACAAACTGGAACCTATCAGATAAATAAGATCTAAACCACTGCAACGAAGTTCCATTAAGTCCAACATAGTGTTCTAATCTATCAAGTAGAATATTATGATCAATAGTATCAAAAGCTGCACTAAGATCTAAAAGGACAAGTACAGAAACTAGTCCATTATCAGATGCAATGAGAGGGTCATTAGTGACCTTCGCTAAGGCTGTTTCAGTATTATGATGGATTCTAAACCCAGATGAAACTCGATTCAAGTAAACCATTTCCTGCCCGGGGAAATTGCCCTACAGGCAATGAATGGACATTTAACAGAGGGAAAATGAACAAAAAACAACCCGCTAGGAAGGGGGTGAGATGCACAAATAGCCAATACAAGACCCCCCGCACATCCCAAAAGGTTACAAAAACAATGAAAATGAAAACCCGGGATGACGGCAGTCCTAGCACCGTGGCATGAAGGCCGATAGTTCGGGGGGGCGCCCTGCATCTAGCGACCACATCGCAGGCAGGGGGGAAAAGGACAGTTTGGACGGCCTACCTCAGTCCCATGCCCGGTTCCTCTGCCACCGGTTCCTCTGGCGGCCGGGCCAGATCGCTGAAAGGGCGGGAAAGTTTGTTGGGTGGCCGACCCAGAACGCCAAACCAGCAAAACAGCTCACTAGGCGGCCGACCCGCATCACACAGCCACCAGGACCGGAGGGGAGAAGTTGAAGGCGGCCTCCCTGGAGAGGGGGAAGACGAGGGAGAGCCGGGCGGAGTATTAGGAACCCTGGTGGAGGGTGAACGGCCCCCGGTGGAGATGAGCTGGGATGAAGGTCCTGAGGGTGAGGATGATGATGATGATGAGCCCGTCCAGTGTCCGGTGGCAGGGGATCTGCAGCTCCCTCACCGACCTTGACTTCTGCTGTTGCTGCACCCGCGATGGACCCTGATTGGGTCACGGCTGCACCCGCGATGGACCCCGATTGGGTCACAGCTGCACCCGCGTTGGACCCCGACTGGGTCGTCGCCACATCAGTACCGACCTCCAACCCCGAACCCGGAACCTCTGGCGCAGCGAACGGAATTGGCTCTGTGCCGGTGACCCTGGGAGAAGGCTCAGGAGAGAGAAAAGAACCGGGATCAGTATCACCGGTAGCGACAGAGCCCAGCGAGACGAGTTCGGGCGCAGCGGATGGCTGCCCCTGGCTCGTCTCTCCGAGAGACAGGCAAAAGTGCTCCAGAATAGAAAGGAGAAAAACAAGTAGAGCACTTGCCTGTACTCGGGTTCTGGCGCTGGTCCAGGACTCCGACAATCCGGGCTCAGACGGAAGGAGATCGTCTTCCGGCTCCCACTCAGCTACGTCGGGCTCCGCAGCTGGCATGGTGGCTTCTGCAGCCTGAGGACCCTCCGGCACTGACGTCCACGCCGACAACCCGCACGGCGAAGCGGCAGGGGACCCTTGACCCGCTGGACCGGACTGCTCATCTGTGGAGACCTGGGGATGCTTCGTCATCAGTGCAGGCTCCACGCTGCTGTCCGCTCTCTCTCTTCCCAATACGTGCTGCGGGGCTGGAACCAGCTCTCCAGAACCGCAGGCCCCCTCCTCATCCGGCGACGTTGGGCCTGGCGTCGAGACCGCTCAGCGGAGGGAGACACAGAGGCAGTGGGTTTAATAATAGAAGCTACAGCAGGTGGTGGGAGCTCGGGGGACTGCGAACCCTGAACTCCACCCCCAGGAGTCAGACAAGGCAAACCACAATTATGGGGAGATGAGTGAACTTGTACTTGACTGTCTCCCGGAGGTAGGATGGTGCCTGCTGTAGCGGACGTTGCTCCTCCCTTTCCCCCTCCGGACGGTGACAGAGAGCCCCCTGGGAGGACGAGGGGGAGCCCGCTCGTGATGGATCTGGGACGGGGCTCGCCGAACAGGACTCTGGGCACTCACAGCAGCCGGGAAGGCATTGAGGAGGGAGGGGGTGACCAGCTGAGACGAACCGGACACGGAGCGCTGACGGGACAGCAGGAGAAGATGACCCGGGGGAAGAGGCTGCGGGGGTTCCTTCCTGGCGAGATGCCGAGGAAGCAGCTGACTGCGGGATTGAGTCTCTCAGGCGGCCCGGAACAGGATCCGGGACGGGGTTCTGGCTGAGGTCTATAGCTGGTTGTGTGACGACGTTTCTTGCAGGGGTGTAGGCAAAGGTTGAGGTCCCGGGGAATTCGCAGCTCCTGTGCACGAAACTGAAAGCGAGCAGGTCGGCGTACTCAGGGAAGTCACTCAACTCTGGGTTCCTCTTCCACCAGTCTGAATGCCGCCGTCACATGCCTAATTATCTGCGTGGGGTGACCAGCGGAAAGAGCTGCCCGCCACTCGGTCCCGGATGGAAGCAGCTGCGAGTTGTAGCTTCTCCGGGGGATTTCCTGAATGACAACACACTCCGGCAGGGATCACCCCCGGGTGGTGCGAACTCCTGGACCGGAATGGGAGACAGGAATGGGATGCGGACGTGAGGAGCGAGGATGCCTCCTCTTCGGCTTCCTGCCAGGGTTTCCACCCTCCAGCCCACGGAGTATCTCGCGCCTGTGCGGCGCTTATTGATGTCATCCCTCCTCTGCGCTGACTTTGGGGGTGGACGGGCGTAGCAGGGGAGATGATTCAGGACGTCCTCAGCACAGTCCAGGTACCAGCGCATGTCGCTGTGATAGTCGAGGAGGGAGGTAGAGATGAGCGTTTCATCAACGTATTCCAGGGCGGTCCACCAGCTCGTAGCTCTGACTCCGAGCGCGGCCCCCTCCGCGACGGCATGTCTTCAGCACGCAGTACCCAGACAGAAAGGAGCAAAGTCCAAAAGCAAATTCACCGGGAACGGCGTCTCGGTGTGGCGCCTCCATTTAGGCGTCCTGGCAGCAGTCTACTGTCATGGGTGGCCCTCGCGAGCCACCATAAGACGCCACAAGTCACCGATGAGTTTGCAATGATGTTTATTACGGGCAAGGGATAACACAAAGGAACAAAGTAATGAGCCACGATGGGCTAAAACACACTACACACAGGAACGGAAACAGTAAGGCTGAACAAGGCTCACTTACTTTACCAGATAAGGACGAAGGAAGATCGTAGACGTGGAATCCTAAAGGATTAATCGACGTCTAACAAGGTAGTGTTGACGAGACATGCTGCTTGGGTTTGCATTCAGTGTCCGCTTAAAAGCCGGTCCACTGATGAGCCACAAATGCAGTACAGCTGTGTCATCTTTTACAGCAGGAAGCTCCTCCAAGCGCTGTCACAATAAGAGCCCAGGGAGCCAGAAGGTAAACACTGGCTGGGTCAAGCCTGAAGGAGATGATGTATGACCCGAGTGCAGATGAGATCGGCGCTCGGATCATAACAACCTTTGTATGACTGAAAATAAAAATCTCACTTTGGGGAGCACAGTTAAATCGTTACGTTTTCCAGTTATTCATCAGATAAAGTTTCCAAGTACCCAGACCACAGAAAAAAATCCAAAATAAATAGACAAAAAAAATCGAGAAGACACAAATGAGCAAATAAATAAATAAAGGATGCTCATCTTCCGGGCGAGTTACCAAGACTGCTTGTGTTTGCACTGAGTTTAACAAAAACACGCCTGCTAATCAGTGAGTGTCACTGCTTTAATGCACTGTGTCTGATAAGCGAACAGCACCCGGCATTTCAGCATAATCTCAAAGCAATTACCATCTGCTGCATTTGCTAGACTCGGCTTGGAGGTGAGGCCATTATCAAACCTGATATTCCTCCCTTTGCTCCATAAATAAGCACTAGACCTCCTTATAAAAGTGATCAGAGCAGCAGCCATTTGAATCAAGCTGAACCAGCACCTTGATGCTGAGTGATTGTAGCACACCTTGTTGTAATTATCGTCTCTGAGAATGCAACAGTAACACGACTACACTTTCACAATATATCCCTTTGCTGATTACATTTCGACATCTGATGCCTTCTTATGATCTAAAGTCGCAGTTGAATAATGGCTGCAAAATGCTCCCAGACACTCCAGGAGAGGCGTTCACTTCTGTGCCTGTTTGATGCCGTTTTCATCAATTATTGATGCTCCCGTCCTCCTCCTTTAGCCCTGCCTCTTACCTCTTCATCCTTGGAGATTATCAATGAGAGCTCTTCTGTAATTCCGACAAACAGCCTCCTCTTTTGTTCCCATCTGCTCGCTGCAGAGACTGGAGGCAGCATGACTGCCCGTCATGCCAATGTGAGGACAGACCGAAGCAGACAACGCCAGCTGTACTGTCTCTGCACCTGTCCCACCTGGAGCATCATCAATACTGTCTCCTCCTGGTGGCGTTAATATGATGCAGCTGACAGTTTTACACAACCACCCTGCAGCTGAGACTAGCAGAGACCTACAGAATGATCAATACTGAGATAAAGTCTGAAAGTGAGAGGCATGTTTCTTCCCCCCCCCCCCCTCTCCTGAGAGAACAACAGTTGTTTGGAAATGGTGGATTATAGTTTTATCAGTGGCAGGTAGGAGGAGAGAGTCCTTCCATGTGCTTGAAAAAGATTTACAGTTGTGTTTAAGTCAAAAATGTGTGACATGTGCACTGGTGGTGTTCCTTTGTTTTCAAATGTGTTAAACCTCATAAATGGTGTATTTGAACCCAAAACACCTTTGCCTAGGAGCATCAAAGTCACTTTTATTCAGATGTTTCACTCCTGTTACAGTGGTGTAACAAAGTGTTTGCCCCCTTCCTGAGTTCTCAGTTTTTTGTATGTTTGTCACACTTAAATGTTTCAGATCATCAAACAAATTTAAATATTAGGCAAAGAAAACACAAGTAAACAGAAAATACAGTTTTTTAAATGAAGGTGTTTATTATTAAGGGGTAAAAAAATAATCCAAACCTACATGGCCCTGTGTGAAAAAGTGATTGTGCCACCCCCCACCCCCCCGTTAAAACCTAAATTAACTGTGGTTTATCACATCTTTGGAAACTGAGTTCAATTTCTCTAGCCACACCCAGGTCTGATTACTGCCACACCTGTTCTCAATCAAGAAATCACTTAAATAGGACTTGCCTGACAAAGTGAAGTAGACCAAAAGATCCTCAAAAGCCAGACATCATGCTGCAATCTAAAGAAATTCAGGAACAAATGAGAAA
This sequence comes from Pholidichthys leucotaenia, assembly GCA_020510985.1. Lineage (NCBI taxonomy): Eukaryota > Metazoa > Chordata > Actinopteri > Cichliformes > Pholidichthyidae > Pholidichthys > Pholidichthys leucotaenia. Next base: position 335,773,665 of record CM035844.1, read on the forward strand.
CAAAGTAATTGAGATCCACCAATCTGGAAAAGGTTATAAAGCCATTTCTATAGCTTTGGGACTCCAGCGAACCAAAGTCAGAGCCATTATCCACAAATGGCAAAAACCTGAACAGTGGTAAACCTTCCCAGGAGTGGCCAGCCGACCAAAATTACCCCAAGAGCACAGCGACGACTCATCCAAGAGGTCACAAAAGATCCCACAACAACATCCAAAGAACTGCAGGCCTCACTTACCTCAGTTAAGGTCAGTGTTCATGACTCCACCAAAAGAAAGAAAATGGGCAAAAATGGCCTGCATGGTAGAGTTCCAAGATGAAAACTACTGCTGAGCAAAAAGAACATAAAGACTCATCTGAGTTTTACCAGAAAACATCTTGATGATCCCCAAGACTTTTGGGAACATACTCTGTGGACTGACGAGACAAAAACTGAACTTTTTGGAAGGTGTGTGTCCCATTACATCCGGTATAAAAGTAACACAGCATTTCAGAAAAGAAACATCATACCAACAGTAAAATATGGTGGTGGTAGTGTGATGGTCTGGGGGCTGTTTTGCTGCTTCAGGACCTGGAAGACTTGCTGTGGTAAATGGAACCATGAATTCTACTGTCTACCAAAAAATCCTGAAGGAGAATGTCTGGCCATCTGTTCGTGACCTCAAGCTGAAGCGCACTTGGGTTCTGCAGCAGGACAATGATCCAAAACACACCAGCAAGTCCACCTCTGAATGGCTTAAGAAAAACAAAAATGAAGACTTTAGAGTGGCTTAGTCAAAGTCCTGACCTAAATCCGATTGAGATGCTGTGGCATCACCTTAAAAAGGCGGTTCATGTTCGAAAACCCTCCAATGTGGCTGAATTACAACAATTCTGCAATGATGCATGGGCCAAAATTCCTCCACAGCGCTGAAAAAGACTCATTGCCAGTTATCGCAAACACTTGATTGCAGTTGTTGCTGCTATCGGTGGCCGAATCAGTTATTGGGTTTAGGGGGCAATCACTTTTTCGCACAGGGCCATGTAGGTTTGGATTTTTTTTCCCCCTTAATAATGAACACTTTCATTTAAAAACTGCATTTTGTGTTTACTTGTGTTATCTTTGTCTAATATTTAAATTTGTTTGATGATCTGAAACATTTAAGTGTGACAAACATACAAAAAAGAGAAATCAGGAAGGGAGCAAGCACTTTTTCACACCACTGTATATGCAGCCAGTGTACAAACAAAAGATCCTTGGAACTTTTCACGATGATCTAAAGCGTACTTTTGCACCACGCTTTGCGTCTTGTACCAGCAGTTTTTTTTAATAGTTTCTGGCAGCACATTTTCACGGACTCATTTAAAAGGGGTGTGGCTAGGCGCAAAGATGACATGTTGCTATTTTCGGGTAATTTCTGGCAATACACTGATCAAGAAAAACCACAACTACCGTCAGTGGTCCATTTTCAATCACTCATTAAATGGTACGTACGCATGCTTGTACTGACATGGACATAGCTGTAAAAGTTAAAATCTAATAATACTAGTGCATACCCGTGTATGCCAGTAGAAACCCATGCTTGCCGATAGAGGGGATGCATTGGAGCAGAATTCTTGCCAATTACAGGACAGTTGGTATAGCAACACAGCACTAAGTGGCAATCACGTGACGGCTTTTGTATGCAGCAAAACATAAAAATCACACAAAATACGCCCTGCCATCTGGGACTGTTTGCCCCTGATTGTTCCTTCTTCTCCTGCCTGTCACTGTTCTGTGTTATGTTGCTTACCATATGTCTTGCAGGGGAGTCATGTGCTCTGTCTATGTGCCATCATATAGACATCATCTGGTGGGTCTTCTTCTTCTTCTTCGTTCAGATCACTGAAGGGTCTCCTCCTGTCTCAGACGGCTGTGTTGTTCACAGTCATGCCTGCGGTATGCTGGTGGAACCTGAGGTGTTTCATGTTCGCGGCATCCTTTCTAATGTGCAGCAGTTCTCCTCATTCTATTGCTCTCCATCTGGTGGGTCTTCCTCTTCTTCATTCAGACCTCTGGTTGAGGGATACGTGCATCGTAATTTCAGTTCATGGGCACGATCCTGAAAAAGTGGCTTTCGACCCTATTCAGGAAGGCCCGTGCATGCCTGTAGAAACCAAGAAACCGGAGCACCCAGAGAAAATCAGCGCTTTGCTTGGCATTTTACACATTTGTAGTGTAGACTGGCATTTGTCAAGGTTACACATTTTCCATCATGTAGGCATTGCAAGTCGTCCTATGATGCCTGAGTTTATAGGACACACTGTGATGATGAGGCAGAGATCATAGGCAGTCCTATGATGTCCCAGAAACGTGCTTTAAAGTCTGTTGTACCCTATGCTGGTGAAGGGTGTCCTCCTGTCTCAGATAGGTGTGATGTACTGCTGGAACCTCAGGTGTTTCATCTTCATGGCATCTTTTCTGACGTGCAGCAGTTGTCGTCATTCTATTGTTGTTCTTCTTCTTCTTCTTCTTCTTCTTCTTCTTCTTCTTCGAGACCACTAGTTGAGGGATAGGTGCGTCGTAATTCCAGTACATGGACAGGATCATGAAAATCATAAAGACACATGGTCTATATGACATCATAAAGACATTTGTCTATGTGTCCTATGATGCCTGAGTTCAAAGACACATGGTCTATGACATCATAAAGACACATTTGTCTATGTGTCATAGGACGTCCTATGATCTTTGTGGTCTATGTGACATCATAAAGACACATTTGTCTATGTGTCCTATGCACATAGACACGTAGACAAATCTATGTGTGACATCATAAAGACAAATCGTCCTATGATCTCTGTGGTCTATGTGACATCATAAAGACACATTTGTTGTCCTATGATGCCTGAGTTTATAGAACGTCCTATGATGTTCAGGCACAGATCATAGGCCGTCCTATGAAGCGTGACACACAGACACACACACAGACACACACACAGATGTCTTGCTTTTTACAGCGTGATTGTTATAACGTCATTTTAATTTTTGTATGGTAAGACACGGAACAGCTTTTGGTTTTTTCTGCCTGTAGATTAGTTATAAATGTACCGGTATCTATTTTTCAGTGAATGAATAAACAGGGACTGTGTGTCACTTTTCATGTGCAGGAGGGGTCTGGAGAAGCGCTGATCCATGTACGTTCACCAGCCACCCTGCCCCACTGAGCCTTCAGCTGGTGTGGCCTCAGAATCCGATGGTGGACAACCCACAACTGTCCATGGTGGGCCGACATGATCCAGAAGCTTGGTGTGGCATGGTGTCCAGTGAACGTACATAGGTCTCTCCTCTGTTCACAATCAATGAATAGAGGAAAGGTAGGGTAATTACTCAGTTAATGAAGAAAACTTCTCAAACAGCTGTTGATTTTTTTCTTAAGATAAGATAAGCCTTTATTAGTCCCACAATGGGGAAATTCCAGGATTGCAACAGCACAGCGATAGCAACACTCAGAGCAACAATCAGAAGGCAAGAAAAACAAGAACAGCTAGTATACATATGTACATATTACTATATATATACTGTATATTGTAAGGGAAAATGGGAATATTAATAAATAATAAATATGATCAGGTATGAATTATTTAATTTATATTGATGTATTGGAATCTGAGCTCAAATCTCATTTCATATACATCAGAAAAGTTAATAACACTCGTAAGGGGCACCAGCTTCTATCTTTAAGAAGCAATTTGATCTTTAATTTCACTTTATACCTGTTTGATCACTCAATAAATTAATCAATAATCAGTCTCAAAAATTTTCCGTGAATTCGATACCTAGGCTTGAAACAGACTCAGAATGAAATAAATTCCCAACAACTTCTCTCATTTTTAAATATTTATTAAATGAAATGATTAACAGACATTGCAGTAATTTCATTAATCATAAAATCAATCTTGTAAATGATAGATTAACAATGTCAATATTTTCGGAACCAGGGTTAACTTGAGAAACCAATTTCTATCAGTTTGAGTTAACAGATTATGGAAACAACGCAAATTTATGGAGAAAGTTTACTACTTATATGAAAAAGTCCTAAATTAATCTTAAGAAGATAAAAACGGAATTTTAATGAAAAGAAGAGTTATGTTAAGGGCTTCTTAATTTGCATCTGATTAGATATACAAATTATTACCGAACCTCAAAATTTTAATTCAGCAGAGGAATTAAAGTTTTTGTAGCTCACGTGCTCCTCGGTGATGATAGTTCTGTCGACGGTCCTCAGCCCAAGATTTCGTGGATGTTAGGGGAAATATCTGCCCGCAGATATTTCAGGGTCCACAGTTCGACCTTTAGATTCAAGCGGTCGAAGGGGGCTGGATTCTGGACTGTATGACCCAGAGTTGAAACTGAGTTCTAGTCAGATGGTGCCGATGCTTCTTCAGCGTGTGATGGACAGCTGCGCGTTGATTCCTCAGCTGCGTCTTTTCTTCCTGGTAGACAAGCAGCTGTAGAGGTTTTCGGGAATAATTAATGATATCTAATCCGATCTCAAATTAAAAAACAAACTTTCGGACTTTAGATAAAAATAGTAGCTTCTGGTGGGTGCTTGGTCAAGAAAAATATTATAAAATAAAGTCAAGATTAAGTTTACATTAAAATCAAACAAATGGTGGTTTTACAGAAAGTTTAACAAGGAAAAAGTGATGAATAAAAATTGGAGTTTAACTCCGATTAAGAATTGAGCTCAAAGAAATAGGAATTCCTAGGCATTTAAGAGAGAAAGAAAATACAAAGTTACATAAATTACGAGTTATCTGCTCTGTGTTCAGAAAAGCGACACATGGTCGAAGTCCTTTGTTCTTCCTTGCTGTGTGTAGACAATGAGAGCAGCCGAAAAGCGGTGACGAAAAGAGCAGGTGAAAAGAGGACTGAAGCAGGGGTCTCTCTCCTTTATATAAGCTCTGTTGAGTTTCGCGGGCTTCCGGCCTGACCGGAATCTCAGCCAATGAGAGTCCTTCGTGGGCGGGCTCGATGAACTTTTAGTCCAATGAACAAACAGTCTATTGTTTGGAGTCCTTTGGAATGAAGAGTTGTCATGCAGAGATTGGCTGTTGGAGTCACATGGTTTTGGAGGCAAAACTTTGATACATACTGGAAGTTAATATTTCCCTTTATGTATTAAACTAAGATGACTTTAGTGATTAGTATAAATTATAAGCAGTGCTTCTAAATCAACATGCAGGAATAAACATTCATTTAAAACATTAACATGCATATATATAAAATCACAGATTAATGCATTTCACACATATTGATTTTCCACATCAAAAACATCAGAGTCCATCTGCATTTTCATAGTTCTGAAAAGAATGAAGGTTTAGAATTGAGTTTGTAATAATGTACTTTAAAGTTCACTGTTTAAATCCAGCACGTCCAGAGTTTAAGGAAATTAGCTGAGTCGTGGATCTGTTGCATGTTTTATGGGGGCAATAAAAATGAAACCGGACATTGGGGAAATTCCTTAGGCTGGTTTTAACAAAAGAAGGGGGATTTCAGCTGTGGCCTGGAGGAAGAAAATCTTTTTTTTTTTTGTGTTATTCCTGGATGAAACAAAATGTCTTTAAGCAGAAAAATAATTGTTGCTGAGCCAAAGTGAGATGATGCTACAATATATATATATAGACACACAGTGCGGAGCATTGTGGTTGGTGGATGTGCAGCAGAAAGTCTAAGCTCTCTCTCCGCGGATGCGGCGGGTCAGCTCGATGTCTTTGGGCATAATGGTGACCCTCTTGGCGTGGATGGCGCACAGGTTGGTGTCCTCGAAGAGACCCACCAGGTAGGCCTCGCTGGCCTCCTACAGAGCCATGACGGCAGAGCTCTGGAAGTGCAGGTCGGTCTTGAAGTCCTGAGCGATCTCCCTCACCAGGCGCTGGAAGGGCAGCTTACAGATGAACAGCTCCGTGGATTTCTGGTAGCGATGGATCTCTCTCAGAGCCACGGTACCGGGCCTGTAACGGTGAGGCTTCTTCACTCCGCCGGTGGCCGGAGCGCTTTTTCTGAGCAGCTTTGGTGGCTAGCTGCTTCCTGGGGGGCTTTTTCCTCCAGTAGATTTACGGGCGGTCTGCTTGGTTCTTGCCATCGCTCTTTATTATTCTGTCTTATATTTCTTGCACGCCGCCTAAACTCCAGCCCGGCACCTGCGTCGTTTTCGCTACAGTTCCCTGGTATGCCGAGTTTCTCCGTTAGCACCGGGTGGCGGTTGAGTGCTAGCTAGCTCTTCCCTGTTGTATCGTCTCCTGCTGTAAACAGTGGCTCCGTCCGCCGACTCGGGAGACCTTTGGGGCGATCTGTGTGTCCGTGATATAAAATGTATTGATATATTAAATGTATTGATTTAAGGACAGTTGCATACCAATTTTCCACATGTACCCTGTAATACTATTATCCGTATCAAATAGGAAGAAATATATAGTAATATATTACATATTACCTAAACCAGCTGATTATAGTAACTTTAGGTAAATTGCAGTTAATGAACATGAAAACTGTCATGAGACAGCACAGAATTATATTGTAATTGCATATTAATAACGAACTCAAAAAATGTGACGGGACAAGACATATACATAAACAAGTGCACTTGAAAACAAACGATCTAAGACAGAGATGATGTCCCTGTGATGTTTCAGACATAATAGGCTATGTCACTATGTGGACAAAAGGAAGGTTGTGTGGTGTTTTGGTTCACAGAATTATTAAGCGGATTCTTCCCATTCATGTCTGTGTTGCACAACAGTGTGAAAGCAATGACTTGGGTGTGCGTCCATAAACTTCAGTACAGTTTAATCGTCTCCTTCTCTTCATTAAAATAACTGTCTGAGCACAGTAACCGTAATTAATACCTAGCTAAATATCAAGCAGCACAGACTAATGATGTTCAGGTGCATTTTCACATCAAAATCTCCAGTTCAAAACAACCTGTCCTCCAAGGTCAAGGCGCTAGTATAATAGCACTCCACCTTAGACCACATAACCGGTGCCTGTTAACGGTGAGGTCAGGAATAGTCTGATGGTTATTGCATATCAAAACGGAAACAGGTTTTTTTTCCCCTCACATTGTATCAAAAGACTTAGGGTCCGGACAGAAGACCCCCATGGTCCGGATCCGGACTGGAGTCCGCCATTTGAGGAGCCCTGATCATAAGGTACAGTCATGTGAAAAAATTTGGACACCCCTTTAAATATTCAGTTCTTTTATTAAGAAATGTCCACGTATCTATGTCTAACCTTGTTGTTTTTATTTGCAATTTTTTTTATTAGCCATCTAAGTGGGAATGAATGTGGAGTGTCCTAAAAAAGATGGAGGGCGTCCTAATTTATTCCTCACTATTGTTTAAAATTACATTTTAACAGAAAATTTGAAAAAAGTCTTAATTCATTTTAATTGTTTAGTTGTATTACATGAATCTCCCAGTATTTTAACATTGATATTAAATATCCATATGTCCAAATAAGAAACACAGGCTTATACAGGGTGTCCTAATTTTTTCACATGACTGTATAGTAGGGTTTGTCAGTGTTCAGAGCTCACTGTGTGGCAGTGTTCATTTTTCCTGGAAGTGTGTACTACTGTATATAATATGTAGACAGAAACTGCAAAAAAGCCAATGTAGTTACTGGAAAATAAACTGGAACTAAATGCTATTAGAGATAACAGTGAACACAGAAGTTGTTTACTGGGCACTAGATTGGCTAATAAGGGAACATATTTGGGTCAGTCAGTTTAACAGTGCTTTCTCATCTCGTATTCGCTGCATTCAGCTGTCCTGCTGTCCTGCTGTTATAGTTTTCATTATCATGGGCGGGTCAGGGAGGAGGGGGGCAGAATCCAATCTGTCCAAGACCAAGTAGATTAAGCTAGCAAAGTAGGGGTTGTTACGTTATAGAAGCAGATTTATTGATTGCAAACAGCTAAGGCAACGACACTCTGACCTTGTGCCAGGTATTAGCCACTCGCCAACCCTCTGGTCCATCCTCAGATACAGTGCAAATGCAGATGGAGTGGCTAATTGACAAGCGAGCCAACATTATGTTGGGATGAGAGCCCTTTAATTTTGTCAGCACAGACAAAAGATTGTTCCAAACAGGCCAATATTTTTTCTTCTTTGTATGACTGCAGGAATTCAATTGACTTAATCTGTTCCCTTGGACTGCACAATAAGTGATAATGGACCTGATGGTGCCCCCTAATTATAACAGGCCTCTGTCCTCTACAGCAGCAGTTGCTCTGGGCAAATGGAGCCTCTTCAGGATACCAAGTTGTCTGTTTTTGTGGCTGCCCCAAAACGCAATTGGGCAACTGAACTTGCTGCGTGATTTCTATCATGTTATATAGTCGAGTACGCAAAGCAGGACATGTTTTCATCGTGTGAATGATGTAAACAAATACAAGCTATTGTATGATGGTTTTGTTTTTTTTCCTTCCACACATTTTTTTTCAGACCTTGACTCCTGCTTCATACTTTCAGCTTGAAATCACATTTTAAAATGTTCAGCTCATTTAGGACAAGTTTTTCTGATATTTATGAATTTCAATGGAGATGTTTTTCACATACTTATTGAGCTCCTTGTCATATTGAGAGAATGATCAGCTCACGTGCAGGGACCCACACCAGAGAAAACACACACACACACACACGACACAGAGAAGCTAATTTAAACCACAATTTATTAATCCAAAAGAGGAGCGCACTGTTAGTGAAAGACGCCACTTGCCAGAGGAGGACTCAGCCTGTAAGAGGGAGACGAGAGCTAGTTAGTAGGAGGAGGGAGATCGTAAAAAGGGAATGACAAACTAAGACTTACGGGAGGCTGAGCAGAGAACCCAACAGAGAGACCCAGCAGGAATAGAAGAACCAGTGATGTGAGGCCGGCAGGGAGTAGGAGAGGAGTGAAGCTGGGTGAGGTTTCTGAGCGGGTGGAGATCGGCAGCTGAAGCGGTGATGAGATGATGGAGCAGGTGAGCGCACAACGAGCCCCGGAGACACACCGCAAAGATGGCAGCAACCTGGGAAGGGAGGAGAAGCGAGATTAACACGATTCCTTAATATTAGGAGATCACGTACTTGCTTGCAGGCAGTGTACCCAACGAGCCAGCGCTGAAGCATTCACACAATGATCCTTTTAAGCGCTGGCAAGGCAGAGGCAGCAGGTGCGTCCACTCACGCAGGTGTGATGATTACCTGCGGAGTCGGGGAACCTCTTGCTGGAAAGGAGGTTGCATGCGTTCATCTGAACATGACACTCCTTCAGCTTTTAAGGCTAAGTAGTGGTATACTTTTACCAAAGAAAACTTCGTTATAGTTTATTATACAAGTTTGGGCTTTTCAAGTATTACTTTTCTTTTTGAAGCTAAAAGCTGGTATTTTCATTTTCATTTTTAAGCTAACTTTCTCCAACTTTGAGTGATTTCTGCTTTTATGATAATATTGTTAAAGATTAGACGATTTTCATCCTTAAGGTACCCTTCTGTGCTCCGCTGCCTTATTGTGGTGGAGGTTTTTTGCATGTCCTAATGATCCCAGCCGTAGAACTGGATAATTTGTCCTTAAACTAGCGTCACAGTTATTTGAAGCTTTCAAGTCATTTTTTTCCTTCTCCTTCCTTTCTTCTCCCTTATAGTTCACTGACAAGACTTGTAATTAAGCCACGAGAGTGTGGCATCAATAAATGTGTCACAGCAGTATTTCAACTTTAAATCAGAATAAATTAATAAAGAATAGGCCCATTGTCACCAACACACAACAAAACTAAATACTGTCTGATGCAGAAGTCAGCATCCACACACACCTGTGAAGGACCCTTGGGTCACATGACTCACGTTGGTGGCCAGCCAGCTGCCAGCTGCTCTGGGGGAGCACTTCATGCCATGACACAGGGACCACAACTCTCCGATCAGGTTCTTAAATACAGCTTTAGCTCGTCCACCCTGTCACCCACCCCCGCTGCAAAATGTTTGAGGATGGGGACAGCAGTCAGAGGCCAACAGCGGCCCAGCCTCCATGCACCTTGCTTGCCCCTTCCCGGTGTCCCCAGATGAAACAAAGAGTCTATGATGTCATACTGTGTTGACGGACACTGCATTTCTTTTCGGTCCAAGCTGTTTACATTTTTCCACCATTTTCTGCTGCTTCCAAACACCGCTGACTGCACTGCTACTGGGCTGTGGAGTCATACGACAAAACAGGAACAAAAGAAGAACCGAAAAAAGCCAACATGAGCAAGATTATGCCATTTTTATGTTCCAACTGTCTTTTTCGGTTTTATTTTGGTTAATCGCCTAGCCTGACCCAGTAGCTACGTATATTGTCAGGGTATCTTGCTCCTGGTAGGGACACCCAAGACAAATGGGTCCCGGGTGAAGGGCCAGACTAAGAGTAGATCAGTGGATCCTCATGAAAAAAGTTACAAGGACTCAGTGTACCCAAAGAAGCCATGTGGGTTCACCCTCCAGTGGACTCACCACCTGCAGGAGGGATCATGGTGATCATGGAGCTATGTGATCCGGGAGCAGTCTGGGCTTCTCTGTTTGGACTGCTGCCTCTGTGACCCAGAAGAGGATGGATGGATGGATAGATGGCACTTTTAAGGTATTTGTGGCTATATTTTGGCCTTTTTAGGCTAACATTATTTAACTTTAACCTATTTCAGCTTTTATCCTAAAGTGAGAAAAATGATGCAATTTTAGCTTTTAAGCTGTCACTTTTTTAGGTTTAAGCTAATATTAACATTTTAATCTAACTTTTGTCAGCTTTATACCTTTCAACCTTCAATTTTTCACCTTAACCTTTTATTTGGGGTTTTTAAACTATATTCAACTTTCTGCTTATTTGGCTTTTAATCCATCACATTTCTTCAGTCTTTTTTCTTTTTTCAGTGTACACTCTGTGTTTTCTTCATGAAATCCAAATCAAGTTTCCTTTTGAGAGACCATCCTAGTCTGCCTAAAATGTGGCAAAAATAAATACACATAACAAAAGGCCAAGCTTATCTTTATCACCATAGCTGCTGAAGGATTCCTAGTGCTTCTTTTCTCAGCCTGTGTGAACATGGAAGCTTCTGCAGATTGATGATTCATAGCTTCATCTGCAGTGCATGAGAAACGTGGCTGTTCTTACAGTGTCAAGTGTTATATGTAAGCAGAGATACCCAAACCTTTATGTGCACACTCTCAAGTGTGTGTCCTGGGTCTGTTCTGGATCTGCTCTCAGCTGAGTACACCCAAACACATTACCCAAGAAGCACCCAGGAGAAATTCCAACTGACTGTAAAAACCCACCCCAAACCAAGCGTCTACTGAGCCAACAATGAATGACTAAGAACCTCAACTGATCTCTATGACAAAACCAAGTCTCTGTTCATGTAAAGCAGTTTGTTAGAGCAGTGGTCCCCAACCTTTTTTGCCTAACATAACACGTAAAAACGTACATAACATGTTAAAAAAAAATTTCATGATGCTGGGGGGTGATTAGTAAAACATTTTGTGACCACATTGTCCAGTTATACACCGGAAATGAAATTACTGCAATTTTGAGGACATCAAATTAATGTTAAATTTAAGCTTTCAAGTTATGTTATATTGTGGAGGTAAAAGATCAGGCGAGATGTGACCAGCTGGAAGGGTGCAAAGTTTTATTTCTTCCAAAATAATGAGACACACGTTGTAGCTAAGTGAGCTACAGTGCTGCTGAGGTATGTATAGCAAGCTCTTTTATACATGTTATACAGACAGAGAGAGAATGCATGGCACATTAGCATAGTGATATACATATCAGTCAATACATATCATTAGCCGCCATCAGTGTGTGAATGTGTGCGTGAATGGGTGGATGGCAGGATCTGTAAAGCGCTTTGGTCATCAAGAGATGAGAATAAAAGCGCTATATAAGTGAACACCATTTACCATTTTTACCATTAGCGTGACCAACTGGTGCCCAGATGTCTTCTCCCTCATCCGGGGATGTATAAACAACAGTCCATTGTTCTGGTTGCCCCCAGGGGCTCTCTGTCCCTATGTGAATTGTCCTCTGTATGTAAATTGTCCTCTGCTTCCTCCAGACCTGCTGAGTGTGAGAAATGTCCGTGTAGAGTGTGGTGGGTCACCACAGGGCCCCCGGTCGTTTGGGCTCCAGCTCTGGTAGAACTATCCTGCTGTAGAGGAGTGTCGGAGGGCATGTCAGTCCGTGGGGGGGAGGGGGAGGGGTGGAAAAGACAGTGTGCTCTGCTCCAGGTCCCCAGCACGTTGAACGGCCGTGGATCGTGGGCGCACGGGGGCCAGTCCACGTCGTGCGTAATGGACCAACCGGCGATCGGCCGGCTTTAGGGAGTGATGTGCGGGAAGAGCGCTGTGGAGGAGGAGGGGGAGGGGGGTGGGAGTAAGTGAGTGCTGGCCCGGGACATCAAAGGTGTCTGGGCCGCGCAAAAATTGCGTGTGGATACACGATGGTGAGGGACTTTCCCGGTCAACCTGGCAGTGATCCACAGCAGCTGTGAAAAAATTAAGTCTCTGACTCCTCTCGCAGCTCGGTCCAGCGAGGATGTGAGGAAGGCGAATGGCCAAATTCCCCGAGGATGCGTAGTGGCTGTGAAACAACTGCAGCTGTGTGAGGGACTTGGCAGTTTGGCTTAAGGTGCAGACGCAGCCCTAAAGCCATCAGGGACAGCAATCGGCTAAACTCCCATTGTGCGCCGTGGCTGAGAAACCCATACAAAGTCCTGTGTGCGGGCTGCATGTCTGCTTCAGGTGCGTGAGCAGCCCTGAAGGTTCCGAGGATGGCGATCGGCCGTGTTTCTTGGGCATGTGCAGTGACGGAGGACTCTGTATCAGTCTGTGGAGCCGGTTTGTCCCTGTGCGTGGCGCGCGCTTGGTGCAGTGACCACATAGCTGGAAGTTGCACTGTCCTCGTAATCCTGCAGTGTGCGTGCGGGGCTTCTGTGCGCGGGAGGTCCGCTGTCTGGAGTGAGTCAGGGTCGGGGAGCTTGGTGGAAATCAATGCAGACGGCGCCAATGATTTTCCCCATTCAGGCTGCTTCCTTTGGTTTGCTCGAGTCGCCGTTCATAGTGCGTGTCGGTCCCAGCGCTGCCTCCTCCGGAGAGCGCGCTCCGGTGTGGATGAAGAGGATGCCGGCATCACCATGACACGTCTAGGATCACCAGTGTGGAGGTAAAAGATCAGGCGAGATGCAACAAGCTGAAAGGGTGCAAAGTTTTATTTCCTCCAACATAATGAGACACACATTGTAGCTAAGTGAGCTACTGTGCTGCTGAGGCATGTATAGCAAGCTCTTTTATACATGTTATACAGACAGAGAGAATGCATGGCACATTAGCATAGTGATATACATATCAGTCAATACATATCATCAGCATGACCAATTGGCGCCCGGATGTCTTCTCCCTCATCTGGGGATGTATAAACAATAGTCCATTATTCTGGTCATCCCCCAGGGGCTCTCTGTCCGTATGTGAATTGTCCTCTGTATGTAAATTGTCCTCTGCTTCCTCCAGACCTGCTGAGTGTGAGAAATGTCCGTGTGGAGTGTGGTGGGTCACCACAATATCTACATTTCTCCAGAACTGACTGATGGAATTGATGGATGTATGGAACTAGATAATGTTATAGTAATTAATGCAATGCACTATAATTAATGTAAAATACCTGAAATTAGCCCTTAATCCTACTAACAGTGTAGTGAAAAAAGGAGGAAGAAGTCACATATTTATGAGGAAAAAAGTGTAAAATTTATTGGAAAAAAGTCACAAATTTATATGGAAAGAAAATTATAGATTTATGAGGAAAATGGCAAGTTGACAAGACAAAAAGTCACAACTTTATGGAAAAAGTGACAAATTTAAGACAACGATGTCTGTGGAAGACCTTAGAAAGCCAAATTTAAGATAAGATTAAGATAAAATAAGATGAGATAATCCTTTTCATCCCACAATGAGGACACTCAGTATTGCAGCAGTAAAGAGATAGTGGTACTCAGAGCAATAACAAGATAAAAACGGGGTTAAAAAATGGATATAAAGAGTGCAAGAGATAAGAGAAAGTAAAATAGTTTTTACAAGGATTTTTTAAGGATTAGTTGTAATTTTTAAGGACAACTAAGGACATAATTTTGAATAAAGGATTTGAAGGATTAAGCTGAAGAAGGAGTCCTATCGAGCTTGGTTGGCTTGTGGATCTTCCGAAGCAGCTGAGGTGTACCAGCAGGCCAAGCAAAGTGCAGCTCGGGTGGTTGCTGAAGCAAAAACTCCGGTGTGGGAGGAGTTCGGTGAGGCCATGGAACAAGACTTTCGGTCAGCCTCGAATAGATTCTGGCAAACTGTCCAGTGGCTCAGAAGGGGGAAGCAGCTCCCTGTCCACACTGTGTATGGTGCGGATGGGGTGCTGCTGACTTCGACTGGGGATATCGTTGGGCGGTGGAAGGAATACTTTGAGGATCTCCTCAATCCCACTGACATGCCTTCCACAGAGGAAGCAGAGTTTGTGGATGAGGGGGACGACTCACCCATCACAGGGGCTGAGGTTGCCAAGGTGGTTAAAAAGCTCCTTGGTGGCCGGGCCCTGGGGGTGGATGAGATTCGCCCTGAGTAGCTCAAGGCCCTGGATGTTGCAGGGCTGTCATGGTTGACGCGCCTCTGCAACATTGCGTGGAGGTCAGGGACATTGTCTTTGGCATGGCAAACTGGGGTGGTGATTCCTCTCTTCAAGAAAGGGGACCGGAGGGTGTGCTTCAACTTTAGAGGGATCACATTCCTCAGCCTCCCTGGGAAGGTCTATGCCAAGGTAGATTCAGGAGGAGCAATGTGGTTTTCGTCCTGGCCGTGGCACATCGGACCAAATCTTTATCCTCTCAAGAATCCTCGAGGGTTCGTGGGACTTTGTCCAACCAGTTTACATGTGTTTTGTGGACTTGGAAAAGGCATTCAACCAAGTCCCTCGAGTTTTTTTGTGGGGGGGGTGCTTCGGGAGTATGGGATATCGGGCTTGTTTTTACGAGCTATCCCGTCTCTATACGACCGCTGTGAGAGTTTGGTTCGTATTGCCAACACTTGGTTGGACTCATTCCGAGTGAGAGTTGGACTCCACCAGGGCTGCCCTTTGTCACGATCCTGTTCATAATTTTTATGGACAGGATTTCTAGGCGCAGCCAGGGAACGGAGGGTGTCATGCTTGGTGACCACAGGATCTCATCTCTGTTGTTTGCAGATGATGTTGTCCTGTTGGCTTCATCCAGCAATGACCTACAGGTCCTACTGGAACGGTTTGCCACTGAGTGTGAAGCGGTTGGGATGAGAATCAGCACCTCCAAGTTCGAGTCCATGTTCCTCAGCCAGAAAAAGGTGGATTTTCCTCTCCGGGTTGAGGACAAGCTCCTGGCCTAAGTGGAGGAGTTTAAGTATCTTGGGGTCTTATTCACGAGTGAGGGGAAAATGGAGTGAGAGATTGGCAGATGGATCGGAGCAGCATCTGCAGTGATGCGGATGTTGTACCGGTCCATTGTGGTGGAGAGGGAGCTAAGCTCTAAGGCAAAGCTGTCGATTTTTGATTTGATTTTTTTTTTGATTTTGTATACTTTATTGATCCCCAGAGGGGAAATTGGGGGCATCCACCTGGATGGATGAAGCAGTCACGGTACAGCGCTATCTCTTAACCATTCACACATACATTCACACCTAGGGCCACTTTAGAGTCTCCAATTAACCTAACCTGCATGTTTTTGGCCTGTGGGAGAAAACCGGAGAAATCCCGGAGTAAACCCACGCAGATACGGGGAGAACATGCAAACTCCACACAGATCACTGTTGGTCAGGGGCTGGGATCGAACCAGGGATCCCATGGCCAAGGGTGAGTTGCCGTGCTGCCCCAGTGCTAACCACTGGTGCCACCGCACCGCACCACCGATTTACCGGTCAATCTGCGTTCCTAGCCTCACCTATGGTCAAGAGCTTTGGGTAATGACCGAAAGAATGAGAGTGCAGATACATGCAACTAAAATGAGCTTGCTTCATAGGATTGCTGGACTCACCCTTAGAGATAGAATAAGGAGCTTAGTCATCCGGGTGAGGCTCAGAGTAGAACCGCTGCTCCTCCACATTGAAAGGAGTCAGTTGAGGTGGTATGGCCATCTGATCAGGATGCCTCCTGGACACCTCCCACTTGAGGTGTTTCGGGCACGTCCCACTGGGAGGAGACCCCGGGGCAGACCCAGGACTTGCTGGAGAGACTACGTCTCCCAGTTGGTCCGGGAACATCTTGGTATCCTCTCTGAAGAGCTGGAGCAGGTGGCTGGGGAGAGGGAAGTCTGGGCTTCTCTGCTTGAACTGCTGCCTCCGTAACCCGGACCTCTGGAAAAGCGGTAGAAGATGGATGGATGGATGGATGGATGGATGGATGGATTTGAAGGCGTTTTAAGGATCTACAGACACAGAATTTGAAACATGATGAAAATGAGAGTTATTAAAACATTTTTTAAGCAAATGGAAATTTACCAAGGCATACGTCAGTTTATGTTAAACATGCAATAGAAAGCCTTTGTCACGCCCCCTCTATTTCCACATATGGGACCTTAAATCAAAAAAAATTCTCCATTGAAATGAACAGCAAGAGCGAAATTATCTTTTGATCCCGATCAAATTTTGCCACAAGTTACACATGTGTTGTTTGTCAATTTAAAAGATAATTGTTCATGTAAATAACGGTGTCGGTTGTTGTCTAACTGTTAACCCCTTGCACTCCGGTCAATTTTCCTAAAAACGCCAAAAAATAACGTGCCCAAAGTAAATCGAAAGCTGTTCTTCAACCCTTTGCAGCATCTTCATGGGGTTGGTCTCATTTAAAAGAAAACACTTTGAATTTTTTGGCAAAACAGTCATAATCTCTCTAAGTGCTCCGGCCACTGAGTTACAGTCATCTAAACATAGTGAACTTGAAGAAAATAAATTTGGCCTGGATGGTTTTTTGGATACAAATGCTTGCAAATAACACACAGCTTCAGATCCGGGCTGGAAAATACAACAGCAATGTAGAACCAAGTGTTATCCAGCTGAGGTCCAAATTTTGTAACAATACCACAAAAAATGAATATATTACACAGCTTTTTCCTCAGGTAGGTCCCAGGCGTTTTGGAACTGTGCCAAATTGTGCCAAATGGCACAGTTTGGAAAAACGTCTGTAACTTTTGAATGATTCAATGTAGAAGCTTCATTTTGGGCTGTAATGAAAGGTGACACTCAGGGCTGTGTCTGTGTATGTGTGTGTGGGGGGGGGTTGTCCCCCCGCTACAGAGGATGGCCATCGGCCATCGCTACATGACGGAATAGACTCATACGGCTATGTGGCGACCACGGCGCAGTCACTGCGGCTCCCCCCCCCCCCCCCGCTACAGAAGAGGAGCGGCGGGGCGGCGTTCACGGTCTGGACGCGATGAACGAGCCGCACAGTTGTAATTTACCGATTGGTCAAAAGTCATTTTGGATTACAATTTTCAGGAATAAAGAATAATTTAGCTTATAACACCTTACCTCTTCACAGCAGTGTCCTGGCGAACTTCTCTCTCCCCATTGTCAGATGAACGCGACGCTGGTCCGCTTGTGGTTCTTTTCTCACGACCCGATCAAAACATAATTCCATTATTGCGGTTTTGTGCTTCCATGATTGCGGTTTTTGGCGAACGATTTTTCAAAACAAATAACAGTAGTAATTAAAAAAAGACTGGCGAAGGCGTGTGTGTCACTCAGCCTTCGTCGTCAGCCTCCATCGGTGTATGACCATGGAAGAAATCATAATGTCTACTCTGCTGGAACAAAAACAAAATAAGCACCGCCTGTGGCCGAACATGCCGATGCGCGAATGGCACTCCCTGTCACATAGGTTGCATTTGTGGATGGTCTCCGTGCTGCTGGGTCTGTGGGGTTCTTCCTGTGGGTCCTTTTTTGATCCGCTGCAGCAGTCAGTCTTCACCCAGCTTTAAAAAAAACAGCTCGCGAACTTCTCTGCTTCAATTGGCTCACTGCATTCACAGCGTTGGTAGGCGGGTACTTCTCGCTAGGTTTTCAGTCATTGGTTCTTCAAGGTTTCAGAAACCCAATTCAAGGCTCTTATTAGTCGAACGAGAGGTCAATCAGATGATCTAATCTGTTCGCGGCTGTGTCTGCAGTTTTTATTTTCAGTGCGCGCTTGGACGCCATCACCACCTACATCACCATCTCCATCATGCGTGCGAGAGCGCACGAGGGTGCTCTCGTGCACCCTCGTGCGCTCTCGGACGCAGAGACTTGCCCGTCCGCAGTACAACGGAGTGCAAGAGGTTAAGGTATAAGATTACGAAAATAAGTAAATTAAAAAACTACAAACACTTTTCAAAGCGCACCCAGGGTGATGTAACTAACAGTCCTCTGGATCAGCCGCAGCTCTCACAATACAAAGCAATACCTTTGTGTTGTTTTTCTCCTCTTTTGATCCTTCTTTCATTGGTCAGGAAACAGGAGGTGAGGTTTTAGTAATCTCCTGCCATGCTCGTGTTTAGTGATGTGGGATGATGGGAGTTGTCCGCTAATCACTGAAACAAAAACTAAATATTACTCTGTTATTATACGACAGCCAACAACTTTAATTATGTGGAAAATTATCTTTTAAAGGTCTGATGACACGATTTTGACTTCATCTAATTTTTCAACACATCATACAATATGACAAAATAGGCTGGTCTGTGCAGTTCTAAGTCAAACAGTCTTTTTTTTCACACGAATATCTGATGTTTTTATGAGCGCCACATCACAAATTGTGTCAGTGGTTGGAAAACCCCCCGGCCATGTTGTAACGTCATTGACAGAGCACAGCACTTGGCTGCTCATTGTACACACAGGATGGAAGTGGTAGAAAACATCAACGATGGTTCCAGCACATGTAGTCTGGAATTGGTTTGTGTTGTCCAATCTTCAGACGATTATGGTTCAGAAGAATGGGATGACAGTGAAGAATCTGGGGGCATCAGACCGTATAGGTTTGAGCCGTGCCAAGCGGGCATCATGCCTACTGAGTCAGACTCAGAGTGACGGTGGAGAGGCACACATGCCCACCGCAGCAGCAGTGACAAACACACAGCAGTGGAACACCAGTGTTATGCTTTTGCTACAGATATTGCAACAAATTATTTGTTCATAAATATAATTTGTTTAAACTCAATTTTTCAATAAAATCATAGCAGTGTATTCTCTGTGGCTCAGGCATCAGGTTTATTATGTATTATCTTTTGAGTTCTTGTAGTTCTTGTTGTTTTTATGTTTTGTACATGTGTTTTATGTGCGTTTTGACCCACTTTCAGGCGGGCACTGTCCAAGATTCGCCAGTCCGACCACACCCCCTCTCTCTTTGACTGTCAGCTGTTCATGTTTTGTGTGCATCATCTGCCGTGTTGTCAGCCAGCCAATATTGCCAACACTATCACAACATGTTAGCCGCTCCACACAGCCGTGGTTCTGTTGTGCCCCTTGAAGCGCTGTTGGCCCTGGGGCGCCACCATGGTTAACATGTTTCCTCTCCATGTTCGCTGGGCAATGTCTGCCCCGAACGCCAACTGTAAGTGTTTCTGTTTATTTTTGTAAGTCTTCACCTTTTTGGGAACTGTTGTCATCAGTCTTATGTTCAATACATGTGCTGTGGTGAATCCTGCGCATAAATCCATTCATCCATCCCCTCCTCGTGCACTCCTTGTCATGACCCTTCGTGCGCTCTTACGCAGGGCACGGAGAAGGAGGATGAGATAATGAGGATTCACGTCCAGGGTTCACTACAGCGCATTTAATACAGAAAGACAGACAATTCCCAAAAAGGTGAAGATGTACAAAAAACACAAACACACTTACTGATGGCACCCCAGAGCCGACATCGCTTCAAGGATGCACAAGAACCACGGCGAACATGGAGTGACTAACACATCGTGAGAGTGCTGAAAATACTGGCAGACTAACAGCACAGATGAAAATACTATGGACCAGCAGTGTGTGACTGGCAAACGGCTGCTAAGTGCATGCACTGCTGGTGATGGTGTGATGAGAAGCACCTGGGTGAGGACCGGGAAAGATGATCAGCGGGAGTGTGAATCAGCTGGTGATAATGAGAGAGGGGACGTGGCAGGACCGGCGAGCGTCAGCATGCAATCACAGAAAGTAGGTCAAAGGTAGAAAGTAGGTCTCCTCGTGTGCTCCTCCTGTGTAAAAGCTCACGAGGAGCATACGAGGAGGCTTATGACAGCTGGAGCTGAAGCGTGTGATGTGGTCTTTCACGGCCTGCTGTTTATCTAAGCCTGTGACACAACGTGAAGGCATAGCCGTAAAATTAAAACAAGAAACCAGAGAAACTGTGAGCTACAAAGCTGCTGTCATTCCAGTCAACAACACCGGAGTCCGTTCTCCCGCTTACGTCATGGTGGTGCCGCCCTTCATTCGGTGAGCGGCACCACAGTCCAGTCAGCGGCTGCGGTTTTTTGATGATAACTAGTTTATGCAGACGCGGCTGTAAATATTATATTGATCATCGACAATGACTTTTGGGTTTACACAACATGCTAAAAAATGTCAAAATCGTGTCATCAGACCTTTAAATTGACAAGCATCTTACAGTCATGAAAAAATTAGGACACCCCTTTAAATATTCAGTTCTCTATTAAGAAATGTTCACATATCTATGTCTAACCTTGATTTTGTTTTTAGTTTTTGCATTTTTTAACATTTATTTTAGCCATGTTAAGTGGGAATGAATGTGGCGGTGTCCTAAAAAAGATGGGGGGGGGGGTGTCCTAATTTATTCCTCACTATTTATTTAGAATTACATTTTACAGAAAATTTGAAAAAAAATCTTTAATTCATTTTTAATTGTTTAGCTGTATTAGATGCTGGGATAGTCTCCAGCCACCCACCCCCCCCAACCTGAAAAGGATTGAGCGGAAGAAGATGGATGGATGGATGGATGGATAGTTGTATTACATGAATCTCCCAGTATTTTTAACATTGATATTAAATATCCATATGTCCAAATATATTTAAAAAACACACAGGCTTATATAGGGTGTCTTAATTCTTTCACGACTGTACGTGTAACTCGTGGCAAAATATGATTGGGATCAAAAGATACTTTCGCTCTCGCCATTCATTTCAGTGGAGAATTTCTTTGATTTAAGATCCCATATACTGAAGTAGAGGGGGCGTAACTTCGGCTCTCTATACTGCACACGAGCACATCTGGCTTAAAGTCTCTATCACAGGGCGACGAATGCTGAGGAACGTTCACGAACATTATACTGCGTGAAAGTTCAGTAAGTCAGCTGGATTCAAATGTTTGTTTTTTTTACTTCTGAAACTTTTCACTATTCACTCAAATGAATGAATGAATGCACAGAATGATGCAAACAGACATATACTGCTAGTAACTGTACAACAGTTACTATGGTGACAAGCAGTTAAATGCTTTGAAAAATAAACAAACTAAGTGTATTTAAATGTACCTCCCTTCTTGAACCATCATTCGTCTCTGTCCAAAATTGAGCAGCGTCATCCTCAAATGAATGTACTTTGTCCATCAGATGGAGATAAACTGTTGAGTGTGGTCTCAGTGACGTTGTTTCTCCTGTGTTGTTGTTTTGTTTCTCCGACGAAAAAATTTTTTGTTAAAAAACATTCTCTGACATGAACATCTTTAACATGTTCAGAATTTCTCTGCGATGAGAAAAACTGTTTGCCACTGTAAAAACTTTTGGCGAACTGTTGCGTAGCCTTTTACAAACCCTGATGAAACCCCAAAAGTCACAACATTCACCAGCATTTGCCCCCTCCGTGAGATTCTACCCAAATTAGTTTTTATCTTGAGAAGAAGAGCATGAACGAGGCTTCGATCCAAGGCCACGAGTCTGTGGGTCCCCTGCGGTTGAGAGACAATGCTCAAACTCTCCTGAAAGCAAAGATAAAGCGACTACGTACCAGCTGCCTGAAGGATGGCCCGAACCAGCTAGCCAAATTGGCCAGCCAGCTCACTGGTTTAAACTGTAGATATGTAGTAGATTAAGCATGAAGGAGAGGCTCTGATATAATGACCAGTCATCCTTAAACCATAACAGATTAATCAGCTTGCTCTCATCATTCCTGGAACCATTCTATCAGAGCTCCTGGCATGTCCTCTTTACACAGACAGTGAGCTTTGGCTACTCTGTGTGACACATTCATTGAGTCAGAGTTAATACCCTAACAACACTATGAAAGGGAATATTTTAAAAATGTGTCTAATTAAATGCTGTGAATCAGTAAAGCACCTTACAGCAGCTAATGAGTCAGCACAACACCGTCAAAGGACGCCGTGTACATGATCAGGAAGTGTAGGTGGCGTCTGAGTAAGAAGTATTGAGGAATGAGATCATGTTTATGCCAGTCTCCTCTTTCCCCACTTGTAAACCAGATTCTTAAACTTCTTCACCTGAAGTGGTAGCTTATCCTCTACCTGGAGTGGGTGATCCACCCTCTTCTGGATGAGGGCTTAACTTGAGCCTCATGATGTACGTAAACATGGGATAAATAAAAGATGCCCAATTAAGAATTTATCAGCATAAAAAGAGATTTAGGGTGGATTCAGACGGCCACTGTTTGGAACAGACCAAAGGACCAAACAGTGGCTTCCTCAGATAGTTTGGTTCTTTTGGTGCAGTCTGAACACATGTTGGAACTCTGGTGCACACCAAAAAAGCGAAGTCCGGTCCCCCTGAAAACGGGGATCTCGGTTCATTTGCAAACGAAGTCTAGTGCGCTCCGCATGCAGTGTGAATGCAAATGTGACTATCCAGCGGACCAAAGGACGGAAGTGCCCCTCGGTATTTGTTTAACCATAGCAACACATAGTCTGAGAAGAGGAAGTGGCGTTTGCCATAGTACATTTTTTTTTCCACAATATCTTTATTGAACCTTTTTTTTTTTTTAACAAACATGATACAAACAATCAAACACTAACACTAAAGTACTACAAAAAAAAAAAATGCACTAAAAACATCAACAACCACCAACAAAATCAAGTCTTCAACAATGCTCCTCTGTTTAGTCTAGACAATCCAATACATAAGTATACATATTATGTTCACCAGTTTGGAATTTACAAGGTCCACACACATCATTCACCTTCTTCTTCAAGAGTTATGTTTAAATTTTTTACATAATCAATAAAAGGTCTCCATATATTCTCAAACACAATTTCCTTTGATTTCAGTATATATGTTATTCTTTCTAATGGAAGGTTTGTTAACATCTGTCTTAACCACTGAGTCACATCTGGTCTATGAGTCTTTTTCCATAATAGTGCAATACATTTTTTGGCATTAAGCAAACTGAGGTCTATGAATGTTCTTTCACTTTTATTAAAATTATGCTTTTCTGGGTACAGACCCAACAAAAACAGTTTAGGATTCAATATGATTTGTTTTGAGATTATTTTTTCAATTGTTACCCTCACCTCTTCCCAAAACATTCTTATTAATCTACATTCCCATAAACAATGAAATAGGGTTCCTTTACTTTCCATGCATTTTGTGCATATATCTGGTATATTTTTGTTATATCTATTTAACTCCTCCGGTGTAACATACATCCGCATTAACCATTTGAAATGTATCAATTTAAGGCGTGCATTTATTGATTTGGTTTGAGCTTCTGTACAAGCCAATTCCCATTGTTCCTCTGAAATTTCAGTTTGCAGATCTTCTTTCCAGTAGTTTAATCTTTTCAGTGAATTTTCACTTGAAGATAGTGTCAATGAGTTATAAAACTCTGAAATAATACCCTTTCTTTTACTATCTTTCATCATCATTTTTTCCAAGGATGAATAAATAGGTCGAGTGAGAGCTTTATTTTGATTTGATAGAATAAAGTTTCTAAGTTGAAGATATTTAAAAAAATGTGTTCTATTGAGATTAAATTTGATCCTCAGCTCTTCAAAAGACATTATGTTATCTGCACATGGCAAATATAAATCCTGAATCTTTTGTATCCCTTTTAAATTCCATACTTTAAATACAGCGTCCGCTCTCCCTGGTTTAAAATATTGATTACCCCATATTGGACTAAATTGTGACAATAACTGTGGTTCTTTTAAATAGTTTTTAGCTTCACACCATATTTTGATCATATGCTTTACAAATGGATTTTTAACTTGTTTTTGTAATTTTTTTGCCGAATCTGAGTATATGAATATGGGAAGAGGTAAAGGTAAATTGAATGATTCCATTTCAGTCCAGTGAGGGAGATCATTTGATGAAAAATAATATGTCATAGACCTCAGTTGTGCCGACCAATAATACAACATAAAATTTGGACATTTCAGACCTCCACGATCAAATGGTAAATATAATAAAGACAAACGTAATCTAGCCCTCCTGTTGTTCCATATAAATTCCACTAACTTTTTTTTTATTCTTGAGAATAGATCTAAAGGTGGTGATAAGGGAATGTATTGAAATAAATAAAGTATTTTAGGTAAAATTTTACTTTTAAGTATATTGATTCTCCCGATCATCGACATTGGTAGTGACATCCATCTCTGAGTTAACTCATTGATATCTGACATTAAGGCTTCATAGTTGACACTGGCGACTGATTCTAGCTTGGGCACAATTTGGATTCCTAAATATTTAAACTGATTTACAACATTGAATTGATTTACCTCAGGGGCTGGGTAATTTCTCTGGGTCTCATTTAGCATTAATATTGAAGATTTAGTTTTATTTATTTTATATCCTGATATTTCCCCAAAATTCTTTATTAAATTCAACAAGGTTGGAATTGATTTTTTTAGATTCGACATAAACAAAATTATGTCATCGGCGTGCAGGGAGATTTTATGTTCTGTTGGTCCAACTTTAATTCCATATATTTGTGAATGTAAACGTATCGCTATCGCTAAAGGTTCAATTGCCATAGTAAACAGTAAAGGTGAAAGTGGACAGCCTTGTCGACATCCTCTATTGATTTTTATTGGTTTGAAATATTGTTATTTGTTAGGATTTCTGCTGTAGCATTATTGTATATTATTTGAACCCATTTTATGAAATTATTTCCAAGTCCAAACCTTTGTAGGACTTCAAAAAGAAAGGGCCATTCAACTCTATCAAAGGCCTTTTCGGCGTCCAGTGATAGGAGAGCTGTATCCGGTGCTTCTTTATTAAAATAAATAATATTAAATAGTCTTCTTACATTATGGAAGCCTTGTCTACCCTTTATAAAGCCATTCTGATCTCGATTAATAATATTTGGTAAAATTTCTTGTATTCGTCTTGCTAAAATTTTACAGATTATCTTAAGGTCGGCGTTTAATAGGCTTATTGGTCTCATATTTTCACATTTATTAGAGGGCTTACCTGGTTTTGGCAGCAGTATAATTAAGGCATTATTTATGTATGATGGTAAATTATTATTTTGAGATGCTTCTAAAACCATTTCCAAAAAAGGTTTTATTAATTTATTCTTAAATTTTTTATAAAGGTCAACTGGAAGACCATCTGGTCCTGCACTTTTTCCTGATTTCATATTATTAATGGCTAGCCCAACTTCTTCTTGACTAATTTTAGACTCCAATATCTCCCTGTTTTCATTTGGAATACACGGTATAGATAGTTCGTTCAAAAACCCATTTAGTTTTGTTAAATCAGGTTCATTTTTGGTATCATATAATTTTTCATAGTAATCTCTAAAGGCACTATTAATTTCTAAAGGATCTATAACTACCTGTCCATTACTTATAATACTGGTAATTGGTGTTTTAATTTCTAATTGTTTAATCTGCCATGCTAATAATTTTCCTGATTTTTCACCTTGTTCATAAAAAGATTGTTTCAATCTTAGAAGACTCGAGGCAGCTCTATTCGCTGATTTTTTGTCGTATTCAGCTCTCAAAATCAGTAATTCATTCTCCAACCTTGGGTCACTTCCTGCATACACTTTTTCCTGAAGACTTTTTATTTTATGTTCCAATTTAGCTCTCTCCTCTCGAGTCTTCTTAGATTTTGATCCTGTATAACTAATAATATGTCCCCTAATAAAAGCTTTGAAAGCCTCCCACTTTACACATGCTGATGTTTGTGTAGTATTGATGTCAAAGAACTCGTCTATCTGTTTTTCTATATACTTGACAAATTCCTCATCCTGAAGCCATTTATGCTGAAATTGCCATCTACCTGATTCCTTTGTCAATTTTTTATCTACATATATTAGACAACAGGGTGCATGATCAGAGATCACGATGTTATCATAAAAGCAGTTTTGAATCTTGGACCTTAATTCTGTGGAAATCAAAAAATAATCAATACGTGAGAATGTCTTGTAGGTACTGGAATAACAAGAATAGGCTTTAACTTGTGGTTTCATTTCTCTCCATATATCTAACAATCTCAATTCTTTCATAAAATGATTAATAGTCATCCTACATCCAATGTGCGTACAATCCAGTCCTGTTGATCTATCTATACCTGGATTCAATGTACAATTAAAATCCCCTGCTATTATATGTTGCCCTGTAAGTGATGATAAGATAAGAAATAAATTAGCAAAGAACTTCTGATCATCTATATTGGGACCATATAAGTTCACAAGATTTATATTTTCTAATAGCAAAGAACCTTGAATGATTACATATCTTCCAAATTTGTCTCCAATTACATTTTTCACTTGAAAAGGAACTGATTTATGTATGAGAGTCATAACTCCCCTGGCTCAGGATGAAAATGAAGAGGTGAATACACTTCCTTGCCATCTTCTCCTAATTCTTTTAACATCCTCCTCTATTAGATGAGTTTCTTGTAAAAACACAATTTTTGAACCCATGTCTTTTATTTTATTCATAACTTGTTTAAATTTTTTTAAATTTTGTAGACCTCTGCAATTCCATGAAGTTAAATTAAGATTAACACTTTGGTTTATGATCAATAGAGAGTTTGGGATTACCTTGCAGTGTAAACATGCTCATACAGAGAAGCAAAAACATGAGTGGTTGAACATTCATCCTACAAACTACACACAAACAAATTTCCCTTTCCCACACTTGTGGCAAACCCCCCCAAAATCAAAAGAAAAATTCTGTCTCCCGATATAGCCATCGACCGTTCCACACCCACGGGGAACAGCCCAAGCCACTCCTTCTTCATCCTCCCAATCACCCTAACTCTACTGCTTTTAATGACGTAACATTAACTCTCCTCTGTAGTTTTCCAACTTAACTCCAAAATTTTTAACAACTTTGTACATCATAGTTTTTTTTGTTTGTTTTGTTTTTGTTTTGTTTTTTTAATATATAATACAATCTATATTTTGTAAACTTACTATTTACTTCAAGTCAGTCAGATGCCTGTGCAAATGCTTAATTATTCTACCTTATATTTTGTTCATGCTTAGCTCCCACCAGTCTCTTCTTCTTCTTTGATCTTCTTGATGAACTCCTGCGCCTCCTCTGGGGTCTTGAAGATGTGGGTTCTGCCCTCATACGTGGTCAGCAGTCTCGCAGGATAGATTACACCATGACGAATCCCAAGGTTGCGCAGCTCCTTACGTATGGGATCAAACTGCTTCCTCAATTGCTGGATTCCTGTGGCCAAATCTGGGTAGAACCGCACCTGCTGGTCCTGGTGTTTAATCTCTCCTTTAGCTCGTGCAGCGTTGAAGATCTTCATCCTGTCTCTGTTGCTAATAAACTTCATAATTAAGGTCCTCGGCGGTCCCTTATCTCTCCGTGGGCCAATACAATGTGCATTTTCCAGAACCACTGCTGATTGCAACTCCTCGCTGCCCAGCACCTCCGGAATCCACTTTTCCAGAAAGGAACATACGTCCCGACCTTCTGATTCCTCTGGAAGACCCACCAGCCTCAAGTTATTCTGTCTCGACCGAGATTCCAAATCCAAAATATTATTTTCCAGAGATTTATTTTTTTTCCAAAGTGCGCACCTTTAATTGAAGACGGGTGACGTCATCTTCAGCACTAGCGAGACGGAGCTCCATCTGCGCCGTTTGTTCTACACAGTCACCCAATTCCTTTCTTATTCCTTCCAACGCTGTCATAATCCCATCAAATCTAGGAAAAGTCCGCTCTCATTGAACTCATGGCAGCCATCAGCGCATCTGCGCCTCCCCCCGCAGACATCGCACCGTTGCCAGCCTCCTCCGCCATATATGGAGTTTTATTTGCTGCGTCACAGACCTGAAAGTCCGTTAATTTGGACTGTTTCGGCGGCTCGCTTTTTCCTTTACCTGGTTTTCCAGCCTTAGGCTTCGCCGACATATCCTCGCCCAAACGCTGGGATACGTTCTGTCCCAAATGAGAGAGTTATTTGCCGATTTTTTTTCTCCAAGAGCAGAGCAGAGTGAGACACGTCCGTCTTACGTGGCAGCCATAACCGGAAGTCGCCATAGTACATTTTTGGTAGAAAATAACAAAGACAACCGCGCAAATCCAAGAAATCCTTTTACCAGAGAAAGCCGAGGAGACAAGTTTAAAAAAAATGTCTCGTTCATGCCGGACAAACAACCCAGCTGAAGGGAATGGATTTTTGTTTTCAGTCCTGGCCAGTCGATGAGCTGGATTTTTCTTCTTGGCCGAGATTTTTTCTTCTTGGTCAGTGGTGGTTTCGGCTACAGCGCCCCAAACGAGCAGTTGTTGTAACTGCGTGATGTTGTCCAGGCAGTTTGGTCTGCTGCAGTGTGAATGTAAACCAAACCAAACAAAGGTGTGAAAAATTCTTGGCATTCCCCGCCCAGTCAAAACAAGATCCCCGGACTAAGCTGCATTCAGACGACAAGGTTTGGACCGGCGTTTACTGATGTTTTGGCAAACGTCTGGCTCCACTGGCAAAAGCCGATAAAAGTTAATAATAGTTGGTGTTTATTGGCGAACACTTGTGAGCGTTTTCAATATGCTGAAAATTTAATGACGTTTGGAAATAAATGTTGGTGAAAGTTGTGCTCAGTTTGTAGAAGTTCCTGAGCACTGGGCTAAGTTGTGCAGAGCTAGCGTAAGTCGGCCTGTCATAAAGTGCCCTTTTTAAGGGCTACGGAAGGACACCAAATGCTCACTGTGGTTTCTGCATGTTTATTAACATAAAGACCAACACTCAACAAACACTACACATACAAATACAACATGAACGAAGGTGCTGGAGGAGAGCGGCGGCTCAACGTCGACAGGGGGGCAGAAGCCTGGGAACGCTGGGCAAAAAGGGAGAGAACCAGCCAGAGCACACCCGAAGAGACGCGGGGCTCACGGCTGGAAATAAAGGGAGAAAACTAACCTGGATGGAGCTCTCCCATTCTCCTCGACAGCAACATCAATGACCCTCTGAGCAGACTGAACTTTAGAGGATGGAATCAGTAGGACACGACAACGAGGAAAGGTTGTCGTGCCCTTAAATAATATTCCTTGATGCACAACAGGTGTGGATACATGGGTGGAGAAAATAACAGAATCAGTGACAGCTGTGCAACCCGTGAACCACTTTGACAGGCAGAAGCTGCACAGCGCTGTCAAAATAAGACACAAACCAGAAACCATAATAATACAGCAACATGATAACATAACCTCAAAATGTAAACAATACTAAAGATACAAAATGACCCAATAAATAAAGAGGACAACAAAGGTGGGACTATGAATATAGACCACATACAATAGATAGACAAGAACCAGGAAATAAGCAAACAGGAAAAGACTAAACTCAAAGCTGGAAACTGAGCCTGGCCCCCAGCCGTGCTCAGGATCATGACACAGCCTAAGTTGGGCTACTTTGGCGAACGTTGATCAAAACGCTGGCGGGAGCAGATGTTTTTAGACAAAACTCACTTTTCAAACATGCAGGGACATAGATAAACACACAGCAAATGTGTCAAAAATCCAGGAGAAATGCTGAAGCAGTGTCCCTATCGATGGTGCTGGAATGCCAAAAGCCCAGAGAAGCAAATGGGGGAGTGAAAAACAGAAATAATATATATGTAATCCCCCAAAAAATGTGACAGCCCAAAAGAAAAAATAAAATCCTCATTGCAAAATTTACTGTTTTCATTTACTGCTCCGTGTAATCCTCCAGGATTTATTGGTTCGGCTTGAATTGTGGGGATCAAAAAGCGCAGATGTGATGTCAAAAAGTAAAGGACATTTAATGCAATTAAAAAAAACTAAACACTGTGTGTCATGTTATATTTCCTTTGAGGCAGTGTTTTGTATAAACTTTTTCTTGCTTCAGTAAAAGTATAGGACTTACCCCATATTGGCCGTTCAGTCTCTTTCTCTCGCTCTCTCTCTCAAAAAAAAGTCTGAGCAGTCTCAACTGCAGTCCAAGATGGAATAATAACAGACTTAAAATTATCCAATGAAACTGACTAAGTGTATGCCTATGAAGGCAGACAGTGAGATGCGTAGAGCCAAAAACAGGTCCAGAATGCTAGCAAGCCTCCACAAACACTGACCTTCATGAGCGTTGCCTGATGCTGACCTACGCTGAGTATTCGTTTGCTTAAGTTGACTTAAGCTGGCAACTGCTGCACATACACTAGTCTAAGTTAGCAAAAGTTTGCTTCCGCTAATAGAAAAATTAATACAACACTGGAAAATGCTGCCCAACCCGAGCAAACGCTGCAAACATTCATAAAAGTTGGTATGCGCTAGATTAAAAAAAAAAAAACCTCATGAACATAATTTCACCGACGTTTGGACTCATTTCTCTGGTTTTTCTAAATGTCAGTCCAAACGTTGTAGTGTGAATCCACCCTAAACCAAAGGGAATGGTGTGACTGTAACAGTGTCAGTTAGCCTGCAATGTGACAGGCGTTTGATGAATTTTAATCACTGAGGCTGAATGATCGAGATACAGGCTTCAGTAGCAGATCTGAGAGACTGTAAAGTTTTACTCCCGATAGTTCTATGAAAACTCAAAAGAGAACTTTTCTGGTGGGAGTCTTTGCAAGCCAAGCCTAGACGTGGCATTGGCTGAGCAGACTTGTTATATCTGACTCAAAAGGGTTATCTTCTGTACTGTGGGGATATTAGGCTACATCAGACCATCTGTCAGGCTTTTTGGGCCTTGAGACACGAGTGCATCAGCACTCATCAGACGCTTTAGCTGCAGTTTGACATCTGAGCATTTTAATGTGCTACCACATCTCCACAAAAGGAACGCCAGATTCCAACCCAGTGCTAAGTTGTGAGTAGAGAAAGAGCTACAAGTGAAGGAGAAAGGGATGTTGGGTTGTTATTATGCATTGCACTGGTCAGTAGCAGAACCTACTGTTCTCCCAGATGGTTTTAGAATGTGACGGGAAATGGAAGCTGTGACTAGGCCAGAGACACCTCTTCAAACATCAGCCTTCTATAGCAGGGATATTTTTAAATCACACCTAGCTCCCATGGGCAAAAATGCAGCATTTCTACTTAAATTTATTACATTTTTCTCAATAAAACCAACTTTTTCAAGTAAATTTGTGATTTTTTTTTTCTCGACATTTTGTGACTTTTTCTTGCTAATTTGTGGGTATGTTTTCCTCAGAAAACTGCAAAACTTTTTGATAAATTTGTGTGATTTTTTGCATAGGTTTTCATATTTTCTCATTTTCTGCTTTTTAGGATATTTTTCTCGTGAATGTGCAACCTTTTTTCTTGTAAATTTATTCCTTCTTTTCCTGGAAATGTGAGAGTATTTTTCTCAAGGCCTCAGGGAGCCACTATCTGTGGGCAAAAGAGCCACATGTGGCCCCAGAGCCACAGGTTGCAGATGCCTGATTTAGAGAGGTACTGACCCGAACAAAGCAAGAGGTTTGTGTTTTTTAAGAGGTTTTTTTTCCCCATTGGGAGCCACTCCAGGTGACCTTAACAGATGCACATAAGATCAGAACAAGTCAAATTCTCCCCATATGTTCCTCTTTAATGGAGATTGATGAAGTACGCCACACAGTCAGTGCTTGACTTTCAACAGAGCAACTGTCGACTTGCATTTTTCCGCAGCGTGTTCACTGAACTAATTTTCACCGTTACTGAGGTTTTCTGAAATATTTCACGTCTTTCCTAGGATGGGGATGTGCACCAACACTCTGGCATGCTTTTCAGGTTGTTTGACATTTATAACACTACATTTTATTAAAGAAACAAGCCCAATATGATTTGTTTCTTTTACTTAGTATGAATGCATTGGAAGCTTTATGAGTTTATTAATAAGCAAAGCTTGACTATTGGGAATGTGTGCAGCAATAGTTGCACGCCCTTCAAAGTGAACTTCTCCATGCATTGACGTGAGAACACTTGAACTGCCCTACTGTCATTAGACCTAATGTGTAGACTCCTACATTGCTACAGTCTTCATTTGCATTTTGGCATTTCAGTGCTGCCTATAAAAAGGACAGAGGTCATATGGCGCTGTTAAATGAAAGGTGGGTGCTGCAGCCCCGCCATGAGCCCTGATATCCTCAGTGCGCACTTTAGTGATTCCTTGATGTGTTTACCGTCTGGCCGCGCCGTCACTCTCCTTTTCTTCTGCCGGCTCATCGAGATGGCTGAGGACAAGTCAGGCTGCCGCCGCTAATCTCCCATCCCCGTGTTTTATCACCTTGACAGAGAGCGACTTGCGATAGAGCACTCTACCGGCCGAGTAATCCTTTTGACAAAATTGCAAGCGGTGTTTATTCAGTGCCTCTGACTGCGGCACGGAGGAGAGAGGATTCATTTCTCGAATAGAAAGCTCCCCCTTGGCAACCTGGACACATTTTTGTGAGCAGCACCCTTGACATTTTTTTTTAGCCCCATCTTTTACAATGATGTGTCGATGTCTGGCAGTGGGGTGTCAGCTCGGGCTGAGACATCTTGGTCAGGCTCGGAGAGACTCTCTGCTGTCTCTGTTTGTCCATCACGCCCAGATTAGACCCATCTTTTGGAGATATTTGAGTGGAGGAGACGATTTCTTCTCAATGAATCTCAAAAGCTGGCCCCTGCTGCCAATATAGGAGGAGGTTATCACCTCATAAAGCTGTAGTTGTTTTTGCCCTGATGTACAGTAGATATTAATGGTCTGTTTCCAGGTGAAGATGTGGAGGCTGCATCCTGGCAGAGGCTCAACGCAGCTGTTAAGTGCAGTACATGGTTGAGTTTGTCCCACCTCTTTGAAGCATGACTCATGCTATGATGCTTCTTTTCTAGCTTGCTGAAGCTTTTATCTCATTTTTTCCCCACACATTTACAATATAGGTTTAAAACACTGGCATGTTAGAATGAGGAGCCAAATGGCTGCCTTTACCATCCATCTGAAGGGTATAACAGCACACACACACACACACACACACCTTTTGGCTGCTCCCTCTTCGGGGTTGCCACAGTGGATCATGGATCTGCAAGTCTTACGGATTTTACGCCAGATTCCCCTGTTAATGTAACATTTCCTGTTTACCCAGACTTGCGACTGGCACTAGGAGTACACTGGTTCTTCATTCTATTTATGCTGAGCACGAAGCATAAATATTACTTGGTAAAATACTGGTGACTGCCAGTGGTACCCCTCAGCCTCCTTCTTTGTTGTTGAGATTTAGCTTATATGGCATTTTGACCTTGACCTTTGACCTTACAATCCCAAAGCCAGAGTCAGAGGTCAGGGTGTCAGGGTGAACATGTGTACAAAGTTTGGCGACCCTAGCTTTACCCGTTCTATAGTAATAGTGCCACAGAAATGTTAGCATTGACCTTTGACCTTTTGACCCCAAACCCAGTCACAGGTCAGGGTCTGAGTCATCCAAGATTTGTCTTAGATATGATAAATTCCATTTGAAGAGGTTACATCATTTCAAAAACTGATGTCTGACCTCAACCTCAAGGTCAGGGGTCACCCAAATTCGCACTCATCTGAGATTTTCATAGATACACCTATGGTATCGATTTGAAAAGCATATATCCTTTCTTTCTCTAGTTATTGCGTTCTCAAGGTAGGTGAAGACGCTGCTGACAACATCCGTCCACCCAGTGGGGTGACGACAAAACCACTTCAGGCTTTTAGAGGCTGAGGGTAATAAAAAGCATAAATAGCACCTGCCTGAAAACATGAAGCAGGCTAGAAGATCTCAAAAAGCAACACATCATGCTGCAATCTAAAGAAATTCAAGAATAGATGGGAACCAAAAACCCAGAACATCTAAAGAACTGCAGGCCTCGCTTGCCTCAGTTTGGACACTGGTCCATGATTCAACAATAAGAAAAAGAGACTGGGCAAAGATTACATCCATGGGAGAGCTCCAAGGTGAAAACCACAGCTGACCAAAAAGAACACAAAGTCTCGTCTCATATTTGCCAAAAATCACCTTGATGATCCCCAAGACTTTTGGGAAAATTTTCTGTGGACTGATGAGATAAAAAGTTGAACTTTTTGGAAGCCACGCGTCTCGTTACCTCTAGTGTAAAACTAACAAAAAAAAGAAAAGAACATCATGGCAACAGTCAGACATGGTAGTGGTAGTGTCATGGTCTGGGGCTGCTTTGCTGCTTCAGGACCTGGAGGACTTGCTGTGACTGATGGAACCGTGATTTCTGCTCTCTACCAGAAAATCCTGAAGGAGAATATCTGGCCATCAGTTTGTGACCTCAGGATCAAGCCCTCCACTGTGGCTGAATTACAATGATTCTGCAAAGAAGAGCAGGTCAAAATTCCTCAACAGTGATGTAAAAGGCTCATTGCCAGTTATCACAAATGCTTGGTTGCAGTTTTTGCAGCCAAGGGTGATGCAACCAGTAATTAAGTTTAGGGGCAGTTACTTTTTCACATAGGGCCAGGCAGGTTTGGATAGCTTTTTTTGTTTAAAAAAATAACGTCTTCATTTAAAAACTGCATTTTGTATTTACTCTGGTTATCTTTGTTTAATATTAAAATGTGTTTGATGAGGAAGAGGCCAGATACTTTTTCACAACACTGTATGTTTCAGTTGGATGTTGTCTGTCTTCATTTCAGGCTGCAAAGCAATGGATTCCTTCCTATACGCACTCAACACTGGAGAAGTAACAGCTGTCCACTTGGCTAATAGTATCAAAATTAGGTGTCGATACTTGAAAACTTCAGCGTTCAATGCTCATCTGTTAAGGGCTCAAGTGGAAACGTTTTAAAGAGCCTGTGTCTGTGCATCGATGGACCAACTGTCTCAGACTATGACTAAACTGCCCACTCTGAGATTTCCCCTGATGGCGTTTCCCTCCTACAAAGCAGCCATTAGTATCTTTTCAGTTTCCTTTGAAGCAACACACGTAGGCCTGTACCCCGTTTAATGGTCTGAAAACAAAAGCCTAGACTTCTTCCCGCTCAAGGTCCATTAGAGAACAATGCTCAATCTGACATTCACAACATCCACTTAGCCGGCGTTCCCATGTTGGCATGGTTCTTTGTCATCCACCTAGTCCTTTTGTCTCGGCGATTTGATCCATAAACAAACAGCCTCCTTAGCCTCCCATTCATTTTTCAAACCCGGAGCCATAATATCTCCCCAGACAGCCAGCGCTACCCCGTACATGCCTCTGAGCGGGGAGCTCCAGTACATTCCATTAGCTTCACGAGCAAAAGTGTTAACCTTAGCCTTTGTAGCATAGCGGGAAAATGGCTCTGGAGGGAGGACCTCCATCTCTTTCTCGTATCCACTGCGGCCCTTTGGAGCACTTACTTATAGAGTGCTTCTAAAAATCAAAAACCTGAAAATATTGTTCTTTACTCTCAATCAATAAAATATGGGCCTTTGCTTGTTGGGACTTGTGAATATTTAATTCCAATCTTTGTTTGCCTTTTTTTCTGCCAGTTTGCAAACAAAGAACTCTTTCCTTGTCAATGGCTTTGAAAGGAAAAATACATATTAAATTAATAAATGTTTGTTCTGTCAGACAAGCGAATTTAAGAGAAAATCTGGTGAGACTAAATTTGCACATTTACATTAAAAAGTCTCAAGTTCATTGCAAAAATTGCAAATTTATTAGAAAAAAAGTCTGACAAATTATGAGGGGAAAGAAGTGCAAGTTAATGGGGAAAATGGTCATAGATGTACAAGAAAAAAATGTCAAAAATTACAAGAAAAACATTAGAAATTTGTGGGGGAAAAATCCCAGATTTTTAGGAAACGAACAGCAAACTTACCAGAAAAAGAAAACAAAATTATGAGGAAAAAAATAGTAAATTTACCAGGAAAATTAAGATACAAAAAAAAAGATGAAATTTGGGTTTACAAATCTTACAACTGTTTGAGGAAAAAGTCACAAATTTTCAAGTAAAAACAGTACATTTGCAAGAAAACAGTCACAAATGAAAAGAAAAACTTCAAAAATTAGTGACAGTAAAGTCACCACTAACTAGTCAAATAACTTTTTCAGCAAATAATTTCTTACTTTTATTCAAGTAATTTTTTTTTTGTCTTGCTTAACTTGAATAATTAACATTATAGGGTAATGCCAGTGGGTGATATGTTATTTTTTAACAGGGGGACGGGGTATTCACATATTTAGCATAAGTTACAAAGGGATAAATGTAAATTAGGTATAAATTTACAAGAATAAGGGTGCAAAAATATAACAAGATGTGAATTTAAAAACCCAGAAAAATGAAGAAAATTCTATTTAAAATGTAATTATATAGAATAAAAATTTAACCAGCATACAGATGAGCATTTCAAATTTATGAGGAAAAAAAACTAAATTTTTGAAGAAAAAAGTAGAAAATTTACAGAGAAAAAAATTGCAAATTTATGAGATGAATTTTGAAAATTTTGAGGAAAAAAATATGGAAATTTATGAGAAAAATGTGCAGATTTACAGGGAAAAAGCTGCAAATTTAGAGGAAAAATGTGGAAATTTATAGGAAAAAATTTGAAACTTTAGGAGGAAAACAGGTGCAAATTTACAGGAAAAAAAGTTACAAATTTACAGGAAAAAAAATGCACATTTATGAGGAAAGAAAATCTGCACATCCACTAAAAAAAAGCTCCAAATTTTTGAGAAAAAAATTTAAGCTCTATGAGAAAAATTTCCAAATTTACAGGAAAAATGCATATTTAGGAGGGAAAAAAAATCTACTAAAATCTACTAAAATTAGCTAAAAAAGTTCTCTGAGAATAAATTTAGAAATTTACAGGAAAAAAATTGCAAATTTATGAGAAAGAAGTTGGAAATTTAAAGGGAAAATGCAGCTTTATTAGAAAAAGTTGCAAAGTTATAATTTAATTTTTTTTTTAATTATTATTTTTTTTTAATTTTTGCTTTTACCAAAACAAGCCTTGATTTACAACTGGGAATGAGGATGGGGGGATGGCAGGTTAACAAGGGGGCCCTTCAGTTCACCTACTGGGTAACAGCACTTTTACACAAAAAATTTCTCTACCAACCTCTTCACATTTACAATCTAAATCATATACATCAATGTCACAGGAAAGAGCATGTCTGTATATATGACAGAGGAAATCTTTTTACCTGTAGTGCGATTATTATGCCTTGGTGAAACTGACAGGCATACAGTAATCAATTAGTGCGTCTGTGTGTGGCTGTGTGTGTGTAACTGTCTGTCCGCCTCTGTTGCAGCTCGCCCTGTCAAAATTAAGTGGAACTAAAGGCTTTTATCATTGTATCGCCATATTTTCTCGACTTTTAATTTGTCAGAATTGCAAGATAAGGCTTTGTGTTCAAAATAAACACAAATTTAACTCACCATTTCTGTCAATGCAGCTGCGAAAAAGGTACTGTAATAACTATTCCGGGCCGCTAGAGATGGCAGTGAGGCTTTTTTTTACAGCACATGATGGACCACTTCCGTGACATCACTAGGTTGGTTAGTAACCTTAGTGCTCAGAGGTCTGCATTAGCTGCTGTAGAGTTTTTACAAACACCAGGTTACTGGCTGATTATTAGACCAAAACTAAAGACAGATTTAAGGGCGGTCATTATCATATTACCCTGACTGTAGTGGTGCATTTTATGTGGTTAAAATGAGAAGAGATTGTCTACTTTATTTTATGACATTTTCAACAGCTGACTGATGTCTGTATTGAAATGATGGAGCTGCCTTTAGCCGCGATGCTAACGTGTGCAATGATCTTTTATATTAACAGTGAGACGGGGGGCGGGGGTAGTCAGAAGGACTGATGGTTCATCAGATAAAAAGGTCTCAAGTCTGATCCTACTGTTCTCTGATTGATTTTTTTTTCTCTGATAAAGTCTGGTGTCCACAGATCACTGCACAGACTGTTAGCATGGAGGTAATGAGTGCTAACGTCAGTTCAACTCTTCAACTAAACTTTTTTTAGGCTGAGCAGAAAGTACCTCCTCAGTGGTGATTTATGCACAATAGATCACCACTGTTTTCTATTCTTTTTAAATGTAATAATTAGCTCATATATGTGCAACAACTCATCAGTTAAACAGCTTTCTTATCTTTGATGAGGAACCCTAATATCACTAACATCTTCTGCACAGGTCACTGTCTCACCTAAAGAATACTGGAAGCGCTGTGAGAGTCATGTTTTTTGACTTCTCCAGTGCTTTCAATACAATTCAACTGACATTACTGAGGGGGAAATTGAAGGGAGCAGGAGTTGACTGTCACCTTGCTGTCTGGACTGCTGACTATCTCACCAACAGCCCACAGTGCATGAGGCTGCATGACTGTGTGTCTGAGGTGGTGATATGCAGTACAGGGGCCCCTCAGGGAACGGTGCTCTCCCCTTTCCTCTTTACACATCAGATTTCAGATACAACCCCATTAGCTGTCACCTTTAGAAATTCTCCGATGATACAGCTATTGTGTACAGGAGGGTCATCTCTGACTTCATCATCTGGTGTGAACTCAACCACCTTCACATCAACTCCAGCAAGACAAAGGAGATGGTGGTTGACTTTAGGAGGAAACCATCAACAACTGCACTGGTAAATATTCACGGTCTGGACATTGAGGTGGTGGATAGTTATAAATTCCTGGGTCTCCTCCTCAATAATAAATTGGACTGGTCAGATAACACCCAAGCTCTGTACAAAAAGGGCCAAAGTTGGCTCTGTGGGGAGACTTGAATAATGAAACCGAATTGTCTTTCATTCCAGTTTATTCAAGTAATCATTCCACTGTCTGCTCTCATTCTTGAGCAGCGAACAAAGAGAGTGAACACACCAAAGTTCTCTCATTTAAACATTCTGACATCAAACCATTTCCCTCGCGGGGGAAATCACACATCTCTCTCAAAATCTCTTTATTCACATTCATTAGCCTTTTATTTACATAACTCCCCCTTCTCTCTTCTCGAGCCTCAGTGGTCAGGAAGTCTTCTGTCCCCTGTCCTCCGCAGGGGGTCCAGGCTCTGTGGCTCCGCACCGCAGG
The DNA here is from genome assembly GCA_020510985.1 of Pholidichthys leucotaenia. NCBI lineage: Eukaryota > Metazoa > Chordata > Actinopteri > Cichliformes > Pholidichthyidae > Pholidichthys > Pholidichthys leucotaenia. The sequence continues at coordinate 335,813,066 of CM035844.1, forward strand.
GGGCTGGCTCTCCTTCATCGTGGTTAAATCACATATGCAGTGTCCAACATATACATGTCTCACAACACAGCCATATAACCCCCCCCAAACGATGAAGAACAGACTAATTCCTAAAATTAAATAGCACCTTACTCACTACTGAATAATCAACACCAACATTCAGTCTGTGCGCCGCTTGGGCTTCAGCCGTCTGCCGAATCTGCTGTGCGTTGGCCCCGCCTTGCCTGCGGTGCGTTTCTGCTTCGGGTCTGTTGACTGAGGGAGAGAGTGATTAATTGCCCCCTAACTAACTAACTAACTAACCTGCACTTATATAGCGCTTTCTAGTCACAAAGACCACTCAAAGCGCTTTCATTAATACTAACCCTCTATTCTAAGGGCCTATAGGAAACAGATATCTAGGGACAATTTAGAACAGCCAATTAACCTAACATGCATGTCTTTGGCATGTGGGAGGAAACCGGAGAAATCCCGGAGTAAACCCACGCGACACGGGGAGAACATGCAAACTCCACACAGATCACTGTTGGTCGGGGGCTGGGATCGAACCCACGATCCCATGATCCCCACAATCCCCCGGCCAAGGGTAAACTGTGCTGCCGCAGTGCTAACCACTGCGCCACCGTGCAGCCCCCCTGCGGGGGCCTGCCTCGTCGAGGCGCCACTGCAACCGGTACAGACACGTCCTTCATGACAAAAGCAGGTTTTAGTCTGTCAATACTGACTGTCTCTTTTCTGTCTCCAAAATCTAGCACAAATTGCTTATCACCTGCCTCCAGCACTCGAAATGGCCCTTCGTAAGGTGGTTTGAGCGTTGCTTTTAGGGCTTCGCGCCTGACAAAAACGAAATCGGCATTTTTCAAAGCCTTGGGGACGAAAACTCGTGGAAAAGCGTGATGAACCGGACCCGGGAGCGTGTCTGCCCCCGTGCCGACTAACGGTCCCAGAGCCGAGAGAGGTGGGGGCTCTGGGTGCTCTGGTAAAAACTCGCCCGGCAGCCTCAGAGTTTGTGCGAATACCAGCTCCGCTGGGGAGGCGTCTAAGTCCTCTTTAGGCGCAGAACGCAACCCTAATAAAACCCATGGAAGTTTATTCACCCAATCTGCATCCGTGAGCGACGCTCTGAGTGCTGCCTTCAAAGACCTATGAAAACGCTCGCATAAGCCATTGGCCTGAGGGTGGTAAGCCGTAGTGCGGTGAATTTTGGCTCCTAAGCCGTTGGCCATCACTGACCACAGCTCAGAGATGAATTGCGGTCCTCTATCGGACGTAATGTCCGACGGAACCCCGAAGCGCGCCACCCAAGCCGTTAAAAAAACGCGAGCCACCTCCGCGGCCGTGGTCGTCGCAAGTGGGACCACTTCCGGCCAACGTGTGGTGCGGTCCACCATTGTCAAAAGATACGTGAACCCCTGTGATGCCGGTAGGGGGCCCACAAGGTCGACGTGCACATGGTCGAACCTTCTGGCCGGAATGCGGAACGGTTCTAACGGGGCTCTTGTGTGCCTGTGAATTTTGGCCCGTTGACAGGAAATGCAGGTTTTTGCCCATTCCTTCACGTGCTTGCGCAGGCACGGCCAAACAAACTTTTCCGCCACTAGTTTCACCGACGCGCGCACCCCCGGGTGCGCCAGTGAGTGGACCGAGTCAAAAACACGGCGGCGCCACATGGCCGGAACCACCGGACGCGGGCGCCCCGTCGACATGTCGCAGATCAGGGGGGGCATACCGGTTTGTAAACACTTGCTCTCCAGCCTCAACCCTGTTGGTCCAGACTGGAGCGCGCGCACGTCTGCGTCCGCCCCCTGGTCCGCTGCCATGGCTGCGTAATCTATACCCACGTGCACCGGGGCTGCGCGCGCCACCGTGCCGCTCTCCTGCGGCGCGGTCACGGTGGCCCGTTCTGCCTCTGCGCGTGTTGGGGTCGTGAACGCGCGTGAGAGACAATCCGCTACTACATTGAATTTGCCCGCGACGTGCCTAATGTCAGTGGTAAATTCCGAGATTGCGGCCAGCTGCCTCTGCTGCCTGCCGGACCACGGGTCTGAAATTTTGGCCATGGCGTATGTGAGCGGCTTGTGGGCCACATAAGCGGTGAAGCACCGTCCTTCCAGCCAGAACTGGAAATGACGAATAGCCAAATGCAGCGCCAACAGTTCTCTGTCAAACGCGCTGTATTTTCGTTCAGCCGCGCTTAAAGATTTGCTAAAGAAAGCCAAAGGCTGCCAAACTCCGGCTACCTGTTGCTCAATAACGGCCCCTATGGCTAAATCTGAAGCGTCTGTCATCAGCGCGATACGTGCTGCAGGGTCTGGGTGGGCCAGGAGCGCAGCGTCAGCCAAGGCTTTTTTAACCTCTGTGAACGCGCGCTCCCGCTCCGGGGACCATTCGACCGCCTGGGTCGGTTTTTGTTTTTTGAGCGCGGCATATAACGGTTGCATGATTTGAGCTGCGTGGGGCAGGAATCGGTTATAAAAATTCACCATCCCCAAGAATTCCTGTAGTGATTTGACCGTTTGTGGACGGGGAAAATCCGCTACCCGCGCGTACTTTCTCTGGTAACGGAACCGCTCCCTCCGGGGAGACGCGGTGACCCAAAAAATCGATCCGCTCGACGCCGAACTGGCACTTGGCTGGGTTAACTATTAAGCCGTGCTCTCCCAGCCTCCTAAAAACTGCTGTGAGGTGCGTTTCGTGTTCGTCCTCTGAAGTACTCGCGACCAAAATGTCGTCGAGGTACACAAACACGAAAGGGAGATCGCGTAACACGGCATCCATCATCCACTGAAATGTTTGCGCCGCCCCTTTGAGACCAAACGGCATGCGTAAAAATTCGAAAAGTCCGAACGGGGTTATTACCGCTGTTTTAGGAATGTCCTCCGGTTGGACCGGGACTTGGTGATAGCCGCGAACTAGATCAATCTTTGAAAAAATGCGCGCCCCCGCCAGGTGCACCGAAAAATCCTGAATGTGCGGGATGGGATAACGATCGTGTGCCGTAGCGTTGTTTAGCCTGCGGTAATCCCCGCACGGTCTCCAGGAGCCATCGGCTTTCGGTACCATGTGCAGCGGCGAAGCCCACGGGCTCTTCGACCTACGAACGATGCCCAGCCTCTCCAGGCTGGCGAACTCCTCACGCGCAATGGCGAGCTTAACTGCATCCAAGCGCCGAGCTTTTGCAAACACGGGAGGACCAGAAGTGGGGATAAAGTGTTTCACCCCGTGCTTCACGACCGTCGCTGAAAAAGTGGGCACAGTGAGCGCTGGAAATTGGGTGAGGAGTGTGTGAAACTTACCACCTGCTGTAGCGACGTGGGTCTGTACTGGTGGCGGGGACACTCGAGCTGAACAGGGGAGAGAGTAAAAAGAGAGTGCATTTACCAGCCGTCTATTAGCAAGATCAACTAACAGATTGTGTGAACACAAAAAATCCGCGCCCAACATGTTGAAACTCACCGCCGCTATCACAAAAGTCCATTCATATGTGCGGCCATGTAAGCATAAAGGCAAGGTCCTTCTCCCGTAGGTGTTGATGTTCGAGCCATTTGCCGCTGTAGCTCCGCTACCGTGGGGTCCAGCCACCCGGTCCGCGTATGTTGGGGTGATGAAGCTCACTTGTGCTCCGGTGTCGATGAGGAACTCTCGTCCGGAGCGCGCATCCGTGATGTAGAGCAGCTTGTTGCGTTCTCCGAGGGTCGAAGCTGCTAGCAACCCCCGGTCTTGCCGTTTCCCGAACTCCTGAAGATGCAGGGCGGCACACACCTGCGTGCCTTCTCTGCGAACCTCCGATGGTAAAAGCAGAGATCTTCTCCTCCGCTGTGTCGTGCCCGCGCCTCTGCCGCCGGGCTATTGGCTCCCCCTCGTCGCGGCCGTGTTGCCGCCGTCGTCGGCCAGTCTGGTTCTGCCGCCTCTGGCTCCCCGCTGTCTCGGGTTGCTGCTGTGGTTGCTTGCCCGCCGCAGGCGTCCAGGATCCCATCTGCCTCCTGGGCCAGCTCCCGGAACTCCTCCAGGGTGTGACACTTTTTGCCGGCCAGCGTGCTTCTCGCATGCGCCGGGAGGTTGGAGAGGAAGATGAACTGAAAAATGAAATCATCGTTGTCCAACCCTCTTAGCTGTATCATCTCCTCCATCAGGGCGCTCGGCCTGTGTCCACCTTGGTCTAGCAAAGACAGGATCCTCCTCGCCCTCACTTCAGCCGAGGGGGTGAAAAACTTGATGAGGGTGGATTTCAGCTTGCCGTACCTGTCGGTCGCGGGTGGCTGCTCCACCAAGCTTTGCACGCACCGAGCTGTGCTGTTGTCCAGTTTAGCGATGACATGGTGGAACTTAGTGTCATCCACCGTTACTCCTGCGAGCGCGAACTGCGACTCTGCTTGCAGAAACCACGACCGTGGGTTATCCTGCCAGAAATCCGGCAGCTTAATGGCCACTGCGCTCGCCAGCTCTGAGCGCTGTGAGTCCGGGACCCTGAGAATTTCTTCGTTCATTCTCAACGTCGTCAGTCACCAATGTGGGGAGACTTGAATAACGAAACCGAATTGTCTTTCATTCCAGTTTATTCAAGTAATCATTCCACTGTCTGCTCTCATTCTTGAGCAGCGAACAAAGAGAGTGAACACACCAAAGTTCTCTCATTTAAACATTCTGACATCAAACCATTTCCCTCGCGGGGGAAATCACACATCTCTCTCAAAATCTCTTTATTCACATTCATTAGCCTTTTATTTACATAACTCCCCCTTCTCTCTTCTCGAGCCTCAGTGGTCAGGAAGTCTTCTGTCCCCTGTCCTCCGCAGGGGGTCCAGGCTCTGTGGCTCCGCACCGCAGGGGGCTGGCTCTCCTTCATCGTGGTTAAATCACATATGCAGTGTCCAACATATACATGTCTCACAACACAGCCATAGCTCCATCTGTTGGGCAGATTGAGGTCATTTGGGGTCTGTAGGTCATTATTTAAAACTTTCTACAGCACTGTGGTGGCCTTTGCAATTTTTTTATGTAGTTGTTTACTGGGGTAGTGGTAGCACAGAGAGGGAGAGGAAGCATTTGAACAGACTGGCCAAGAGGGCGCGTTCTGCCCTGGCTGGTCCCCTGGACTCCATTGAGGTGGTAGGGGAGAGAAGGATGTTAGCTAAGCTAATGTGAACAACACCTCTCACCCCCTACATGAGTGTGGAGGCCCCGAGCAGCTCCTTTAGTAGTAGACTGTTACAGTCACTGTGTAGGACTGAACATTACCATAGGTCCTTCATCCCGACAGCAGTTCAACTGTATAATATACACATAGGATAAATACTTGCCATAAACCTGCATGTATGTATATTATTTTTACTGCTGCATATAGTACAATTTGTACATATTTTAAATATTATTGATCTTGTGAGGAAAAGCGGTAGAAGATGGATGGATGGATTGATCTTGTGTTTTTAGTAGGTTTTTATTGTTTTTTATTTTTCTTTTCAGTTTTTCTTTTCTGACTTTGTGCTGCTGTAGCAAATGAATTTCCCCAGTGTGTGATTAAGGGATTAAGGGATTCCACCCTATGCAGGACATACTGAATGCACTGAGGAGCTCATTTAGCAGCAGACTACATCATCCCAGGTGCACAACCGAGAGGTTTCGTAGGTCCTTCCTACCAACGGCTGTCAGACTGTACAACCTAAGCAGGGCTGCTCGCAGAGATAGCAAAAAGACGTAACAAACTAATAGTTTTTTGAATGCAAAAGATGCAATAGACTTACACAATGGTCCCCTCCGGCATACAACTAGGAACTTACCGGTCGCTATGGAGGGTGAGAATATGTATGGGCACATAATCATACCATGTAGGATAACTAAGTAGACGGTTATGCTGTTTCATTCCATCTAGCAACAATGCTCTGCACTGTGTGTGTTTATATATTTACATATTTATTCCATCTAGCTACAATGCTCAGCACTGGGTGTGTTTATATATTTATATATCTACATATTATTCCATCTAGCTACATTGCTCCGCACTGTGTGTGTTTATATACTTGCATATTTATTCCACCTAGCTGCAATGCTCCGTACTGTGGGTGTTTATATATTTACATATTTATTCCATCTAGCTACAATGCTCTGCACTGTGTGTTCATATATTCATATATTTATTCCATCCAGCTACAATGCTCTGCACTGTGTGTCTGTGTGTGTGTGTATATATATATATTTTATAGTAATACGTACATATGTATATTAGCTGCTCTTGCTTGCTTGTTTTTTTTTTTTTTTTTCTTGCCTTCTGATTGTTGCTCTGAGTGTTGCTATCCCTGTGCTGTTGCAATCCTGGAATTTCCCCGTTGTGGGACTAATAAAGGCTTATCTTATCTTATCTTATCTTATCTTATCTTAATAAAGTCTTACCTTAAATTTGTGACATTCTCAAAAATTTATTTTTTTTCTTGTACATTTGCAACTTTTGTACATCTATCCACACTTGACCATATGTCTCATCTCTAGAGGTTATTTTAGCTTATTTTACAATTGTTTTTGTTTTTTGTTTTTATGGAACAGTTAGTTCTGACTGAGCAATTTGATTGGACAATAGGGATCCCAGGAGTTACTATATTCTCCAATAATTGCACTGCGATGTTTCACTGGATATATATCTCTCCACTTCAAAGTTGTTAATAACCATTAATTAGTAACCATTATTTATTGTCTTGATTAGAAAGTCACAATGCCTTTGTGGTGCTGGACTCTTTATTTCATCTGAAAATGCCAAGAAAAAAATGAGCAAAGTGTGCCGAAGCCAAATCGCAAGCATGCTAACAAGCCACCAGTGCGACGGTATGGTGACCACAAACCCTACTCCACAGGTGACCGGTATGCATTATAAACACTGACTTCTGTACTGGACAATATGTAATTCGTTTACATGTGTGTGAAATGACAATAAGCCTATTGTTTTCCATATGATGTTCATTGAGGTGCTTAACAATAGTTAACTGGGTACATTTAGAAGGGACTATTTTTCTTGGCAGAGCAAAATAACTGGTTAAATAAACAAATCATAATATGTTGTCCTGTATTACTGTAATTTAATAAACTGCTTGTGGCACTGTTGTATAAAAGCAATATTACACTCGAGGTCATGCGGGTGGTGCGGTGGCGCAGTGGTTAGCACTGCGGCAGCACAGCAACTCACCCTTGGCCATGGGATCCCTGGTTCGATCCCAGCCCCTGACCAACAGTGATCTGTGTGGAGTCTGCATGTTGTTTGCATGGGTTTACTCCAGGATTTCTCTGGTTTCCTCCCACAGGCCGAAAACATGCAGGTTAGGTTAACTGGAGACTCTAAAGTGGCCCTAGGTGTGAATGTGTATGTGAATGCTAAAGGGATAGCGCCGTACCGTGGCTGCTTCATCCATCCAGGTGGATGCCCTCAATTTCCCCTCTGGGGATCAATAAAGTATACAAAAATGTATACAAAAGTATACAAAAATGCAGTATCATGACTATAATAACTCCAGTGATGTCTTTAGGCCTACAATGAATCACAGCAGTTACTATACGTATATACCGCTCTCCCTCTCATACAGTATTGCTTAATTATACATCGGAAGGAATTGGCAGTGGTTAGCTGCAGTTAGCAGAGCTAGCCTTTCACTTATTCAGGTTTTTTTTCTGTCTGTTACACACCAGGAACTGGTCATATCGGCCTCTCAGACTACACATCCCTGTCTCTGATAATGCTTTATTTGGTCTTTTACACTCAGCCAGTACAATAGCTAGCTCAGGCTGTGTTTGCTATTGGATCTAAGAGCTAACAAGCTAAAATTAGCAGCATAATTGCATATTCAGCCACAGAGATCAGCAGTGATGACAGAGGGAGGACGGGGTTAGACCATGAAGGTGTGGCTCATTGGCACATAGTTAAATTAAAAAAAAACCCAAAAACAGGCCGTTGTGAGGAGGGCTCCTTCAACTGTGTGTAAAATGGTACTGCTGTATTTAAACCCCGAGGTATTCTGACCACAGCATGTCACAGACAGAGGCATTTATTATTGAATATGTGCTGTGTAAACACTAACAATTACTGTTCTAAAATAATCTCACATTTTCCACAAAAACATTTCACATTTTACTGTTGTTTTTTTCTTCATTCTGACTATTCAGTATTCTCCTCACACTAGAGCACACATTACATTATAAGCTACTACAATATCACATGCATGTTGTCAAATTACCTTGCTGATGGGAACTCAGTGGTCTGTAATTAACAGTATATGAACCTCATATATTCCATCACCTGCACCTGCTTTGTTTTTACTCTAATTAATGGAAAAACGATTAAAGTCAAAGAGTATAAAAGCCACCGTTAATGAAGGTAATGAATGTGATGTTGTCACTGGTCTTGAGCAACTATTGTTGTCTTTAGTTTTATGAGCATTATTGGATTCATTATTCAAATGGCACAAGCAGGCGTTTGGCTTCATTTGTCCACAGTTGTTTCTGGCTTGGCAGAGAATTAAAATTACCTTCAACTTGCATCTTGTCTTCTTGTAAATTTTCACATAGCATAATTTGGAACTTTTTTCTAATGAATATTTAACTTTTTCCAATATGTTTGCAGCTCTTTGCTCTTAAATTTGCACTTTGTTTGTGCTTAATTGTCAACTTATTTCTTTTAAATTTGTAGCAGTTTTTCCAGTAAATTTTCAGTTTTTTTCTCATTAATTTGTGAATTTTTTGTTTTAATTTTGCAAAATTGTTCTCAGAAATTTAGAATTTTTTATCATAAATGTTTGACTTTTTCTTGTGAATTTGCAACCGTTTTCTTGCATTTTCATTGTTTTTTTCATTTTGTACGTATGCCATGTATTTCTTGTAAATTTGCAACTTTTTTTTAATTAACTTTCAACTTTTACCCCATAGGTTTGCAGCTTAAAATGCTCCTAAATTTGTTATTTTTTCTCATAAATTTGTACATTTTTCTTTTAAAATTGTAGTTTTTTCTTATAAATTTGCAACCTTTTCCAAATAAATTTTTTTTTTCTCCTTAATTTTTGGATTTTTTTCTTCTAAATTTGCAACTTTTATCATCAATTTTCACCCTTTTTTTTTAATTTTTTTTTTTTTTTCAGGCCAAAAAAGTCAAATTTTTCTCACAAATTTTCGGCTCTTTTCTCACTAATTTGTGTCTCTTATTTTAATTTTGTGAAATTTTTCTCAGAAAGTTTTATTTTTTTCTCGTGAATTTTTGATTTTTTTCTTGTGAATTTGCTAACTTTTTCTTGCATTTTCACTACTTTTTTCATTGTGTATGTATGTCATGTATTACTTGTAAATTTGTAACTTTGTTTTAATAAACTTTCAACTTTTCCCTTAAGTTTGAAAATTAAATTGCTCCTAAATTTGTTACTTTTCTCTCATTAATTTGTACATTTTTCTTGTGATCTTGTAGCTTTTTTTCTTGTAAATTTGTAATTTTTTAAAGGAAATTTTCTTTTTTTCACCTTTATTTTCTCCCTTTTTTCTTATAATTCGCAACTTTTCTCATCAGTTTTCAACCTTTTTTGAGAAATTTGAAAAATTTTTCTCACAAATTTTGAGCTTTTTTCTCACTATTTTGTGACTTTTTCTTTTAATTTTGCAGCATTTTTTCTCATAAATTTTAAGTCCTTTACTCATAAATTTGCAGCTTTTTCTCGTGAATTTTTAACTTTTTTTTCCCTAAAACTTGCATCTTTTTATCATAATTTTGCAGTTTTTTTCCTCTGTAAATTTGCAACTTTTTTCTCAAATTTTCAGCCCTTTTCTTACATTTTTGTCCTGAATTTTTTACTAATGATTTGTTTTTGTAAATTTGCATGGTTCATATGGATGCTGGTTAAATATTTATTCTTTATAATGGTTTAATTTTTTTTCTCTCCATCTAGGCAATGATGCAAGTTCGTATATGTGTATGTATGTATGTATACATGTGTATATATATATATATATATATATATATATATATATATATATATATATATACATATACGTATATATATATATATATGTATGTTTTTTCCTTCATTTTAAATGGCTTCAACTCAAATTGACCCCCAAATATACAGTCTTGCATCAGACCCCCCAAAAAGCTAGAAACAGTATTGCATTTGTTTAATCACTTGCATGAATATCTGCATATTCTATATACTGACACCAGAGTTTTTGTAATTTTATGGTGGAAATCAGATGTAATATGGTGCTGAGATGGTGTAAGAATAAATACATTAAAATTTTTCCTGCATTTTCTTTGGATAAAAACTTAATCATTAAGCAAAAAACAACCTGCTAACTTTGTTTTCATTGTCATTACCAAAGCATGAACAGGATGTTCAGCTGAACAAGGAATAAATAGCTTGAACATTATATATCTTTGTTGGGTTAATTGGCAGTGTCACAATAAATGAATTCAAAAGTGTTTACAGATTTTACAAGGCACGTGTGTGTGTGTGTGTGTGTGTGTGTGTGTGTGTGTGTCTGTGTGTGTGTGTGTGTGTGTGTGTGAGATATTATCCATCCATCCATCCATCTTCTTCCTGCTTAATCCTTTTCGGGTCACGGGGTTGGGGGGCGGGGGCTGGAGCCTATCCCAGCATCTTTGGGCGAGAGGCAGTGTACACCCTGGACAGGCGGCCAGTAAAAAAAAAAAGAAAAAAAGGTTAGGTTAATTGGAGACTCTAAAGTGGCCCTAGGTGTGAATGTGTGTGTGAATGGTTAAGGGATAGCGCCATACTGTGGCCGCTTCATCCATCCAGGTGGGTGCCCTCAATTTCCCCTCTGGGGATCAATTAAGTATACAAAATAAAAAAAAAATAAAATAAAAAAAAATCAGTACATCACAGACAACCATTCACTCTCACAGTCATACCTAAGAACAATTTAGAATCCCCAGTTTGATGCCAATTAACCTAACTTGCATGTTTTTGGCATGTGGGAGGAAACCAGAGAAATCCCAGAGTAAACCCACACAGACACGGGGAGAACATGCAAACTCCACACAGATCACTGTTGGTCGGGGGCTGGGATCGAACCCAGGATCCCCCGTCCAAGGGTGAGTTGCTGTGCTGCCGCAGTGCTAACCACTCCGCCACCGCGCTGCCTGTGTGATATTATGCACATAATAAATCAGCTTTGTCTTCAGCAAATGCCCGTTTAAGCCTTTAAAAGGAAATGAGAAATTGCAGTTTACAGCTCCATTTAGGTGGAGTGTAAAAAGGAAACTGTAATGAAATCCCTTTGTTTGCGTGTGTCTCATTCAAATTTAATGCTCTGAATTAATATAACATGTGGTAGTCTCACGCATATAGCATGTTTAAGCTAAAGACAAACACCGACACCTTTATGTTAAGACAACTTATGGTTGACTGGGTGCATCTCAAAGTGAACAGACCTGCATCTTAAATCATATTTCAATATGTTTGTGTATGTGTGTGCTATGGGGAAATAAGTACTGAACCTGTCAGCATTTTTTCCAGTACATGCGTATATTTCCAATGAGGCTACTCAAGAGATTTACATGAACTTTTTTTTTTACCAGACTTTGGAATTAACTCAAGGAAGCCACACATATAGAGATCGAAACATTTTCATTTATGTGTAATAAAGTGAAATGAAAGAGGAAAAAGTGTTGAACACGATAAATGAAATTAATTTAATACTCAGTGGAGAAGCCTTTTTTGGGAGTGAGAGCTTCCTGTATGAAGAAACTAATCTCCCACTGTGCCCAGGTGGAAGTTTGGTCCATTCTTTTACACAGGCTGACTTTAAGGGCCTCAGGTGAACAAATTTTCCATTGGATTTAAGTCAGGTGACTGACAGCCGTTCTAAAGCTGCCTTCACACCAAACACGAACGGGCGAATTTTTCGTGCAGCACGATTACATTATAACTTAATGTAAACACACAGTTCAATCAACCGCCTTCATTAAACATGTTAATCAAACTGTAAAGAATACTTTGATGAGTAATGGTGGTGAGGAGTTTTGTGCAGATATCTTCACAGCACACAGCATGGCATAGCTAAACAAAGATGGTGACTTATTCCGTACAGACAGAGGAACTTTTGTATTAAAACTCCCAAACATTGATTTTGTTTGTGCATCATCGTGTCCAGTGATGTGAAGCTGTTCCACAGCCTAATGGCCAAGTTAGCAGGGAGGACAAGTTGCAGCAGTTTTTGGGAGTATGACTCTTCAAAGAGTTTGCCGGTGCAGGGATTAGAGCCCCCCCCACCCCCCCAAAAAAAGTAGAGCATAGCATTTTCCTTAACTCTGGTGCCCCTAACAAGCTGTCATCCACCATTTCACAGCACTGATCTAATGTAGATATGCAGAAAAGCTCATGAATGAAGACCGCTGCTGCAATTTGCTATGTATTCATTGCACCACATGGCATCATTTTTTAAAACTTTAAAAGCTGAAACAAGATTTTTGCTGACAGTTTAGCTGGAGCCACCCTCAAAGATTTAAGTGAAGTGAATGAAATGTTTTTTGTCTTCATGTTGGTGTTTGACACACCCAGCCCCTCCAATTAATGACCAAAAGAAAAAGCTATTCTGCAGGTAAAAACAATCCTTCACTCTTCAGCCAGTACCTCATTTGTCTACCGGCAAGTGTTTCTTCCTGGTCTCTTTTTTTTTTTTAGTTTGTTGTTATGGTGATTTGGCAGCAGGTTGTGTAACACGTCACCACGGCAACGTAAGTGAAAGCTGCCGTGTTTGTGTGACAGTGATATGAAGTAAATGTGAAACAAAGATATCCCTTTTCTCCTTCCTAGGAGCACTCGGGCGCTCCATTCAGAGAGCTTTGGGGGTGGTCGTGACACCATGAACAGCCGGCGTATACAATAGATCTCCGTGACAATAGACCAAAGGCTGCTGCTGTTGTCTTTATTTCAAAAGGCGTCGCAAGCAGTGAATAAGCTGTGAAACTGAGATGTCATGCGAGTCCTGTGAGGGGAAAGTGGCAGCACTGATTTAGCCAGCAGCCTCCTGACCTGAAAATAAAGGGGATATGATGTCATGCTCACATATTTTACATCGCCGTTGCTAAAGGGATTATTGAGGTGTCTTTCTGCTCTTTCTTTCAAAGAAATATGTGGGTACGCAGCTACCCACATATTTGGAGTTGGAAGTAGAATTCAAAAGAATCCAAAAGGTCTGCTCAAGTTTGGGTTGGACAGTTGGGGCATGATATTATCTAAAGAAATACCAAATTTCTAAAAGGGTGCAACCAGTAGGTGATTTGATGATGGATGCTATCCCCCTTGTTAGCAAAATGACCCCAAACCATCCCCCTCGTTAACCTGCCATCCCCCCATCCCAATTCATTGGTGTAACTCAAGCGGTTTAGAAAAAAGAGAGCTTTGTCCCCTCCCCCCCCCCGTTATGTCTGAGGATGAGGCGCGGACAGCGGGCATGAACTGCACTCTCCTTTATTCAACACACAACTGAACTATATACAGAAGGGTGGCGCCATATCGTGCAACGACCAGTTCGCCCCATGATGACGTCACCTACGGTGAGCCAGCGCATCCAAACACCCCCCCCCCGAAAAACCCAAAGAACTATGTACAACTACCTGGGCACCCAGTTGGACTACCGGTATGCACGCGTGACCGAGTGGATTATTCTGCCACTGTTATCGATCACGTCCTGGCTAAAGGCTTATCTTATCTTATTTAGTTACAAGGTCCCTAAGGTAGTGGGGTCTCTGTTGAACTCAGGACAAGCGGTGCTCGGTTTGTGTCACCATCACTGGTTCTGGTGGACATTCGTCGGGGGTTGTGGGTCTTGTGTCATCAAAGTCCCAGCCTGATCTTGCCATGTCCGCAGCCGTGTCCTGATCCAGGGCCGAAGTCGTTGTCGCCTTTCTGAGGTGGCTAGTGTGCCACCGAGATGAAAAGTGGCTGGATCCGACTGCGCTGTGATCTGTATCTGCGTTGTCCAAAACGACTGCAACTTGTGGGCGCGGTTGGGACGTCAAATCCAAATCCAGTCCAGCACTGTGAGTCTGGGTTCCCTCGCCCTGCACTTCTTGTTAAACCTTTGCTTCATCCATTGTTGCTGTTCAACCACCCTCCAGGGCATCTCCAGTGGTGTAGTGGCCAATGGGGGGGCGTAGTTGGTCCAGAGGAAGGCTCATCTTGCATCCCAGCATCAGTAATGCCGGGAAGCTGCCCGTCTTGGCATGAGGTGTTGCTCTATAATGTAGTAGGGTGCTCTGTAGCACGGCTGAAAATGGGAGCCCATCCTCTAGATGTGCCCTGAGACCGTTCTTGAGGGTTTAGTTGAATCTCTCCACCCCCCACCCCCATTCACCTGAGGATGGTAGAAGGCCGTTCTTATGTGTTTGATGCCCCTTTCTTTTACAAAGGTCTCAAAATCCACTGAGGTGAATTGCGGTCCATTGTCCATTGTGATTTCATCCGGCACACCCCAGCAGGCAAAAAGGGAGGTGAGCAAATCATTGACTACATCAGTGGTGACTGAGCCAGTGGTGGCTGTTTGGAGCAGAGTTAGGTGTGGTCCAGGAGAGATCTGCCACCACATTTTCTCTGCCCAGTGTAAACTGGGTGTTAAAGTTGTACACCTGTAGTCTTTTTGTCCACCTATAGATGCACAGGGGTCTGTGCCCCGATCCCGATGTCTCCAGCAGTGCCATGGAGGCTCTGTGGTCTGTCCGCAGCATGAAGCATTGTCCATATAGGTACATGTGCCAGTGTTTGCATGCCCAAACGCACGCTACTGCCTCCCTCTCTCCCACTGAGAACTTCTGCTCGGCCGAGGTGAGTGATCTCGAGACAAATGCTACTGAGCACTCGATTCCTCCTTGCAATTGTGATAGAATGGCTCCTACTGCTGTGTTGGAAGCGTTGCACGTCATGAAAGTGGGGCTTTGTGGGTCAAAGTGGGTGAGTACTAGTGGGAAGGTGAGCTGTGCCTTCAATTCACTGATGATGGCGGAGCACGCCAGGGTTCATACCCAGGTTGCATCCTGCTTCAGGAGGGCGCTAGTGGTTCTATCATCTCTGAGTACCGAGGTATAAAACGCCCATAAAAATTCACCATGTCCAAGAAGGACGAGAGCTGTGTGGGTCATGATGGTTCAGGCAGCTGCAGAATTGCCTCAGTGTTCGAGTGCAGGGTCTCACATCCTCAGCAGACAGGTGGAAAACCACAAACTCAATGGTCGTTGCTCCAAAGGTGCACTTCTCCCCATTGAGTGTGAGGCCATGTTTTACTAGTACCTCCATAACTTTATTAAGGCGGGCGTTGTGGGAGGCCGATGTTGCGCTGTGCACCACAATGTCGTCCAAGTACACCACCACCCCTGGGAGACCGGCAAAGATGGTAGCCATGATCTTTTGAAAACAGCTCAGGGTGGAGCGAATACTCCCATGTGGGTGATGAAGGCTGTCAGGTTGTGGCTGTCTGGATGAAGTGGAACCTGTAGGTAGCCTTGGTAGAGGTCTAGTTTTGAAAAAACCTTCGAGCCATGGAACGCTGCCGTCGGGATATTTGTCAGGGATCACCGCTTTGTTTACCATTTTGAGGTCGATACATGGTCATAGGTCGCCTGTCTTCTTCTTTGCTACAACCAAGTTTGAGATCCAGGGAGATGCATTAATCCACTCGATGATGCCAGTATCCAACAGCTTCTGCAGCTCTGTCGTGATGTTGTCCCATAGTGCAAGGGGTAGCCAGCGCAGAGGCTGAACTTTTGGGAGCACCGTCGTGTCAATGAGCGGACGATGGTTGAAAGAGGTGAGGTGGCCTTGGAGCTGTACCGCAGAGAAAAACTGACCATCCCTACCATACCGATTCTGGTGTGGCCATAACCGGATAAGTGTTCTGCATCAGCTGCAGTGATTTTCCAAGGAAACAGCTTCCTGACCATAGACACGGTCAGAACGGACACCAATGCCCCCATGTCCAGCAGCAGCGGCACATCGACACGTCCAGTTCCACCTTGCACCACCTGAACGGCAAGTATTTGGCGCCAATTGAGTGAACGGTGGCTGAGCCTGGTTAGCGGGCCATTGAGTCCTTGCAGGTTGAGCGACAGACCCTGGCAAAATGGTTTAGCAGTAGCATTTCACCCCTCTGGCTCGGCAGGCAAGTGATTGAGTCTGATGTTTAGATAAGCCACAGCCACTGCAGTGCGAGTGCTCACCTGCGTTGTCCTGTTTCCTACCCTTCTTCTTTCGGTTGCAGTGGGGAGGTGTGGGACCAGAGTGCTGGGCGGTGATGGCAGCGACCTGTGTTCACGGGGTCGGACAAGGCATTTGTTGGCTAGGCAGTGTTAGCTGTGATAATAGCTCATTTTCTGCCTCCATCTGAGATGCCAAATTCACAGTCTCGTCCAGTGTTGGCTTGTCTGCTGTTGAAAACATCCTACTCTGCTTAGAAAGAAGGAGTAGGATGTTTTCAACAGCAGACAAGCTAACGCTGTCTGTTGTTGTCACTGTTATCTCCTGTTGTTAGTACTCTAGCTTATCGCGGATCAACTTTTCTTTCAACCCTCCAAAATCACAGGTGCTTGCTAGGTCCCAGAGGTCTGTTACATAACGCCAGAGTGACTCACCCTCATGCTGGTGGTGCTGAAAGAACATTGCTCTCTGTGCCGTTACACTGTTCTTGTCAGCGTAAAGTGTGTTCATCGTGGCCACATAGTCTTCGAATGTGCCCTTAGGGCCCAGAGAGTAAAGCATCTGCTGTCCTTCGGCGCCAAGATAACAGGTTAGCATCCCCATTAGCTTCTTGTCATTAGCATTGATCAAGCCGATAGCAGTGATATAATTCTGAAATATCTTAAGCTAGCAGGGCCAGAGGATCAGCGGATCACCTGGTAGAGCGAGGAATGGCTGTGGAGGATCAATGCACACTTTAGTGCACTTGAGTTATTAGGGTTTATCCTCACCATTTGTTATGTCTGAGAATGAGGCGCGGACAGCGGACATGAACTGCATTCCCATTTATTCAACACACAACTGAACTACATGCAGAAGGGTGGCGCCATATCGCGCCACAGCCAGTTCACCACGTGATGACATCAACTATGGCGAGCCACCACGTCCAAACACCCCCCTCCCCAAAATATCATCATAAACCTTTCTATATCATGTTACGCAACTGAATAATACTGCTCTGATTCTTCAATTCTAAGCAGAAATGCAAAAGAAAAAAGATCTTTCAACTTTTTCTTGAAGATTTGCAACTTTTTTCTCTTAAATCTTCAACTTTTATCTCACAGATTTGAAACTTTTTTCTTAGTTTTGTGACCTTTTTCTCATAAATTTTTCCTGTAAATATTCAACTTTTTTAATCATAAATTAGCAACTTTTCTGTCATAAATCTACATTTTTCTCATCAATTTGTAACTTTTTTCAAAAATTTGCAGAAAATTGGTGTTTTTTCTCATAAATTTGCAAATTTTTTCCTGTAAATTTTCAATTTTCTCATAAAACTGCAACTTTCTCCTTATAAACTTGTGAATTTTTTGTCATAAATTTGCAACCTTTTCTCATCAACTTGTGACTTTTTTCTCAAAAATTTGACTTTTTCTCTTCAATTTGAAAAAAAAATCTTGCAAATTTGCAATTTTTCCCTCAAACTTTCAACCTTTTTTCTTGTATATTTGCACCTTTTATCTCAAAAAAATTATTTTTTCCCCTAAATTTGCAACTTTCCCTCAAAAATGTGAGAAATTTTCTCATAAATTTTCAACTTTCTTCTAATAAATGTACAATTTTTTTCATAAATTTACTTTTTCTCATAAACTTTAAACTTTTTCCTGTAAATTTTCATCTTTTTTTCTCATAAATTTGCATATTTTTTCTCATAAATCTGTGACTTTTTCTCATAAATTTGCATCTTTTCTTCTTGTAAATTTGCAATCTTTTTCATAGATTTTCAGCTTTTTACTCAAAAATTTGCAACGCTCATCTGGATGCTGTTTAATTTTTTTACTCTGTGTAATTAAATTTTTAAATTGTCATCTTTTATCATATCTTTCCTTTACTCTTGCAAATTTCTACCTAATTTACATGTATACATTTGTACCTCATGCTGAATTGGTGAATACCCCCGATTCCCTACTCCCGATCCCCCTGCATTGTGTCCCTGGGCAAGACACTTTACCCACCTTGCCTCCAGTGTTCATGACACTGGGTATGAATGTGTATAAATGTTTGGTAGTGGTCAGAGAGGCCATTGGCGCAGATTGGCAGCCACGTTTCTGTCAGTCTGCCCAACGGTAGCTGTGGCTACAGCAGTAGCTTACCACTATCAATGATCATGTTTGCAGGGACACAAGTAACCGGATTAAAAGCCTGATCGGAATAAAAATGCTTCATGTAAACACGCCAATCTGAATATTCTGACCCGATCACGCTCATTCGGATCAAAATTTCATTCCGATTGAGACGGGTGGGTTATGGTGATTGTTAAGCCGTATGGTGCGCATATAAACACTTATTTTGAAGGCTGGGCAGAAAATATGTTTACTGCACATGTGTGTAAATCAGCCACACGTCGACGTGACGTATTTCCGCCTTTACAGCAGCTAGCGGAAGACATAGTGGGAGTAAAACAAAACTGGTCTGTATCATACTGCTGTCTCCCTCTGTTCATCATATGCAGAAGTATGTACTTGTAGCTTCATTACGGAGACCAGCAGAAGAAAAAGTACAGTCTGAATAACACAATACAGGGCCAGTTCAAAAAGAGAAAGACACGAAGCGGGGCTTGTTTACACCGGAAGTTGCTTCTTCTTCTACTATTTTTGGATGGTAAACTATCAATAATACACTTCAACAGCAGAAGTCTTAACAAAAACTTTCCACAGATTCAGGACTATTTAAAACAGCTAGACAGAAAATTTACAGCCATCGCAGTCTCTGAAACTTGGCTTAATGAAGAGCAGGCTCCTCTGATGGCAATAGAGGGATATCAGATGTTTCATATTAACAGATCTCAAAAAAAGGGTGGTGGTGTTGCACTGTATATTGATGACCTGTATAGGTGTAAACTTGTAAATGGAATGTCCTTTGCACTACCAGGGATTTTTGAATGTGTTACTGTTGAGATTGACCAAGATAAAACAAAAAATCTAATTATAAGTTGTATATATAGAACGCCGGGAACTTGCATTGAGACATTCAGAGATAAATTAGTCGAGCTGTACAATAATATTACTAGTAAGAAAATGGTAGTAATTTGTGGAAATTTCAATATTGATCTACTAAATCCATATCAACAAAATGTAATTACAGAGTTCATGAACTCTATGTACAGCATGAGTCTATATCCCACAATAACACATCCCAGTAGAATCACAGTTCACACTGCTACACTTATTGACAACCTGTTTGTTAATATTATTGATAAGAAAATAGAAAGTGGATTATTGATAAATGATATAAGTGACCACTTGCCAACCTTTGCACTTATCCATGGCCACACGGGGATCAATACAGAAAAAATTTTAAAATCATTCAGATACAAATCACAAAATGCAATCAATTATTTTAAAGAAGACTTGCTGAAGCAAAACTGGACAAAAGTCTATGTATCAGATGTAAATGAAGCCTATGACACATTTATAAACATTGTAACCACTCTTTATGAAAAAAATTGTCCATTAGTAAAGAAAAAGCTTAAACATAAATTTGCTGATAAGCCATGGTTAACCAAAGGATTACAAAAGGCATGTAAAAAGAAAAATTTATTTTATAAAGCTTTCCTAAAGAAAAGGACAAAAGAGCAGAGCAGCGGTATAAAACATACAAAAATAAGTTAACATATACTGTATAATAAGATGTAGTAAGAGAGACTATTACAGTAAAGAACTGGAGAAAAACAGAGACAATATTAAAAATACATGGACAATACTTAACAGTATTCTTGGAAATAAAAACAGAAATACAAGCTACCCAACCGATTTTTCAAAAAATAATAAAACGACTCAGTGTGTGAATGCAGCTTCACCTGCAGATGAATTTAATAACTTTTTTGTTAATATTGGTCCTAATTTGGCTCGAGAAATACCCATTACGGCACCTACAGGTGATACAATAAGCAAAAACACTGCTATAAAAGACTCCATTTTCATAAAGAACACAGACGAGAGAGAGGTAATTGAAATTGTTAAATCGTTTAAAAGTAAAACATCTACGGACTGTGATGGTATTGACATGCTCTTAGTCAAAACTATTATTGAATGCTAAGTGAAACCACTGACATATATCTGTAATCTGTCTCTCCAAACAGGTATATTTCCCAATGCAATGAAAATAGCTAAAGTAATTCCGATATACAAGACGGGTGACAGAGGGGAATTCTCAAACTATAGACCAATTTCACTATTGCCGCAATTTTCCAAGATACTTGAAAAAATATTCTATGAGAGAATTGACAACTTCATACTGAAGAATAATTTATTGTGTGAGCAGCAATATGGGTTCAGACACAAGAGGACAACTGCATTTGCTCTAATGGAATTTATAGAAAAAATATCATCATCTATCGTCGGCCTCCGTCGGTCTATGATGACCATGGAAGAGAATCCTAAACGTCTACTCTGCTGGAACAGCACCGCCTGTGGCTGAACAGGCCGATGCGCGAATGGCAGTCCCTGTCACACAGGTCGCACTTGTGGGTGGTCTCCGTGCTGCTGGGTCTGTGGCGGTTCTTCCTGCGGGTCCTTTTTTCATCTGCAGCAGCAGTCAGTCTCTCTTCACCCGCCTTGAGCTGTCTGGTCAGGATGCCTCTCCATTTGGAGCGGTCCGTTGCAAGGGCCTCCCAGCGCTCTGTGTTGATCTCCAGGGCCTTCATGTCTCTCTTGCAGACGTCTCTAAAACGCAGCTGTGGGCGGCCAACGTCTCTCTTGCCAGTTGCCAGTTCTCCATAGAGGACGTCTTTGGGGATTCTGCCATCCTCCATACGGTGAACGTGGCCTAGCCAGCGGAGCCTGCGCTGTCTGAGTAGAGTGAACATGGAGGGAAGGCCGGCGCGGGACAGAACTTCTGTGTTGGGCACTTTGTCCTGCTAGGATATGTCCAGGATGTGGCGAATGCAGCGCAAGTGGAAGGAGTTCAGTCTCTTTTCCTGCCGGGCGTATGTTGTCCTCGTCTCACTCCCATAGAGCAGTGTGCTGATGACGCAGGCGTTGTACACTGCCATCTTCGTCTTGACAGAGAGTTTGGGATTCTCCCACACTCATGTGGTGAGGCGAGCGAGTGTGAAGGCTGATTTTCCAATCCTCTTGTTGATCTCTGTATCAAGGGAGAGGTTGTTGCTGATCGTGGACCCCAGGTACGTGAACTGATTCACGACCTCCAGCTCGTAGTCGTCAATGGTGATGGTTGGTGGTGCTTCCGTGTCTTGCGCCAAGACGTTAGTCTTCTTCAGGCTGATGGTAAGCCCGAAGTCCTTGCATGCCTGGGAGAAGCGGTCCATAAGGGTCTGAAGCTCCTGCTGTGTGTGGGTTGCAACTGCAGCGTCGTCTGCGAGCAGCATGTCTCTGATTAGAGCCTTGCGTACTTTGGTTCTGGCTTTCAGGCGGGCGAGGTTGAAAAGCCTGCCGTCAGATCTTGTGTGCAGGTAGATTCCCTCTGTTGCTGTGCTGAAGGCATGCCTCAGGAGCATAGCAAAGAAAATCCCAAAGAGGGTTGGCGCAAGTACACAGCCCTGTTTCACTCCGCTGCGTATGTTGAAAGGCTCTGAGACGTTGCCATCGTGCTGCACTATCCCCTGCATGTTGGTGTGAAACGATTCAATGAGGCTTTGCAACTTTGGTGGGCATCCTATCTTTGGCAGGATCTTGAAAAGGCCCTCTCTGCTGACCAGATCGAACGCTTTGGTGAGGTCGATGAAGGCGACGTACAGGGGCATGTTCTGTTCTCTGCATTTCTCCTGGAGTTGGCGAATGGAGAATATCATGTCTACCGTCGATCGCTCAGCGCGGAAGCCACACTGAGACTCGGGGTAGACACGTTCGGCAAGCTTCTGTAGACGAACGAGAACAACTCGTGCGTAGACTTTGCCAACAACGCTGAGGAGGGAGATGCCCCTGTAGTTGTTGCAGTCGCTTCTCTCCCCTTTGTTTTTGTAGAGGGTGATGATCTTGGCGTCCCTCATGTCCTGTGGTACGGCACCTTCCTTCCAACACTGGCAGAGGACGTCATGCAATGGCAGCAGTAGGGCGGTCTTGCAGTGCTTGATCAGGTCAGGGGGTATGCCATCGTTGCCGGGTGCCTTGCCAGCGGCCAAGCTATCAATGGCCTTGCTGAGTTCGTCAATGGTTGGCTCGGCGTCAAGTTCGTCCATGGATGGCAGGCAGTCGATGGCATCAAGGGCTGACGGTGTCACGGTGTTCTATCTGGAGTAGAGGTCGGAGTAGTGTTCCACCCATCTCTCCATCTGCTTGTTCTTTTCTGTGATCATCTCCCCAGTGGAGGATTTGAGGGGGGCCATCTTGCTCTGAGCCGGACCAAGTGCTTTCTTGATGCCATCGTACATACCACGGATGTTCCCTGTTATGGCAGTGGTTTGAATGTCTTGGCTGAGCTGAGTCCAGTATTCGTTGGCACAGCGCCGAGCAGTCTGCTGAACTTTGCTTCTCGCAGCCCTGAGAATCTGGAGATTCTTCTCGTTTGGGTACTTCTTGTACTCAGCAAGTGCTGAGCGCTTGGCTTCAATGACGGGGGTCATCTCGGTCAACTTGGCGTCAAACCAGTCCTGTGACTTCGAGGTCTTCCTCCCAAAGGTAGTCAAGGCTGTGCGGTGGATGGTGTTTCACAGCTCTTCCCACTTCTGCTTTGCAGATTCTCCTTCTTGTGGTACACCAAGTTCCTTCTCAAAGGTGGAGGCAAACTGCTCAACAAGTTCTGGTTGAGCCATCTTGCTGGTGTCAATCCGTGCCTTTCCAGGTTGTCTAGCACGATGGAATTTCTTCAGCTGCAGCTTGACCTTGCAACACACCAATGAATGGTCTGTGTCGCAATCTGCACTCTGGAACGAACGGGTGATTAGCACGTTCTTCAGTGAGGTGCGCCTGGTCAGGATCAAGTCCAGCTGGTGCCAGTGCTTTGAGCGTGGATGTTGCCAGGAAACCTTGTGTTGGGGCTTGGTCTTGAAGAATGAGTTTGTGATGCACAGATCGTGATATGTGCAGAACTCGAGCAGCCGCTGTCCGTTGTCATTCATTCTGCCCACGCCAAAAGGTCCAAGACAGGAGGGCCAGGAGTCATGGTCAGCACCCACTCTGGCATTGAAGTATCCAAGGAGAATGAGTTGTTCAGAGTTGGGGACGATCCTGACAGTTGTTGCGAGATTCTCGTAGAACTCATCTTTTGCCTCTGGTGTGGCTGTCAGTGTTGGGGCATACACACTGACGAGGGTGACTGGGCCTTGAGTGGTGTTCAGGCGGAGGGTGAGGAGTCGTGCAGAGCCAGTGCTGCTCGGTTCCACCATCTTCAGCAAGGTGTTCTTCACTGCAAAGCCCACTCCGTGTTCCCTGTGTTCGTCACTGCCCTTTCCCTGCCAGTAGAACGTGTAGTCCTTCTCTCTCAGTGTGCCTGCGTCAGCCAACCGTGTTTCCTGGAGAGTGGCGATATCCACTCCCAGTCTCTTCAGCTCATTATTGATGATGGCAGTCTTCCTGGTGTCGTTGATGTCCTTGAGGTTAGTAGCAAGTCCTGTCATCATAGTGCGGACGTTCCAAGTTCCCAGTTTTAGAGTTGGTCTCTTTTGTTTTATTGTCTTGCCTGGTGCGAAAGTTCTCAGCCTGCTGTTCGGACTTCTCCTCATCCCCATGCACCCAATGAGGAAAGCAAGCTGTGGCGGGACATTACCTTATTGGCTGGGGGCTGCCCAGCTTGAGGCGGGCGGTAGCTGTCCAGTGAGATCCGATGATCCCTCCCACCGTCGGGAATAACCCCTGGCGCCGAGCTCTACGCCAATTGAGCAGTGGCTTATAACCGGTAACTGTCATTCCCCGTGTTTTGTCTACGCCAAAGGCGAAGCTGGAGTGTCCTCTCCAGTGATCCGGTGTTCTACCTTCCAGCATTGGGCGTTGGTAGGATTCAAGCCTGGGCAGGAAGATATGGAGGATAAGATGTTGCCCATGCAGCATGTCCCCCCTCTCCACGTCACTGATGAATCCAAAGGAACAGCAGGGCTACTACAGTTTGGCACCAGCGCCGTTGCAGGAGCTGCCAGAACGATGTTGAGCACAACATAGAACTGCCTTAGGGGCTCCGACTCCGGATTTTTCCTCAGGGTTGACTCCCGAAGCCTTTCCCGTGACCGGGTATGCCGCAAGGCAGCGGAGGTTTGAAATCGGGGTTTACCTTCCCCTAGATGGGCTACCTTCCCAGGTTGACGAGCCACCATCTACCCGAAGCATCTGGTTTTAAGGCGCCAGAGATCCGCCCTCGCCCCTTCTCCTATTAGTAAAAGCAGTTCCGCCGGGCTTAGAGGCTAAACCACACAGGCAGGCTAGGAGTTGGACTTAGTTGTCAGAGGCTTTTCGAGACGCACGCCATAAGGAGCATTTTATGAGCACTGGGAGCTTAACCCCAGTGCCGCTCCTGGCTATGACAACCTTGGAACCAGAAAAAATATCAACTGCCATTGAAAATAAAGAGTATTCAGTTGGGGTATTCCTAGATCTTAAAAAAGCATTTGATACAGTGGATCATAATTTATTATTAAAGAAACTACAAAATTGTGGTATTAGAGGGGTAGCACTGTCCTGGTTATGTAGTTACTTAAAGAATAGATATCAGTATGTATGTGTTGGCATCAAAAACTCACAGTTACTGAAGGTTACTTGTGGAGTCCCACAGGGTTCAGTTTTGGGGCCATTGTTATTCAATATGTATATAAACGATATATGTAAAGTTTCAGAAAAAATGGACTTAATGTTGTTTGCCGATGACACTAATTTATTATGCAGTGGAAGCAATTTGGAACAACTTTTGGATACACTCGGAAAGGAATTAGGAAAGCTTAAACTGTGGTTTGATTCAAACAAATTAACGCTCAATTTAAGTAAGACAAAATTTATAGTTTTTAACAATCATCACAACAACTTAGTATCTAAACTCAGTGTAAATGGTGTAGAGATTGAAAGGGTATCCGAAACTAAATTTCTTGGAGTAATAATTGATAATAAACTGTGTTGGAAGTCACATATTAATTATATTAAAGGTAAAATATCCAAATCAACTGCAATACTGCACAGAGTGAAATATTTGCTGAATCAACCCACACTATATACCTTGTATCATTCATTAATACTCCCATACATGACATATTTTACTGAAGTATGGGGAAATACATATAAAACAAACATATATCCAGTCTTTATGCTTCAGAAGAGAGCTATTAGAATAATAAACAAAGCTGCTTACAGGGAACCAACAAACCCACTTTTTCTTAAATTAAAAGCTCTGAAGTTGAAAGATCTGGTTGACTTTAAAACTGCAGTAATAATGTTTAAAGTGAAGAATCTATCACTGCCAGCAAATATCCAAAAGTTGTTCCAAATAAGGGAGAAACAATATCATTTCAGAGGAACATGTATATTTCAAAAACCTTCAGTGAGAACTACCACCAAGCAACACTGTGTTTCAGTGCAAGGAGTCAGATTATGGAACGATTTTGGACCTGAATTAAAATCATGTACATCGCTTGGACAATTTAAACAAAAACTAAAGGAAGAAATGCTCCAAACATATATACAAGATGACATGTAAAATCACATAAGGATTGTCATATCCAGTCTGCGTTGTGTTGTAGCTTAGTTTTTTGTCACATTTTGTCTTAGCTTTGTTCTGAATTGTAATCGCTCTTGTTTTGTTTTTCTTTTGAATTCTTGGATGGAATATGGGTGGGCAATATAAGCTGCGGCTTCAGCCATCACCCATTTCGGATAACTTATGTTGAACTGTATAATCAGAGGAGTTATTGTCTAATTTGACCTTGTTGGATTTTCTTTCCCCCTTTGTTATATTATTCTGTTTCTTTTAATCTGTACTTTTAATCTATCCGAAAGAAAGAAAGAAAGAAAGAAAGAATGTTGAAATGTCAACGTGTGCATGTCAAAATGATTTAGGCCATTCAAACGTGTGACACATGGAAACGCATGTCCTAATCGGATCAGCTTTTTCAGGATCCATGTAAACAGTAAAGTTCTTATCTGAATTGTAATCAGATTGAAGAAATTTTGCCCATGTAACCGTGGCTAGTGTCTGTGGAGTCAATGAACAATGGACTCACTGTGAGCACTTTGAGATGTCGGCTGACATGTAAAGCACCATATAAATCTAATCCATTTTAATTATTATTATTAAAAATAAGTGACAAATTATGCTTCTGTCATTTATTAGACCACCAAGTATTAACTACGTGTGGTAAACTGAAATATTTCTGTGGATAAATGATTACTTGATAATGTGAGTTTTGTTAAGCAAGGAAAAAGACACTTTCTGTCACGATCTGAGCGCGGGGGGATTCCACCAGGCTCAGTCTTTCTGCCTTTGACAGTTGACAGCTGTCAGTAGCTTTTCCGGGTTTCTTGCTCTGCGTGGGCGTGGCCCTGTCAGCTGCCAGCTCTGGTCGTTCTCTCCTTCCTCATTACTCCCAGCTGGTCTAAATTGTATCTTTGTTTTCTCCTGCCCGCTCAGGTGACTCACACCTGCAATCACTTGTTTCATTTGTGTCTAGCCTTATTTAAGGACTGTTATTTTCATTTCCCGATTGCCACAGTCTTGTTGAGTTTCTCCTTGTATCCACCAGAGCCCTGTCTCGCTCTGGTGCGCTTCCTCAGTAAGTTTATTTGTTGTTTGTATTTTGTGTTAGAGCACTGTGTTGGACTTTATGTTTGTTGTTTTTTCAATAAATCTCACAAGCTCACAGTTCAGGGTGTGGGTCTCACCTTTCTGCCCCAAAGGGCAATTCATGACAGAAGATTGCGGCCAGTAGAGACCACAGTAGAGACCCAGCTGCTGCGAGTATGTAAAGTTTTGGGGATTTTTTTTGTTTTCACTCACCTGTTTTCTGTGGAGCTCATCATGTCCCCAGACCGCCGGTCTCCGATAATCAAAGGGAGATCGGCAGTGGGATCCCTGATTGTGGAGGAGGAATGGGCCGCCAAATTTATCCAGGGATTTGTGGATGAAGCCCTCGCCTCCCGCAGTCCAAAGAAAATCTGGGAAAAGGTGAATGCGGCGACTGCCATTGTCGAGGCGCATCCGGGGTTGTGGAAGCATGCCCAGTTTGCGGACTTGTTGGCTATGCTCTCCGTCCTTCAGCAATCCTTCCCCGGCTGAGATGGGGACTGCCTCCAGCGAGCCCGAGGACGACGCAGAAGCGTGCTCCGCAGCAGACGCCCTGCTCTACCTCCAATTCACCCATTCCTGCTCCTGCTCCATCAGCTCCACGACATCACCGTCATCCAGCTCCAGATCGCCGGAGGAATACTCCCGCCTCTCTGGCAGCAACTTCCCCTTCGCCGAGGCAGAAGCCTCCCTCAGCAGTGCACTCTCCATGTTTTTCTTCTCTGGCTGAATTGTCAGCTTCTTCCTGCTCCGCAGCTGCTGTTTCCTGCTTCACCTCGACGTTCTCTCCCGCTGCCGAGAAGTTGACTGTTTCCTCTCCGGCTCCACCCATCTCCTTGTCCACAGGGGTGGCTCCTCCGCGATCCTCTGAGGGGCCCATGTCTGCCATAGTCACGGAGAGGGATGACTCTAATTTGGCTGCAGCAGAAAACATCATGCCCCGGGAACACAGGCAAGTGTCTTTTCATTCTCTTTCACCAACATATAAATTATCTTGCCTGATTCCCGGTGGTGAGGCTCAGGTTTTGCAGTCCTCTGAGCTCTCACCCCCTGCTGCCGCCATTCATTTCTGACCTGCCCTCTCCATGTCTCCTCATATTCTCCCCGAGGGTCCGCTGACTACTGAGTTGAGCCGCCGGGAGATGAAGCTGCCTGCAGCCCTAGAAAACCTGGTTCCAGCCCCGCAGCCATGGTTTGGATGGAGGGAGAGTGTTGCCGGTGATCTGGAGCCTGTGCCGATGAGTGAGCGTCCCCGGGTTTCACCTGTGCCGGATCCAGCGCCAGCAGGGAACGGACCTCCTGCTGCCATGCCAGGTGAGCCACCTGCATGGGCCACATTGCTGGGGGTCCCAGGACTGCATTGACCACCATGCCTGCTGCAGGGGCTGCCACAGCAGAGCTGGAGCTGGAACTCTAGAGGACCGGGCCCGTGAAACCATCGCCTGGATCGATGGAGTCCTGGCCGGCAGTGGAGCTCGAGATCAGGCAAGTGCTCTCCTTTGTCATTGTTGTTTTTATTTTGGAGATATCTGGAGAGCCAAGTGCAGCCGTCAGCTGCACCTGTGCTCACCTCGCCGGGCTCCACTGCTGCCAGTGAACCTGACCCTGTGTCTTTGCCTCTCTTACCTGAGCTTTTCCCCAGGGTCACCAAGGATTGTCCAGCTCTGCCAGAAGGCTCCATGGGTTCCGGCTTGTCACCTGAGATCCCCATAGGTCCAGCTTCTCCCGCTGAGGTTGTCGCAGGCGCTCTGTCCCTGCTCGGGGCCTCCAAGGGTGCTGCTCCCCCTCCAGATGAGGTCTTTGTGGGTGCTCCGTCCCAGCCCAGGACCTCTGAGGGTGCTGCTTCCCCGTTGGCTGAGGTCATCGCCGGTGCTCCATTCCAGCCCGGGACCTCTGTGGGTGCAGCTCCTCCTCAGTCCGGGTCTCCGTGGGTGCTGTGTCCTGGTCGGGGACCGCTGTGGGTGCTGCGCCCCAGCCTAAAACCAACTTGAGTGCTGCGCTCCAGTGTGGGCCTGCCATGGGCGTTATGCTCCAGCCCGGGAGCCACCGTGGGTGCTGCAATGTGCCAGTCTGGGACTACCGAGGGTGCTACAGGGCAGTCCGAAGGTGTCGTGGTTCCCCTTCCTCTGCCTGATGCCGTCGTGGTTCCCCTTCCTCTACCTGATGCCGTCGTGGTCCCCCCTCCTCTGCCTGATGCTGTCATGGTCCCCCCTCCTCTGCCTGATGCCGTCGAGGTTCCCCCTCCTATGCCTGACCCCGTTGTGGTTCCCCCTCCTCTGCCTGATGTCGTCAAGGTTCCCCCTCCTCTGCCTGAGGTCGTCAAGGTTCCCCCTATTTCTCTATCCCCCTCACCTCTGGTCATCCTGGTTGGGCGGCTGCCTCCTGGACCACCCTCTCTGTGGCGGTGGATAAAGGACTCTGGCCAACCACCTGACAGACTGTGCCATTGGGTTGGGTGGCTCTTATTCTCCGGCAGACCATGCAACTCCTACCACCTCACTGTCTGCCACGCCTGGGACTTTGGCCGACCACCGGAACAGCCTTGCTCTTTGGTCTGGGGGGCCTTGGTGCCTGGTTCTGTGTGGGTCCTGAGCGGGGCCTTTGGTTTTTTTGTAATTGTTGTTGTTCCCTCTTGGTCTGGACTCTGCTGGGATGTTTATTCTGAAAGTTTTTCTTGTTTTCTCTGGTTTGGTTTGGTCCCTCCGTGCCTGAGTCCCCCTCCTCCCACCCGGGGTGGGGTTGTTTTCTTGTTGGGGTGGATTTTTTGTGTGGGGGGTTCTTTTCTTTTGATGTTACCCTGGGGTGTCTAGTGTCCACCCCTTGAGAGGGGGGCTCTGACACGATCTGAGCACGGGGGGATTCCACCGGGCTCAGTCTTTCTGCCTTTTTTTCATATTTGTACTGTGTTGTCATTTTGAGTTGCTATTCCTGTTATTTTCTCCTTGGTCGATTTGTCATATGTTCTGTATTGTATCCTAGTATGATTTATTTTCCCTGTTTATGTTTATTATAGTTTGTTTACATGTTTGAGGTTACTTGTCTCTGTTTTTGCCATTTCATTATATTTGTATTCTGTTGTGATTCTCTCTCGGGGTTGACAGCTGTCAGTAGCATTTCCGGGTTTCTTGCTCTGGGAGCGTGGCCCTGTCAGCTGCCAGCTCTGGTCATTCTCTCCCTTCTTATTACTCCCAGCTGGTCTAAATTGTGTCTTTGTTTTCTCCTGCCCACTGAGGTGACTCACACCTGCGATCACTTGTTTCATTTGTGTCTAGCCTTATTTAAAGACTGTCATTTTCATTTCCCAATTGCCGCATTCTTGTTGAGTTTCTCCTCGTCTCCACCAGAGCCCTGCCTCGCTCTGGTGCGCTTCCTCAGTTTTATTCGTTGTTTGCATTTTGTGTTAAAGCACTGTGTTGGACTTTATGTTTGTTGTTTTTTCAATAAATCTCACAAGCTAACAGTTCAGTGTGTGGGTCTCACCTTCCTGCCCCGAAGAGCAATTCATAACATTTTCATCACTTACATATTGTTAAAAAGAACTTTCTCTGAGGTGCACTTTCATTTTATTTCAGTATGCAGCTATTTCATAAGTGAAAAGAAACTATAATACTTATTCCCTGTGTCATTCCACTTTATTAAATATAACTTGTTTTGTGAACACAGTTGCCTTGATTTCTTTGTATGTATGGATTACTTGGGTTGTTACTGATATCTGGTGAAAATCTCAGGTCAATGCTCCATCAGAACTGTTTAAAGAGAAAAATGTTGACGTGGTCAATACTTATTTTCCCCGCTGTATATACTGTATATGCATTAAATATGTTTTTTAAATTTTTTTCTAATAAAAGTTTTAAAGGACATTCAGTGCATGAAATACATTTCACAATATATGTAAACTAGTGCATTGCCCGTAGAACACAAGTATTTCTGTCTGAAAGTATCCCAGTTAGACTTTACAGGCCTAAATGTAGGCTGTGTTTGAAAGTGAAATACAAAGAGGTGTAGGCTATATGTAAACAATCACACATGTTAGACTTTGACAAATATAAAAGGGAGTAAATGGCACTAAGATTTATTTGAGTGTATGAATATTAATTACAGAATATCTATTTACTGAAAATGAATGGGACATCCAATATTAGTGACTGTTTCAGATCCCTTGTTTATTTGTTTGCCAGATCACTTATTTGTGTGATCTTTTATCACTTACTGTAATAGTGTATCTTGCACTTTGGGGAATAGGAGTTGTTCAGTCACCATTATAATTACTTTCAGTTTATATCACTGTTCAGTGATGGGGTTCCTGTACAGTAGGTAAAATTATGTTGTAAAGCTGCCCTTTGTCTCTATAGCTATCAGAGTTGTGTACATAAGCGCCATCATTTCATGCCACCATAAACATTTATTCAACTTTATTTATTTATATAGCGCCATATTTATATAGCGCCATTATGTGCATTTTTGAAACAAAGGCGCCTCAAGCTCATGAACGGTCTGTAGTGTAATGCTGGAGAACGTACTATTGGTGTGTGTGTGTGTCTTCTGACCTGCACACATGTGGATCTATAGATGAAGAATACAAAGTCTTCGAATTCTCCTGACTTGTAAACATTTGTGCATTTTTGAAACAAATCAACAGAAAAGTAATTTACGCTAAGTGAGTATTGGAAATTAAACAATAAATAAATGATATTGTTTGTAGTTAGTGAAAATAATGTTTCACTTACAGAAATGGGAATTTTTGAAGTTTATGATAAATTTGGCAATCAGACGGAGCAAAGAAATTAATTAAGGAGAATAAAATGACTAAAGTGAAGATTATGGGCTAATTAAACACATTAAACATTTATATGATATGCAGAATATACACAAATCGTACTGATAAGCAACGGTAGCAGTTTTTGACAAAGTAGCATAAATCGATGGACTCTGCTGTCTATCAGCGCTACCGGTAGCATTTTTTGATAGGGCAGCAGAAATCGACAGAACACTAGTCGGGCCGCTGCTTCTCCTGGCGTGTCCCATGTTGGATACACTAGTGTTCTTTGTCAGAACTCGGGTCCCTGCTGGCTTCGTGTTCTCCACATATGCAGAATTATCCTTTAGACCTACACAATCACGGCAACTTTATGGTATAATAATTTTTAAGCATTAAATCTTCAGTATTATCTTTTTCTAGTGCTCATTCTTCACTGCTGTCCTTTGCACTTCTGATTGGATGCTAAACTGTGTTTCATTACCTTGTATTCATACATGTGTAATGACAATAAAGTTGAATCTAATCTAATCTAATCTAATCTTCTAGTCAAATTTATCGTTTTTCACTTCCTTGTTTTGTTCAGTTAGCACTGTGGTGACTGACTGGTTGTGATGCCGTGTATTGTCCAATCAGCATGGAGTCAATCCGAAATCCCGCCCACACTTCCTGAAGCCA
This sequence comes from Pholidichthys leucotaenia, assembly GCA_020510985.1. Taxonomy (NCBI): domain Eukaryota; kingdom Metazoa; phylum Chordata; class Actinopteri; order Cichliformes; family Pholidichthyidae; genus Pholidichthys; species Pholidichthys leucotaenia. The sequence continues at coordinate 335,845,361 of CM035844.1, forward strand.
GGGCATGAGGAGACAGAGCGGTGACAGAGAGGTGGCTAAACTTTTATTGATAAAAATTACACATTTTGACTGAGCAGCTCCATACTTAGGGATGCACACCCTCATAACCTCAGCAAAACACGTATAAAATCTGAGGTCAGTCTGACGAACAGTTTGAGAGGTATCTGAGGAACACACACACAGACAGAGATTCTTTGCATTTATATATACTGTATATATCACGTATTGCAAGACAGAGAATTTATATCAAGATACATTATTTTTTTTCCCCTGTGTAATATGAAGCATTTTGAAAAAGCCTTTTGCTGTTCTTACTCATTTAAAACTTTGTATTTTGCTCATTAATTTTCAGTTAGTTTTCATTAACTTTTTTCTTGCATTTTTGCTAAAATTTCCTCTGTTTTTCTGGGGGGGGGGTTCTCATGCAACTTTTTGCTGACAAATTTCACTAGCTTCTCAGTAATTTACTTGCTTTTTAAATTTGAATTTTTTTGTTTAATTTACAATTTTTTCTTGTAAAATTGCTGATTTTTTTCCCCCTCTTTTTAAAATTTCCAACTTTTTTCACAAGTAATACTTATTTTTCATGAAGTCACCATTTTTTTTTTTTTTCTTTTGCAAATTTGCAGCTTTTGTCCTAATGGCTGATTTTTATTTTTTTTATTTATTTATTTATTTTTTTGCAGCTATTTCTCCTCTTAATTTCACAAATGTTCTTATTTGGAAATGGAACTTTTTTCCTTTCCTATTTCTTAGTTTTTTTCCTTCCCATTTGGATTTGTTATTTTGTATTCATGATCTGCAATAGTTTTTATTTTTGATTGACCACTTCTGGGCAGATGACACAATGATTTATTTCTAGTATTTATGAGTATTTTTTGTTTGTTTGTTTTAGAATTGAGGCCTAATGCTAATAATCCTAAAATATCTCAGACTTCAGAGTGACAAAAGAAAAGTGAATGAATCGCTGCATGGTGTTCAACATGGCATACGGTGCTTTGTAATGTAACATCACTCAGTGGTAATGTGATGCTTTGATTGAAAGGAATCCATCTGTTTAGGCCTTTTCCAACAACAATCAGTGTCAATGGTAACTTTGAAAACTTGGGACTTGAAAAGCGTCACCTGCCAGTGGTAAAAGTGGAAGATCCCATTTCATGTCAGCCCAGTGAAAGACTCGCCCTCTTCCCTTTCAAAGTAAACACTGCCAGGGTGCCCGGAGCAGGGGAGCCAGGATGATTGTTGTCACGCTGGGTGGCTCTCAGGTGTAATGCAGGATGTGGTTTAAAGTTTTCCGGCTCGCTAATAGCTTTCTTGAACAAACAAAAGGTTACAAAAATGTTAATACCACAATTAAATGAAACGCACACCAGCCGGGGGATGAAGGGCATCCCCACTGGCGGTGAAATTTAATGATCACAGGCGGGGGCAAATCAAAAGCTTGGGAGGAAACATCCACCCCAACACTGCCTACGGCCCCTTGGCAAATAACATGCATGTCGACAAAACCAATCTTATTTCCTCATCGCGCCGCACTTTTCCCCCCAGGAGCCAGAATGAGCTGTCCTCTTCATTTTGCTATTGGAAAAGAAAATGATGAGTTAATAATCACAGGCAAAAGCTTTGGGAGGTTTAGCTGATCATCCATAAATTAAAGTTATACTTAAAAAAAAATGAAGTGCAACAGTTGTGTGGCCTCGCCTCGCCATTGTTCTGAGTAGTTTATGGCTGAAAATTCAAAAAGTGGAACAAATCGTGTTTGGAAAAAGCCTGGAATGGATTGACACAATAGATCCTCATGTTATAAACAGAAATTATTTATTTATTTTACTTTCATTAGATGGTTTTAAACATCAGTTATGCATCACAGCTTTTTCTTTAATGAAACAAGAAGAATGTGAAGTGAAACATAGACAGATAGATACTTTATTTTGAACAAAAAAGCAAAAAAAAAAAAAAAACTAATGGGAAGTGCAATAAAAGTGACAGTGTACAGAGCTCGAAAGGGAGAAGGAAGAAGTTAACACTTATTTACTCCAACTCCTCTTTTCCCTAAATACAACCCATGTGAAATATATACATATTACCTCAATTAAGACCCCAAGCAGACAATTAACTATATTTTGTACATATCAACACTGACACTCATCCATCCCAACATACATGTGGTCCATACATCTATACCCAGCCCCAAACAACACAGATATGCACAGATATGCACAGTACCGTCCCACCTACCATACCATAGTGTCCCAGAGTGAGCAGAGTGAATCATACATATAAATACTACCCTTCTAACATATATCCTTTCAGCAAATAATGTTTATACCTATTTTTGAATTGATATCTGTTTGTACATAGTTTCAGTTCCAGCTCCAGACTGTTCCACAAATCCACCCTACAGACAGATATGGACAGACTTTTCTTTGTTGTTCGTACTTTAGGTTTTGTAAAGTTTAAGTCTCCTCTCAAATTATAATCATTGTCTCTTTTTTTAAAATATTTTTTGTATATTAGTTGGGAGTTGATTATTAATTGCCCTGTACATTACTTGTGCTGACTTATATTTAACTAAATCCATGAACTTTAGGGCATGTGACTTTAAAAACAACGAGTTGGTATGGTCTCTATATCCTACATTATTTATTATCCTTATACAGTAGCTTTTTTTGTAATGTGCATATTGGCTGTAGGTTGGTCCTGTAGGTGTTTCCCCAGACTTCTACACAGTAGTTAAGATATGGTAGAAACAGTGAATTGTACAGTAAGAACAATGACTTACTGTATAGTCTAAGATGTGTCTTGTCTTCCCCAGTATCCCGATACATTTTGCCAATTTGGCCCGGATGTGACTGATGTGAGGTTTCCAGCAGATTTTATTGTCTAGCGTCACCCCCAGAAACTTATTTTCCTGTACTGTTTCTATTGTGGTATGTCAGAAATTGTATATATGTACAAATATGTTATCATTTCATAATTAGTTTTTAGCTGAACTTTTCTGTATTTTTTCCCTTACAATGGCTGCAACAATGCTGCATCAGGAAGGTTTAACTCACCCTGTAACAGACATACCTCAACAAACCGGAATAATCTGTATTTACTTAAAGTTTAGAAACCAGTGTGCAAGAAGTCATGTGCTGACACGGAGTTGTCTTTGTGTTACACAACAAAGCCTGACTGTTTCACTACAAAGCCTGACTGTTTCACTACAAAGCCTGACTGTTCCACGGCCTTATCAGTCACCACAAAGCCTGACTGTTTCACTACAAAGCCTGACTGTTTCAAGGTCTTATCAGTCACCACAAAGGTGCCCATAAAGTTGCAGCAGATGTTTCCTGTGTCTGACCTGCTCAGTATAAAAGGGACGTGCTGCCTTTGTATGGCAGCGCGCATTTCCCATCTGTAATCAGAGGTGTGTTGCTCCTTGTACAAGTAAAACTTTGAACACATTTTGTGTCTCGAATCTTATTAAGGTACGAACCTAACAGAGTACTATTATTTTGTGAGTCTTGAGTTTCAGATTCCTGACATGGTATCAGCTATCGTTATCATTATTTTATGATTTATTTTATAATTTCCAAACAACATAATCTTTGTTTTTTTCAGATTTAGAGATAATTTATTTTTGTTGAACCACTGTCTTAACCTTTTCATTTCAGTTGTGACTACCTCTAAAACCTGCTGCAAATTCTCACCAGTGCAAAGGATATGTGTGTCATCCGCAAACAAAATAAATTTCAGAATTTTTGATACTTGGCATATGTCATTTATATATAAGATAAAGAGTTTGGGTCCCAAAACTGACCCCTGGGGCACACCACAAGTGATGTTCATGAAGGGTGATTTGTGCTCACCAATTTGTACAAATTATTGTCTGTTACTTAAATAACTTTCCACCCAACTCAGTCCGACCCCTCTTATCCCATACCTTTCCAATTTCCTCAGTAAAATTCTGTGGTCAGTGGTGTCAAAAGATTTCTTTAAATCTATAAATACTCCTACAGCAAACTTTTTTTTTTATCTATACAACTAGTAATTTCTTCTGTGAGTTTGATCAGTGCCAAAGATGTAGATTTGTCCGCTCTAAAACCATACTGGCTGTCTATAAGAAGGTTGTGTTTTTCAATGAAATCATCCAGTCTCTTAGTGAAGATTTTTTCAAGTATTTTGGAGAATTGTGAGAGTAAAGAGACCGGCCTGTAATTTGTGAAATGATGACTATCTCCTGTTTTGTATAGAGGTATTACTTTTGCTATTTTCATGTTGTTTGGAAATGTACCAGTTTGAAATGACAGGTTACAGATGTGGGTGAGTGGTTTAACAATTCCTTCAATTACTTTTTTCACTATTGTCATGTCAGTTTCATTCCAGTTAGTTGATTTTTTGTTCTTTAATTTACTCACAGTCTCAATAATTTCCTTTTCAGTTATTGCACCCAAAAAGATTGTGTTTGGATTTCTATCTTCTATTTCATTTACAGAACCACAGTTATTTGTTTCTGGTGTCACTATTGATTTTGCTAATTCAGGACCAACGTTTACAAAAAATTTATTGAAACCACTGACCACATCCTCCATATTATTTATCAAATTGTCATTTTCAATAAAATATTCTGGATAATTTGCATTCTTTGATTGGTTGTTAATAATCCCATTTAGCACTTGCCATATTCCTCTTAAGTTATTCCTTTTATCCTCTAATATTCTGTTGTAGTATTCTTTCTTACAAGTCCTCATTATATTTTTAAGCTTGTTTTTATATCTTTTATAAAAGCGCTATATAAGTGAATGCCATTTACCATTTACCATTTATGTTTGATCTCAGCCTCTATCATTCTACACTTAATGAATTGTTTATATAATGTATTCTTCTTTTTACAAGCATTTAATAGCCCATTGGTGACCCATGGAATATTTTTGTTTTGTTGTCTGTCACTGTATTGTTTTATAGGACAGTTTTTATTGTACAATGATTGAAATATTTGTAAAAATTTATCATATGCTTTATTTATATCATTTTCGACACAAACTATCTTCCAGTCTTGCATTAATAATTCCTCTGCCAGTAAATACATAGATTCTTCAGTTCTTATTCTTTTATATTTAATATTTTTGGTATACTTTTTTCTTCCTATAATCACATTAACAGACAACAAAAATCGGCAGGTCATTCAATAAAAGCCCATGTACCAAAAAAAGGTACATCCTTTAATGTACCTTTAAATAAAGGGGAGTTTCTGTAAAGTAGTGGTTTTTGGGCCACACATGCTTATTTTTCTCTGATAATCAAGCAGTTTTTCATGTTTGGAAAAAGAACGTCTTTATTAGTGACTACGTGTGACAAGGAGAAAGCCAAAGAAAATGGAATGCTACAAGGAAATTAGTTTAACAAGCTGAAAAAACAATTTCAGCAGATCACTGGCCATGTATGGTTCAGGGTAATGTCCTGGTTATGTAAGGCTTTTCTTTATTATAAGGCTTGGTATGAAGATTCAGACATCTAGATCATTTTGCAGCTTCAAATGCAGTGGACAGCTAGTCTGAAATACGTACAAAGTTGTTATGGAACAGCACTTTCATTAAAAATAAAATTGGAATTCAGCCAAAATGGGATCCTATTTTGTGAGTTGTGTTTTTTTTTTTGTTTTTTTTTTATTACTTTGGTCACAGCCAGGAGTAAGAGCTGAAAGTTACGCAATTACAATTTCTATTGTGTTAATTTATTGAAAAGTCAGTGTGATAGTTTCTATAAAAGAAACGTTACTGGTGAAAGCAACACCTAAATTTGATACTTTACAAAAAAAAAAAAAAAAAGGGTGAGTAGATTCAAAAGTGGAAAAAGTTAACACACTTCTGGTTGTGACCAAAACAATAATAAAAAAAAAAAAACTGATGAAATCAAATCCGTTATCCTGTTTTAGCTCAACTCTCTGTTTCCACCTGGTTCACCAATCCACAGTTGACAATACAGTATACTATATCGCGTCATTCTGGCTGATTGTGTTATTTTTTTCACCATGATGCTACATTCAGTTGTTAGCATTAGCATGCTAGGTGGTACGAGTCGATCAGTATCCTGGATGGAGTCGCGTCGGCGGGGAGGAGGTGACAGACAGGCTACCCAGACTGGAAAAACACAACTCAAAAAAAATCTTTCCAATTAAAAAAAAATCATAAATTGACGAGAAAAAAATGAAAATTTCCAACTTTTTTCTCAAAAATTTATGACTTTTTTTTTCTTGTAAATTTGTAACATTTTCCTGGAAATTATCAACTTTTTTTCTCATAAATTTGCAATTTTTTTCCTGTAAATTTTCAACTTTTTTCCTGCAAACATTCAAATTTTTTCTCATATATCTGCAACTTTTTTTCTCAAAAATTTGCAACTTTTTCTCATAAATTAGCAAAGATCTTATTCTTTTGGCTGCTCCCTTTAGGGGTCTCCACAGCGGATCATGTACCTCCATCTCACCCTGTCCCTTGCATCTTCCTCTGTAACACCAACCCTCTCCATGGCCTCCTTCACTACATCCATGAATCTTCTCTGTGGTCTTTCTCTTTTCCTCTTGCCTGGCAGCTCCATCTTCAACATCCTTTGTCCAATATATCTACTATCCCTCCTCTGCACATGTCCAAACCATCTCAGCCTTGCCTCTCTTACTTTGTCTCCAAACCGCTCAACCTGAGCTGTCCCTCTGATATACTCATTTCTAATCTTGTCCCTCCTAGTCACTCCCGATGAAAATCTTAGCATCTTCAACTCTGCCACACCTCCAGCGCCATCTCCTGTCTTTTTGTTAGCACCACTGTCTCCAAACCATACATCATTGCAGGTCTCACTACCGTCTTGTAAATCTTCCCTTTCACTCTTGCTGCTACCCTTCTTTCACAAATCACCCCTGACTTGTCTCCACCCACTCCACCCTGCCTGCATTCTTCACCTTTTTTGTGCATTTTCCATTGCTTTGGATGGTTGACCCCATGTATTTAAACTCATCTACTTTCACTACCTCTACTCCGTCCATCTTCACTGTTTCACCTGCCCCCTCATGTATTCTGTCTTGCTTCTACTGGCTTTCATTTCTCTTCTCTCCAAAGCATACCTCCAACTCTCCATGTTCTCTTCCACCTGCTCCCTACTCTCACTACAGATCACAATGTCATCTGCAAACATCATGGTCCATGGAGAATCCTGCCTGACCTTGTTTGTCAGCCTGTCCATCACCATGGCAAACAAAAAGGGGCTCAGAGCCAATCCCTGATGTAATCCCACCCTCACCTTGAACCCATCTGTCACTCCTACAGCACACCTCACCACCATCTCGCTGTCCTCATACATGTCCTGCACCACCCTTACATGCTTCTCTGCCACTCCTGACTTTTTCATACAGTACCACACTTCCTCTCTTGGCACCCTGTCTATCATATACTTTCTCTAGATCCACAAAGACACAGTGCAACTCCTTCTGACCTTCTCTATACTTCTCCATCAACAGTCTTAGAGCAAACATTGCATCTGTAGTACTGGGATGGTACATGGGAAAACAAACAAATACTCCATCATGCACACATGTGAACAATTAGACAGGACAATTCATGCAAATAACAGGAGAAAAGCCCTATAACCAAGACACACAGGCCCATAGGAAACAACGTGGCAACCACATATCATCCCCAGACAGAGGAGGGGGAGAGAAAAAAAAATAAACGTGCTAAAGAGCGGCGATAAATACAGTTTACAGTAGTACAACACAAATAGTTCAGGGGCCCTTCCTGCGTCCAGCGTCCAGATCGCTGGCGGGGAAAAAAGGAAAGGTTCGGGCAGCCTACCGCAGTCCCAGGCCAGGAAAAACAGTCCCTCTGGCGGCCAGACCAGCTCGCCGAACCGAGAGTCTAGTTGGTCGGGTGGCCGACCCAGAACGCCAAATGGGCGAGGAAGTCTTCCAGGTGGCCGACCCGCGTCACTCAGCCACCAGGACCGCAGGGGAGAAATCGAAGACGGCTTCCCTGTAGAGGGGGATAGCGAGGGAGAGCCGAGCCGAATACGGGGAACCCAAATGGCACTCAGTTGAGAAGGATTGTGGGAAGGAAGAAGGACCAGTCCAGCGTCAGATGGCAGAGGATCTGCAGCTCCCTCACCGACCTCGAACCGAACCGGCGCTGCGCCCCTGCTGGACCCTGATCGGGTCAGCGCTGCACCCACAGTGGACCCCGATTGGGCCGGAGCAGCACCCGCGACGGACCCCGATTGGGCCAGAGCAGCACCCAACGACGGACCCCGACTGGGTCAATGCTGCACCCGCGATGGACCCCGATTGGGTCGTGGCTGCACCCACGTCGGACCCCGATTGGGTCAATGCCGCACCCACGTCGGACCCCGGCTGGGTCGGCGCAGCACCAGGGACAGCCTCCAAACCCGAACCTGGAACCTCCAGCACAGCGACCGGGATCGACTCCGCACTGGTGACCCTGGGAGAAGGCTCAGGAGAAGAAGAAGAACCGAGATCAGGATCACCAGTAGCGACAAAGCCCAGTGAGACAAGCTCGGATGCAGCGGACGGCTGCACCCGGCTCGTCTTCCTGAGAGACAGGCAAAAATGCTCTACAATCGATAGGAGAAAGACAAAATAGAGCACTTGCCTGATCTTGAGTTCTTTCGCTGTCCAGGACTTCGACGATCCGGGTTCAGAAGGCAGAAGGACATCCTCTGGCTCCCACTCGGCTACGGCGGGCCCCGCAGCCGGCATGATGCTTCCCATAGCCTGAGGACTCTCCAACGCTGACGACCACGCCGACGACCCGCATGGCGTGGTGGCAGGAGATCCTCGACCTGCTAAGTCGGACCGCTCCTCCCTGGAGACCCGGGGACGCTTCGTTGGCGGCGCAGGCTCCAACTTGCAGTCCGCCCTCCTCCTCTGCCCGTGTCGTGGCTGCAGGGCTGGAATCAGGCTCTCCAGGCCCGCAGGCTCCCTCCTCGTCCAGCGGCGTAGGCCTGGCGCCACAGAATGCTCAGGGGAAGGAGACACAAAGGTGGCAGGTTCATAATTAATTTCTGCAGCAGGTGGAGGAAGCTCGGGGGGCTGTGAACCCCGAACTCCACCCCCAGGAATCAAACAACGCAATTCACCCGATACAGGAAAAGAATGAATAGACACTTGCCTGATTCCCGGAGGGCTGATGGGACCCGCCGCAGTGAACTTGAATCTTCCCTTCCCCCGCTGGTTGGAAATGGAGGACCCCCCGGGAAGACGAAGAGGAGCCTCTCGCACCGGATCAAGAACGGGAGCATCCGGAGATGGACTCGTGGAGCTCACAGCAGCTGGGGTGAACGTCGAGGAGAAGGGAGAAAAGCCGAGGCGAACCAGGAACGAGGAGCTGACGGGACAGCGGGGAGAGATGACCCGGAGGCGGAGGCGGTTGATTTACCTCTTCGGCGAGACACAGAGGCTGCAGCTGGCTGGGAGACAGAGTTCGTGTGACTACCCGGAACTGGATCCGGACGGGGTTCTCGCTGAGGTGTGCAATCTGCATGGAGACGACGTTTACTGGCAGAGGGCAAAGCGAAGGTGAGGCTAGGAAAACGCCGGTCCTTCGTGATAACAGAGGCGAGCAGGTCAGCGTATTCCGGATAATCACACAGTTCAGGATTCCTCTCCACCAGCCTGACCACCGCCGTCACATGCTTCATGATCTGTGTGGGGTGGACGGCGGAACGAGCTGCAGCCACTCGGTCCCGGATGGAAATAGCTGTCAGCTGTAACTTCTCCGGGGGAACCCCGACTGACGTCTCACTCCTTTGGGGAGGACCCCTGGGTGGTGCGAACTCCTGGACTGGATCAGGGACAGGAATGGGATCCTGAAGTGAGGAGCGAGGGTGCCTTCTCTTCGGCTTCCTGCCGGAGTTTCCTCCAGCCCATGGAGTCTCTCCCGGAGCGCAGAGATGGCCGCCATCCTTGCCATGACTTCAGGGTGGTTGGAGTAGCGAGGATGGCGGTTAATGATGGCCTCAGTGAGGTCCAGGTGCTGGCGTACATCGCTGGGAGTGTCAGAGGCGAGCGTTGAAGAGGGTTCCATCAATATAGTCGAGGGCCTCCACCAGCTCGTAGCCCAGGCTCCGAGCGTGGCCCCTGAGCGGTGACATAATCTCCCAGCACGCAGGTACCCAGACAGGGAAAACAACAAGTCCAAATTTAGGCAAAACGCACAGTCACCGGCGTCTCCTTTGGGCTGCGACCTCCTGTCATGTGCGGCCTTCACGGACCGCAAATGAGACGTTATAGGCGACCAGTGAGTTGCGTATTTACTAAACAATGACAAAAAGGTACAAAATAATGAGCCATGAGGGGCTAAACACAAATGAGGTCTAAGGCAATGATACACTGACGATTCACACGGCTAAAGGAATAAACTTACAGAGTGTTGCGAGGAAATAGAGAATGGCTGGAGCCGGAGCATAGGGACTCCAGTCTAACGTTGGGGAGACCAGCATTATCCATAAGCGAGTGAGGTCGCAGCCCCGAGCAAACAGGGCTGCTCCCTTAAATAGCGCTTGATAGATTAACCAGCTGATGAAGGGTCATCAGCTGATTGGAATCCCGCCATACAGCGGAGCTCCGCTCTTGACAGCCGGAAGCCCCGACGAGACGCTGTCACAACAAAAGCCTGTAGGTGCGCCAGAGGAGAGAACGGGAGACTACCACACAGCGAGTGCAGACAGAGTCAGCACACGGACTGTGACAATTACCTCTTTGGTGGAGGTGATGATAAATAAATGAAATTCTTGTGAGTTTGGAACTTCCTCTGATAAATTTGCAAAAAAAAGAAAAGAGAAAATGGTTTTGTAAATTTGCAATTTCTTCTCAAAAAACTGACTTTTCTCCTCATTAATGTGTAAGTTTTTTTCTCATAAATTTGCAACTTTTTTCCTTTAAGTTTTCAATTATTTTTTTTTGTCAAAAATCTGCAACGCTCATCTAGTTGCCGGTTACATTTTCATTCTGTGAAGTGAAATTGTAATTTGTGACTTTAACTTTTAAATTGGAATCTTTTATTTATATCTTTGTACCTTTATTCTTGCAAATTTGTACCAGATTTACATTTATAGATTTGTACCTTATGCTAAATTAGTGAATACTCCCCAACCCACTTGTTAAAAAATAACAAGCCGCCTACTGATTGTGACTGAAAATAAATTGTGTGAAGAAAAATATGAAATTGTCTTTCGCTGAAAAGGTATTTTTTAATAAACTTGAAAGTGTGAAAGATGAAAATGAAATTAAACTAAAAAATCTACTTGTTGACAGTAACAGAAACATGGTGTATTCAGTAAGCTTCTCCTCTGCTTCAGTCCAGTAGAATCATGAGTCTCTGCGTACGACTCTTTCTCTTCCTTGCTCGGCCTCTTTTCAATTAATACAGTATGTGTTTAATCTTTCTAAGACATATTAATGGCCAAAAGCAGAAGGCTGAACACATATATGGTAATTTAAAAAAAGTATGTCTGTCCAGTGGTGTGTCCTGCTACAATGTTCAGCAGAGCTTTATTATCCCTGAAGGGCTGCAATTAGGGCTGTGCTGCTGAATCTGGTAAAATACAATGAAAGACTGCCACTGTATTGCCTACAAATCAGCATAATGTAGCATTAATTAGACTTACGGTGATTACAGTGAGAGTTGGGCAGGTTTTCCCAGTGTGTACAAGAAGGCAGATGACTTTAGGGAGCAGCAGAGGCGTAAATCCAGAGGGGATCACGGGGGATATGCCCTCCAGCCTGAAAAAAGAGATGATTTCCCCCCTCAATATCATCATAAACCTATCATTTTAAATACGGAATGAAATGCATTTGAAACACCAGTGATATGCATGCATTCTTTTTTTCTTATAAATTCACTACATTTTTTCCTCATGAATTTTCAACTTTTCTTGTAAATTTGCAGCTTTTTTTCTGTTAAATTTGCACCCCATCCATCCAACCTTTTCCGAGGCGTCCAGGTCCTGGAGGCAGCAGGTCAAGCAGAGAAGCCTAAGAACTACCCTCCCCCAGGGGAACTTTTTTATTTTGCATTTGGACAGGCAGTAAGGGACCGTGGTAGGGGCCGGTGTGACACAAGCATCTGCGACAGTCACGTGTAACTTATGCGCCATACTCAACAGCGCTACAACAAAGCTAGCGTGGCGAGCGAGGAGGCTACAGCGTTCGTGCTCTGCATCAGAGGAATCTTAATCGTGGACTACTGTCGGTATTTCTGTTCATGTTCAGATTAAAGCTTCTCTGTCCAAAAGCGATTACAGGAAAAACAAAGCACCACAGTTGCTTTTTAAAAATGGCGCCACCTCAAGAAGCAGAAATCTGGCAATGGGTGTAGCTTGTGAGTTCTACCAATCATCAAACTCCTACATATGTCATAAGAGTGCCTATGGAACCGTCAAAAGACCCTACCTCAGAGTAGGAGCTAAAATGGTTATAGGAACTGAGGTCTGTGGTCCCTAGGTCCTATACTGTTTGAATGTGCAGGGAAAAAAAGGCCTAGTTCCTGAAAAGGTTACAGCAACTGCCAAAAGTGCAACATTGGCTATAGTCTTTCCAGCATATCCTGGGTCTGCCCTGGGATGGGCCATGCCCAAAACACTTCAAGTGGGAGGCGTCCTCATCAGATGCCCAAGCCACCTCAGCCGGCTCCTACTGATGTTGAGGAGCAGCAGTTCTACTCTGAGCATCTATTGGATAACTGAGCTCCTCACCCCATCTCTAAGTGTGAGCCTAGCAACCCTATGGAGAAAGCCACTTGTATCTCTGATTTCATGCTTTTGGTCATTACCCAAAGATCATGACCACAGGTGAGGGTAGCAACGTAGAATGACTGGTAAATCGACAGCTTTACTTTGGAGCTCACCATAACGTCCGCATCACTGCAGATGCTGCTCCGATTCATCTGTCGATCTCTCGCTCCATTACACCCCCCACCCCCACTCATGACCCCAGGATACTCAAACTCCTCCACAACCGGGAAAGAACGGCGCACCATTTTCCTGCTGAGGACCATGGACTCGGGCTTGGAGGTTCTGATTCTCCCCCCAGCCGCTTCACACTGCCGTCCCAGCAAGACCTGTAGGTCATTGCCTGATGACGCTTAACAGGACCACATCATCTGCAAACAGCAGAGACGAGGTCCTGTCACCACCGTTACTTGGCTGCACCGAGAAATCCTGTCCAGAATCGGTGACAAAGGAGCAGCCCTGGTGGAGTCAAACTCACTGTACCGCGTTTTTCTTTTTTGTAAATTTGCTACATTCATGTGGATGCTGTTTTCATTCGTATTTTATGTAATTTTTTTTCTGTTCATCTAGACAATGACTCGAGTTTATCTTTTATGTTTTTGTTGGGAGGGAACAGATTTGTTTCTTTATATTTTAATGGATTTAAACTTTTCCCTTTTCCAAAAATACCCCCCCAATGAGATTCCTTCCAAATAAAGACAACTTTATTGAATGAATGACGGGTGAAATGCATGCATCAGCGTTGTCCCTGTACTCCATGGGGAATAGCTGCTGGCAGATCGATCACAATGACAGTTTAAAACGGAGGTATATGGGTGTAATACGAGACACTTAATTTTTTATGGGTGTAACTTAATGGACATTCTTTCACTGAAATCATTTAGGATATGCCCCTCTATTTTTATAGCATGCGTGGTTTATTTCAGACGTCTGGTGCGTTCATTAAAGCAGATGTCATCACTTTAGATAAAAGTGCTGGTAATGCTCCATTAAAAAAAATAGATGAAGCTTTATTGATTGCTACGGGGAAATAATTGGGTTTTTGCATGTGAAGAAGTAATGGGATTAAAATAGAGTGGACTGTCTATTAAGGGATTAAAGCTAGCATCTAAAACAAGCAACTGGAGATAAAAAAAACTGTTAATAACGAGACAATATAAAATTAGTTGGGGTGTAACTGTTTAATTGCAAATAGGGGATACTGTTGGCATGTGACGATGATTTTTAACCCGCTAATTGTTTTATCTAAAGTGAAGTAGCTGTTTCACAATAATGGTTCAAGGTGGCAGTAAATCTACATTGAAAAAAATTGAATAGACTAACAATAATAACTTAAATGTTTCAAATGGATCACCAGTGGCAAAAAGTGAAAAATGAATTAAGTTAAGAGCTAATTATATTGCCAACGGAAGACTACAGCCGTCTTTAATTTACTGTAATTTCCCCATTATGGGACGAATAAAGTATTATCTTATCTTTAAAGAACATATTCTATCCAAATATCTCGCAGAGTATTACCTCCACAAAAGTGGTTATATTTTTGTTGTTTGTCTTTTGGGCTGTTAGCAGGTTCACAAAACTACTGACCTGATTTCAATTAATTTGGTAGAATGGACAGAGACTGTGGAACGGGAATGAAAAAGTCGTGGACGAGCCTGGCAGCACCCCACCAACCAAAAATGTTACAAAATGACACTTTGTAGCCTATTACAGCATATGTAATGACAATTTAGTTTATACTCACTCAGTGTGAAACCTCGACCTGTTTAGATGAACACAAAGCTGATATCCTGGCAGAAACTGAAGAAAGGCATAAATGAAGCTCTTCTCCGCAGCTCTCGTTTTAGTATTTATAGCAGTCAGGCTTGAGAAGCCCAGGTTTTTCTCATTAAAGTTACCCATCTCTCTGTGTGCTCAAGGAGCTGAACAAAATCATCTGTGTCCTAATTTTGAAGTGATGGGTGTTTTGTTTGGAGATGATGTTTAAGCTTGCATGGGGCCATGGCACTGTTGGATAATTTTTCCTCACACACCAAGCATAACGGCTTGGTGCAGTGTGATTCCCAGGGGAAGTAAATCCAAAGGAAAGGTAACTTTTGCCGTACTGCCTTGTCTTCACTGTCTTAGCTTTCTTTTGACAACCACTCAGTCATTCACCTGGGTTAGAATTTTGTCCAGGGCCCAGTTCAGAGTCTGAATCTTTCCTCTTCAAATATTTATCCATTGCTGTTTTCCATCTAGTCACCATGACCTCTAGTGCATCTTAACAAGGTCATTAATGAAGACATGAAAGAGCCACTACAGAATCCATGCACAACAATGCATGGACAAATTAAAAAGTGAAATTAGACAATTTCCTGCAGAACCCTGAATGTTCTCTCGCAGCTAACAAGTAAATTAGCCACCACATACATGACATGATCCATAAACCCTCAAGAGATACAGTGGGGAAAAAAGTATTTAGTCAGCCACCAATTGTGCAAGTTCTCCCACTTAAAAGATGAGAGAGGTCTCCAATTTTCATCATAGGTATACCTCAACTATGAGAGACAAAATGAGAAAAAAAAAATCCAGAAAATCACATTGAAGGATTTTTAATGAATTAATTGGTAAATTCCTCGGTAAAATAAGTATTTGGTCACCTACAAACAAGCAAGATTTCTGGCTCTCACAGACATGTAACTTCTTCTTTAAGAGGCTCCTCTGTCCTCCACTCATTACCTGTATTAATGGCACCTGTTTGAACTCGTTATCAGTGTAAAAGACACCTGTCCACAACCTCAAACAGTCAGACTCCAAACTCCACTATGGCCAAGACCAAAGAGCTGTCAAAGGACACCAGAAACAAAATTGTAGACCTGCACCAGGCTGGGAAGACTGAATCTGCAATAGGTAAGCAGCTTGGTGTGAAGAAATCAACTGTGGGAGCAATTATTAGAAAATGGAAGACATACAAGACCACTGATAATCTCCCTCGATCTGGGGCTCCATGCAAGATCTTACCCGCTGGGGTCAAAATGATGACAAGAACGGTGAGCAAAAATCCCAGAACCACACGGGGGGACCTAGTGAATGACCTGCAGAGAGCTGGGACCAAAGTAACAAAGGCTACCATCAGTAACACACTACGCCACCAGGGACTCAAATCCTGCAGTGCCAGACGTGTCCCCCTGCTTAAGCCAGTACATGTCCAGGCCCGTCTGAAGTTTGCTAGAGAGCATTTGGATGATCCAGAAGAGGATTGGGAGAATGTCATATGGTCAGATGAAACCAAAATAGAACTTTATTGTAAAAACTCAACTTGTCGTGTTTGGAGGAGAAAGAACACCATACCTACTGTGAAGCATGGGGATGGAAACATCATGCTTTGGGGCTGTTTTTCTGCAAAGGGACCAGGACGACTGATCCGTGTAAAGGAAAGAATGAATGGGGCCATGTATCGTGAGATTTTGAGTGACCTCCTTCCATCAGTACGGGCATTGAAGATGAAACGTGGCTGGGTCTTTCAGCATGACAATGATCCTAAACACACCACCCGGGCAACGAAGGAGTGCCTTCGTAAGAAGCATTTCAAGGTCCTGGAGTGGCCTAGCCAGTCTCCAGATCTCAACCCCATAGAAAATCTTTGGAGGGAGTTGAAAGTCCGTGTTGCCCAGCGACAGCCCCAAAACATCACTGCTCTAGAGGAGATCTGCATGGAGGAATGAGCCAAAATACCAGCAACAGTGTGTGAAAACCTTGTGAAGACTTACAGAAAACGTTTGACCCCTGTCATTGCCAACAAAGGGTATATAACAAAGTATTGAGGTGAACTTTTGTTATTGATCAAATACTTATTTTACCGAGGAATTTACCAATTAATTCATTAAAAATCCTTCAATGTGATTTTCTGGATTTTTTTTTTCTCATTTTGTCTCTCATAGTTGAGGTATACCTATGATGAAAATTGGAGACCTCTCTCATCTTTTAAGTGTGAGAACTTGCACAATTGGTGGCTGACTAAATACTTTTTTGCCCCACTGTATGTGTTGTAAACACAGGGCAATGTTTATTTTGTGTGTGAAATGACAGTAGGCCTGTTTTTTATTATATTATGCTCATCACCACACCACAGTGATATGATACCACACTCGTGTAATATTACAAGCCTTGTCAGTAAGAAGAAGAGGGAGAAAATAACTGCAAAACAGACCCCACAAAAACTGACATGAAAGGGTCATTTAACCATGATGCTGATTTAAGGTCAAACTGTCCAGGCCTAATCGTTACTCCCCCTAGGCATTTGTCTCAATGGTCACCAAACTCACTAACAATGATCCTCAGGTGGGTCTGCATCCAGATTGTGCTTTAAAGTCAAAGGTCAGGAGATCTGGGCACTTAGATAATTTCAGAAAAATCGCTACTCCTCCTAGGCAATTGCCCTATTTCTCAAATTAATGCACAATGACCATCACATGGATCTGCATCAAGGTTGTGCTCAAGGTCAAGGTCAGGGTCAAAGGTCAGGAGATTTGAATACTTGTATGATTTTATGAAAACTGTTACTCCTTCTAGACAATTGCCCTAATTCTCAACAGACTCACTCACAATGGTCCTCAGGTTGGTCTGCATCAAGGTTGTGTTCAAGGTCAACAGACACGAGATCTGAACACTCTCGGGGTGATTTCACCAGGCTGGAATGAGCTACTCTGCCGTTGACGTTCTGGTCTCTATATTATTGCACTGAAATTATGTGACTCTTCCATCTCTTTAGTGTTTTGTCAGTTGAAAAGGGTGAGGAACTTGGTATAGGGAGGAACATAGTATAGATAATAGAAAAAAACATATTAAGCAGGTTCAGCTCAAACGCTTCGAATCAAACCCAGCACCACAGTTGAATTAATCAAATAATACAGTAAGTCCTTTGTAGAGGAAATCCTTTTGTAGCAGCTGCTGTATAATGTGAGGCTCAGTTTACCTCACACAGACTATTGCCCATGAGAAACCCCCGTTGTCTAGAATCATATAGATTGCGTCAGCCTCGGATCGTATTGAGACGCGGATGATGCTGCCACAGGGCATTTGCATCCTTTCATCAATACACCGCTAATGCATGCAAGTCGCTGTGCCTACAAGGCTCCATTTGGTGGCGGGGAAACAGAAGGGCCGGGGCCGCGCTGGAAAGCTGCAGTGAACCGAGCCTCACGCTTACTGCACACACTAAACATCTGCAACTTCATGGGTCATGCAGCTCCAGCGTGTGATTATACTCGTAGGGCGCCAGTCCTCTCCGAACCTCTACTTCCTTCCCAACTTCACACACAGAGGGCTCTGCTTTGTGGTTTCTTGCAGGGGTTGTTGGTGGATCTCATGCCAGCTGAATTTGAATTTAAAAAGCATCTTTTTAACCTCTTCTGCTTCCTGATGTGTTCAGGGGGAAAAAGTGTGTCAGAATAAGCAGGCCTGGAGCGAACCACAGAGAAAGAGAAATCCAACAGGAAAGCAAGAAAAGGTTAAATAAGGCCTCGTCCATGTAGTGCACTATAACTCATAGATTTCTGCTTGTTTTGATTCAGTCTTTAACATTAATTGTCAAGTTTGAGCACATTTTTTTCAACTGCTGAGTTCATTTTTCTTGAACTTTTTCACACTTAAATATTTACTGCAATATACAGTGTACACTGGGTGAAACAATAACCAAAATAGCTCGACTACAAGAAGTGGTCAGGTCAAAATTCTATGAATTGAGAGTTTGTATAACAGTATGGAAAATAAGTAGAGGGAAAAGTTTGTTCTTGGCTCTGAGGGCGCTCCCGCTCTCCTCCCATTGTGTGGGTGAGCTGTAGCCCACCCACACAATGGGAGGATATCTGATCAGTCAAAAGTTACAGCCTATATCAGCACTTCCAAGACACAGATGCACTGTGACACAGAACATTAAAAGCCAACGCACCAAATGTCATGGACCTTTCATTGCGCATCCAAATTCTAGATAGCACAGTCACAATACCATAATGGCAGGCATCCCCAGTTTAACATTTGAACTAGCAATGCTCTTATAGTGCACCCTTAGTGTGGTGAAACAAGGATGATCACTAGCAGTACTGGTAGCATGAACACTCACCAGAAATTTGATTAACCTCCAGAGTAATAACTTTTGACAATTTGCTCTTAGGAGTGGTAACGAAGATACATGAGTTTAAATACCCGGGGTCAACCATCCAAAGCTATGTGAAATGCATGAGGTGAAGAAGAGTGTGCAGGCAGGGTGGAGTGGGTGGAGACGAGTGTCGGGGTGATCTGTGACCGAAGGACAGCAGCTAGAGTGAAAGGGAAGATTTATAAGATGGTAGTGAGACCTGCTATGATGTATGGTTTGGAGATGATGGAACTGACAAAAAGACAAGGAGAAGGAGCTGGAGGTGGCAGAATTGAAGATACTAAGATTTTCATTGGGCGTGACTAGGAGGGACAGGGTTAGAAATGAGTATATCAGAGGGACAGCTCAGGTCGAGCGGTTTGGAGACAAAATAGTATTCACTTATATAGCGCTTTTATTCTCATCTCTAGATGACCAAAGCGCTTTACAGATCCTGCTATCCACCCATTCACGCACTGATGGCGGCATAGCTGCCAAACATGGTGCTGTCCAGACCCACCAGGAGCAATTGGGGGTAAAGTGTCTTGCTCAGGGACACAACGGCAGGATATCTGAGGAGAGCGGGATTCGAACCACCAACCATCCGGTTATTGGACGACCTGCTCTACCTCCTGAGTCGCTGCAGCCTTGCCTCCCTTACAAAGTAAGGGAGGCAAGGCTGAGATGGTTTGGACATGTGCAGAGGAGAGATAGTGGCGACCCTAAAGGGAGCAGCCAAAAGAAAAAGAAAATATCAGTGTACAACTTATAGAGTAAAATATAGAGCTAAAGAAAGCATATGATAGAGTGCCTAGAGAGAAAGTGTGGTATTTTATGAGGAAGTCAGGAATGGCAGAGAGGTATGTGAGGGTGGTGCAGGACACATATGACAACAGTAAGACAGTAGTGAGGTGTGCTTTTGGAGTGACAGATGGTTTCAAGGTGAAGGTGGGATTACATCAGGGATCAACATCATGACGGAGGCAAAAACACCCTCCTTCCATGCCACACCACCCTGGTCCGTTTACTCATATGTGACCCTCGATATCACCACACCGCACAAAAGGACTCTGTTTGTGTCCAGAGACATACGTAGATTCACCAGGAAAGTGTCTTCTGATTTGTCACTTCCTACACACCTCATTTGCTGAAGGTTATGCTGGCTTCAGAAAGCCACAGCAAGTCCTTATTTACAGTCTGTGAGGGGTTTTTTCTGCATCTGTGGCTCTGTTCAGTAAATCCTGTAATATAAGATTTCCAGATGGCACCATACTATAAATGTTTGGTATTATATTAGCTTACATGTTTTAACAGACGCTGATAATATCTGTGTTGGAATGCTGTGCATCGATTTAAGATCAGATTTTATTACAGTTAGACCATCCCAACATTGCTGAAACCCAAAGACGTTGGTGTCTGTATCTCGATCTGGAATCTGTTTGTTTGTTTGTTTGTTTGTTTTAAATGCACAGTTATCTGTATGACTGGGTCCAGTCAGGCACGGTGGGTCTAGCACAATTTCTTGTGGTGTAGACTGAGAGCAAGAGGACATATTTTGACTTTCCTCCGGCTATTTTCTTCTATTCAAGAAGCACCTGCTTTATAGCATGTTTTCCAAGAATGAGAGGATATTATACACATAGTAGCATTTTCAGATTTTCATGTGGCTCCTACGCTAAAAAAAAAAAAAACTATGGATGTAGTCACCCGTAGGCAAACATTTGTGAGAAAACAAATTGCAAATTTATGACAAAAGTTGCAAATTTTTGAGGGGAAAAAAGTTGCAAATGCACAAGAAAAAACTCAAGTAGGTTCATTTTGTCTTCTTTTAATTATTTATCTTTTGTTCACGAAGGCTGCAGTGTACAGTCGAAACATGTTAAGAAGGTAAAGACATCTCCTTTCTATTCTATTTTTGTCTTTAATAAGAACAAAAGATAAGTACAAGAAAAAAGTTGAAAATTTACTGGAAAGAAGCTGCAAATTTTCAAGAAAAAGTTAAACATTTACAGGAAAGAAGTTGAAAAACTATTCTTGTAAGTTTTTTTTTGTTTTTTTGTTTTTTGAAAAAAATTGTTGAAAATTTAACAACAAAAAAGTTGAAAATTTACCAGAAAAAAGTAGCAAATTTAAATGAAAAAAGTTGAAAATTTACAGGAAAAAGATTTTACAAATTTATGAGGAAAAAATTGCAAATCTATTAGACAAAAGTTGCAAATTTGTGAAAAAAAAAAGTTGCAAATGTATTAAGATTTTTTTTTTTATTTATTTATTTATTTTTTTTTTTGCATTTCTGCTGAGAATTTGTGGTTCAAAGTCACTGGAGACCAGTGGGTTAGAAAATCTCAGTCCATATAGAAACCGTTAGTGTAACTGGGGCTGGGAATGCACAGGTAAGATAAGATAAGATAAGATAAGATAAGCCTTTATTAGTCCCACAACGGGGAAATTCCAGGATTGCAACAGCACAGGGATAGCAACACTCAGAGCAACAATCAGAAGGCAAGAAAAAAAACAAGCAAGCAAGAGCAGCTAATATACATATGTACATATTACTATAAAATATATATATACACACACACACACAGACACACAGTGCAGAGCATTGTAGCTGGATGGAATAAATATATGAATATATGAACACACAGTGCAGAGCATTGTAGCTAGATGGAATAAATATGTAAATATATAAACACCCACAGTACGGAGCATTGCAGCTAGGTGGAATAAATATGGAAGTATATAAACACACACAGTGCGGAGCAATGTAGCTAGATGGAATAATATGTAGATATATAAAAACACAGTGCGGAGCATTGTAGCTAGATGGAATAAATATATAGATATATAAATATAAACACACCCAGTGCTGAGCATTGTAGCTAGATGGAATAAATATGTAAATATATAAACACACACAGTGCAGAGCATTGTTGCTAGGTGGGATGAAACAGCATAACCATCTATTTAGTTATCCTACATGGTATGATTATGTGCCCATACATATTCTCACCCTCCATAGCGACCGGTATGTTCCTAGTTGTATGCCGGAGAGGACCATTGTGTAAGTCTATTGCATCTTTTGCATTCAAAAAAAACTATTAGTTTGTTACGTCTTTTTGCTATCTCTGCGAGCAGCCCTGCTTAGGTTGTACAGTCTGACAGCCGTTGGTAGGAAGGACCTACGAAACCTCTCGGTTGTGCACCTGGGATGATGTAGTCTGCTGCTAAATGAGCTCCTCAGTGCATCCAGTATGTCCTGCATAGGGTGGAACTCGGACTCCAGCAGAGATGACAGTTTAGCCACCGTCCTTCTCTCTCCTATCTCCTCCATCGGATCAAGGCGCTGCCCCAGGACAGAGCTAGCTTTCTTAATCTGTTTGTTCAGTCTCTTCCTATCGGCTGCAGTAATGCCACTGCCCCAGCAGACCACTCCAAAAGTGATGGCTGATACCACCACCGTGTCATAGAATGACTTCAGCAGCGCCCCTTGTACACCAAAAGACCTGAGTCTCCTCAGCAGGAACAGCCTGCGCTGTCCCTTCTTGTAGAGTGCGTCAGTATTGTGTGACCAGTCTAGTTTATTGTTCAGATGAATACCCAGGTACTTATAGGATGTCACCATGTGTCACCAGGTACTTCATGTTTCTAAGGCAGTGACTTTCCATTAGCATACGTCCCAATTGGGAATTCTCTGCTTTATTTTTATTTTGACAATAATGTGTAAAACTACCAAGCTCATAAACGTGACAGAAAACTTTAATAAATTAAAGCTGCATGTACAGTATGTCGTATTACCTCCGCCAATGAGGTAATGTGATTGGGGCGGTTCGTTTGTCTGTCTGGCTTTTAGCAGGAATACACAAAAACTACGATACAGATTTTGACAAAACTGTCACCAGGAGTGGCCCTTGGGCTACGCATGAACCCATTAGATTTTGAAGGTGATCCACGAGTGCATACCTCCACCAAGGCTCTATCTTACAATGTGTGGATGGATGGAAGGGCAAAGGTATGGAAGGACAGACAGATGGTGAAACGGTTAGTTGGATGGACAGAGGTGCAGTGGCACGGACGAATTGGACAGACAGACCAAGGGAGGGAGGGAGAGAGGGACAGAGCATTGTATGTGCCTGCTGACTGCCCTCTAATTTACTTTATTTATCTATGGGGGCTGGCATGCCTCAGGGCTCCATTTTTGAGCTCTCATATCTTCATGTATATTTTTCATGTATGTAACATTATGACAGAGGGAAATGGATGGTCCAACAGTGAAGTGATGCTGTTGAGAAGGGAAGTCCAACATATTCGACTGTCAAAATGATGAACGGATTTATATTTCTTTTATCAGACACATTTTTTTCATCTCAGCATTGGATGGACAACACTTCCTGTTTGTTTTTGTTGGGTTTTTTTTGTTTTTTTCATGAGGCCTTTCAAGAGTTTTGGCCTGAATGTCAAAAAGTCTTGTGAACTTTTATTGTGTTACTATCAAGAGTGTCTTGACAGCCTGTCACCCAGTGTGGTTTGGCAAACTGACAGCTCAAGATTGCGGAGAGCTTTAAATTACAGCAAAGACAACAGCAGAAAAAAGAAAAAAAAAATCACTGACACTGATACCACAACTTTATGGAAAGTGACACTACATGCTTTTGTAAAGGCTAAAAAAAGACTAAGGGATCCAAGCCAGCATGCCTGTGATCTGATCTTGTCTTCCATCTAAAATGTATTCATAAAGGAGCACTGCTAGACTAATTGTTTTCCAAAGTCATCAATGCTGAGATCATCATTATGAGTGAATCATAATGTGTGGACAAATGTATGAAGCTCTGCAGCGTGTATTCTCTGCCTCAAAGAGCACCTACTATGCATTTTTGGGAGTTTCTCCTTGATTTTAATGCATTAGAAAGAATTTTTGTGACATTATGTGATCTGCAAAGTTGAACAGCCCAAAGTCCACAAGCACAGGAGTTCTCCTCTCCCACAGAAACTAGGACTGTAACTCTGCCTGAAATGCCTCCTTTGGATTTGCTGTTCTCTTCTGTGATATGATCATGTCATTACCTAACAGACCTGATACAGACCTGCCTCCTGGATAGCCTGACTTGCCCTCTCCATGGAGGAGAAGAGGACGTTTCCCACCAAGCCTAAATTCTAGTCGCCCCACTAAACATCTATGGTGCCAGTTTATTCAATAATTCACAGTTGGTTATATACCTCACATCAGTCTGGCCTATTTTGGTATTTTATTCCCTGCATGATGTGGGTACCCAAGCCATTAGCATGGTGAGCTTTGTGACATGAATCATTGAATGTAATGATTATATATCTCATGTCATTTTTGCTTATTTTGGGTGAATCTCATTCTCCACCCTTGCAGACTCGTTGACTTTAGGCACGTTCACATTAAGTGACTGAGGGTTTAGGGCTGTGCCGATCTGAAATCAGGAAGTGGTTGACTGCCCACTCGCTGACTTTTTGAGCCCTTAAACGACCCTTTCTCTAAGTCAGCATGCTGACTTAAGGTAAAGGAATTACCCACAGTTCAGAGCGTCATGCCGGGGTTTCACAAGGGAAAGCTCCTGATTGGTCACCTGTTCATAACTGACCACCCCTTCACCCCTGCTCCACCCCACAGAAAAAGTACTGCCTTAACAAGAATTAAAGATTTTTGCCCATAAAAATATATGACATAAAGACTTCGAGTTTATGCTGCACTACACACCATTTAAGCAATTTAATTACATTTTGGGTTAGTTATGCAGTTTGAAGAATATGATTTGTAGTTAAATCATCTTAAGAGGCTGCAGTACATTAAATTCAGTTCATTCCTAAAGAAAGTAGTAAGTCTGAAATAAAGTCTGAGACCCATAATAGTTGATCACGTGTTCACACAAATTAAAAATATGATTAAAATAAATAGGTTAAAAAGATAGATATGTTTTTAAAATGGTAACACTGAAGATGAAATAAGACATAATTTGATCCTCTTTATTTCAATAAGAAAATACTACGATTATAAATGTACGTAGATGGACAAAAATGAAGGAGAATGCAATAATTATGCCTCGGTGAAAACGGAGGCATACAGTAATCACTGAGTGCGTCTGTTTGTGGCTGTATGTGTGTATCTGTCTGTCCGCCTCTCTGTTTTAGCTTGCCCGGTCAAAATTAAGTGGAACTAAAGGCTTGTATGATTGTACCACCTTATTTTCTCGACTTTTAATTTGCCAGAATTTCAAAATAACGCTTTGTTTCTGAAATAAACACAAAAATAGTTCACCTTTACCATCAATGGAATGGTACTGCACATGCACTCGGAAACTCCCGCCAGAGGAAAGAACTGAGCAATCAACCAATACTGGGTGAACAAATGTCCATCTTTTTACCCTTCTGTTTTCTTCCTCTTCCACTAAACAGCAAAACCTCCTGTTTATCTTGATCGTCATTGTATTCATATACCTCCATCGCTTCTGCCATCTAAAGCATCTGCCACCATGCTCTTCTTTGTGTTTGGATTGCAGCTGTTCAAATCAGTTTGGTGGCTCTTGGCTGCCGCCGACAGTATGGACATGTAAACTGCAGATTATTTTCACTGCACATGCGTGTACTCCAAAACTACTGGATGGATTTGGATGAAGATTTTTATCAGAGGTGGCCCTTGAGCTACAGAGGAACCCATAACATTTTGGTGATGATCCGAGAATGCATACCTCCACCAAGGCTCTGGCACCGAGGCATCAGCACCTTGGTGCTTTCATTTAAAACAGAATTGGGATATTATTTTAAGGAGTTACACAAAAACCTCTAAAGACCCTGAAACACACACAGTCTTGAACTTTCAGGAATATTTTTCTTTTATCCTTTGCCAATAAACCCTTTTTTGTTTCTAATTTTAGTTTTGTCTGGAATCTGTTTTTATTTTTTGTCCTGATATTACCTCCAAGAGAAGAGGTAATGTTTTTGGAATTGTTGGTTGGTTGGTTGGTTGGTCTGTCTGTCTTTTAGCAACATTACTCAAGAAGTTCTAAATGGATTTTGATTAAATTTTCAGGAAAGGTGTGTAATGAGACAGGGAACAGATGATTAGAATTTGGTGGTGATCCAAATCACAGTGCACATGCAGGAATTTTTATTTTTTTTGGGGGGGGGGGGGATAACAACAATGTTGGCTTCCCCTTTAAGACATGTCCACGGAGTTACGTTCACCTCCGCACCCATACAGAGTATGTGATGGTTGATATTATTTCATCTGAAGACGTCAAGAAAAAGCAAGCAAACTGCAGTTTATGAACAGATTTTGATGATATTTTCAGGAAAGGTGTGTAATGGCACAACGAACAGAGTGCCGGCAGACAAGCTGAAGGATGTCTTGTGAGACACGTTACCCACACTGTATGTAAACACACAGCACTGGACAATGTTTCATTTTTATTACCTCCATCAAGAGGAGGAGGTATTTTTTTTGTCTGGTGTTGTGCCAAAAAGTACATTGTAATTGTCTATTGTTGATGCATAGAATATGTATTTATACAGTATCTACATGTATATATCCAGTAAAACTATGTATTTTTCCATGTAGCCCTGTGACTGCATTATTTTAATTGTTTTTAATCCTACATCAGGTTTGTTTCCAGTTCAGAATGCATCATAAGTGTTAAATATATCTTATTATACCTAACTCAGTACTGTTTACCTGTTGAAATATATATTTTATGGCTAATAGGGCAGCGCGGTGGTGGAGTGGTTAGCACTGCGGCAGCACAGCAACTCACCCTTGGCCGGGGGATCCTGGGTTCGATCCCAGCCCCCGACCAACAGTGATCTGTGTGGAGTTTGCATGTTCTCCCCGTGTCTGCGTGGGTTTACTTTGGGATTTCTCCGGTTTCCTCCCACATGCCCAAAACACGCAAGTTAGGTTAATTGGAGACTCTAAAGTGGCCCTAGGTGTGAATGGTGAAAGGGTTGGGTGCCACACCAGTGGCTGCCTAATCCACTCATGTGGATGCCCTGTAATTTCCCCACTGTGGGACTAATAAAGGAATCTAAAATCTAATATAATCCCAGAATCAGAATCAGAATCAGAATGAGATTTATTGCCATTGTTCATGTAGTACACAAACTAGGAATTTGTCTCGGTGCAATGCTGCAACATTAAACATGGAGTAGCACTAAAGATAAAAAATAAAAAACTATGCATGCAATAAAATGTAGAATATGAATGAGTAATACTAATCTATGCAATTTTTAAATATATTAACAAGCAGCAGATATTGTGGAGTTCCACATAGTGCAGTCGGTAGTGCAAAAGAAAACAGTGATAATTATCATGAGTCCGGTTGAGCTGCTGTACGTAATGCACGAGAGTCTAATAAGTCACTTAGTGTTCAGCAGTCTGATGGCAGAGGGGAAGAAGCTGGTCATGTAGCGGGAGCTTTTAGTCTGAATGGCATGAAGTCTTCTACCTGAGGGGAGGGGGGCAAACAGTGCGTGTCCAGGGTGTGAAGGGTCGGCTATGATCCGACCTGCACGCCTCCGGGTCCTGGAGATGTACAGGTCCTGGAGGGATGGGAGCTTGCAGCCGATCACCTTCTCAGCAGCGCGCACAACGCGCTGCAGTCTTAGTCTGTCCCTGGCGGTGGCTCCTGCGTACCACATGGTGATGGAGGTGGTGAGGATGGACTCGATGATGGCCGTGTAGAACTGCACCAACATCTTGATGGGTAGCTTGAGCTTCCTCAGCTGCCGCAGGAAGAACATCCTCTGCTGGGCCTTTTTGATGAGGGAGCTGATGGTCGGCTCCCACTTGAGGTCCCGGGTGATGGTGGTGCCCAGGAAGCGGAAGGAATCCGCAGTGGTGATGGGAGAGTCTGTGAGGGTAAGGGGGGGCAGAGGGGCTGTGACTTTTCTGAAGTCCACGATCATCTCCACTGTCTTCAGAGCATTCAGCTGCAGGTTGTTGTGGCTGCACCAGGACGCCAGCTGGGCCACCTCACTCCTGTAGACGGACTCGTCGCCGTTGGAGATGAGCCCGATGAGGGTGGTGTCGTCCGCAAACTTGATCAGCTTGACAGACTGGTGGCTGGAGGTGCAGGAGTTGGTGTACAGGGAGAAGAGCGGGAGGGAAAGTACACAGCCCTGGGGTGATCCGGTGCTGATGCTAA
Organism: Pholidichthys leucotaenia; assembly: GCA_020510985.1. Lineage (NCBI taxonomy): Eukaryota > Metazoa > Chordata > Actinopteri > Cichliformes > Pholidichthyidae > Pholidichthys > Pholidichthys leucotaenia. Next base: position 335,873,420 of record CM035844.1, read on the forward strand.
CAGAGTCTGAGACAGTCTTTCCCAGCCGCATATGCTGCCTCCGGTCCGTCAGGAAGTCGGTGATCCACCTGCAGAGGGAGTCAGGCACGTTGAGCAGGGACAGCTTGTCCTGGAGCAGAGCGGGGCGGATAGTATTGAATGCAGAGCTGAAGTCCACAAACAGGATCCTGGCGTAGGTTCCCGGGGAGTCCAGGTGCTGCAGGATGGAGTGGAGGGCCAGGTTGACTGCGTCGTCCACAGACCTGTTGGCTCTGTAGGCAAACTGCAGCGGGTCCAGGAGGGGAGTGGTGATGGTCTTGAGGTGGGGCAGGACCAGGCGCTCAAAGGACTTCATGACTACAGAGGTGAGCGCTACAGGTCTGTAGTCGTTAAGTCCAGTGATCCGTGGCTTCTTGGGGACAGGGACGATGGTAGAGGTTTTGAGGCAGGTCGGCACGTGGCATGACTTCAGGGAGGTGTTAAAAATGTCTGTGAAGACAGGAGTCAGCTCTTCCGCACAGTGTCTCAGGGTGGAGGGAGACACGCCGTCCGGACCGGGGGCCTTGCGCGAGTTCAGTCTGGAGAACTGTCTGTGCACGTCCTGCTCACTGATGGCAAGGGCAGGGGGGGAGGAGGGGGGGCGCCTATGATGAAGTGGGGACCATGGAGGCAGTGGCGCTGGGGGTAGGGGGGGAGTTGGACACAGCTGACGAGGTGTCAAAACGGGCATAGTGTTGGGACAGTCTTTGACAAAGGGCTTTGTCATCCTGACCCTGAGAAGCCTGAGGCCGATAGTTGGTGATTTGCCTCAGTCCTCTCCACACAGAAGCAGAGTCGTTAGCAGTGAACTGTTGCTGGAGTCTCTCAGAATACACAGATTTAGCTCTCCTCAGCTCTCTGCTAAACCGGTATTTGACCTCCCTGTAGCAGCCCCTGTCTCCACTTTTCAGTGCTGCTTCCTTCTCCTTCCTGATCTGTCTGAGCTTAGCTGTGAACCAGGGCTTGTCGTTGGAGTAACTCACCCTGGTGCGCGATGGAAGAATGCTCTCCTCACAAAAGTGGATATATGAGGTCACAGTGTCCGTGTACTCATTCAGATCATGCGTGGCTCCTTTAAACATGCCCCAGTCAGTTATTTCCAAGCACATGCGCAGCTCCTCCCCAGCTTCACTGGTCCATTTCCTCGTAGTGCTGACAACAGGTTTTGTGAGCTTCAGTCTCTGTCTGTATGTGGGAATCAGGTGGACCATCACTTGATCAGATAGTCCGAGCGCAGCGCGGGGAACAGCGCGATATGCGTCCTTAACTGTAGTGTAACAGTGATCCAGCGTGTTCTCTCCTCTGGTGGGACATTTAATAAACTGTTTGTATCGGGGGAGTTTGTGGCTCAGGTTGCTCTGGTTAAAGTCGCCAACCACAATAACCAGAGAGTCCGGGAAAGTCCGCTCTGCTTGCTGAATGTGATCCGCGAGCGCGCGCTGAGCCTCGCGCACGTCCGCGTCGGGCGGGACGTAAACAGCGGCCAGGATGAATGAAGCGAACTCACGCGGGGAATAAAAATGGCTTGCAGTTGATGAATAAATATTCCAGAGCGGGAGAACAGTGTTGGGAGATCACAGTTACTTCGGAGCACCAGCTGCTGTTGATGTAGAAGCAGACTCCTCCGCCTGTGGTCTTGCCGGAGAGCCCCGTATCTCGGTCTGCACGAAACAGCTGAAATCCCTCGAGGAGGAGCGCGCTGTTCGGTGTCTTTTCCTTAAGCCAGGTCTCAGTGAAGTAGAGGGCACACGAGGTGGAGAGGTCCTTAAATCGCATCAGCAGTCTCAGTTCATCTACCTTGTTATAGAGAGAATTGACGTTGGACAGAAATATGCCAGGCAAAGCCATGCGCGTGCCTCTCCTGCGAAGCCGCACGAGAGCGCCCGCTCGTCCTCCTCTCTTTCGTCGTCTCACTTTTTGGGCTAAAAGGTGAACCAGATCGGCGACAGGAGCCAAAAAAACTGGGAGTAGGTCCATGGGAGTGAAAGTCCTGATATTTAGTAGCTCTTCACGGGTGTAAGAGCAGGCAGACACACAATTGACGAACAAAAACAAACAAAACAAAGCGCAGCGAAGCACCATGGCGACCACTGTGGGCGCCATCTTGGGAAAAACCCATAACTACAATATGGCACCCAGTGATCAGTTTTTGGCAGCTGATCACTTTTTGCCACACCACCGACATTGCTTTGTCTGTCTGTCTCTTAGGAACATTACTCCAAAATTTATAAATGGGTTTTGATGAAATTTTCAGGAAAGGTGTGTAATAGCATGGGGAACAGATGATTACATTTTTGCAGTGATCTGGATCATCACCTGGATCCAGGAATTTTTAGGAAAAATCAGTATCAACTTGGTTAAATTTTACTTTTGCTGGTACACCAGAATTTCTGTAGCTGTTACCTAATACTATTTATTTGTTATTTCAATAAATCTTACAGAAGGAAACTTGAATTAGTATTTTTCATCAATATCAAATGCAGAAATGCTGCATTTAGAAAACTGCTGTGTTTCTAACAATGTCATTTGGTGGAAATGAGCTGCTTGCTGGAAGTCTGCACTCTCCGAGTGCTTTTCTAGTTGTTTTTGCTGCCCTTTCTCTGTCTTTTAGCAGGATCACGCAAAAACCCATTGATGGACTTGGATGACATTTTCACCAGAGGTGGCCCTTGGCCCAGACATGAACTCATTACATGTTGGAGGTGATCCGTGAGTGCATACCTCTGCCAGGGCCCTATCTCACAATGTACAGATGGATGGCGATATGGACGGACTAAGGGACAGAGGGGAGGACAAAAAGAGGGTGGGCGCCTTGGCAGAGGTATGCGCTCTGAGTGCCCTCTAGTTTAAATTTTGTGATCTTATATACACTATTTTTGTTTCCCAATCCTTTTAATAAAGTAAATTAAAAGAATTTTTTTTTAGTGTTGCCAAGGTAACAAAGTGCATCCAATTTCTACCATTTTGAGCCACTGCATCCTCTCACAGACTTGCACACTCGAGCACTACTGATGGCGGCAGCCTAAGTCTACAAGGGCTCAGGGCTTGAGGGTTTAGGGAGGAGATTGAGATTCAGATTTTGTTATATCTTAGCCATGATAATTGGGTAGAAAAAGCTAGCTGGTCTGAGTGGCCATGGCCAGGATTTTTGACTGACTGAGGTTGATCTGCACAAACTGAGAGAGGAGACCACTAGCCTAGCTGCTAGCTGTCTGTTCATATCTATTTTCTACATATTCTGTATATTAAATCTACTCATACTAGACACCCATTTCCCCAGCTGGATCATTTAACAACCCTTTACCATACTGTATATTTCATTCATAGACTTATTTATTGTTGCCTGTTATTCTCTGAATCAGATGTTTCCTTGATTAGCAGCAGTTAGCTGCCATTAGCACAGTTAGCTAGTCACTCATATGTCATATGAGTCATATGCTAGCAACCACTGAGACACACGCCACACTCCTCTCTCTAATAATGCTTTATTTAGGCTTTTAAACTCTAACCTGCAGCCAGTGTTTGACAGTATGTTAATTAGTCTGACAAACAAGGCTAAAGGCTAACATTAGCCTCCAGCACAATGTCACCATCAAAACAAAGACATAAGGAAAGTAGGACGGTGGGGAAAACAGGGCCTATAAAAACAGCCCGTTTTGATGAAGGCGCCTTCCCTCTGTATAAAATGGTACCACAGTGCTTAAACCATGAGGTGTTTTCACCAAAGCATGTCACAGACATTTCATTAGCACGCCTAATCAGTATTACCAATATTCTCTTTATGCTACTGTGTCATCACATGTCTTTATTAAACTTAATGAAACTGTAATTTCCTCTACAAAACCTCAATTTCCCCCTATTTACAGACATTGCTTCTGTCTTGCACAATCTTTGCCATTTCATTGATCAAAACAAGGAAGCAGAAAAGGAGCAGGAATAATGTGCTTGCGGTGGGCTTTTATAAGAGTTCTTAAGAAGATATGTATTGCCTGCTGCCCTGCAATTAAAGCTCAGCGCTTGACAAATTGGTTAGTAAATATTTGATGTCAAACAGTTGTACATTATATTTTCTGTCCAACTGGGAGAGTGGCATAGCTAAATAATATATTCTTAGTGGTTCTTTTATCAGAAGACCACCACGTTATGGTTGTTGCTTCCTCCAAACAGCCTCCTGAACCATGGTGGTGACTCATAAATTATGGATGATTTTTATGTGCACATATAAAAGATCCGTGATGAAATGTTCCATTTTCCTCTGATGGTGTCACACTGGTCATATATTCCTCCTTTTTAATCTGCAAATTAGGCCTCATTAAAGCTACACTATGAATTTAATTTGGAAGTACACCACTTTTTTTTTTTTACCAGCTTCGATTACTTAGTGAGGTTTTAACAGATAAAATACTCCATCTACGCTGCCTCGGCAGATTCATCAAATTACATCCCTGGGTCAGATAGCTCCTGTTTAATGGAAGTCATTGATTGAAACTAAACCCCTAAATCCCATGCAGAGATCCCCTCAATGGTTGGAAACTGGACTCACCAGTTATAAAGTCTGGGGAAACTGAAGATCCACACCTCCCATACATGTGCCAGTAATTAACTTTCACCATCAGGATGTAGAAATAGCTGATTGGTTTCAACAGAACTCGGTCACATTTCATTTTATATTACAGTTAGTTCAAATGAGGTTAGACTCATCCCAATCAGACTAGCTGTGTGAGGACAATAATGAAATGGCGGCTTCACCCAGGAGCCCTGAGCGCAGATATTAAGAGCTAGCTAGCTGGCACGCCACTTGATGAAAGCGACTGAAGCAATGAACATACATCACTGCTGTGAATGGGTCATTGGCCCAACATGAAGCGGACGGCCAGTGACATCAGGATGGTGATGTATTCACAATATCACAAGACCTCGAGTGTAAGATTGCTTTTATACAACAATTCAACAAGCACAATTGTCATTTCACACACATGTACAATGAATTTAGATATTGTGTTGTGCAGAAGTCAGTGTTTCTATGTACATGTTATTCTTTTCAGTCGTTTTTGTGGGTCAGTGATGTTAGCCGCGCGTTTGTGTGCTGTGCACGTCCGCCTAGTGCTTTTGTTTATTTGATATTAATTTGCTTCTGTTTGCCTCTGTGTCAGATGTCACTGGCTCTGGATCATGGGGTCAAAAGTTCAAATCCTGGCATAGGTATAGGTGTGAGTCTACCTTGCCTGACGTTGAAAAAGACAATAGGTTTGTCCATCTTTACCATACAGGGTCGAAACAAACAGTGACAGTTCCTGGGTGAATAGCCAACTCTGGCCTTGGCCTAGTAGGTCTGTAACAGAAAAGTCCGGATGATCTCTCATTTTCTCCTTTGGCAGAATCGTCTATTCACCCGGGAACTCTCAGTGCCCTTTTCGACCTTGTAACATCAAGGTGGACAAACCTATTATCTCTTTTAACTGTAGGTAATTTAGACTCACACCTACACCCATGCTGGCATTTGAACCCCTAACCCTGTGATTCAGATCCTCTCACTCTAACCAGTGAGCCAAAGAAGAATCCCTCTATTAGCTGTGAGCTAGTAATGGAGGTGTCAGAAAACTGCACAGCTGATGGAAGGATAGTTAGCACAATAGGTGTGCTGAGGGAGTCCTGGATGAAGCCACAGTGATGCTGAATTCATGCTTTGCAACATCTGTGATGCGCGTAGGCTTGGAACAATTCCAGCATGCACACAACTGTATTTGTGCTTGATTTGCACCTAACATCCTTCTGTGGATCGCCACCTTATTGTGTGCCCGAATGATCTCACGAGCTACATTGTTGGCGCAACGCGTCCCTGGTAGGGTCTCCCAAGATAAATCAGCTAAGGGTGACGGGCCAGACCAAGAGTGGTCCAGTAGGTCTGCATGAAAAGGTTACAGCAAGGATCCAAAGGAGCCACATAAGTCCACCCACCAGTGGGCTCACCACCTGCAGGAGGGATCATGTGCTATGAATCGCCCCTCGGGGCAGAGAGGGAGCCCCAAGCGCTGAACTGTGAGTTTGTGAGATTTATTGAAAACAACAAAACATAAACTCCAAACAATGCTCCAACACAAAATTCAAACAAATGAGTAAACTTACGGATTAGTGCACCAGAACGAGAGTTGCGTTCTGGTGGAGATGAGGAAAGGGAAACTCAAGACTGCGGCACAGGAAATGAAAATAACTGCCCTTAATTAGGATCAAAAACAAATCACATAAGTAATGACAGGTGTGGGTCACATGAGCAGGCAGAAGGAAACAGTGATTCATAATTGGACCAGCTGGGAGCAATGAGAGGGGGGCGACCACAGCTGACAGCTAACAGGGGCGACACCCACACGGAGCACAAACCAGGAAATGCCACTGACAGCTGTCAACCCAGAGGAAGAACACAACTGTAAGGATATAAAGAATAAAATATCAACAAATGCAGACTGAGATCTAAATACAAATTAATGCAAAATAAGTGCGTAACAAAACTAAGACATAAACAGGAAAATGGAAAACAGTACGAGAATAACAGAAACCAAAAAGCACAAAATACAACAAATATATAAATATAGAGAAAAAGCCATGAGACTGAGCATGGCGGAAACCTCCACTGCTCAGTTCATGACAGAGCCCTCCTCTTAAGGGGTGGATACCAGACACCCCAGGGTAACATCAAAAGAAAAAGAAAGACCCCCCCCCCCCAGTAGGAGCACAACAATAACTGACCTGGGGGGGGGGGGGGACAGGCTAGGAGGGAACAAAATAAAACCCTGCTCATGACCCACACCAGGCAAAAACACCAACCATCTAAGCCCCCTGGACCGAACAGCTGGACAGCTCAGGTGGGCGGCCAAAGTCCCAGGCCCAGCAGATGTCAGGATGGAAAGAGTCGGGTGGCCTACCAAAGAACGTGGGCCACCCAACCCTGCAGCACAGTCTGTCGGGTGGTCTGCCAGAGCTTTTTAGTCACCTGAACAGAAAGGGTGGTCCAGGAGGCAGCTGCCCAACAGGAAGAACTAATGGCGGGCAACATAGAGTAGTTGGGGAAGCCATGAAGATGTCAGGGTGAGGAGAGGGAACGATGACGGCCTCGGGCAGAGGAGAGGGAGCCACGACAACCTTGGGCAGAGGAGGAGGAACCACGACGGCATCTGGAAGAGGAGGGGGAACCACGATGGCGTCAGGCAGAGGAGGGGGGGGCACAATGGTTTCAGACTGCTCTGCAGCACCCTCGGTGGTCCCGGACTGGGACATAGCTGCACCCTCAGTGGGCCCGGACTGGGCCAAAGCTGCACCCTCTGTGGGCCCGGGCTGGAGTGTAACGCCCACGGCGGGCCCACACTGGAACGCAGCACCCAAGTAGGTTTTAGGCTGGGGCGCAGCACCCACAACGGTCCCCAACTGGGACACAGCACCCACGGAGACCCGGACTGAGGAGGAGCTGCACCCACGGAGGTCCCGGGCTGGGATGGAGCACCTGTGACGACCTCTGCCAATGGAGAAGCAGCACCCTCGGAGGTTCCGGGCTGGGACAGAGCACCTGTGACAACCTCAGCAGGGGGAGCTACACCCTCGGAGGTCCTGGGCTGGGACGGAGCACCTGCGACGACCTCGGCAGGGGGAACTGGACCCACAGAGATTTCTGGCAAAGCTGGACAATCCTCGGTGACCCTGGGGGAAAGCAAGAGAGGCAGAGAAACAAGGTCAGGGTCATCGACAGCAGTGGAGCCTGGCAAGGTGAGCTCAAGTGCAGCTGATGACTGCACTTGGCTTTCCCCACCAAGAGCCCGACAAGAGCTCTCCAAAATTGAAACAATGAAATCAAAGGAGAGCACTTGCCTGAGCTCGAGCTCCACCGCCATCCAGGACTCCGTTGATCCAGGCAATGACTTCTCGGGCCCGGCCCTCTGGAGATCCAGCTCGGGCTGCTGCAGTGGCGCATGCAGTAGGCACAGTGGTTGGTGCAGTCCCAGGATCCCCCAGTGATGTGGCCCACGCAGGTGGCTCGCCTGGCATGGCAACAGGAGGTCCATTTCCTGCTGGCGCTGGATCCGGAAAAGCTGAAGCCCGAGGACGCTCACTTGTTGGCGCAGGCTCCAGATCACCGGTAGCATTCTCCCTCCGTCCGAACCATGGCTGCGGGGCTGGAGCCAGGTTCTCCAGGGCCGCAGGCTCCTCCATCACCCGGCGGCTCAACCCAGTAGAGACACTCGGGGCAGAGGAGAAGACACGGAGAGAGCAGGTAAAAAGTCTTTAGCTGCAGCAGATGGTGAGAGCTCACAGGACTGCGGGGGCTGAGCCTCACCACCGGGAATCAGGCAAGATAATTTATATGTTGGTAATAGAGAATGAAAAGACATGTACCTGTGTTCCCGGGGCATGATGTTTTCTGCTGCAGCAGGTGTAGCATCTGCCCTCTCCATGGCTTCAGCGGTGGCCACAACCTGAGGAAACGGCCAACCTCTCAGCAGCGGGAGGAATCACCGAGGAGGAGCAGGAAACAGCACCTGCTGAGAGGGAAGAAGCTGACGAAACAGCCGGAGAGGAATAAAACTGAGCGGGCACTGCTGTGGGAGTCTTCTGCCTCAGCGAAGGGAGAGTTGCTGCCTGAGAGGCAGCAGTATTCCTTCGGCGGTCCGGAGCTGAATGACAGCGTTGTGGAGCAGATGGAGCCGGAACAGGAATGGGCGAATTGGAGGTGGAGCAGGGCCTCTACCGCGAAGCGCGCTTCCATGTTGGCTTCGGGCTCCCTGGAGGCAGCCCCCACCTCAGCCTGGGGAAAGACTGCTTCAGGACGGAGAGCATAGCCAGCAGCTCCGTGAACTGGGGGAACCTACACAACCCAGGGTGCACCTCAACTATAGCAGTCGCCGAATCCACCTTCTCCCAGATTTTCTTTGGGCTGCAGGAGGCGAGGGCTTCATCCACAAAGCCCTGAATGAATGCGGTGGCCCACTCCTCCTTCACACTCAGGGATCCTGCTGCCGATCTCCCTTTAATTGTTGGAGGTCGGCATGCTGGGGACATGATGAGCTCCACAAACAGGACAGTGAATCAAAAAGCAAAACAAAACCCACAACTCACAGCAGCTGGGTCTTTTACTGGCCGCACTCTTCTGTCATGAATTGCCGGACCCCCACGGGCCAGACCCCCAGGGGGCAGAGAGGAAGACCCATGCGCTGAACTGTGAGTTTGTGAGATTTATTGAAAACAACAAAACATAAACTCCAAACAATACTCCAACACAAAATCCCACTGTGTAGCCATGTTTCTGTGAAAATCATGATATTGCAGTTCATAAGTCTCTTATTGTTGGTGATCCAAAGCCGTAGCTCATTCATTTTGTTCGCCAGTGACCGTACATTAGCGAGGAAAATACTGGGTAGAGAAAGCTGGTGCGGTGTTAGCTTTAGCTTAGCTCTTAGCCCACCGCGCTTCCCCCGCCTTTGTTTACGGTCTCTACGCCGCCTGCGAGCACTTCCGGTCGGCCGGGAAGCTTGCTGAGCGTCGGGTGTTCTCCGGAGCTCAGGGATGAGACGTAGGTTGCTGATAAAAAGATCGTTATCGTTATTTTGTAATCCAATGTCCAAAAGCTCATTTCGGGTGTAAGATGTGAAAGCGAAGCTGTTCTGAATGAACAGACCCGAAATGAACAGAAATAACACCACTAATCCACAAAATCTGAAGAGACGCTGAGCCTCGCGTTGTGCACGCGCCGCCATCTTGGGTCTAAAATTCAAACAAATGAGTAAACTTACAGATTAGCGCACCAAAACGAGGGCTGCGTTCTGGTGGCGATGAGGAAAGGGAAATTCAAGACTGTGGCACGGGAAATGAAAATAACTACCCTTAAATAGGATCAAAAACAAATCACATAAGTAATGACAGGTGTGAGTCACATGAACGGGCAGAAGGAAACAGTGATTCATAATTGGACCAGCTGGGAGCAATGAGAGGGGAGCAACCAGAGCTGACAGCTGACAGCGGCGATGCCCACATGGAGCACAAACCAGGAAATGCCACTGACAGCTGTCAACCCAGAGGAAGAACACAACTGTAAGGATATGAAGAATAAAATATCAACAAATGCAGACTGAGATCTAAATACCAATTAATACAAAATAAGAGTGTAACAAAACTAAGACATAAACAAGAAAATGGAAAACAGTACGAGAATAACAGAAACCAAAAAGCACAAAATACAACAAATATATAAATATAGAGATAAAGCCATGAGACTGAGCATGGCGGAAACCTCCGGTGCTCAGCTCATGACATCATGTAGTCCTGGTGCTGTGTGAAGCGAGCAACAGTCTGGGCTTCTCTGCTTGGACTGCTGCCCTCCTGACCCGGATCCCTGGATAGGCGGTGGAAGATGGATTGCACCTACCATTTGAATGGATAGGCGATGCAAATGCCCCAACATGCCAGATTGTTCACTGTCTATATAGAAGAAAAGAAAAGCATCAGCATGAAACCACTGCTAATCTTTTGTTTTTTCTTTCCATGGTCTCGTCACAGTTCTTGTCCTTCTTCTTCTGTTACCATTGCTTCCTCTTCGTCTTGTTTTTATTGCATGCTATGTCAGTAGCGCCACCTTTTGAAAGGGATGTTGGATCTTTTGCATCCAGCACACACAATCAGTGCGGTCACAAAATTTGGGCCGCACGCACACAACTGCAGAGGGATCACGCACAGCCTAGCAGAGTGGAGAGAGTGAGAAAATTTACATCACACAGGCCTCATGGTCACGCTCACACGCAAATTATAAATTCATCCTTTTGTTATCGCCAAATCGGCATTATGAGTTTGTGACTGAGATGGTAAATCCAACTTCAGCTAGTTAGTTTGATCATTGGCTAACAGATGAGCTGACCCCAATGGCAATTACAGGCTGACCACGATTTCTGTGTTAGTTTCTGCACGTTTCGCTTCTTCTTGGCATCTTCAGATGAAATAAAGAGTCTATGACCACATAGGCATCACAGCTGGCTAATTGAGATGATGAATCCAGCTCTGGCTCATCTATTTTGTTGGGAACAGACATGCTGTTTGGAAAAACGAAGCCGATGCACCAGCTTTTTCCACCCGGATGGTTGCAAACTCCAGGTTACTGTGGGGTGGATTCTCACTGTGGAATTTATGGTACACAACACACTACAGTCCTTCCATATTATGAAAACACATTGTTAGAACTCTGCTGGGAAAGAGTGATACATATCTAGTGAAGCGTCCGAGTGCGGTTATCAGAGAATATATGTAATAACTCCTGGAATCCCTTTTAGTCCAATCAAATTTCTTAGTCAGAACCAACTTTTGTCTAATTGATGTCTGTTATGTTTTAGTCTCAGGCATCATGTATCAATTCTATGACTTTGACACCCAAACCATTTACTGCTTTTTTAAAAAAAAAAAAAAAAAACATTCAATTTCCCCACAAATTCTAAGATAAACTAGTTTGAGTCCAGTTGAAGGGAGTGTAATCTGATAGCAGACAGACTTTGATGCCATTTCATTCAGAAGGGAAACAGAGCTGGAGGCTGTTTTGACCTGCGAGATGACAGGAAGCTGATATTCACTCACACACCTCTGGGACATTTCTTTTGGAATACACAGGCCAAAGCTCTGAGCATGTCCTAAAATGACTTCTGAGGCCGTGTGTGTGTTTCTCAAATTCATATATTTTCCACAGCCTTCTTCTGCTGTCTGAAGGGCTGGTGCAGAGTGATGCAGATTTCCTGGCAGTCCACAGTTGCATCTGCTTTTGTCTGCATTGTTGTTTTGTTTCCTGTGGTGGAACTGGCAACGCCGGGACCTATTTATCACTTCAAATCTCCGGCTGTAAAGCACAACGTTCTTGCTCATAACTGTGACAAAACAGGGGGGAAAAAAATCCAAAAAAAAGACTTCAAACAAACTTCAGGCTGACCCTTTACTCCTCTACATGCAACATTTCTATTCTGCTCCTTGTTCGACATTTAAAGATTTAACCACCAGACTTTAACACTCCTTCACGTTTGTATTTCTGTTTCGCTGCATATATGACAGAGGAAATAAGTACTGGACACGTCAGCTTTTTTTCCAGTACAGACATTATATTTCTAAAGGGGCTGCTCATATGAAATTTTCACCAGACTTTGATATCGACTTAAGAAATCCACGCAAAGAAAGAAGTCAAATATGTATAATAAAGTGATTGAAACAGCAGCAAAGTATTGAATGCTTCTTGCATGAAGAATCTAATCTCCTCTGGTGCTCTGGTGGCTGTTTGTCTGTTTCTTCTGGACAGGCTGCCTTCAAATCTTGAAGAGGGGACCTCTTGTGAAGCCAGATCTTTTGTTCTTTCAGCTATGTTTCCATTGGATTTAAGTCACATGATTGACCAAACCTTTCTAAAAACATCATTTTCTCCTAGTTGTAAACCTATTGAGAGTTTTTTTTTCTTTCCTGTGTGTTTGGTATCACTGTCCCACTGGAAGGTCCACTCCCATCTTATCCTCATCCTGGTGGATGCCAACAGGTTATTTTCTGGTACATGGATCCATTCATTGTTTCTTCAGTTACATTAAATCTGCCAGTGCCATGAGATTTGAAACAACCCCACAATATGATGTTTCCACCTCCAAACTTCACTGTTGGAGTTGTGTTGTTTTTTGTTTGTTTTGGTTGATGTACAGTGCCATTTCTCCTGTAAATATGGTGTGTAGTATAACAGCCCAAATGTTCTATTTTTGTTTGTTTGACAACACTACAGTCTCCCAGTATTTCACAAGCCTCATGGTGGTGAATTGTTCCTGCTGCCTCTAAGTCTCTCTGGAGCTCTTTCCGAGTTATCCTTGTCTCTTGGGTTACTCTTCTGACTATCCTTCTGACTCCCTGGTCAGATATCTTGTGAGGAGTTCCTGTGTGTGGTCGGTTGATAGTAATGTTCCTTGACTGGAAGATTCAGAAGTTTTGATATACATCTGTGACCAAATCCAGCAATGTGTTGTGCAACAATCAGGTTGTCTCTAGGTCTTGGGAGTGCTCTTGGCTTTTACCCACCATGAGACGTTTATTGATGACACCTTGGTAACCAAAAACCTTTTTGTAGTCACTCCTGAAGTACTGTATCTACCTGGTGTCGTGATCATAGGCATGGTTAAGACCGTGCCCACACTTTATGTCCATTTATGGGTTTGTTTTCATTGTATTATTATTATTATTATTATGAGTATGAGTTTGTTTATGATTTAGTCCCTTGTTTATTGTTGTCATGTCTTCCCCTGTTGTCTGGTGTCTGTGTCATGTTTGTCCTTTTGTATTCTATTATATTTTTGCATGGTGCCCTGCATGTTCTGTTTGTCTGTCTCCCTGTCTGTGTGTGTCATTGTGCTGCCCCTCCCATCCTGTAAGTCCACCTGTTGCCCTGGTTACCGTCTCCGCTCAGTGTTCTTTGTGCGGGTATCGCTCCCTTTCCATGTCAAGTTCCATGCCCATGCCATGTACGTTTTTGCCACGCTATGCCATGCTAGGTTTAAGTTATGTTTGCCAAGATTTAGTTCAGTTAAGTTTCGTTAATAAAACCCTGTTCGCACCTGACCCTGCCTGCATCTCCGAGTCCTCCTTCTGTACTTTCGTCTGCCCGGAGGGCAGATCGTGACACCTGGCTGATTTTCAAATGACAGAGCTTTCACCTGATTCCTTGCCTTACCATGCCTTCGTGCACTGCTTTATCTAATGTGACCAGTATGTTTTGCCCCTTCATTCCACTTTGTTACACATAACTTAATTTATGAGATTAAATGTTTTGATCTCTATGTGTGGGTTTCTTGAGTTAAAACCAAGATCTGGTGACATTTTAATGTGAGTAGCTTCAATGGTATTGAAAAAAAAATGCTGACATGTTCAATACTTATTTTCTCCATTGTATGACATGATTTTTATTCTCATTTTAGATTAGTTTAATCTGATGGCAGTGTGTTAGATGTGTGTGCACGCCTCGGGGAGCACATAATGTGGTGAAATGTATGACAAATAGCCTGTAGAATGACTGATTTACTCTACTCCAAATCACCAGAGTGATCCGATTTCACGCAAACACGGACTGAACAAACCTCCCCGTGAGACTGAAGCATGAATGTAATTTCCGTATGCATACAGAAGAAAACTGATGAAATGTAAAGCCACACACACATTTTTTTGTGTGTGCTCATGATAATAATCCGGGCACAGTCCGACAGTAAAGGTTATACCCAGAAGAGACGTTTCCTCAAAGATGGGCAAAAATAAGACAGAGTGCGTGAGTGTTTCAAGTGCTAATATCCTTCATCCCTGGGCAAGCACATCCTTTCATCTGCACTTTAGATTGCATTCATGGTTAATTGAATGGTATTATGAACCATTTTGGAGTATAAGCTTTTATTTGCAGACAAGTCTCAGCAAAAAGTGGGGTGTTAGAAGAGATTCATGAATTAAAGTAATGATCATACACTGAATTATACAGAGTGCAGCAAAGTGATCCACAAGTTTCTCTGTGAATTAGGAGGTATAATTTAACTTTTTCAAGCAGGGTCGTTTCAGTGTTTTTGGGAGCCTTATGTAAGACTATATTTGGGGAGGTCCATATTTTTGTAAAGGGGAAGAGTTCAAACCCTATAAAATGGAAAATAAATAACAAACATTAAAGAATAAACTGGGTCATTGTCTAGATGAGTAGAAAAAATTAAACCACAGAATTATAATTTAACCAGCATCCATATGTATGTTGCAAATTTAAGAGAAAAAAAAATTGCAGATGTACAAAAAAATGTAATGAATTTATGAGGAAAAATGTTGAAAATTTATCAGAAAACAACTGCAAATTCACCAAAAAGAAAGTTGCAAATGTATTAAAAAGTGTGGAGGAATGAAGAGACGAGACACGAGAGCTGCCAGTTCAGATCTTTACTCAACTCCAGCATAAAAAGAATGACATTTGGCGCCAAGACGCATACATATATTCCCCAGTCTCTCCTCCCCTCTTCCCACATCACTGGGTGTGAGGGGAGCCTCCTAGTGGTCCGCCACACAGACCCTCCCCAAACACCCAGAAGGGACCTTACCAGTCCAGTGCCCTGGGTTTGAGTAATCGCCCATAGCGACTGTGTTGTGGAGCTGCCTGGCCAGCTGAGGGGTCCCCAGGCCGAGGCGCGCAACGACTCAGTCTCAGGTCTTAGCAAAGGGTCTTCTGGAGGGGAAAGACAAACCTGTGTACCCCTCACACCGGGGAGTCTGAGCCATCACCACCTGCTCATCTGCCAAAACATGAGCAGGCCCGAGCCTATCCGCACAAATGGTTTCTTTGCGCCCCCTAAAATCCAGCACAAAAGGTTTTGCACCCGTCTCCAAAACCCTGAAAGGACCATCATAAAGTGGATGCAGCGGAGTCTTGCGGGCATCTTGCCTGACGAAAACAAACATGGCATGCTCCAAACGCTTAGGAACAAAAGCGTGGGGGAAACAATGGTGTACTCGCCCCGGAACGCTAACTGACTCGACCCTAAGGAAAAACTACACGGAGGGGTCAGTGCCGGGTGCGAGACATTCTGGCTAAAATTCACCTGGGACTCGCAACAGCTGACCAAAAACGAGCTCAACTGGGGAGGCGGCAAGATCCTCCTTGGGCGCGGAGCGTAACCCAAGCAGGACCCAAGGATAAGGGGTCAATCCAATTCGTGTCAGTCAGTGAGGCTCTAAATGTGGCTTTAAGTCTCATGTGAAACCTTTCACACAAACCATTAGCTTGCAGATTGTACGCAGTGGTACAATGAACTTTGACCCCCAGACTCTCAGCCATGGTGGACCAGAGTTCCAAAATAAATTGGGGACCTCTGCCAGAGGTGATGTCCAACGGGGAACCGAAACACGCGACCCAAGACGACAAAAAGGCACAGGCTATGCCGGCAGAAGTGGTGGATTGCCTCTGGCCAACAAGCGGTGCAATCCACTATCGTCAAAAGGTGCGTGAAACCGTGCAACGGCGGAAGGTGGCCCACTAAGTCCACATGGACGTGGTCGAATCTCCTACTCAGGATCGGGAAAGGTTCAAGGGGAGCTCTGGTGTGCCTCTGAACCTTAGACCACTGGCACGCCACGCAAGCTGCAGCCGACTCCTTCACATCCTTGCGTAAGTGGAGCCAAATGAATTTGGACCCCACTAGTTTAACCAAACCGTGGACACCAGGATGCGAGAGAGGGTGAATGGACTCAAAAACGTGGCGGCGCCAAGAGATTGGGACAATTGTACGGGGTCGGCCGGTGGAGACGTCGCACAGCAAGGGGGACGACAACCCTCGTGTCTCACCTTGCTCTCTAGCCTGAGGCCCGTGCCCGTGGAATGAAGCGTGAGCATGTCCGAGTCTCCCGATTGATCGGCGGCCATGGTGGAAAAATCAATACCCAGGTAGACCGGGGAGACCAGCGCGCGTGACAAACAATCAGCCACAACGTTGAGCTTGCCAGCCACATGCTGAATGTCGGTAGTGAGCAAGTTTATGAGTAAAAAGTTTCAGATTTATGAGAAAGAAAGTTTCCAACTTGCAAGAAAAAAGTTGCAAATTTCTGGGGGGAAAAATGTTAATTTTCAAGTAAAAAGTAGGAAATAGTAGGAAGTAGGAAGTAAAATGTAAGTTTAAGGGAAAAAAGTTGGAAATTTGAAGTAAAAAAATTGAAGGTGGTTTTAATCCCCTTTCCCCCAAACAATGTGGAGGATGAAGTTGTAGCGTGTGGGCCCGTATTTGTGTTCTCTGCTTTATAGCCAGAAGTGGCTCCGACTAGAACAGCTTCAAGTTTATGAGGAAACAGTGGGAACTTTGAGAAAAAGGCTGCATATTAAAAACTTAAAAGCTAGCTTATTACTAATGCTGAGAAGAAGCCAATTTATTTCTATAATTCTTTACTTCATTTTAAGGCTAAAATATATTTTGCAAATCTATGAAAATTTTTTTGTGAATAAAAATTGCCTCTTTTTATACTAGATCCTGCTACTCTTGTATTAACTACACGCTACATGAGGAGAACCGCAACATGCACGATGGCAGTAGTGCGGTTCAGGCCCAGAAGCGGAGTACTGCGATGATTTTTAGGGATTTGGATGGACTGGGAAACCCGCCGCTCTGGAACATTAGCGATGCCCCGAGGATGCTCCACCTCACTCTCTACCCTCTCGACAATTTCTCCTGACCTTTTACTTGAAGAGACGTTTATGCACTTCTCCTTCTTCGAGATCAAATGTCTGCCCTCCTCATAACACCATCGCCGAATATTTCCTCTTGACTCAGATGTGCTTTTATCTGTGACAGCTTCTGTATGGGCAGCAGAGGATGAGTGTTTTATTTAACTACAGACGAGGGTTTTTCTTTTTTCCCCCCTCTTTAGTCAGCTTCTGAGCAGATGAAACGGCGGATGATTTCACTCCTTTCAAATATAGTATCTGGCACACCTGGTTAAATTGAAGTAGTCAGCTGTGTTTTTATAGGATTTTATGGGTTGAAAGTGCCGAATGGTAACACACGTCTGTGGAATATATGTACAGCGTTCAAGCCCCTTTTTTAATATTCACAGTGTTTTGTTGCACTTTTTGTGCATTGCCTATGGCTGAGTTCAGATCAAAAAGGATAATTAAGGGGATAACAGGATGAAAAGGGGTAAGTGAAGGGAAAGTACAGGGAAAATACAAGATAAGTGAAGGAAGACAAGATAAGACGAAAAACAAATAAAAAATACAGGGTAAAACAGGGAAAATAAGGGTAAGTAAGAAGGTACAGGGAAAAAATGGGGAGACAGGGTATAAATAGGGTCAAAACGTTAAGTAAAGGGAAACTGCAGGAACAACAACAGGATAAAAACTGGGTAAGTAAAGGGGGGAAAACAAGGCATGTAATAGGAAGGCACAGGCCAAAAAACTGGGTAAAAGCAATGAAAATCAGTGTGAGTTAGAGGAAAGTACAGGGAAATAAACAGGGTATAGGAAAGTAGAGGGGAAATGATACGATAACTACAGGGCAAGACAAGGGAAAAAAACAAGGTAAGTATGGGGAAGGTACAGGCAAAAAGCAGGAAACCTGGGAAAATCAGGGGAGGTAAGTATGGGGAATGTACAAGGATAAAAAAATAGGATAAAAACAGGGTAAGCAAAGGGAGGGAAAGAAAGTAAGTAAGGGGAAAGTACAGGCCAGAAAAAAGGTCAAAATAGGGAAAATTGGTGTAAATAAGAGGAAAGCTGAAAAAACGGGAAAGTTGGATAAAAATGGTGTTAGTAAGGGAAAAGTACATGGGGGAAGAGGAACAATGAATAAAACTGGATAAAAATGGGGAAACAGGATTATTAAGGGGAAAAATGAAAAAAAAAAACATAAGGTAATTAAGAGGAAGATACAGGACAAAATAATTTAAAAAGGAAAACCAGAGGGAGTTAGAGGAAAGTACAGGGGAAAACAAGGTATAAATGGAGAAAAAAAGGTTAAAAAGGTTAAGTATGAGGAAAGTACAGGGGAAAACGATACGATAAATACAGGGAATAAAGAGAAAAAATAATTTAAGAACAGGAAAGTACAGGCCACAAAACAAGGAAAATCAAAGTGAGTAACAGGAAAGTGCAGGGGAAAACATTTATTAAAGCAGAAAAAATGGTTAAAAATGAGATAAGAATGACAAAGTACATGGAAAAACGCTTGGATAAAAACCACCCCCCAACCCCCCCCCCCATCTGTGTGGAGTTTGCATGTTCTCCCCGTGTATGCGTGGATTTACTCCGGGATTTCTCCGGTTTCCTCCCACAGGCCAAAAACATGCAGGTTAGGTTAACTGGAGACTCTAAAGTGGCCCTAGGTGTGAATGTGTGTGTGAATGGTTAAGGGATAGCGCAGTATCGTGGCTGCTTCATCCATCCAGGTGGTGGATGACCCTCAATTTCCCCTCTGGGGATCAATAAGGTATACTAAATCTAAAAAAAAATCTACTTGGTAAGTAGATGGGGGGGGGGGTATGTAAATGGAAGGTACAAGCCAGAAAATGGGGTAAAAACAAAGAAAATTAGGTTGAGTAAGAGTGAAGGAAAAAGAACAAGGCATGAACAGGGTAAGCTGGGTAATATGATGATCGTCACTTCCTTGTGGTAACGTATCGTCACCTCCTGTTTTGCTGTCTGCCTGTGTGGTTTGCTCTCCAGCTCTCCAGCCACTAGCTATGGCTACTAGCTCTCTTTCCTCTCCTCCTCTGGTGTGCTCTCTCTGTCAGATGTTTAGCTACACCTCTGCCTCTTTTAGTGATAACGGTAAATGTAATAAATGTTGTCTTTTTGAGGCGCTCGAGGCGAGGTTGTCTGATTTGGAATCCCGGCTCCGCTGCATTGAAACACCGTCTGCGCCAGTTAATCTCGACGGACGCCCATTAGCTGCAGCGGAGCTAGCTAGCTTAGGTCCCACTGTCAGCGGTTCCCCGGCTCTCCTCAGCAGCGAGGAGACTGGGTGGGTGACGGTGAGAAGGAAGCCTAGTCGCAAAGCCCCGGTTCACCACCAACCTGTTCACATTTCTAATCGTTTTTCCCCGCTCAGCGACACACCCGCTGAGGAAAAAACTCTGATCATTGGCGACTCTGTAGTCAGAAACGTGAACCTAGAGACTCCAGCGGCCATAGTCCAATGTATTCCTGGGGCCAGAGCAGGCGACATCGAGTCAAATTTGAAAATGCTGGCTAAAAGTAACTGTAAATACTCCACAATTGTTATTCACGCCGGCATTAATGACATCCGTCTCCGGCAGTCGGAAGTCACGAAACTTAATATAGAATCGGTGTGTGAGTTTGCAAAAACGATGTCTGCCACTGTAGTATTCTCTGGGCCCCTCCCCAATCTGACCAGTGATGACATGTTTAGTCGCTCGTCATCCCTGAACCGCTGGCTGTCTGTGTGGTGTCCTGCAAATGACGTGGGCTACATTGACAATTGGAGCTCTTTTTGGGGAAAACCTGGTCTTATGAGACGAGACAGTATTCATCCCACTTTGGATGGTGCTTCTCATTTATCTAACAATCTGGCATCTTTTTTATCCAAATTTCCAAAACCGTGACTACTCAGAGTTGGGACCAGGAAGCAGAGTCGCAGTCTTACACGCCTCTCTGCAGCTCCTCTTCATCCACCACCCCTCAGCTTAGCCCCTGTCTTCCCCATCAGAGAATCGTTGTCTGCTCCCTCCAAAGTAAATAAAAATATAATGTATAAGCATCCCAAAGTGATAAAGCAAAATATTGGTAAAACTCAAATTAAACATAAAGCCTCTAAATTGAATGATTTGGCCTCTGTTCCTCCTCATAATTTAAAAATTAAATGTGGTTTATTAAATATTAGGTCTCTAACTCCCAAGTCTCTGTTAGTCCATGATCTGTTAATTGATCATCAGTTTGATTTAATTTCCCTTACAGAGACTTGGTTAGGGCAAGAGGATTATGTTGGTTTAAATGAATCAACTCCCTCTGGTTATTTAAACTGTCAAAATCCCAGAAGTTCTGGTCGTGGAGGAGGAGTAGCAACAATTTACCATTCCAAATTACTAGTTAATGTAAAGCAAAAAACATGTTATAATTCCTTTGAGGGCCTGGTCCTCAGTGTTGGGCACTTTAGCAATTTCAGGTTAAACCCAATTTTATTTGCCATAGTTTATCGTCCCCCATCAACCTACTCAGAATTTTTATCCGAATTTGCTGATTTCTTAGCTGATTTAGTGCTGAAATCTGATAGAATAATTATAGTAGGGGACTTTAATATACATGTGGATGTAGATAGTGACTGCCTTAATGTGGCTTTTAATTCAATATTAGACTCGATTGGGTTTTCTCAGAAAGTAGGAAATTCTAATCATTACCTCCACCATACATTGGACCTTGTTCTGACATATGGCATAGAAATAGAAAATCTTGTAGTGTCTCCTCATAACCCTGTACTGTCAGACCATTGTCTGACAGTACAGACCTTTGATTTTACTATTTCTGACTATTTGGCTCCTAAAGAAAAATATTATCACAGTAGATGCCTCTCAGATGATGCTGTTTCCAAATTTATGCAGATTGTTTCCTCTATGCCATGTGTCAACACAACGGAAATAAGCTATAGACAGCTTGCTCCTTCTGTAATTGATAACATGGTGGATAGTGTTTCAGCTTCTCTGCATCAGGCTCTAGACTTGGTGGCCCCCTTAAAAAAGAAAAAGTCTAATCAGAGATTTTTAACTCCTTGGTTCAACACAGAAACTCGTAGCTTAAAACAGAAGACTCGTCAATTAGAAAGAAAATGGTGCTCTACTAATTTAGATGAAATCTATTTAGCTTGGAGAAATCATCTTTTAATTTATAAAAAATCTCTTAGAAAAGCTAGAACGAGTTATTACTCTGCATTAATAGAAGAGAACAAGAATAATCCCAGGTTTCTTTTCAGTACTGTAGCCAGGTTGACAAAGAGTCAGGACTCTGTCAATCCTAGCATCCCCTTAGAGCTTACTAGTCAGGACTTTATGAACTTTTTCAATAATAAAATTTCATCCATCAGAGATAAAATCAATCAGATTCTTCCCACAGTTAACTTAAATACTGTAACTACTACAACTCCTTCTATTGATGTCTGTCTTGATGAGTTTACTCCAATCGACCTTTGTGAGTTAGACAAAATAGTTTCCTCATCCAAACCTTCAACTTGTCTTTTAGACCCTATTCCTACCAGGTTATTTAAAGAAGTCTTCCCACTTATTGGTAGCTTTATTCTTCATATAATCAATTCTTCATTAACTTTAGGCCATGTACCGCAGGCTTTTAAAACTGCTGTAATTAAACCCTTACTCAAAAAGCCAACGCTAGATCCAGGAGCTTTAGCTAACTATAGACCAATCTCTAATCTCCCTTTCATTTCAAAAATCTTAGAAAGAGTTGTTGCTACGCAATTATTTGACCACCTGCAGGGAAATGGTTTACTTGAAGAGTTTCAATCTGGGTTTAGAATCCATCATAGTACTGAAACAGCCTTAGCGAAGGTCACTAACGACCTCCTCATTGCATCTGATAATGGACTAGTTTCTGTACTTGTCCTTTTAGATCTTAGTGCAGCTTTTGATACTATTGATCATAATATTCTACTTGATAGATTAGAACACTATGTTGGACTTAATGGAACTTCGTTGCAGTGGTTTACATCTTATTTATCTGATAGGTTCCAGTTTGTTCATGTAAATAATGAGTTTTCTTTCAGCTCAAAGCTTAGTCATGGAGTCCCACAGGGATCTGTGCTAGGCCCTACTCTTTTTAGTTTATATATGCTTCCGTTAGGCAACATTATTAGAAAGCACTGTATACATTTTCATTGTTATGCAGATGACACACAATTATACCTGTCAATGAAGCCAGATGATACTAATCAATTAGCCAAGTTAGAAGCCTGTCTTAAGGAAATCAAAGCTTGGATGACTTGTAATTTCCTGCTATTAAATTCAGATAAGACTGAAGTCATTCTTGTTGGTCCAAAAAACCTTAGAAATTCCTTTCCAAATCAAACTTTCAGTTTGGATGCAGTTACTCTTTCTCTTAATAGCTCTGTGAGGAACCTTGGAGTTATTTTTGATCAGGATTTGTCCTTCAATTCACATATTAAATTTGTTTCTAAGACTGCCTTCTATCATTTGCGTAATATTGCCAAGATTAGGAGCATCTTGTCTCAGAGTGATGCTGAGAAGCTGATCCACGCTTTTGTTAGCTCGAGATTAGATTATTGTAATTCTTTATTATCAGGCTGTCCTAAAACATCTTTAAAAAGTCTTCAGCTGATCCAAAATGCTGCAGCAAGAGTTTTAACAGGTAGTAGAAAGAGAGATCATATCTCTCCGGTTCTGGCCTCCCTTCATTGGCTTCCCATACAGTTTAGAATTAAGTTTAAAATCCTTCTTCTTACTTACAAAGCTCTAAACAAACAGGCTCCTTTTTATTTAAAAGATCTGATACTACCGTATCATCCTAACAGAGCACTACGCTCCCAAAATGCAGGATTACTTGTAATACCTAGAATCTCCAAAAGTACAATGGGAGGCAGAGCCTTTAGTTATCAAGCTCCTCTCTTGTGGAATCAGCTGCCAATCTGGATTCGGGAGTCAGACTCGATCTCTGTTTTTAAGAATAGGGCTAAAACCTACCTTTTTGATATAGCCTACAATTAGGGAGGGATCATGTGTTTCTGAACCCTCCCTTAGTTATGCTGCTAATAGGTTTAGTCAGCCGGGGGACCTCCAGTAATGCACTGGGCCTCACTCCTTTCCTCACTCTCTATGAAATATTTTTTTTTTTGCTGGTCATTAACATTTGTTTGTTCTTTCCCATAGATTGAGTCCCCATCGTGCTGTTTGCTCTCTACATGTCTGTTCTTTTCTTCTTCTCTATCCCCTCACCCCCCAGCCAGTCGCAGCAGATGACTGCCCCTCCCTGAGCCTGGTTCTGCTGGAGGTTTCTTCCTGTTAAAAGGGAGTTTTTCCTCTCCACCGTCGCCAAGTGCTTGCTCACAGGGGATCGCCTGATTGCTGGGGTCTTTCTGCAACTGTGGGGGTCCCCCCTACAGTTGATAGTGCTATGAGATGACTGTTGTTGTGAAATGGCGCTATATAAATAAAGTTGAATTGAATTGAATTAATAATGTAAGTAGAGGGAAATTACAGGAAAAAACAGGGTAAAAGGAATAAAACTTCAGCTAAAAATGGGTAAACAGGGTTATTAAGGGGAAAGTACAGGAGCAACAACAAGGTAAGTAAGAGGAAAGTGTAGAGTAAAAACAGGGAAAAACAGTGAAAATCAAGGTAAGGGGAAAGTACAAGGGTAAAGTCAAGCTAAGTACTCAGTAAGGTACAATGTAAAGAAAAAGTAACTTGAGTACATGTACTTGATTAGATGTAATTACTGCTCATATCTGCATAAGGAAACGTTCAGTAGCCCAATAGTCAGCCCTTCCTATAAAGTGGGCCGATATTGTCATCAAACAAAGTATCTGGATGAATAGCTACTCTCAGATCCCCCCCCCCCACGCACACACACACACACACCGAGCAGATGTTTCACTGAGTGGCAGAACAACAGGAAGGGAATCCAATTCAATTTGGCCCCAGGTCTAATAGGATGTGGAGCGAAAAGAGGGAGGCGATAGGGTTTCACTCCGCAGCCCCATCTGTGTCCGTTTGAAACCCGCCTACCCGCTGATGTTGTTAGGCTGAAACGAGACAAGCAAGCACACCCTGATGCACCATTGGCCGTAATCAGCTCCTCAGATGAAATCGCTGGGGCTTCGGGGGTTGAGGTGGGGAGCCGGGAAAGGGGGGGGGGGGGGGGGGTTACAAGGATTTTTGTTTTCATACAGCGGTCAAAGCGTGTGTTGCTGCCGCTGCAGAGTTTTGTTACATTTTAAACGGGTTATGAGGCTCCAGGGTGACCTTCACAACTATTATGGCGGTATCGGTGACAGACGGGGGGTTAACGCCGTCCTCTGACCACCGCTGCAATGCTCTTATTTTAGGCCACTCAGCAATTTAGCTACAAGAATGGATAGAAGTCCATACATAAAAAGGATCATTTAAATCAGTATTTTCTTCATATGTAATGAAGTGCCTCAGACTTATCCAACATTATTTGATTTACATCTAAAAGTAAATTCAGAACAGTCACCTATGCAACACCTTTAAAAAGCCCCTATTCTGTTTTGTGGGCTTTTCCCTTTATTTCTGTGTGTTATATCGGATTTTTTTAATATTCATATTATTTTATTGACAGATTTTTTTTCTTTATAAAGTTCTTTCACATCTTGATCGTTTTTGTAACCATACTGTGCCATTTCATTGTTTGCCCAGTTAGCTTAGCATAGTGCAGCTATCGTGTTGCTCATATTGACTGCACGGACTTTAATGGACCTGTGAAACTCAGAGAAACATACTGTATGTCTGACTCCCAGTTGTTGCCTAACTTGTTTTAATTTTACTTTGCATACTCAGCATCCTTTTAGCATTGCTGTTATTGTTATTAGCCTAGTTAGTGTCCAGTTGCTGGTGTATTATATACTTTCTTATTAAAGGTGTCTCGTGGGCATCCAACACCAATGCTCTGCTAAAGAAGGCTCAGAGATTGCTTAAAAAAATCTGGCCTCTCTCAGCGTGTCCTGCTCCCCTACTACCGTCGTACCACAGAGAGCATCCTTACGTACTGCAGCTGCGTGTGGTTCCACAGCTGCACTGCGGCTGAGCGGAAAGCACCTTCAGCGTGTGGCGGGAAGAGCAGAGAGAATCACCGGATTGCGACTCCCAGAACTGGAGGACCTCCACCACACTCGCTGTCTCGGGAAAGCGAGGTCTAGCTGTAAAGACTCCACACATCCATGCCACAGACCCTTTGAACTGTTGCCTTCTGGTAAATGCTTTAGAGCATTTCAGGCTCGTGCAACAAGACTGAGGGACAGCTTTATTCCAAGTGCAATCCACATTTTAAATAGTCTTTAGGACCCTCTCGTTGTTGTATGTTGCATATTTGCAGAGGTCGTACGATGTAAAGTCAGTTTTGTTTGTTTTTATCCCTTTTAATGCTTTTTTTTTATTCCTGTCTTTTTATCCTTCTTTCTTAAATTATCATGACGAGATGCATCCAAATTTCGTTACGCTTCACTGTATAATGACAATAAAGGAATTCTCTTCTATGGGTAATATTCGTCAAATCTAGCAGTCAGATTTCAGCTCACATTTTATTAGTCATTACCCTTTTCTAAAGCATGTAGGAGGGCATATAGAAGCCTTTGTGAAATTAAAGTTTAGCATAAAAAGTTGAAAAATATTGTGGAGGTACGAGATGGCCGCCTACATGGAGAAGGAACCTCTTCCTATATTAGAGTACAACAAATGCAACAACTTTACCGAGGAGTGATTATATAGCAATGGAAACATTAACATTTTAAGTAAAATCAGTCTTCTTCTTCTTCTTCTTCTTCTTCCACGTATTGTGCAAAGTCTTTGAACAAGCTCATTCAAGTTCATTTGACTCCATGCAATGTTAGGAGTGAGTCAAAGTTTATCACAAGAATAAATGACACACTAGCAACTGAAAGCTAACTAGGCTAATCACAATAAGAGTGCTTTCACACCTGCAGGCTTTAGTTCGTTTCAGTTGAACCCGAGTTCATTTTCTCCGTTAGAGTGGTCCGTTGGATTATGCTACAATTTATATTATTTTCTCCCCAGAAATGCATAAATGCACTGTAGTCATCCTGCTTCCTGTATTTACCTTTCCTGTTCTCACGGGAAAAAAATATCTGACCAATAAGAACAGAGAACATTCTGATGTAAGTCTCGTGGGATTTAATGTGACAGAATTTGGTCCACTTGAATTTTTGCCTGTGTGAAAGGGAACCGAACCACGGAGGAAATGATACAAAGTGACAAACTTATCAACTGATTCGGACCAAAGTAAACAAATTTAGGTGTGAAAGCGCCACAACAGTAACGCTAACAACCGAGGGATTCTGCATACACACAGTAACATTACAACGAGTCGGGTAACAACTGGAAGTCAGACATGTGTTTTGGTGAATTTCACAGGTCCATTACAGCCCCATGCAGTGAGCTGGCAAATGTATGATTACAAAAATGACCAAATGTGAAACATGAACTTTATAAAGGAAAAAAAATGATCCGCCCGTACATTGTTTCCAATATGTACAATGAAAGTGATAAAATTGATTTATTGAGGGGAAACTGGAACTGGAGTCCGTCACTCTACTTTGTACAAGAGGTCCATTACTTGTCATTTGATGCATTGATAGTGTTTGTTTTTGTTCACACATTCAGTTTTAATCATGAAAATGCAGGATACAGCTAGCAAATTATGCACTTATTTCTTTCTTAATTGATCTGGTGACCAGAGACTGTGGGTCAGTATTGAATTCAATTTCAATTCAATTCAACTTTATTTATATAGCGCCATTTCACAACAACAGTCTTCTCATAGCACTTTCAACTGTAGGGGAAACCCCCACAATTGCAGAAAGACCCCAGCAATCAGGTGATCCCCTGTGAGCAAGCACTTGGCAACGGTGGGGAGGAAAAACTCCCTTTTAACAGGAAGAAACCTTCAGTAGAACCAGGCTCAGGGAGGGGCAGTCATCTGCTGCGACTAGCTGGGGGGGTGAGGGGATAGAGAAGATGAAAAGAACAGACATGTAGAGAGCTAACAGCACGATGGGGACTCAGTCTATGGGAGAGAACAAACAGATGTTAATGACCAGCAAAACAAAAAACATTTCACTGAGAGTGAAGAAAGGAGTGAAGCCCAGTGCAATTATTGGAGGTCTCCCGGCTGTTTAAACCTAATAGCAGCATAACTAAGGGAGGGTTCAGAAACACATGATCCCTCTCTAATTGTAGGCTATATCAAAATGGTAAATGGTAAATGGTGTTCACTTATATAGCGCTTTTATTCTCATCTCTTGATGACCAAAGCGCTTTACAGATTCTGCCATCCACCCATTCACGCACACATTCACACACTGATGGCGGCATGCTGCCTAACATGGCAAAAAGGAAGGTTTTAACCCTACAGTATTCTTAAGAACAGAGATCGAGTCTGACTCTCGAATCCAGATTGGCAGCTGGTTCCACAAGAGAGGAGCTTGATAACTGAAGGCTCTGCCCCCCATTGTGCTTTTGGAGATTCTAGGTATTACAAGTAATCCAGCATTTTGGGAGTGTAGTGCTCTGTTAGGATAATAGGGTAGTATCAGATCTTTTAAATAAAAAGGGGCCTGATTGTTTAGAGCTTTGAATGTGAGAAGAAGGATTTTAAACTTAATTCTAAACTCTATGGGAAGCCAGTGAAGGGAGACCAGAACCGGAGAGAGATATGATCTCTCTTTCTAGTACCTGTTAAAACTCTTGCAGCAGCATTTTGGATCAACTGAAGACTTTTTAGAGATGTTTTAGGACAACCTGATAATAAAGAGTTACAATAATCTAATCTAGAGCTAACAAAAGCGTGGATCAGTTTCTCAGCATCACTCTGAGACAAGATGCTCCTAATCTTGGCAATATTACGCAAATGATAGAAGGATTATTCCACCTAGCTGCAATGCTCCGTACTGTGGGTGTTTATATATTTACATATTTATTCCATCTAGCTACAATGCTCTGCACTGTGTGTTCATATATTCATATATTTATTCCATCCAGCTACAATGCTCTGCACTGTGTGTCTGTGTGTGTGTGTATATATATATATTTTATAGTAATACGTACATATGTATATTAGCTGCTCTTGCTTGCTTGTTTTTTTTTTTTTTTTTTTTTTTTTTCTTGCCTTCTGATTGTTGCTCTGAGTGTTGCTATCCCTGTGCTGTTGCAATCCTGGAATTTCCCCGTTGTGGGACTAATAAAGGCTTATCTTATCTTATCTTATCTTAATATGTGAATTGAAAAACAGATCTTGATCAAAAATAACTCCAAGGCTCCTCACAGAGCTATTAAGAGAAAGAGTAACTGCATCCAAACTAAAAGTTTGATTTGGAAAGGTTTTTCTAAGGTTTTATGGACCAACAAGAATGACTTCAGTCTTATCTGAATTTAATAGCAGGAAATTACAAGTCATCCAAGCTTTGATTGTAGAGGACAGGTGAGAATCACAAGTAAAAGTTACAATAGATCATGCTGAATACAATCTGTCGAAATGAAACTAAATTAAGGAATTTAGATTTTTTTCCTATAAATTTGAGTGTTTTCTCTTAGATTAAAAGCTTTGTTTTTTATTTATATGAATGCAGGCTGTATACCAGTAATACTTTTTCCCAGCAGCTGAAATGAAAATGGGATTTTCCCTCTCAGAGACATTGTTATTAAGATTTTAACGGAAAATTGGTGGTGGAAATCCCCTCCAGGTTTTCAAGAACATTGATACTGACTTTTTTAAAACGATACAAAAATGATCAAAGAAGGAAGGATCCTTAATTAAAGACTCTAACATCAGCCAGAGCCAGCAGGTAGATTCCACATCAGTGAGCACACAGTCAAACACCACAGTGTTATTGACTTACCCATAATGCTGCTGGGCTGTTTGAAGTCACAATCTTACCTCAAGTTTCTGAAGGTGGTGAAACCTCCACGATTTAAAAAAGCCATTTTGAAGAATTTTTTTTGTCCCCCAAATTTTCAGGGAGTTGCAAAAAAAATCTGGTAAAATTACCAGTAGAAACTGCCCTGTCAGTCTCAGTAATAGTTTTTTAAAATCTCAAATATAAAGATTTTATCTCATCAATTTGTGGCTTTTTCTTTAAAATTACCTTTTTCCATCATTTTGCATCTTTTTCCACATGAATTTGTGACTTTGCTGAAGTAACTATTTGACCTCTTTCAAGATGATATATCTTTTACTCATAAATCTCGCATTGTGATTTTTATCAGAGAAATTTGCAGCTTTTTCAAGTAAATTTGTTACATTTGTCATTGAAGCTTGCATTTTTTTTCACAAATTTCCATTTCTTGCAAAAAAATTTTAAAAATGTAATTTTTTCTTGCAAAATTATTTTTTTTTACATAACTTCACTCCTTTCTGTGTCACTGCTCATGCAAATTTACCTATTTAATTATAGTCTATATACTATAATTAAGCTTTTTTCCTGATGAATTTCTTTTTTTTTTTTCTTTTTCAAAATTTGGCCTTTTGTCATGAATTGCCCTTAGGGGCAGGAAGGTGAGACCCATGCGCTGAACTGTGAGTTTGTAAAATTTATTGAAAATAACAAAGTCCACACAGTGCTCTTTACGGAAAATACAGCCAATGAATAAACTTACTGATACAGCTCACCAGAGCAGGGACAGGGCTCTGGTGGAGACAAAGAGAAACTTGTTTAAGCCTGCGGAAACAAGAAATGAAAATAACTGCCCTTAAATAGGGTCAAAAACAATTTACATAAGTAACGACAGGTGTGGATCACATGAGTGGGCAGGCGAAAACAATGATGCATAATTGGACCAGCTGGGGGCAATGATAGGAGAGGCTGAAGCTGACAGTTGTCAACCCAACAGTAAAAGATCTTAAAGAATAAAATATCAACAAATGCAGACTGAAATATAACTGTAAATAAATACAAAATAAAAGTGCAACAAAACTAAAACATAAACAGGAAAATAGCAAACAGTACAAGAATACAGGAACCCAAAAAGCACAAAATACAGCAAATATATAAATATAAAGAAAAGGCCATGAGACTGAGCCAGGCAGAAACCTCCTGTGCTCAGTTCATGACACCTTTTCAAAATTTTTTAGCCTACTTTTCTATGTAAACTTGCAACTTATACCATAAATTTCCATTGCTTGCAGATTTCAGAGTTTTTTTTTATATTTTATTTTATTGTTATTCTTTTTGGTCCATAGTCACTAAAGAAACTGCTGCTTTGTCCATATCCTCTGTTGAGACGTTAATGTATTTTTGCTTTCAATCTAATTTTGTTCAAAATGATTATTTTATCATTTAAACTAGTTGTTTTAAGCTTTGAAATAGTACTTTTAAGTTAACTTTCATCAGGTATGAGCAATTTTATTTTTTATGCTAACATTTTTCAAGAAGGATCTTTTAAGCTTATATTTATCATTTTTTAAACAAGATATTTACATTTTTATGCCAATATTATTCAAGATTAGGCCGTTTCAGTGTTTAAGATAGAAATTATAAGTTATCTGTGATCAACTTTTAGCTATTTCTGCATTTAAACTAATATTTTAGAGTATTTTTTAATTAATGCTTGCCATTTTTAGGTTTATTTAACATATTTTATTTTACCTTTTTTCACTTTTAAGGTATTTCCACATTTAAGCTAACACTTTTTTTAAGATTAGACTATGTTAATGCTGGAGTAAGTTGGACGAAGTGGTAGATGATATAACGCACGGCTCAGGAGACGCACACACACAGGCTTAGAGTAGTTCAAAGAGTTTATTAACAGCAGGAGTGAATGAGTGCGTGTCTGCGGGATGTAAATGTGTTGGTGATGGTGTCTGCTCCAGGCACAGAGGCAGGTGACCGTACAGCCGAGCAACCCTATGGAGAGAGCACAGGGAGAGGGTGACGGGCATACACCAACACAGGAGGGATTTATGGCGAGAGAAGGACTTACTTGGTGGGTCAGGACAGCTGGCACAACAAGGGGGCGAAGCCCGGAAGACAGCCACCTGGAGAGCTCCGTACAGCAGCGAGGATTGGGCGATGGAGAGGAGATGTCCGCCGCTGGGGAATCCACCTGTGCACAGGGGAGAAGACTGAAGAAGAGAGGTAAGCGATCTTCTTACCAAAAAGGTGATGCTGAAGAGAAGTATGCTCACAACGGTGAGGGACGAAGTCTGACGGCTTCAGGCCGAGCCTCCGGGCGAGACGGCCTTTATCCCTCGCCGCTGATGATTGTCAGGTGCGTGAGCAGGTGGCGCCGCTGATGAATGGCGCGGCGTGACAGTACTCCCCCCTCTAGCAGCGCCTCCTGGCGATGGCTTATCCGGGTGCGCTCGGTGGAAGTCCGCGATGAGCGATGGGTCCAACACAAACGACGGGGGCACCCATTGTCGATGCTCGGGCCCATAGCCCTCCCAGTCCACCAAGTATTGCAACCCACGACCTCGGCGCCGGGAGTCCAGGATGGAGGAGACGGACCAGGCCGGATGGCCACCAATCATCCGGGGCGCGGGTTGCGCTGCAGGAGGAGGGCAAAGGGGGTCAGTGACTGCCAGTTTCACCTTCGACACATGGAAAGTGGGATGGATGCGGAGGGAGGGGGGAATAGCCACGCGCACAGCCACCGGGTTGATGATCCGGGTGATGGGAAAGGGACCCATGAATCGCTGTGCCAGCTTCCTCCTCTCGCCTTTTAATGTGACGTCCTGGGTAGACACATACACGAGTTGCCCAACTCTGTACGCCGGGGCAGGTCTTCTGTGCCGGTCCGCCACGGTCCTGTTGCGCTCCGCTGTGCGTAAAAGCGCATGACGCGCGGCAGCCCAGGTGGAGCGGAACTGCCTAAGGTGCGCCCTAACAGAGGGGACAGTTACCTCGTTCTCCTGCGCTGGAAACAGCGGGGGGTCGTAACCCAGGGACGCCTTGAAGGGGGACATCCCCGTTGCAGAAGAGCGGGCGGTGTTGTGGGCATACTCCACCCAGGCGAGATGGTTGCTCCAGGACGTCGGCTTGGATCTAGTAACACAGTGGAGCGCAGCCTCCAGCTCCTGATTGGTCCTCTCACACTGCCCGTTAGACTGGGGGTGATGGCCGGAGGAGAGGCTCACCTTGGCTCCGATGGCGTTACAAAAAGATCTCCAAACCTCGGATGAAAATTGGGGGCCCCGGTCCGAGACCACGTCCACCGGAATCCCGTGCAGCCTGACCACGTGTTGGACGAGGAGGCCCGCCGTCTCCAGGGCAGTAGGGAGACCTCGCAGGGGGATGAAGTGCGCCGCCTTGGAGAAACGGTCCACGATGGTCAGGACGGTGTCAAAGGAGTTGGAAACGGGGAGTCCGGTGACGAAATCCAGTGCGATGTGCGACCAGGGCCTGCCGGGGACGGGCAGAGGCTGGAGCAGACCCGCTGGGGGGGCATTTCCCGACTTGCTGGTGGCACAGATTGGGCAAGCCCGGGCGTAGCGGGCTGCATCCCTCCGCAGGCCTGGCCACCAAAAGGACCGTTGGAGGAGGCTGCTCATCCGAGAGGTGCCGGGATGACAGGTGAGCCGGGAGGTGTGGAGCCAGTGGATGACCTCTCCTCGGACCGCAGATGGGACGAACAGTCTTCCCTCCGGTCCGCCGCCAGGATCAGGTTCCACCTCCTGTGCCTTCCGGATCTTGTCTTCAATGTCCCAAGAGATGGCACCGAGGACGCACGACCTGGGCAGGATAGTGTGGGGCGTCTCCTCAGCCTCCACGGGGGTGAACTGCCTAGAGAGGGCGTCAGGCAGGCCGTTTTTGGAGCCCGGCCTGAAGGTTATTGAGAAGCGGAACCTGGCGAAGAACAAAGACCAGCGCGCCTGGCGGGCATTCAGGCGCTTGGCAGATCGTAAGTACTCTAAGTTCTTGTGGTCCGTCAGGACCACAAACGGCAGGTCCGCCCCCTCTAGCCAGTGGCGCCACTCCTGTAAGGCGAGTTTAATGGCCAGGAGCTCTCTGTCCCCCACATCGTAGTTTCTCTCCGCCGGGGACAGGCGCCGGGAGAAGAAGGCGCACGGCCGTTTGGCGCCATCGTCAGGTGACCGCTGGGATAACACTGCTCCCACTCCCGTGTCCGATGCGTCCACCTCCACAATGCACTGCAGCGCGGGGTCGACCTGGCGAAGGACCCGGGAGGAGGAGAACTCCGCCTTCAGCGCCCTAAAGGCAGCAGCGACCTCTTCAGTCCACCGGAACGGGACCTTCGGGGACGTGAGGCGGGTCAGCGGTCCGACGATCGAGCTAAAATTTGGGACAAAGCGGCGGTAAAAATTGGCGAAGCCAACAAACTGTTGCACCTGCTTCCGGGATGCGGGAGTAGGCTACTCCACCACCGCCTTCACCTTCTCTGGGTCTGGGAGCACCTGATCTTGAGCGATGATGAATCCCAGGAAGGATGTGGTCCTAGCGTAGAATTCGCATTTCTCAGCCTTCACGTACAGACGATTCTCCAGCAGTCTTTGGAGGACCCGCCTCACATGGACCTGGTGCTCGTCCCTGGACCTGGAGAAGATAAGGATGTCATCCAGGTAGACGAACACAAAAAGGCCGATGAAATCCCGGAGGACGTCATTAATGAGGCGCTGAAAGACGGCAGGAGCGTTGGTCAGCCCGAACGGCATGACGAGATACTCAAAGTGGCCGTTCGGGGTACGGAAGGCTGTCTTCCATTCATCTCCCTCCCGGATCCGGACGAGGTGGTAAGCGCTGCGTAAATCCAGCTTGGTAAACCAGGTCGCCCCCTGGAGGGAGTGAAAGGCAGTGTCCATGAGGGGCAGGGTGTAACGGTCCCTCTCAGTGATGTCATTTAGCGCTCGGTAGTCTATGCAGGGGCGGAGGGATCCGTCCTTTTTCCCGACAAAGAAAAACCCTGCCCCCACGGGTGACGACGATGGGCGAATAATCCCAGCGCTCAGTGATTCCTTCAGGTATGTATTCATGGTCTCCTTCTCCGGCGCCGACAGGCTGTAGAGCCGACCAGATGGCAGGGGAGCCCCCTGGCGGAGATTGATGGCACAGTCATATGGTCGATGCGGGGGAAGAGACATAGCTTTCGATTTACTAAATACCATACCCAGGTCGTGAAATTCTGGAGGCACCAGTGACAGGTCCGGAGGTGCTGTATCCGCCACAGGGGGAGCCGCGGACGGGGAGCAGGCAGCGGACTGAAGGCAGGTGCCCATACAGAAGGTACTCCATGCCGATACCCCAGCGGACCTCCAGTCCAGGACAGGGTTGTGGAGGCGTAGCCAGGGATACCCCAGGATGACGGGCGACACAGAGTTGGGCAGGACGTAAAATATCATCTCCTCCCGGGGGTTCCCTGAGATGATGACTGGGACAGGCATGGTTTGGTGAGAAACTCTCCCAAGGGAGGCACGGGAGAGATGGACCAGGGAGATGGGGTGTTTTAATGCCTGACAGCGGATGCCCAATCGGGTTGCCAGGCCTTGTGAAATGAAGCTGCCCTCTGCGCCCGAATCCACCAGTGCGTGGGTGAGGTGCCCAGTGGGATTGTGGCAAAAACGGATGGGCAGCTTTAATTGAGTGAGAGTGTCTAACCGGTTGGGATCCGCGAGGCTCCCTACAGCGATTCGCGGACCCCGCCGACTGGCTTTCCGCGGGCAACGCTCCACAGTGTGTTGGTCACCTCCGCAATACATGCAGAGGCCCAACTCACGGCGGCGTTGTTTCTCCGCAGGGGAAAGCTTGGTCCAGCCCGTCACCATCGGCTCCGACTCCTCGGGGCACGATGCTGGCGGCGCCGCCAGGGGGCGAGCTTGGAACAGGTGCGGCGAGACTCCACAAGGGCGAGAAGAAGAAGACTTCCGCCCCGAGGAGCGCTCGCGCAGCCTGTTATCCAAACTTATCGCTAAGGATGTCAGCTCCGCTAGCGTCCCAGGGATATCCCGTCCAGCCAGTTCATCCCTCAGATCATTATTGAGGCTGCGGAGGAACAGGCCACAGAGGGAGCGTTCCTCCCAGCCCAATTCCTCCGCCGCTACCCGGAAGTCGACCGAGTAGTCCGCTGCCGACCGGCCTCCCTGCTGGAGAGCGAGAAGCCGATCGACCTGGACCGTCTCGGTTTGAGAATGGTCAAAGACCTCCAGAAAGCGCCTCACGAACTGGTCATAGGTGAGGGTGGCATAACTGGGCCTCGCCATTACGGCGTAGGTCCAAGTTAACGCACGCCCCTCCAGAAGATTCCCTATGTAACCAATCCGACTGTGATCCGAGGGAAAATCTCCGGGCACACGGTGGAACACGGACTCACACTGCATAATGAACCCCCGCGCTCCGCCGAGCTTTCCGCTAAAGCGGGCGGGGGTCGGAATCGGTGTGAGCCGAACCGGTGCCACTGGAGCCGGCTGGACGGCCGCTGGAACAGCAGGAGCCGCGCCACCCTGACGAGCCGGGGGGAACGGCTGTTGAGGATCTAAGCGGCCCAACCGGTTAGTTAAGTTTAATAATTGATTTAGGATAACCTGCTGTTGATAAGCAATCTGATCCACTCTAGCCTCGAGAGTGGTAAACCGGTGTGCGAGCCCGCCGTCCGCCGAGCCGCAATGCTGAAGCCGTACTGACATAACGCACGGCTCAGGAGACGCACACACACAGGCTTAGAGTAGTTCAAAGAGTTTATTAACAGCAGGAGTGAATGAGTGCGTGTCTGCGGGATGTAAATGTGTTGGTGATGGTGTCTGCTCCAGGCACAGAGGCAGGTGACCGTACAGCCGAGCAACCCTATGGAGAGAGCACAGGGAGAGGGTGACGGGCATACACCAACACAGGAGGGATTTATGGCGAGAGAAGGACTTACTTGGTGGGTCAGGACAGCTGGCACAACAAGGGGGCGAAGCCCGGAAGACAGCCACCTGGAGAGCTCCGTACAGCAGCGAGGATTGGGCGATGGAGTGGAGATGTCCACCGCTGGGGAATCCACCTGTGCACAGGGGAGAAGACTGAAGAAGAGAGGTAAGCGATCTTCTTACCAAAAAGGTGATGCTGAAGAGAAGTATGCTCACAATGGTGAGGGACGAAGTCTGACGGCTTCAGGCCGAGCCTCCGGGCGAGACGGCCTTTATCCCTCGCCGCTGATGATTGTCAGGTGCGTGAGCAGGTGGCGCCGCTGATGAATGGCGCGGCGTGACAGTAGAAAGTGTTCCCAGGGAGGAGAGAGTGGTTATTGGAGCGGGCTTTAATGGACATGTAGGTGAAGGGAACAGAGGTGATGAGGAGGTCCTGGATAGGTATGGTCTATATAGAGAAATGTGGAAGGACAGATAGTTGTGGATTTTGCTATAGATTGAAATGGCTGTGGTGAGCACATACTTTAAGAAGAGACAGGAACATAGGGTGACTTACAAGAGTGGAGGAAGGTGCACACAGGTGGACTACATCTTGTGCAGAAGGAGAAACCTGAAAGAGATAGGAGACTGCAAGGTGGTGGCAGGGAAGAATGTCACTACAGTGTTTCCTCTGGCTTAAAGACCTTGGTGCGTTGGCAACATATTTTTCCGATTGGGGGTGGGGGCAGAAAACACGACACGCTTGTAACCAGAATATGTTAATTTTACACTATTTATGTTTATTTTTTTAAATTTTGCACAGTAATATTGCATAATAAAACTTACCATTTGAAGTATTGTACAACCAAGGCTTGAATATTGGATATTGGGCCAGTTGGGGTCCCATCCAGATGTCCTGTGTTTGGACCTTTTACTGGTGTCATTTTTCTCTCCTTCCTCCGCTCTCACCTCTCCTGGACCCTCTGCCTGAACACTTTCCTCTCCTTGACTCCTCTCTTCTTTCTCATCTTTCCCTCTCTGAGCCCTGTCTGCTTCAGGTTCTCTCTCTGTCTATGGTGGTATGCAAACAGATTAGAAAATATTAAGTGTCACATTTTGTCCTGCAGGATTTTTTTTTATTTTTTTTTATTTTTTGCCATGGTTTACATAAATGACAAAAATATGTTTGTTTGGGGTTTTTTGTATTTTTATTCTGGTGTTTTTTCCATTGAGAAAAAGTAGGAAAGAGAAGGAAAAAACATTCATAATAGTAATTTACTCATGCATACTTTAATTATATGTTCAGAGGTGGGTATAGTAGCCAGAAATTCTACTCATGTAAAAGCAATGCTATGAAATTAATAATTAAAAGCAGACAACCAAAAATTTCTAGTTGAATTAAGGGTACAGAGAGCACCCACTTAAAAACTTGAGTAATGATTTCAGTCTTGAAGGTTTGAGGTTTTTCTCAAAAATTTATAGCAATTTTCTTATATTTTTCTACTTTTCTCTGTAAATTTATTTAAATTTGAAACCATTTTTCAATTCTCAAATTTGTAATTTCCTCTTGTAAAATTGACTTTTCTTGTACATTTGAAACCACTCTATAAAAGCAAGAAATCTGTGTGTGTGTGTGTGTGTGTGTGTCTGCCTGTCTGTCTGTCTGTCTGTCTGTCACGCTTCATAGGACATCATAGGATGGCCTATGAGCTCTGTCTGAACATCATAGGACGTCCTATGAACTCAGGCATCATAGGACACATAGACAGATGTGTCTTTATGATGTCATATAAACCATGAACTCAGGCATCATAGGACAACTCGCAATGCCTATATGACGGCACATAGACAAATGTGTCTTTATGATGTCATATACATCAAGCCTGCCTTCATGTCTTTATGATGTCATATACAGTGACAGACATCAGGCAAAATGCCTTTATGATGTCAAATACATCAAGGCTGCCTTCATGTCTTTATGATGTCATATACAGTGAGTCCATGCCAGAAAGCCTCTTTTTGCTCAGATCTATTTTCATGATCCTGTCCATGAACTGGAATTATGACGCACTTATCCCTCAATCAGTGGTCTCAACGAAGAAGAAGAAGAAGAAGAAGAAGAAGAAGAAGAAAAAGAAGAAGAAGAAGAAGAAGACCCACCAGATGGAGAGCAATAGAATGACGACAACTGCTGCACGTCAGAAAAGATGCCACGAAGATGAAACACCTGAGGTTCCAACAGTACATCCCACCCATCTGAGACAGGAGGACACCTTTCACCAGCATAGGGTACGACACACTTTAAAGCATGTTTCTAGGACATTATAGGACGGCCTATGATCTCTGCTTCATCATCATAGTGCGTCCTATGAACTCAGGCATCATAGGACGACTCGCCATGCCTACATGACGGCAAATGTGTAACCTTGACGAATGCCAGTCTACACTACAAATGTGTAAAATGCCAAGCAAAGCACTGATTTTCTCCGGGTGCTCCGGTTTCTTGGTTTCTACGGGCATGCATGGGCCTTCCTGAACAGGGTCAAAAGCCACTTTTTCAGGATCGTGCCCATAAACTGGAATTACAATGCACCTATCCCTCAACCAGTGGTCTGAACGAAGAA
Organism: Pholidichthys leucotaenia; assembly: GCA_020510985.1. NCBI lineage: Eukaryota > Metazoa > Chordata > Actinopteri > Cichliformes > Pholidichthyidae > Pholidichthys > Pholidichthys leucotaenia. The sequence goes on from CM035844.1 coordinate 335,912,114, forward strand.
GAAGACCTACCAGATGGAAAGCAAAAGAATGAGGAGAACTGCTGCACGTCAGAAAGGATGCTGTGAACATGAAACACCTCAGGTTCCACCAGTACTCCACAGGTATGACTGTGAACAACAAAGCCATCTGAGACAGGAGGAGACCCTTCAGTGGTCTGAACGAAGAAGAAGACCCACCAGATGATGTCTATATGATGGCACATAGACAGAGCACATGACTCCCTACAAGACATACTGTATATATAGACACAGGTAAGCAGATTTAATTGGGATTCTGGGAACAGATAGAGATGGAGAGGCAATAAGAATCACGAGAAGGGCTCTTTTCTCTTTTTTAAATAACACAGGATTAAGTCATAGAATTTAGGGGTCGGGCTCAGATGACATAATGTCACACACTCTTGTACAATAGGTGGCGGTATGCACCTTTCAGTTGTTTGCTATCCACCAGTAACCGAGAGAAGAAGAAGAGGAAGAACATAACAGAACAGTGACAGGCAGGAGACGAAGTAACAAGCAGGGGCAAACAGCCCCAGATGGCAGGGCATATTTTGTGTGATTTTTACGTTTTGCTGCATACAAAAGCCATCACATGTGATTGCCACTTAGTGCTGTGCTGCTATACCAACTGTCCTGTAACTGGCAAGAATTCTGTTCCAATGCATCCCCTCTACGGGTATGCACTAGTTATTATAAATTTGTGGATTATTTTATGGCATATTTCTGTTTTTTAAAATAAAATTACTGTTTTTTAAATAAATTTGAAACAGACTAGGGTATTTTTTTTTTACTTTTTCCTTATAACAATTAATATTTTTGACCATAACTTTGCAGTCAGAACAGAACAATAATTTAACTTTCATTACAAAGAAAAAATATTAATAAAATTGTATTTATTGATTTAAATTAACTTAAATGATCAAGGATGCCATTATTTCTGTTATAATATTTCTATATATTTATAGTTTTGGGTTTTTTTTTTAGAAATCTCCTTACCACCAAGACGGCAAGAAAAACCTCCCTTATTTTGAAATCCAAATGTTGGCATGTTTAGTTTGTCTGAAGGCTGCTGACAGATTAAAATCATTGACTTTGTGAATTTCGGTAATCTTAACCCCTTGCACTCTGGTCAATTTCCCTAAAAACACCAAAAAATAACGTACCCAAAGTATATCAAAAGCTGTTCTTCAACCCTTTGCAGCATCTTCATGGGGTTGGTCTCATTTAAAAGAAAACACTTTGAATTTTTTGGCAAAACAGTCATAATCTCTCTAAGTGCTCCGGCCACTGAGTAACAGTCATCTAAACATACTGAACTTGAAGAAAATAAATTTCGCCTGGGTGTTTTTTTGGATACAAATGCTTGCAAATAACACACAGCTTCCGATCCGGGCTGGAAAATGCAACAGAAATGTAGAACCAAGTGTTATCCAGCTGAGGTCAAAATTTTGTAACAATACCACAAAAAATGAATATATCACACAGCTTTTTACTCAGGAAGTTCCCAGGCGTTTTTGAACTGTGCCAAGTTGTGCCAAGTGGCACAGCTTGGAAAAACGTCTGTAACTTTTGAATGATTCAACATAGAAGCTTGATGTTGGGCTCTAATGAAAGGTGACACTCAGGGCTGTGTGTGTGTGTGTGGGGGGGGGGGGGTTTTCCCCCCCCCACACACACACACCCCGCTACAGAGGACGAACATCACCCGGTGCGCCGCGGTCTACTACGCACAGTTGTAATTTACCGATCGGTCAAAAGTCATTTTTGATTACAATTTTCAGGGATAAAGAATAATTTAGCTTATAACACTTACCTGTTCACAACAGCAGCGTAGCTGGCGAACTTCTCTTCCTCATTGTCAGACGAACATGAAGCTGGTCTGCTTGTTACGGACTCGTGGTTCTGGTCACGCGACCCGGTCAAATCATAATTCCATTATTTTGCGCTTCCATGATTGCGGTTTTGGCGAACAATTTTTCAAAACAAATAAGAACAGTAATAAAAAAGAAGACTGGCGAACGCCTGTGTGTCACCCAGCCTTACACAAAACAGCTTTCGAACTTCTGTGCTTCAATTGGCTGGCTGTATTCACAGCCGTTGGTAGGCGGGTCCTTCTTGCTAGGTTTTCAGTCATTGGTTCTTCAAGGTTTCAGAAACCCAATTCAAGGCTCTTATTAGTCGAATGAGAGGTCAATCACATCTAAACCAATCAAAGCACTCCTTTGGCTTTCTGTTCGCGGCTGTGTCTGTAGTGGAAGAACAGAAATGCAGGTGGGGTTTTTTTCAGTGCCTCCTAGGACGCACAGTGTGCGTACTAGGACGCCCTCATGCGTCCTACGACACAGAGACGTGCCCGCCCGCGGTACACCGAAGTGCAACAGGTTAACTTACCAGGTACATAATAGCAAACATAATATTTTAAACACTTCACTTACATATGCAACATGTCACTTACTGCTGGTAAATTTCCAAAGAAAATGAAGATAGCAAGAGTTGTTCCTCTGTATAAGACTGGTGACAAACACTCATTGTCAAACTACAGACCCATCTCTTTGTTACCTCAGCTCTCCAAAACACTGGAAAAAATATTTGTTAAGAGACTAAATGATTTCATTGATAAGCACAATATACTCTGTGAACAACAGTATGGATTCAGGAAGAACCGGACCACCTCACTGGCACTCATGGACTTTGTTGAACAGATTACGGATGCAACAGATAGAAGAGAATACACAGTTGGAATATTTCAGGACTTACAAAAGGCATTTGATACAGTTGACCATAAATTACTCCTCAGTAAATTACATAAGTATGGCATCAGAGGAATTGCTTTTGACTGGTTACACAGCTATTTAGAAGACAGATATCAATATGTTCATGTGAATAATACAGACTCTGAGTTGCTGAAGATGACGTGTGGGGTACCACAGGGTTCTGTGCTTGGTCCATTGTTGTTTATTTTGTATATTAATGATTTATGTTCTGTGTCGAAATTGCTCAAGTGTATTTTATTTGCAGATGACACAACTTTTTTTGTAGTGGAGAAAATCTGAAGCAGCTTCTGGATTCAGTAGAAAATGAACTTAAACAAATCAATCAATGGTTCACTGCCAATAAATTATCTATTCACTTTGGAAAAACAAAATGTATAATATTTGGAAACCGCAAATTATATAATCACAGAAAAATTAAAATAAACAATGTTGAAATTGACACAGTTTTTGAAACCAAGTTCCTAGGGGTCATTGTTGATAACAAACTAAACTAGAAATCACACATAAATTATGTCAAAACTAAAATGTCTAAATCCATTGCCGTACAAAGTTAAGGATCTCCTGTGTCAAAAATCTCTTTGCATTTTATATAATTCACTGATAGTTCCTTTTATGACATACTGTGTGGAGAGCTGGGGAAACACATAAAACAAACACAAGGTTTAGGGCGCTCGCTCGCTTGGTTTAGGGCGCTCGCGCACGCAGCGACCAGCAGCCGGTGGCTTGTCACCAGACTGCAAACCAAGTCTACCTACGGGTACAAATAAGTAACAAAAAAAAAAAAAAAAAAAAAAAAAAACTTAATCTTTTTACTACAGAAAAAAGCCGTACACATTGTATCAAAGAAACCTTACCATGAACCAACAAATCCAATATTCATTCAATTACATACTCTTAAATTTAGAGATCTGGTAGATTATAATGTCATTCAAATCATGTACAAAGCAAATAATAACCAATTACCTGTAAATATTCAGAGACTGTTTAAAAAAAGGAAAAGCAAATATGAGCTAAGAGGTAACTCTGTTTTTAATAAGCCAAAGGTTAGAACAAATACAAAGTATCATTGCATGTCTGTCACTGGAGTTAAACAGTGGAACTATTGCTCTGAAAATATTAAAACATGTTCAACTCTGAAGCAATTCAAAAAATTGTACAAAGATGAGAAAATCTCCTAGTATCTCACTGTAAATGCTGGGAGATAAAGTTGTAATAACTTAAAGGGTTTTTGTCTACTTGTTCTATTTGATTTTCTTTGTTGATTTTGGGTAAGACTTAAATTTTTATGTTATTGATTTTATAATTGTAACGGGGTAGGCACTACATAAGCACTAGCTTCAGCCTACACCCTTTTGGTTGTTCTTTTGTGTGTTCTTATTGTATTGTATGTGTCTATTATTATTATCACCGAATAAAAAATAAATTCAAATTCAAATTCAAATAATATTGTAGTGGCTGGTGAAATATATACTCAGCAATTCAGTAGTCCCCCTTGCCTTTCCCTTCATATGAAGCTGGCTGCATATGAATTCTAACCACATCTCTTAGCTAAGCGACTCTTCCGTTATTGCTCCCGTTTCCAGCGGGTTAAAACCATGATAAATGCTTCCAGTGCTTACATACCTCTTCTGATTTTTTTCCCCGCGTTTAAAGTTCTTTAATAATCATGTTTCTGTCGGACAGTCACACTTAGCGAAACACTCTGCCTTGTAAAGCCTGCTTCATGTTGCATTTCTCCTCTAGTCCACCTTGGTCCGCGTATGCTTTGGACGAGCCCGGCACGCACGTGGCACTGTTCATGCTCACTTTTTTCATCTACCCAGGCCAAGCGGTTGACGCATGCGCACAACCATCATTTGTAGTTTCACTCCCGCCCGATAGGTAGCGCCAAGGCGCTTACACGCCAGGATTTTCACCAATGAAGGAACGGTGGACTTCTTCACAAAGTTTCTCTTCCAATATAGAGTCCATTTCTGCTGTTTGACTTCTCGGTTTTCACTCCTTTTCCACGAAGATGCTGCTGCCGCTGTGAAAGAAAGTATGTATGTATGATTCATGTATGTTTTTATTCTCGTTTTCTGACTGACTGGAAAGTTTGCGTGGATGGGGCGCTTCTAAACTGTGCACAGATGATGGCCATGTGTGTTGTTCATGTGCGCGCTTGCGGAAAGTCATTGCTTCATATATTTTTCTTAAATTCATATCTCCTTATTGGCATGGCGGTAAATTTTCTGGCGAGGCAGGCCACCACTGAGAAATGTTACCAGAAGAAACCCTGTGCTAGACAGCATCGGATGGTAGCCTGTAGGATTGCTTTGGAAAGCAAGAAGAGGAAGAGAGTGAAGGCAGAGTCAAATATTAAGTGGGGAGAATTACAGAAAGAAGAAAGTCTCACAGAGTTCAGGAAGGAGTTGATACAGGCTCTGGGTGGTAGGGAAGAATTACCAGATGACTGGGAAAGTAGAGCAAAAGTATTGAGGGAAACAGAAAGGTATGTGGTGTATCCAGTGGACAGAGGAAAGAAGACAAGGAGACTTGGTGGTGGAATAAGGAGGTACAGGAAAGTATTCAAAGGAAGAGGTTAGCAAAGAAAACGTGGGCTAGTCAGGGAGATGAAGACAAGGAGACTTGAGGAGACTCCAGTTTCCTCCCACATGCCAAAAACATGCAAGTTAGGTTAATTGGCATCAAACTGGGAATTCTAAATTGTCCTTAGGTATGAATGTGAGAGTGAATGGTTGTCTGTCTCTCTGTGTTGGCCCTGCAATTGACTGGCGATCTGTCCAGGGTGTACCCTGCTTCTCGCCCTAAGATGCTGGGATAGGCTCCAGCCTCCCCGCGACCCGAAAAGGACTAAGCGGAAGAAGATGGATGGATGGATGGAAACCAGAGAAACTGTGTGCTACAAAGCTGCTGGAATTCCAGTCAACAACCAGCATCCGTTCTCTCGCTGATGTCATTTCAGCCTCCTCCTTCATTCGCTGGGTGGCACCACAGTCCCATCAGCAGCTGCGGTTTTTTGATGATAACTATGTTATGCAGGCGCAGTTGTAAATATTATATTGATCATTGACAATGACTTTTGGGTTTACACAACATGATAAAAAATGTCAAAATTGTGTCATCCGACCTTTAAGTGAGATATTTTCTCTCTTATGTCAATAATGTTCAAAATTAGACCATTTTAGCCTTTCAGATAGAAAATTTAAACTTCGTCATCTTTCAGAAATTTCTGCATTTAAGCTAACATTTTTCTAGATGCTATTTTAGCATTAATGCAAGTATTTCTTAGGTTTAACATTTTTAAGCTAACTTTATTCCCCTTTAAGGTATTTCCACTTCTATGATTTTTTTTTTTTTTTTTTTTTGTCAGATCAGGCATTGGTCTGCTTGCTACCGGATAACCATGAAAACCGGTACTACCTGTCTCATGGGCCAGGCTATTGGCGACTCATCCGGCTGCACGGTGGCACAGTGGTTAGCACTGCGGCAGCACAGTTTTACCCTCGGCCGGGGGATCGCGGGGATCATGAGATCGTGGGTTCGATCCCTGCCCCCGGCCAACAGTGATCTGTGTGGAGTTTGCATGTTCTCCCCGTGTTGCGTGGGTTTACTCCGGGATTTCTCTGGTTTCCTCCCACATGCTAAAAACATGCAGGTTAGGGATACGGGGCGCTTGCGCACGCAGCGACCGGCAGCTGGTGGCTTGTCACCAGACTGCAAAACAAATCTACCTACGGGTACAAAATAAGTACAAAAAAAAAAAAACCAAAAACCCACCCTTCCGAGGGCATGGAGGGTGAAACAGAGCATCCTGGCAGAGCTAAAAACAATATCTGCCACAGGTCTGTGGTGGACCACTCCCAGTTACATGGGGTGAGACTGGACATCCTGGCAGATAAACTCATCTGTCGCAAGGTCTGTGGTGGACTGTGCTAGTCGGTGCATCATGACATGCACTACACAAAGAGCAGAGATAAACAAACCTATCATCTGGTCAGTCACTGTAACAGATACTGGAGTCAGTTTGTCTTGGCTTGTCCTTGCCACTGATAATACTTTTATCTGCCAAGAATGTGCTGCTAGTCCAGCAAAAGTTAGCAGTACTCAAATACTTTGCAAGCAGTTTCATGAAATGGTCAGTCAGAAAGCAACTCATACCGGCTCGGACGTCACCCTGGTCAACAAGGTCTGTGTTGATCTGTTCCTACTCCAACAGGCAGTGAAAAGTAAGCTAGGACCAGGAAGACAAAAGAAGAGGAAAACAGCAGCCTTGTGTGTAGCAGAATGGAATGCATGCACTCTGTTGGACAGACCAACATCACAGCGCCCAGAAAGACAGACCGCACTTGTGGCCCTGGAAATGAACAGGTACAATGTAGACATAGCTGCACTTAGTGAAACAAGATTACCTGGATATGACAGCTTGGAAGACCATGGGTACATCTTCTTTTGGAGTGGGAAATCAACTCAAGAAAGGAGAGAGGCAGGAGTGGGCTTTGCAGTTAGAAAGGAGATAGCAGCAATGCTTGATGAGGAACTGGCGCCAATCAATGACAGGATAATGACTATGAGACTCCCACTACAGCGGAAGATGTATGCCACACTCATCAGTGTATATTCCCCAACAATGACCAACACAGAGGAAGGAAGAGTTCTACAGTGATTTACATGAGACTATCAGGCATGTACCGACTGATGACAAGCTGATACTCGTTGGAGATTTTAATGCTAGAAATGGAAATACTGCTATGATGATGATGATGATGATAATTTTTTATAATGCCAGCCTCCACCAAACCCAGGTTTAAGTTTAACACTTTTAAGCTAACTTATTTCCAATGTTAGGTAACATTTTTGAAGAGTAGGCTTTTTTAGCATTTAAGCTAGCCTTTATTTTTAGATTTTTGAGAGCACATTTTATATATTTAAGCCAACCTTCTTACCCTTTAAGGTATTTTGACTTTTATTCTAGTTTAATTTAAAATGAGACAATTTTAACATTTACTCAAGCATTTTTAAGCTTTGAGCTTTTAATTTGCACCTTTAAGCAAACATTGTGTTTATGCTAATGGGGAGGGAAGAAGATGAAGCTCTCACAGTAAAAAAAAAAAAAGCACAGTGCGCTGAAAATCTTTTTGTTTCCGGCTGTTCAGCCAGCAGCAGGTGTTTGTGGAGCACACCAGACACGTTCAGTTAAGTGCCTTGCTTAAGGCCACTCCGGCAGGAGTTAAAAAGCGGGCGGCTGTATGTGTTCACTTTTAAACAGTCCCAGATGGAGGATTCAAGGTTTCTCACAGCTGCAGGGTCAGGCTGCCTGCAGACGTGTGGAGTAGCTGGAGTAAAGTGGTGAGTAATGCTGCTCACAGGTCTGCTTATTTTAAAAGCAAACAAACATGTCAAGTTTCACATAGGAGGAAACCAGCACACCTGAGGTGTTAAAGCTGGTAGGAAGAGGAGGTAATTAACATGTACTGGTGTCATTTCATTACTATTACAATATCTTCATTTGTTGAATGTTCTTCCTAATGGGTTTAAATCCATATTTATTAAAATTTAAGTCTAATAAAATATTGTTAAGGTAGTACTTACTTAACTGTTAAGAAATAATGAAAACATTATTTTGTCATTGGTCTGTACATTTCCTTTAAGATAAGCCTTTATTAGTCCCACAACGGGGAAATTCCAGGATTGCAACAGCACAGGGATAGCAACACTCAGAGCAACAATCAGAAGGCAAGAAAAAACAAGCAAGCAAGAGCAGCTAATATACATATGTACATATTACTATAAAATATATATACACACACACACACACACAGACACACAGTGCAGAGCATTGTAGCTGGATGGAATAAATATATGAATATATGAACACACAGTGCAGAGCATTGTAGCTAGATGGAATAAATATGTAAATATATAAACACCCACAGTATGGAGCATTGCAGCTAGGTGGAATAAATATGCAAGTATATAAACACACACAGTGCGGAGCAATGTAGCTAGATGGAATAATATGTAGATATATAAAAACACAGTGCGGAGCATTGTAGCTAGATGGAATAAATATGTAAATATATAAACACACACAGTGCAGAGCATTGTTGCTAGGTGGGATGAAACAGCATAACCGTCTATTTAGTTATCCTACATGGTATGATTATGTGCCCATACATATTCTCACCCTCCATAGCGACCAGTATGTTCCTAGTTGTATGCCGGAGAGGACCATTGTGTAAGTCTATTGCATCTTTTGCATTCAAAAAAAAAAAAAAAAAAAAAAACTATTAGTTTGTTACGTCTTTTTGCTATCTCTGCGAGCAGCCCTGCTTAGGTTGTACAGTCTGACAGCCGTTGGTAGGAAGGACCTACGAAACCTCTCGGTTGTGCACCTGGGATGATGTAGTCTGCTGCTAAATGAGCTCCTCAGTGCATCCAGTATGTCCTGCATAGGGTGGAACTCGGACTCCAGCAGAGATGACAGTTTAGCCACCGTCCTTCTCTCTCCTATCTCCTCCATCGGATCAAGGCGTTGCCCCAGGACAGAGCTAGCTTTCTTAATCAGTTTGTTCAGTCTCTTCCTATCGGCTGCAGTAATGCCACTGCCCCAGCAGACCACTCCAAAAGTGATGGCTGATGCCACCACCGTGTCATAGAATGACTTCAGCAGCGCCCCTTGTACACCAAAAGACCTGAGTCTCCTCAGCAGGAACAGCCTGCGCTGTCCCTTCTTGTAGAGTGCGTCAGTATTGTGTGACCAGTCTAGTTTATTGTTCAGATGAATACCCAGGTACTTGTAGGATGTCACCATCTCGATGTCTGTTCCCTGTATATTTACTGGTGCTGTGAGGGGCTGCCCATGCCTGCGGCAGTCCACCACCAGCTCCTTAGTTTTCCTCGCGTTGATCTGGAGGCAGTTCCGATGGCACCAGTCCACAAAGTCCTGGATAAGCCCTCTGTACTCAGCTTCATCTCCGCTGGAGATGAGACCAACGATCGCAGAGTCATCAGAGAACTTCTGTAGATGGCAATGTGTTGTGTTGTGTGAGAAGTCCGCAGTATAAAGAGTGAACAAGAAGGGAGCCAGCACCGTTCCCTGGGGGGCCCCCGTGCTACTGATGATCGTGTCGGAAACACAGTCCCGGGTTCTCACAAACTGAGGCCGGTTCGTGAGGTAGTCCAGGATCCATGATGACAGGTGCTGGTCCACCCCTGCGCGCAGCAGCTTGTCCTTCAGGATCATCGGTTGGATGGTGTTGAAAGCACTGGAGAAGTCAAAGAACATGATCCTCACCATATTCCCGGGCTTCTCCAGGTGGGACAGAGAATGGTGAAGGAGGAAGATCACCGCATCCTCCACCCCAATGCCATGCTGGTAGGCGAACTGGAGTGGATCCATCGCTGGTTCCACCAGGGGGCGGAGATGAGCAAGGAGCAGTCTCTCCAGGGTCTTCATCAAGTGGGACGTCAAGGCCACCGGTCTGAAGCTGTTCAGGTCTTTGGGGTGGGAAGTTTTTGGTACAGGTACCACACAAGATGTTTTCCACAGCTGTGGTACCCTCCCCAGTTTCAGGCTCATGTTGAAGATATACGTCACAATCCCACACAGCTGGTCTGCACAGGACTTGAGGAGCTTTGCGCTGATGCCGTCCGGTCCCGACGCCTTCCTCGCCTTGATCTTCCTCAGCTCCGTCCTCACCTGGGTCTTGGTCAGGGTCAGGATGGGGGGCTGTGTGTTGGGAGTGGGGGGGGGGGTGTCGGTGGAGTGGGGAGTGGGTAGCAGGACTTGATTTCTTAGAGGCAGCAGTGGTTGTTGTGCAGACAGGGGGGAGGGCGGTTGCCCTCCCCCCTGTCTGAATATGAAGCTTTAAGCTTCATATTCTCTTTTGGTCTTTATAGCTGTGATAGAATACAAAACATTGCATTGTCATAGATAAGCTGGATTTGTCTCCTGAAGTTTACAACTTTTTTGTTCCTCTCCTAAATTTGTATTTTCCCCACTGCTTTTTATTTATTATTTCTTAGGCAATGACAACCTTTTTAAATCATAAATGTGATGAAACCTTTTCCTTGTAAGCTTGCAGCTTTTTGCTAATAATTAAGCACCGCTTATTTCTTGTCAATTTGCTACAGTTTTCTTGAAAATGTTTTTCCCCCTATAAATTTACATTAAGAGATTTGAAAAGACTTGTACATTTACTGCATAAAGCTATGAAAATTTATTTCTTTCAAATGTGGGATTGCTTTCTAATGAATTTGAAACTTTTTCCTCACACTTTGGCAAGTTTCTTTTTATCATAAACATGCAACTTTTTCTGGTAAATTTGCACCTTTTTGCTAGTAAATATTAGGGGTGGAAAATAATTGATGCGTCCTAGTCGATGCTTTGTGGTGGTGATACTGTATCGTTTCAGCAGCATAGCCTTGTGATACTTTCTTAAAAATTATGTTAAAATGTTAGGTACTAAACATTTGACTTCTATCCATTAGATCATGGTTTTTCAACCTTTTTTGAGCCAAGGAGCCATTTTTATATTAAAAAATCCCACGGCACCCTCATCATCATCATCATAGCAGTCTGTCGTGGGCAACAATGATTGTTTCATTTAGGTCTGATCAGATTCCTCCACACAGCTCTGTCCTTAGCCTTCAGCTGCCAGGAACTCCTGTCTGTATCCAACTTCTTCAAGTTTCTTTTTACAGTGTCTTTAAATCTGAGCCTTGGTCTACCCTGATTGCGTTTGCCCTCGCGTAACTGTGAGTAGAGTAACTGCCAAGGGAGACGCTGGTGGTCCATCCTCTCAACATGACCGAGCCATCTCAGGTTCATCTGTATTAGCATGTCCTCCATTGATGGTAGACCAGCTCGTTTCAACACTTCTATGTTGGTTATCTTGTCTTTCCATGAGATGTTCATTATGGCTCGAAGGTGTCTCATCATGTATGCATGGAGTTTTTTTGCCTGCGCTCTGTAAACAGTCCAAGTTTCAGCACCGTACAATAGAGTAGCCAGTACTGTCACTCTGTACACTTTGCATTTCACAAACATTAATGTCACAAACATTTGTAAAAGTGTCCCATTTGTTGACTTGATGCCACTTGGTCCCTGACTTAATGCATTATTTAGGAGTTGTGTGTCCTGTTAGTTACAAGAATGGCCATTTGCTGTTAAATATTAAAATAAAATGATTCAATCAATTTCTTTGGCATTTGATGGGCTTTCGGTGTCCCATAAAAATTATTTCATTCATTATTTGGCCGTTGGGTGTACCTTTTGGTCCCTTTCAATGCCGTTCCTTATTCAGTCAAACTGAGCACAAATAAAAAAATGTGTTCCACAATAATATAAAGAGTTGAGTTGAAAATAAAACAGCATATAGGAGAGAAATATATTATAACTCTCCAGTTATCGTGTCTTTACATGGATCTGGATACATTTTTCATGTCATCAAATCCAGTTGTAATTTAGTGGTTGCAAAATCCAAGGCCAAGGCTAAGCATTGCTAAGCTGGTTAGCCACTCCATACAGCCATACATACACTCACCGGCCACTTTATTAGGTACACCATGCTAGTAACGGGTTGGACCCCCTTTTGCCTTCAGAACTGCCTCAATTCTTCGTGGCATAGATTCAACAAGGTGCTGGAAGCATTCCTCAGAGAGTTTGGTCCATATTGACATGATGGCATCACACAGTTGGCGCAGATTTGTCGGCTGCACATCCATGATGCGAATCTCCCGTTCCACCACATCCCAAAGATGCTCTATTGGATTGAGATCTGGTGACTGTGGAGGCCATTTGAGTACAGTGAACTCATTGTCATGTTCAAGAAACCAGTCTGAGATGATTCCAGCTTTATGACATAGCGCATTATCCTGCTGAAAGTAGCCATCAGAAGTTGGGTACATTGTGGTCATAAAGGGATGGACATGGTCAGCAACAATACTCAGGTAGGCTGTAGCATTGCAACAATGCTCAATTGGTACCAAGGGGCCCAAAGAGTGCCAAGAAAATATTCCCCACACCATTACACCACCACCACCAGCCTGAACCATTGATACAAGGCAGGATGGATCCATGCTTTCATGTTGTTGACGCCAAATTCTGACCCTACCATCCGAATGTCGCAGCAGAAATCGAGACTCATCAGACCAGGCAACGTTTTTCCAATCTTCTATTGTCCAATTTCGATGAGCTTGTGCAAATTGTAGCCTCAGTTTCCTGTTGGAAACTGAAAGGAGTGGCACCCGGCGTGGTCTTCTGCTGCTGTAGCCCATCTGCCTCAAAGTTCGACGTACTGTGCGTTCAGAGATGCTCTTCTGCCTACCTTGGTTGTAACGGGTGGTTATTTGAGTCACTGTTGCCTTTCTATCAGCTCGAACCAGTCTGGCCATTCTCCTCTGACCTCTGGCATCAACAAGGCATTTCCGCCCACAGAACTGCCGCTCACTGGATATTTTTTCTTTTTCGGACCATTCTCTGTAAACCCTGGAGATGGTTGTGCGTGAAAATCCCAGTAGATCAGCAGTTTCTGAAATACTCAGACCAGCCCTTCTGGCACCAACAACCATGCCACGTTCAAAGTCACTCAAATCACCTTTCTTCCCCATACTGATGCTCGGTTTGAACTGCAGGAGACTGTCTTGACCATGTCTACATGCCTAAATGCACTGAGTTGCCGCCATGTGATTGGCTGATTAGAAATTAAGTGTTCACGAGCAGTTGGACAGGTGTACCTAATAAAGTGGCCGGTGAGTGTAGGTATCCTGAATAAAAGGGTGCCATCCTATCGCTTCCCGACTTCTTTATAATGTCCAGTTTAGGAGAAGCTGGTGTTCAAATTGAATTGTGGTTTCAATTTCCCGCTGAACCCTGGACGTTCTCTCGCGGAACCCCTGAGTTCCTAGGAACCCTGGTTGAAACACACTGCATTAGATAGTGCTAGGTGTGGGGTTAAAAAAAAAGATTTGCCGTAGTATCACAATACTTGACACTCGCAATAATCTATTGATCCCTAAATGTAGGAACCAATCTTTTATTAATTATATATACTATATGTATAATATATGGTATTGCAGTAATCGCAGTATTGTGATAGTATTGCATTGTGACCCAAGTATCGTGATGTGTATCATGAGGTCCCTTGCGATTCCCACCTCTAGTAAATATGCAAACTTTTGTTTCTTGTGAATTTGCACATTTTTCCTGTAAATTTTTGTGCTTTCTCCATAAATTTTCAACATTTTTTGCAGCAAATTTGCAACATTTTTCCTGTAAATGTATTTATTCATTCATTTATTTTTCTAACTTCTATTATAATTACTATTTTATATCACAGTTATATTTCTCTATTCCATGTTTTAATATAATTTATTTATTTAAGGGTAGCCCCCAAACCGTAGTGGTGACTGAATGGTAGAGCATCTGCCCCACAGCCGGGAGGTTGTGGGTTCACACCCCAGCTGGGTCATACCAAGGACCATAAAAATGGTACTGTCCACCTTCTAGCTTGGTGCTAAGGAAAGGAAGGAAAGTTGGTTAGCCAGCCACAGGGGAGAACTAGCTAGTGCCAGTCCCAAGCCCAAGTGATGGGCGAGGGTTATATCAGGAAGGGCATCCAGTGTAAAAATCACTGCGCAATCCATTAATAGCACACGGCTATGTGGGACTAACGCTATAGGCTAAGGAGAGCCCACACTGGATCAGCTTTACTGTAAACGTAGCAGTGCTGGTTAGCTGGCTCATTCTCACCTCCTTCAGCAAGATGGTTTTACTGTGTTTGCCAGTTTGTTGTTTGTTGTTTGTTTTTCCCAGTAAAGGGTCCACTACTGATCAGTGAGTCCATCCTCATTCCCAGCATATCAAACAATGACATTTAGTCAAAGCCGTTGTCATTTCATTGATATGCACAGAGAATACTTTGGCATTGGTCCCATGGTGCAGTGAGTGAAGGCAGTTTGGACTCAGTGTTCTTCATTTTTTCCCTTCATATTTCAGCAGTGAAACTGTTTTTTTCTCTCTCGTTCTGAGCAGCAACGCTAATCATTTAGGAGAAGGACAGTGGAAAATGTAGCATGCTTTAAATGCAAGAGTAAAAAAAGCAGTTCCTGCTTTCAGTTGAATCATGTTAAATCACTTAAAAATAGGAATCTTGCTCAGCAATCCGATGCTTCGCCCACTTGTTTTGAAAACTTTGCCAAATTTCACTGTTGATAAAGATGCAGACTAGCTAGTAAACATCGCAAATTGAATTGATAGATGGTCAACCAGCCAGCATTGATAAAAAGTGATTCAGGGGCATTATATGGGAATAAAATATGTGCAAACAATTTGGATTTCTGACTATATAAGTCAGGGATTCGAGACCACACCCAAGTTAAGGGTTCAGAATGACTGCACCCAACATCAACATGAAGTGTTTAATATGGCTATGGCTGTAGGCATCAGACTTTGGTAGATGCCTGATGACTTTGTATATATCAGTAGTAACGTGTTGGTTGAAAGTGAGTGAATTGTCCAGTGTTACCCCAAGATATTTAAAGCAGTCTACTACTTCAGCGGTTTGGGTATGAATTACAATGGGATTCTGGGGAGGGGTGGGGGCCTGAATACTGGTTCTTTTGTTTTGATGACATTCACACCACCAAGTGAAGTGTGCAACTGTGGCGTAGTAATCCATAACAGAGTTATTGTCTGAGAGAAGACCAAGAATGGCGATGTCATTGGTGTATTTCAGCTACTTTATGCTGGGTAATGGGCAGATGCAGTCATTTGTGTAGAGTGTGTAAAAAAAAAATGGACTCAGCACACAGCCCTGTGGTGCTCTGGTGTTGATGGTGAGTGCAGGATCTTAGAAAGAGTTGTGGCTACGCAATTATTTGACCACCTGCAGGGAAATGGTTTACTTGAGGAGTTTCAATCTGGGTTTAGAATCCATCATAGTACTGAAACAGCCTTAGCGAAGGTCACTAACGACCTCCTCATTGCATCTGATAATGGACTAGTTTCTGTACTTGTCCTTTTAGATCTTAGTGCAGCTTTTGATACTATTGATCATAATATTCTACTTGATAGATTAGAACACTATGTTGGACTTAATGGAACTTCGTTGCAGTGGTTTAGATCTTATTTATCTGATAGGTTCCAGTTTGTTCATGTAAATGATGAGTTTTCTCTCAGCTCAAAGCTTAGTTATGGAGTTCCACAGGGATCTGTGCTTGGCCCTACTCTTTTTAGTTTATACAGTATATGCTTCCGTTAGGCAACATTATTAGAAAGCACTGTATACATTTTCACTGTTATGCAGATGACACACAATTATACTTGTCAATGAAGCCAGATGATACTAATCAATTAGCCAAGTTAGAAGCCTGTCTTAAGGAAATCAAAGCTTGGATGACTTGTAATTTCCTGCTATTAAATTCAGATAAGACTGAAGTCATTCTTGTTGGTCCAAAAAACCTTAGAAATTCCTTTCCAAATCAAACTTTCAGTTTGGATGCAGTTACTCTTTCTCTTAATAGCTCTGTGAGGAACCTTGGAGTTATTTTTGATCAGGATTTGTCCTTCAATTCACATATTAAATTTGTTTCTAAGACTGCCTTCTATCATTTGCGTAATATTGCCAAGATTAGGAGCATCTTGTCTCAGAGTGATGCTGAGAAGCTGATCCACGCTTTTGTTAGCTCGAGATTAGATTATTGTAATTCTTTATTATCAGGCTGTCCTAAAACATCTTTAAAAAGTCTTCAGCTGATCCAAAATGCTGCAGCAAGAGTTTTAACAGGTACTAGAAAGAGAGATCATATCTCTCCGGTTCTGGCCTCCCTTCATTGGCTTCCCATAGAGTTTAGAATTAAGTTTAAAATCCTTCTTCTTACTTACAAAGCTCTAAACAATCAGGCTCCTTTCTATTTAAAAGATCTGATACTACCGTATCATCCTAACAGAGCACTACGCTCCCAAAATGCAGGTTTACTTGTAATACCTAGAATCTCCAAAAGTACAATGGGAGGCAGAGCCTTCAGTTATCAAGCTCCTCTCCTGTGGAATCAGCTGCCAATCTGGATTCGGGAGTCAGACTCGATCTCTGTTTTTAGAATAGGGCTAAAACCTACCTTTTTGATATAGCCTACTATTAGGGAGGGATCATGTGTTTCTGAACCCTCCCTTAGTTATGCTGCTAATAGGTTTAGTCAGCCGGGGGACCTCCAGTAATGCACTGGGCCTCACTCCTTTCCTCACTCTCTATGAAATATTTTTTTTTGCTGGTCATTAACATTTGTTTGTTCTCTCCCATAGATTGAGTCCCCATCGTGCTGTTTGCTCTCTACATGTCTGTTCTTTTCTTCTTCTCTGTCCCCTCACCCCCCAGCCAGTCGCAGCAGATGACTGCCCCTCCCTGAGCCTGGTTCTGCTGGAGGTTTCTTCCTGTTAAAAGGGAGTTTTTCCTCTCCACCGTCGCCAAGTGCTTGCTCACAGGGGATCGCCTGATTGCTGGGGTCTTTCTGCAACTGTGGGGGTCCCCCCTACAGTTGATAGTGCTATGAGATGACTGTTGTTGTGAAATGGCGCTATATAAATAAAGTTGAATTGAATTGAATTGAATTGAATTGCAGGAGATGCTTGCTAAAACTGTTATAGCATACAGGAACTGAACACGTTCTTCCAGCTTCCCTTGGCATTTTTGTCAGATGTGATGTTCAATAGCAGGATTTTTTTTAATATTAAAATTCATGCATTGTAAAAAGCAATATATACTAAGCAAAATGTTGCCTGTGGTTTCACATAGTGATGCACTGGACTGTATCAGTTTGATTGGTCCACAGGTGTGCCTTAGGTTGACGTCATTGCATGAAATAGCTCTGCAAAGTGCAAAATGTTTATTTTTTTCCACAATAATAAAAGATAGTGACTTCTGGTTTTCACTGCAGACACCAATATTTGAAATTATATACAGTTAAGTCCATAGGTATTATATATGGACACTATTTGGACACTGACACAAGTTTCGTTATTTTAGCCCTTTACCAAAATATATTAAAGATACAGTTCTATAATCAACATGGGCTTAAAGTACAAACTCTCAGCTTTAATTTGAGGGTATTCACATCCAGACTGGAGGAACAATTTAGGAATTACAACCATTTTTTTAATACCAAATTTCCTTATATCAGGGTTTGAAAAGTAATTGCACAAATTACAAGGGGGGGCTGAAAAGTTCATAGGCTGATTAAGGAGGAGTTATTTCTTTGAGGATCAAGAAGAGAGCTTCTATATCACAGGGATCCAAGCACTGCAACACCGATGTTGAAATGCTGAAAAATGTGTTGAAAAGAAATCACATTTGGTCAAATGTGACCACTGCATCGTGGTCAGCCTATGAACTTTTCAGCCCCCTCGTAACATTAGCATAAATAAAATGTTAATTTTAATACTTTGTTGAGAATCCTTTGCAGGCAATGACTGCCTGAAGTCTGGAACCCATGGGCATCACCAAACGCTGGGTTTCCTCCTTTATGATTTTTTCCCAGGCCTTGCTGTTTTCAGTTGTTGCTTGTTTGAAAGTCTTTCTGCCTTAAGTTTTTTTCTTAAGCAAGTGAAATGCTTGCCGAATCGGGTTGAGATCTGGTGATTGACTCGACTACTGCAGAATATTTCACTTCTTTGCCTTAAAAACACTTGGGTTGCTTTTGCAGTATGTTTTGGGTCATTGTCCATCTGTACTGTGAAGCGTCATCCAATCAACTGCATTTGGCTGAATCTGAGCAGACAGTATATCCCTATACACTTCAGAATTCATTCGACTTCTTCTGTCACATCATCGATAACCACTAGTGACCCAGTGCCATTGGAAGCCATGCATCACACTGCCTCCACCATGTTTTACAGAAGATGTGGTGTGCTTTGAATTATGAGCTGTTCCAAGCTTTCTCGATACTTTCTTCTTCCCATCGTTCTGGTACAAGTTGACCTTGGTTTCATCTGTCCAAAGAATGCTGTTCCTGAACTGGGCTGGCTTCTTTAGATGTTTTTTGACAAAGTCTAATCTGGCCTTTCTGTTTTTCAGGCCGAGTAGCGGCTTGCACCTTGTGGTGAACTGTCTGTATTTGCTATTCTGAATTTTTTTCTTTATCGGCTTGTTCACCGCTGCGCCACTTCCAAACTGATACACCTACCTCATAGAGAGTGTTTTTCATTTGGGTGGAGGTTGTGAAGGGTTTTTTCTTCACCATGGAGAGGATCCTGCGCTCATCCAATACTGTTGTCTTCCGTGGACATCCAGTCCTTTTTGAGTTCCCAAGCTCACCAGTGCACTCTTTTTTTCCTCAGAATGTATCAAACTGTTGATTTGGCCCCTCCTAACATTTCTGCTATCTCGCTGAGGATTCTTTTTTTTTTTTCAACCTGAGGATGGCCTGTTTGGATCATGATGCATTTGAGAGCTCCTTTGGCCACATTTTGTGGGTTCACAGCAACGACTTCCAAATACAAATGCTACTGTCATGTACTGCTTTTCAAGCAGATAAAAAGTGAAGGAGGACTCAGATGTGCAGGCAGGGATGCAATGCAAAAATGATAATTTATTAACAAAAAACTCAGAGCAAACAAAGAACAGCACGTGGGCTGAGAGCTAAACTAAACTGAACTTGGCAAACAGAACAAAACTCACAGGCAGGGTTACTCACAAACTTAGGGATCAAGGCATGGATCAGAGCAAGATTTAGACATGGCAGAGTAATTGACACGATGACCTCTCACCAAACAGAGCACGAGACACAGATATATAGGGGAACTCTTAATTAGGAAACACAAGACAGCTGGGAGGGTAATCAGGGGCTGAACAGGAGCACATGAGGAGGAGTGGCTATGGATATGGAAACATGAGGAGCTGAGGACACTAGGCAAACAAATATGCACACAAGACTAAAATGATGACAAAGACATATGTATACATATATATATACATACAGTATGTATACTAGCTGTTCTTGTTTTTTTTCTTGCCTTCTGATTGTTGCTCTGAGTGTTGCTATCCCTGTGCTGTTGCAATCCTGGAATTTCCCCATTGTGGGACTAATAAAGGCTTATCTTATCTTATCTTAAGAGGACAGACAGGGGATGACACAACATGACTGGAGACACAGGACAATAATACTAAACAGTAAAAATAATCTGGGATCATAGACTATAACCAAATACAAAATACAACCATGAGACACAGACAACAGGGGATGACATGACATGACAGACTGATCAGGGAACACGGGGGCACTTAATAATAATAATAATAATAATAATAATAATAATAATAATACTGGTCAACACCAAATTTATTGTCTAAGTTTTTTTTAGCTGATTTAGGACAATTTTGATGTACTGAATCCAAAAATCACATTTGGTTTTGCTCAATCAGGTCAACTTTTTGAATTATGGCCACATGTTGTTTTATACATTTTTGTTTACATGTACGGGAATTTTCGCTTTATATGACACAAAATTCGTTTTTATGTCTTGAAAATCTCTGAATTTTGAACAATGATGACGTAACATTCAATTTACATGTACTTACCTTTATATAAAGGTAAGTACATGTACAATACTAAGTAAGTACTAAGTCAATACTAAGTAAGTACTAAGTAAGTACAGGTTTTTACTTCGCACCTGCTCGAGAGAAACAGATGTCATTTCTGGATTCAGCGGTACAAAATTGTCTTAAATCAGTTGAAAAAACACAGACAACTTACAAAAAAATTATTTTTGTAACTCTGTGTAATAATACTGTGTAAAAGCAAAGACTAAAATGAACATGAAGCATAGGCACGGTCCCTAGCCGTGCCCCAATCATGGCTTAATCCCCCCTTTAAGGGGTGGATTCCAGACACCCCTAAAAAAACATAGTAGCACCAAAATGGGCTGGGGGGAGGGGGACAAGGCACGGTGGGGAAAAAACAAAGTCCAGGAATCACACAGAGCAAAAAAAAAAAATGTCTATCAGGGCTCCCTTTAACGTTCACAGGTCCACAGGACAAAGAAATGGGGTGAGTCAGGGGGCCAATCCAGGTCCATAGGGCCCCAAACCCGAGTGCAAAGTCGATCAGGTGGCCTGCTCAAGTCCCACGGCCACCAGATAATGAAACAGGGTGGGTCAGGGGGCCGATCCAGGTCCATGGGGCCACAAACCAAAGTACAAAATGAATCAGGTGGCCTACCCAGGTCCCTAGGCCACCAGATCATGAAACAAAATGGGTCAGGGTGCCTTCCAAAGTTCATGGGCCAACAAACCGGATAACAGGATGTGTCCTGAGAAAACTGTGGGGGTGCTTTAAACTCAGAACAAAACAGAAGAGCTTCTTGCTCAGGGGATCATAACATAGGAGCCTTTAATTCAGTACCTGGTAACAGGGGAGCCCTTAGTTCAGGAAATAATAACAAAAGAACTTTCCGCACAACAGCAGGTGGCTGCAGTACGCTGACCTTAGAAGCTGACAATTGGAGCGTATCGCTCCCAGTAACAGCAGGTAGAGGCTGATCAGTGACGAAACTAAATGATTAATGCTACATAGCGGCAAAACCAGGCAATGACTGCTGCTTAGCAGCAAAATCAGACAATGCAGGGTGATCTGTGAGAGGCCCAGGTGGCTCAGGCTGTGAGACCTTGAACCCAGCGGCTTAGGGATCCATCCCCAACACAGCCACTTCAGACGGGGAGGAAGAGACAAACACGGGGTCACTATTACTAGCAGCAGTGGTGCTCAGCAATGAGAGCTCAGGAGCAGATGGCAATTGCAACTGAGTCTCCCTGCCAAGAGTAAGATAAGATCTCTCTAATACTGGCATAGTAAATACAAAAAAGAGGACTTGCCTTAACTCTTGCTCCACCGCAGACCGTGACTCCAATGACTCTACTGCTGCAGCCCATGCAACAGGCATGATGGCAGGCGAAGCCTCAGGCATGGTGACAGGCGAAGCTGCAGACGTGGTGACAGGTGAAGCTACAGACATGACAGATGGAGCTACAGGTGTGCTGATAGGCGCTGCTGCAGGTGTGGTGACCAATGAAGCTGCAGACATGGCGTCAGGCAAAACTGCAGACATGGCAAGAGATGAAACTGTGGCCATAGTAGGGAGCGGGATTGCAGGCATGATGTCAGGCAAAGCTGCAGGCGTGGTGGCAGGCGAAACTGCATACATGGCGTCAGATGATCCTGCAGACGTGGCATCAAATGAAACTGCAGGCATAGCAGGAGGCGAGGCTGTAGACATGGCAGGAGATGAGTCTGTAGGCGAAACTGCAAGCATGGCATCAGGCGAAGCTGCAGGTGTTGCATTAGGTGAAACTGCAGGCATGGCGAGAGGTGGGGCTGAAAACGTGGAGACAGGCGAACTCTCGGCTGAGAGATGATGTGGAGCTGGCCTTGGCGGTGCAGAGTGGTGTAGAGCCATCACCGGCAGTGCAGGGCAAAGTGGAGCTGGTACTGGTGGTGCAAAGCGACATGGAGCCGGCACTGGAGGTGGAGAATGATGTAGAACCAGCATAGCAGAGCCCTATGGGGCAGAAGCGGAGAGAGGAGGAATGGAAAGCTGAGGCACCGGAGCCAGGGGACGCTTCCTCCTCAGCACAGGTTGTGGCGTTGGCAGAGAGCTCTCCTCCAGCCTCTGAAGTAGCTGCAAAGCTGGAGAGAGGCTGACTGTGGCTGAAGGGCGAGGGGAAGCTGAAAATGTCAGGGCCAGGGGACACTGTCTCATCGGCACAGTCTCTGGCATCTTTGGCTTATTGCCCATAGCTCATCCTCATTGGGACCACCAACCACCAAACTCCACCTCCCTGCTGAGTCCAGATATGGAGAGGTCATACTGTCATGTACTGCTTTTCAAGCAGATAAAAAGTGAAGGGGGACTCAGATGTGCAGGCAGGGATGCAGTGCAAAAATTATAATTTATTAACAAAAAAGTGGACCATAAGACACACAGCAGGGGATGACATGTCATGACTTGACAATGATCAGGGAACACAGGGGCACGTAGTAATAATAATAATAATAATAATAATAATAATAATAATAATAATAATAATAATAATAATACTGTGAAAAAGCAAAGACTAAAATGAACATAAAGTGTGGGCATGGTCCCTAGCCGTGCCCCGATCATGACAGCTACACCTTAAATCAACTCCAGACCTTTTACCTGCTTGACTGATGAGGGATTAATGAGGGAATAGCCCATGCCACCCATGAAATAGCTTTTAAGTCAATTGTCCAATAACATTTGAGCACTTGAAATAAGGATTTTTTGTATAAAAATGGTTGCAATTCATAAACTGTAACGCCAATTTGGATGTGAATACTCAAAGCTGAGTCTGCACTTCAAGCCTATATTAGTTATACAATTGTATCTTGAATATATTATGTAAACAGGTAAAATTAAATTGTGTCATTGTCCAAATATACCTAAATGTAAGCCTTCCAGTTGTGTCATTTTTTTCTCCAATGCAATAGCCTTTGAATGATTGTCCAGACAGACAACAGACAGAGGCCACTGCACTATTATATGAGATGCAAGGTTACTTGTTGAATATGTAGTAGAGATGGAAGGATTGTGTGGCTATTGTATATTTGGGCTCATGATCCATGAACAGATGGGACTGTAGTAGGGAAACCCTGAAGAAAGAGTTTGTGTACTGCTGTGCACACTTGTCTGCTTTAATGTCGATCAAGGAAAGCAGTCCAACCACACACACACGGGCACCGACACGGACACACTGTGTGGTAGAGAGCCATTTGCTTTAAAACTAGACGCTCCCTGAGTAGCTCCTCTAATCATTTTAGTTCCTCCAGCCGTCTTCTCTCCATGGCTACAACTGCTCATTTGTAAGAGCAGGATGTTTTCTCCGGCTGAGGATTCTTCTTTTGTCGTGCCCACTGTTTGCCTTTCAGTTTATGGAGCCCACACACTCCTTTTTTCAGAGCTGTTTCTGTCTATAAAGCCGAGTACACAAATGCTATCTATGCCCCCTCCCACAGCCGCTAGGGGGCCCAAAAGATGCAAGTTCACACTCAGCTTTTTTAGGGCCAAGATCTAAAATTACCTCAAACTTTTATTTCAAAAATTTAGAACTTTTTTCTCATAAATTGCTCATTTTTTCTTGGAAATTTGGAAACTTTTTTCTTGGAAATTTGCCATTTTTTTCTCATAAATGTGTTTTTTCTAACATGTTCACCTCTTTATTTTTACTTATAAATTTTCAACTTTGTACTTCATAAATTTGCTATTTTTTTCTTGTAAAGTTGAAACTTTTATTCATAAATGTGACTTTTTTCTAATACATTAGCCTCTTTTTCCCATAAATTTGCAACTTTTTTCTTATAAATTTGCTACTTTTTCTCATAAATTTGTACATTTTTTCTTATGAATTTGCCACCCTTTTTTGTGAAATTTGTGACATTGAAAATTTGCTTTTTTCTCATAAATTTGTGACTTTTTTATCCTCATTTTACTCATTTTTTCTTGTAAGTTTGTGATATTTTTCTTGTAAATTTGAAACTTTTTCTCATAAATATACAGTATAATTTTTTCCTAATATTAGCCTCCTTTTTCTCATAAATTTGCTAGTTTTTTCTTGTAAATTTGTAATGTGATTCTTGTTACTTTGGAACTTTTTCTCATAAACTTATTTTTTTCTTATAAATTTGCATTTTTTTCTGATAAGTTTGCTTTTTCTTGCAGATTTGAAACTTTTTTCCTCGTCAATTTGCAACAGAAAATTTGCTTTTTTTCCCATAAATTTGCAATTTTTCACTCATTGATTTGCTATTTTTTCATGTAAATTTGAAGCTTATTTCTCATAAATTTGCAACTTTTTTCTCAGTGATATGCTACTTTTTTCTTGTGAACTTGCAATTTTTTTCCATATATTTGTGACTTTTTTAAATATACAGCAGGGAAACTAAATCTCGAACACGTCAACATTTTTCTCATTAAACATGTTTCTGATGGAGCCATTGACCTGAGATTTTCACCAGATATCAGTATCAACCCAAGTAAACCATACATACATAGAAATCAAGGCAACTGTGTTCATAAAACAAGTTATATTTAATAAAGTGAAATGACATGGGGAATAAGTATTGAACACTGTTATGACCCACTTTCTTGGTCAAGGCCAGAATTGCCTCTTCATCCTGGAACCTCCAAGCCTGTTTCAGCCCTTATACTAAGGTGGTTGAACCTAGTCGTTTTTGCCCTCAGGCCAGGTAGATATACACCTATAGCTCAGGCCAGGATTTGAACCCATGAAACTATAGTCTCAAGACTCATACTCTACCACTGAGCCAAAGAGGAATTCCTTTACTAGCAGTGGGCTTCTAGTGGAGGGGTACCTTAAAGGGTACCTGTAGTGAATTTTAATCAACAGCTATTTCAAAGGATCAAATATGATACTAGTGGTTCCGTCCAGTAATTTTGGTCATGATTCCTTCTCAAATACGTGCGAGTTTCAAGTCACTGCTCTCTCAGTCAGTCATGGTCAGAGACATCTTGCCTCCTCCGTGGCCAGTTTCAGAACTGGTAGTAGCACACAGTCATTGCTTTGTGCGACTGACTGAGCTGCAGTATAGCAGTCAACAAAGTTTTAACATCAGATTTTTATGTAATTTTTTACAACCATGTACAAGCAAATGTACACACATATAATTTAATGAAATAAAATTGTAGTATATCAAGATTTATTCAACGTATTCTAAAGTTAATTGACTGGGAACTTTCCTGCTCATCAGGTCCCCTTCAACTGCTGGTCCTCGGAGTTAACTGCAGATCATGCCGTCAATAAAGGTCATTTCCAAGGACAGTTTGTCCAGTATATATCGGTGCAGATTTTGTGCCGTTTTCAACTTGGGTCTCGACCTACTGAGCATCTGCTGAATGTGTTTACTCGTCTGCGGTAAACACGTTACTCTTCCGCAGTAAAGCCGGAAACGATTGTACGTCACTTTCGGATGGTGGCAGCTGCTCCCCATTGGTTCTGACTGGGCGTTTTTCATGGGACAAAGTTATTCAGTATACTGACCCTAGGGGGTTATTTTTACTGAATAAACACATTTTTGGTTTATAAGTAATACCGAAAGCAGGATTAATGTTGTTATAGTGACCAGTACAGGTTTCCTTTAAGGTGTCAGGGACTGCACCACTGACTAATTGTGACCCGTGCTGGCAAAATGAATCACTTTGAGGAAACTATCAAAACTGAGGTAATGATTTTTCCATATTCTGTATTGAAAGACCTTCAAAATAATATTTAATTTGTAGGAAGTGTGCAAAAACTGACACCGGAAAAAGACGATTTGGTGAGCGAGCTTAGAGCCCATGTCGGTTGAGTGCATTACTTATTGTTCTGTTTGAAACAGCGGAACCTGCTAACTCCAGGTCTTTCTGGAGTTCTCCATGCGTGGTTTTTGGCTTTTGGATAACTCTTCTGATAATTCTTTTTGCCTCCTCTGTCAGAAATCATGTGAGGAGCTCCTGGTCGTGACTGGTTTATGGTAAAATGCTGTTCTTTCCACTTCCAAATGATGGCTCCAACAATGCTTACTGGAACATTCAGCAGTTTAGAAATGCGCCTGTAACCAATTCCATCACTATGTTTTTGCAACAATAAGATTGCGAAGGTTTAGAGAGAGCTCTTTGCTTCTACCCATCATGAGTTATTTGTGGTGTGACAATCTGATATTCACAGACCTTTTTAAAGGCTATCAGTCAGGACTTAAGCAGCTGAAATTAAGTTGCACTGATGGGGGATGGGATGGCTTCCTAAATTCTGATGGATTTCAGTGAGTTTCTGTGCCTTTTCGCACCTCTTTTCTTTCATGTGTTCAATACATATTCCCTGTGTCATTCCACTTTATTAAATATAACTTGTTTTGTGAAAACAGTTGCCTTGATTTCTTTGTATGTACAGGTACATCTCAAAAACAGAATATCATGAAAAAGTTCAATATTTTTTGTCACTCATTTCAGAAAGTGAAACCCATATACTGCATAGATTCATTACACAGAGTGATATATTTCAAGTGTTTATTTATTTTAATTTTGATGATTATGGCTTACAGCCCATGAAAACCCAAAATTCAGTTTCTCAAAAAATTAGAATATTACATAAAATTAATTTAAAAAATAGTTTTTTAATACAAATGATGGCCAACTGAAAAGTATGTCCATGTACACACTCAATACTTGGTCGGGGCTCCTTTTGGATTAATTACTGTATCAATGTGGTGTGGCATGGAGGTGATCAGCCCGTGGCACTGCTGAGGTGTTATGAAGGTCCAGGTTGCTTTGATAGTGACCTTCGGCTCGTCTGCATTGTTGAGGTCTGGTGTCTCTCATCTTCCTCTTGACAATACTCCATGGATTCTCTATGGGTTTTAGGTCAGGACAGTTTGCTGGTGTTTTTCCGCTGTGTTTTATCAAGAACAAAGTCAGCGCAGTTGTCTACCAGGAAATTTTTAGAGCACTTCATGCTTCCCTCTGCTGACAAGCTTTATGGAGAAGCTGATTTCATTTTCCAGCAGGACTTGGCACTCCCCCCTACACTGCCAAAAGTATCAAAGCCTGGTTTAATGACCATGGCATCACTGTGTTTGATTGACCAGCAAACTGTCCTGATCTAAACCCCATAGAGAATCTATGGAGTATTGTCAAGAGGAAGATGAGGGACACCAGACCCAACAATGCAGACAAGTTGAAGGTCACTATCAAAGCAACCTGGACCTTCATAACACCTCAGCAGTGTCACAGGCTGATCACCTCCATGCCACGCCACATTGATACAGTAATTAATCTAAAAGGAGCCCCGACCAAGTATTAAGTATGTACATGGACATACTTTTCAGTAGGTCCATATTTGTATTAAAAAAAAAACTGTTTTTTTAATTAATTTTTTATGTAATATTCTAATTTTTTGAGAAACTGAATTTGGGGTTTTCATGGTCTGTAAGCCATAATCATCAAAATTAAAATAAATAAACACTTGAAATATGTCACTCTCTGTGTAATGAATCTATTTAATACATGGGTTTCACTTTCTGAAATGAGTGACAAAAAATATTGAACTTTTTCATGATATTCTAATTTTTTGAGATGAATGGATTACTTGGGTTGTTACTGATATCTGGTGAAAATCTCATGTCAATGGCTCCATCAGAAATATGTTTAATGAGAAAAATGTTGACGCGTTAAATACTTATTTTCCTTACTATATTAGCCTCTTTTCTCATAACATAGAATTTTTTTTCTTATAAATTTGCTCATGTCCTTTTTTCTTATGAATTTACAATTTTTTCTTGTGTATTTGAAACTTTTTCCCCATAAATTTGTGACTTTCTCACAAATTTGTCACATGAATGTGCAACTTTTTATCATAAATTTGCAACCTTTTTTAATCATAAATTTCAAACTTTTTCTCCTAAATTTGCAACTGTTCTCAGAAACTTGCAACTTTTAATCTCATAAATTTCCCCATGTTTTATGTATATGTACAACTTTTTTCTTATGAATTTGTTACTTCTTTTCTTGTAAATTTGACACCCTTTTCTCATAAATTTGGGCTATTTTTTATTGTGAACTTGGAAAGTTCTAATCCTAAATATGTGACTTTATTCCTTGTAAATTTGCAAACATTTTTTCTTCAACATTCATATGGATGCTAGTCAAATTTTTTATTCAGTGTAATGGATTGATTTGTACAGACAGATAGATAGATGTACTTTATTGGTCCCAAACTGGGAAATTATAATGTAACAGCAGCATGACACAGTAGACGACCAAAACGACAGAAACACACACGGCATAATAGAAAAAGGAATTACCCAGGGAAAGTAAAACTGACTAGATAACTTTATATACATTGCAGATGAATAGATGATGACCTATATGGATGCATGAATCGTACTTGCTGTACAATTGTTACGCACCCTTACGTGGGGAATTATTCAGTGGTGCAGTTCACGACACCGTCAGAGTACACCTCCGCTACTAGCCGAGAGCTAGTGGGGCTATTTCTCTTTGGCTCAGTGTGAGAGGATTTAGATCATGGTGCCATGGCTTTGAATCCCAACCTGGGATGTAGGTGTAGGTCTACCTGCTGTGTGCAAAGAGACCATGTGAGTGTTCGTCTCCTGTGGCAGTGGGTATGTCCACCTTGACTGGTGGGTCAAAATGGACTTTGTGATTCGTGATCCCAGGGTGAAGTAGGCAATTCTGGCCTTGGCCCAGAAAGTGGGTCGTAACAACAATGCAGGACTATCGGGCGCAGGGTGAAATGTGAGGTATCAATTTAACTGCAAGGTGCAGTATGGCAGCATTGTTATGACTAGAATTCAATATTAGAGTGAGTTATTGTACAGTGAAATGGCATGTGGCAAGAAAGATTTCCCGTGCCTGACCGTTCGGCAGCGACGCTGTAGCAGTCTGCTGGAGAAAGTGCTCCGCTGTCTGTCCAGTGTGTGGTGGAGAGGGTGATCAGGATTGTCCATGATGGATAGCAGTTTGTTCAGTGTCCTCCTCTCCACCACAGTCTCAAAGGTCTCTGGCCTGAGACCAATGAGCCAGCCTTCTTGATAATCCTGTCAATGACAATCTGGTAGAAAAGCTCCAGCATCTTGTTGCACTTGTTGAAGGATCTCAGCTTCCTCAGAAAGAGTCTGCTCATCCCTTTCTTGTATGCAGCATCAGTGTAAGAGTTCCAGTCCAGTCCATTGCTGATCATGACACCCAGGTAACTGTAGTCCTCGACTACCACCACATCCTCCCCCCTAATCCGCAGTGGCAGTGAAGGCGTTCGCTTCTTCCTGAAGTCAATCACTATCTCTCTGGTCTTGCTGACGTTCAGCCTCAGGTGGTTCTGCTTGGTCCACTCCACAAATCTGTCTACCAGTGCCCCTGTACTCCCCCTCCTCTCCCCCTCTTACACAGCCAACAACAGCCAAGTCATCAGAGAATTTCTGCAGGTGGTATGACTCGGCGTTGTACTGAAAGTTGGTGGTGTATAAGGTGAAGAGAAAAGGAGAAAGCACAGTCCCCTGTGGAGCTCCTGTATCGCTAACAGTTTACCGTCAAGTCCCCCAATAACCAATTCACCCCAGCCAGTTACAGCCACCCCAAAACCAGCTCGCTCCATGGCCAACTCGCCCCATCAAATGACGGCCTGTGGTGCTGCACAGCGAACGAGCCTACTGTGTGTCCACCAAACGCGTTTTTTTGTCTCCCAACCTTTCTGAACGGCTTTTTTTCAGCACTTGTGCACTGCGCGCTGGAAAAAAAAAAAGTCTGTGCCCTGTATCCCAGCTACAGCTTGTCAGTCACAGCCCAGCACTTATGCTTTTCCTATGGTCAGACTTTCTACTTATTTTTTAATAGCAGTCTCTAAATAACAATGGGCAAGAAGCGTATTCTAGCATTGGTAGCAGCTCTGGATGCAAAATATAATGACACCGAAAACATGAGTCTGAGTAGAGTGTACCAGCATCCTATGTCCTGCCCTTCCTTATTCTGATTGGCTGCTTAGAAAGGTCTGACATTGAGCTGCAGTCTGAAAAGTTGAACTTTTTTCAACTCTGAGCACATGACAAAAAGCAGCCACCGCAGAGAGTGTTTCAGTGCCGAGGGCACTCAGCGCTGCAAACCCTGGACTACATGGAGAGTGAACAGAAGATAGTTGCCCACAGTGGAAAAAACACGTTTGGTGGACACGCAGCCCAGCTCAGCTGCCTCGTTTTCTGTTGGTTGTTGAAATCTCTGAATATCTGACCGTAATTTTTTTCTGCAAGGCAGGGGAGTTTTTTTCAGTGTTACAGTTTTAATAAAAATATATATTTTCAACCTCAGCTGTTTTCCATGATCACACTTTGCTGTTGGCTGCGCCTCCCGGCAAAAGCACACTCCCTGCATTATCTTGTTTTTTTTTTTCACTTTATTGAAAAAAAACAACACTTTTTTATCAGCATCACTTAGTGTGCCTTTGAGCCAGGTTGTGTCGGGCTGCTGCTTCTCCCGGCATGTTCTGTGTGGGATACACTGGTGTTGTTTGTCAGACGCCCATCCGGGGTGAGTTTGTTGTGGGGCGAGTTGGCCATGGAGCGAGCTGGTTATGGGGTGGCTGTAACTTGCTGGGGCGAGTTGGTTATGGGGGGACTTGACCGGGTACCTCACTAACCACCACATCAGACAAGACACTGCCCAGCTGGACAAACTGTGGCCTGCCTGTCATCCTGTCATCCTGTAATCCAGGAGATCACAGAGCTGTCGACCCCCCATCACCCGCAGCTTCTCACCCAGCAGCAGTGGCTGGATGGTGTTAAAGGCACTGGAGAAATCAAAAAAAATAAAAATAAAATGTGATTCTCACAGTGTTTCCTCCACCGTCCAGGTGCAAATGGGCTCGTTTGCAGCAGGTGGACGATAGGGTCTCCCAACGCCTAAATGGAGCTGATATGCAAACTGCAGAGGGCCCGGCCACGTCTTCACCTGCGGCCTCAAGTGGGCTAAGACCAGTCTACCCAGTATCTGTTCATCTAGACAATGAGCCAATCTTCCTCATGTCAAAAGCAGGTGCCTCCCCAAGCACAGTCTTGCATCGGGCCTCCAAAAAAAAAAAAAAAAATGCTTGAACCGTCCCTGCCTGTAGCTACGACTGCTCATTTGTAAGTGTGGGGTGTTTTCTCCCGGCTGCGGCTTCGCCTTTTGTGGCGCCCACCGTGGCTCTCCCTCTCCCTCCTTTACTATGGGAGGGAATTCCAGGCACATGTGAGCGTAGCAGTGAGGCACCCCCCACCCCACCTATCCTCATTCTCATGGATTTCTCGTGGGGCTAAAGCAGACAGAAGGGGGGGGGGGGTGAAGAGGAGGAGGAGAAGGGAAGTAGAGCTAGGTTAATTCATCAATAACCTTTACCTAATCCCTCCCTTTCTTACTCTCTCTCTGCCTAGAGGCATTCAACCAATACATCCACCCCCACCTCTCTCCTCTCCTCCCTCGCTCTCTCTCTAACACACACAGTCCTTATAGACACACTTGCATGCTCTCACTGAAGAGTCTGCCTGAACAAGTCCACAGAGACAGAGGGGTGGGGGGGAGGCTGAATCGGAGCCGGGGAGCGGTGTTTCTCTGAGCTGAGTTCCTGGGTCTGCGCGTCTTCTTGGCCGTGACCCGGAGCCGGAGCTAAAGCGGTGATTATAGACTGAGGTGTGGCAAAGATGGGGCGACGTCAGAGATGAGGCTTTTGTCTGCGGCGGTTTCCGCACAGCCCACCAGCCGGCGAGGGAGGCTCTGCCTTGTCTATCAGGGTCTGCCCCCGGAGCCATGCTCAGACTGAAAGAGCCGCCATCGCCACCGCCACCGCCGCCGCCGCCGCTGCCGCTGCCGCCGAGGACCTGAGGAGCGGGGGTATCGCACCAAGTTCATGCAGCTCCGTGGAGAAGGAGAACCAAGAGTAGATCTGGAGTGGCGCAATTGTCTTCTTCCTTTTAACTTTTCATTCATTTTTTTTTTTTTTTTACTGGTTTTGCAACTTCTGTGGAGTTCTAGCAAGTGACACAATCTTTTTATTCTTTATTTTTTGAGGAGCATTTCAGTTGTGGGATTTGATTTTTTTTTTTTTTTTTTTTTTTGAAGGATGAGATCTCAATGATAAAAGCGTTTGGAATATGGGACTTTTAATGTCTGATTTGGACCATGGTGACAGGCAGCTCTGTTTCTGTGCTCAGCTCTGGGTGATCCTGATAAGTATGTCACATTTGTTCTGCCTCTTCTCCACCACTTCAGAGCTCATTGTAGCGCCGTCGGTGTTATAAGTGGCGTGGACGTGTTTTCCTCAACAAGTAGCTGCACCGGTAACGTCAGGCTTTAACTACGGCTTGGGATGACTGATGCGCTAAATGACAAAGTCATTGCCGTTAAGAATCAGGCTACTTAGCTCCTGAATAAAGCGAGCCGGCGGAGTCAGGAAAGGTAGCAAATTTACAAACGAAAGGATCCACTTTTATGAGAAAAAGAAACAAATTTAAGAGAAAAAGGTTGAAAATTTATGGGAAACATTAAATGAAAAAAATCACAATTTTATGTAAAAAAGATGCAAATTTATAAGAATAAAAAAATTATGACAAAAAGTCACACATTTTTGAGAGAAAAATGTTAAAAATTATGAAAAACTGGTAGTTTAAAAGAGTCACTTACTTCTGAGGGAAACGCTGCAAATTTAGGAGAAAAAAAAATAAAATTTAGAAGAAAAACAAAAAATACAAGGGAAAAAAAAAGTTCCAAATGTATAAGAATAACGTTTCAGATTTATGAAAAAAAGTTGCAAATTTATTAGAAAAAAAGTCACATTTATGAGGAAAAAAGTTTTAAAATTTTGAGAAAAAAGTTGGTAAATTTAAAGAAAAAAGTCACTTATTTCTGAGGAAAAAGTTGCAGATTTACAAGAGAAAAAGTTACAAGAAAAAAGTAGCAAATTTACAAGAATTGTAATCTCATGAGAAAAAAGTCACATTCAGGAGAAAAAAGTTGAAAAAGCCCCCCCAAAAAAAATTACAAGGAGAATTTTTTTTAGAAAAAGTTTCAAATTTATAACAAAAGTTTTGAAAAATTATGGGGAAAGGAAATTTAATTTATTTCTGTGAAAAAGTCACAAATTTATGAGTAAAAAGTTGATAAGCTATGGAAAAAATGAGTAAATTTATATATGGAAATAAAAAAAACGACAATAATTTCAATACTCCCCCCAATGGTGAGGGTGAACCCCTAGTGGCTGCAGGGGGCCATAGCATTTGCATACTCTGCTTTAAAACAGCTCCAGTTTTACCTGAAACTAGAAAAGCACTCGGAGAGCACAGACCTCCGCCAAGCGGCACAGTTCCCCCCATACAGTGTTTGTGTGTACGTTTTCAGATTCCCTGAGCATGAAAAGATATGACTAGCAATTGGATTCACAATGATTATTTGTTTATTTGACATGGACAGTGCAATAAACAGACAATTAATGAATGACAATCAATGTGATAGTGATAGGATTAGTGGTTCAGTAGTGTAAAACGGGGCTATAAGGGACGGCGGGTTAATAAGGGACACTTTTCTGGGAAATGTTTTAAATGTAATTCTGCTTTTTTTTATTTTGAGCAGGACGCTGAGTTGTGTTGTTATTGTCAAATATCCATGAATCCTTCATCAAATCTAGGCGGAAGCAAAATTAAAAAAGCAGAATTACATTTAGAAAAGTGTCCCATATTACCCCGCCGTCCCTTATAGCCCCGTTTTACGGTTGTAAAAGCATTGCCTCCTTGGCGGAGGTAATAAACTGAAGTGTTGGTGTGTCCATCTCCTCCACTGACGGATGCAGATTGGTTAGACAGGTTGCCGTGGGTTTTATATTATATTGGGGTTGCGCTCCACGGCAAAACAGAATTTAGAATCTTCCCCGGCAGAGAGGTCGTTTTTACGCAGCGCCTATAGCTGGGCGGGGAATTTGTGGCAAATAATCAGGCGGCGGACAGGTGGCCGTGTCAGGTTTTGCAGCATGGCGCAAAAACAGGCACGCTGGCGGGCCCAGGCCAGCAGTGTTTTCCGCGTGCTTTTGTGCCTAAAATGTTGAAGAACGCGGAGTTTGTGTTGGTCAGACACGACGACCAGCGCAATGTGCGCAGCGCCTATGGCTGGCACAGGCACGCTGGCGGGCCAAGGCCACCAGTGTTTTCCACATGCTTTTGTGGCTAAAACGTTGAAGAAGGCGGAGTTTGTGTTGGTCAGACACGACGCCCAGCGCCCTCCATTGCGCCTGCGCACATGTTGAAAATGGCCGTATGTCACAGTGTGGAAAAATGCTTTAAAAAATTCCTGTATGCAGACGGTGATGCGGATCATCCCCAAAATTTAATCAGTTCTTCCTTGTACCATTTCCAACAACGCCTGAAAGTTTCATTGAAATCCGTCCAAAAGTTTTTGAGTTATCTTGCTAACCAACAGACAAACAGACAGACAGACAGACAGACAAACAGACAAACACACAGACAAACCCCAGCAAAAACATTACCTCCTCCTGGCCTTTCAGCCTGGCGGAGGTAATAAACACACATTTGTTACTAGAAAATGTTGCATTTGCTGAAGAAAGCAGTGTGAAGGCTATAAGTTGAATTAGCTGATATATTTCAGCTGAAATGCTGAGGAAAAAACTGTGGGAACGTGCTAGCTTAAAGTTTAGCAAAATGTTAATGTGAATACAAAAATGGCCTAAAGTACAATATTAGTGTAAAAGCAGAAATAGCCTAAAGCTGATGAAAGTTTACTTGAAAATGATAAATAAATGCTTATTGTTTAAAAGTGCTACCTTAATAGCATAAATTTACTCATTAGCTTATAGCAAAAAACCGGAGATAGCCTAAAGTTGAAGAATGTTAGCTTAACAATTCTAGTGTGATCACTAAATTGGCCTTAAAATATGAAGGAGCTGAAAGATCATTTGAAATGGGTGCATGCCAAATTATCTATACTTCTACTTTAAGTAACTAAAAAATGTTTGGTTTGCCATTTAATCATTTTAATGTAAACCAAACCCCGCAGAAGGAGGAAGTAATAAAAGCAGTCATGTTAACAGATTTGTGCTGAACATGTAGCCAAAAAAAGCAAAAGTCAAAAATCAAATTTTAAGCACAAACACACCAAGTCATGCTTATCAGTGTAACTACAAAAAAAAAGAAAGAAAGAAATCAGTTATTCCACCAAATACTGATTTCTGAGCTCCTCTTTAAGTTAAAACATTAATATTGAGGTGTTTATGAATAACATTTGTTTTCTTTGTAGTATTATGTATGAAAACACAGCATCTATCTCATGATGCTGACCAGCTGTCACTTTCTAAATAACAGTATTTTGACCGCACCTGCTGTGCGGCTAAGCTAATTCCAACATGTTTCCTTGTGTAACCTTTGCTCCGGATGTTCGACAGCAGCTGGTTGTCATCTGATTAGCGCGTGTTGACCCCTTGACCCCTCTGCCCCTTCTGGGTAGAGCCCACCGACCGCCGTCACGTCCTAATGACACCTCATTCGTTGTTTTGCTTCTTTGACCCTTCCTCTCTGTATCTGGCCCCATTTACACCTGGCATTAAAAAAGTGTGTGTGTGGGGGGGGGGGGTTGGAGGGAGAGGACTGCTATCAGATATGGCAAAGCACAGGCGTAAATACACACACAAGAAAAATGCAACTGGGATGGTTATATATCTGACCAGCTTTGAGATATGCAGCCCAACAAAAAAAAAATAGCCATCAAATCTATATTAAAAAACATTTATAGCTGCAAATGGCAGTAATTTGGTTCCAGGCAGGTGTTGTACTTCAGTTGTTGTTTAGAAGAATAAGAGTTCACTGGGCTTTGAAACCGTGACCCATTTGCTTCAAACAAGACCTGCGAGCACTCGGCTGTATATGCTTCATTTGCATCTACTGTTCGACGTGGCATTTGAAGCATGTGCGTAACAATCATCTGCAGTTTTACCCCAGCTCAATAGGTAGCGCAAATGTGCTGTGGTGCCACTTTGTTCGCCAGCTATGTAAAAGAGAAGAAAAGAAAGAGACACTTGCATTTTAGCAACAACAGTAGTGATTGCACGAAGGCGAGAAAAAAAACGCCTATGTCTTCTACTTTAACCACTAATCATTTTTTCTTCTTCCTTCTCTGGTCTTGTTGTGTTTCTTCTGAATAATTTCTATCTTCTTCTCTCGCTCTGTCTTTGTATGCTGTTTTGGTGGCACCACCTTTTCAATGGGAGGTTGGCTCGTTCACATGGGGTGGTGGTGAGGTGTGCAGCAGGAGTGACAGATGGATTCGAGGTGGGGGTGGGATTACATCAGGGATTGGCTCTGAGACCCTTCTTGTCTGCTATGGTGATGGACAGGCTGACAGACGAGGTCAGGCAGGAGTCTCCATGGGCTGTGATGTTTGTAGTTGACACTGATCTCTAGTGAGAGTAGGGAGCAGGTGGATGAGAACCTGGAGAGGTGGAGGTATGCACATGAGAGAAAAGGAATGAAAGTCAGTAAAAGCAAATGTATGAATGAGAGGGGGCAGGTGTAACAGTGAAGATGCAAAGGAGTAGAGGTAGTGGAGGTAGATGAGTGTGAATACCTGGGGTCAACCATCCAAATCAGTGGAAAATGACAACAGAGGAAAAGAAGAGGGTGCAGGCAGGGTGGAGTGGGTGGAGATGAGTGCCAGGGGTGATTTGCGATAGGATAGCAGGTAGAGTGAAAGGGAAGATTTACAAGACAGTGGTGAGACCTGCTATGATGTATGGTTTGGAGACGGTGGCACTGACAAAAAGACAGGAGGTGGAGCTGGAGGGGGCAGAGCTGAAGATGCTAAGATTCTCATTAGGAGTGGCTGGGAGGGACAAGATTAGAAATGAGTATATCAGAGGGACAGCTCAGGTTGAGCAGTTTGGAGACAAAGTAAGAGAGGCAAGTCTGAGAAAATCAAAGCGGATTGACTTATTTTGATAATTTTCACAACTTTTCATTATCGTCTGTACACGATCTCTGCTAAATTTCAAGCAATTTGGACGAATGGCCTAGTAGTTAATTTTTACCTTCACTTGCATAATTTTGAGGAAAAAAAATGATGCAGAAAATGTCATTTTAGAGCATAAGACCAGTGAAGAAAAGTTGTGGAAGATTTCAGAGGTTTGAATGAAGAAACAATTTTGAGTCGGGGCCCAGCCATCCTCAAAGTATTTGCAGAAACGTGAAACTGTTTATTATAGCTCCACCTATGGATGCAGTACCTTGATTTGGGGTCTCCTGAGTAGTGTAGAGAATTTCTGATCAGACTGTAAAATTTCATGTTTCTACATATTAAGGTTTTTGCTCCACATGCACTTTTAGCAGACAAAAATAACATTAGGAAGAAGTAGTGGAACCAGAGCAATGGGTTTCTACAGCTGTGCTGCCTGGAGCCCTAAAATAGCAACCTCAGACTAAAAATGAGAATTATCTGGGCTTCTTCTGTCAGACATTTTTGATTATTCCCCTATTAATCAATTTATTAGTCTCCACACGTCCACTTAGACATTTTTGACTCACTCAAATGTATAGAAAGCGTGTAGAAAAAAATGTGCAACATAATTAAACAATTCAGTTCGTTATTCTCCAGCCACTCGTTCAGACACTACGGCTGGAAGGAGCACGACTGAACGGCAGTCTGCTCTCTGGAGACTCGCGTTAATACCAGGTGTAAATCTCTAGGTCTAGCTCTATCTGATTGATATCTTCTAATGTCGGATGTAAACGGGGCGTCCTCTCTGCATCTGAGTCCCATTTTTGCTCAGTTTCTGTTAGGTTTAACATGTTTATAATCCCCTTTTCTCTCTTTTCTCTTTCCCTGCAGCTCTCGCCGGCAGAATCTCTCCAACCACCTCAGATGCCCTCTTTGGCTCCTCCACAATGACGGCCAGTCCTCCGCCACCCAACGTGTACCTCCCCGCCAACTTCAAAATGTCCAACGCACAGCTGGCCTTCTTTCTGCGGGAGGCTCAGATCACAGGACAGACATTTGGCGGCAGTAAGGGTGGCAGCAGCGGCCCCGGCGCCGGCCACCCGCTCCAACGCTCTGAGAGCTTTGTGGTTTTCCAGACAAAAGACCTGCCCGCCATCAACATAAGCTTTGGGCCCTTCGCCCAGGACCAGGCCGTGTCCAAGGAGCTGCTGCAGCCAGCCAGTCCCCTGGACATCCCCGGCCAGCTGACCGTCAACTGGAAGGTCCGGGCGTTCATTGTCCAGGCGCGCGTCTTCTCCAACAGCCCCACGGTCCAGGTGTTTTTCTACATCGCCGGCCGCGACTGGGATGACTTCAAGGCTCAGGATAGACTGCCGTGCGTCCGCCTGCATGCCTTCCGGGACGTCCGCGAGATCAAAACCTCCTGCCGCATGAAAGGCAACCTGGCCCAGTGCTTGGCACAGCTGGAGCTCCCTCCGTCGTGGTTCAACGCCAACGTGGCGCCGCTGGGCCGGAGGAAAGGTGCCGGCGACACGCTGTTGGACGGGCTGACCACTGAGACCCTCCAGGCTGAGTTATACTACACCCTGCATGAACCCAACCAGGATGGGGAGTGCGGTAAGGGTTCGGGCGGCGGCGGCGGCGTTTCCAGGGGAGAGCCACCGTCGCAGCACCCCCTGCTGCGCATCGGGAGCATCAGCCTCTACCAGGCCAGCCAGGAGCAGCTGCTGGTGGACAAACAGCTGGACAAGAACATGTTCCTGAGGCTGCCGGAGAAACCGCTGAAACCCGGAGAAACGCTCCGAATCTCCCTGTACCTGATGCCCAACTCCACCGTGGAGCAGTTCAGCCTCAAGTAAGTCTCCGTTAAAACGTGCGCACGCTCTCAGTGATTTCGAATCAGAGCCGTTTTGAGCTATTAAGCAGAGTATGTAAATGCAGTGTGACCAGTCAGCCACAAGATCACCCTTGTCTCTTTCTTTTTTTTTTTGGCAGAGAATTAAAATTACCTTCAACTTTTTTTTTAAGATAAATGAATGTTTTTCTTTTCTTGTAAATTTGAAACGCTACTTTTTTGTAAAGATGTTATCGTAAATTTACAACGCTTTTCCTCAAAGTTTGTGTGACACTTTTGTTGTAAATTTGGAACATTTTTCTCATAAATGTGTGGCTTTTTTCTTGTAAATGTTCACATTTACATTCTTTAATAATTATGTATTTCCAACACACAGCACAGTAATCATCTGTTCACTTTTTTTTGCTTCTCTGCAATCATTCATACAATAACCACTGATTGACTAGTTCTTCCTCACCCTATATCGCAGCTAATAATTTCCTCTCTGCTATGAATTGCAGTATTACACTCACACATAATCATATGTAATTTGTCCAAGGGTGAGGCTTTAATTTGCTAAGACTGCTGGTAAACAAAAGTGCATGGTATGAGTGCTGCAGTGGATTAGTTTAAAGAACTATAGGATTTACTGCTGCATACAGCCCCTTAATTAATACACCAATTAACATGGGGCTTTATTACAGTCTTAATAGTCAAGCAGTGTAATGACAAAATTAATTAATGCATTTCATGATAACATGAGATCAAACCATGAATGTAAATGTGACCAGTGTTGTGAAATAAAATTCTTTAACTTTTTTCTCCCTAATTTCCCATTTTTTTCTCATAAATTTGTAATATTTTTCTCATAAACTTGCTATGTTAATAGATTTGAAAAAAAAGTCACATATTTGTGACGTCATATTTGCAACTTTTTTCTCTTAAATTTGTAACTTTGTTCTTTTAAATTTGCATCTTTTTCTCATAAATTTGCAACTTTTTTCTCTTGAATTTGCAACTTTTTTCTTAT
The DNA here is from genome assembly GCA_020510985.1 of Pholidichthys leucotaenia. NCBI lineage: Eukaryota > Metazoa > Chordata > Actinopteri > Cichliformes > Pholidichthyidae > Pholidichthys > Pholidichthys leucotaenia. Next base: position 335,952,292 of record CM035844.1, read on the forward strand.
AAATTTGCAATTTTTAATGGTAAACTTGTCAACTTTTTTCCTGAAAAATTAGTTTAATCTAATCTGTAAATTTACAAATTATTGTAAATTTGGCATTTTGTAAATTTTGAATATTTTTCTCATATACTTAATAATTTCCAGTGTTTTTCTTGCAAATCTGAAACATTTTTCTCATAAATTTGTGATGTTTTCTTCAATTTTTGCAACTTTTTCGTATAAATTTGCAGTCTTTTAATGATAAATTTGCAAACTTTTTTCCTTAAAAATTTGTTTATTCTGATCTTTAAATTTACAAATTTCTTTATTGTAAATTTGGCATTTTGTAAATTTTGAATATTTTTCTCATATACATCTCAATAATTTTCAATGTTTTTCTTGCAAATTCAAAACATTTTTCTCAAATTTGTGATGTTTTCTTCTAAATTTGCAAATTTTTCTTGTAAATTTGCACCTTTTTTTCTTGTAAATTTGAATCTTTTGTCTCATAAATATGCAACTTTTTTTCTTGTACATTTGCAACTTTTTTCTTCATAAATTTGCAACTTTTTTCTTGTTAATTTGTGACTTTTTTTCTCATAAAATTTTGACATTCTTTCTTGTAAATTTGTATATATTTTTTCATTTTTTTTACTGTTCGTTTAGACATTAACCTAAGTGTTTTTTAATCGTTTTGCTGGGAGTGGAGAGGTCTTTTTCCTTTGCTCTCCATTTTAAAGAATTTGATGCACATTATGCAGTTCCAGTCCATGCTAAATTCTCATTCTAAAGGTCTGAGCACATGCCTTGCACAGAAATTTACATTGGTTTTTAGTCTAAAGAGACAAATGAGTGTGTGATCACGTATTTCATCCTTCTCATTAATTTCCCCCTCACTGAGCCCAGGGATGTGCCAGCACTAATTAAAGTCAGGTAAGATAAAGAGGAGAGGAGAGGGTTAAAAAGCAGCAGCACTGCCAGCTTTGCCTTTTGAAATGATGGCTTCCTGCCAGAGATTTTCCTCCTCTGTCTCCGTCTTACTCTCTTTGTATAAATTATTTGTGGCGAACTGCGGCTCAGAGCGGTTTGTGTTGAAAGGCCAGGTAACAGCTGTGGTTGTGGATCAGATAATGAATGTCTTCTATACAATTTCATCATCACCTACAGTACACAGCACAGCTGTCTGTCGGTGATGAAACGCTAATTTAAATGGCGCTTATGGCACTACATGTCATGTGGTTGAATATGACTGTGAAAATCAATAAACTGCTTTAAGCTCGAAATAACTTTATAGGAAGGTGTTGAACATTTAATTAACTAATACAGTTATAAATCTATGATTGCACTTCCACAGGTGCAGCTGAATTTTAATATTTTATACAAACATGTTCAAAACGGAATCAGTGTACCAAGTAATCCACAGGAACACTGCAAACCTATGAGAGAAAAACTCGCAATTTTATAAGAAAATTAACAAATCATTGGCAAAAAATTAATAATTTGACATAATATTAACAGTGTAATTTGAATTAACATTTAGAAGAAAAAAGTAGTGAATTCACAAGAAACAAGCTTTAAATTTACTAGAAAAAGTTGCAAATTTACAAAAAAATCCAAAATGTACAATGAAAAGTCCAAATTTGCAAGAAAAAAGACAGAAATTCAGGAGAAAAAAGCTGAAAATTTATGTGACAAAAAAGCTGTACATTTATGAGAAAAAACATTGCAAATTTACATTAAAATGTGCAATTTTATGAGAAAAAAAAGCTGTAAATTTACGAGCAAAAAATACAATTTATGGGGAAAAGTTGCATTTTATGAGAAATAGTAGCAAATTTATGAGAAAAAAGTTGGAAATTTATCGGATAAAAGTGAATTTACAATAAATAGTCAAAAATTCATGTGAAAAATTATCAAGTCAAAGTCAACTTTATCATCAATTCTGTCATATCTACAGCACATACAGAGAAAGTCATAAAGAAGTCACAAATATACATTTAAATGTTTCAGCTTTACAAGAAAAAGTCAGAAATTTATGAGAAAAAGTTGTTGCAAATTTACAAAAAAAAAAAAGTGGAAACTAATTTTAATTTGCTCCAAAATTGTTGAGGGTGAACTTGTGTCTTGGGGGGCCTCCTAGTGGTTAAGGGGGCCTGTTGCATCCTCTGCTTCATATCCAGAAATGGCTCTGCCTTCTTTGTCTACTATGCAGCAACACTTTTTGATCTTAAAGATGCTCTATATAACCCTGGAAAACACTTATTTTTAATGACCCTTGTGGCCATTAATTCCTCTGGAATGCAAGTTAGATTTCCTCCAAAATGGAGACGGTGCCTCAGCTGAATTCATATTTTTTTTTTTTTTATGAGTACTTGCAGTGGCCCCAGCTGTAGTAAATAGTACAGAGGCATAAAGTTGATCAGCCATCCTGTGAAGATATGCTAAAGAGTTGCTGAAGCTTGGTTTAGAAGCGAGGTCATGATCAGTGAGCAGCAGTACGGTTTCATGCCAAGAAAGAGTACTACAGACGTAATGCTTGCTTGAAGAGTGTTGATGGAGAAGTGCAGAGAAGGTCAGAAGGAGTTGCACTGTGCCTTTGTGGATCTAGAGAAAGCATATGATGGGGTGCCAAGAGAGGAAGTGTGGTACTGTATGAGGAAGTCGGGAGTGGCAGAGAAGTATGTGAGGGTGGTGCAGGGCATGTATGAGGGCAGCGAGACCATCCAAAGCAATGGGCAGTGTAAGGCTAAGATGTTTTGGACAATCAAAGGCGCTTTTAAATAAAGGTCTCCACCCTGTATCATAGCAACCGCTTGACCTGTCACTCAAAGCCTGCCATCGGGGTTTTACACATTTCACTCTGAAACGCTCCACTACCTGCACTAAACCGCATCAAAGTGGTAAGACACACATCCTTCTAAGCTTTTGATGTTAAATATTGATCACGGTATCCTGTTAGCCTCAGTCTGATCGACTGGTTGCAGAGGTGCGCCGCTGCTGAGCGCTGCAGAGCTCCGAAAGTTTAGCTTTTTTTTCAACATGCAGCACCCTGAGCACAGCAACATAAAAACGCTCACCACTGACAGCGTTCCTGCACTAAGGGCATTAAACGCTGAACAGAAAACCTTCAACTTCTTTCATAAATCGGTATAAATAACCGACATGTACGCCACAAGTTTTGCTTTTTGGTCTACGCGCACATTCATTGCTAGAACTGCTATTTCTCACATTGTTGTATGTTATCATCAGGAGTTATATTGTCATTTTTAAGAGCAGTCATCCTTAATACTGAATAAGTTTAAATAAACCTACAATTATAAATGGTAAATGTGGAAGTACGTACAGTAACAGCCGATGATGCAGCTCTCCATTAGACGTGTTACACATAAACTGACAAAAAGATGTTTTAATAAAGGCCGAGCAGCCTTTAAATCAGCGTCAGCTCCATAGGGGCTCCTGCTGCACTTTTCCTAGAGCATAAATGTTAATTTGTGTATTTCCCAATGCTGAACCTGTTTCTCCGAATTGTTGTTGTATTAACTAATACTTGACTGCATTAAAATTTCTGAGTCTGACCCTCTGCCTGAGGAGATGGCTGAGGGAACACGAGGCTTGGCTCCGTTGTCAGCACAATATTCAGGGAGGGAGAATAAATGATTGTTTGCGCTTGACAAAGCTTAAGGGAAGCGAGATCTTCTGTGCTTGTGGGCGTGAAAGAGTCGAGAAGAGAAACACTAGGAGTCCATTGTTAATGCACTTGGGAATGATGATGATGATGAAACGCACTGTAAATATGGCGGCTGTAATGTAGAGGTGTGCAGAGGGGTAATTAAACCTCAATAACTCATTAACTGAAAGCAGCCAAATCTGCCTTGCAGAAATGGCCTATTAACAGAGATTTTCTCCTACAGAGAGATGCTTCACGAATTCTGGTGCAAAAATGTTAGAAAAAGCACCTGCTCCTTTACATTTTTAAAGTAATAACTTTTACATGTCCCTAATGGTATCGTTTACCATCTTCTACTGACATTAATAATATTTCAATTTGAATAATGTTTGATATAATTTGAAATCAATGATGATTGGCAACAGCCTCATATCAGTCTGCTTTTCTTTAAAGCAGCAGTTAATCAGATTTTCACCTTAAAATAATGTTTATAAAATCGTTTTGATGCTACATCAATCTTTGACCGGGTGAATGTGACTTCCCCCATAGCCTGGGCTCTGTTTTTGGCAGGAACCCTGAAAAGACTACAACTATGGTGACTGCTGTATGACTTCAGTCCCAACAGCCAATCACACAAGGCGAGTTTAGCCACCAACAACTCATCACCCTGTGGAGCGGAGGTCGATCAGCTTGGTAGACCCTCAGAGCTACCTGTTGCAGTCATCATCTAAAAAGAATGAGATCATATTTGACTATCGCACGTTTTCTTAGTTGAGAAACTGATTAAGTGAGGCCTGCAAGGCTGCTAGCGCTGCGCTAATATCACAGAGGTGCTGTTGCTTGGGAAGCAGGTGCAGGCACACTTGGAAGACTGTCGAACACGTTGTTGAGATGTTTCAGCATGTTACTCGTGTTTGAAGCCTTGCATGAAATAACAGATTTGGCAGCTTTTGAATTAGTGGCGCGGTGGCATGTAACGTCATGACGCATGCCAGGTTTTTTTTTTTAAATGTAGAAGTAGAGCTGGGCAATTTGACCTTGAATCAGGATCACAGTTAACTGATCCTTTCATGTCGGGTTTATGTTTTGTTTGTTTGTTTTTGCTTCTTGCTGCTCCCTTGCACTTCACTGACAACGCTCAAGCAATAAACTGACAAGCAATATTACACAAGAGTGTGGTATCTCATCACTGCGCTGTGTGGTGTAAATGAGCATAATATAAAGAATAGCCTATTGTCATTTCACACACAAATTAAACATTGTCCAGTGCAGAAGTGTTTGTTTACATACCTCCTGAGGGTTTGTAGGTCACATAACTTGTGACGGAAGCTAATTAGCTTGTTAGCTGCGTTGGTGAAGTCCTTTACACAGCCACGGTTGCGATACTACCAGATAGTGATTTTAAGCCTCTTATTGGGTTCGCTTGCTTTTTCTTGTCATCTTCAGATGAAATGAAGAGTCAGTCATCACGTACTATGTAGATGGAGACCACATTTGCTTTCATTACTAGCCGTTTTATTTTTTCCATCTGCTTCTGAACAGTGCTAACTGCACTTTTTCCGGGATGCGGAGTTAACTCCACGGGCACGTCTTAAAGGGGCAGTATATGAAAAGCTCTCTCTACACACACACGCACGTCAGGGAGAGAGGAAAAAAAAAAACCCAACAAAAAACCCCAACATGAACAAGATTACAGCAGTATTTACACCCAGAACTTCGGTTTTGGTTTTATTTCAGTTAATCGTCCAGTCCTACATAGAAGTGTTCAAACCCACAGCATTGATAAGAGGAAGTGATAACATCAGAGGCATACAATTCCTATGGATTGAAACATTCCCATCCCTAAAGCTGAAGTAGCTATTGCTAGTAATGCAGCACTACATGGGTTTATCTGATCTTCTGCTAGTTTAGCATCAGTGATCATTTTTAGCAGGATAAATCCAAGTGAAAAAAGAGAAGGGAGCTAAACGAGCTGATGCCATCTTTGCACAGAGACACTGATTGAAGAGATTAAAGATCAGCTTTTATTAGACTGATGTTAACTATTATTTCATGCTGAATTTGACAAAGCATTTTTTTTTTTAGGTCTACAGATATTAATGGACAGTTTATAAACACACATGGGAATGCTGGCTTCAGTTAATTTTGGGGTGATCACCCAGCCTCAGTGCATAGCATATTCAAAGATGCAATCTGGTAGTTGTAGAATCAGCATGTCTGATCTTACAGTCCTAATGTTCTCCATGTAAAAACTCTTCGTCAAATACTGTCCACGTTCTCTCATCTGAAATCTGGATGAAGAGATATGTAGTTTCATCCATGACTCCATGACTCCTGTCAGTCGAAATGTGTGTGTGTGTGGGTGGGGGGGGGGCAGTCACAGCGAGACTTTGGAATATGAGGGGAGGGCTTTGTCGCGTCCCCAGCCTTGTGAAACATTTAGCTGACCATGCTAGCATCTGTACGCCACTTCAATTCTGAGGCAGGCTGCATCTCCGAGCCTCGGAGGTATGGAAATGAGTAACAATCAAACAGCAGAGTTTAAAAGGAGACGGGCCGAAAGAACAAAGCCCCAGAAGCTCAGGTCTCCTGAGCATCTCGCCTCGGTAGGGTTTGAGTGCAGAACTTCTGGAAGCCAGCTGTCTGGTCGCCCCTGCGCATCGAGGAAAAAGATTAAAGATGCAATACGGAGCATCTTTAAAGGCGGACCACTCCCGATTCTCCCCTAGACATCCCTTCATTCCTCCCAATTACTCTGCTCCTCAGTTGTCCGGCTTTGAAGGCCTTTGACTTGTTATTGCAAATGATGGCATGGCAGGAATAGAGAGAAAGAGAGAAATGAGGGGGAGAGAGAGCAGGGGAGAGCTTGGCCACTTATGGAAAATGTGGAATATGGCCTTGTGTTCCCACGGCCACAGCGGCGTTGTCACTCGGCTTGAGTGCCTGTCGTGCAGCGGGAAAGAGAGTAGTGGTGTGTCAGATGCAGTTACCGTGGTGATACAGTAATAATATGTGGGGCTGTAATGTTGTCGAGCGTGCCCGGCTCACTCTGGTGTGGACTGATGCTGATGCTTTGCTGAATGGGTTTCTGTTTCAAAATCTGGCCTTCAGTCATCTGCTGTAGTTTAAACTCACCCCAGAATTGACAGTGACACCAATTCTCAGCTCTCTGCTGTAACGTTTCACGAAGACTGATGTTTAAGCGCAGTGTTTTTGTGAGCAGTGGGCAGCAGCATCACTGAGTTTGATCAGTGTTAAAATATTAACAACATACCAACTAGGGTTGTGTTAATTAAAAGAAATCAAGTGCTCTTTTGAACGCTGTAAGGGCTAAACATACAGAGCTAGCTGTGGAGCAAAGAACAGAGAAAACATCAAAACTAGATATATTAAACTTACTAAACTAAAATATTAATAGGTCATTAGACCAGATTAGAACAAAATCTACCAGTTTCTTGGGAGATTCTGTGGGACTGGAAATGTTGTAAAAATGTGGTGTGCGTTGATGTTATTACATTCCAAAAAGGAAAATGATTGCTCGTGTCATGTCGCATTCAAGATGCTGATTAAAGGGGTCGTTGGCTCCACTTTTTCCACATTTTAACAGCTCACACGTGTCTCAGTGAAATGTTTGTGACATATTTTGTTCACATTTTCTTTAATTTTTTTAATTCATCATCATCATCATCATCATAGCAGTCTGTCGGGGGCGACAATGACTGTTTCATTTAAGTCTGATCAGATTCCTCCACGCAGCTCTGTCCTTCGCCCTCCGCTGCCAGGAACTCCTAACCTTGTTAATCCAGGCGACATCCGAGCCAGTATGAGTTGCTCTCTGACTGACCATTTCATGAAACTGCTTGCAAAGTATTTGAGTACCGCTAGCTTTTGTTGGACTAGCGGCACATTCTTGGCAGATAGAGGTATTATCAGTGGCAAGGACAGGCCAAGACAAACTGACACTGGTATCTGTTGCAGTGACTGGCCAGATGATAGGTTTGTTTATCTCTGCTTTTTGTGTAGTGCATGTCACGGTGCACTGACTAGCAAAAGTCCACCACAGACCTTGCGACAGATGTGCTTATCTGCCAGGATGTCCAGTCTCACCCCGTGTAACTCGGAGTGGTCCACCACAGACCTGTAATTTTTTAATTATTGAAACAAATTTGTTTTGTATTTTTTTCCTGGCTTTCTTGAAACGCTCTGATTTAAAGCCTATCACAGGGATGGGCAGTGAGAGCCATTCCACTGCAGATTTTCTGTTTCACACAGCCTCTTCAGTGGGTGTTTGCACTGATGAGCTTCAAGGAGTGCTAATTAGAGAAAGCAGCTGCTGAAGAAACTGGATGGAACAGAAACCCTGCAGTGGAGTGGCCCTCCATGGCACATAGTTGTCCATCCCTGGCCAATCACTTTCAGAATGATCCTTCACCTATTCAACGCCACCCTCCCTCTTACGTCAGTTAGCCATTAGCTGACTAGCTTCTAGTCTCCTAGCTCGGATGAGCAGCGCTCTGGTTCACTGATTCACAGTCGGTAGTGTATCTCGCATCAGTCTGGCTTATCTCCCAATAATTTTGTCATGATTCCACAACAAATCGCTAGCACCGCGTGCCGGATGGCCCCCGCGATTGCCGCAACTGAGACCTGGCCCATGACCCGAGGCTGCTGGGCGAGCTACTGAGCCAAGGGATCTCAAAGGGCAGTGTTTCCTTCTGTGGGACTCCACTCTGCTCCCTCGGCTAGCTGGAAGCTGGAGTGACTATGCTGGGAGCGGAGTTGCATGGAGCCCCTGAAGATGGTAGAGGAGCTGGCCGTGAGAGTCAGCAGCCTCCAGCCAGCAGCCTCTGGTCCGACGCCATTTTGATTGCAGTGACCGGTGTGCCGGTACGGACGATCCACCAAGGAATCACAACAAAGCAACTGGGAGATGGGTCAGAGTGGTGCGAGGCGCACCGGCAAACCAGGTGGGAACAGGGATGGCTATTAGGGTGATTAATATCTGAAGAAAATAACAATATAAGCCATGCTTGGTGCGAGGCTCCTGGTACCAGTTTTAGCTCAGGGGCTAACAGGCTACCTTTAGCCACCCCTTCCATCTACATGACAGGCAGCTAGGTGGGCCAATAATAGAGCAGTGGGCGGGTCTCAAAGATGCCGGTGGGATGGCTTTTTTAATCTTGACGTATAAGATTTACCCAGAAGAGTCGAAAACGTTTCTTGCATTTCTTGGGAGAGAAAAACAAGACAAAGGCTGTGTGTTTTTTTAAGAGAATTGACTATTTTGAAAATTTTTTGATAATTACGTGACCAATAGATTCATTTCAGACAGTTAAAACCTACAAACACACCATTTTTCAGTCAATGACCCCTTTAAAAAGCACGATTGTTTTGCAGTTGTACCTTATAGAACCTGCATGAAATATCTCTCCAAAACACAAAATGTTTTGAGGTTTCAGCAACGGTAAAAGATGGAGACTTATGGTTTTGGCCAGACTTATTGGAATATGAAGTTGCATGAGCATTTCCACTGTGGTATCTCTTGTTGCAGTAGTCTTAGGGTGCTTTCACACCTAACCTGTTTTGTCTGGACTTTCTGACTTTTCAGTTTGGTTCGAACCAAAAGGTGTGAAACCTCCCTGGGCCAAAGAGCCGAAACTTGGTTGGACAAAAAGAGGTCTGGTTTGTTTAGAGAGTGAAAACAGTTTTCAGAAAGGTTTGGACTTTCAAACCAAACACAGGAAGTTAAGGCAGCTGATAAGAGAGGAGAAATATGGCCGTTAGTGCCATAAATAATCACTTGAAAATAAAAAATTCAGAAACTTGCCAGATATTTTCAGAGAGAATGTGACAGAGATTTTGAAAGACGAAAAATGGTCGAGCAATGCCACCTGAAAATCATCACAGCTGATGAGAAGACAAGCGTCCTTTTTAATGAAGACCTGGATACTCTACCCTCAATAAACTAATTCACTGACTAGTATGATGGAATTTCAGCTTAAAGTGTGGCTACTGATGTGGTCAGAGCTGCAGAAAACACCTTCAAGGGTGAGTAGCATGTTTGCTAACTACCAGTCTGTGCTAACAACACAAGTGTTGTCATGATAACAAGACAGCAGTGCATCATGTAGAGTTGTTTAGTTCATTTGGAAAAGGAGGAGTGGGAAACCTAACTTAACCAGACAAAATGTAGACAGTGTAACAAAAATATGAACCTTGGTTCAGACCAGACCACAGTAAACCATTTAAGAATAGTGTGTTAAAATATAAAAGGTCACATTTGAGATGCTGACAAATAAAAAAATATTAGAATCAAATTGCGAAACAAACTCATATATATATATTTTTTTTTTTTGCATTTGATAAATTGCGCAGTAGCCTGGTGGAGCACCCACAATTTCGTTGTACTGTGCAACTGTACAATGACAATAAAGCCTGTTCTATTCTATTCTGTTCTATTTTCCAAAAGGAGGGGAAAAAATCAAATCAAATCACCCTTATTGTCATTCAACCGTACAACCAATCATGTACAGCAGAACGAGATTGTGCTTTACCTATCTACAGTGTAATTCACACACACCCCAAGTGCAGAATCAGAGGGCCGCTGCCATGCAAGGCGCCGCCACAGAGTTCCCTCCTCCATTCCATTTATTGCTGAGCACCAAGCTGGACGGCAGGAAGTTCCACTTTTATATGGTCTTCGGCATGACCCGGCCGGGATTTGAACCCCTGCCTCCCGGGTGTGGGGCGGATGCTCTACCAACTGAGCCACCACTCCGGTAAAAGAAGAAAATAAAACCATATTTGTGTTTTGTAGACATGATGTTACAGTTTTGGGTGTGTGTGTGTCACGATCTGAGCATGGCGGGATCCCGCCGTGCTCGGTCTCTTTACCTTTTTTTAAATTTGTATGCCGTTGTATTTTTGAGTTCTTTTTCCTGTTATTTTATCTTTGGTTAATTTTCACTAATCCTGTATTGTTTCTTAGTATGAATTATTTTCCCGTTGCATTTATTGTAGTGTTGTTGTTTATATGTTTGGGTTTATTTGTCTTTGTTATCTCATTGTATTTATATTCTGTTGTATCTTCTCTCTTCCTGGGGCTGCAACTGTCAGTAGTGCTTCTGGGTTTTTTGTTCCGTGTGGGTGGTGCTCCTGTCAGCTGTCAGTCCCGGCTCTCCCTCTCATTGCTCCCAGCTGAACCCAGTTGCAATCATTGTTACCTTCTGCCCACTCATGTGACCCACACATGTCATCACTTGTGTGATTTGTTTCTGACCCTATATAAGATAAGATAAGATAAACTTTATTGTCCCTCAAGGGGAAATTTGTCTTGGGCTTGTCACCCGTGCTGCAACCACACAATCCACACATACACAATGGATGTAGTACATAATGAATGAAATAAAACCCAGTAAATAATACAAGTACATACATACATAAATACATAACAGCAGTCATTAAGAACATGAGTTATCAGTGTCCCTGACCTATTTATCTGAGTTTAAAAGTTTTACTGATGTCGGGATAAATGAGTTCTTGTATCTATTGAACCTGCACTTGGGGACTCTGTATCTCCTCCCTGAGGGCAGCCGCACATATTCACTGTTTAGTACATGGCTCATGTCACTGATTATTTTTTGAGCTTGTCTACAGGCTGCCTGGTCATGTAAGATCTGCATGGGTAAATACTCTTTAACTCCAATAATTTTCCATGCTGTATGAATTAAACGCAACACTCTGTTCTTAAGTTTCACAGAGAGGTTGCCAAACCAAGCTGTAATGCTGTATCTAATACAGCTCTCCAACACAGCCTGGTAAAATATTAACATAATCCTTTTATCAACGCCATGTATTCTTAATCTACGCAAGAAATGCAGCCGCTGTTGTAGTCTACTACAGAGGTAATCAATATGTGTGCTCCAGGTTAATGAATTCTCAATAAATACTCCCAAATATTTATAGGAACTAGCCTGTGTTATAGTGTGGCTGTGGATGGCCACAGGCCTGTGGTCACCAACTCCCCGAGGGTCAAACACCATCTCCTTTGTTTTATCAGTATTCAAAATGAGATGGCTGTCATCACACCATTTGACAAACCTCTGAATTTCTATAAAATAGCTTGACAGATCACGAGTCTTTTGAAGTAGTGATAAAATAGCAGTGTCATCAGAAAATTTAATAATTTGATTGCCTGGATAGACACTTCTGCACTCATCAGTGTACAAGGTGAACAAAAATGGTGAACTAACACAGCCTTGGGGAGCTCCTGTGCTGAGGGTTCTGGATTTAGATAAAGTTCCATTTACACTAACTTGCACTACTCATCCTCTTCTCCACCAGAACCCATTCCCTGTTCTGGTGAGTTTTGTTTCCATTCATTCGTGCGTAAGTTGCTTTATTATCTGTTTGGACTTTTTTTTTGGTGCACTGTTTGGGACTTTGTGCCTTTGTTAATAAATGCCACAAACTACAGCTCAGCATCTGGATCTTCCTCTCTGCCCCTCGGGGCAATTTATGACAGAAGACTCCGGCAGTAAGAGACCCAGCTGCTGTGGTTTGTGTTTTTTTTTGTTTTTTTGTTTCACTCACCTGTTTGTGGAGCTCATCATGTCCCCAGTACGCTGACCTCCAGCACTCAAAGGGAGATCGGCAGCTGGATCCCCGAGCCTGGAGGAGGAATGGACCGCCAAATTCATCCAGGGCTTTGTGGATGAAGCGCTTGCCTCCCACAGCCCAAAGAAGATCTGGGAGAAAGTGAATTCAGTGACCGTTATTGTCGAGGCGCACCCTGGGTTGTGGAGGTTCCCCCAATTTGCGGATCTGCTGGCTACACTCTCCGTCCTGCAGCAGTCGTTCCCCGGGCTGATGTGGGGGCCACCTCCAGCAAGCCCGAAGATGACACAGAAGCACGCTCCACGACAGATGCTCCACCTCTAGTTTGCCTATTCCTGCTCCTGCTCTATCTGCTCCATGACGCTGCCATCCAGCTCCAGACCGTCAGAGGAATACCGCCACCTCTCAGGCAGCAGTTTCCCCTTTGCTGAGGCAGAAGACTCCCGCAGCAGTGCCCTCCTTGTGTTTTTCCTCTCTGGCTGTTTCGTCAGCTTCCTCCTTCTCCGCAGCTGCTGTTTCCCGTTTCTCCTTGACGTTCCCTCCTGCTGCTGAGGGGTTGACTGTTTCCTCCCCGGCTCTGCCCGTCACTGTGGCTGCAGGGGCGGCTCCTCAAGGGTTCCCTGGGGGGCCCTCTTCTACTGAAGTCACAGAGAGGGCTGATCCCCAACCTGCTACAGCAGAAGACATCACAGCCCAGGAGTTCAGGCAAGTGGTTTTTCCCTCTCATTCAATGAGCATAATTATCTTGCTTGACACCTGACTGTGAGGCTCAGATTAGGCAGTCTTCTGAGTCCTCACCATCTGCTGCAGCTCTAGACTGTTCACCTGCTCTCTCCGTGTCTCCTCCTTTCCCCCCTGAGTGTCCGCTGGCCCCAGGACTGAGCCGCCGGATGATGGAGGAGCCTGCGGCTCTGGAGGACCTGGCCCCAGCCCCTCAGCCACAGTTTGGATGGAGGGAGAGTGCTGCAACCGAGCTGAAGCCTGTGCCAATGATGGAGCGTCCCCTGGCCTCAGCAGAACAGGATCCAACATCAGCAAGAAGCCGACCTCCTGTGTTCACGTCGGGCGAGCCACCTGCGTGGGTCACATTGCTGGGGGTCCCAGGACTGCATCGACCACCATGCCTGCTGCTGGGGCCGCTACAGCAGAGTCTGAGCTGGACCTCCAGAGGGCTGGGCCCCCAGGAGTCGTCGTCTGGCTCAACGGAGTCCTGCCTGATGCCGTTGTGGTTCCCTCTCCTCTGCCCGAGTCTGTTGTGGTTTTCCCAACTCCACTGTCTTTTTCCTCATTGGTCTTCCCCGTGAGGCAGCCGCCTCCTGGGCCACCCCTGCTGTTTAGGTGGCTAAAAAACTCTGGCCGACCGCCTGACAGACTGTGCCACTGGGTTGGGTGGCCCACATTCTCTGGCAGACCACCCGACTCTTACCACTATGCCATCTGTCAGGTCTGGGACTTTATTCAGCCACCTGAACTGTCTAATTCTTTAGTCCAGGGGGCCTAAGTGCCTGGTCCTGTGTGGGTGTGGGTCCTGAGCGGGGCCTTTGTTTTTTTTGTTTTGTTTCCTCTTAGTTTGGGGTTTGCTGGGGTGTGTGTTTTGAGAATTTTGCTTATTACCTCTGGTTTGTTTCAGTCCCTCCATGCCTGAGTCCCCCTCCTCCTGCCCGGGGTGGGGGTTGTTTTCGTGTTGGGGTGGGTTTTTTGTGTGTGTGGGGGGTCCTTTTCTTTTGATGTTAACCCAGGTGTCTGGTATCCACCCCTTGAGCAGGAAGGGGGGGACTCTGTCACGATCTGAGCACGGGGGATCCCGCTGTGCTTGGTCTCTTTACCTTTTTTCATATTTGTATGGTGTTGTATTTTTGAGTTCTTATTCCTGTTATTTTATCTTTGGTTAATTTTCATTAATCCTGTATTGTTTCTTAGTATGAATTATTTTCCCCTTGTGTTCATTGTAGTGTTGTTGTTTCTATGTTTGGGTTTATTTGTCTTTGTTATCTCATTGTACTTATAGTCTGTTGTATCTTCTCTCTTCATGAGGCTGCAGCTGTCAGAAGCACTTCTGGGTTTTTGCTCCATCTGGGCAGTGCTCCTGTCAGCTGTCAGTTCCAGCTCTCCCTCTCATTGCTCCCAGCTAATCCCAGTTGCAATCATTGTTACCTTCTGCCCACTCATGTGACCCACACCTGTCATCACTTGTGTGATTTGTTTCTGACCCTATTTAAGTGCTGTTATTTTCATTTCTCCTTGCCGGAGTCTTAAGTTACTCATCCTCTTCTCCACCAGAACCCATTCCCTGTTCTGGTGAGTTTTGTTTCCATTCATTTGTGCGTAAGTTGCTTTATTATCTGTTTGGACTTTTTTTTTTGGTGCACTGTTTGGGACTTTGTGCTTTTGTTAATAAACGCCACAAACTACAGTTCAGCATCTGGGTCTTCCCAGATGTATATGTACAGTTTGTATTTGTATGAAGATGGAAGGAGTAGCGGTAGTGAAAATAGATGAATTTAAATACCTGGGGTTAACCATCCAAAGCAATGGAAAATGCACAAGAGAGGTGACAAGGAGAGTGCAGGAAGGGCAGAGTGGGTGGAGACGAGTCTTGGGGTGATTTAAACCTAAATCACTAATGTAAAAAATTCAATTTGTTTATATATATGTATTTGCTGTATATGCTTTTATCATTTTCACCATTTGTGTGATTTACATTAGGCCGGCTTATCTTAAGGTTAAGATAAGATAAGATAAGATAAGCCTTTATTAGTCCCACAACGGGGAAATTCCAGGATTGCAACAGCACGGGATAGCAACACTCAGAGCATAACAATCAGAAGGCAAGAAAAAAAAACAAGCAAGCAAGAGCAGCTAATAAACATATGTACGTATTACTATAAATATATATATATACACACACACACAGACACACAGTGCAGAGCATTGTAGCTGGATGGCTGTATCGTATCCTGCTATAGACAGTGGCTCCCGTCCACCGGCTCAGGAGACATTTAGGACGATCTGTGTGTCCGTGATATAAGTGGGGTGAAAAAAAAGACGGATCAAAAGAGAGAGGAAGGGGAAAAAGACTCGGAATCGAGCCGCTGTTGCAAACGGCAGCCGCACTGACTGCAGCTGCATCACCCTAGCTCATTAAAGGAACAAACACTACCTCTTGAGTGGGGATTTCTTTAGTTAATCTCTCTCTAAACACAAATGTGGAATACAAACTCAAATACCAACACCGGTATTTCAGTTTTCTACTGTGAGCTTCAGTATCATTTAATTACTACTGCTAAATATTCTCATAACTGTTATTGTCACTTCTTGTCTTTCTCCAGTAATAAAAATGAGCTTCATCACATTTTGCCTCCTCCTTAGAATGTAAGAAAAAAGTAGTTGTTTACGGTGAAGGAAACAACTACTTTTTTCTTACATTCTAAGGAGGAGGCAAATGTGATGAAGCTCATTTTTATTACTGGAGAAAGACAAGAAAGTGACAATAACAGTTATGAGAATATTTAGCAGTATTAAATGATACTGAAGCTCACAGTAGAAAAACTGAAATACCGGTGTTGGTATTTGAGTTTGTATTCCACATTTGTGTTTAGAGAGAGATTAACTAAAGAAATCCCACTCAAGAGGTAGTGTTTGTTCCTTTAATGAGCAGGGTGATGCAGCTGCAGTCAGTGGCAGTGTGGCGGTCAGCTAAGAGTGTGCAGCGTTGTAGTTGTGCTTGCACCGAGGAAGGTGTGAGAGAATGCAGCTCCGCTACAAAGCCATGCAAACAGCAGCTAAACAGTGAGGAGATGCTGACCAGGATGAGAAAAGCAGCTGTCATTTAATACTGAGAGACATATTTTTTATGGTAAGATGCTGCTGTGAAATAACAATAAATTACTGACGGCTTTATTTACCAGCCGTTCATTATGACTTTCATGGAAAATAGCTTGTATATCTCATTTTGAACCCAGTTACCTGATTAGTTGCAGCACAGCTCTAAGCACTGGGTCACTTTTGATTCTTTAAATAAGTTAAAAAAAGAAACCCATCAGAGCCAGAGTTATAAACAAGCAGGTTTACGAGCCATCGTATTGCTTCTTTCAGCTCAAATGATCGTCTCCACACGAGGCTTTTCCTGGGAAGGATGTTGGGTGTGAGTCGATGGCGACTGTACCTCCACGAATGAAACATAAGTCATTTTAATGAGGCAAAACTGTGTCTTCTGCTACTTTACATTGTGTCACATCATTAAAACTGTGTTGGGTGAAGCATGCGTGTTATCGTACCATGTGGCGAAGCATGGGCTTTTATGCCTTATCCGTTATGGTTTGCCATCTGTGAGCGCTCACAGGTATTTTTTCCCTTTTACTCCAACTGACTATTGCTAATGAAATAATAATTATCCTCACTTCGTTTCACCAGAGAGCTGCAGCTGGTGGACGGCCAGAAATATTTCATCCGTTTGTTTATGCATATGGAGACGTAGTGCAGGATGGATAAAAGGGTTCATGCTGTTAGCTTAAACTGAATACGAATTTAAATAGCCGCAGTTAAGCTGCTGCATGCATATAAATGATGAGCCGCCAATTTATATTTTGGTGAGTCGCTGACTTTTTTCTCAAAGTAAACAAATCTGCATTGCAGCTCACATACACACATGAACTCGGAACTGGTTGTCCTTCTCCACGTGCACCGTACAGGGGCCTGGGTAATAACCAGTAGGTGATCTGAGGGGGGATGCTATCCCCCGAGCCAGAATTAAGCCCCCTTGTTAACCTGACATCCCCCCATCCCCATTCATAACTGAACCACCAATTCTAAGCAGAAATGCAAAAAAAAAAAAATAATCTTATAAATTCGCAACGTTTTTCTCATAAATTTGTGGCTTTTTTCATAAATTTGCAACTTTTTCACAAAAATTGCAACTTTTCTCAAAATATTGCAACTTTTTCATCATAAATTTGCAACTTTTTTCCTAATAGAATTGCTACTTTTTTCTCATAAATCTGCATCTTTTTCTCATACATTTGCAACTTTTTTCTTGAAATGGCAACTTTTTGTTCTCATAAATTTGCAACTTTTTCTCATACATTTCAAACTTTTTTCTCAAGAAATTGCAACACATCATTAGAAATTTGTGACTTCTTTGCCAAATTGAAACTTTTTCCTGTAAAATTTGCAATTTTCATCTGGATGTCTGTTAAATTTTATGCTGTGTAATTAAATTATAGTTTGTGACTTGTTCATTGTAAATTAGCATCTTTTATCATGTCTTTGGACCTTTATTCTTGCAAATTTGTACCTAATTTACGTTTATATATTTATACATTATGCTACATTTGTGAATACCCCCATCTCCTATGTTAAAAAATAACAGCTCACCTACTGGGTACAGCATGCAGCATTCACATCCCCTGGCGCCAAATAAAGGCTGGAGAGAAAAGCGTGGGAGAATGACCCACATTCGGCAGAAGGAGCCCCATCCCCAGCGGCTAGATGGCTCCTCACTCCTCGTAGAGCGAATGCGGCAGTCTCCCTGACCTCAGCCTCTGCTTCCTGCCAGCTCTGCGGTCTCGCTCCGCTCCGTGTCCCACATGTCGCCGTCGCTGTCAGTAGTGTCAGCAACCTCTCACCATGTTCAGATCATATGACCTGAGAGGTGATGCGTGCACCAAGGGCCATCTTGTCAGTGTGCAGAGTGACACTGAAAACTGTTTATCAGCCACTCATCTCAGATGAAAGCAGAAAAGGTTGAGACAGGGAAACAAAAACTCAACTTTTTGCGTCTGTGTTTCCACTTTCAAACTGGCAAAGCTTTTTCCACTGCACCATCACTATTAGCTTATCTGCTGCTGGAGTCCATTCTTTGTTCTTTATCTTCTGTCTCAACTGTGGAAACATTATTTGAGGTCGGGCAGCAGGGGGGAAGTATTTACCATCCTGAACTTTAATGTGTGTAGATCTCCTCTTAAAGTCCTTTGACACAAATCTTAAAAGCGGGATACACTCAATGTGCCAAGTTTTTAATGAAATGAGCTGTTTTAAGCCCGAGTTAGTTTTTTTTTAATGATTAGAGAAACCTGCATGAGTCAGCTCTCTGGTGTCAGGGGAGGTGCAGATATTTATGCAGGTTATTCCACCGCTTGGTTATCACCAAAGTAATTCAACCCCTTTCTGACTGTGAATTGTCAAGTGGGGTAACTTTTTGATTTGGTAATTTCTGCTTATTCGCTTGAAAGAGTTTCCCTTTAAAATCTTCGGAGGTCTTCTTTGTTCTGCTTGCCACGTTGCTGGACATTTTGAGAGTTCTGAAACAAACTCTGACCTGAACACAAGCAATTAAATCAGACCAACTCAAGACAAACCCACAAAGTTTACCTGGGCCAAGAACACAGCAGTTATTCCATTGTGGTTTTACACATCATTTGGGGAACTCTGAAGCAAGCACTATAAGCATGTCCGGTGTTTTTGCCTTAAAGGGGATAGAGATAACATTGTTGCCTCCTGGTTGTTGTACTCACTCTGACCCCAGTATGGTTATCAAGTTAAGACACATATTCATAAGTCACAGGTATCCGGCACAGTTTACAGTATCTGGCAGTCCCTGAGCTTTCTGACAAATGACGACATGTGATATCAACCTAGCTTTGCAATTGGCTTTGAGATCATTTTGCACCTTTCTAAAAGTTCTTTTGAAGATTTATTTTTAGGCCCGACATCCATCTGTTCGTTCATATGTCACAGGAATCCCTTCTCCTTCTAGGGAATTGCCTCGATGGTCACCAAACTCACTCACAATGATCCTCAGGTGGGTCTGCATCAACGTTGTGCTCTGGGTCAAGGTTGGTGTTATAGGTCAGGTGATCTGGGCATTTATGATTTCTTGAAAATCATTATCCCTAGGTAATTTCCCCAGCGTTCGGCAAAGTCATGCACAATGATCCTTAGTGGTCTGCATCTAGGTTATGGTCAAGGTCAACGGTCACAATGTCTTAGTACTCTTGGAGTGATTTCATCAGGCTAGAATGAGCTGCTGTTTCACTGACAGTTTGATCATGAAAATGTTGTCAATATGACCTTCATGATTAGGTTTTAGTATAAACCTCTTAAGCACCAGGCCTATTTTTGTAGATCCTGGTCAAAAATAGCATGGCCAAAATTAATTGAGTATATCTGAGCAACAACAAGGTTTATTTCTTTTTTTGTATAATCTTGGTATCATAATAAAGGAAACACTTGTGAGATTATTTCAGAGATGTAAGAATCACCGTATATGCTACTGGGTCAGAGTAAATGAAGATCTACCTATTATTATGTAATTTTAATTGACTTTAAATTTATCACTGTGGGGAGCGTGAAATAAAGAGACTGAATTATTTCTCAATTCAGGTTTAATGCAGATTTCACATCCCCAGCTTTCTCTCAAGACAAGAAGAGAGTGAGCTGCATAAAAACCCCCACCTTTATACATGTAACATCAGAGGCAGAATCACACAATGTCGTCAAAATCTCCCATTGACAATAATTCTCCCCCCGAGTCCTTTCGTCTTCCGTCTGACTCCAGGAGGTCAGGAAATCCTTTCAGAGTCTTATCACGGCACCTCCGTCCTCCTGCCATTATCCCCAGGCGGTCCAGACGTATTGTTCCATCCAAGACGTGAGGTCAATCAACACATGCAGACCTAAGCATCTTCCTTGTGCTTATACATATGTAGTCAAAAATATTTGAGCCACATAACCCCCCCCCCCCAAACGTCGAAAAATGGACAATACAGCATAGTTCACACAACATGATAAAATCAACAGCATAGTCTACACACTATGATAAAATTACACATCAGTCTGTACGCCGTCTGGGCTTCAAACGTCTTCCAAACTTGCTGTAAGCAGGCTTCGCAGCCTTTGTGGCACCGTCCTGCAGTGAATCTGCTAACTGAGGAAGAGAATGATTATTTGATCCCTGCGGGGGCTCCAGGACATGCTCCCTGGGGGTCTGCCACGTCGAGGTGCCCTCGCCACCCGTACAGACTCATCGTTCATCACAAAAGCAGGCTTTAGTCTGTCAATACTAACTGTCTCCTTTCTGTCTCCCAAATCTAGCACAAAATGTTTGTCACCTGTTTCCAGCACCCTAAATGGACCATCGTATGGCGGGCGCAGGCTTGCTCGCAGAGCCTCGTGCCTGACAAAAACAAACTCGGCATTTTTTAAAGCTTTGGGAACAAAAACACGCGGAAAAGTGTGATGAACGGGGCCCGGGAGCATGTCTGCTCCTGTGCCGATCAGTGGTCCCAGAGCCGGGGGGCGCCCCGGCGCTGGATGCTCCGGTAGGAACTCACCGGGCAGTCTGAGAGGCTGCGCAAAAACCAACTCCGCTGGGGAGGCATTTAAGTCCTCCTTGGGTGCAGAACGCAACCCCAATGAAACCCATGGTAGTTTGTTTACCCAATCTGCATCCGTAAGCGACGCTCTGAGGGCTGTCTTCAAAGACCTATGAAAACGCTCGCATAAACCATTAGCCTGGGGGTGGTAAGCGGTAGTGCGGTGAATTGTCGCCCCTAAGCTGCTGGCCATCGCTGACCAAAGCTCAGACACAAATTGAGGTCCTCTGTCGGACGTAATATCCAACGGAACCCCGAAACGCGCTACCCAGGCCGTCAAAAATGCGCAGGCCACCTCTGCAGCCGTGGTCGATGCCAGTGTGACCACTTCCGGCCAGCGTGTGGTTCGGTCCACCATTGTCAAAAGATGTGTGAACCCCTGCGACGACGGTAGGGGGCCCACGAGGTCAACATGCACATGGTCAAATCTCTTGGCCGGGATGTGGAACGGTTCTAAGGGGGCTTTTGTGTGCTTGTGAATTTTGGCCCGCTGGCAAGCCATGCAGGTCCTTGCCCACTCTTTCACGTGCTTGCGCAGGCTCGGCCAAACAAACTTCTCCGCTACCATTTTCACAGAAGCGCGCACCCCCGGGTGAGCCAGGGAGTGAACCGAGTCAAAAACGCAGCGGCGCCACGCGGCCGGTACTACCGGGCGCAGCCGCCCGGTAGATACATCGCAGATTAGGGGGGGCATACCGGTTTGCAAACTCCTGCTCTCCAGCCTTAACCCTGTTGGTCCAGACTGGAGCGCGCACACGTCCGCATCTCTACTCTGCTCCGCTGTCATGGCTGCATAATCTATCCCCATGTGAACTGAGGCCGCTTGCGCTTCCGCGCGGCTATTTTGCCCTGCGGCCGCGGTAGTATAATCTACCCCTGCGCGGACTGGTGCTGTTACCGCGCGGGAGAGGCAGTCTGCCACTACATTGAGTTTACCCGCTACGTGCTGAATATCAGTAGTAAATTCGTAAATTGCGGCCAACTGCCTCTGCTGCCGGCCCGACCATGGTTCCGAAATTTTGGCCATCGCAAAAGTGAGCGGCTTGTGGTCGACAAACGCGGTGAAACGCCGACCTTCCAGCCAGAACTGGAAATGGCGAATGGCTAAGTGGAGCACTAACAGCTCCCTGTCAAACGCGCTGTATTTCCGCTTGGCTTCGCACAAGGATCTGCTGAAGAAGGCCAGCGGCTGCCAAACCCTGGCAACATGCTGCTCCACAACCGCCCCATGGCCAAATCTGACGTGTCAGTGGTGAGCGCTATACGGGCCGTTGGGTCTGGGTGAGCTAGCAGTGCAGCGTCTGCAAGGGCTTTTTTCGCCTCCGCGAATGCGCGCTCCCGTTCCGGGGACCAATCGATCGTATTGGATGGTTTTGATTTTTAAGCGCGGCATATAATGGTTGCATGAGCTGCGCTGCGTGGGGTTAGAAACGGTTATAAAAATTTACCATTCCTAAAAACTCCTGTAGTGCTTTGACCGTTTGTGGACGGGGAAACTCCGCCACTGTGCGCACCTTATCTGGTAGCGGAACCGCCCCTTCTGGGGAAACGCGGTGCCCCAAAAACTCGATCTGCGCCACGCCGAACTGGCACTTGGCTGGATTAATTATTAACCCGTGCTCTCCCAACCTCCGAAAAACTGCTGTGAGGTGTTTTTCGTGTTCCTCCTCGGAAGTGCTGGCGACTAAAATGTCGCTGAGGTAGACGAACACAAAGGGGAGATCGCGTAACACAGCATCCATCATGCGTTGGAAGGTTTGCGCAGCGCCTTTGAGACCAAACGGCATGCGTAAAAATTCAAAAAGTCCAAACGGGGTTATTACCGCTGTTTTGGGAATGTCCTCGGCTCGGACTGGGACCTGATGATAGCCGCGGACCAGGTCTATTTTAGAAAAAAATGCGCGCCCCCGCTAGATGCACCGAAAAATCCTGGATGTGTGGGATTGGGTAGCGGTCATGCGCTGTGACATTGTTTAACCTGCGGTAATCACCACAAGGTCTCCACGAGCCGTCAGCTTTAGGGACCATATGCAGTGGGGAGGCCCATGGGCTCTTCGAACGGTGAATAATGCCCAGCCTTTCCAGGTTGGCAACTCCTCGCGCGCTATGGAGAGTTTAGCTGCATCCAAACGCCGAGCTTTCGCGAAGACGGGTGGGCCAGCTGTGGTGATAAAGTGCTCCACCCCGTGTTTCACAACTGTTGCCGAAAATGTGGGAACTGTGAGCGCTGGAAATTGGGTGAGGAGTGTGTGGAACTTACCGCCTGCTGTGGCGACGTTGGTCTGCACTGGTGGCGGGGACACTCGAGCTGCGCAAGGGATGGAATAAAAAGAGAGTGCATTAACCAGCCGCCTATTGGCAAGATCAACTAACAAACCATGTGAGCACAGAAAATCAGCACCTAACATGTTGAAACTCACCGCCGCTATAATAAAAGTCCATTCATAAGAGCGGCCGTGCAAGGACAGAAGCAGAGTCCTTTCTCCGAAGGTCTTGATGCTCGAGCCGTTCACCGCCGTTGCCCCGTCACCACGGGGGCCTGCCAGCCGGTCAGCATAGGTCGGGGTGATGAAACTCACTTGGGCTCCGGTGTCCACAAGGAAGTGCCGCCCAGAGCTCGCATCCGTGAGGTAGAGCAGCTTATTTCGTTCGCTGAGAGCCGAAGCTGCTAACGACTCCCGGTTCTGGCGTTTCCCGAGGACTTGAAGTGGCACGGCGGCACACATCTGTGCGCCTTCTCTGCGAAGCGCCGATGGTAAAAGCGGAGGCCATCTCCTCCGCTGCGTCGGGACTGCGCCGCTGCCATCGTTGGTGGGATTGGTTCCGCTGTTTCCGGCTCATCGCTGCTCCCGGTCGCCGCACCGAGGTCTGCCGCTACCGCGGTGGCCGTCTGCTCACCGCAGGAGTCGAGGAGCCGCTGCGCCTCTCGGGCCAGCGCATGGAAGTCCCGCTGGGTCACACAACGCATGCTGGACAGGGTCCCTCTCATCTGCATCGGGAGGTTTCTCAGGAAGATGTGCTTGAACAGGAAATCGTCGTTGTCTGTGTCCCTCAGCTGCAGCATGTCTTCCATCAGGTCGACTGGCCTGCGTCCTCCCCGGTCGTGCAGAGCCAGGAGTCTTCTAGCCCTCTCCTCGGCTGAGGGCGTGAAACACTGGATGAGGGCAGCCTTCAGCTCGCCGTATTTGTCGTCAGCGGGCAGCTGCTGTACCAGGCTCTGCACGCATCGCGCTGTGCGGTTGTCGAGCTTGGCGATGACGTGGTAGAACTTTGTGTCATCCGCCGTTATTCCCCCGAGTGCAAACTGTGCTTCGGCTTGAAGGAACCACGAGTCCGGGTTGTCCTGCCAGAACTCTGGTAGCTTGATCGAGACGGCGCTCGCTCGGGCGGTCTCCGACGAGTCTGGTTCGGGGGAATCGCTTCTAGGCATTTCACGTTTTGGTCACCAATGTGGGGAGCGTGAAATAAAGAGACTGAATTATTTCTCAATTCAGGTTTAATGCAGATTTCACATCCCCAGCTTTCTCTCAAGACAAGAAGAGAGTGAGCTGCATAAAAACCCCCACCTTTATACATGTAACATCAGAGGCAGAATCACACAATGTCGTCAAAATCCCCCATTGACAATAATTCTCCCCCCGAGTCCTTTCGTCTTCCGTCTGACTCCAGGAGGTCAGGAAGTCCTTTCAGAGTCTTATCACGGCACCTCTGTCCTCCTGCCATTATCCCCAGGCGGTCCAGACGTATTGTTCCATCCAAGACGTGAGGTCAATCAACACATGCAGACCTAAGCATCTTCCTTGTGCTTATACATATGTAGTCAAAAATATTTGAGCCGCAATCACCTTCAATGTAATCTGTCAAATGACAGACAGCTTTCAGAATTTTCAGTCATTGCTGAAAAAAAATCTGTCAATGAAGGACAATTTTCGGTTAACACAACCTCTGTTGAGCAGTGATGTCAGGCCCCAAATTTAGGGGCTCTGGTGCTTATGAGCTACATCTACATGCTGACACCAAAAAGTAAACCAAAAACTGGAACTTCCAGTATTTAAATGAGAGAGTGATATTCTGCCAACACTGGTAGTGAGAGTAGCAGATGGCATTGCCGGACAAAACGTGGTGTCAAAAGTTGAATTTTTTTTTTTTTTAACTTTTTCAGCTTACTGCAGTGACAAGAACAAACTAGAAATTGTTGTTCTTGGGTCAACAAGCGGGTCATCCTTTGTGACATTAATAAATAAAATGCAGTTTGGAGAGGTATTGGAACTGGGCTTAACATTCCTGTATGTTAACATTTATTGTTTATTGCAATGTGGTACCCAAATTGAAAGCCAGATGTAAAAGAATCACCAATTCCTGTGAAACGTGAATGGGGAAAAACTGTCACATGAAAGTTTAGTTTCCACATGATAGGGTGCCAAGAGAGGAAGTTCTTTTTTTTAATACGGTGGAGTGGGGACAGCTTGGTGGTGAAGTGGTTAGCACTGTGGCAGCACAGCAACTCACCCTTAGTCGGGGGATCCTGGGTTCGATCCCAGCCCCCCGACCAACAGTGATCTGTGTGGAGTTTGCATGTTCTTCCTGTGTCTGCGTGGGTTTACTCTGGGATTTCTCCGGTTTCCTCCCACATGCCAAAAACATGCAAGTTAGGTTAATTAGCGTCAAACTGGGGATTCTAAATTGTCCTTAGGTATGACTGTGAGAGTGAATGGTTGTCTGTCTCTCTGTGTTGGCCCTACGATGGACTGGCAATCTGTCCAGGTTGTACCCTGCCTCTTGCCCAAAGATGCTGGGATAGGCTCTAGCCCCCCCGCGACCCAAAAAGGATTAAGCGGAAGAAGATGGATGGATGGATGGATGAAGTCAGGAGTGGCAGAGAAGTATTTGAGGGGGGTGCAGGGCATGCATGAGGACAGTGAGAGGGTGGTAGGTGTGCTGTAGGAGTAACAGATGGATTTAAGGTGGAGATGGGAATACATCAGAGATCGTCTCTGGGTCCTTTGCTGTTTGCCGTGGTGATGGACAGACTGACAGGAAAGGAAGTCAGGCAGGAGTCTCGGTGGACTGATGTCTATAGGGAGCAGGTGCCGTCTCATGTTTATTTTGGTTTAGTAAAAAAAGTCCATAGGAACTGTGTCACATTTTATTATTATATCATATTTTCCTTTGATAGTTTGTTCAGTGGGAAGGTTTACTATGTATAGTAGCTTATTGATATGCTCACACACAGCAGATCTCAGTTGACCAGAAGTCTGCTGGTCTGACAGATGGATAAACACAGACAGACCAAAGGATTCTCTGTGCCCCCCCCACCCCACACACACTTTTTTTCAGCGCATATTTGAATATTGCTCGATGCTCCTGCAGAGTTCTGGTTTTTAGACGGAGCCTGTAAGACAAATTGACAGAAGCTCAGTGCTCCTCATTTCCTTGGCCTGGTGAGTAATCAAACAAGCAGTGGGCTCAGGTATGAAAAGGGTGTTTTTCATTTCACTGCACAGGCTTATGTTAACTGTCTTATCTTTGTAAATTCACTTCCCTGAGCTTTAAACGGAAAGTGCTTTAAATCTTTCGATCACCAAATGTGTTTGTTCCCTTCCCAAACACATTTCATTGTTCTCATCTGGACAGGTTTATGCTTGGTGTTAGCTGCCCAGAAATTGTGTTTGGTTGTGCTGCAGCAAAAGTGGTGAAATATTGTATTGTCACTTGGGGAGGGGGGGGGGGAAAGGTGACTTTTATTTCTTTCTGCAACCATGCAGTAGTTATAGTTTTTTGGCTTATCTCCAGGTACCATATCCTGCAATTAACTTACTGGCATTGTTAATTCTTTTGTCAAATGCCATTCCATTTTTAGCTCGTTCGAGCAAAATACAAAGGTGTTGTGTCCATCCATCAGGATTTCACAAGAACTGCTGCACCCTCCTAGGAAATTGCTCCATGCTCACCAAACTCATACACAAAGATCCTCAAGTGGGTCTGCATCCTCGTTGTGCTCAAGGTCAGAGGCCAGGAGATTTGGGTGCTCTCGCTGTGATTTCATCAGGCCAGAATGAGCTATTGACACTCGCCAATGGCCCGGTCACGTGACAGATAGGGTTGCATGGCACCCACGGACGGCTACAACAGGCTGTTGTCCTCAAGCCAACTTATTCCAGATATTTTTTTTTTTTTTTGTCCTGTCAGGCAGCTAGGCAAACAGAACAGGGATCTGTCACCCTACTGTGCCAAAACAGATTTACTTTGCCAAGAGGAGCCTATACAGTGCCTAACTTTGCACTGTATATTGTCGTAAACTCCTCCTGTAATAACTTTTAATACTTTATTTTAATTGTTTTACCCATGGAAGACCCAACAGGATGGGGAAGAGGGAAAGGAAGTGTGTGAAGGGGGGAAAGAAAAGGGAGGGGAACAGACAAAAAAAATAAAAAATAAAATAAAATAAAAAAACAAAAAAACAAACAAAAGACAAACTGCTTCTTCCACCGGAGATGTCTCAACACGAGTCTGCACCTGTTAAAGGAGAGACACTTGTACATGTATGTCTGTGTGCCTATATATGAGAACGCGCGCAAAATAAGTGTGTGCATGTGAGTGGTTTGTCAGGAAACATACGAGCGGAGGGCCGGTCGCAGCAGCCCTCCCCCCGAGGACCCCGAACAGGCAAGGCAGCGCCACCAACCCCCAGCCCCGAGGTCAGCAAGCCCCAGGAAAGCCAAGCATCCACCCCCGGAGAGACGATCAAGGGAGGGCAGGCCGCCTGGCGGCCGGCGCGGTGAGCCCACACCCCTGAACCCGCCTGACCCCCACCCCCCCAGCGGGGCCAACATCCGCCCCCGGGCCCCAGGCACCAGGAGGCCAGCGACCCCACCCCCCAGGACAGAGGCCAACCAGCGCCCCCCCGCGCGAGCCCCCCCAGGTACCCCCACAGCGGTCCCGCCCCAGCGCCTCGGCCACACACCCTGGGGACCCCCACGTCCAAAGAAGTCCCCTCGCCCAGGTGAGCCCACATTGCCGAGAGGCACTACCCCCCTAATCCAGCCCCTCCCGACTCGCAGGCACACCCCTCCCCATACCTTCACACCCACATGTTCCCATGCACACCCCTCTCACTCAGCCAGACCGACCCATTCTCTCTCTCACTCCAGTACCCACTTAAATTCACCTCCTCATTCACCTTTATTTCAAAAGTCGACTGCGAAGCAGATGCAGCGAGCCTGAACATGCACCAGTGCCCGGCAGTGACCAGGGAGGCCACCGGCGCAGGCCACAGAACCAGACCCCCACCCCCCGGCGCCCATCTGAGTGAACAATCAGCAGACCACCGCAGGCGCCCCAATATGCCACCCGGCATGCAAAGCGCCGCACAAAACCGACCCACCATCACCACCTCCATTCATCACCCTCTCACTCACACTTAAACTCATATTCAGCCCCCCGTCACTTCCTTGGTTGTATCTATATATTAGTAGCATCCAGGGATTTTTACAACATGATAGGTCCCAGGCTCCCCACCAGGCCCCCACGCCCCCAGCAAGACAGGGCAACAGGGGTGGGGGAAGACCCCCCACCTCCTCCCCCCGCACAGAACATGGTGGGTGGGTGTCGGTTATATGATATAATTGTGTATAAATGTGTGGACTACTAAAGTGCAATTAAAATTGGGGGGATAGTAATTGAAGCATCGTTAGCCACTGTGATGGGCAGCAGAGCCCCCATCCCCCCAAGCCCTCAGTGTCTAAAATGCAATTAAAATTGAGGTGAGTGCAGCCCCACCACACGGCAAAGGTATCCCCTTCACCGACACAGTGCGGCACACCCCCACCCTAAAGCCCTAAATGTAACAAAAAAGATCAGGGGGAGGAGGAGGAGGAGGATGGGAAATAAGACTGGGAGGTAGGCGGTCCAAAAACAAGACCCCCCCCCCCCCCAGAAGCCAGCTTGCAGACTGGCTTGTGAGGCCACCCACTGCCCCCAAATCCCAACCCAGGGCGAGGGCCGCCAGTGGAAACAGCCCAGGACCCACCAGCATCACGTCCCGGCGCTCCAGCACCACTAACATGACGGGGCAGCCAAACATACGACCACTCATCTTACACACACGAACATGGACAACAACAGTCACAATAGTGAACAATGGGCCGGACCCACACAGCGCCCAACACGCCAGGCGACACACCCGAGTGCCCACGCAGGCCCACGACCACCCACCCCAGACACACACCGACAGCTGCAGGCCGCCCTGCAACCACAGCCACCCCGGAACAACCCAATGGAAACACAGCCAACAACCCGCACCAATGACCCCCCCCCCCAGCCACCCCCAAGCACCAACGCACACCCGCTGCCAATGACATCAGGGGCGATGTAGCAAAGTGCCTCACCCCCCAACGCAACAGCAGGGCGGCCGGGACAAGCAAGCCCCGAAACGCCAGCCCCCATGCCACTGGATGGACTGCCCAACCCCTGCCACCCAACAAAGCTCTCCTACCCATACACACATCCTCCGCCCCCTTGACATCTACCCACAAGTAACCGCTTCCATACACACACATAACTCCACCCACTATCACACATACCCACCTACACAAACACACAACCCCACCTGCCCACTCAACACACACCCACTTCCACATCCGCTCATACACAAGCCTACACTCACACACCCCCTCCCCCACCCGCAGACCCCCGTGAACGGGGAGGGCAACCCAGGATGTGGGCACCAGCCCCTGGGTGGCACCCGGGCCCCAGGAAACACACGACCCCACCACACAAGGATACATCAGGGACAACCCCCACCGCCGGCACACACCCGACCCCGGCCCGGGGCGGGGGGACGCCCCCCAGTACTCCAGATATTTAACATGCTAGATATCTGGTTGTTGTAGGTGATCAGTTGGCGAGCGTTTCTGATTATATCTTGGTTGAGGACATAGTGATTGGAGAATCCAATCAAATGAGGATTTCGTCTGATCTGGGTGGGATTTCTGCCTGTCACTGCTGACATGAAATCAGGCTTATATTGTGTAGTGTGAACTGCACTGCAGACATCCAAAACAAGATGATTAAACAACCTCAGATGACTTTTCAAACATGTGCTGAGTTTTGGACGGATGGATGCTCCCAACCACAACACAAATCATAAACCAGCAGATGTTACTACCCAGATGGGTAGTAACTTGTTATATTTACTCGAGTACATGTACTCAAGAACCTGTCTGACAATATTTTGCTTTCATGAGTAAGTTTTATTCAGGATACTTTTTATTCTTACTTGATATTATAATAATATTAGTTTTATCAAGAAAAAAATCTGTTCTTTTACTCAAGTACAATTGGCCACAGTGAGCTAGTGAATTTATCATTTTATTTCACTGAAATCAGTGTTGAAAACATTGATTTCAACATTGATTGTTGAAAACTCTTTATTCTGACTCATGAAATGTTAAATTCATTGCTGTCAGTATCTTCTATGATTAGAGCATTATAAGATAAGATAAGATAAGCCTTTATTAGTCCCACAATGGGGAAATTCCAGGATTGCAACAGCACAGGGATAGCAACACTCAGAGCAACAATCAGAAGGCAAGAAAAAACAAGAGCAGCTAGTATACATATGTACATATTAATATAAATATATAGACACACAGTGCGGAGCATTGTGGTTGGTGGATGTGTAGCAGAAAGTCTAAGCCCTCTCTCCGAGGATGCGGCGGGCCAGCTGGATGTCTTTGGGCATGATGGTGACCCTCTTGGCGTGGATGGCACACAGGTTGGTGTCCTCGAAGAGACCCACCAGGTAGGCCTCGCTGGCCTCCTGCAGAGCCATGACGGCGGAGCTCTGGAAGCGCAGGTCGGTCTTGAAGTCCTGAGCGATCTCCCTCACCAGGCGCTGGAAGGGCAGCTTACGGATGAGCAGCTCCGTGGATTTCTGGTAGCGACGGATCTCTCTCAGAGCCACGGTACCGGGCCTGTAACGGTGAGGCTTCTTCACTCCGCCGGTGGCCGGAGCGCTTTTCTGAGCAGCCTTGGTTGCTAGCTGCTTCCTGGGGGGCTTTTCCTCCAGTAGATTTACGGGCGGTCTGCTTGGTTCTTGCCATCGCTCTTTATTATTCTGCCTTATATTTCTTGCACGCCGCCTAAACTCCAGCCCGGCACCCGCGTCGTTTTCGCTTCAGTTCTCCCGGTATGTCGAGTTTCTCCGTTAGCACCAGGTGGCGGTTGAGTGCTAGCTAGCTCTTCCCTGCTGTATCGTCTGTATTAGAGCATACATATGAATTTATACATTTTATTTCCCTCAGACTTGCATGTATAAGAGAAAATTCTATAAAAACTGAAGAGGGTAAAGTTGCAAATTTAAAATTAAAAAGTTGCGAAGAAAAACATTGTAAAATTATCATAAAAAGTCACAAATTTCAAGGAAACAAAGTAGCACATTTATTGTTATAACTTTCTGAGGAAAAAAGTTACAAACTTACAGGGGAAAAAAATCACACATTTTGAAGAAGACTAAAAAAAATCCTCACATGTATGAGAATAAAGTCTCAAATGCTGCACGGTGGCGCAGTGGTTTAGCACTGTGGCAGCACAGTTTTACCCTTGGCCGGGGGATCGCGGGGATCATGAGATCGTGGGTTCGATTCCAGCCCCCGACCAACAGTGAGCTGTGTGGAGTTTGCATGTTCTCCCCGTGTTGCGTGGGTTTACTCCGGGATTTCTCCGGTTTCCTCCCGCATACCAAAAACATGTAGGTTTAGGGCGCTCGCGCACGCAGCGACCAGCAGCCGGTGGCTTGTCACCAGACTGCAAACCAAGTCTACCTACGGGTACAAATAAGTAACAAAAAAAAAAAAAAAAAAAAAAAAAAAAAAAATGCACATGAGAATGTATTGGAGAAAATGTAGTTTATGTGAAGAAATTTTCAAATTTATGGATAAAGTCTCAAACTGGTGAGAGGAAAGACGGTACTCAGTACTCGAGAGGCTTTTTAGTAGATGCTTTCTTACTCAAGTAACTTTTTTGGGGTCTATTCTTACTTGTACTCGAGTAATTTATACGATAAGGTAACACTTCTTTTACTCAAGTACAATTTCTGGATACTCTTCCAACCTCTGCATCAGAGTACCAGCTGGAAGTCAATGATTGATGTCTAAATGAAAGTACGGTGTCATCTGCAAATAGCAGCGACATGATCCTGACATTAATAAAACCCAAATGTTTTGTTTATGCAGAACTCCTGTTCTTTAATCTATAAATGAAATCCCTCAAACTTTTAAACTTACATCAAGAATGTATAGCTGCAGTAATCCAAGAAGCATTTGTTAAACAAACTATCTGCACATCTTTCTTTTCTTGGCTTTATGTGATTGTTTCTCAGACAGAAGCAACAGAGTAAATATGGGATTAATCCTCATGTCATGTTTACCAGAGAGCACATCTGGAGCATTTCCCTCTGGAGAGATGCATCAAAAGATTAAGTTTAAAAAAATAGGGGAAAAAAAATAGAAAATGCCCCCACTAGCAGCAGTTCTGCATGAAGAGTGGACCAAATTACCCCGCACATTTGGGATGGACTGATTAATCCATCAAGAAGTGCTTAGCTGCAGACAAGGCTGCTAGACTGGCTGCAATCACTTATCGAGCATAAGGAAAGAGTTGCTCTTTTATGCGTCTGAAATGGCTGTTGTGTAATTTGATTCCCGAAATAAATGAGCGACAGAATGTGTTTCTTTTTATCCTGCCAGATTTTGGGTGACATTCATTGAGGGGAAATGCAATAACATAGAAAAATCACACTGGGATAACGCTATAGTGTCTGTAAGCTGATTGGCAGGTAGCGGGGCATCTGCTGCAAGAGGTTATCGCATTTCTGCGTCGGCATCAAATTTCTGTCCCCTTTTCTCCTTCATTAGATCATTTCCCAACCACACAAAGCAGCCCTTCTCTCACACACATACAGTAGCCTCATGTGGTTATCTACAAAACCTTTCGGGGTTTAGTGGACAAAGCTAAGATGAGCCATATTTTCGCTCCGGGCAGCCTCCATTTACCTGTCCCTCCCCACTTTCATGTTGTCACAGACTGAAATTGGTGCAGTTTTATTACTATCTCACCCTCCCTCCTATTCCCCGCTTTCTTATGATGCCTGCCAAGAGATTTGCTGAGCCAATCTGTAGTAATAGACACGGCTCTGCCCAGTGTGAAGGATCGTACTGCCCAGTAGGCTACAGTTTCAAAGAAGGCAGTGGCGTAGAGAAGCTGCATCTTCATCACCTCAACAAGCTCCTGATTTTAATGAGGATTTTAATCATGGTTTTAATAATCTCCTCAAGTTCATGTTCTTCACTGCTTTTATTTGCAAACCTGAACATCAAATCCTGATGAAGAGATACACTTTTCTCACTGCTGTCTTGAACACGAGTAAATTAATACATCAGCTGCAAAATGTAGCTTTATAGAGACTGAATTAGAGAAAAGTTACAGAATAAATGTCTTCTGCAATTTTTACCCTTTGAGAATTTTTGTGATTTATAATGCAAGCCTTTTCCCAACAGTTTTAGTTGCCTATAACAGCTTGTGGACCTGTTCATAAGTAAATGATGCTACAGTATATTTGTGCCCAGAGTTCCTCAGTGTCAACAGGGAGATGCTAGCTTAAAATAGAGTCAGTAAATCACTAGTATTAACAAGCAGTGCACTGGCACTGTGACACAAAAAAAAAAAGATAAAAATGAAATGCTAACGTAGCTTCAGGTAGAGCATGGTCTTTGTAGTGCAGTGTTGGTGTGGGGAAAAAGTAACCTGCGAATGGCTACATATCAAAACATTTATCAGTACACAATCAAATGCTGCTTAATATTATCAACAAGAAAGCTATGGTTTAATAATAAAGTCAATCTGGCCAAACAGGACTTGACCTTTCTTGGCCTGGATTTTTATTATCTGAATAAACAACAAACAAATGATAGCTTGTCCTTGCTTGGATATACTGTATATGTTGCACTGAGGGTAGACAACAGTCTCATCCATAACTCCTGTGATTTAATTTAATACTAGTTTAGTGTTTTTGCATACTTTATATACACTGTACATATGGACCATTATGTTTGCAGATGATATTGTAATCTGTAGCGAGGGTAGGGAGCAGGTGGAAGAGAACCTGGAGGTATGCACTGGAGAGAAGACGAATGAAAGTCAGTAGAAGCAAGAAGAATTCATGTGTGTGAATGAGAAAGAGGCAGGTGTAATGGTAAAGATTCAAGGAGCAATAGCAGTGATGGTAGATGAGTTTACGTAAATACCTGGGGTCAGCCATCCAAAGCAATGGACAGTGTACAACAGAGGAAAAGAAGAATGTGCAGGGAGGGTGGAGTGGGTGGAGATAAGTCACTGTCAGTGATTTGTGACAGAAGGATGGCTGCAAGAGTGAAATGGAAGATTTATAAGACTGTATTAAGACTTGCTATGATGTGTGGTTTGGAGACAGTGGCACTGACAAAAAAACATGAGGTGAAGCTGGAGGTGGCAGAGTTGAAGATCCTAAGATTCTCATTGGGAGTAAGTAGGAGGGACAGGATTAGAAATGAGTCTATCAGAGGAGCAGCTCAGGTTGAGCGGTTTGGAGATAAATTAAGAAAGGCAAGGCTGAGATGGTTTTGTTTGGACATCTGCAGAGGAGGGATAGCAGATATATTGGACAAAGGATGCTGAAGATGGAGCTACCAGGCAGGAGGAAAAGAGGAAGACATACTCTATATACAAATACCATCCAAAACCTATGAAATTATTGCCTTTAGATTTATGTACACTGTAATATTGCTGTAGTACCACCAATCCAGTGTTTGCTTTAAGAGTGTTGATGGAGAAGTATAGAGAAGGTCAGGAGGTGTTGGACCGTGTCTTTGTGGATCTATAGAAAGCATATGGAGCTGAGAGAGGAAATGTGGTACTGTGTGAAGAAGTGGAAGAGAAGTACAGTACGTGAGGGTGGTGCAGGACATGTATTAGGACAATGAGACAATAGTGAGATAAATACCTGGGGTCAACCATCCAGAGTAATGTGTAGTGCACAAAAGAGGGGAGGAAGAGTGTGGAGGCATGGTGGAGTGGGTGGTGACGGGTGTCACGGGTGATTTGTGGCAGAAGGATAGCAGCTCAAGTCAAAGGAAAGGTTTTCGAGATGGTAGTGAGGCCTGCTATGATGTATGGTTGCTAGTAGGAGTACAAGAAAAAGAAGAAGAAAGATAAGGTAGTAAGCCAGCAACTTGTAGCTTTATCATTTAAACTACAGTCTATACACTCAATTTTAACTATTCCTAACCGTGAGCAAACACGAGCACTGTTGCTGTCCACTTATCATTAGGAGTAATGGTTCTCTGTAAGGTATGCTGAGACACTTTAAGATACTGCGACCATATTCAGTTGTAACCTGTTAATGACTGGTTGGATCAAGGTCAAGGAGTAAAGCAGGAACCATTTGTGACAGCCTACTGAAGGCTTCCTCTTCATCACGAGGTAAATGGTGCTTGGCAGTATTTATCTTCTTTTTAATGCATTATAATGGAAGCAATGGTAAATTAGTAATGGGTAAAATAATGCATTTGGAACAAATGGGGAAACTAGCCCTTCTCAGTGGAAGAAGTCTGTGTAAACACATGACTGGGTTGATTCATAAAACATGGCTGCCATCCAGGACCGCTAATCTAATAATTGTAAATGCATGAATTGGGTTTTCCGCTTCCTTCTGGCGGCTCAAGCATGATATGCCTCATCACTTTTTTACTCTTCCCACATTGCCATTTGAGATTAGGGCAGTGTTCACTCTAGAATCTGCAGTAATGCACTCCAGCGTTATGGAGCTTTTTACTCATGTCTGACACCCTTCTGCCTGCCAGTGTTGTGGTTTGGCATGCCATGACTGGGAAAATTATAATTTTCCATCTTACTGATGGATCATGGCTCATTTTCACTTCCGTGTTAGAAAGCTGGAAAGTTGCATTGCACTCAGCTCTCCTTGAAGTCCAGTTGGCACATAAACACTTGGATCCGCACTGGGCCTGCAGTAATTATCTAGAATGTGACACTGGCAAAGCAATCTTTGGCTTGCCAAGACAGTGCTGGACTCCACTTATCACTCTACAGTATTTCCCAGGTGTTCTAACCTGCAGTAACGAGACGGGCCAGGCCGCCGTTTCATGAATGCCAGCCATGGGTAAATATCACTTCAGCGTTTGCCTGCAGGAGCTACTGGTGGAAGTTCTTTATTAAAATGAGATATGATTTTAAAAAAAAAAAAAGTTCAGTGACTGCCATTAAAAGACAAAAATAGCTGGTAGTGATTTCGACAATATAACCTTAATGTCTGTGCCCTCATGCATTTATCCAATGCTGCTTCATTTGTGATGCTCAGATTTCACACTGGAAATGACTTTTTTAAAACTGATTCACTGACCTGTGAAAACATCTAAGAGCATTTTCATACCTGAAAGTCTGCACTGAGGTCCGGACCAAGGTTTACAGTATATTTTTGTTATGTTGTCTACATTTGGTCAGGTTAGGTTTGGTTTCAAACTGCTCGTTTTCCAAGTGAACTAAATAACTTTTCGTGATGGCACCTATGTTTTGTTGTCATGATGATGCTCTGTTGTCATGACAACGTTTGTGTTGTTAGCACAGACCGGTAGTCAGCCAACATGCTACTTGCCCTCCAAGGTGTTTTCTGCAGCTCCGGACACTGGACCACCTCTTTGTGTCGGACCAAATGGTCCAGACTGTGATTCCAGGGAGGTTTCACACCTAAAATATTGGTCTGAATCAAACTCATCTTCAACTGCTTAATCATTTTTTAGTCACAGGGGGCTGGGGCCTGTCCCAGCATCTTTGAGTGACAGGCATGGTACGCTCTGGACAGATTGCCAGACCATTGCAGGGCCAACACAGAGAGACAGACTGAAAAGTCAAAAAAGCCAAACAAAGCGGGTTAGGCGTGAAAGCACCTTAAGTCTCTGGTGATAAGAGATCAGATAGTACTTTCTACACAAGCCCACAGTGGTCCCCTAACTCTGACTGAGTGACATTACTGCCTAATCCTATCCAGTGAGTGAAAGTTGAAGGCACTAAAACTACTTAATAGCAATCAGAATAGGAAAAGGAAGCAGGTTTGCTTTAAACAGCCTCCTTTAGAGCTACTGTATAACACTACTTATTTGTTAAATGAGACTTTTGGACTGTTAGTAATAATGCCTTCTGGGAGTTTTCACAAGTGGGATTTTTCCTGTCATTTACCCAGAACTTGTCTAATGGGCGACCCTCTGAAGTCGGTCTTTTGGCTGTAATAGTGTTCCAGGACAACATTCTCACAAAGCTGGAAAACCAGGATAGACACCTCAATGAGAGCAGCTGTTGTTCTCGCTCTATTGGAAGGGTTGGAAAATGGTACATTTCACCAGAGCATTGACATAATGTTGATGCTGGACACAGTCATTTGGAATCCTTGACTCCTCCTGCCGACTGCTTGACTGACTGGCCGGCACACAACAATGTTTTTACCCCAAACTGGGGAAGTTCATCCACAGTTTAGCTGTCTGTACCTATGACACCGGGTTTTTGGAGGTGTGAAAGTGTTAAGATTTGAAACCAGTCTCCTGAGTCGAGAGGTTTCATCAGCACCGTTTTTCCACGTCTGTGTACACAGATATAAACAGTAACAGTGATGTTACAGCCACAATTTACAATAGATTTCAGCCAATCCACACACCAAGGAGCTTGTATTTCTCATAGAAATACACGCTCCATGATTAAACTTTATGTTTGATGTGTCTACAGTTACGATTAGGTAAAAAAGGGTTCTTAACGGTACCTTTAAAATACTTTTTTTACACAATACATGCAGCCTTATACGTAGATAAAGATAGTCATTGAATTTATAACCAAGGAGGATTTACCAACTGAAATACATCCCTAAAATGATGCCTACCTTTGCTGAATGATGAAGAATCACTGTGGAGCCCTTGATGTTTTAGATCTAGCTTTGTGCAGCTCCTTAGCATCGACATCACATCAAATCATTTTTTTCTTACTTGTAAAGCTTTTCTAAAAGTTATTACTGAAGATTCCTTATTAAATATTCAGACTTTCTCACTCTACGTTCTTGTCATGTCCGCTGCGTAACTTTGTAGCGAACAGTAGAATGATACGAGCACAAAACGCAGGTGAAGTGAACGTGTTTATTAACAAAAAAGGGAAACTCAAAAATACACAAAATACGGGAAAATGTTCAGTGGTTGCACAGTCTGGCTCACAAGCGATAGATGTCCAAGCTCAGTTGGTAAGGGAAGGAGCCCCACTCGCTCCTAGGGCGGAACTGGGCAACAGGAAAGAAGGGCAGTTAATAATGGAAAAAGACTTACATAGGCGTCGGAGCTCAGCAGGCTCTGGGAAGAAACAACACTGTGGCAGTCCAAAGGGAAAGGTAACCCAACAGCTCCAGGACATCAATAAAGGCAGGTGACTACAGGCTGACTGTTTGCTGACTTGTGCCACGACACTGAATGCCCCCACTGTCACCCAAAAAATACCAAGCGGGCTGATGAGTGACAAGTGGACGCATGTGTGTGGTGGGAGTCTGTGTATGAGTGTGTATGTGTGTGTGTGTGTGTGTGTGTGTGTGTGTGTGAAACCCCAGGTGATGGTCATAAACTAATAGGTGCCTGGCAGAGAGAGGTGAGAGGAGGGCTGTGGCTGAGGACTGGCAGAGGAACCAATAGTCTGCCAGCTGGAAAAGATAACCACATCAGAGACCATAGCCACAGATTATGAATGGGGCAGGAAACAACAGCCTCGCACATGACAGAGCCCCCCCCCCCCCCGCCAGGGGTGGATACCAGACACCCACTGTACCATCAAAACAAACAAAAACAACCTGCCCTCCCCCGAACCCCTCATAACTAACCAGGGCGGGAGGTGGGCGAAACAGGTCAGGAGGGAATTAATCAACACAAATGCAACATAAGGAAGAATAACAATCCCAACCCCAAAAGCTAACCCCCCCCCCCCCAAAAAAAAAAACAAAACCCAAGAGTCCCACAGTTCAGGGGCCGACCAGAGTCCAAAGCCCAGCAGGAGGCCCGTGGAACAGCGTCAGGCAGCCTGCCAGGGCACACGGGCCACTTGGCTAGGAAACCCAGTTCTTCGGGCGGCCTGCCCATATGGTTAAGCCACCAGGACTGGAAGGGCAGATGAGGCGGCGGCCTACCCACCAGGAGGCTGAGAGGTGGGTGGCCGGACAGAGGAAGAGGAACCCCTGCGGTCACTGGTGGCGGAGAAGAATGGACCATGATGGTGGTCCCGGCGTGGGACCTGAACTTGGTTGCACCTGCGGTGGACCCGGGCTGGGCCATGGCTGCACCTGCGGTGGTCCCAGCCTGGGACAACATTGCACCAGCGGTGGCCCCTTGCCGGGACCTCATTGCTCCCGCGGTGAGCCCCGACTGGACCTGTGTTGCACCCCCGGTGGACCCCGACCGAGCCATGGTTGCACCCACAGTGGAGTCCGGCTGGACCCCTGCTGCACCTGCGGTGGGACCTGGCTGGGCCACTGCTGACCCCAATGCCCTCTTGGCCATGGGCCAGCCAACCCACCTGAGCACCCAAGCAAGGAGGCGATTGATAATGGGCACCCTGGACTGGAACTGAGTACCCCTGACGACCACCTCAGCAGGAACTCTGCTGACCTCCAGTCGCGAGCCTATATCCACGGACTCGTCCAGCGATGGTGGACTGTCTTCAGCGACCCTAAAAGAGGACTCGGATAGAGAGGAGAAAGGGTCAGAGTCGCCGGCAGCGGCGGAGCCCGACGAGGCGAGCTCAGGTGCAACGTGCGGCTACAGCTGGCTCTCCTAACCTAAAGCTAGGCAAAAATGCTCTATTATAGGAAGGAGAAAGACAAAAGAGAGCACTTGCCTTAGCTCAAGCTCCACCGCCATCCAGGACTCTGACGATCCGGGCTATGTCTCCACAGGCTCGGCCTCCAGGAGGTTCAGCTTGGGTGCTGACACTGCTGCGGCAGCCTCTGCAGCAGGCATGATGGTCACTGCAGTCTTGTTTTCCCCAGCTGTCATGATCCACGCTGGTGACTCCTCCGGTGTGGCGGCTGGGATCTGGTTCACCGTTGCTACGGGAGAACAATCCTCCCGGACCTCTGGCTCCTCCTGGTCCTGACTGCTCAGCTCCGGTACCGGCGGGCAAACAAAGGAAACAGAAGGAAGCAGGGAGAGGGCTGGGGAACAGTTCAGAACATCAGCTGGTGGGGAGAACTCAGGGGACTGCTTTCCCAGAGTCTCCCTACCAGGAATTAGGCAAGACATTTCATTATTAATAGGAGTCAAATGAAAATTAACTTGCCTGTTTCCCCGGATAATGATGTTGGCTGCTGCTGTTAATCGGGCGTCGTCATCCTTTCATCCGGGAAAGGCGGTGCTTGGCCCTTCTATAGACTGTAGAGGAGCCACCCCTCTTGCCACAGGAACGGGAGCCACCAGTGAGGAAAACAAGCACCCCTCTACTGCCTGCGGATTCACCGAGGAAGGAGACCTCGCAGCGGACGTGGAGGAAGATTCTGCAGACGGGACTGCTTGGGACTGGTTATGTGAATGAAGATCCTCTACGGGGGGAACAGGGCTCGGTATGGGAACAGGAGCAGTTGGTGTGGCTGGATTGTTCTCCCGGGAATCTGGGGCCAGATGACGTCGATGTTGCTGACCTGGTGGCGGCCATCTTGGAGCAGGAGATGAAGCGGAGGGAAAGATGGCTGCCAGCGGAAAACAGCGTTTCTGCTTTGGCTTGGTCCGAAAAGTCCTTCTCTTCAGGTCGGGAAAAGCGTGTTCGAGCATGCAGACAGAGGACAGCAGTTTGGCGTATTGGGGGTAATTCCAGAGGCCCCGATGAGCCCCCAGGATCCTTAATGCTCTGTTGAGGCAGTCCAATTTCTCTCCGGGGCCAAAGGCGTCGTATGCGTCCTCCAGCAGTTCCCTGCTGCTCACTCCGCTGGGATGTTCCACTGCCCATCCACTTCTGATGGTGTGGGAACGGCTCTTCGAGGACATCAAGCTCC
Source organism: Pholidichthys leucotaenia (assembly GCA_020510985.1). Taxonomy (NCBI): domain Eukaryota; kingdom Metazoa; phylum Chordata; class Actinopteri; order Cichliformes; family Pholidichthyidae; genus Pholidichthys; species Pholidichthys leucotaenia. Next base: position 335,993,036 of record CM035844.1, read on the forward strand.
AAACAGGTAGGTGGAAAAAAACACACACAAAAATGAAAAAAATGACACGCCACTTCACCGCTTGGGCTCAATTTGGGTCGTGGCGTACCTTCATGTCTGCTGCGTAGAAACACAGCGAACAGTTGAATTAGTTCAAGCCCAAAATGCAGGTGAAGTGAACGTGTTTATTAACAGAAAGGGGAAACTCAAAAATACACATAATACAGGAAAATGTTCAGTAGGGATAACACAGTCTGGTACACAGAGCAATGAAAGTCCGAGCTCAGTTGGTTTGAAGAGGAACCCCCACGCACCCCCCCAGGGTAGAACAAGGAAGGGTATTTAATAATGTAGGTGAAGACTTACATAGGTGTCGGAGCTCAGCGGGCTCTGGGTGAACAACACCAGCGTAGTCCAAAGGGAAAGGCAACCCAACAGCTCCAGGACATCAACAAAGGCAGGTGACTACAGGCTGACTGTGTTTGCTGACTTACGCCACAACACTGAATGCCCCCACTGTCACCCAAAAAATACCAAGTGGGCTGATGAGTGACAAGCGGACGCAAGTGTGTGGTGGGAGTCTGTGTATGAGTGCGTGTATGTGTGAAACCCCAGGTAATGGTAATAAACTGATAGGTGCCTGGCAGAGAAAGGTGAGAGGAGGGCTGTGGCTGAGGACTGGCAGAGGAACCAATAATCTGCCAGCTGGAAGATAACAGCAATCAGAGACCATAGCCACAGCTCATGAACGAGGCAGGAAACAGCCCTGCACATGACAGTTCTGAGGAAGCTGAGATCCTTCAGCATGTACAGTACAACAAGATACTGGAGCTTTTCTATCAGACTGTCGTTGCCAGCGCCACCTTCTTTGTATTATCAGAGCCAGCGACCCCAACAGACTTGACAAGATTATCAAGAAGGCTGGCTCTGTAATTGGTCTCAGGCTGGAGATTTTTGAGAATGTGGTGGAGAGGACACTGAACAGACTGCGATCCATCATAGACAACCTGATCACCTCCTCCACCACACACTGGACAGACAGCAGAGCACTTTCTCCAGCAGACTGCTACAGCTTTGCTGCCGAACGGTTAGGTACAGGAAATCTTTCCTGTCACATGCCATTTCACTGTATAATAACTCACTCTAATGTTGAATCTTGGTCATAACAATGCTGCCATACTGCACCTTACAGTCTAATTTGTACCTCACATTTCACCCTGTGCCCGATTGTCCTGCATTGTATAGCTAGTACGATCCATGTGTCTATACAGGTCATCATCTCTTCATCTGTGATGTATATAAAGTTATCGAGGCAGTTTTGGTTTCCCTGGGTAATTCGTTTTTCTATTATGCTGTGTGTGTTTCTGTTGTTTTGGTCGTCTACTGTGTCATGCTGCTGTTAAGATAAGATAAGATAAGCCTTTATTAGTCCCACAATGGGGAAATTCCAGGATTGCAGCAGCACAGGAATAGCAGCACTCAAAGCAATAGTAAATAAGATAATAAGAGAAGAACTGGTTAGCCAAAGCAGTAAATAAATATATACAGTATATGTACACAGTTATATACACAGTGCAGGAGCATTGCAGCTAGATGGTATCAGCAGCATTATAGTTTGTTAAAGTACCCGGCGGAATATAAATATGTACCCAGACAGCATATTTCACATTTGAATCAACAGTGCCACCCTCAATAATAATAATTGTAATTGTCTTAGTTGTGGATTGGAGGGGATGATCTCTATTGTGCAGTGTTGTTAAGTTTAGTACATTTAATACGGCCTCTACAGGCAGCACCAGTTAGGTTATAAAGTCTGACAGCTGTAGGTAGGAAGGACAGGTGGAACCTCTCCATCATGCACCTAGGATGGCACAGCCTACCGCTAAATGAGCTCCTCAATTCATTCAGCATGTTTCGCATGAGGTGGGACTCAGACTCCAGCAGAGATGACAGCTTATCCACCATCCTCCTGTCTCCTGTCTCCTCCACTGGGTCGAGGCGTCGTCCCAGAATAGAGCTAGCTTTTTTTGGTCAGCCTGTTCAGTCTCTTCCTGTTGGCTGCCATGATGCCGCTGCCCCAGCAGACCACTCCAAAGGTGATGGCTGATGCCATCACCGAATTATAGAAGGTCTTCAGGAATGCCCCTCGCACTCCAAAAGACCCGAGTCTCCTCAGAAGAAACAGCCTGTGCTGCCCCTTCTTGTAGAGCACATTGGTGTTGTGTGACCAGTCCAGTTTATTGTTCAGGTGAACACCCAGGTACTTGTAAGATGTCACCATCTCAATGTCTGTTCCCTGGATGTTTACCGGTGCTGTGGGGGGTTGTCCTCGCCTGTGCCAGTCCACCACCAATTCCTTAGTTTTCCTCGCATTGATCTGTAGGCAGTTCTGCAAGCACCAGTCCACGAAGTCCTGGATAAGTCCTCTGTACTCCGCATCATCCCCATCAGAGATGAGGCCAGCGATCGCAGAGTCATCGGAGAACTTCTGTAGATGACAGTGTGGTGTGTTGTGTGAAAAGTCAACAGTGTAGAGGATGAACAGGAAGGGAGCCAGAACTGTTCCCTGTGGGGCCCTCGTACTGCAGATGATGGTGTCAGACACACAGTCCTGGGTTCTCACAAACTGTAGTCGGTCTGTGAGGTAGTCCAGGATCCACAATGACAGGTGCTGGTCCACCCCTGCACACACCAGCTTGTCCCTCAGGATCACTGGTTGGGTGGTGTTGACAGCACTGGAGAAATCAAAGAACATGATCCTCACAGTGCTCCCAGGCTTCTCCAGGTGGGACAGGGAATGATGTAGCAGGAAGATCCCTGCATCTGTTACACTGTAATTTCTCAGTTTGGGATCAATAAAGTACATCTATCTATCTGATTTTTTTTTTTTTTTTTTTTTTAACTGCTCGCAATTACACAGGTTATTTATTTATGACTCCCTCATTCTTTCAACTTAAAAAATGAATATACAGTATATTTCTTGCAAGGGGAATCTGGCATTTATGGTTGCTGTTTTAAAAGCCAAAGTAAAACTACTTTTCGTCCATTAGTTACAGCAACAGTTTTCACACCTTTGGTGGATCCGTGTGCACACCTGGTTACTGCTGTGACGTGTGGTGTACATGCAGATCTTTGTCTCCGGTTCTAAATGAAAATGTTGTTGTGGCATTCGGTAATTTCTATCCGACACCTAACTGGGGAAATCCCATCTTGGAGAATTCCTGGAAGGTATTATAATGCGTCTCTATGCTCGGCCAAAGACAATCTTTCACATTATATAGTGATACAAGGGCTCTGACCAAATGGTAGGACAGTAATAACTCATGTCCCCAACATGTTGGCAGGTTTGGTCACGCTCACGGCCATATTTACGTTTTTTTTCCCCATAATTATTGTACATAATTATCTTGGGGGTTACATAGAGTTCTGTTATTGTATCCTGAGGCCTTAGAACAGTTGAAAGAATCTGATCTGGCTCCCTGTGACTGTGTTCTCTTTTCCTAAATGAAAAGGTTAAAGTGCTACTTTTGCGCTATAAAGACAATCATGGGAACATTCCAAGGTAGAATGACCTGTATTTACATAACGCCTTTCTAATCTCAAAGCACTTTACCACTAAAGACCTCTATTTACAAGCTTAACAAATACTTAGGGCCACTTTAGAATGGTTATTTAACCCGCACATGAAGAATGTGCACACGCTACACAGTAAGGCACCCACCCCTGCCTAACTTTTTCACATAGGGCCAGATAGCTTTGGATAACTTGTTTCCCTTAATAAATGACATCATCATTTTAAAACTGCATTTTGTAAATATTCAGGTCATCTTTCTTTAATATAAATAATTGTTTGATGATCTGAAACATTTAAGTGTGACAAATATACAAAAATATAAGAAATCAGGAAGGGGGCAAACACTTTTTCACAGCAGTGTATATCCAGTCAGCATCCGGTCGATCCCAAACCCTACCCAGCAACTTTTTGTTCCACACTGAAGAACCTACCCCAGAGCAGAGACTTGGGGCACGTTCAGACAGCCACTGTTTGGTCCGGACCAAAGGACTATCCGCGGATAGTTCGGTTCATTTGGTGCCATCTGAACGCGCGTTGGAACACTGGTGTGCACCAAACAAGTGAAATCTGGACCCCCTGAAAACGGGGGTCTTGGTTCTCTTGCAAACGAAGTCTGGTACGCTCCGCTTGCAGTGTGAATCCAAACAGACTATCCAGCGGACCAAAGGGCAGAAGTGCCCCTCGACGTTTGTGTAACCATAGCAACATGTAGTCTGAGAAGAGGAAGTGGTGTTTACCGTAGTACATCTTGGGTAGAAAATAATAAAGACAACTACATGAATCAGAGAAATCCTTTTACTGGTGATAGCCAAGGAGAAAAGTTAAATGTCTCATTTGTGGCGGACAAACAACCAGGCAGAAGGGAACTGATTTCCATTTTCGGTCCTGGCCAATTGATTGTCTGATTTTGCTTCTTCATCGAGATTTTTTTCTTCCTGGTCAGTGGTGGTTTTGGCTACAGTGCCCCAAACGAGCAGTTGTTATAACTGCGTGATGTTGTCCTGGCAGTTTGGTCCGCTGCAGTGTAAATGCAAACCAAACGAAGGTGTGAAAATTCTCGGCATTCCCCGCACAGTTGAACCAAGATCCCCAGACTATCCTGGTCTGAATGCAGCCTTAGGGCAGCCCCTATGAGTTCCTGAAAAATTCCCTTTTTCGGAGACGCTTCTGTGGTTCCAATGAAATTGGTTCCTAGTTCCTGCAGTGGAAACGAGGCTGTGCTCGCCGTTGTCCTGCTGTGCTGTCAGTATGAAAACAGAACAGAGCAACAGAACATTAATTTAAAATTGACAGTACTAGCTCACACAGATGGAGAGGTGCAACAAAAATTCACCTTCACTGGATGATCAGCCACATTTTAACTAGACCTTGTTTTCTTGAGTTTAAGAATCACCCTGTCTGTATTGGCTGTTATAAAGCACTGGACACCCACCCCGAGATGATTCACCATAATCTCAATTACATACAACGAGGTCCTATAAAACTTCTTTCGTATGAAAACCTTTATCCTGTGTGAATGTATTAAATATTAACAGATCCATCTTTACTTTAGTAGTTATTTGACAGAATGTGTTTGCCTGGCCTCAGGGTAAAGAAGCTATTCACTGTAGTATGTGCTTTTCCAGTGGGAATCTCTTGTGTAAATACAATGTATGATGTAGTCAAGGGGGGTTAAAGGAAGTTCAAATGAAGGTTCACAGTATGGTGTTCTGGCCCCCAGCTAATTCAGCTGAATCTCTATAAAGGTAGTGTCTAGTAAATGATAATAATAAAAAATACAAGACCCTTCTGTCCGGTTTTCCCCACTCTCACCTGAACCCCAACCCCCATCCCACGCTTCACCGTGAAGCCAAGCTCTTCATGCCCCCACGTGTGAAACCCCTTTTTTCTTTCATCTCATTTCTTTGTTCTCCTTCTTGAGGGAGGAGCAGTGTTCCTGCATGGAGGTTCCCACTGCTGGGAGGATGTTCCGTTAGGCTGATTTAAATTAGAATAATTTTGAGCACACTCCTCAAAATTGATGGCTCCCAGCAAACTAGGGTGGATTTGTTCTGGTCATTTACTTTGCCCTCCCATGCTCCTTAATGGCTGTTTAGCGAGCTCAAGCCTCAGAGCTCTGAACTCAGCGATGAACTCTCATATTTGTTTTGGGTTTTTTTTTCTTTTCTTTCACTTTTTTTAAGGTGCGTGGGCATAAGATCATGCGGTGACACTTCAAAACTGCCACATGCTCCTAGCTGAAACAAGCACACAAAACTTTTCTTTTTAAACTTGTCTGTTTGAGGTGGATTGGTAGCATATCCAAGAAACATAATTCTTCACAGTGGTGAGGTTTTTAAGGATTGTGGTTGCCTTTGTTTATTCCTCTGTGGGAAGTGTTTTGTCTAAGAAAGCAATTCTTCTCCTTGCCGCACTCGAAAGCATCCTGCAGCCAAGGGACGGGGAGAAATGGAGAGCACTGTTGTTATTTCGGGCACAAGCTTGAAGGCTTGTCTTGAATTTTTTTGTGGCTCTTGACAGAAAAAATTGCAATTTTGTTTCCACAGTATTTCCACCAAACTTAGAAATGCCATCGTGAGAGTGCATCAAAGTCCAGAAGGCAGCGGGACAGCATCAAATCTGTGATTTGAAAAGAAAAAGTTTGTATTATTTGTGGTTGTCTTTGCTTTCTGTAACAAGCCAGCAACATGCTCCTCACAATGAATTATAAAACCAATATGTCTTAAATTGCATAAAATATAATCCATCCATCCATCCATCACCACTTTTCCGGGAATCCAGGTCATGGAGGCAGCAGTCCAAGTAGAGAAGCGCAGACTTCCCTCTCCCCAGCCTCCTGCTCCAGTTCTTCAGAGGGGACACCAAGTCGCTCCCTGGCCAGTTGGGAGACATGGGGCCACATTACAAGGATGCGGTCGGTCAGTCAATTGTCACTAACGCAGAGTGCACTTATGAGCATTTCCAAGTTCATTTTCTTATCACAACAGCGCAGAAACAAATTTTCTGCTAGGTGCATGGTGCAAAGAGGCCGGTCTAATTATTCAGAAGTGTGTTTTGGATAATCCAATCCAAAGTGCTCCTGCCCATCCCTTTAATGCAAAGAGGCGCATTATCTGAAGTGAACTCTGACCATGATGGCTTAAGACAGGTTTTGCCCTGGCCAAAGCCCTTGCATGTGAGCTAAAATGCACATGATATTAATGCTGCTTGGCAGTTAGGAAGACGTCAATCACAGTTGATGCCCAGTTAGTTATTTTAGAGAGAACAAACGGGTAAGAATTCTGGGCTGAAAATTCATCTGAGTAGTTTAATGTAGTGTGCACATATGCAACACAGACATCAGTGGGTTTGAAACTTCAGGAAAAGAGGATGATACCTGTGTAAACTTTCAGTAATGATGGTGTGGAAGATGCTCCCAGCCTGTGGAGAGATGGAGTGCTTCCACTCCTGTTGCTTTTGCTAACCGAGGGTCTCCCGCGTCTCGTGCAGGGAACTGCAGAGGTTTGTGGCTCTCTATCGCAGTCCCTCCCAGGCAGGAGGGAAGGAGATCTGGTGCGGCTTCCCATTCGCCACCATGAAGCGACCCTGTTCTTGGCAGCTGATGAGTGACAGTCAGGTAGCTTGCTGGGGAGAACCGTGACTGTAGGCAAGGTTGAGAGCTGTGTGGAGTTTGCATGTTCCCCCCGTGTTGCGCGGGTTTACTCCGGGATTTCTCCGGTTTCCTCCCGCTTACCAAAAACATGTAGGTTTAGGGCGCTCGCGCACGCAGCGACCAGCAGCCGGTGGCTTGTCACCAGACTGCAAACCAAGTCTACCTACGGGTACAAATAAGTAACAAAAAAAAAAAAAAAAAAAAAAAAAAAAAAGTGCAGGAGGCCTCGGCCCGGCTGGAAACCTGGGGGCGCACGGCGGAGACAGATGTGGATGCAGCTCCTGTCTCTCTGGGGAGTTAGTGAAAAGTAAAATGCTGCACACTCCTTGTTCATTCATTTATTCCCCTAAAAACAACACATTAATGTCTAATGTGTCCACATACTGTCTGTTCACACACTGGACAGACAGTGGAGCACTTTCTCCAGCAGACTGCTACAGCTCTGCTGCCAAACGGTTAGGTACAGGAAATCTTTTCTGCCACATGCCATTTCACTGTACAATAACTCACTGTAATGTTGAATTTTGGTCATAACAATGCTGCCATACTGCACCTTACAGTATAACTGGTACCTCGTATTTCACCCTGTGCCTTAAAGTTATCTAAGCATTTTTACTTTACTTTCCTGGGTAACTCCTTTTTCTATTATGCTGTGTGTATTTCTTTTGGTTGGGTGGTCTGGGTCATGCTGCTATTGCACTGTAATTTCCCAGTTTGGGATCAATAAAGTGCATCTATCTGTCTGTCTGTCTGTCTGTCTAATAATTAAACACAACTCTTTCCATTAAAATAACAGAAAATCCCAGCACGTGTGGTTTCCTCATGAGCTCTGGAGCTGCGCGATTTCAAAACACACCACTGAAATACCATTAAGCAATGTTCTTCTCACAACAGACCTACTTTTGCTTAATCAAAAGTGGATTGTCATGTAAATGGCGTTCATTTATATAACGCTTTTTCTCATCTCTAGACGGCCAAAGCGCTTTACAGATCCTGCTATCCACCCATTCACACACTGATGGTGGCAGAGCTGCCATGCACCTGCACTGGCCAGACCCACCAGGAGCAACTGGGGGGTTCAGTGTCTTGCTCAAGGACACTTCAGACATGCAGACTGCAGACAGAGCAGGAATCGAACCCCTGACCCTCCAATCAGTAGTCGGCCACACTACACCTGCGCCATAGCTGCCACCATAAAAGCCCATAATAGTGATGCACATGAGACTGCGTACTGCCACACCTCTTTGAAATGAGCCTCCACCTCCCAGCGCAAAGCAGGCGCACTGTCTACTGGTAATTAGATGGTGTGGTGCAAAGCGTAAAAAACGTACAATGCGCTGACAGAAACTAACAAAAACATTGGCATATGGCGGGAAGTCTGCCGGAAAAGTCCAATGATGACCATCAAAATAGGGCCCATAGTCTCTCGAGTGTGTAGTGTTTCCTTTGGCTTAAAGACCTTGGCGCTGTGGCAACATATTTTTTCGGGGGCAGGGCAGAAAACACATATGTATGAATATGTTAATTTTATACTATTATTTCTTTTTTAATTTTGCATATAATAATGCATCAGATTTATATAGCGCTTTATCATAGACACTTTTTACAGATACAATATTCATTCACTCCAGACAGACAATGGTAGTGGTAAGCTACTACTGTAGCCACAGCTGCCCTGGGGCAGGCTGATGGAAATGTGGCTGCCAATCCAGGCCAGCAGCCTCTCCAGCCACCACCAAACATTCATACCCAGTGTTATGGACACTGGAGGCAAGTTGGGTAAAGTGTCTTGCCCAGGGACACAACGGCAGGATATCTGGGGAGAGCAGGATTCAAACCGCCACCTATCCGGTTATTGGACGACCCGCTCTACCTCCTGAGCCGCTGCCGTGCAAATGGAACTTACAATTAGAAGTATTGTACAACCAAGGCTTGAATGTTGGAATATTGGGCCATTTGGGGTCCCACCCAGACGTCCTGTATTTGGACTTTTTACTGGTGTCATCCTTCTCTCCATCCTCTGCTCTCACCTCTCCTGGACCCTCTCCCTGAACACTTTCCTCTCCTTGGCTCCTCTCTTCTGTCTCATCTTGCCCTCTCTGAGCGCTGTCTAATTCAGGTTCTCTCGCTGTCTAGGGTGGTACACAAACAGGTTAGAAAATATCAAGTGCCATGTAAATTAAAGGAGACAACCAAAAATTTTTAGTTAAGGGTACAAAGAGCACCCATTTAAAACTTGAGTAATGACTTCAGTCTTGAAGGTTTGAGGTTTTTCTCCAAAATTTATAACAATTTTCTTATAGTTTTCTAGTTTTCTCTGTAAATTTATCTAAATTTGAAACAATTTTCCTCAAATTTGTAATTTCCTCTTGTAAAATTGGCTTTTCTTGTACATTTGAAACTTTATTATAAATTTGTGGATTATTTTATGGCTTATTTTTCTCTGTTTTTTAAAATAAAATTACTGTTTTTTAAATAAATTTGAAACAGACTGTGGTATTTTTTTTTTTACTTTTTCCTTATATCATTTTATATTTTTAACCATAACTGCAGTCAGAACAGAACAATAATTTAACTCTTATTACAAAGAAAACAATATTATTAAAACTGTATTTAATGATTTAAATGAACTTAAATGACCAAGGATGCCGTTATTTCTGTAATAATATTTCTATATATTTATAGTTTTTTTTAGAAATCTCCTCACCGCCAAGAAAAACCTCCCTTATTTTGAAATCCAAATGCTGGCTTGTTTAGTTTGTCTGAAGGCTGCTGACAGATTAAAGTCACTGACTTGGTGAATTTCGACCATCTTAACTTGCCAGGTACATAATTGGGAACATAACTTAATATTGTAGTGGCTGATGAAATATATCCTCAGCAATTCAGCAGTCCCCCTTGCCTTTCCCTTCACATGAAGCCGGCTGCATTTGAATTCTAACCACATCTCTTAGCTAAGTGACTCTGCCATTATTGCTTCTGTTTCCGGCAGGTTAAAACCATGATAAATGCCTCCAGTGCTTACATACCGCTTATGATTTTTTTTTTCTGCATTTAACGTACTTTAATAAACTCATGTTTCTGTCAGACAGTCAAGCCTTATTCATGCTGCACTTCCCCTCTAGTCCGCCTTGGTCCGCGTATGCTTTGGATGAGCCTGGCACGCACGCAGCACTGTACATCCTCACTTTTTTCATCTACCCAGGCCAAGCGGTTGACGCATGCACACAACCGTCATTTGTAGTTTCACTCCCGCCCGATAGGTAGCGCCAAGGCGCTGACACACCAGGATTTTCACCAACGAAGAAACGGCGGACTTCTTCACAAAGTTTCTCTTCAAATAGAGTCCATTTCTGCTGTTTGACTTCCCAGTTTTCACTCCTTTTCCACGAAGATGCTGCTGCTGCTAGCAAGACACTGCCTGCTGACTGATTGGAAAGCTTGCCTGGGCGGGGTGCTTCTAAACTCCGCGCGGATGACGGCCATGCACTTTGGTTGTGTGCGCGCTTGCGGAAAGTCATTGCTTCATATATTTTTCTTAAATTCATATCTCCTTCTTGGCGTGGCGGTAATATTTCTGGCGAGGCGGGCCGCCACCGAGAAATGTTACCAGAGGAAACCCTGAGTGTGTCTTGAGTCTGCCCCAGGGTCTCCACCCAGCGGAACATGCCCGAAACACCTCAAGTGGGAGGCGTCCAGGAGGCATCCTAATCAGATACCTACATCACCTCAACTTGCTCCTTTTGATGTGGAGGCGCAGCGACTCTACACTGAGCCTTTCCCAGATAATTGAGCTCCTAGTTGTAGTCCTAGTTTCTGTGGGAGAGGACAACTCCTGTGCTGGAAGATTTAGGACTGTTTTGACTCTGCAGACCATATGTCAAAAAAAAATCCTGCATAACCCAGTAAAATAAAGGGGAAACCCCCAAAAAGCAAAATAGAAGCTCTTTAAAGAAATTCAAATGAGAACATCAAAATCTTTTTCTTTATTATGACATTTCACACTGCAGGTCAGCATTAATCATTATTTTCTTCCTTTTCTTGCTATCAATGCAAGAATGTAGTCATGGGAAGTTTCAGCTGCTCAGTATTTGTAACGTCGACAGTTAATTACTCCACATCACGATAGCTTCCATTAGCTCTCTGCCCACCCACAAATCAGCAGCTCAGGACCAGAATAATCACAGCCCACACAGCAGAGGCCATTTGAAATGAATCTGACACCTTCCCAAAGTTTGCAGCTTGAAAGGTGCTTGCATATTCATGGTAGCTCTAGGAATCTGCAACATGGTTAATTTTTTCCTGAAAATTTTAAAATAACTGAGGCCATAAAATACGAAAGTGCATTATATTACGCAGTGTGGTTTATTGTTAATTTTGGAAGAGTTATAAGATATGCTTCGTGTTTTATCTAATATTATCTGTATATCACCGTAATATCACACACAGAAGCTTATAATACAAAATCACCTCACCTTGGGTTTGTGTAGGCTTCAAATTGGATTAAACCAGCAAACCAAAGGAACTCAATGAAGCAGTCAGACAAAGGATGTCGTGTAGCCTCTGAATTAACAAATACTTCAAGGTGTAAAACCTGCTGTGTTTTGTTCTGTCAGAGCAGAGCTAGTTTATCCCATGTGGCTCCTGGATTGCTTTTGAGGTGTGAAATTGGGACATGGAAATGAAATTCTTTCATTTCTATGTCCTACCTCCCACTGCACTCCAAATAAGTGCTAGAAGATGGATGGATGGGTGGAAGGAAATGAAAACTTCCACATGTGCTTTGCTCCTTAGCACTGACCATACTGTTAAATACACAAATGCCCCAAAAACTTATTGTTGACTCAGAATTTATTACATCAGCATGTTGTGGTCTTATTTGGTCATGGCACCTAACTAGTAATCCTCAATAAAATAAAATAAGACTCAACCAAGAAAGCAATGAGCTAATCTGCAATGACCAGTTCGTCCAATGGGCTACACCTATGCTAGTGTGGCAGTTATATAATAGGCCCATTTCCATCAACGGAACCAGTTTTCCCAGAACCCATGGTGTGAATTACCTGCTCATTAAAAAAGTTTTTGAGGAAAAAAAAGTCCCTGCCTTATGGTAGGTACTTCAGTGTGGCCCCAATATTCAGCATTTTTCTATATATTATATTTTCTATATTCACTATTCACTCCATTAGACATCCTTTTTTTCCCAGTCAGATCACCATATATCTCGTTCCTAGAGGTTATTTTAGTTTATTTCACTAAAGCTTATCATACACTGGCACTGGGACCAGTAATGGTTAGGTTCATTAGCAGAGTTAGCATTCACTCATTCAGAGTTGTTTTTGTGCTTATTACACCCCAGAGATCAGTCATATACTATCGACCACTCATACCACACATAGTTGTTTTCAATAATGCTTTATTTTGGGCATTTACAATCAGGCAATGCATTGGTTAGTTCAGGTAGTATTCACTTTCAGGGCTAGCTAGCCAGCTACTATTAGCCGCATAATTGCATCGTCAGCCACAGAAATTAGCAGGGACAAACAAAAGAGGGAGGGTTGGATTAGAGCATGTTCTAAGTGGGGTAAACTAGGGCTCATCAGCATTTAAAGCAAAATAAAGAAAAACAGCACTTTTTGAGGAAGGTTCCTTCAACTGGGTGTAAAATGGTGCTGAAATAATTAAATCCTGAGGTGTTCTGCCTAAATCATGTCACAGATATTTCACCTCTGGGAACAGTGCTCACATGTGGGGAAAAAGGGTATGCCTTGGGCACTTTAACAAAATCTGTAAAATATCTGAAGAGTAAACTAACCTTAATCGTATTTAAAATTAACATAAACTTTAGAACATATATGCTACTTCAAAGTCATGTATGAAAACACCCCCTCTCTCATGATCACCCGTCAACCTCCCACGCAGAATTCTGACGTGATTTGTCTTTCACACCTCAGAAAGGCTTGATCGCTTAACCCTATTTGCATCAACCCCATTTAATCCTCGGAGATACAGGTTTGGAGATCAAAGTCGTATTTATTGCATCGCAGAATCATTTTGACAAGAAAATGATCCTTCTGGCAAAAGACTGACTGCTACCGCTGCTTTGGTGAAGGTATTTTTAGTGAGGTGTTCTCTGTAATGGAGACAGTGATAGAAGAAGAGCGGAAAACCTCAGTGTTTCAGCTCACTGCGGTTTAGTTTTAAATCCTGTGTGGCGCATGTGCAATATTGGAGTAAAATTAGAGTATTTTTCATTGCACTAATAGCTGCTATTTTTAGCACAGCCATAAAGTACCATTACATTAAGCCAGTTAATTCCATACAGATAAATTATCATATGCTCACACCCAACAGTTAGACCATTCTGCAGTCCTCTTATCAGATGATATGAGATTTAAAATGGAAAAAAAATGTTTCTCCTTCTTATCAAATCAGGGTTTATACTGTTCTTCATAAACCACTGTTTCCAGGCAACAAGCCCAAACCAGCAAGGTGTCTGAAAGCATTTGTTCAGAATATTAGCACTTCATTTACTTAAGGAAATTGCTACATGTCACCAGAAGGGGGGTTAATTATTCTCTCCTGCTGAAACTGAAGATAGACACAAGACCTGAAATTGAATTCATAGCGAGTGGTGGAGGATTGTTCGGCTTCAGCTCGTGTTCTCTTTAAGCCTTGGTGTATGGCTGGTGTAGTAATTCACCAGGGACACTTTTTGCAGCGAATGCAGCCTTTTCTACATTTTTGGCGGTCCTGTGCAAGGGGGGCCCTGATTGTTGTAATGGGGAGGGTCACAAATTCATGAGAAAAAATAGCAAATTTACAAAAAAGCTGCAAATTTACCAGAAAGTCACACATTTATGATAAAAAAAGTTGTGAATTTAAAGGAAAAAAAATCCCAAATTTACAGGAAAAAGGTCACAGCTTTATGAGAAGTTTTTTAAAAAAATTATATGAAAAATAAGCAAATTTACAAGTGCAAAAGTTGCACACTTATGGGGAAAAAATTGCAAATTTGTGAGGAAAAAAGCTGCAAATTGATGGGAAAAAGTTGCCAGTTTATGAGCAAAAAGTTACAAAGTTACAAGAAAAAAAGCTGCAAATTTCCAAGGAAAAAAGTTGCAAATTTATGAGAAAATGTTGCCAATGTATGAGAAAAAAGTTGCCAATTTATAAGGAAGTCACAAATTTACAGGAAAAGTCAAAAAATTTACAAGAAAAAAAAACTGAAAATTTACAAGAAAAAAAGTTGAACTTAATTTTAATTCTTGATGCCTTATTGAGTGTGAAATTGGAGCTTGGGGGGGGCCCTAGTGATTTGCTGCAGTTGCGTACTCTGCTGTATAGCTAGAAAGGCCTCTGCTCCAAAACAGTCACGAGAAAGCAGCGCAATCTGCGACACCAGGGCGTTCCTTGATGTGAAATGGATCAGGAAAGGAGAAAAAGTCCATCATGTGCTTCTCTTCCTGAAGCACTGTTAAGTACACAGCATGTGCATTAACTTGTTAAGCAGCATCAATACCCCCCTCTTATCATTTGCTGCAGTTAATTGAAGCCTAATGAAACCAGCAGACTGTGGTGACAGCAGGGCTGAGGATGTGAATCCAAAAGAAGCCTCAACCATCACCCCCCCCACACACACACACACACATACACACAGTCTCTGACTCCCATTTTCCCCTTCTATCTGTCCTCTTCAACCAAGTAGGTGCTTTCTTTAAACCTTATTCATGCTGCATTTCCCCTCTAGTCCGCTTTGATCCACTTGCGCTTTAGACGAGCCTGGCGCGCACGCGGCGCTGTTCATGCTCACTTTTTTCATCTATCCAGGCCAAGCGGTTGACGCATGCGCACAACCATCATTTGTAGTTTCACTCCCACCCTATAGGTAGTGCCAATGCGCTGATGTGCCAGGATTTTCACCAACAAAGAAACACGAGAGCAACAGACATCAACAACAATGGCGTCATTTAACCGTCACCGAGAGGAAGAGGAGCTGCTGTTACTGTATTCTGTGGCAGAATTACAAAAAGTATGTTTATTCTCGTCTTCCGCCTCCTCGTCTTCTTCGTCTACTTTGTCTTTGTATGCTGTGTCGATATCGCTACCTCGTAAATGGGACGTTCAGTCTTGCGCATGCGCTGTTAACGCGTTCAGGTCATGGGCAGGTGGCGGGGTCACAAAATTTGGGCTGCACGCGGTCGTCCGAGGTCAAGCACTCTGGACACTAGCGGACTGGAGACGATGACATAAATTTCATCACACAAGGTTTCCTGTTGCACCTACGCGGACAGCAGAGGTGCAGCATGAATCCAGCTTTATTCCACTGTGTTGGCGGACTGCTGAGAGCTCAGTGTGGGAGAGCAAGCCAATTGGAACTGACAACAAGTTTCTAACACCCTCCGTCCCCACCTCGTAGTGCTACAGCTGTTGTGCGCGGCAGCCTCTCTCAGGGGGCTCCCGGTGTTATCTGGTGTGGAGGAAGCTGAGGGGGAATAGCTGTGTGTTTACAGAGCCCAAACACCTGGGACCGGCGCATCCTGTCGCCTTTCATGTTTTACACAACACATGTTTCACAGACTCTGATTTTTATAAGGAAATACACCCGTCAGCCAGCGTGGGACAAACAGCTGCATGACAGACAGGCAGCAGCAGAGATACAGTACAGTCACTGCTGTTTTTTTGTTTTTTTTTTAATTTTTCCTTTTTTACCTTTAAATGGATCACTTCAGAGGTGCTCATCAAATTGATTTTGTGTCAAGTTAAATTTGGCTCATTAGCTCGCCTGCTGCAGTATCAGTTAACTATCAGCGACTTGTAAACACATTTGAATTGTTGGCGCCCTAATGTGCACACTCATCCCCAGTAGCAAAGATAATAGGTAGCAAAGTGTGTCTGCTTTGATAGGGGTGTTGAGTGCATGCTTGCTACTGACAGAATTCTAGTAGCAAGAGATGGAGTGGAAGGGTTGTCAAGATAGAAACTCATCAGTATTCCTGATAACAAGCTTTACTTCCCCCAACTAGTTTGGTCTTTGTTACTGCTAACTGGACATTTAGTCACACTAGTTCGGCATATTGCAGTAGTAGTTGGACATAAAAAGTGCAGCAACTCTTACTACTGTTGTCAAGCTAGTTGAAACAGATGTCATACTGGTGACATGTAAAAGAACATGATGCTTTTAAATCCCAGCAAATAGCATTTCAAACTGGTACTGCTGGCCAGTTCCAAAAAGGTGGCATCTTGGTTCCTCCTGTCCTGACCATGGTAAGAACAAGACTGAGAATGGAAATGGGAGTTACAACACACACCAGAAAGCTACAAATCACTCCTGGACTGTAACATTTTCTTTTTAAGTTAGTTAGAAATGATGTCTGGTCCTGTTCTCTTCCTAATGACCCTGACTGTAGCTCATCATCTTATAAGTAGCCTTGTATTTTCTGGACTAGTTAACTGATGAGAGCCGTGATGCATATTAGTTTAGTTGTGGAGGCTAATAAGATCACTAGTTAGCTAGATGTTGATGGCAGTCACTCTGGGATGGAGCATAATGACTTTTGGCAAGACTGTTTATGGGCGAGAAGTCCTATGCAATGTGTGCAGCTCCTCCAACCATATTGGTTTGAAAGCTGGACGACATCAAGCTGGCTGAGGCTCTTTTGGAACATCATTGGCTGCGGTTCAAGGTCTCTGCTGCCAGACCATCCTCCACTATCGAGGGTGACATTTTGACGATTTGACGCCAGGTGCTGCGGTTCTTGGCTACATCTTCCCAGGTGCTGGCATCGATGTTGCAAGTCTTGACATGACATTTGTGTGAGGCTTTTTGGCGGTGTTGGATCCCCCTGTGTCTCTCACACTCTCTGTGAGTTAGCTAGCTAAATTACATTTAATTACTTACTTAACTATTACTGGTTATCATTTGAGATGAAAGATGATTATAACTTGTTACGAATCCTTCCATCCTTCCAGTCAGTGGTGCAGTTTCCTGATACCCTAAGCTTCACCTCCACTACTAGTTCACAGCTAGTGGGGGAATTCCTCTTTGACCAGTGGATAGAGTGTGAGGCTTTGGACCATGGGGGCAGGGATTCAAATCCTGGTATAGGTGTGAATCTGCCTTACCTTAAAGGGCTGATGACACGATTTTGACATTTTTTTAGGATGTTGTGTAAACCCAAAAGTCATTGTCTATGATCAATATAATATTTACAACCGTGCCTGCATAAACTAGTTATCATCAAAAAACCGCAGCCGCTGACTGGACTGTGGTGCCGCCCACCGAATTAAGGGCGGCACCCCCATGACGTCAGCGACAGAATGGACTCCGGTGTTGTTGACTGGAATGACAGCAGCTTTGTAGCTCACAGTTTCTCTGGTTTCTTGTTTTAATTTTGTGGCTGTGTCTTTGCGTTGTGTCGCAGGCTTAGATAAACAGCAGGCGTAAAAGACCACATCACACGCTTCAGCTCCAACTGTCATAAGCCTCCTCGTGCGCTCCTCCTGCATAAAAGCCCACAAGGAGGGGAAGGATTAATGGATTTATGGGCAGCTTTGACCTACTTTTTCTGATCACATGCTGACGCTCGCCGGTCCGGCCACGTCCCCTCTCTCATTATCACCAGCTGATTCCCCTCCCGCTGATCATGTTTCCCAGTCCTCGCCCAGGTGCTTCTCATCACACCATCACCAGAAGTGCGTGTACTTCACGGCCGTTTGCCAGTCATCTGTGCTGTTTGTCTGCCAGTATTTTCAGCACTCTCACAATGTGTTAGTCACTCCATGTTCGCTGTGGTTCTGGTGTGTCCTTGAAGCGATGTTGGCTCTGGGGCACACCTGTGGCTAACACGTCTCCTCTCATTCGTTCTCTGGGCAATGCCAGCCCCTGAACGCCATCAGTAAGTGTGTTTGTGTTTTTTGTACATCTTCACCTTTTAGGGAATTGTCTGTCTTTGTGTATTAAATGTGCCGTGGTGAACCCTGCACCTAAATCCTGTTATTTCATCCTCCCTCTCCCTGCCCTGCGTAAGAGCGCACGGAGGGTCATGATGAATGGATTTATGCGCAGAATTCACCACAGCACATGTACTGAACATAAGAATGATGACAACAGTTCCCAAAAAGATGAAGACTTACAAAAATAAACAAACACTTACAGTTGGCGTTTGGGGCCGACATCGCCCAGCGAACATGGAGAGGAAACATGTTAACCACGGTTGCGCCCCAGGGCCGACATCGCTTCAAGGAGCGCAACAGAACCACGGCTGTGTGGAGTGGCTAACACGTTGTGATAGTGTTAGCAATATTGGCTGGCTGACAACACGGCAGATGATGCACACAAAACATGAACAGCTGACTGTCAAAGAGAGAGGGCACGTGTGTTCAGACCGGCAAATCTTGGACAGTGCCCACCTAAAAGTGGCTCAAAACGCACATAAAACACATGTACAAAACAAAACCAACAAGAACTCAAAATATAATCCATAATAAACCCGATGCCTGAGCCACAGAGAATACACTGCTATGATTTAATTGAAAAATCGGGTTTAAATAAATTATATTTATGAACAAATAATTTGTTGCAATATCTATGACAAAAGCATAACACTCCATGTTCCCCTGCCGTGTGTCTGTCGCTGCTGCTGCGGCGGGCATGTGTGCCTCTCCACCATCACTGTCTGAGTGTGACTGGCTTGGCACGATGCCTACTTGGCACGGCTCAAACCTATACGGTCTGATGCCCCCTGATTCTTCATTGTCATCCAATTCTTCGGAACTATAATCGTCTGAAGATTGGACAACACAAACCAATTCCAGACTACATGTGCTGGAACCATTGTCGATGTTTTGAACCGCTTCCATCCTGTGTGTACAATGAGCAGCCAAGCGCTGTGTTCTCCCGATGACGTGACTACATGGCAGCGGGGTTTTCCAGCCACTGACGTAATTGGTGGCGTGGCGCTCATGAAAACATTGGATATTTGCGTGAAAAAAAGCCTGTTTGACTTAGAACTGCACAGACCAACCTGTTTTGTCATATTGTATTATGTGTTGAAAAGTTAGAGGAAAAAACGTGTCATCAGCCCTTTAAAGGTGAAAAAGATTATATAGGCAGTAGGTGATTTGAGGGGGTAAATGGGGTTCACTTATAAGATAAGATAAGCCTTTATTAGTCCCACAATGGGGAAATTCCAGGTTTACAGCAGCAAAGGGACAGCAGCACTCAGAGCAATAGTTAATAAGATAATAAGAACTGGTTAGTCAAAGCACTAAATAAATATACATATGTACACAGGTATATACACAGTGCAGGAGCATTGCAGCTAGATAGAATAAACAGCATTATGGTTTAAGATACCCTGCAGAATATGAATATGTACCCAGACAGTATATTTCGTATTTGAATCAATAGTGTTGTTGCCACCCTCAGTAATGATTGATATTGTCCTAGTTGTATAATGGAGGGGACGATTTATTGTGCAAGGTTGTTACGTTTAGTGCATTTAATACGACCTCTACGAGCAACCCTGGTTAGATTATAAAGTCTGACAGCCATAGGTTGGAAGAACCTGTGGAATCTCTCCATCATGCACCTAGGATGGTACAGCCTACCACTAAATGAGCTCCTCAGTGCGTTCAGCGTGTCATGCATGGGGTGGGACTCGGACTCCAGCAGAGATGACAGCTTAGCCACCATCCTCCTGTCTCCTCCACTGGGTCGAGGCGGCACCCCAGAATACAGCTAGCTTTTTCGATCAGCCTGTTCAGTCTCTTCCTGTCAGCTGCTGTGATGCCGCTGCCCCAGCAGACCACTCCAAATGTGATGGCTGATGCCACCACCGAATCGTAGAAGGTCTTCAGAAGTGCCCCTTGCACTCCAAAAGACCTGAGTTTCCTCAGTAGGAACAGCCTGCGCTGCCCCTTCTTGTAGAGCACATTGGTGTTGTGTGACCAATCCAGTTTATTGTTCAGGTGAACACCCAGGTACTTGTAAGATTTCACCATCTCAATGTCTGTTCCCTGGATTTTTACTGGTGCTGTGGGGGGTTGTCCTCGCCAGTGGCAGTCCACCACAAATTCCTTAGTTTTCCTTGCATTGATCTGTAGGCAGTTCTGTTGGCACCAGTCCATGAAGTCCTGAATAAGTCCTCTGTACGCTGCATCATCTCCATCAGAGATGCGGCAGACAATCGCAGAGTCGTCAGAGAACTTCTGTTTGATGACAGTGTGGTGTGTTGTGTGAAAAGTCAGCAGTGTAGAGGATGAACAGGAAGGGAGCCAGAACTGTTCCCTGTGGGGCCCCCGTACTGCAGATGATGGTATCAGACACACAGTCCTGGGTTCTCACAAACTGTAGTCGGTCTGTGAGGTAGTCCAGGATCCACAATGACAGGTGCTGGTCCACCCCTGCACACACCAGCTTGTCCCTCAGGATCACTGGTTGGATGGTGTTGACAGCACTGGAGAAATCAAAGAACATGATCCTCACAGTGCTCCCAGGTTTCTCCAGGTGGGACAGGGAACGGTGTAGGAGGAAGATCACTGCATCCTCCATCCCAGTGCTATGCTGGTAGGCAAACTGAAGTGGATCCGTCACTGGTCCTACCAGGGCTTATATAGCACTTTTTACTCATCTGTAGATGACTAAAGCGCTTTACAGAAGGGGGATGCTATCTGCCTTGTTGACAAGTTAAGTTAGTTAATTCCCTTCACACCATGATGATGCATGGGGCGGTGCCTATCTCCGTTTCTCTGACCCTAGGCCACACAGCTACTGTGAGTAGTGAAAGCTACAGTGGGGGGTCAGTCCTCTGGTAGCTCTGTGTGTAACTTCACTTTCCCCGTTCCATTATGCGGAGCACCACACTAGAAGGCAGAAAGCACCATTTTTTTTATATGGTCTTTGGTATGACCCGGCCGGGATTTGAACCCCTGCCTCCCGGGTGTGGGGCGGATGCTCTACCAACTGAGCCACCACTCCCCACCCCACTCCACCCAAAAAGTATCCCCCTTGTTAACCTGCCATCTCTATTCACGTCATGCTACATAACCACCAATTTTAAGCAGAAATTAAAAAAAAAAAAAAATCTTTCAAATTTTATCTCATAGATTTGCAACTTTTTTTCTCAAAAATTAGCCACTTTTTTCTCATAAATTTGCAAAAGAAAATTCTTGTAAATTTGCCATTTTTGTTTCCTGGAAACTCACCACTTTTCTCAAAAATGTGACTTTTTTTCATAAATTTGCACCATTTTCCTCAAAGTTCTAGCTTTTTCTTAAGTATTTTCAACTCTTTTTCCTGTAATTTTTTTTTACTTTTTTTCTCAAAAATTTGACGTTTTTTTCTGTAAATTTGTAACTTTTCATAAATATGCAATTTTATTTCTCATAAATTTGCAACTTATTTCTGAAAAATTTGAACTTTTTTCTTGTAAAATTTCAACTTTTTTCCTGTAAATTTGCAATGCTCATCTGGATGCTTGCTAAATTTGTATTCTGTGTAAATTCATAAATTGTAGTCATAAATTGTAATTTATGACTTTTTAAAATTTTAAGTTGCAATCTTTTATCATATCTTTGTACCTTTATTCTTGCAAATGTGTACGTAATTTACATTTGGATGCTTGTACCTTATACTGAATTGGTTAATTACCCTCCAATTCCCTTGTTAAAAAGTAATGAATCACTACTGTATGTACAGCCATGTGAAAAAATTAGGATACCCTGTATAAGCCTGTGTGTGTGTGTGTGTTTTTT
Organism: Pholidichthys leucotaenia; assembly: GCA_020510985.1. Lineage (NCBI taxonomy): Eukaryota > Metazoa > Chordata > Actinopteri > Cichliformes > Pholidichthyidae > Pholidichthys > Pholidichthys leucotaenia. The sequence continues at coordinate 336,014,998 of CM035844.1, forward strand.
TTTTTTTTACATATTTGAACATATGGATATTTAATATCAGTGTTTAAAATACTGGGAGATTCATGTAGTACAACTAAACATTCAAAATTAATAAAAGACTTTTTTCAATTTTTCTGTAAAATATAATCCTAAACAAATAGTGTGGAATAAATTAGGATACCCCCCCCCCCCCATCTTTTTTAAGACACCCCCACATTCATTTCCACTTAAAATGGCTAAAATAAATGTTAAAAAATGCAAATAAAAACAAAAACAAGGTTAGACATAGATATGTGAACATTTCTTAATAAAGAACCAAATATTTAATGGGGTATCCAAATTTTTTCACGACTGTAGGTGTGAGTCTACTTTGCCTATGGGGGGGAAAGGTTAGCCTTGGCGCAAAATGTTCGAAATATACACCGAGAGTTCCCAGGTAAACAGGTGATTCTGGCCTTGGCCTCGGGCTGTAACATAACTACTCAGTGTAAAAACAACAACTAGTGAACATGTCAGAACTTTTGTGACGATCATTCTACCCCTGACAAGTTGGCTGGGGAGAATACGTGTGGTTGTGAAATTTTTTTTTTCAGTTCGTGAATTTTTGTGAGCCTTGGCGTGGCCCGATTTGAAACAACACTATGTAAGATTTTCACCTTACAATGACAGCACCGTTGGTGCTGATGCCTCGGTGCTTGTGGCATGGTAGCATTTGATAGCTAGCTATTGTGGCAGTCCATGCATGCAAGGTTTTGAAATACTTGGGGTTTGTTTCTGCAGGAATGACACTGACATCACCGTTACAACGCACATGAGGTGTACCTCATCCCATGGCTGTACGCTGGCAATTTTGTCAAGGAGCTCACAAAAGAAAAAGTATAGAAGCACGGAGCCCAAAGAAGAATGCTGGAGTAACAGAGTTTCTGAATTTATCGAATGTATATTTAAACCATGGCGTGCGGTGGTAAATATATCAAAATTTCAAAAACTATTACCGTAATTATCAATACTAAATCAGAACAATTTGAAATGTTCCACTCTTATGCGTAATGAATACTGAGTTTCTTGAATTATCTTGCAAAAAACATTTAATTTTTCAAAAAGTTATATTTATTGAAATACAGTAGCAGTGTCTTCTACAAACAGTAAGCATGCAGTATTCTTATTTAGCTTCCAGCTGCCCTGACTGCTGACCTTCAGGTTCACCACCGTGGACCTCAGAGACAAACACACATCATAAAAATCTGATTATTACTGCTGATGTGATAGAACTATTTCAAAGTCAGTATAAATTATTACAGATGTCATGTTCCTCCTCAGTTTAACAAATTGCTTGGTTTTCTTAATAAAAAAAAAAAGTCAAGTGAATTTTATTGTTCCACAGCAGGGCATCAGCTTGACTTTAGTAATACTGTAACTGAGATCTCTGCAGGACTGTCAGAGTTATTTTAAAGCACGTGAATCAACCACATCACACTGTGGTGCTTTTTATATTACTGACATTAGTATTAAGAATTTTAAAAATGGCTGAACTTTAGAGAAAACAATTTAACATATTAAATTAATGTAACCAAGCAGCTGCCAGTACGGAAAAACAATCACACATCGGAAAAAAATGTCACGTTACAAAGGCTTTAAGAATCAAATGTTGCAGTTTTAGGAGTCAGTAGTGTTTTCGTATTCAAACTGCTGCATTGTAAGTCCAAAACTTTTAGACCATTGTTCTCCTTTGCTGCACTTCAGAATAAGCGACTTTCGCATTACGAGTGCGCATGTGCGGACTATGTGAGTTCAAAGTTCACGACTACCAAACATTCCGGTAGCCGCCTTGCTTTTGTATAGAGGCAGTACGGTCACAACTGAACAATTGCCATTTTAAAGTCTGCTTCAAGCTTTAAATCTCCGTTATGTCAGGTGCACATTGTGCCGTAGTGAAGTGTGGAACGGCATGTATCATCTAGAGCAGTGGAAAAAGCAAACTTGCAACATACATGCGTGTAACTTCGGGACCATCGTGTGCACATGTCCGCCGCCATTCACGTTATATACATTCCCCACGGAGCTGAAGGATCCGGACAGACGTAACTGTTGGATTAAAGCAGAAAGTCTATATTATAACATAATTAAATAGTGTTGTGTATTGTTCAAGTTCTAGCCTAATTGACACGAGTCTAAACTCTGAAGTAGTAGGTACGGACAGGCAGGCCTGGATCTAGGATTAGTTCTTTGTATATTGGTAATGAAGCTTGATCTACACACACATGTAATTAAGGCCATTGATAAGTAGGCTGGTATAAAATAAAACTGCAAATCATTGAAAACGCGTTGTACTTAAATTATAGTAGTATCAACCTATAGATCTAAACAGGCTATGCCTTGTAGTGAAATTTACTCAAAATGACAAAACCAGAGTTGAGCTGTCAAACCACTCGCTTACCTTCTTTGTAGTCGTTTCGGAGTCTTGCAAGTAAGCGTGCTTGGTCCTTTGACAACAAAAACTCTGCTATGTCAGCGTACATACAGGGGGGCCATTTTGGCCAATTTCTGCAACGTGGCTGCGAATGCAAGCACATCTAGCTGATCCTTGCATTTGCGGGTGCAACCGGGAAGATCCCTACGCATACGATATACTCGTAGATCAGGAACTTTCCATGAATTAAATGTATCAATAGAGCATGTTTGGTAGCCATGTTCCCATGATGCTTTGCGCAAGCCGAGATGCGAAAGTCGCTTATTCCACCATGTCCGTTGAGGCAGATCTGCTCTGATTGGCACATTGTGATTTGAGGAATGTGGGATTTGTACTTTTTACCAATGAGTTGAAAACTCCAGGAAGAAAATACGTTGTTTGGTGTCTTCAAAACTAAACAGCAAAACGTGTCTGAAAACAATGCATGTGAGGAATAAATGATCTAGTTGCTGAATATGTTTTTACTTTTCAGGAACAAATGCTATTTTAAAAGTTGAGCACGGAATCGACTCTAACCAGAAGTGGTACACAGTCCTGTAAAAAGTTCACACTGCCACCTACTGGCCCGCCATAGTTATTACAACAACTTTTTCCACAGCTTTGGTGAGTGTGACTGTGCTTTGGTTTTTTATTTTGACAATAAAGCCTTATCTCAAAATTCTAGCAAATTAAAAGTCAAGAAAATATGGTGCTGCAATGATACAAGGCTTTATTGCCACTTGATTTTGACCAGGTGAGCTGAAAACCTGTAACAGACACATCAACATACTACTAAATAGTAAATGGCATTCACTTAGGGCACATTCAGACAGTCACTGTTTGGTCCAGACCAAAGGACCAAACAGTGGCTTCTGCAGATAGTTCAGTTCATTTGCTGCTGTCTGTATGCACGTTGGAATTCTGGTGCACACCAAACAAGCGAAGTCTGGACCCCCTGAAAACGGGGTTCACGATTCTCTTGCAAACAAAGTCCGGTGCGCTCCGCTGGCAGTGTGAATCCAAACAGAGTATCTAGCAGACCAAAGGGCAGAAGTGCCCCTTGGTGTCTGTGTAACCATAGCAACACATAGTCTGAGAAGAGGAAGTGGCGTTTACCGTAGTACATTTTGGGTAGAAAATAATAAAGACAACCACATGAATCCGAGAAATCCTTTTACCGGTGAAAGCCGAGGAGAAAAGTTAAATGTCTCGTTTGTGGCGGACAAACAACCCGGCTGAAGGGAACAGATTTCCATTTTCGGTCCTGGCCAATTGATGATTGCCTGATTTTTCTTCTTCGCCAAGATTTTTTCTTCCTGGTCAGTGGTGGTTTTGGCTACAGCGCCCCAAATGAGCAGTTGTTGTAACTGCGTGACGTTGTCCAGGCAGTTTGGTCCGCTGCAGTGTGAATGCAAACCAAGCCAAAGTGTGAAAAGTCTCAGCATTCCCCACCCAGTCGAACTGAGAGCCCCGGACTGTCCTGGTCTGAATGCAGCCTTAAATACCGCTTTTTCTCAACTCTAGATGAGCAGCGCTTTACAGATCTTGCTATCCACCTGTTCACACACTGATGGTGGCAGAGCTGCCATGCACCAGTGCTGGCCTGACCCACCAGGAGCAACTGGAGGTTCAGTGTCTTGCTCAAGGACACTTTGACATGCAGACTGCAGAGAGAGCAGGAATCGAACCCCTGGCCCTCTGATCAGTAGTCAGCCACACTACACTTGCACCACAGCTGCCCTACTGTATGTCTGTATTGCTTTGCACCAAGGCATAACACTGTTTTAATAATTATTCTGATGATACTTCAACCATTGACCAGGTGACTGTCACTTCCTTCTTAGCCTGATGGAGCCCGCATTGCCTGCAACAACTCTGTTCATGGTAGAAACACTAAGTGGCAGCAACTATGGTGACTTCTGCCTCAAAGGTGGTGTCACTCAAACCTCTACTATTTATTGTCACATTTGTTTTTTAAAAGTTTAAGTAGCTACAGTATTGCTTCAGCTACATGTTGCTTTGTTTTCCCTTGGCATATGTATTCACCGCTTCTTACATTCTTTCACAACTCTTACCTAAAATTAATACCAAGCTAAAGAGAAAAGTTCAGGCAAAACTACCAGCTCTCCAACCACACTAGAAAATACTCAGCACCGTGTGACTCATGAAACAAAATGAATGGCGGTGAAATGTGCACCTTAAATGTGTGCCTTTTATCATCGCTCGGCTCGCAGCTGAAAACAGTCGTTCCCTTTTCAGCGAGCCACGGCACTACACCACCTTTTTCATGTAGTTCAGAGCCCAGCATACGTCACAGGCCTTTCATGCCTTTGAACGTCAGCAGCGGTGTGTTGCAGTACTGTACCATCGCGCAGACGTAAAGCGTGGAGGTGAGAAATGAATGCCGTATGTTGTGTGTGGCAGCGCATGGGAGCCAGACATCCAGTTTTATCTTTAGCTCCCTTCACCTCGGCTGCAGCTTTATATGAGCAAGAGGTGGGTAAAAAAAGAGACGTGAACTTGACTTTGATAGAAGTCAGGCTACACAAAAGACTGTGATGCTCTATTTTTGCACGCTGCTGCTGAATACCCCCCCCCAAAAAAAAAAAAAAAAAAAAAAAAATTCAACTTGTAGTGTGTGAGAAGTAAATGTCGGGGTACAGAAGCAGGCTGTCCCATTCCTGGCCGACCTCACAATTCAAGGTGATGATGTTGGGGATGTTCTTCCAGCTGGCTGCACTTATGTTTTCATGCTTTGAAAAGGGTGAGGAGGCGCGCCGTTATTGTTACTGTCACTGCCAATAGCAGCATGCTTCATGCACACATAATTGAACACGGACCAGACCCACTCTACAACTGCCTGGTCCATGTGCACAAATGTGTTCTTAAGCACTTTTCCCAGTGTGTACACGTGTATCATTTGAAGTTTGAGGAGAGACGCAATTGAAATTCAGGCATGGTCCTGCAACTTCACCCCCGCCCTCACCGCCATTGCCGCCGCCAACCAGCCGTTACAGTCCTGGCCTTGGATCATTTTGCTGAGTTTCACGTTCCTGTCTGAGATTTATTATCTCGTACCCTGGCTGGTATTTTACGGTTTAATGACCAGCAATCGCTCCCATCATCGGGGTCAGTTACAATTACATCCACTTTGCTGCCACTCAGGCAAATGCAGCTCAGATCACTGCCTCTGGGATCCGTTTGGTTTCGCTTTTCACTGTTAAAACTACAGGTGAGATATACAGAGGTGGGTAGAGAAGCCAGAAATTACACTCAAGTAACAAGTAGTATTACCTTGTGGTATTAATGGTGTTGTACGTGTTAGGAAGAGCTACTCTGTCCTGCTGCTTTCATGGGCGTGTAGAGGTGCAGACTTACCAAACTGCAGATAGCCAGGGATAGTGCTCAAGTAAAAGTAGCATAACCTTATGATAATAATTACTCAAGTATAACGTAGCCACCAAAAAACGTTACATCCATCTGCTTAAGAAAGAGTCCACTAAAAACATTACTTAAGGGGCAAGTAACAACAGCTGCCAATTTGTGATGTTTTTCTCCTAAATTTGTGACTCTTCTCTCATAAATATTCAACTTTTTTCTCAAATCTTTAGGATCTTTTTCTCATGAACGCACAACTTTTTCTTCGTGAATTTGAAAGTTTTTTCCACATAAATTTCAGATTTTTCCATCTAAATATGGGGGGTGGCTGAAAAGTTCATAGTGGTCAAATTTGACCAAATGTGGTTGATTTTTCAACATAGTCTCCCCTTCAGTCCGCACACTTCTTCCATCGGTGTTGCAGCGCTTGGATCCCTGCGGTTGAAAAATAAACCACATTTGGTCAAATTTGACCACTATGAACTTTTCAGCCCCTCCTCATATAAAACTTTTTTTTTTTTTTTGGATTCAGGGCACTGCTGTCTTTTTTTTTTTTTTTTTTTATTTAAGTTTTTGTAAAGGGTATACAGGTCGTTACAGCAATGCAGTGTTTACATTTTCATCACATGTTCCCTTATTTTCTGATATCTGACAACATTGGAAGATTAATTCTTACAACACCCCCTTTTTTTTTTTTAAAGTGAAAGAAAAAGTGAAATTAAAGAGAAAAAAAAACAAAAAACAAATAACAAAAAAACCCCAAACAAACCAGTAAAAAACAAACAAAAAGAAAAAGTAAGTAAATAAAGATAAAAGAGCATCTGAGTAGCATTGGAACAAAGAGCGGAACCATTATTGAAATGGTAATTGTCAAAGATTAGATCTAATGGAAGACACATATGCGGTCCAGGGTTGCCAAAAGTTCATGAACACATCCATGTCCTGTCTCAGTGCGAATGTCAACTTTTCCATCGAATAAATGTCTTGGATCACGTTAGTCCAATCTTCAGGTGTAGGACAGTCCTTCAACATCCATTTTTTAGTTAGAGCTTTTTTGCTTGCCAATATTAAAACATTGAATAAGTATTTTTCTCCTCGTCTTTCCAGTGAGTCCGGTAGTAAACCCAAATACAAAGTTACAAAAGAAAAGGGAACTGTAATTTTGAATATTTTCCCCAATATTGTCTGTACCTTGGTCCAATATTGGTGGATAACTGGGCATGACCAAAACACATGAAAATGATTTGCAGTTTTTTCACCACACAAGCGCCAACAGTTCAATCCCTTATGGGTAAATTTGTTTTGTGCAGGTGTTCTGAAAAATCTTGCCAAGTTTTTCCATCCAAATTCTCTCCACTGCAGGGATGAGGTACTTTTCCATTGCTGTTTATTTAGCTTTTCCCATATTTCCAGTTGTAAAGTGAAATTCCCCTCTTTTTCCCATCTCTCTTTTATATAAGATGTGTTGTCTCCTTTTAAGTCTTGAAGACCTTGGTATATTTTAGAAATGTATCTGATCCCTGGGATCCCTTTATATGCCATTAAGAAGACCTTCAGAACACCTGACTGGGCCCTTTCCAAAACCTCCTTTTTAAGTATATTGTTTATGTGGTGTCTAAGCTGGAAGAACCTGTAAAGGTCTTGATTTATTAGGCCTTGTTTTTTCAAATCTTCAAAACTTCTTAAGATTTGCCCTTTAAAAAAATCGTAATATTTTATCAGCCCTTTCTCCTTCCACTTTTTAAATCTGGTGTCTGTTTTATTAGGAGTAAAGTCCTGATCATAGGCGATCCATTGCAGAAGTCGATAGGGCTCTTTAGTTTGATTCTCTCTGACTATCTTAAACCAAATTTTTAGCGGGGTCTCTATCCACGGGTTAGTGTTATTCAAAAGCTTAGGTAAGACATTGTTCCCTATTATCGCCTGTAGGGGGATGTCACTTGTTATTTGGCATTCGATCTCCTTCCATTGTGCAGTGTAGACTGGGTTACATATCTCTACTAAAGTTTTAATTTGTGCGGCTTTAAAGTAGTCCCTGATATTTGGCAGCGCGAGCCCACCTTTGTCTTTGTTTAGCTGTAGGGTTCTATATCTGATTCTAGGTCTCTTGCCCTGCCATATGAATCTTGAGATCCTTCTGTCCAGCTCCTGCCATGTTTTTTTGGGAGGTTCTACCGGTATTGTTTGGAAAAGGTATAGAAGACGTGGAAGTATATTCATTTTGACTGCTTCAATTCTTTGTGCAGTACCCAAGAATGGTATCATATTCCATCTTGCTAGGTCAGATTTTATTTTTGTCACCAGTGGATCATAGTTTAGTGATATAATTTTGTTGAGTTGTTTCGGGATATTGACCCCCAGATATTTCATAGATTCCGACTCCCAGTTAGTTTTGAGTTTGCTTAGTGAATAATGATTTGGGTCATAGTTGAATGTTAAAACTTGGGTTTTATGCATATTTAATTTGTAAGATAAGATAAGATAAGCCTTTATTAGTCCCACAATGGGGAAATTCCAGGATAAATCGATAAATCCCCGATAAATCTCCATACTCTGAAAAAACTGAGGTTAGTTCTGGTAAAGAAGTGTCCGGCTGCCCTAGGTATATTAAAATGTCATCAGCAAAGAGTGCTATTTTATGTTCCTTCTGACCAAGTGTAATACCTTGAATTTTTTGGTTTTGTCTTATCCATTGGCTCAGAGGTTCTATGAAGATTGCAAAGAGCAGTGGAGACAGGGGGCAGCCCTGACGACATCCTCTTTCCAGTTCAAAAGATGATGATAAATTACCGTTAATCCTTATTTTAGCTGTTGGTTTTTTATATAATGCCTGTATAGTTCTAATGAAGTTGTTATGAAAATTGAAACTGGATAAGATTCTATATAGAAAAGACCAGTCAACCGAATCGAATGCTTTTTCAGCATCTAATCCCAATATGACTGCATTTAAGTTATATTTTTTTATATGATGAATTATGTGTAAAGTGCGTCGAATGTTGTCTTGTGTCTGTCTTTGTCTTATAAAACCTGTTTGGTCTAAATGAATTAGGTCTGTCAGTATATTTTCTAACCTTTTGGCAAGGATAATGGTAAAAAGCTTATAGTCCTGATTTAGTACACTGATTGGTCTGTAGTTGGAGCACTCTAGTTTATCCTTTTCAGGTTTAGGTATAACTGCAATGACCCCTTCTCTCCAGGAGGGGAGGATTTCCCCTGTGTGGAGGACATAATTAAATGTTTTCAGGAGGAGAGGAGATAGTTGCTGTTTAAAGGTTTTGTACCACTCTGCTGTATAGCCATCAGCTCCTGGGGATTTGTTAGCTTTAAGTTTCATAATTGCTTTTTCCAATTCTTTAGGATGTATTTCTGACAGTAGTGTTTTATTTTGTGACTCCGTAAGTTGGGGAAGGTTTAATGTGTTTAGGAATGCCTCGGATGCGTTTTTATGTTTTTTGTGGGAGTATAAGTTCTTATAGTAATTCTCGAAGTTTTTAAGAATATCCTGAATTCTGAATTTTATTTCCTTTGATACTGGGTCTCTGATTTTGTAGATTGCTCTTTCTGTTTGATGTTTCCTCAATTTATAGGCTAGCAATTTTGCCGATTTACTGCCTGCTTCATAGTATTTTTGTTTCAGAAATGTAAGTTTCTTCTGGATTTCTATTGTGTAGATCTCATTTATTTGGTTTTTAATTTCCTTAATCTTGAGCGAGTCAGTAGAATGAGTGTTGCCTTTGTGTTCTTTTTCTAGGTTCCTAAGTTCTGACTCTAATGTGGATAGTTTTTCTTGTCTTAGTTTCTTTTGGGTTGCCAGTTTTGCAATAATCTTTCCTCTTATTACAGCTTTACATGCATCCCACAGTATTAAAGGGGATACTTCTCCATTATCGTTATCTTCCAAATATCTGAGAATATCTGATTCCAATTCATCTTTCAATGGTCCTTTCAGGACATTTGAATTTAACCTCCAAGAAAATGTATTATTTGTGTATTTTTGGATATTTAAGTCCATGTAGATCGGACTGTGGTCGGAGAGATCCATCAGTCCTATTTTACATGTTTTTACTCTTCCAATGTCTCTATTAAACATAAAAAAATAGTCAATCCTTGAGTAAGATGAATGTGGAGTTGAGTAAAATGTATAGTCTTTTACACTGGGGTTGAGTTCCCTCCACACGTCACAGACTCCCAATTCTTTTAGTAGCATCCGAGTCTTCCTGTTTTGGGTGTTATTTTGATGTGGGGAATTACCAGAAGCATCCCAGTATGGATTCAGTCTAAGATTGAAGTCCCCACCACATATCACTAAACCTTGAGCTTTAGTTATCATTAGGTCGAATACATTTTTATAAAATTTCCAGTTAGCCCCTGGGGGAGCATACACATTCAGCAGGGTGATATCTTCTCCCTCTAGCCGCCCAGTTACCAAACTGTATCTCCCTTCTTTATCTTTGTGTTCTGATTTTTTTTCAAATGTAATTTTGGTTGATATCAATGTCGCTACTCCCCTCCTCCTCCCTGATTTATATGAAGATGAAGAGATCATTTTAAACCCTTGTCTACTGAGTTTATTGTGTTCCACGTCTGTTAGGTGGGTTTCTTGTAAAAGTATTATTCCTGCTTTGTCTTTTTTCATTTTGCCTAGAATCTTGGATCTTTTAACTGGATTCAGGATTCCTTTTACATTATATGAAATTATTTTGGTTACACCCTGTTTCTCCATTGTGTTGTTTTGTTTAGTATAACTGTGTGGTGGCCCTCTTTTGTGCTACTCAGAAACTGAAAGAACATTAAAAACAAGAAAAACATTAAGAACATAGTGTAAAAAACTTTAAAACAAAAAGCTGTCATAAGAACTTCCTGAGCTGAGGTCTTTTTAAAGACCCTGTAAGAGCCTTGATGGAGTGAAGGCTCTGAGGCAAATTCCTCAAACTCTGTTAGGTGTTGAGGGCCCTCTCTTACCACTGAAAGTAGTCCCATGCTTTTAACGTGAGTTTCAGAACCCAATCCAAACTTGTAATGATTTTTTTTTTTTTTTCCTTTTATGCCTAAACCCTGTGAAATTGTGTGCACCCTCCCACCCCCATCACATCAAACATTCACGCAAAAACAGTATTTGTTAGTATGAGGAGAACATGTGGATTATTGTCACATTTCTATTTTAACAAGTTTTTTTTTTTTTTTTTTATTACAAAGACTTATTTGTTTCAAATAATATGATTGTTCCATGAAATGTTTTACCACATGCTGAATATGCATCTCCTTTAATGTTTGTTACCTTGTATGAGGGGGGTTGGATGTGCGGATTGATTCAAGAGAAAAGAAAAAAAAAAAAAAAAAAAAAGGTCGCTATTCCAACCTGAAAACGGATAGTTTATCCGCGACGCTCTGGTGCTGGGTTTCCCGCTGCTGGTCCGTGGATTTTGAAGGTCTTTGTGTTGTCCATGTTTGCGCTTTGATCTTCTCACTCGGGTCTGCTGCGGGTTTAAATACCGTTACCGGGAGGCCTCTTTTCGCCATGTCAGCTGTTGCTTCTTCCGCCGAATTATAGAGACACGTTTCATCGCCGTAGAAGACCCTTAACTTCGCAGGAAATGGTGTCTGAAAGCGCAATTTCTTCTCTCTTAACACCTTTTTCGCGTCATTGTATTCCCTGCGCTTTTTAAGGACCTCCGGGGCGTAATCGTGTTCCACGTAGACTTTTCTCTCCTGGTGCATAAATCCTTTTTTCTGCCAGGCCAGTCTTACAACCTCTTGTTTTATTTTGAAATTGGAAAATCTTACCAACACCGAACGTGGGGGCGCTTCCGCCGCCGGCCTAGCGGCTAATGAACGATGTGCCTTTTCTATCTTCAAGTCGGTGGTTTGTGGAATATCCAATTTCTCTCTTAGTAAGGATTCCACGCATTCTGCCATTGAGTTAAAACCATTTTCGGTTCCTTCTATCAGACCATGAATTCTTATGTTGTCTCTTCTTTGTTTTCCTTCTTGGTCGGTTAGCTTAGCCTCTATAGCTGCTTGTCTTTTGCGTAGGTCTAGCACAGAATCTTCGAGCACTTTTATTCGATCCTCTGTTTCCAAGATTCGGTTCTCGGCCTGGTCCACTCTGCTGTTTGTCCTTTTCAATTCTTCTCTGAATTCCCGAAATTCAGCCGTAACATCTCGGCGAAATCGTCGTAGCTCCTCAAATAGTGATTTCAGGCTAACCCTTTTGTTAGCTATCACCAGTTCCTCGTCTTCTGAACGGAGATCTTCCAGTTCGGATTCTCCGGCCGATACGTGTCCTGGCCTGGAGAATTTCAGTTTCTTCTGTTTTCCTTTAGACATGATGATTTTGTCTTTTGATTTTCACTCCTCCAAAAATCCGTTAAGTTTGATTTTCAAGGTGTTATCCTGGATTGGGTCTGAGAACTTCAGTGTTAAGCTGCAGTTGCCATGGCGTCCAGCATATAAAACTGTTTTAAAACTTTTTTTAATATACATTTGAAGCTGTTCTCCAAAAAATTGATTTTTTTTATACAGTTCATAATCTTTTACATTTTTTTACTTTTTCAAATAAATTTGTGACTTTTTTCGTACCGTTATGAAAAAGTTACTTGGGTACATGTACTTGCGTAAAAATAACTAGTTACTACCCACCTCTGTAGATGGTATACTGTAGACTGCTGATATTTGAGCCCTTGCACAACATTTGATCCAATGACAGCCCTTCTCGTGGATGTGTAAAAGAGACATTCACAGCTTACATCTGAGTCATATTTAATGCGGCGGCAGCAGTATCATATAATATCTGCTGGATATCAAAAGCTCCTACTTCATTCCACTTTGAGATAAACTGCACTTAAAGGCAGAATGAACACGTTTTGCTCTTTTATCAACAAGTTTGTCCTTGTCTGCTTGTGTGTTAATAATTAAAAATTTGGAAATATACCAAAGAAAAAGTTAATGTTATGAGGATGAACAGATATTTCCATTTAAATATATCAATTTATGTGTTGCTACTGAGTTATTGCTCTTATAAATGCATCAATTTGTATACTAATCCAGCTATTATCAGACTATAGGACACAGTCATATACCTTTAAATCAATGCTAAGGATCTTGCTAAGAATTTGAAATATCGTTGTTTATTCAAATGGCTCGCTTCAAACTTGGTGGGTCTTCTCCTGGTTGCCAGGGCTTCATGTGGCTTCACAAACTGATGTGGCATCATCATTGTGGAACACGTTGATTTGAAGTTGAGAACGCCACCCTCCACAAGTAGAATTTCTTGAATGGCTTGCATCGCTGCCATAACCCTTATACTCATGGTGCAGCGAAGCTACAATGGTGCATTAAAGTTAAAACTGAAAAACAATGCTTTTTTTCCAACATTTAACATGTCCCATCACCAGTAAGGGCTGCTGGGAAATGGTAAGCCTGTTTTCTTCTTGTTACCAGACTGATGCAGGGGGTCTTTATGCAAGATTGCGCTTTGGGCCCTCCAAAACTAGGAAACGGCGTTGGCTACTATGGCTCATTTTCCCTCTTATCGGCTACCTTAACTTCCTGTGTTTGGTCCAAAAATCCGAACCTTCCTGAAAATTTCTTTCACACTCTAAACAAACTTCAGCAGGGCTCAGTTTGATCCAGACTGAGACCACTTCTTTTTGCTGGACAAGAGATTTCACACCTTAAATTTGTGTCCAAACCAAACTGAAAGGCTTGAAAGACTGGAACAAATGGGTTAGGTGTGAAGGCACCCTAACCCCTGTATCTCTTAGAGTGGCAAATGCTAACGAATGTTCACAAGGTTTGCACTTTTTGGGTTCCATCAGGGTTCATAAAAGGTTGCCACACAGTTCTGGAACAGTTTTTAAGGTCGCCAACAGTTTTTCTTTTCGTCAATAAAATTTCATTCATTCATTCATCTTCTTCCGCTTAATCCTTTTCGGGTCGCGGGGGGGCTGGAGCCTATCCCAGCATCTTTGGGCGAGAGGCAGGATACACCCTGGACAGATCGCCAGTCCATCGCAGGGCCAACACAGAGAGACAGACAACCATTCACTCTCACATTCATACCTATGCAAGTTAGGTTAATTGGCATCAAACTGGGGATTCTAAATTGTCAATAAAATTTGAAAATGCTCAAAATTTTTTTGAAATGTATTTTTCCGCAAACAGTTGCAAAAATAGTTATGTTTACAAAGGATAGTGACGTGTTGTTTAAGTTCTTTTTGGTTCACCTCGTAGTGACCACTTTATGACAAAACCCTTGGTGATCTTAAAAACTGTGTGAACTGTTTTGCAACTCTGATGAAACCCAAAAAGTGCAAAATTCATGAACGTTCCTCGGCATTCGCAGATACTAACTTGAGTTTCGTCAACGTTCATCAGAAAAGTTGGCAAATCTGAAAATCACTACATTGGTCAGTATTCACCGCTCCGTGAGATACTGCCTTTAGTCTTTACTGTAGTATGGAGTAGGGGTGGGCGATGTGACCCAAAATAGATATCACGATATTTCTGAGAATTTTCACAATAATTAAATAAAATATTATTGACAATATCACATATTTGCCTTAAAAAAATGCAAACATTTTAAATACTTGATATAGTGCACCTGATTTAAACAAATGTTTCTATAACATGAACATGGAAGAAAAAGATCCTACAATCATAACTGAAATTTACCTCAATCTTCTAACATTTTCTAGTACATCTCAGTAAATTAAAATATTGCAAAAATATAAAATAAAATTGCAATATAAAAAGATAAACTTTAATTGATATTCAATATATGCACAGTGAAACAGTTCAAGCCTTTTTCATGCAATTTTGTTGATTTTTGTTTTTAAATTAAAACTTATGTATTCTAATGAACTGAGATGCACTAGTAATAGTAGTATATCAGTACCTTATATAGAAGAAGTAAACTTACTGATGGCAATATGAAGACGATGGCCAAAACATGACAGTCTCGTCCATTCATTAAGTTTTATAGCTTTCACGGCGTTTGCCCCACTATCAGTCGTTACACACACCTGCTTCTTTTCATCGAGATGCCAAGACTGGAGGAAATCTTTGAGTCCATTTGCTATATTTTCTCCTGTATTGTCCTCGGGGAAGTAACTCGTATCAAGACAGGCTTTGCACAGCTTCCATTCACTGTTAATGTAGTGTATGTCATGCAGTGGCCCTCGCGAGCCACCATAAGGCGCCAAAAGTCACCGGTGAAGTTTGCATAGGTGTTTATTAATGAACAAAAAGCAATACAAAACAATGAGCCACGGTGAGCTAAAACACAGTACTCTACAAATACTTGATCATGAGGCAAACAAGAAGCACACTTACGGTCAAAACCCAAGGATGGTCGATAAGCCAGACCATGAAGGCATAATTGACGTCTGAGCCGAGGAACGCTCACTCAACGTCAGGCAAGGAAGAATTCTTTGACGAGCAATCGTTGACGTTTCATTGACGAGACTGCCGCATTATTCTGCTCCCAGAGCCCACTTAAATGCAGGGCTGCTGATGAGCCGAAATGCAGCACAGCTGTCAGACTTGACAGCAGGAAGCCCCTCCGAGCGCTGTCACAATAAAGGCTTGGGGAGCCGGAATGTACACACTGCTGTCAAACCTGGTGAGAATAATGCATGGCTCAAGCGCGGAAGAGATCGGGGCTCGAACCACGACAGTACCTCCCCCCCAAGGGCGAGCTCCGAACGCCCAATGATACCCAAGCCCCCACCCCCAGGGTGGGCGGATGGGGGAGCAGGTCTGGAGGGAGAGGACCAGCAACAGAAAAAAAAACACGATACTCCCCAATGCACAAATCATAATTAAAACAGGCACAAATGAGGCAATTACAGAGCACAGAAAACAGAGAATACAATACTCCATAATGCACAAAAACACACAGGACGAGAAGAGGAAAACCCCCCCACAAGTTAAGCACATTACATCCCTCAGACAGAAGAGGGAAAAAAAAAACATGCTAACCAAGGCAAGAACACTGAGCAGAACCATCACACCGAATGACCTTTAACCTACACAACCCAAGAGGACGACGACAGGCAGAGTCCAAAAACAACGGAGACAGTTCCGGTGGTCTCCCTGCGTCCAATGGCCAACAGGTGATTGCGGGAAACAGGACATGATCGGGCAGCCTACCCCAGTCCCAGACCTGGAAAGTCAGAACCTCCGGCGGCCGAACCAGGTCACCCAGTTGTAAGCACAGTATGTCGGGTGGCCGACCCAGGGCGCCGAACTGGCGAAACAGTTCCTCTGGAGGCCAACCCGCATCCCTCAGCCACCAGAACCGTGGGGAAACTACAGGCAGTGGCCTCCCGGGCGAGGGGAAGACGTGGGAGAGCCGGGCCGAACGTAGAGGCCCCCCAACGGCCCCCGGCGGTGATGAGCTGGGTTGGTGACTATTACGAGGGAGATGATGGTGACGACGAGCCCGCACGATGTCAGGTGGCAAAGGGTCTGCAGCTCCTTCACCGACCTTGACCCATACCGATGCTGCACTCGCGGCTGCACCCGCGTCGGACCCCGATTGGGTCTCGACTGCACCCGCGTTGGACCCCCACTGGGTCTCGGCTGCACCCCCGTCGGACCCCCACTGGGTCTCGGCTGCACCCGCGTCGGACCCCAACTGGGTCAGTGCAGCACCGGTGATGACCTCCGACCCCGAACCTGGAACCTCCAGCACAGCGACTGCGACTGGCTCCGCACCGGTGACTCTGGAAGAAGGCTCAGAAGACGAGAAAGAACCGGGATCAGAATCACCGGTAGCGACAGAGCCCAACGAGACAAGCTCGGGTGCAGCAGCTGGCTGCCCCTGACTCGCCTCCCCGAGAGGCAGGCAGAAATGCTCCAGGACAGAAAGGAGAAAGACAAAGTAGAGCTCTTGTCTGCACTCGGGTTCTGTCGCCGTCCAGGACTTCGTTGATCCAGGCTCAGGACGGAGAAGTTCGTCATCAGGCTCCCACTCGGCCACGGCGGGTTCCGCAGCTGGCATGATGGTGTCTGCAGTCTGAGGACCCTCCGGCACTGACGTCCACGCTGACGACCCGCCCGGCGTGGTGGCAGGGGACCCTCGACCGACTGGCTCGAACTGTTCCAACGTGGAGACCCGGGGACGCTTCATTGTCGGCGCAGGCTCCAGGCTGCAGTCCGCTCTTCTCCTCTGCCCACGACGTGGCTGCGGGGCTGGAACCAGGCTCTCCAGAACCGCAGGCCCCCTCCTCGTCCGGCGACGTAGGCCTGGCGTCGTGGACCGCTCAGTGGAGGGAGACACAGAGGCAGCAGGTTTAGTGATAAGAACTACAGCAGGTGGTGGGAGCTCGGGGGACTGCGAACCCCGAACTCCGCCCCAGGAGTCAGACAAGGCAGATCACACCTATGACGAGAAGAATGAACTTGCACTTGCCTTTTTCCTTTAGGATGGATGGTGCCTGCTGTAGGGGACGTTGTTCCTCCCTTCCCCCACTGGATGGTTACAGAGGGCCCCCTGGAAGGACGAAGAGGAGCCACTCACGAGGGTCCACTTACGGGTTTCGCCGAAAGCGGATTCAGACGGGGGTCTTGCTGAGGTTCTTTTTGGGCGTGGCGCCGACGTCTTCTGGCTGATGGCGAGGCGAAGGTGAAGTCCAGGAAACGCCACTCTTGAGCAGAAACGGAGGCGAGCAAGTCAGCGTACTCCGGATAGTTGTTCAGCTCGGGGTTCCTCTCAACCAGCCTGACAGCCGCCGTCACGTGCTTAATGATTGTCATGGGGTGATGGGCAGAGGGAGCTGCAGCCACTCGGTCCCAGATGGAGACTGCTATCCGCTGCAGCCTCTCTGGGGGATTCCCGGCTGACGTCATGCTTGTTCGGGGATGACCCCTGGGTGGCGCGAACTCCTGGACCGGATCGGGGCAGGAACGGGATCCCAAAGCGGGGAGCGAGGAAGCCTCCTCTTCGGCTTCCTGCCCGAGTTTCCCTCCAGCCCAAGGAGTGTCTCGCGTTGTGCGGCGATGTCATCCCTCCTAGCGACAACCTCAAAGTGGTCGGAGTAGCAAGGAAGGCGATTAAGAATATCCTCAGCGAGGTCCAGGTACCGGCGGACATCACTGCGAAAGTCGCAGAGAGAAGCAGTGATGAGCGTTTCATCTACGTAGTCCAAGGCCTCCGCCAGCTCGTAGCCCTGGCTCCGAACGCGACTCCTGAAAGACGGCATTCTCCCAGCACGCAGTTACCCAGACAGGGAAGAACAAATGTCCACTTTAAGCAAACTCACCGGGAACGGCGTCTCAGTTTGGCGGCAGTCTACTGTCATGTGGTGGCCCTCGCGAGCCACCATAAGATGCCAAAAGTCATCGGTGAAGTTTGCATAGGTGTTTATTAATGAACAAAAAGCAATACAAAACAATGAGCCACGGTGGGCTAAAACACACTACACTACAAATACTTGATCATGAGGCAAACAAGAAGCACACTTACGGTCAAAACCCAAGGATGGTCGATAAGCCAGACCATGAAGGCATAATTGACGTCTGAGCCGAGGAAAGCTCGCTCAACATCAGGCAAGGAAGAATTCTTTGACGAGCAATCATTGACGTTTTGTTGACGAGACTGCTGCATTATTCTGCTCCCAAAGCCCACTTAAATGCAGGGCTGCTGATGAGCCGAAATGCAGCACAGCTGTCAGACTTGACAGCAGGAAGCCCCTCCGAGCGCTATCACAATAAAGGCTTGGGGAGTCGGAATGTACACACTGCTGTCAAACCTGGTGAGAATGATGCATGGCTCGAGCGCGGACGAGATCTGCGCTCGAACCACGACAGTGTACAGTCAGACTTAGCTCTGTAGTTCTACTTGACCGTAAGTCCTTGGTGGATGAGTAGTATTCAGCAGAAGACAGCGTAATTGCTTGCCCGTCACGGTGTTTTTCGTACATGTCTTGGAAAAATACTTTCTTGTAGGCAAGTGGTATCTTGGGTCCAGCACATGTATTGGCTGCCTGAAGCCCTCCCTCTCCACAGTCTGAATCAGTATCATATCTTTAGCGATACAAAAACTGACTGCTTAAGTAATGTCTTTCCAGCATTTGCTTGTTTTTTTGTAAGGCATATAATGGGATAAAGCCTCAGAAATGCCATGCTGAACCAGTTTAATGGGTTTACTTGCATTAGAAGTCGTCCTTGCTGAGGTCTCCTCTTGGGTTTTTTGACTCTCTTCATATTGAATCACGTGTTTACTCTTCAGATGGCTGAATAAGTTTGATGTATTCCCACCTTTGGTTGTCACAGACTGCAAGTCTTACATATGACTGTCGTTTGACCCACATCCTCTCTTCTGAAACTGAAATATTTCCACACAACTGAAGAGGATCCTTGTTAACTCCACTGGAGGAGGGGAGTTGCCAATGTCTTTGGTCGCCATATTTTTATATTGCGTGGTGACGTACTTGCGTCAGCTACATAAATTGCGTTGGCGACGTAAACATGTGACGTCATCACACAAATATTGTGATATTCATTTTTACACCGGTATTAGAATTTAGACCAGTATTATTGTGAACAATACGATATGGCACACTCCTAATATGGAGTTGATACACGTGCACTACTACATAGATAAAAGTATCAGAAAACTTGGCTGCTGGTTGGCTTTGACCATAGCTGAACTCTGGTGTCATGTCTCCTCTGTTATATATCACTGCAACCATGAAGGTCAATGATGTCATGGAAAAAAAATCATCTTGAATGGGTGCAGGTACTGTTTGCCTGAATAGAATTCCCAAGTGGTTCATTTCCATGAAAACTATGGTCATCTCTCTCTCTCTCACACACACACACACACACACACACACACACACACACACACACACACACACACACACACACACTTATCCATTCAAACTGGGCCCTCTCTTCCTGCACCAGTGGCTCTCCAGCACTGAAAAGGAGCACTGATAAATCATTGTGCTGCTCATCACTCTTCAACCTGTCTCACCTCCTCTTATCCAATCCTCTCCACCTATAACCCTCCCCCCCCCCTTTTCCTCCTATGTAATCCATCTCGTCTATACATCGCTTCTATCCTCACATGTTGGGCAACACTACAGACATGTTGATGCCTGGACTGATGAATGGCGCTCTTGGAACATATTCCAAGTAGTAGGGTAAAAAAAATATGAGCCATAGCATGTCTGCAAAGGTAAGTGACATGTGTTTCTGTATGCCAATGTCAGAGATACATATAGTGCCACAGCTCTACCCCCCATTGGTAAATCAGATCACTGCATGGTCATGTTAACACCCAAGTACGTTCCCCTTGTGCAAAGGCAGCCTGCTTATACACGGACTGTGAGGAGGTGGACATAGGACGCTGCTGATGCACTGCAGGACTGCTTTGAGACGACAGACTGGAGCGTACTCTGTGAACCATATGGGGTGGACATAGACAATATGACCGACTGCATCACAGAATACATTAGATTCTGTGAAGACATGACCATGCCAGCTCAGACTGTACACTGCTTCTCCAACAACAGACCATGGGTCACCAGTGACTTGAAAGCACTTCTGAACAAAAAGAAGAGAGCTTTTAGTGCTGGAGACAAGGAGAAGCTGAGGGGAGTGCAGCATGAGCTGAGAGAGATGCTGAGGAGGTGCAAGGACAATTATAGGAGGAAGTTGGAAGAGAAACTCAGGCAAAACAACACTAAAGATGTGTGGGAGGGAATGAAACAAATAACTGGGTGCAAGGGGAGAGTCAAGCAGCCATCTGGGAGCCAGGAGAGAGCTGAGGAACTGAATCTGTTTTTTAATAGGTTCAACTCACAGTCTGTCACCCGAGCAACACAACCAGATCCCCACACACCCCTCCCCACACACCCTCCTGTGCAGAACCTCTCTCCATCTCCCCCCTCCTCCTCCTCAGGGGGCACCAGGACCCTCCCTCACTTCACGGTGACTACAGATCAGGTGGAGAAACAGCTGGAGAGACTCCGTCAGCGGAAGGCTTCGGGCCCTGATGGCATCTCCGCAAGGACCCTGAGGACCTGTGCCAACCCACTAGCTCCGGTACTGAAACACCTGTACAACCTGAGCCTGAGTCTGGAGAGAGTACCAGTACTGTGGAAGACATCCTGCCTGATTCCTGTCCCCAAGAAGTCATCTCCATCGGATCTGAATGACTACCGACCAGTTGCCCTCACATCTCATGTGATGAAGGTCCTGGAGAGACCGGTCTTAGCCCACCTGAGGCCGCGGGTGAAGACATAGCTGGACCCTCTGCAGTTTGCATATCAGCCCCATTTAGGAGTTGAAGATGCTGTCATCTACCTGTTGCGACGAGCCCATCTGCACCTGGATGGTGGAGGAGATACTGTGAGTATGTTTTATATTCTGTGATCTCCTGGATTACTGACTACCTGACAGGCAGGCCACAGTTTGTCTGGCTGGGCAGTGTCTTGTCTGGAGTGGTGGCTATTGATACGGGAGCTCCACAGGGGACTGTGCTCTCTCCTTTTCTTTTTACCTTATACACCACTGACTTTCAGTACAACACTGAGTCATGCCACCTGCAAAAATTCTCTGATGACTCAGCTGTTGTGGGATGTATAAGAGGAGGACAGGAGGGGTCGTACAGGGCACTGGTAGACAGATTTGTGGAGTGGACGGAGCAGAATCACCTGAGGATGAATGTCAGCAAGACCAGAGAGATGGTGATTGACTTCAGGAAGAGGAAGGCTCCTTCTCAGCCACTGCAGATTAGGGGGGAGGATGTGGTAGTGGTTGAGGACTACAGATATCTGGGTGTCAGGATCAGCAGTGGGTTGGACTGGAGATCCAACACCGATGTTGCGCACAAGAAAGGGATGAGCAGACTCTACTTCCTGAGAAAGCTGCGATCCTTCAACATGTGCAGCAGGATGCTGGAGCTTTTCTATCAGACTGTTGTCGCCAGTGCCACCTTCTTTGCTGCTGTCTGTTGGGGTAGCAGTATCAGGGCCAGAGATACCAACAGGCTTGACAAGATTATCAAGAGGGCTGGTTCTGTAATTGGTCTCAGACCAGAGACCTTTGAGACAGTGATGGAGAGGAGAACACTAAATAAACTGCGATCCATCATGGACAATCCTGATCACCCCCTCCACCACACACTAGATAGACAGCGAAGCACTTTCTCCAGCAGACTACTACAGCTTCATTGTTGAACGGCCAGGTACAGGAAATCTTTCCTGCCACATGCAATTTCACTGTACAATAACTCACTATGATGTTGTATTCTGGTCATAGCTATGCTGCCACACTGCACCTTACAGACTAACTGGTACATCACTTTTTCAATCTGCTCCTGATAGTCCTTCTTTGTGCAATGGGATGATTCATGTGTTTATAAGGGTCATCATATATTAAGCTATGATGTATATAGGTTTTATAGTGGTGTTAGTTTTTACTTTCCATGGGTAATCCCTTTGTCTGTCATGTGTGTGTTTGTTGTTTGGTTGTCAACTGTCATGCTGCTGTTACACTGTAATTTCCCAGTTTGGGATCAATAAAGTACATCCATCCACCCGTCCGTCCGACTGTCTGTCTAGGCACTCTTTATAGTCCTGGAAATCCCTTGTTTTTAGTGACACCTGTGGGCAATAAGTGAACTGCAACCCATTCTCTCCAGACATTCTCATCACTGACATGTAGGGGGATCTGACCAGCAATATTTTGTTAAAAAATAAGCTTAAAATTCTACCCCTTAGCATCTTCTGTAGTCAGAAACCAGCAGCAGTGAACACAAATGGACGTGAGCATCCCAATTCAAATAAAGCTCCAGAGTCCAAGCGTGGATTGACACTGTCCCCCTTCTGTTGTTTCGACTTCCTGCTTTTGTTTAGTGATGCATGATTGGAGGGCATGCCTCATGACAGATATGTCTGCAGGAAAGGTCCATTATTATTAGTACAGAGGTGGAAAAACTGTGTGTGTGTGTGGGGGGGGGGGGGGTCACGGAGTGGTGCGTAGGAGCCTGATGACATGCTGGTAAATCTGCTGGATCACCGATGCCAGATTTCTGAGGGAGGAGGAGAACAGTGATTGGTGGAGAAAGAAAACCTAATCTTATATAAATAAAGTTCTGTTACTTTGTCTTACAGGTTCAAGGTTCAAGATTGAAAAATTTTATTTGTCAATACTACTATACATATAGGACATACAGGAGAGCTGAAATACTGTTTCTCCTTCTTCAGTGGTGTGCACAATATATAAAAAAAGGAATAAGGCTGGAAAACAACAACCGCAGTGTATGTACAGTAATGCTATTCATAGTGCAAATAACGGTAAAAGATAAAACCCAGACATCCCATAGTGCAAATAAAGAAAAATGATAAACGATGAAACCCAGCAATCCTATATACAGAAAAGTAGAGCAGTAATACTTGTAGTTGCAAGTTCAGTGCAGTAGTGTAGGTGCAGACAGTGACAGATTGGACTGCACATGATCAATATTGCAATAACAGACAGCAGCAGGTATGACATTTGTGCAAATGGTTGCAGCCCCAAACCACGACAGTGGTTGCACCGTGCAGGGCTGCATGGTGGCGCAGTGGTTAGCACTGTGGCAGCACAGTTTTACCCTCGGCCGGGGGATCGCGGGGACCGTGAGATCGTGGGTTCGATCCCTGCCCCCGGCCAACAGTGATCTGTGTGGAGTTTGCATGTTCTCCCCGTGTTTGCGTGGGTTTACTCCGGGATTTCTCCCAATTTCCTCCCACATGCCAAAAACATGCAGGTTAGGGAGTTAAGGGGCGCTTGCGCACGCAGCAACCGGCAGCTGGTGGTTTGTCACCAGACTGCAAAACAAATCTACCTACGGGTACAAAATAAGTAATAAAAAAAAGTCCCACCACCATGCTTGACTGTAAGCAAGACACGCTTGCCTTCCTCACCTGGTTGCCGCCACACACGCTTGACAGCATCTGAATCAAATCAGTTTATCTTGGTCTCATCAGACCACAGGACATGGTTCCAGTAATCCATGTCCTTAGTCTGCTTGTCTTCAGCAAACTGTTGGCGGGCTTTCTTGTGCATCATCTTTAAAAGGGGCTTCCTTCTGGGATGACAGCCATGCAGACCAATTTGACGCAGTGTGCGGCGTCTGGTCTGAGCACTGATAGGCTGACCCCCCACCCCCCCACCCCTTCAACCTTTGCAGCAATGCTGGCAGCACTCATACGTCTATTTTCAAAAGACAACCTCTGGATATGACGCTGAGCATGTGCGCTCAACTTCTTTGGCCAATCATGGCGAAGCCTTTTCTGAATGGAACCTGTCCTGTTAAACCGCTTTATGGTCTTGGCCACCGTGCTGCAGCTCAGTTTCAGGGTGCTGGCAATTTTCTTATAGCCTAGGCCATCTTTATGTAGAGCAGCAATTCTTTTTTTTCAGATCCTCAGAGTTCTTTGCCATGAGGTGCCATGTTGAATTTCCAGTGACCAGTATGAGAGCATGTGAGAGCGATAAAGCCAAATTTAACACACCTGCTTCCCATTCACACCTGAGACCTTAGAACACTAACGAGTCACATGACACCGAGGAGGGAAAATGGCTAATTGGGCACAATTTGGAGATTTTCACGAGGGGTGTACTCAGTGTTGTTGCCAGCGGTTTAGACATTAATGGTTGTGTGTTGAGTTATTTTGAGGGGACAGAAAATTTACACTGTTATACAAGCTGTACACTGATTACTTTACATTATATCAAAGTGTCATATGTTCAGTGTTGTCCCATGAAAAGATATAATAAATTATTCACAAAAATATGACTGGTGTACTCATGTTTGTGAGATACTGTATCTGCACGGTCACATAGCTTTTAAAAAAAAACAAAAAACAAAAACATGCAGGAGTCTAAATCGGCCTTAAAACCAAAATATTTCCTCAAAACTGGATCAGGTAACTTCCACCACGGAGTGGCTGCTGTTTTCCCATGCCATGTTTGTTTTGCCATATAACCATAGAAACATGTAACTTACAGTACATCAACAGTGTAATGGCGGTGTGATGTCATTACACAGCTAAAACAGAATATTGCCATATTAACTTTAACCTGGCATCAGATTTTATACCAGGAAGACTGTGAACAATACAATATGGTACATCCCTACTTTGGAGAACTGTACCACCTAGAACCTTCAACTTTGTTCTCATAATTTTTTTTTAATTATTATTTTTCTTGTAAATTTGTGTCTTTGTCTCATCATTTTTTCTTCTTGTTCCCATAAATATGTGACTCTTGTAAATTGTCAACTTTAAAAAATTTAACTTTTTCCTCAAATTTGTAATTTTTTTATTGTAAATTTGCAGTTTTTTTTCATATAAATTTTCAACTTTTTCTGGCAAATGTACATCATTCATATGGATGCTGGTTACTTGTTTATTCTGTGTAATGGTTTATTTTTTTCTGTTCATCTAGTCAATGACCAAAGTTTTATTTTCTCATGTTTTTGCTGATAGGGGGATCATTTTTTTCTATATGAAAAGGTTTAAACTCTTCCCCATTACAAAAACATGGACCCCCAAGTAAAATGTTGCATAGAGCCCCCTAAAATCTAGAAACTGTCCTGTTACTGTTGCTCCCCTGGGTAGTGGCCCAGGAGGAGGAAACGTGCATGTGGAAGTTAACTCTCCAACCTGTGATAGAGAATCAGCAAAACACGTTCGTTATTTCACACAAGGAGTTTTATTCTTCGTTCAAGTCATTCACATGACCAACATCAACTGACTAGTATTTACTATCAAAGTCCATTTATCACAATTTCCGATTTGACATTAACTGTATACTTAACATTCTTAACAAATTACTCTAACATGAAATGAATTATTGGTTTTATCTCCTTCCCATGTATATAGCTTTTAACTTGTTCAAATATTTATATTTTAACAATCACCCATGGACTTACATTTACATTAATCATTTTAAGCACTGTCATAAACGTACAGCATGTGGTGTTATTCTTAACAATTCACTGACCTGGCCACTGTGTACCTAACACACTTACAATAGTATTCCTGGTATTCGGTAATACACCCGAAATATGCACATTTGGTGACAAATCAAACCAGTAAATGTCGTACTGTATGAAAACCGTTTCATAACTGTCTTTAAATAAAGTAAGCAAATGGTTCTTAACGTGGGCGGATTTCACTGTTGTGATTTCACACTCGATCATTAACATTAGCAGGTTAGCTTATACAACAACACATCAACTTTAACAGAAATACCCTTACAACCCCGCTTTTCGCCTCACACGTATCACAATATAATCTCGGACATCCTAGGACTCTTACAGTTTATATTGCACTCTTGAATTATTAGTATTTACCAACCTGTGATACAGAATCAGCAAAACACGTTCGTTATTTCACACAAGGAGTTTTATTCTTCGTCCTCCAGTGCGTGAGTCTACTCTCTATCACTGTGCGACATGCGACATCTGTTGGTCGGCGTATGGAACTGCACTCAACTCACATGAGTTATAATGGAACCACGTGGATTACAAATGCATTGTAGAAAAATAAACAATTAAGGAATAACATAAAATTGTAGGGGTGCCTGTTTTTCTTAAATTGTCTTATCCAAATGTCTTTTTCACCTCTTACATAACTATTAACTATTTCCAACCCTCTACACTCTCCCCCACTTCAAATAAATGTCTCCCGACATTTCATGTTCTAGGGTGACTTAATGCATGAGAGTGTACCAATTATAACCATGGGACTGAGGTTGGATGAGGTAGTGGAATGGCATATAGTTTTGAGTTAGCGGCACAGGGGTAGGGAGTAGGACAGGTCTTACGTCTGCAGTCCAAAGCTGGTACGATGGCTGTCCCAGGACGTCGTAGGTCAGTCTCTCTACTGGCCTTGCTCTCCGCTGTGACCTTCTCAGTTCCTCCTGTTCTCTATCCATCACCTCCACTTGTCCTTGACGTTCTTCCTGCAGCAAAGCTGGTCCATCCATTTGCTCCTCAGCATCCCGCTGAACGGGGACCGGTTCCTGCCTTACTGGTGGGCAGAACTCTCTAGCTGTCGCTCGAAGCCTTTGCTGATTTTGAGGATTTTGCTCTGGCATGACAGGTACTGGTTGCTGAGTGTTTTGGTCTGGGAGATTTGAGGCATTTTGCTGACGATTTACGGGTCTGTAACATGGGATTTGGCTACGGAGGTTGTAGCGGTAAGTATTTTCCTCTTCTTCCTCCGAGCTGTCATTGTCTGTGTTGTCACTGTTAGGATTTGTCTCTGTCCTCTTCTTCCGTTTCTGTTTTGTCTTTTCTTTTGCAGGCAGTTCTTCTTCTAAAGGCAAGTCATTTACAGGCAACAGCAGGTTTCTGTGTAACACTCGCATCACTTGGCTGCCTCTCTCTGCTTGTACTTTATAGACTGGTCCATCTCCCACTCTCTCAACTACGCGATGTACTGCTGACTCTCAGTAAGCGCGCAGTTTCCCTGGGCCTCCTCTTTCAGAGAGGTTTCTGACCAACACCCTGTCGCCTGGTTGGAGTGTGACACCTTTTAAGCGTTTGTCGTACTGCTTTTTGCCTTTATCTGAAGACTTTTGACTGTTTTCTGCAGCGATTTTGTAAGCAACACGCATCCTATCAGCCCATTTTTTAGCGTAGGTTTGATGGCTGTGTGTGTCAGTGTCTTTTGTCTGGTTCAATAGTAGATCTACAGGCAACCTTGGGACTCTGCCATATAAGAGGAAAAATGGAGAATAGCCTGTTGACTCGTGTCTTGTACAATTGTAAGCATGTACAATTTGGGGTAGGTGATCCTTCCATTCACTTTTTTTCTCCTCCTGTAGGGTACGAAGCATTTGGAGTAGTGTACGATTCAGGCGCTCCACGGGGTTGCCCTGCGGATGGTATGGAGTGGTTCGTGAGTGAGAAATTCCAGACAGTTGTTGTAATCTGTGGAAGAGACTGTTTTCAAACTCACGTCCCTGATCGTGATGCAACTTCTCAGGGTACCCGAAACGAGGAATAAAATCCTGAAATATCTTTTCTGCAGCTGTTTTGCCTGATTTATTCCTTGTAGGGTATGCCTGTGCGAAACGAGTGAAATGGTCCACTAGTACGAGGATGTACTCATACCCTCCTTTACTTGGCTCAAGGTGTAAGTAGTCGATGGAGATTAACTCAAAGGGAGCACTGGTTGTGATAGATCCCATTGGAGCTCTCTGGGGAACATTTGGGCGTTTTTGTTTGATGCACGGACATTTTTTTGTTACATAATCTTCAACATCTTGTTGCATACATGGCCAATAGAAACGCTCACGGGCCAGATGTATCACCTTATCACACCCTATATGACCCATGTCATTGTGTAAACTCTTTAACACCATTGGCTTTAGCTGTTCAGGTAGGACAAGTTGTTTGCTGTGCTCTGTCTTTCTGTACAATAATCCATTGTCAACTTCCAACTTGTTCCACTCATACAGTAGTCTCCGTGTCCGTTTACTCATTGTCCGTCTATCTTTATCGTTTGGTGTCCATCCTTTGAGTTTGAGTGAGATTACTTCTCTAATTGACTCATCGTCTTGTTGAGCAGCATTGATGTCTTTAGGCGTCATGCTCAAAACACTGTCAGTTGGCACATTGTTGTCATTAGAACTCAGTTGTAACGCAGCTATCCATGGCACATCACTGTTTTGTGCTGCCTTGCTCCCTTGCCACACTGCGGACACTACTTCCGGTAAAACTGTCTCTGTGAACTCATTCATTTGCTCTTGCAGATCTAATGGGTGCCTGGATAACATATCTGCATCTGCATTCCTTTTCCCTGGCCTATACTTGATATCAAAATGGAAGTCAGCCAACTCCCCGACCCACCTATGACCCACTGCATTCAACCTGGCTGAACTGAGGACATAGGTTAAAGGATTGTTATCTGTATAGACAGTAAAAGTCGGTGCATAATACAGATAGTCACGGAATTTGTCGCAGATGGCCCACTTGAGAGCTAGAAACTCTAGTTTACCGGAATGTAAGTGATAATTCTTCTCGGCTGGTGTGAGAGTTCTGGATCCATAGCCAATCACCTTAAGTTTGTTTTCTTGTTTTTGATACAAGACGGCTCCCAGGCCTTTGTTTGACGCATCTGTATGCAATACAAATGGAAGGTCCAAATTGGGATAGGCTAGAATGGGAGGATTGGTCAGAATGTCCACAAATCTTGACACAACTTCCTGATGTTCACTGGTCCATATTATTGGTGTGCGAGAAGGAAGCTGGTTTCTGTCCCCTTTCTTTGTTTGTCCTTTACTCCTTTTTGGTGCTGGTTTATTGTCATTGCTTGTTTCATTAGTGCTCTGGAGGAGTTCGAACAAGGGTCTCGCCAGACGTGAAAAATCTTGAATAAATGATCGGTAATAACTGAGAAAACCCAGTAACGTTCTGAGTTCTCCGACTGTGCGAGGGTTCTTGTCTTTCAGAGCGAACACAGCATCCAAGTCTTTTGGGTCAATCTGGACTCCTTCTCCCGACACTAGCCTACCCAGGTAGCGTACTTGGTTTTTGAACAGTTCACATTTGGCTGGCCGAAGTTTTATGCCGTGTTGTCGCATTTTGCACAAAACCTGTTTAAGGTGTTCTACGTGCTCATCAAAGGTTTTGGAGTAACACAGTACATCGTCCAAGTAAGGCACGCAACACTCGTCTCTGATCCCTTCTAACACCCCCTCCATACACCTTTGGAATGCGGCCGGAGCGTTTGACAACCCGAATGGAACCCGCACCCACTCGTATAGTCCCCAGGGTGTGCTAAAAGCAGTTAAATGCCTTGACTCCTCACTTACAAAACCCTGATGGTAGGCACTTCCCTGATCCAATATGGAAAACCAGGAATTACCCCCAAGACTGTCCAGTAGATCTTGTATCCGTGGTAACGGATGCCTGTCAGGTATGGTTTTTCGGTTCAGCTCACGAAAATCAACACACAAGCGCAAAGTATTGTCCTTTTTACGCATACACACTACTGGCGACGAGTTGTTTGACACTGATTTCCTGATCCAGCCCCTGCTTAAAAGGTTTTGAACATACTCCTTCACCTCTTTATACAGTGGTCTTGGAATGGAGTTGTAACTTTTCTGCACGGGTGTGTTGTCAGTGGTGTTGATTTTTAGCTGTAGTCCAGGAATACATCCAATGTCTCCTTCATCATGAGCAAACACATCAGACTGTTCATAGAGCATCTGCCGAACCACCTCCCGATCACCCTCTGAGATATGGTCTAAATTGACATTAGGGTGCCATCTCAGGTGTGAGGGGGCAGTGCTTAATGTTTCTTCACCCTCACCTTGACTGTCACATGTCACTTGAGCAGAGTGACAAAATGGCTTGTCTGTAGTTTTGGCTGCACTTTCAGCACTGGAACAAACATTTACAGGTTTGTATTCAGTGATCTCTGAAATAAGTCCTAAAACAGTCTTTGGATTTAGAAAAATGTTGTGCTTTGTTGAGTTTTGGATTGGGATTTTGACAGTTTTTGAAGCACCACCGGGTACATCAATAAGAGCTGGGAATAACTCCAACCCATCAGGTAAGTTACATTTCACAGCTGGCTCGAACAACATTCCTCCTCCTCCGGGAAATGCTCTGATGTGACATTTTACCATACAGATTTGGCTACTGTGGAACAGTGAGTCCTTTTTTTCCAACTCTCACCACTGGACTTTCTGGTTCATTTTCTGTTGACTTGGTGTGGACAACAGAGATGAGTGACTCAACATTACCTTTCTGGACCTTTAAAGTCTCCGACAGTAAGCCCACTAAGCTAATATCGTCACTTTGTTCACTGTTTGCCATCATTATCTCTTGGATCACGTTAAAGCCCAGCAGCGGAGTGCTTAAATGCTGCTGACTGACAAGCATTGGAACATACAAGGATACAGAACCATACTGTGAACTTGTGATCTCGAGCAGGACATCTATCCACCCCTCGAACGGAACATCCGTCCCACTGGCTGCGGTGATTTCGAGTGGATGGCCTGGGAGTAGGCTCTCGAGTGGCTGTATTTTCACATTTGGTAAGGCTGCTTGTACCCATGACTTTTCAACAATGCTTACTTGTGCCCCACTGTCCAATAACATCTGTAGGTTTACTCCATTTAACTGGCAACTGATCATACACCTACCGCCAATGAGCTGTGCCACACGCTTTGTGTTGGGTGACTTTTGGGACTTGGCAGTAGTCTGTTCGGAGTTCAGTCTTTTAGTGTTGTGGGACTCTGCCGGTGGTTCAGTCACTGGTGGTCCCTCCCCAGCAACCTCCTCCAGTTTCCCGACACATTGCTTTTCCTGCAGGCACCCTATAGCTCTGTGCCCCTCCTCTCCACATCGAAAACAGTGTGTGCAGCGCTCAGTGTCTTGGGCGATACACTTTTGGCATTTTCCTTTCACTGCGGGTTTCAGTGCTGGCTGTTTAGGGACAGGTGCTGTGGGACTGGTGTTTACTGTATTTACCATTGGGGTTAGGGCCTTTTCTAAACTCTTGGTTAGGGAGGAGATCTGTGCCGTCAGCTCCTGGATAGCTACACGATTAGCTTGGACTTCAGTGTGCATTTTAATCGAGCTCTGATCTGTCT
This sequence comes from Pholidichthys leucotaenia, assembly GCA_020510985.1. Classification (NCBI taxonomy): domain Eukaryota; kingdom Metazoa; phylum Chordata; class Actinopteri; order Cichliformes; family Pholidichthyidae; genus Pholidichthys; species Pholidichthys leucotaenia. Next base: position 336,046,418 of record CM035844.1, read on the forward strand.
CTACCTGTGCTGCATTAACACTGGTGACTTTGTGTTTGTGGCTTTGTCCCAACCTACTCAATCTCTCTGTCTCTTCACTAACAAAATTTGCTATGAGCTCCAGGATGGAGTCATCTGTGACACTGGTGTTGGAGATGTGAGGTTTAAGGTCTCTCCTAACATAAGAGTATTTTTCATTCAAACCCTGATACAGTGAATGGATAAACACACCTTGTACCAACTTGTCGTCATAATGAAACCCACTACTGTTTTTAGATGCAACCAACACACGCTGTTTTAGCCCCATTAGTCTATACATAAACTGTTGTGGTGTTTCTTTGTCATTTTGCTTAGCATTACTCAGCTCCTGAAATAATTCAGTGCTGCTTTTCTCGCGTAGATGTGTCCTTAAGAGACGTTTTAACTCAGCTACAGTAAGGCTATCCTTGGTTACAAGCATATCTTTAAAGGTACCAGGCTTAATTATCTTAAACACCGTTCTGATAATCTCAGCCTCTGTGAACCCTTCATTTAGCCCTTCATCAAGCTGTTTGCACAAGTTATTGTAACTCAAATCAGAATCAAAATCAGAGATTTGACCACCATAAATCTTGTACTCTCTACGTGGCAACAGTGACGTAAGTTCAGTCAGTCTGACTAACCCTGGGTCAGGAACTACAGATGGTGATGTTGGATGGTTCTTCCCTGATGGTGCTGCAGCTCCAGTGGTCACAGGAACCACTATGACCGGATCATCGTCGGGTGACACCTCTGCATCCACTTCTCCAGCTGTTGTGGGCCGTTGTAGTTCAATGATGAGGTCACGGAAAGCAAGCAGGCGAGACATCCCCTGGTCCTCAAGGCTCTTCAGTTGTGGACTTCTCAGCGAGTCAACAATGAAGTCGAAGAGTTCCACTTCGGTCGATTCTGCGCCTGGCAAATCTTCTCCCACCTCATCCTTGAACGACTCAGCCAGCTTGTAAAGGACGTTTCTGCAGCGGGCAATGGTCAGCTGGCGAAGCTCTTGCTGGATTTCCCATCTCAGGTCATGTAGAGCAGACATGGCTGTGGTCTCCTGTAGTCAGTCGCTTAGGTCAATGGCTCAGGAACAGGTGGTCAGCATCCCTTGGTTCTTCAATGATTAGTGCCAGACCAGTAGGTGGCGCTAATCCCGGACGAGCCCCCAAAATTGTTGCTCCCCTGGGTAGCGGCCCAGGAGGAGGAAACGTGCATGTGGAAGTTAACTCTCCAACCTGTGATAGAGAATCAGCAAAACACGTTCGTTATTTCACACAAGGAGTTTTATTCTTCGTTCAAGTCATTCACATGACCAACATCAACTGACTAGTATTTACTATCAAAGTCCATTTATCACAATTTCCGATTTGACATTAACTGTATACTTAACATTCTTAACAAATTACTCTAACATGAAATGAATTATTGGTTTTATCTCCTTCCCATGTATATAGCTTTTAACTTGTTCAAATATTTATATTTTAACAATCACCCATGGACTTACATTTACATTAATCATTTTAAGCACTGTCATAAACGTACAGCATGTGGTGTTATTCTTAACAATTCACTGACCTGGCCACTGTGTACCTAACACACTTACAATAGTATTCCTGGTATTCGGTAATACACCCGAAATATGCACATTTGGTGACAAATCAAACCAGTAAATGTCGTACTGTATGAAAACCGTTTCATAACTGTCTTTAAATAAAGTAAGCAAATGGTTCTTAACGTGGGCGGATTTCACTGTTGTGATTTCACACTCGATCATTAACATTAGCAGGTTAGCTTATACAACAACACATCAACTTTAACAGAAATACCCTTACAACCCCGCTTTTCGCCTCACACGTATCACAATATAATCTCGGACATCCTAGGACTCTTACAGTTTATATTGCACTCTTGAATTATTAGTATTTACCAACCTGTGATACAGAATCAGCAAAACACGTTCGTTATTTCACACAAGGAGTTTTATTCTTCGTCCTCCAGTGCGTGAGTCTACTCTCTATCACTGTGCGACATGCGACATCTATTGGTCGGCGTATGGAACTGCACTCAACTCACATGAGTTATAATGGAACCACGTGGATTACAAATGCATTGTAGAAAAATAAACAATTAAGGAATAACATAAAATTGTAGGGGTGCCTGTTTTTCTTAAATTTTCTTATCCAAATGTCTTTTTCACCTCTTACATAACTATTAACTATTTCCAACCCTCTACATTACTCTTAAAGTACTACCCAGTTTAAATGTAGACTTTTCTTTAAAACAAGTGAAAACTCCTCCATCTAGCATTCACTTTTTAAGGAACAGCTCAACTACTTTTCTTTAAAAGCACTCTGTTTTGCTGTCCCGAGTCGGATGGGAAGATCAATATCAATTTCACCGCTTGAGTGTCTGCTATAGATACAGGATAGCTGCTCCTCTTTTAACCACGAGCCTGGCGAGACAGTGCACTCAATTGGTTTTCTCCTTTGAAAGGTTCCTGTTGTGCTCACCTCCCTCAGGTGGTTTCTCAATCATGTCACTGCTGGTGGATTGACATATTGCTGAGCCAGTTTAAAACAGGCAGATATCAGATGGTAAATACAGAATGTCTCATTTTGTCACACAGAACAAGATGCTGCAGGTAACATAAGTATCATTTTTGTGTTTCTTTATGTCCTGACTTGTCTGGGCAATTTCTTTTATTCAGTTCCATGTTGACTGAAGAGGCAGAAGCAACGCGGTCTCTGTAATCTGACACAAACAGTGGGAGAAGTGGGCGCATTTGTACTAAACCGCCTCTTATGCTGCATTTGAAGATCATTGTAAGAGAATGTCTAAGCCTCCACTTGAGAGTTGAATCAGTATCAACAGTAAGCTGGTGTTTGCCCATATCTGCTCTGAACTCAGAGGCAGGTTGGAAATATTTGTCATAGCGTTCTGAGTAAGTTGATCGTAATGTTCTCATGACATGTATCCAGTTCTTTTTTTAATAATCTCATCTAAAAAAAAAAATGCCCTTAGTAACAACCCATACAGTAACTATTCAGTAGCTGTAGAGCTGCCACTAGTATGACTCCATAAATGAAGACACCTCTGCAGGCCAATGTGGGCAAACAACTCGACTACAGCTCCAGCTCACCTGTGTGTGTCATCCATCAGGCCTGGGAAAAAATATCAAGTAATATAAAGGAGACAGAACCAGAATAGATACTAACATTTGAATCTGTCACTAAAAAGCTTTTCTCTAAAGTGTGAAAAGGGTATTGGCGTTACTCAGGAAAACATGAAAACAGGAATTTTAAACAATATGGATTCCCTGTTAAGTAGAACCAGATGTCTTCCTTTGTCTGTGGTCTTTATAAATTTAGACACATTTTGGTGTTAATGATGAGGTTTTTTTTTATTTTATGTTTCGATTCTTATTTAAAGAGGCCCAATTATTATTTGGGGTTTCCACAATATTTTAGCTCATTGTGTGGGAATTTTGTGACTTTATATGAACTGCAAAACCAAACAGCCCAAAGTCCTCCTGTGCAGGAGTTCTCCTCTCCCACAGAAACGAGGACTACGAATCTGACTCGTTTGGATTTTGCTGTTCTCTTCCATGAGGTCATCCCATCTTTACTGAACAGACTTTTACAGACCTGCCTTGTAGCTAGTCTGGTAGAGGAGAAGAGGATGTTTCCCACTGAGCTTCAGAGCTCATATAGCCACAGTGCAGATAACTTAGCTAGTGAGTTAACTCAGCTCTTCTCCGCAAACTGAGGTGAGCACGAGTCCCACCCCCTATCATGTGCTCATTCTCCTGGGGCACCATTGAGAGCATCCTCCCTAGCTGCATCACGATGTGGTATGGAAGCTGCACCGCCTCCTGCCAGAAGACACTACAACGCACAGTGAAAGCAGCCAGCAAGATCATCGGTGCCCCTCTGCCCCCCATCTCGGACATCTACCTCACCTGCAGAGCCATCAACATTGCAGGTGACACCTCCCACCCCTCACACTCGAGCCCCTTGCCCTCGGGATAAAGGTACTGGAGCCTCCGGACCCGCTCTACAAGACTGCTAAACAGCTTTGTTCACCAGGCCATCAGGACCCTGAACTCTGTCCACTTCGACACCCCCCCCCCCCCCCAGACTGTAACACACTCACCCGCACAATAACTACCTCAGCTGTTTGCACAGAAAGACTTTGCACACCAGCAGTAATACATCTGCTGCTGTATGTCTCTGCACCTTATTATTCATTCAGCCATTATTATTTTATTTTTTTTTTGTATTTGTATACTTCATTGATCCCAGAGGGAAATTCAGGGCATCCATCTGGATGGATGAGGCAGCCACAGTACGGCGCCAATCCTTTCACCATTCACACACACATTCACACCTAGGGCCACTTTAGAGTCTCCAATTAACCTAACTTGCATGTTTTTGGCCTGTGGAAGGAAACCGTGGTACCCCGGGTAAACCCATGCAGATACGGGAAGAACATGCAAATTCCACACAGAAGGGTCACCGATGGTCAGGGCGTGGAATCGAACCCATGATGGTCAGGGGTGGAATCGATCCCATGACCTTCTTACTGTGCTGCCACAGTGCTAACCACTGCTTCACTGAGCTGCCCCTTACTGCAACCATTTACACAAATGCCATACCTGCTGCTGTCTGTTATTGCAATATTGATCAAGTCCAATCTGTCACTAGCCATGTTTAAATTCGCAAAATTTCTTAAATCTAATTACAGTTAAGATCAGAACTTTACTGTTTACATAGACCGTGAAAAAGTTGATCCCGATAATGGCATACGTTTACATGCGTCACACGTTTGAACGGAAAAAAACCATTTTGACATGCGCAGAATTGTCTGACATTCCGGAAACAGTAGAAAAAGAAGCCACTTCTGATGTAAACAAACCTGCTTCGTGTGTCTTTCTGTTTTTGATATGGACCTGTATTGTGTTATTCAGACTGTACTTTTACTTCTGCTGGTCTCCGTAATGAAGCTACAAGCCCAGCAGTACATACTTCTGCATATGATGAACAGGACGACACTCGTTTCACCCCAATTGCATACTTCTGCCGTGTCTTCCACTAGCTGCTGGAAAGGCGGAAATACGTTACATCGATGTGTGTGGCTGACGTACAGACATGTGCAGTAAACATATTTTCTACCCAAACTTTGGAATAAGTGTTTATATGCTCACCAATCAGATAACAATTGGCATAACCCACCCATCTCGATCGGAAGGAAATTTTGATTCGAAGGAGTGTGATCGTGTCAGAATCTTCAGATTGGCATGTTTACATGAAGCATTTTTATTCCGATCAGGTTACTTGTGTCCATGTAAACATGGCTACTGTCCGCACCTACACTACTGCATCAAAGTTGCAACTATGAGTATTGCTGCTCTACCTTTTCTGTATTGCTGGGTTTTTATCAGTTATCTTTATTTGCACTATGGGATGTGCAAATATCCCATAGTGCTTCCCGCTCCTTTTCTTTATACATCCCACCTCACGTGAAAACCAGTACACATGCACGATCTCTTTACTACGCCTCGGTTCCTCCCACTGACTGTGTAAATGAAAAAAAAAAAAAGCGAAACACCCCTTCTGTCACTCTTCTGTCAAACTGTGATTGTTAATCCTATGGGAAAGCACAACATAAAAATAACTTCACAGAGTGTGACACTGAGGTGTTGATAATGGAGGTGGAGGTCAGAAAAAAAATATTTTATTTTGTCCTGACTCTCCAGAATCAACAATAAACCGAAGTTTACTGAGTGGACCGTATTACAGTGACTGTTCATTCATTCACTTTTTTTTTATTTCTGTTGGATCATAACATGACAAAAAAGAAAAGGAAAGAGAAAAAGACAACATATTTTGGACAGAAAAGGTGTAGGCAGAAGCAACAACTTGTGCCTACACCTCAGTTAATGCAGCCGGCTCAGACTGGAATAAAATAAAATGGTCTGGCATTAAAGTCTATAGACGGATCACTATATGACAGTGTGACAGCTGGGGGGTTGACACGGAAAAAAATGCAGTGAAAGAAAGCCGTTGGTAATCTACATAGACAGATGTGATGTTACTGAGTAAAATATGTAAATAAAATAAAGTAAATAAACACCACTGAATATCACTCCAATCATACAGCTGAATTTATACTAATTACAAACCAAATCTGTCAGAATCCAAATTACACATGACAGTCAGGAAGAAGCCTTTTATTTCCAGATTGTCATGAGCTGAGGAGGTTTCCACCGTGCTCAGTCTCATGGCCTTTCTCCTTATTTGTATATTTGTTGTATCTTGGGTTCTTGGTTCCTGTCATTTTATCCGTGGTTGGTTTTCATATATCTGATATTGTTTCTTATTCTTCTTATCCCCCTGTTTATATCATCACAGTTTTGCTACTCTCTTATTTGTATTTGTTTGTATTTATCCCTCAGTTCTTATTTGTTGGCATTTAATTCTTTATTATTGTATTGTTGTGTTCTCTCTCCGGAGTGACAGCTGTCAGTGGCACTTCCGGGTTTCTGCTCCGTTGTGGGCGGTGTCCCTGTCAGCTGTCAGTCCCGTCTTCTCCCCTCTCATTGCTCCCAGCTGACCCCAGTTGTAATTATTGTTTCCTCCTGCCCGCTCATATGATCCACACCTGCTATCATTTGTGTTCTTTTGTTTCGGGCTCTGTTTAAGGATTGTTATTTCTCATTCTCATTGCTGGAGTCTAAAGAGTCGCTGGCATCAGAACCCTGTCCCCATTCTGATGTTCTTTTGTGCATCCTGTCCACCCCTTGTCGTCCTCGTTCTTAAGTTTACTTTGTGCACAGTTTGGATTTTTGTGTTCAAACACTGGACTTTTTGTGTTTTGTTAATAAATATCACAAATTATAGTTTAGCATCTGGGTCTTTCCTCTCTGCCCCGAGGAGCAATTCATGACAGTAAACTCCAGCCAGTTAGCGACCTAGCTGCTGTGGTTTGTGTTTTGTTTTCACTCACCTGTCATTTTGGAGCTATCATCATGTCCCCAGCATGGTGGCCTTCAGCCATTAAAGGAAAATCAGCAGCTGGAATCCCCGAGCCTGGAGGAGGAATGGGCTGCTGAATTCATCCAGAGCTTCGTGGATGAAGCTCTCGCCTCCCGCGGGCCTAAGAAGGTCTGGGCGAGCGTAAATGGAGCGGTGGAGATAGTGAAGGCACATTCCGGCTTGAGGAGGTATCCCCAGTTTGTGGAAGTGTTGTCCACGGTCTCCTCGCTTCAGCAGTCGTTTCCAGGGCTGACGATGGGTCCACTTCCAGCGGGCCCGAAGCCGACGTGAAAGCGCGCTCCGCGGCAGACGTTCTGCTCCTCCCCCTGTTCGCACATTCCTGCTCCCGCTCTGCCAGCTCCAGGATGCTGCCATCCTGCGTTGGCCCACCGGAGGAATGCCTCCACCTCCCTATCAGCAGCCCTTCTTTCACCGAGGTCGAAGACTCCCACAGCAGTCCCCTCTTTTTGTTTCTCTTTTCTGACTGTCCCGTCAGCCTCCTCCTCCGCTGCTGCTGCTTCCCCCTTCTCCTTGGCAATTCCTCCCGCTGCTGAGGGGCTGGCCACTTCTCCCCCGGCTCTGCCCGTCTCTGTGTCAATAGGGGCGGCTCCTCCACGATCCACAGAGGGGCCCATGACTACCATAGCCACGGAGAAGGTGACTCTAGACCAGCTGCAGCAGGAAACATCGCCAGTTGTCCCTGATGGGCAGCCACCCCCTGGACCACCTTTTCTGTTTAGGTGGTTAAAGAACTCTAGCAGACCACCCGACAGACTGCCACTGTGTTGGGTGGCCCACGTTCTCCGGTAGGCCACCCAACTCTTTCCATCACGCCGTCTGCCAGGTCTGGGACTTAAGCCAACCACCAGAACTGTCCAGCTCTCCGGTCCAGGGGGCGTAAGTGCCTAGGTTTTGCGTGGGTGTGGGTCCTGAGCGGGGTTTTTGTTTTGTTCCCTCCTAGCCTGTTCCCCCCACCCCCCACCTGGGGTGGTTTATGGTTATACTCCTTTATTTTTTTTTTGGGGGGGGGGTTCTTTTTTGATGTTTCTCTGGGTGTCTGGTTTCCACCCCTTGAAAGGGGGGCTCTGTCATGAGCTGAGCACTGGGGGTTTCCGCCGTGCTCATTCTCATGGCCTTTCTCCTTATTTGTATATTTGTTGTATCTTGGGTTCTTGGTTCTTGTCATTTTATCCGTGGTTGGTTTTCATATATCTGTTATTGTTTCTTATTCTTCTTATCCCCCTGTTTATATCGTCATAGTTTTGCTACTCTCTAGTTTGTATTTGTTTATATTTATCCCTCAGTCCTTATTTGTTGGCATTTAATTCTTCATTATCGTACCGTTGTGTTCTCTCTCCGGAGTGACAGCTGTCAGTGGCACTTCTGGGTTTCTGCTCTGTTGTGGGCAGTATCCCTGTCAGCTGTCAGTCCCTTCTTCTCCCCTCTCACTGCTCCCAGCTGACCTCAGTTGTAATCATTGTTTCCTCCTGCCCGCTCATGTGATCCACACCTGCTATCATTTGTGTTCTTTTGTTTCTGGATCTATTTAAGGATTGTTTTTTCCCCATTCTCATTGCTGTAGTCTAAAGAGTCGTTGGCGTCAGAACCCTGTTCCCATTCTGATGTTCTTTGTGCATCCTGTCTACCCCTTGTCGTCCTCATCCGTAAGTTTACTTTGTGCACAGTTTGGATTTTTGTGTTCGCACACTGTTTGGACTTTTTGTGTTTTGTTAATAAATCTCACAAACTATAGTTCAGCTTCTGGGTCTTTCCTCTCTGCCCCGAGGGGCAGTTCATGACACAGATTTTAATCGCCAAACAGCTGATATTAGACTATGGAAACATCTCTTCACTCCGACACAGCTGCAAACGGCACAGCTGCAGCTACCGGGTTTCACCTGCAGGGATCCGCAATCCAGCTGCCTCGGCACATATTGTGCTGGAGCTGGGGCTCGATTAGAGGGCATTTTGCCGAACAGAATTCCTCTCGGGAGAGATGGATTGTCCACGTTGCCTCGTGAGTCAACAGTAGAGTCTCTGCTAAATTATATAATCACTTTGTCACATTTACAGAAATGAGATCCACTTTACAGTGGTGCTGGTTTTGGTCTATGAATGAGGCAGGTTATATCTGAGGGAAATTAGCTATTATTCATTGGGGTTTCACTGCACTCAAGCCAAGTTGTGGAAATAAATCTTGTAATAATAATAACCATGTTTATCAACCACTAATTCATAGACAAATCATTTTAACTGAAGTAGAAATGTTTTTTTAACACATTCTGTGAGCTTCAGCTGTTTTGTAGTTTAACAGACCCACATGATAGAGTCAAACACAATTTTGTGGAGAGCCTGTAACTTCTCACAGCAGGTGGAAACTTTGTGGCTCAACCCACAGAGTCTCACGTCACGTTTGTTTTTATACATCCCACTGTGTGTGTGAAAATCAGCATACGTCATGTTTTTGTGTGTGCGCACCGTTTATACATGAGGCCCCTGGGCTTATTAGTATTTTAAGCACTATGCTATAAAAATAGCTTGTCATAGATATTTCATTAACACCTCTATGAGCTGTGTCAACGTGTGGGAAAAGAGCAGAATGGGAGCTCTTTAAGCATTTCTTTTCACATTTATGGCAAACAATAGTTGATGTTTAAACTGTATGTTTTTATAATTTTGCTGCGTGCGTCAAGGAACTTCTTTACTCTACAGAATGGTTTCCTCACATGTATTCTCTATGCATTTCAGTTTGAAGGTTTCATTGTCAACCATGTCTTTTTTTTTCTTTTGCTGTTTATCCTTCAGCAGTTTCCAATATGGTTGCAGAGAGTTCATTTCATTGTAAATCTTGGGCGTGCATACAAGGCAGACAGAGAGAGAGTTTCTGTTTCCCCGGGGTATCAGTAACCTAGTACGCAAATCAGTTGATCCATGAAAATGACATTGACATGAGGTTTGAAACTGCAGCAACGTGGGTGCCAGAAACTCGAGTCTCATGGGACACAAAAAACATGACGGCATGCTGCCTGTCGCGAGCGGTGGTTGTCACTCCAGAGTAGATGGAGGAGTGAGTGTTATTCATCCCCCCCAATGTTTTTTCTGTAACTTCCCAAGCCCAACTAGTTTGGAGGGCTGGATAGGGTAGAATCCTCATCAGCTTTTAACTGGAGGCACAATTGGCTGGCTCATTTGGCAAAGCAAGGCAATTAGAGTGGCTCGGTGAGGGGAGAAGACAGGAAGAGAGAACAAGATGAAGACAAAGGTGGGGGTGGAGGGAAGAGTCTGGAGGATGGAAGGAACTGGACTGCAGTGATTTAAATGGAGCCCGGGGACGTGCATTGAGGCAGGGTTGATACGAGGATAGGTCGGTGACTATTGGAGCCAGGCATGATGAGGTGAAGGCAGTACGCTGTAATGATTACACGTTCAACGTGATGTGAGATTATTTCCTTCACTATCTGACTTTTCTGTTTAGTTTCCATTAATAGACGCTATTAGGGGGTTATTTGATACGAGCTTCCCTTGCAAATGAAAAACAAAGACTGAATTTTGATGATAATAAAAAGTAAACTCCCATTATTTTTTACATTTTAGTTGTTTTAGTTAAAGCCCCACTGACTCATCCACCTCTGACAGCAGGCTACCCATTGTGCCACTGCTTTGATAATAATTACCAGCTGTAATATTGTAGCTGGGGTTGTTTTCACCTGGTGAGTCTACAGTATGTTTGGAGCAAAGATGAGGGCTGGGGCCACTCTTACTTAAAAAGAATTAAAAATGAGCCACATGGAGGATAACTAATGCAACTGTTGCAGGTTACAACTGAAATATTACACACTATTAAAAAAAAATCCACCAAAATTCTACATCCCAACACCATTACAATTATCTGATACTAGCAGTTGCCTTTGGGAGTCCCAGAACAGAAAATGACTCATGTGTCAACGTTGATAAAAAAGCACTTCTCCTTTGCCAAAATAATCCATCCATCCTTATATCATGAGACACCTGCATGAAATAGCTCACCAAAAACACTAAATGGTGTCCACTTATATAGCGCTTTTTCTCATATCTAGGTGACCAAAGCACTTTACAGATCTTGTTATCCATCCATTCACATACTGATGGCAGCGGAGCTTCCATGCACAGGCGCTGGCCTGACCCACCAGGAGCGACTGGGGGTTCATTGTCTTGCTCAAGGACACTTCGACATGCAGACTGCAGACAGAGTGGGAATCGAACCCCTGACCCTCCGATCAGTAGTCGGCCACACCATGGGGTGGAGAGTGGTGAGCACTGTTGCCTCACAACTCATTCTGGTTCAAATATTCAGGTTAACAATATAGAGCTTGCACGTTCTCTCTTTGTTTACTCGGGGTTGTATGGTTTCCTTCCAAAATCCAAAATCATGCATTTTAGTTTAATTGGTGATTCTAAATTGGCCCTAGGTATCTGTCTCTGATAAACCCATAGAATAGAGGGTTAATGTAGTTACTGGTTAAGGGTTTTGAGGGGTGTTTGAGACTAGAAAAAGCACTATATGAATTCAGGTCCTTATCATTTATTACAGCAATTTTAACCTAACATTTGTGTCACATTTTGCACCTTTCACCAGTTGTTTTGATCATTTCTGGCAGTGCATTGTCCATTTTCCTTTGTGCCCTTATTGTCAAATAACAAAGGATTTTGCACATGCTTTGCACTCTTAGAAGTGGGGTCTGTTTAAAGAGGTATGGCTGGGTACAAAGTTGGCACACTGCTAGTATAGAGCAACACAATAACACTGAATTCAGTGGTGAATGTTTTAAAAATGTGCGGGTGCACATTGCTCACCACTACCCACCTGCTTCTCTTTGAAAGGCTTAGGTTGATCATCCCGTAAATGATGCTCTTGTGCATTTTCTCTTCGCACACAGATGTGTTGTTTCTTAAGCCCAAATCATAATGGCAAAAATGCATTGATATGCGAGCGAGTGCAGCGGGCGCATTCGTGCTCAAACCATACACAGAGGGTGAGGGCTGACGGAGCACGTGCAGCCCCAAAAAATGTGAACACACGTACAAGTACGCAAGTGGTCATAGTGAACTGCGTATGCAGTAGGAAATTCCCACCAGAGGGAAGTAAAGCACTGGAGAGAGTGGCTAGAGTGGCTCTAGGGAAAAGTGCTGAGCAATCTGCCAAAACTCGGAGAACATTCGTTGTCTTTTTGCCCATCTGTTTTCATCCTCTGCCACTAAACAGCAAAATGTCCCATTTGTCTTGATCGTCATCATATTCATGTACCTCCATCACTTCCGCCATTTAAACCGTCCACCACCATACTCTTCTTTTGTGTTTGGATTGCACCTGTTCCATTCAGTTTGGTGGCTCTTGGCTGCCACCGATAGTACGGGCCTGTGAACTGCAGATTGTTATCACAGCAGATGCGTGAAATGCGGCTGCTGAGTGGCTGCTGCAGTCGCTCAAAAATCACTCTGAATATTGCTGTGTACACAAATGCAGTCTACAGAACACATACGTTTTCCATTGGAGGCGACTCTGATCAGGCCTTTAGGTGGAAAACTGAATTCCCCTCCCAGGTAATGGCAGTCGTTCACACCTGCCTTTTAAATAAGCCATTTTGATTATTGTATGCATGTTAAACTCACAACACACCTCTGAATACTTGAGCCAGGACAACTTCTTTGCACTTTTTGATGGTGCATAATCCCCCCCCACACACACACACACCATCATAATAGCAAAATAGACTTAAAAAATACCCATAAATGATGTTTGCACTTTTGACATTGGACTTTTGACTAGATCATCATAATAGAGCCCAAAAATTGTTTTCTTTTTCAGCTCCAATTTGAATCTTTAAAAGCATTCCATTTGTGAAATCTCTCCATGCAACAGCCTTTAAATGGTGCGCTAGGCAAATGGGCCACTGCACTATTACCATCTGTCTGTAAAGTAAAGCACCTCAAACCTGTATTCTATCCAAAAACCATCAAGCAGGGACTAATGTTGTGGCAAAAGAAGCTGAGTTTTACAGAAGTCCATGCACCGTGACAAATTGCAGTTTAGTTTTTGCCCTGAACTGAACTGCTAATTATTGTCTCTGTGCATCATTGTATGGATTAAGGTGTTTCTGGCCTCTGCCTGCCATCCTGCTGGCAAGTCACTTCTCCGTCAGATCCACATCTTGTTCAACACATCTGGTTTCAGAACGGCCAGATGTTAGTGGTGGGCATGCTTGGTTTGAGGCTTCATTTCAGAACCATGTAAGCCATTTCTTGTGTGTCATCATGGCAAAATGTCGTCTTGTGAGCTTTTGCTGTAGCCCCAGTGGGCACAAATTTACTTTTAGTTTACACACTCTATACCGCTGTAGCTGGCCGTTGGACGTATTTTACAAAAGCATCCCAACCATGCAAGATACAGTCGTAAATGAGGTGTCCATAAGTACAGGTGTGCAGCTGGAGTTCAAAACTAGGTGCTGATAAAAATCCAAACTTATGTAATAATGCAGTAATGATATTGGTCAGCTTGTCTGATCAAATCCCCAATCTGGCTGTAGTTCTTCCTGTGCTTTTAAACTAATAGTCCTTTAGAAATCAATTCCTGTCTGTCTGCCACCATTTCTGGTCAGGTCTGCATCCCCTCAGCCCATCTGTACATTTTAACGGTATCAGTGTTTCCCAGTCATCTTATCAGTCTGACTGTCTGCTACACAATAGTGTCTGTTTTGACCAAAACAAGTTACTAATGCAATTTTCCTCTGGCCAGATTTTCTCTCTTAAGACCTGATTTATCCTGCTGCCTACCTTGAATGGACATCCACTGCCTGTCTGGTGTTTTGGTGGTTTTGGTGTAATATCGGATACTATCCTTGGGCAGTGTAGGATAATTCGTTTTTAACATGGCTGAAACAATCATAATTCCTTTTGTTAAGTCAAGTGAGAGAAATCCAAGTTTTATCTCATATCACGTCTTCAAGCCAGTTTCCGATAAGTTTGCATAACATGTGAATCAGCTGAATTTCAAGTCCATGGTTCAAATCCAGACCCAGACTCTAACATTTACACCAATTAGGAGTAACAGTATGGCCGCCTGCCTAATGTTGTGTTTGTTCCCCAAAACAGCCCTGACCCGTCGAGGCATGGACTCCACCAGACCACTGAAGGTGTGCTGTTAGCACTGTTGCCTAACAGCTAGAACAGGGGTGTCCAATCATGTGCCACGAAGGGCCAAGACCCTGCAGGTTTTCTTTTCTACCCAGTCTCTTCAGCAGGTGTTTTCACTGATCAGCAATCAGTGGGAAGAAATTCAGTGGAATCTGCTGTTGAAGACACTGGTTGGAAGTAAAGCCTGCAGGGTCTTGGCCCTCCATGGCACATGATTGGACACCCCTGAGCTAGAAGGTTCCAGGGTCAAATCCCCAGGCTGGCAGAGCTAGGAACCTTTTTGTGTGGAGTTTGCATGTTCTCCCTGTTCTGTGTGGGTTTGCTCCGGGAACTCTGGTTTCCTCCCACAATTCAAAGACATGCATGTTGGGTTAATTGGTCATTCTAAATTGCCCCTAGGTATCTGTCTCCTTTCGGCAGGACTGCACATACTGTAAGTGGTAAGTGGCTAACCCTAACCCCATATGTATCAAGGTTCTAATAGCTGCAGACTTCCTCGCTGTCCTTCTCAGTGTCTCCCTCACACTCATCCATTTCCACTTCATGCATTGTAGATGATGATGAACCTCCCTGCTTGAGACTCCGCTAAGCTGTGCACCACTTGAGTACCACTTATGTGCACCCCTGCCTGTATGCCCTTAGAATAGAGGGTTAGTATTAGTAAAGCACTTTGAGTGGTCTTTGAGACTAGAAAAAACACTATATAAGTACAGGTCCTTATCCCTTATCCCAAAATGTTAGCAGAGGTGTACTGTACATCCTTTCATGGAAACGGTATTCTCTGATTGCTGTGGCCTCTTTCAGCAGAATAATGCACCATGCAACAAAGCAAAAAATGGTTCAGTAATTGTCTGAGGAGCACAACGACGAGTTTGAGGTGTTGACTTGGCCTCCAAATTCCCCATATCTCAATCCAGCCGAGCAAATCCAACGAGGCCCCATCTCACAATTTACAGGACCTAAAGGATCTGCTGCTACCATCTTGGTGCCAGACACCACAGAGCACCTTCAGGGTTCTAGTGGAGTCCACGCCTCGATGGGTCGGGGCTGTTTTGGCAGCAAAAGTGGGACCAACACAACATTGAAGAGGTGTCATGCCTGATTGGTGTAGGTCCCGGCGTGTTCACAAAATAACCTCTTCTTTGTACACGAGAACTGTTGTTTCCTAATTTGGAACCAGTTCCTCACATGTTCACCAAAAACTGGCACTACTACTCGCCAAACCTTGCTATAGTTGTAAATGCTAATGTCTGTGGCTTTGAAAAGGTATCTTCAATAGAAAATTGCAGAGATAGCTACGTGTACATCAACTAACTCCATTTTTTTGCCCTTGTAGAGCTATGTGTGCTAGATGATGTCATGGACACCAGTGCCACTGAAGGTATAGAATCAAAAATGGTTTTCTCTTTGGTGGAAACTGTTCTAGCGGGAAAGATGTATGAGAGGGCTTGAATCGTAGTCAGGCACACAAGGGTGTAATATTTTAGTAGGGGTAATTCCTGTGAATCTCTAATAATGTCAGTGTAAACATTATTAGATCTGAGATATTGGTAAACCACTGTCCATAGATTATTCACAATGCATCAAAAACAGCAAATAGCTTGTAAGATGGGGTTCTATGTAAACACAAACATAATTAATTTTAATTCCCAGTCATGTAAAACTGTTGATGTGATGCATAGCTTCAAACTAATCTAAAGGTGATGTAATAATGGCAGCTTTGCAATGAAAAGCTTATAAAACTGAAAAAAAAATTGCCATGTTTTTGTAGAGGACTGCCAGTTATTCTCATCATACAAGATGCAGTGATGAACATCTGCAACTTATCTGAATGACAAATACTCGATGGCTTTGGAAAAGCAAAATTGGCCCCAAATTTTACTGTCTAATAGTCTCAATATCCAGTTAATTTCTCAATTTTCAGTCATTTTAGAGAGTGGTGAAGTGAAGGTTGGTGCTGACAATACAAAACATGATTTTTCATTTTGTATTTTGCACCACTTTTTGGTTTTAGATTTCGAATTGAAGTCACTCTGACACCACTGGACTCTCTGTGGTAGGTGACCCAGACTCACATTCCCTTAAAATCTTGAAACTATTAACATATTGATCACCAATATGTGCCATTTGATTTTTTTTTTTATTTCTTTCCCTTTTCATAGCCATCTTCAAGTTGCATCTGTATTATAGAAATGGTACAAAATAGACTGAAGTGGAGACTTCTTCTTGCATTCCATTTTCCATTGTTTTGTGGGTTGATCTTACATGTCATTGGGTTGTGTGAAATAGTATGTGACAGAAGCCATTCAGCAGGGGTGCAAACAAATAGCCATTTCAAGTTGCTGTTTGCTTCAGGCAGTGATTTAGCAGCCTGTTGATCGGTACTAACTGTTGTCCTTATTACATGGCGAGGACTTCAGTTGTGTAAAGGTTTAAACGTTTGTGAGCTGGAATTGGCTGTGTACTGAAGCGCAACCGGCAAGTAAATGGAGAGTAAAAGTTAGGGTGAAAAAAAACTATGGGACTCCATTTATAATGGGGGGGGGGGGGGGGGGTCAGTGTTTTAATCGAAAAAGTAAAGCTGTTTTGCTGTTTATTTCTGCGTGTATATACCAAGTCAATTAATTGTGTGAATGATGTTAAGCATTCACACTATTCATTGCTCCAATCGGTACATGTTTTTGATTAGTCTCTTGTGCAAACTTTATACTGGAAATGCCATTCTCTTATCATTCTGTTCAGCTTCATGAAGACATTCAGGCTTCCATGTTTGGACTTTGTAGCATTCATGCTTTTTTAAATAATATTTATACTTTTTCAACTAGAGAATGTAAATCATGGTTACCTCCAGCAAGGGAGGAGGTAATGTTTTTGGAGGTGTTTGTTGGCTGGTTGGTTTGTTTGTTTGTTTGTCTGTTAGCAACATTACTCCAAAAATTATGAACGGATTTTGATGAAATTTTCAGGAATCTTCTTCTTGCATGTGGAACAGATGATTAGATTTTGGTGGTGATCACGATCTGGATCCAGGAATTATTTATAAATTATTTTATATATTTATATTGCGCCTTTCGTGTACTGCCCCTTTAAGACGTGTCCACGGAGTTACAGCGAAGTTACGTGCGTGGCCACACACCTCAGCATTTCTGTGCATTTTTGAAACAAAGGAGCCTCAGGCTTATGAACAATCTGTAGCCTAATGCTGGAGAAAGTATTTTTTATAACACAGTATTTTTAACTGGGAGCATTATCTGATGGGGAATACTGATCATAGTGATCAGCTGACACTTCTGAGGAAGACTGCAGATGCCAGTCGAAACATGTAAAGGTAAAAACATCTTTTCATCCTTGTCTGAAATAAGAAAAGGAAAATACTAATGATTGAAAAGGAAGAGAAAATGAACCTAGTCTAGCTAATATTTTACTGTTTTTATAAATATTGCTCTGGTTTTTAAAATGATGTTGACTAGCCTGCAGGAGCATGAGTCTAATTTTAAGTTGACATTTTCTCAATTTTTACATGTTTAACATTTAAAAAAATAACAGGTGCTTCAGCCCCAGTTTTAAAGAATTTAAGTATTTTGTGTAAAGCTTTACAAAATATTTGCAAATGAACAATCTGATTTTCTTCTACTTTATCATCAAAAAACAAAATCCAATGTCTTGTTTACCTTGGCTATGGGCACACAAAGGTTGTTGATTTCACACACTGCACGTCTCAGACCCAGCTGCTTACAAACTGGTTGTAAGCTTCTAGACCAGGGTGTCAAAGTTATGGCCCATGGGCCAAAATTGGCCTACCAGAGAGTCCAAACCAGCCCGCAAGATGAATTTGCAAAGCATGAAAATTAAGTAATAGAAAACACAAGCAGCAATTTTTCAATAAAGTAACTATTCCCAATTTGTCCATTTGGGGGTTGCACAAGAGTAGCAGACACAACAGTGATCCCTGATTTACTCAGACTCCAGTTGCAGTCTGTTATCCCTTCTCCACCATAACTGATCGCTAAAAATATGCAACAAGTCTTTTTTCTGGATGCCAGATCCAGCACACACTCAAATGTCACGGTATTTACTATATTTAATAACTGTTCTGTAAAAATATATTTACCCCCGTGTCTTGCAGCGCGGCGGGTGTTTGGGGGTTCATTGGGGTTCGTGGGGGGGGGAGGGATTGCGCAACAGTTCGCTGCCATTTACTGGATGTTTTTGGGATCAGAACCAGTTTTTCTTGTCACAAATCTTTTTGAGAATGTTCAAAACAAGAGAAGCTGCTTCGGACGTTTTCACATTTTTTTGTTCCATTTTGCTCTGTGATAATCCCCCCGACATGGACGGCGATCTAATTTGACCCCGGCAGAAGTCACATGATCAAAAACTATGAGTAGAAGTGCAGGGACAAAGTCTTCAAATTCTTTTCAATCTCTATCAGGTTTGAGGCTAAGAACTTCTACGTACTTTCAGCTAGAATTTTTTTATTATAC
The DNA here is from genome assembly GCA_020510985.1 of Pholidichthys leucotaenia. Taxonomy (NCBI): domain Eukaryota; kingdom Metazoa; phylum Chordata; class Actinopteri; order Cichliformes; family Pholidichthyidae; genus Pholidichthys; species Pholidichthys leucotaenia. The sequence continues at coordinate 336,065,103 of CM035844.1, forward strand.
TAAACTAAGCTATTTCAGCTTTTATGCTAACATAACTCAACTTTAATCCATTTTAGCTCTTAAGGTAGCACTTTTAAACTTTAAGCTTTTTTAGTATTTTTACACTAATTTCTTAACTTTAAGCTATTTTTCTTTTATGATAATATTGTAGTAGTAGATTAGTTTATTTGACAGGGACAGTGCAATAAACATAGACAATTAATCAAAGACAATCAATCTGATGTGTTGCACATAGAGTGTATAGCTATTAGCTAATTTGCAACTCTTGTCCCTGGATGGGCTTTAGAAAAAAGAATCAAGATAAAAATATACACAATAACCACATACATCAATGCAGAAAAATTATAAATACACAATTATAAATATTATAAATATTATAAATACACAAATATAACAGCCTGACTCACCTTTAACATAAATATTATAAATACACAAATATAACAGCCTGACTCACATTTAACACATATAACATAACTCACATTTGCCTATTTCAGGCCTTCCTCCCTCCGTCACTCACTATAAACAAACACATTTATTCCTTCCCTTCATTCACTCTCACTTTGCAGACAAATAATTCATACATGAGTACATTCTTGTTTATTTTTCAGCCAGTTTTTAACATTTTTAGTGAATGTTTTAAAGTCCGTTATTATTTTAATTTCATTTGGCATTGTGTTCCAGATGTGACTGCCCTTTATAGAGAAAGCTGTTTGTCCAAATGTGGTTCTGCGGTGGAATATTTTACAGTTATTGTTAACAGAACTCCTGGTGGCTCTGCTGCTGTCCTGTCTTTGGACGAAACCAGCAAGAGGCTCGGGTGCTGATTTATGGAAACATTTGAACGTTAATTTCAGAAGACAGAGGTCAATGAAGCTCTCAAAACTCAATAGGTTGTATTTTTTTAAAACATTACAGTGATGCCACCTAATGGGCTTTTTGTCCAAGATTTTTAGGGTTTGATTATATAATGAACCTATATGTCTTATTGTGGAAGGGGCTGCTTGAGCCCAGACTGTCAAACAGTCTGGGCTCAACTGTGAGCCATTGTTCAACTGTGAGCCATTTTAGCATTGAAACTACATTTTTTTTTTCAGTTTCTAAACTTTTATTTGACATTTTTAAGCTATTTTTCTTCAGCCTTCAGCTATTTTGCTTTTATGCCAACATTGTGTAAGGTTAGGGCATTTTAGCTTTTAAGCTAACATTTTTAAACTAAACTTTTATCAATAATTTGACACTAGTTTTTTTAACCTAATGCTATTTTGCTTTGATGATAAATGTGTTAAACTTTAAGCCATTGTAGATTTTAAGCTTGAATTTTTAGGCCTTAAACTTTTGCTTTTTTAAGCTTTTTTTTTTTTTTTACTTTGAACTATTTGCTCTTTTATGCCAATGTACAAATTTAATGCAATTTTTGCTTTTAAGATGGTATTTTTTAGCTTTAAACTTCTATTTAGCTAGCTTTATTCAACTTTAAGCTATGTCAACTTTTACGCTAATATTGTACAACTTTAAGCCATTTTAGGTTTCAAGCTAGCATTTTTAAGCTAATAAACAGTTTCTGCTTGTATACTAATGTTGTGCAGATTTAGTCCATTTTAGCTCTTCAGCTAACATTTAGCAGTCCTCAGCCTTTAATTGTCTTTTTTTTTGAGTTGGGTTTCTTCAACTTGAAGTTGCATTTGGCTTTCAGCTATTTTAGCTTTTAAGCTAGTTTATATACGCTATAAGTAATTTTACGTAATAATTCAGCTTTAAGCTACTTTGCTTATCAGTCAGATTATATTTCAGCCTTTTTTAGCACTTCATGAAATTATATTTGATTTATAACATTCACACTGCACTCTCGAAATGCAGATTTTCTATTGGTATTATAACAACACAACTAAAACTGAAAGAGCATTTCAATTCCAGTGGCAGTATTCCCTTTGCTTGTCTTCATAATCAGTATTCAAAGCGGAGAAAGTGATATTTCATTGATTTTCAAAAGTGCTCAACCTGACATTTATACAGTATCTTCTTGAAATTAATCTGGCATCTCTGTTTCTGCTCTTTGGTGAAAGGGCAGAGAGCCGTGAGTGCACACAAAGATGGATGAAGTTATATAAAGTGCACAAAAAAAAAAATAAAAAATACAATTTTCATCAGCTCATACTGCCACAGGGAAGCAGCCCCCTCATGTCCTCAACTCTCAACAGCAGCTGCATCTGATTGCTATATGAGATAGGGAGCTGGAGCTTCCAGATTGAATGGAGGGAAATTGATGCAGCAATTGCTCCAGGAAAACGAAGAAACACTGGTACTTATGCTACATGTAGGGTTTGGACATGAGCAAATCAATTGCAACGTTTAGGCTGCCACTGAGATATTTAGTGTAATTATTGCAAACATGCAACTCTATTCTGCTGATTGCCAGCTTCCACCCCTGTGTTTTATGCCTTTGTGCTACTGGGTCAGGTTTAGTGTGAAATCTGCTGGATTGGTTTTAGAGGAAGAAAGATTGATTTGCAGCAGCCAGGAAAACTGTGGTCTTCTTTTTACTGCAAACTGAGCTAAATTTATCAGGGGTTTTTTTTCCCCCTCACAGAGCCAGAAGGTGTAGGGAGCAAAAAGGCCAATGGAGAAACCACTTCAGCATTTAGCCTCCTCAGTAAAGACAAAGAGAAACCCTCAGAGCAATGAAGGCAAAGCAAGATATTCAGCCTGTTTCTGAGAGGAAACAACTGGCTGCATAAAAAGATGTCCATTTAATTTTCATAGAATCAGCATGAGTCCAGCATTCTGCTCATTATTTTTTAGATTGTAAAAGAACAGTTTGACTAGCCTTGAGGAACTGTTGTCAAGAGATATTTTTGGGTATCGCTGAGTTATCCTAATCCAACAAGATTCCTTAATACACGGCAGCATGATAATATACTTTTTTTTTGTAGATAATTCTGATTCTTCTGCAACAAAAGCTGAACAAAACACAGTCTTCTATTCTGGGTCAAAATGGTTCTTCATTCACCCCTATAGAGTTATTGATTGACAAACAGCATTTCTAGACATGGTAGATTATCAGTTATTGTTAGATAAACACAGTAGAGGCTCCCGTTTTGCCAGTGTGATCACCACTTCTCCCCCATGCTCAGAACTTATCATGCTGAAGAGCCTTCACTCAGAGTCAGGGATTAGTGGTATCTGTTACCATCATAGCTAACACCAGTGCCAATGGCTTGGAAAAACAAAACTGTGTTTCTCTGAAAAGCTGCTTCTTAGGTTGCAGCTGTGCTTCAGACCCACAAACCATAAGTAAATAATTTACATATCTTATAGGTGGGGCTGTATAACCGGAGGTTGTCGCTGCTGTTAGCCTAGCATTGATATGCTGCTAAAATAAGGGAATACTTGTTTGTTTTGCTATATATGGTTTCATTTCAAAGCTGAAAGAAGCTAATATGATGATGCTGTGTTCGTCGTCCAATGGTCTGTCTGTCCCTCTACATTTTGGAAAAATCACCACTCCTCCTAGGCAGTTGCCCCAGTGGGATCCAAACTTGTGCACAATGATCCTCAGGTGGGTCTACATCCAGGTTGTGCTCAAGGTCAAGATCAGAAGTCAGGAGATCTGGCCATTGTCAAGATGGTTTTCATCAGGCCAGAATGAAATACTCTTGCCAGGTTAGCAGCTATCCATCTTGCTTTTTCTACAAGTGCCAGTTGTGGTGAGAGAGGAGTATTACAGTTAGGGTTAGCCATTAGTGAAAACATAGTCACTTGTTGTTACTTTTGATTGGCCTTTACCGCAATCACCTGGGAAAATATTTTGCCCATTCAAACAAGGGACTCATGAATGTTAATGAGCAGGCAAAAAATAATGTTTGAAAATGAGAGACACAGGAGCAATTTTAATAACCTCTAAAGCAGCACAGGAAGGATTGCTGGCCTTTAAAGCTGTCTGTCACTGAGGATGTCAAACCTTAAAACTAGGAAACTGTTGTTTTAGGGTGCTTTCACACCAAACCTGTTTGGGTCTGATTTTTTCAGACTTTTCAGTTTGATCCGGAGCAAAATTATAGGAATGAAACCTAACCCCAGACAACAGTCTATACCAAAGAGCCAGTAAAAAAAACGGGCGTTCTCGGTCCAAGTCAAGCTGAACCTTGGTCCGGTTTGTTTCTAGTGTAAAAAGCAGCTTTCAGAAAGGTGTGGACTTTAGGACCAAGCACAGGAAGTTACAGCAACCAAAAAGAAAGGAAAAGAGTCACAGTGGTAGGGCTGGGCAATTAACCAAAATAAAACTGAAACCGACATGAGGGGTGTAAAACCAACATAATCTTGCTCATGTTTAAGATTCACCTTTAAGATGTGCCTGCAGAGTTCCGTGTGCCGGAACACCTCGGAAGAAGCACAGTTACCACTGTTTGGAAGCAGCAAAACACTGCAGAAAAATTAAAATTTCTTGTAACGAAAAGAAATGTGGTCTCTGTGATGGGGGGGTGTTAGCCTCAGATGGCTATCTGTGCCATTTTAGTGGGAAGTTATAACAAAATAGACAAGCTAAGGCTGAATTTAAGGACCTGATAAGAGACTCATAATTACTATGTGGTGGTAATGATGGTTGTGTAAAGGACTCCACCAACACAGCTAACAAGCTAATTAGCTGCCGTTGGGAGTCACGTGACCCACAAACCTTCAAGTGGTATGTTAAAAAAAAAAAAAAAACCACTTAACTTCTGCACTGGACACTGTTTAATTTGTTTGTGAAATGACAATAGGTCTATTCTTTATTATATTGTGCTCATTTACTACCACACCACAGTGATGTGATACCACACTCATGTAATATTGCTTAATTACGAGCGTTTTTTTTTTTGTTTTGTTTTTTTTTGTTACTTATTTGTACCCGTAGGTAGATTTGGTTTGCAGTCTGGTGACAAGCCACCGGCTGCCGGTCGCTGCGTGCGCGAGCGCCCTAAACCTACATGTTTTTGGTATGCGGGAGGAAACCGGAGAAATCCCGGAGTAAACCCGCGCAACACGGGGAGAACATGCAAACTCCACACAGCTCACTGTTGGTCGGGGGCTGGGATCGAACCCACGATCTCATGATCCCCGCGATCCCCCGGCCGAGGGTAAACTGTGCTGCCACAGTGCTAAACCACTGCGCCACCGTGAGCGTTGTCAGCGAACTATAAGTAAGAAGAAAGGGGGGGGGGGAAATGAAGCCAATGTGAAAGGGTCAATTAACTGTGATGCTGATTTAAGGTCATGTTGTTCAGCCCTGCACAGTTGTACTCACCAGATCCAGCTGTCAGTGCTTTGTTTTTACCAGATAATCCATCTGTTACGTGATCCTTGAAAGTACCTTTTAATTCTTTTTTATGCTTACAATACACTTGTGCACAATACAGTATACAGTCATGTGAAAAAAAATTAGGATACCCTGTATAAGCCTGTTTTTTTTTTTTTACATATTTGGACATATGGATATTTAATATCAGTGTTTAAAATACTAGGAGATTCATGTAATACAACTAAACAATTAAAAATGAATTAAAGACTTTTTTCAAATTTTCTGTAAAACATAATTCTAAACAAATAGTGAGGAATAAATTAGGACACCCCCATCTTTTTTAAGACACCCCCACATTCATTCCCACTTAAAATGACTAAAATAAATGTTAAAAAATGCAAATAAAAACAAAAACAAGGTTAGACAGATATGTGAACATTTCTTAATAAAGAACTGAATATTTAATGGAGTATCCTAATTTTTTCACATGACTGTATGCTTCAGTGATTGATGAGCATCTTGAATACTAATGTATAATTTTTGTTCACTGCCATTTGCAAATTTGTAAAATTCTAAGACCAAGGTAACACAACAGATTTGTGTCCAGAATGTTGTAGAAGACCTAAATGAGTTGCATTTCTCTTGAGCAAGGCAACAAGATTTAGCAGCACTGGGATGCTGCCAGTTTCAGTGGAGGACTTTATGTACTGACGTACTACTTGTGTGTGAGAGTAAGATTGCTCAAACTTAATTTACTTTTTCAAAGGACCAGTGTGCATTTTTACACTTTAGCTTACTGTTCAAGCAGCCAAAGGCATAAATCTTCCTAAAATCTCACTATCATCTACTCTGGATGCATGGCTCTTGATAACACAATCTATAGGAGTGCAAAAGTACGGTTGAGTTTTTATTCTTTTAAGAGATAGCGGTACACAATCACAACTGTTTGCATTTTAATTAGCTGCCCACAGGGTTTCATCCAAAAAAGCCTGTGTACTGTATGTGAGAACTGCTTTGTCCCTAATTGACTTTAGAAGTTATAGATTACTTCTAACCTCCATGGGACTAATTTCCAAGCATCTGTACGAGTGGGGTCAATGGAGGTGATTTCTTTATCTAAAATACTAGCATCTAGGAATGCTTAATTATCAATGTAGTATATTTTCTCTATATGATTTCTTAAATATATGTGGACTGTTTAATTTTTCCATCTAAATTTATAGCAGTCTTTTATTTTTCAGAGTTTCAGCTAAGTGAACATTTTAAATACACTGTAATTAAGGAAAGTCATTTTCTTTCAGCTGATTAGCAGACAGTTTGGGTTCCTTTAAACACAATACAGTTTAAATATTAGCTAATTTTCCAGAGTCATTAGCTGGAGTAAACAGAGTAGGTGGTTGAATGAGCTTGTTAAGGCACATGGTGAGGGCTGTGCAGTGTTCTTTCTTGGTGGTATGTTTCAGTCAACAAACTATCAAATCATGAATACAATAAAGTAATAAGACATATCCAGACCTCCTGGTCCTACCAGTTGCCAGAAGAGGTGAGTAGTAGGGATGTAAGGATAGAGCTTTTTAATGCCAGATTCTAGAGCTGTGCGATACGACTAAAAATTTCATATCTCGATACAAGTAATCTTATTTGATGGTAACAATATATATATATACTGTATATACTGTATATACAGTATGTATGTATGTGTATATATACAGTATATGTGTGTGTGTGTATATATATATATATATATCACAATATACATTTTCTGTAAATTCTATAATTTATATAATATATATAATAACCAATAAAAAGGACCATGTCTTTTCTTTTTACATTTTAAATTACTTACTGAAAAAAAAAATCAATTGTCATTAATTTTATGCACCTTTTTCCCCTCTTAATTTTGCAGTGTTGTTATAAAATAGGTTTTTAATGTGCATTTGAAATGACTTCAACTTTATTCATTATTGCTACCTGACTAATTAAAAATTACTATAAATCAAGTTACATTAAGAGCCAGTTTGTTCCTCCAACATTTTTTAATTAATTTATTTATTTAGTGTGTATGCAGCCGCTGTCACGCACTTTTGGAGCTTTAGTAATGTTTTTCAGACAAAATTAAGAAACTCAACAGTAATTTAAACCAAAGAAACAATGGTCTGATACACTATAATGTTTCCTATTAGCGATAAGTTAGCATCGTCATTTAGCATTTGCTGTTTTATAATGAGAGAGAGATGGTGTTAACGTTACTTACCTCCAATTAAAATTAGGTCAGAAGACTATCCTCTCTGACGAAGTACGGTGGGAAAAAGTTCGACATCCCTGGCAAACACAAGTAGCGGCTATATGACCAAAACATTAGCTTGCAGTTAGCTGTTGTGTTAACCACCGAAACCCACACACCTGGTGCACTAGGGCAAGAGGCGGGGCGGTGACAAGTAGAAATGGGGTATGTGTCTTTTAAATCCTGATATAAACGATACAATTTTATATGAAACAGTAAACAGTTTTTATTGTGTCACCCTATATATGTATATATATATATATATATATATATATATATATATATATATATAATCGTCATATCACACAGCCCTAAACACTTCAATTTGATATTTTAAATCTGAGTATCTGCCAATCGGATACAAAACTGATATACAGCTTGTGGCCTGAGTAAAGCGTACGTCTTTCCATGGTATTTCTCCTAGTGTTTAAAGATGGAGTTTTTAAGGCTGCACTCTTACCACTGCGCTTCTAGCGCAGGACCCACCCGCCGCGGTGGGAGTGAGAGAATGTCAGGCAGTTTTAAAAGGCATTTATTGGTTTATTTTAAGTTTTAATGTATTGTTTTTTATTTTTAATCCTCCCTGATGCAGATCCAGTCATTTTGCCTGGATCAAACCCAATACCAAAACTAGACTTTGTACCGACCCCTCTCTAGTGGATAGTACATAACTAGTTGTTACTTGCAGGATACTTTTTGTACTTGAGTACATTCTTGAAGGTAAAAACTGAACTTTTATTCAATTACATTTGATTGCACTTAGGGCTGGGCAATTTCACCTTCAATCAGCATCACAGTTAATTGACCCTTTCATGTTAGTTTTCATTTTTTCCCGTTATTTTTTCCCCTTTCTTCTTACTGACAAAACTCATAATTAAGCAATATTACACAAGAGTGTGGTATATCATTGCAGTGCGGTAGTAAATGAGCATAATATAAAAATGAACAGGGCTGTTGTCATTTCACACGCAAAACAAACCTTGTCCACTGTTAACAACATATATCTCTTGAGAGGCTATGGATCACATCACATGTACAGTGGCTAATTAGCTTGTTAGATGCTTTGGGGAAGACTTTTACGCACTCATGATTGTGTTACCACCACATACTGATTATGGGTCTCTTATCACATTCTTAAATACAGCCTTAGGTTGTCAATTCCCTCTGTAATACAGTTGAGGTGATGCGGATAGTCGTCAGAGGCTAACAAAGACTTAGCTTCTGCTCCTTTTAGCATTAGTATATATGCATTTTGCTCATTTTTTCTTCGTATCGTCGGATAAAATAAAGAATCAATCATCATTATTTGTACCTACGGATACAAATAAAGTAACCTGAACCTGATGACGTACTATGTAGATGGAGACGGCATTTGTTTTCGTCGCAAACTATCTTTAATTGTACCACCCATGTTCTGCTGCATCTGTTGAATCTGACTGGGCTGCTTCTGGAGTTTTACGTGCCCATGGAGTTACAGGTGCAGGCACGTCTTAAAAGGGGCAGCATGTGAAAAGCTCTGATATACACATACACAACAGGGAGAGGGGGAAAAGCAAAATAAAAATCAGCATGAGCAAGATTACGTCGATTCCACACCCCAAACTTCAGTTTGCTAATTGGGCTGATATAAAGATGGGATGAAAAAAAGGACCCCCAAAGAACACTTTCTCAAAGAGCTCCTCTGCTAAAAGTTCTGCTGTAGTTCAGGTATTTTTATTTCTACACGCGTCTCATCATTTCTGTGCTCTTGCCTTTCAGAGAGACCAAAAAAGACATTTTTGTTATTAATCTTTTTAACTACCTATACAGACATGGACAAAATTGTTGGTACCTCTCTGTTAATGAAATAAAAACCCACAGTGGTCACAGAAATAACTTGAATCTGACAAAAGTGGTAATAAATTAACCAATAAAAATCAGACAATGCTTTTGAATTGTGGTTCAACAGAATTATTTTAAAAAAACAAACTCATGAAACAGGCCTGGACAAAAATGATGGTACCTCTAGAAAAGATTGAAAATAATGTGACCATAGGGACATGTTCAGCCAAGATGTGTCCTCTAATTAACATCACAGGTGTCTATAAACTTGAAATCAGTCAGTCGGCCTAATTAAAGGGTGACAAGTGGTCACTGTGCTGTATGGTGACATGGTGTGTACCACACTAAACATGAACCAGAGGAATCAAAGGAGAGAGTTGTCTTAGGAGATTAGAAAGAAAATTATAGTCAAGCATGTTAAAGGTAAAGGCTATAAGACCATCTCCAAGCAGCTTGATGTTCCTGTGACTACAGTTGCACATATTATTCAGAAATTTAAGATCCACGGGACTGTAGCCAACCTCCCTGGACGTGGCCACGGGAGGAGATGGATAATTGGCCCTACTCTTTTTAGTTTATATATGCTTCCGTTAGGCAACATTATTAGAAAGCACTGTATACATTTTCACTGTTATGCAGATGACACACAATTATACCTGTCAATGAAGCCAGATGATACTAATCAATTAGCCAAATTAGAAGCCTGTCTTAAGGAAATCAAAGTTTGGATGACTTGTAATTTCCTGCTATTAAATTCAGATAAGACTGAAGTCATTCTTGTTGGTCCAAAAAACCTTAGAAATTCCTTTCCAAATCAAACTTTCAGTTTGGATGCAGTTACTCTTTCTCTTAATAGCTCTGTGAGGAACCTTGGAGTTATTTTTGATCAGGATTTGTCCTTCAATTCACATATTAAATTTGTTTCTAAGACTGCCTTCTATCATTTGCGTAATATTGCCAAGATTAGGAGCATCTTGTCTCAGAGTGATGCTGAGAAGCTGATCCACGCTTTTGTTAGCTCGAGATTAGATTATTGTAATTCTTTATTATCAGGTTGTCCTAAAACATCTTTAAAAAGTCTTCAGCTGATCCAAAATGCTGCAGCAAGAGTTTTAACAGGTACTAGAAAGAGAGATCATATCTCTCCGGTTCTGGCCTCCCTTCATTGGCTTCCCATAGAGTTTAGAATTAAGTTTAAAATCCTTCTTCTTACTTACAAAGCTCTAAACAATCAGGCTCCTTTTTTTTTTCCACAATATCTTTATTGAACCTTTTTTTTTTTTTTTAACAAACATGATACAAACAATCAAACACTAACACTAAAGTACTACAAAAAAAAAAAAAATGCACTAAAAACACCAACAACCACCAACAAAATCAAGTCTTCAACAATGCTCCTCTGTTTAGTCTAGACAATCCAATACATAAGTATACATATTATGTTCACCAGTTTGGAATTTACAAGGTCCACACACATCATTCACTTTCTTCTTCAAGAGTTATGTTTAAATTTTTTACATAATCAATAAAAGGTCTCCATATATTCTCAAACACAATTTCCTTTGATTTTAGTATATATGTTATTCTTTCTAATGGAAGGTTTGTTAACATCTGTCTTAACCACTGAGTCACATCTGGTCTATGAGTCTTTTTCCATAATAGTGCAATACATTTTTTGGCATTAAGCAAACTGAGGTCTATGAATGTTCTTTCACTTTTATTAAAATTATGCTTTTCTGGGTACAGACCCAACAAAAACAGTTTAGGATTCAATATGATTTGTTTTGAGATTATTTTTTCAATTGTTACCCTCACCTCTTCCCAAAACATTCTTATTAATCTACATTCCCATAAACAATGAAATAGGGTTCCTTTACTTTCCATGCATTTTGTGCATGTATCTGGTATATTTTTGTTATATCTATTTAACTCCTCCGGTGTAACATACATCCGCATTAACCATTTGAAATGTATCAATTTAAGGCGTGCATTTATTGATTTGGTTTGAGCTTCTGTACAAGCCAATTCCCATTGTTCCTCTGAAATTTCAATTTGCAGATCTTCTTTCCAGTAGTTTAATCTTTTCAGTGAATTTTCACTTGAAGATAGTGTCAATGAGTTATAAAACTCTGAAATAATACCCTTTCTTTTACTATCTTTCATCATCATTTTTTCCAAGGATGAATAAATAGGTCGAGTGAGAGCTTTATTTTGATTTGATCGAATAAAGTTTCTAAGTTGAAGATATTTAAAAAAATGTGTTCTATTGAGATTAAATTTGATCCTCAGCTCTTCAAAAGACATTATGTTGTCTGCACATGGCAAATATAAATCCTGAATCTTTTGTATCCCTTTTAAATTCCATACTTTAAATACAGCGTCCGCTCTCCCTGGTTTAAAATATTGATTACCCCATATTGGACTAAATTGTGACAATAACTGTGGTTCTTTTAAATAGTTTTTAGCTTCACACCATATTTTGATCATATGCTTTACAAATGGATTTTTAACTTGTTTTTGTAATTTTTTTGCCGAATCTGAGTATATGAATATGGGAAGAGGTAAAGGTAAATTGTATGATTCCATTTCAGTCCAGTGAGGGAGATCATTTGATGAAAAATAATATGTCATAGACCTCAGTTGTGCCGACCAATAATACAACATAAAATTTGGACATTTCAGACCTCCACGATCAAATGGTAAATATAATAAAGACAAACGTAATCTAGCCCTCCTGTTGTTCCATATAAATTCCACTAACTTTTTTTTTATTCTTGAGAATAGATCTAAAGGTGGTGATAAGGGAATGTATTGAAATAAATAAAGTATTTTAGGTAAAATATTACTTTTAAGTATATTGATTCTCCCGATCATCGACATTGGTAGTGACATCCATCTCTGAGTTAACTCACTGATATCTGACATTAAGGCTTCATAGTTGACACTGGCGACTGATTCTAGCTTAGGCATAATTTGGATTCCTAAATATTTAAACTGATTTACAACATTGAATTGATTTACCTCAGGGGCTGGGTAATTTCTCTGGGTCTCATTTAGCATTAATATTGAAGATTTAGTTTTATTTATTTTATATCCTGATATTTCCCCAAAATTCTTTATTAAATTCAACAAGGTTGGAATTGATTTTTTTAGATTCGACATAAACAAAATTATATCATCGGCGTACAGGGAGATTTTATGTTCTGTTGGTCCAACTTTAATTCCATATATTTGTGAATGTAAACGTATCGCTATCGCTAAAGGTTCAATTGCCATAGTAAACAGTAAAGGTGAAAGTGGACAGCCTTGTCGACATCCTCTATTGATTTTTATTGGTTTTGAAATATTGTTATTTGTTAGGATTTCTGCTGTAGCATTATTGTATATTATTTGAACCCATTTTATGAAATTATTTCCAAGTCCAAACCTTTGTAGGACTTCAAAAAGAAAGGGCCATTCAACTCTATCAAAGGCCTTTTCGGCGTCCAATGATAGGAGAGCTGTATCCGGTGCTTCTTTATTAAAATAAATAATATTAAATAGTCTTCTTACATTATGGAAGCCTTGTCTACCCTTTATAAAGCCATTCTGATCTCGATTAATAATATTTGGTAAAATTTCTTGTATTCGTCTTGCTAAAATTTTACAGATTATCTTAAGGTCGGCGTTTAATAGGCTTATTGGTCTCATATTTTCACATTTATTAGAGGGCTTACCTGGTTTTGGCAGCAGTATAATTAAGGCATTATTTATGTATGATGGTAAATTATTATTTTGAAATGCTTCTAAAACCATTTCCAAAAAAGGTTTTATTAATTTATTCTTAAATTTTTTATAAAGGTCAACTGGAAGACCATCTGGTCCTGCACTTTTTCCTGATTTCATATTATCAATGGCTAGCCCAACTTCTTCTTGACTAATTTTAGACTCCAATATCTCCCTGTTTTCATTTGGAATACACGGTATAGATAGTTCGTTCAAAAACCCATTTAGTTTTGTTAAATCAGGTTCATTTTTGGTATCATATAATTTTTCATAGTAATCTCTAAAGGCTCTATTAATTTCTAAAGGATCTATAACTACCTGTCCCTTACTTATAATACTGGTAATTGGTGTTTTAATTTCCAATTGTTTAATCTGCCATGCTAATAATTTTCCTGATTTTTCACCTTGTTCATAAAAAGATTGTTTCAATCTTAGAAGACTCGAGGCAGCTCTATTCGCTGATTTTTTGTCGTATTCAGCTCTCAAAATCAGTAATTCATTCTCCAACCTTGGGTCACTTCCTGCATACACTTTTTCCTGAAGATTTTTTATTTTATGTTCCAATTTAGCTCTCTCCTCTCGAGTCTTCTTAGATTTTGATCCTGTATAACTAATAATATGTCCCCTAATAAAAGCTTTGAAAGCCTCCCACTTTACACATGCTGATGTTTGTGTAGTATTGATGTCAAAGAACTCGTCTATCTGTTTTTCTATATACTTGACAAATTCCTCATCCTGAAGCCATTTATGCTGAAATTGCCATCTACCTGATTCCTTTGTCAATTTTTTATCTACATATATTAGACAACAGGGTGCATGATCAGAGATCACGATGTTATCATAAAAGCAGTTTTGAATCTTGGACCTTAATTCTGTGGAAATCAAAAAATAATCAATACGTGAGAATGTCTTGTAGGTACTGGAATAACAAGAATAGGCTTTAACTTGTGGTTTCATTTCTCTCCATATATCTAACAATCTCAATTCTTTCATAAAATGATTAATAGTCATCCTACATCCAATGTGCGTACAATCCAGTCCTGTTGATCTATCCACACCTGGATTCAATGTACAATTAAAATCCCCTGCTATTATATGTTGCCCTGTAAGTGATGATAAGATGAGAAATAAATTAGCAAAGAACTTCTGATCATCTATATTGGGACCATATAAGTTCACAAGATTTATATTTTCTAATAGCAAAGAACCTTGAATGATTACATATCTTCCAAATTTGTCTCCAATTACATTTTTCACTTGAAAAGGAACTGATTTATGTATGAGAGTCATAACTCCCCTGGCTCGGGATGAAAATGAAGAGGTGAATACACTTCCCTGCCATCTACTCCTAATTCTTTTAACATCCTCCTCTGTCAGATGAGTTTCTTGTAAAAACACAATTCTTGAACCCATGTCCTTTATTTTATTCATAACTTGTTTAAGTTTTTTTAAATTTTGTAGACCTCTGCAATTCCATGAAGTTAAATTAAGATTAACACTTTGGTCCATGATCAATAGAGAGTTTGGGATTACCTTGCAGTGTAAACATGCTCATACAGAGAAGCAAAAACATGAGTGGTTGAACATTCATCCTACAAACTACACACAAACAAATTTCCCCTTCCCACACTTGTGGCAAACCCCCCAAAATCAAAAGAAAAATTCTGTCTCCCGATATAGCCATCGACCGTTCCACACCCACGGGGAACAGCCTAAGCCACTCCTTCTTCATCCTCCCAATCACCCTAACTCTACTGCTTTTAATGACGTAACATTAACTCTCCTCTGTAGTTTTCCAACTTAACTCCAAAATTTTTAACAACTTTGTACATCATAGTTTTTTTTTTGTTTGTTTTGTTTTTGTTTTGTTTTTTTAATATATAATACAATCTATATTTTGTAAACTTACTATTTACTTCAAGTCAGTCAGATGCCTGTGCAAATGCTTAATTATTCTACCTTATATTTTGTTCATGCTTAGCTCCCACCAGTCTCTTCTTCTTCTTTGATCTTCTTGATGAACTCCTGCGCCTCCTCTGGGGTCTTGAAGATGTGGGTTCTGCCCTCATACGTGGTCAACAGTCTCGCAGGATAGATTACACCATGACGAATCCCAAGGTTGCGCAGCTCCTTACGTACGGGATCAAACTGCTTCCTCAATTGCTGGATTCCTGTGGCCAAATCTGGGTAGAACCGCACCTGCTGGTCCTGGTGTTTAATCTCTCCTTTAGCACGTGCAGCGTTGAAGATCTTCATCCTGTCTCTGTTGCTAAGAAACTTCATAATTAAGGTCCTCGGCGGTCCCTTATCTCTCCGTGGGCCAATACGATGTGCTTTTTCCAGAACCACTGCTGATTGCAACTCCTCGCTGCCCAGCACCTCCGGAATCCACTTTTCCAGAAAGGAACATACGTCCCGACCTTCTGATTCCTCTGGAAGACCCACCAGCCTCAAATTATTCTGTCTCGACCAAGATTCCAAATCCAAAATATTATCTTCCAGAGATTTATTTTTTTTTTCCAAAGTGCGCACCTTTAATTGAAGACGGGTGACGTCATCTTCAGCACTAGCGAGACGGAGCTCCATCTGCGCCGTTCGTTCTACACAGTCACCCAATTCCTTTCTTATTCCTTCCAACGCTGTCATAATCCCATCAAATCTAGAGGAAAAGTCCGCTCTCATTGAACTCATGGCAGCCATCAGCGCATCTGCGCCATTCCCCGCAGAAATCGCAGTGTTGCCAGCCTCCTCCGCCATATATGGAGTTTTGTTTGCTGCGTCACAGACCTGAAAGTCCGTTAATTTGGACTGTTTCGGCGGCTCGCTTTTTCCTTTTCCTGGTTTTCCAGCCTTAGGCTTCGCCGACATATCCTCGCCCAAATGCTGGGATACGTTCTGTCCCAAATGAGAGAGTTATTTGCTGATTTTTTTCTCCAGGAGCAGAGCAGAGCGAGACACGTCCGTCCTACGTGGCAGCCATAACCGGAAGTCATCAGGCTCCTTTTTATTTAAAAGATCTGATACTACCGTATCATCCTAACAGAGCACTACGCTCCCAAAATGCAGGTTTACTTGTAATACCTAGAATCTCCAAAAGTACAATGGGAGGCAGAGCCTTCAGTTATCAAGCTCCTCTCCTGTGGAATCAGCTGCCAATCTGGATTCGGGAGTCAGACTCGATCTCTGTTTTTAAGAATAGGGCTAAAACCTACCTTTTTGATATAGCCTACAATTAGGGAGGGATCATGTGTTTTCTGAACCCTCCCTTAGTTATGCTGCTAATAGGTTTAGTCAGCCGGGGGACCTCCAGTAATGCACTGGGCCTCACTCCTTTCCTCACTCTCTATGAAATATTTTTTTTTTGCTGGTCATTAACATTTGTTTGTTCTCTCCCATAGATTGAGTCCCCATCGTGCTGTTTGCTCTCTACATGTCTGTTCTTTTCTTCTTCTCTATCCCCTCACCCCCCAGCCAGTCGCAGCAGATGACTGCCCCTCCCTGAGCCTGGTTCTGCTGGAGGTTTCTTCCTGTTAAAAGGGAGTTTTTCCTCTCCACCGTCGCCAAGTGCTTGCTCACAGGGGATCGCCTGATTGCTGGGGTCTTTCTGCAACTGTGGGGGTCCTCCCTACAGTTGATAGTGCTATGAGATGACTGTTGTTGTGAAATGGCGCTATATAAATAAAGTTGAATTGAATTGAATTGAATTAATACGAATGGTAACAAAAGAGCCCAGAACAACCTCTAAACACATTCATGGTGAACTCCAAGGTAAAGGTACATCAGTGTCAGATCGCACCATCCATCGTTGTTTGAGCCAAAGTGGACTTCATGGGAGATGACCAAGTAGGACACCACTGTTGAAAACAAATCATAAAAAAGCCAGACTGGAATTTGCCAAACTACATATTGACAAGTCACAAAGCTTCTGGGAGAATGTCCTATGGACAGACGAGACAAAACTGGAACTTTTTGGCAAGGCACATCAGCTCTATGTTCACAGACGCAAAAATGAAGCATACCAAGAAAAGAACACTGTCCCTACTGTGAAACATGGAGGAGGTTCTGTTATGTTCTGGGGCTGCTTTGCTGCATCTGGCACAGGGTGTCTTGAATCTGCAGGGTACAGTGAAATCTCAAGACTATTAAGGTATTCTAGAGAGAAATGTGCTGCTCAGTGTCAGACAGTTTGGTCTCAGTCACAGGTCATGGGTCTTGCAACAGGATAATGACCCAAAACACACAGCTAAAAACACCCAGGAATAGCTAAGAGCGAAACATTGGACTATTCTAAAGTGGCCTTCTATGAGCCCTGATCTAAATCCTATTGAACATCTGTGGAAGGAGCTGAAGCATGCCGTCTGGAGAAGGCACCCTTCAAACCTGAGACAACTGGAGCAGTTTGCTCATGAGAAGTGGGCCAAAATATCGGCTGAGAGGTGCAGAAGTCTCATTGACAGTTACAGAAATCATTTGATTGCAGTGATTGCCTCAAAAGGTTGTGCAACAAAATATTAAGTTAAGGGTACCATCATTTTTGTCCAGGCCTGTTTCATGAGTTTGTTTTTTAAAATAATTCTGTTGAACCACAATTCAAAAACATTGTCAAATCAAATCAAATCAAATCAAACTTTATTGTCATATTGCTGTACATACAACTGTAGTGCAGGCAAGATGAAATTGTGTTTCTCTCGGCATCCATATAAATAGAAGCACCATGATTTAAGACACACTCACACATAGCTTCACCCCCCCACCCCCACCCCCCCATCCATTCACACATCCCTGAGACATACTTGGGGGAAAAAAAAACTAACTATAATATACAAATAATATACAAAATGTCCGTAGGTGCAGTAGTGTGTATGAGAGATTCCGGGTCAACTGTTCAGCATCCTGACAGCTTGTGGAAGGAAGCTGTTGATCAGTCTGGTGGTTCTGCCTCTGATGCTCCGGAATCGTTTACCAGATGGAAGAAGTTCAAAGTGTTTATGCAGAGGGTGAGAACGGTCCTTGACAATGTTCAGTGCCCTGCTCCTACAACGGCTTTGAAAAAGTTCTTGGACAGAGGGGAGGGAGACTCCAATTACCCTCTCAGCCCCCTTGACTATCCTCTACAGGGCTTTTTTGTCTGACATACTGCAGCTGGAGTACCATGTAGCAATGCAGTACATCAGAACACTCTCCACCACACCTCTGTAGAAGGTCCTGAGGATGCAGATGGGGAGAGAGGCCTGTTTGAGTTTCCTCAAGAAGTGCAGTCTCTGCTGAGCCCGCTTCCTGATCCCCAAGGAATTCTTGCTCCAGGTCAGGTCCTGAGAGATCTGCACTCCGAGGAACTTGATGTTCTCCACTCTCTCCACTAACGGCCGCCGATGCTGAGGGGGACGTGCTCAGGCTGAGACCGCCGGAAGTCGATAATCATCTCCTTCGTTTTGTCCACGTTGAGCACCAGATTGTTCTCCCTGCACCAGCCCTCCAGGTCTCTCACTTCTTCCCTGTACATTGATTCCTCATCCCTCTGAATAAGTCCCACCACCGTGGTGTCGTCTGCAAACTTAATAATCTGGTTCCCCTCGTGTCTGGACACACAGTCATGTGTTAGAAGTGTAAACAACAGTGGACTAAGTACACAGCCTTGAGGGGATCAGGTGCTCAGCATGACAGAGTTGGAGATGTTGTTTCCAACCCGGACAGACTGAGGTCTCTCAGTCAGGAAATCCAGAATCCAGAGACATGTGGCGGTGTTCAGACCGAGAAGGAGTAATTTCTCCATCAGTCTCTGGGGAATAATGGTGTTGAATGCTGAACTGAAATCAATGTACAGGAGTCTGGCGTAGGTGTCTTTCTGGTCCAGGTGGGTGATGACAGAGTGTAGGGTGGTGACTATAGCATCCTCCGTGGAGCGGTTTGAACGATATGCAAACTGGAGCGGGTCGTGTGATGCAGGGAGGCAGGCTGTAATGTGTGGTTTGACAAGCCGTTCAAAACACTTCATCACAATTGGTGTCAGTGCAACAGGACGATAGTCATTCAAACAGGACACAACTGGTTTCTTTGCCACCGGTACAATGATAGCGGTCTTGAAGCATCTGGGAACGATGGCCTGACTCAGGGAGATGTTATAAATGTCAGTCAGGACATCCGCCAACTCGCTCGCGCAGTCTCGGAGCACACGTCCCGGAATATTGTCCGGACCTGCAGCTTTGCGTGGGTTGACTCTGGTTAGGGTCCTCTGTGTGTCCGCAGTGTTGATGGTAAAAGCTGGTCCGACCGATGGTGGGGGTGGGCCAGCCCTCCCTCTGATTGTCGAGTTTGATGCTTCAAAACGTGCAAAGAAGTTGTTAAGCCTGTCTGGAAGCGAAGCGTCGTCATCATCGACCCCCTGCCTAGACTTATAGCCCGTCAGTGTCCGAACTCCCTGCCACATCTGCTTGGTGTTCCTAGTGTCACAGAAGTGTCCCTGGATTTTCTCCGCATAGGCGCGCTTTGCCGCCTCATTGGTTAATTTTCATAGAATTTTTATTTATTATCACTTTTGTCAGATTCAAGTTATTTCTGTGACCACTGTGGGTTTTTCTTTCATTAACAGAGGGGTACCAACAATTTTGTCCACGTCTGTAAATGTGAAGGCTACCATCACTCAATTTTATTCCCTGTTATTTAAAAAAAAGAGCAACGGGGACTTCCGGTTTGCAGCCACATGGAGTAGAAGCAGCCTGAAGGGCTCCTGCAACTTTTCACCCTTTTAGTATTCTTTACTCAATGATACTTTAAGTAAAAGTGTGATATATTTTTTCGCTTAAGTCATTTACTCCACATTATCACTAAAATGGCTGCTAAAACAGCGAAAAAAGAAGTATTGTCTGGACTGACGATGGAGGCTATATCCAAGCTTCTTGACCAGCACTGCAACGCGCTAGCTGCTGACTTTAAAAACTCTTTCACCTCGCTGGAAATGAAGTTTGACCAGGTCCAATTCACGATACAGGAGCACAGTCAACGAATCTCATCCTTGGAACTTGCTACAGATGACCTGAGCCAGTGTGTAAGCGAGCTGGAAAATTTGTGCTGTAGCCTATGTGAAACCAACACCAAGCTAACAGCTAAAGTGACTGACCTCAAAGGATGGAGTCGGCAGCAAAACCTGCATATCCTCGGCCTGGCAGAGTCCACCGAAGCTGGTCGCCCTACTGAGTTCTCCTCTGGTCTGCTACATGAGGGTTTTGGCAGCAAGACACTTCCATCTCCGCCAGAGATTGATAGAGCTCATTGCTCCCTGGCAGCCAAGCCAGGGAAAGGACAGCGGCCGTGTCCAGTTATCATGTGCCTGCACGCTACCAGGTAAAGGAGCTGCTAATCTATGAAGCCCGGTGGAGAAGGAGACTGGTGTACCGTGGACAGCAGATTCATGTGGTGGAGGATTACTGTCGTGAAGTCCTTAGCCAGCGAGCGGAGTACAGAGAAGTGATGTCGGAACTGTATAACTGAGAACTCAAGCCATCCCTTCTGTATTCCACATGACTCCCTGTCACCCTTTCAGCTGGAGAAACAAAGTGGCTTTGCTCGGCAGACGAGACGAACAAATTCAAAATACCTGCTACAAAATACCTGCTACAGTGTGTCTGTGTGTGTGTGTATATATATATTTTTTATAGTAATACGTACATATGTATATTAGCTGCTCTTGCTTGCTTGTTTTTTTTTTTTTTGTTTTTTTTTTCTTGCCTTCTGATTGTTGCTCTGAGTGTTGCTATCCCTGTGCTGTTGCAATCCTGGAATTTCCCCGTTGTGGGACTAATAAAGGCTTATCTTATCTTATCTTACAATGCAGCTGACTGACTAAATAGTATCTTTGGCTGACTGTTTATAGCCAACTGCCTTCTGAGAAACACCTGCCATGCAGGTATGAGCTGGGGGACCGGTGCATAACACCAGCCGGCCCTCATGCTACTGTGACTGTTACCGATTATTGCCCACTCGCTTCAACATACAGTTAAACGTAAAAGTTACGATAATTTGCTACCTCTGAATATGTCTGAATATTAGACTGTGTTTCTAACTACAGTGTTGTATACCATTTGAGTTCAGTTTTACTCTGAGTATTGAGTGAGTTTCTTTTTCATTTATGGAGTAGAAGACTTGTGTCTGAACAGGAAGAGGGTTTTTTTTGTGTGTGTGTGATGGATGTTTTAAAGAGCTTGCTGCTATGTTCTTAGGCATCTGTCTTGTTGCTGGGGTGGGGGAAGAGGGGTGTCCTTTTAATGCCGGTATCTGTAAAGTAACATCTATGAAAAATAGTGGTGTAAAGCTTTTCCATGTTACCATATCAGACTCTTTTATGTTCATCACCTGGAGCTTTGAAGCCATTTGTGCCAATGAACCACATCTATCAACCACAGGCAATGCACAGTCCTCTTAACTTCTTGAGCTGGAATGTCAAAGGTTTGAACCACCCTGTTAAAAGGAGGAAGGTGTTTTCATTTATTAAACATTTGACAGCAGGAATTATTTTCCTACAGGAGACACATATTCATGGCTGTGATAACTTACGTCTCATGTCTCAGTGGGCGGGGCAGCATTTCCATTCCTCTTTCCAGACCAAGGCCGGGGGCGTCTCAGTTCTTATTGACCAAAACATACCGTTTAAACAGCACAGTGTGATTTCAGATCCAAATGGGTGATTTATTATTGTTTCAGGAAAGCTGGGTGGCGTTAAAGTAGTGCTGGCCAATGTGCATGCTCCTAAGTCCAAATTTGTGTCTTTTGCCTCTTTGCTAGCTAGGCGGGCTGTTCTGATCGGATGGAGGGATGCTGCCCCGCCCACCCATACTCAGTAGTTTAGGGATGTTATGTCTTGTCTTACTCTTGAGAAAATTCAGTACTCAATCAGCAACTCAGAAAGTTTTTAAATGTATGGGGGCCGTTTCTGAACTATTTTCACAGTCTTCAATTGAAATGAGGTCTTTGTAACTTATTTCTTTGTATCTGTCTACCATACTTAATTCCTGCTGTGTACACAGGTCTATGGTGGACGACTCCCAGTTACATGGGGTGAGACTGGACATCCTGGCAGATAAGCACATCTGTCACAAGGTCTGTGGTGGACTTTTGCCAGTGGGTGCGTCATGACATGCACTACACAAAGAGCAGAGATAAACAAACCTATCATCTGGTCAGTCACTGCAACAGATACTGGAGTCAGTTTGTCTTGGCCTGTCCTTGCGACCAATAATACCTCTATCTGCCAAGAATGTGCTGCTACTCCAGCAAAAGCTAGCAGTACTCAAATACTTTGCAAGCAGTTTCATGAAATGGTCAGTCAGAAAGCAACTTATACCGGCTCGGACGTCGCCCGGGTTAACAAGGTCAGGAGTTCCTGGCAGTGGAGGGCAAAGGACAGAGCTACGTGGAGGAATCTGATCAGACCTAAATGAAACAGTCATTGTCGCACCCGACAGACTGCGATGATGATGTACATCTGTGTCTCCTGTCTTCTTCTGATTGCAAAATTTGACTTCCAGTTGATTTGTTATTTTTGTCATGCTCCAGGGATGGAGATCAATTATATAGTCAATACTACGGCTGTTACGGATTAGGGGGCTTGGGAATAATAGTGTTTTTTGTTGTTGTTGTTGTTGTTGTTGTTGTTATTTTGGTATGCCTAAATGTTAAAATTCAGTAGAAATATTTTGGACAAAAAAAAGGAGCAACAACAGCTGAGACACTGGTGTTCAAGGAGAACATGAAGCTGATTGTTGTTGATGCAGTAATACTGAAAATCTGAAGAGAGAACATCTTCATATTTGGTTTGTTTTTTCCACTTCTTCTGATTGTTCAAGTATTCTGAATCATCCCTCTAAAATGCCTCGGGCTAGGTTTTCATCTGCTCTGCACCCCAGCTAACATTTGCCTCAATCTATTTCCCAAATCTTTGTGGTCCTTCGGTGAACTGTTTGAACTGAATAGTTAGCAAACATAATTAGTGTGTGTAAAGTTTTGGCAGTTTAGGAAGATGTGACTGGTAGTTCTCACTGAGAGACATGCAGTATAAACACACAGAGGTCAGACATCAGTTGTGGTCTTGAATTTCAAAAAATTAAAGGCTCCAGGAGCTTTTCACATGACTGACTACATACTGTATTACAAAAGGTGAGGACTGTATTTGCTGCCTGTGAACTTTTCTGAATCTTAAAAAAAAAAAAAAAAAAAAAAAATAGCTCTGCCACTGGGGTTAAGCGAATGAGAGAAAGGATTGAGGGTAGGATTAGAACTATAGTCCTGCATAGTAGAATGACACTATGCAGTGCCAGTGCCATTTACCATTCATAAATGGTAAATGGCATTCACTTAGAGCGGAGAAAATAAGTATTGAACACATCAACATTTTTCTCATTAAACATATTTCTGATGGAGCCATTGACCTGAAATTTTCACCAGATATCAGTATCAATCCAAGTAATACGTACATACAAAGAAATCAAGGCAACTGTGTTCACAAAACAAGTTATATTTAATAAAGTGGAATCACGCAGGGAATACTGTGCTGTGAAAAAGTATTTGCTCCATTCCTGATTTCATATATTTCTGCATATCTGTCACACTTCAATGTTTCAGATCATCAAACAAATTTTAATATCAGACAAAAATAACCTGAATAAATACAAAATGCAGTTTTCAAATGATGATTTCATTTATTAAAGGAAAAAAACTATTCAAACCTACCTGGCTCTATTTGAAAAAGTAATTGCCCCCCCCCCCCCCCCCGTGTTACATCATGAATTAACTGTGCTTAACCACATTTTTTGGAAAGCTGAATTCAATTTCAATAGCTACACCCAAGCCTAATTACTGCCAGACTTGTTGAATCAATAAATCATTTAAATAGAACCTGTCTGACAACCTGAAGTAGGCTAAAAGATCTCAAAAAGCAACACATCCCACTGTGATCTAAAGAAATTAAAGAACAGATGAGAAACACAAACCCAGAACAACGTCTAAAGAACTGCAGGCCTCACTTGCCTCAGTTTGGACACTGGTCCATGATGGAACAATAAGAAAGAGACTGGGCAAAAATGGCATCCATGGTTCCAAGACAAAAACCGCTGCTGGACAAAGAGAACACAAAGACTCATCTCTTATTTGCCAGAAAACATCTAGATAATCCCCAAGACTTTTGGGAAAATATGCTGGGGACTGACGAGACAGAAGTTGAACTTTTTGGAAGACATACTGTATGTCCTGTTTTATCTGGCATAAAATTAACGCAGAGTTTCATAACAAGAACATCGTATCAACAGTCAAACATGGTGGTGGTAGTGTCATGGTCTGGGACTGCTTTACTGCTTCAGGACCTGGACAACTTGCCCTAATTGACAGAACCATGAATTCTGGTCTCTACCAAAATGTCCTGAAAGAGAATGTCCGGCCATCAGTTCATGAAGCCCTCCAATGTGACTGAATTGAAACAATTCTGTACAGAAGAGTGGGTCAGAATTCCTCGACAGCAATTTAAAAAACTCATTGCCATTTGTTGCCACCAATGGTGGCACAACCAGTTATTTGATTTAGGGGGCAGTTAGGGTACAACTACTTTTTCATATAGGCCCAGGTAGGTTTGGATAGCTTTTTTTTTCCCTTAATAAATGAAATCATTATCTAAAAACTGCATTTTGCATTTACTCAGGTTGTCTTAGTCTAATATTAAAATTTGTTTCATGATCTGAAACATTTAGGTGTAACAAATATGCAAAAATATAAGAAATCAGGAAGGGGCAAATACTTTTTCACAGCACTGTAAGTATTGAACATGCTTGGTGAAGTTCATTTAATATTTAGTAGAAAAGCCTTTGTTGGTAATAACAGCTTTTCGACGCCTCCTGTATGGAGAAACTAGGCGTAGGCATTGCTCAGGAGTGATTTTAGCCCATTCTTCCACACAAACTGTTAAATCTTGAAGCTTCCGTGGGTGTGTTCTATGAACTCTGATTTTCAGTTTGTTCCATAGATTTTCAATTGGATTCAGGTCAGGTGACTGACTGGGCCATTCTAGCAGCTTTATTTTCCTTCTCTGGAGCCAGTTGAGAGTTTCCTTGGCTGTGTGTTTGGGATCATTGTCTTGCTGAAATGTCCACCCTCGTTTCATCTTCAGCATCTTGGCAGATGGCAACAGATTCTTATCAAGGATATCTCTGTACATTTGTCCATTCACCTTTCCTTCAATAATATGAAGTCAGCCTGGACCATGTGCTGAAAAACACCCCCACACCATGATGGGATGTGCAGTGCCATTTCTCCTCCAAACATGCTGTATGTTGTGGCATCCAAAAAGTTCAATTTTGGTCTCATCTGACCAGACTATATTCTCCCAGTATTTTACTGGCTTGCCCAAATGCTGTGCAGCAAATTTTAAATGCGCTTCAACATGCTTTTTCTTCAGCAATGGAGTCTTGCGAGGTGAGCATGCCAACTATGTCGGTTGAGTGCATTACTTATTGTTTTCTTTGAAACAGCAGTATTTGCTAACTCCAGGTCTTTCTGGGGCTCTCCATGATTGGTCTTTGGCTTTTGGATAACTCTTGTGATAATTATTTTGGCTTCTCTGTCAGAAATCTTGCAAGGAGCAAATGTTCGTGGCTGGTTTATGGTAAAATGATGTTGGGGGCCTGCACTTATATAGCACTTTTCTAGTCTCAAAGACCACTCAAAGCACTTCACTAGTACTAACCCTTTATTCTAAGGGCCTATAGGAGACAGATATCTAGGCACAATTTAGAACAATCAATTAACCTAACATGCATGTCTTTGGATTGTGGGAGGAAACCGGAGCCCCTGGAGTAAACCCATGCAGCACAGGGAGATCATGCAAACTCCACACAGAAAGGTTCCTACCCCTGCCAGCCTGGGGATTTGAACCTGGAACCTTCTAGCTGTTAGGCAACAGTGCTACCCACTGCACCACAATGCTGTCCACCACCATGTTCTTTCTACTTCCAAATGATAGCTCCAATAGTGCGCACTGGAACATTCAGCAGTTTAGAAATGTGCCTGTAACCAGTGCCATCATTATATTTTGCAATGATAAGGTTGTGAAGATCTAGAGAGCTCTCTTTGCTTCTACCCATCATGAGTTCTTTGTGGTGTGACAATATGATATCCAGATGTGGTGATATTAGTTGTTGGTCTCACACACAAAATTGGGTCTTTTAATGTGAAGGTGGAGTTTTAATGTGAAGGTGGAGTTTTTCCGTTTTGGATGGAGATAAAAGCAGGAAGTGAAAAAATGTAAATAAAGTTTTTCCAGACAGACTTACACGTATCCTGTCTGTTTTTCCGTAACTTCTACATTGGTGACCCCGACATTTGAAGAATGTTTAATCAAGCGACTTCTTCTGATATCGCCGCCACGGCGTCTGTATCCACTGCGGTTCCCGTACCAGCTGTTTTTGCGGCTACAATTAAATTACCGGACTTTTGGCAGCACGACCCGGAGCCCTGGTTTCAGCATGTCGAGGCTCAGTTCCATCTGCGCGGAATAACCACAGATGACACGAAGTATTTCCATGTGGTCGCAGCTTTGGATTCTGCCACTACTCGTCGTTTGATGGGACTGCTCCGGGACCCGCCTCACGCTGACAGGTACGTCACTCTGAAGAGGGCTCTACTGCAGCTGTACCAACTCTCTGATATAGAGCGCGCTGATCGTCTTCTGTCTATGACTGGTTTGGGGGACAGCAAACCTTCTGAGCTGATGGAGAATATGTTGGCACTTCTTGGTTCAGGAGACAGTTCATTTCTGTTTATCCACCTGTTTCTGCGTCAGCTTCCGCCTCCAGTGCGCACTGTCCTGGCCAGCTCGCCCCTCATTTGTACTAAGGATTATCGGGGTTTGGCTGGAGAAGCGGACAGGCTTTGGCTGGCTTCTCGTCATTTGTCGGTGCATGCATTGCCGCCTGGGCAGTCTGATGGAGAAGTCTCGGTGGGTGTGGCCGCAGTATTGGATCGCCGTAAGAAAGAGAGCAGCATGTGTTTTTATCACCGCCGTTTTGGACCGAAGGCTCGGCGCTGTATTTCACCGTGCTCTTTCCAGCCACAGGGAAACGAGAAGGCTGGTGCTCGCTAGCAGCTGCGTGCACCGGCACCAGCAATAAGCTGCTTTTTATTGAGGACTGCGCAGCTGGACGTCGTTTTTTGGTGGATTCGGGAGCGCAGCGGAGCATCGTTCCCCCCTCTTCGGCTGACGTCATGGAATATGAACATGGACCTCCACTGGACGCTGCTAATGGTACTCCTATTCGCACCTTTGGCACCAGGTTCATTACTGTGTGTTTTAACGGCCGTGAATTTAGTTGGGACTTTGTGGTAGCATCTGTAGCAGTTCCTATTCTTGGCGCAGATTTTTTGTGTGCTTACAGACTGTTGGTTGACGTAGCTAACAGATGTTTGATTGATGCTGTGTCTTTTGATTCTTATCCATGTACACTGGGTGGGGCTGGTCCACTGCTTGCTAACATGCTCGCCTCAGGAGACAGATACCAGCGCCTTCTCTCTGAGTTTCCTGCTCTCACTGTGCCTACGTTTTCTGCGGCAGTAGTTAAGCATGGGGTTGAGCATTATATTACTACTGTGGGTCCACCTGTTTTTGCTCGTGCACGCCGTCTGGATGCTGCTAAGTTGGCCATTGCTAGAGATGAGTTTGCCAATATGGAGCGGCTGGGTATTGTGCGCCGTTCCGACAGTCCGTGGGCTTCTCCCCTCCACATGGTCCCTAAGTCAGATGGGGGTTGGCGTCCTTGTGGAGATTTTAGGCGCCTTAACAACGCTACTACCAACGACAGGTACCCAGTCCCCCATATCCAGGATTTTTCTTCACGTCTGGCAGGGACAGTCATTTTTTCTAAAGTGGATTTAGTGCGTGGTTATCATCAGGTGCCTGTCCATCCCCAGGACGTCCCCAAGACAGCGGTGATCACTCCATTTGGACTGTTCGAGTTCTTGAGGATGCCGTTCAGCCTTAAGGGTGCTGCGCAGACGTTTCAAAGGCTTATGGACTCTGTGTTGCGGGACATGCCTTTTTTATTTGTATATCTGGACGATATACTGGTGGCGAGCGCTTCGGTGGAGGAACATGTGTTGCACCTTCGCCAGCTTTTCAGACGTCTCTGTGACCATGGACTGATAGTGAATCCCGTGAAGTGTCAGTTTGGGCTCTCAGAACTTGAGTTCTTGGGGCACAAGGTATCCCAGCAGGGTGCTGTGCCCCTCCCGGCTAAAGTCGAAGCAGTTTTAGCTTTTCCACGCCCCTCCTCTGTCAAGCCCCTGCAGGAGTTTTTGGGCATGGTTAATTTTTACAACCGTTTTATACCTCATGCTGCCCATATTATGCGTCCGCTATATGAGGCCTTGAAGGGTAAGAGGGGTAATCAGGACATTGAGTGGACTCATGAGAGGTTATGTGCTTTTGATGGGGCTAAAGCTGCACTGGCTGATGCTGCCTTGTTGGCTCATCCAGATCCCACGGCCGCCATTGCTCTTACCACCGACGCATCTGATTATGCTGTCGGAGCAGTTTGTGAGCAGTGGGTGGGCAATTCCTGGGAACCTCTGGCCTTTTTTAGTAGACAGTTACGCGAGTCAGAAAGGAAGTACAGCACCTTTGACAGGGAGCTGTTGGCCCTTTTCTTAGCGACAAGGCATTTCAGGTTTCTTTTGGAGGGCCGTAAATTCACCGCTTTTGTGGACCATAAACCTCTCACGTTTGCCATGGCCAAGTCCACTGAACCTTGGTCAGCTCGGCAACAACGGCAGCTTTCGGCTATTTCCGAGTTCACTACAGACATTCAGCATGTGGCTGGTAAGACCAACTTGGTGGCGGACTGTCTTTCTCGTGCACCAGTTGCTGCTGTTCATTTGGGCATGGACTATGCTGAGATGGCTGCCGATCAGTTGTTGGACCCGGAGGTGCAGGTGCTTCGTTCCACGGAGTCCAGTTTGCAGTTGGAGGATGTCTGCTTTCAAGACAGTGGCGCCACTCTTCTGTGTGATACTACACTGGGAAAACCACGACCTCTGGTGCCTGTGGCTTGGCGTCGTCGTGTTTTTGACGCTGTTCATTCTTTGTCGCATCCTGGGGTTAAGGCTTCGGTCAAGTTGGTGAGCACCAAGTTTGTATGGCCGGGTCTTAGAAAGGATGTGAAGACTTGGACGACAACCTGTGTGGCATGCCAGCGTGCTAAGGTGCAGCGCCACATAAAGGCTCCACTGGAGCCTTTTTGGATTCCGGAGCGACGTTTTGATCATGTTCAGGTGGACCTAGTTGGACCTCTTCCTCCGTCTCGCGGTTTTACTCACCTCTTCACTATGGTGGACCGGACTACGCGATGGCCGGAGGTGGTTCCCCTGACATCAACTACAGCATCTGATGTTGCCCGGGCATTTATCTCCTCTTGGGTGTCCCGTTTTGGTGTCCCCTTGGACGTTACCTCTGACAGGGGCCCGCAATTTACCTCTGCACTTTGGAATGAAGTAGCTGGTAGTTTGGGGGTTAAACTTCATCGGACCACAGCATACCATCCACAAGCTAATGGGCTATGCGAGCGGTTTCATCGGACTATGAAAGCGGCCCTTCGCGCGTCATTGGTGGATAGTGGATGGGTGGACAGATTACCGTGGGTTTTGTTGGGTTTGCGTTCAGCCCCCAAGGAAGACCTGCATTCCTCTTCTGCTGAGTTGGTCCTTGGCCAGACCTTGAGGGTTCCAGGGGAGTTTCTTCCTACCAGTCCAGGGTTAGGTCCCAGTATGGTTAAGAGGCCTAAGTGTCGAGAGGAAGCTAGGGCTTTTGTTCCTGTGGCTGCGCACCACTGCCTTCCTCAGTCTTACGTCCCTGACAGCCTTAGGTCGGCTAAATATGTTTTTGTCCGGCACGATGCCCATCGTTCTCCCCTGCAGGCACCTTATGATGGCCCTTTTCGGGTGTTAGAAACAGGCCATAAGGATTTTTTGGTTGAGTTGGGGACTGGCCAGGATCGGATTTCGGTGGATCGTTTGAAGCCTGCGCATGTTCTTTGTGACAATGAGGTTGAGTTAGCCCACCCGGCTCGGCGGGGGCGCCCTCCCAACCCTGCGCCTGAGGTTGTTTCTGCTCCAGTTACAGTTGTGCCCCCTAGGACTGTGCAGTGCAGTCGTCGGGGCAGGGTAATTAGGTTGCCTAAGAGGTTTTCTTGAGTTATTTTCTTTTGGATTTTTGTTCATGCTGTTTGTTTGTTTTTTGTCAGCATGTTTATTTATGTTGTTATTTGTGTGTTCTGGGGGGGCCTGTGTGGTGATATTAGTTGTTGGTCTCACACACAAAATTGGGTCTTTTAATGTGAAGGTGGAGTTTTAATGTGAAGGTGGAGTTTTTCCGTTTTGGATGGAGATAAAAGCAGGAAGTGAAAAAATGTAAATAAAGTTTTTCCAGACAGACTTACACGTATCCTGTCTGTTTTTCCGTAACTTCTACACAGAGACCTTTTTAAAGGCTATCAGTCAGGACTTAACCAGCTGAAATTAATTTGCACTGATGGGGGATGGGATGGCTTCCTAAATTGTGATGGATTTCAGCAGGTTTCTTGGCTTTCTATGCCTTTTTGGATCTCTTTTTCTTCATGTGTTCAATACTTATTCCCTGTGTCATTCCACTTTGTTAAATATAACTTGTTTTGCGAACACTGCTGCCTTGATTTCTTTGTATGCATGGGTTACTTAGGTTGTTACTGATATCTGGTGCAAATCTCAGGTCAATGGCGCCATCAGAAATATGTTTAACTAGAAAAGCACTCTGAGAGCGCAGACCTCCGCCAAGCGCCACAATTCCCCCCATACAGTGTTTGTGTGTACGTTTTCAGATTCCTTGAGCATATAAACATATGACTAGCAATTGGATTCACAATGATTATTTGTTTATTTGACAGGGACAGTGCAATAAACACACAATTAATCAATGACAATCAATCTGATAGTGATAGGATTAGTGGTTCAGTAGTAAAAGCATTGCCTCCTTGGCGGAGGTAATAAACTGAAGTGTTGCTGTTGTGTCCATCTCCTCCACTGACGGATGCAAATTGGGTAGACAGGTTGCCGTGGGTTTTATAATATATTATGTTGGGGTTTCGCTCCGCGGCAAACGAGAATTTAGAAGCTTCGCCGGCAGAGAGCTCGTTATTGCGCAGCGCGTATGGCTGGCCGGTGAATTTCTGCCAAATGCGCAGCTCCTATGGCTGGCCGGGGAATTTCTGCCATCACTTTTAGCATTAGAGTGACACATATCAGGCGCAGCATTACTGGCGCCGGGATTCCTCTCTGTTGCGGAGCCGCAGGACAAAAGAAGGTGCGATAATGGTTGCCGTGGGTTTTATTGGGTTTGCGGTCCGCGGAAAAAAGAGGATTTGGAAGCCTCCCCCGGCAGAGAGCTGGTTTTTGCGCAGCCCCTATGGCTGGCCGGGGAATTTCTGCCAAATAATCCGGCGCCGGACAGCTGCCCGTGTCAGCTTTTGCAGCGTAGTGCAAACACAGGCACTCTGGCGAGCCCTGTTTTCTGTGTGCTTTTGTGCCTAAAACTTTGAAGAAGGCGGAGTTTGTGTTCATCAGACACGACGACCAGCGCCCTCTATTGCGCCTATGCACATGTTGAAAATGGCTGTATGTCACGGTGTTGAAAAATGCTTTAAAAAATTCCTGTATCCAGACGGTGAACCGGATCACCCCCAAAATTTAATCAGTTCTTCCTTGTACCATTTCCAACAACGCCTGAAAGTTTCATGGAAATCCGTCCAAGATTTTTTGAGTTATCTTGCTAACCAACAGACAAACAGACAGACAGACAGACAAACACACAAACTCCGGCAAAAACATAACCTCCTCCTGGCCTTTTCGGCCTGGCGGAGGTAATGAGAAAAATGTTGACGCGTTCAATACTTACTTTCCCCACTGTATGTAGAGCTTTTTTTTCCTCATCTCTGGATGACCAAAGCACTTTACAGATCCTGCTTTTTACACATTCACGGCAGCGGAACTGTCATGTAAGGCACTGGCCTGACCCATCAGGAGCAACTGGAGGTTCAATGTCTTGTTCAAGGACACTTCGACATGCAGACTGCAGAGAGAGCAGGAATCGAACCACCAACCCTCCGATCAGTAGTCAGCCATGCTACACCTGCGCCACAGCCAACCCCATTCATAGAACCCCACTCATACACGGTTCCACGCAAATGTCAAAAATAACCTTGACATAACCTTAAAGATTCCCTGCTATGCTTTTAGGGCTTTCCCTTTATTTTAGTTGGTTATGTAGGATTTTTGTGACATTACACTGTGATCTGCAAAGTCAAACGGCCCAAAGTCCTCCTCCACAGGAGTTCCCCTCTCCCACAGAAGCTAGGAACACAACTCTGAAATGGCTCGTTTTGGTTTTCTGTTCTCTTGTGTGAGGTTATCACGTCATTACTTAACAGACCTGTCACAGACCTGCCTTCTGGATGGTCTTACACATCCTATCCTCAGAGGAGAAGAGGAAGGTTCCTACTGAGCCTCAGAGCTCACATAGGGTGTGTTCCGATTCTGTAGTGTACTTCGAAGTGTACTCCCTAGAGTATTCTCCCAAATTAGGTGAGATTCCAAACTGAAGGGGGCGAAAGATGTTCAGTTCAAAGGGAACTTAGACCTGAGTAGGGAAAAAGTGAACAACCGTACATCACTTCACCAGAAGTTGACAAAAATATTACCCATAAGTCATTGCACCTCAAATATGAGTAAAATAAACTAATTTGGCTAATGTTATTAACAAGCTAAATTAACGCTGGTTATTGTTTATATCAATTGATAATAATTGATATAATTGCTCTACCTCTAAGTGGTGCCTTAGAGGTAGAGCATCCGCCCCACAACCGGGAGGTCGAGGTTCAAGTCCCAGCCGAGTCATGCCAAAGACCATATAAAAGTGGACCTTCCTACCATCCAGCTTGATGCTCAGCAAAAATGGAACGGAGAAGGGAAATGTGGGCAGCTGTGGCTCAGGAGGTAGAGCGGGTCATCTAATAACCGGAGAGTTGGCGGTTGGAATCCCACTCTGTCCAGACATCCTGCTGTTGTGTCCCTGGGCAAGACACTTTACCCACCTTGCCTCCAGTGTCCATGACGCTGGGCATGAATATGTATAAATGTTCGGTAGTGGTCGGAGAGGCCGTTGGCGCAGATTGGCAGCCACGTTTCCGTCCGTCTGCCCCAGGGCAGCTGTGGCTACAGTAGTAGCTTACCACTACCATTGTCTGTCTGGAGTGAATGAATAATGTATCCACTGTAAAGCATTTTTGACTGTCTATGAAATATAAATCTGATGCATTATTATTATTATTATGAAAATATATTTGTATTAATATTTTATTTAAGAAGTATAAAATGTCCACAGTTAGTATCCGTGCATTACCACAGTAACCACGGACATGTACTGAGGAGGGAGTTGACATTGCAGGGTGTTTCAAATGAAGAAATTTTGTCAAGGGCAGTTAACTGATATTCCCTGAGAATGAAGCAGGGAGTAGGGAGTATCGGTGAAGTACACTGTGGATTGGAATGTAGTTATAGTTACAGTGCAGCTAGCTTATCTAGCTAGCTAGCAGCCCAGTTTTTAGAGCTCTTCTCTGTAAATTCTGTACATATTTTCTGTATTCTATCCATCCACACTAGACACTTGTTTTCACACCTGGATCATTGACCAACCATTTTATTGTAGTCTGTTATACCGGACTCCACTTTGATCAACGATTAGCTGCTGTTAGCAGTTAGTCATTCACTCATTAAGGGTTGTTTCTGTGCTTATTACACACCCCAGGGAATGATCATATGCTATGGATCACTCCAACTATACATCCCCGTCCTGAATAGCTCTAACAGTCAGCCAGTATTTGTTAGTATGTTACGTAGTCTGAAAACCAAAGCTAACGTTAGCCTCAAACATGCTTTCACCACCAAAACATAAATCTTAGTTGAAAAAGGTAAAGCGCGAGGGTTGGGTGATCTAGGGCTCATGAGCATTTATAGCAATATAATTTTCAATCATTAGTTTTTTGCTTTTCTGATTTCAGACAAATGAAATAAGAAAAGCAAAAAACTGGTGTCACATTTATTTTATTAACACCTCAGGAGCAGGGGCATAAATCCCGGTGGGGACGCAGGGGTCATATCCCCCCCTTCCATAAAGTTGTCCCCCCCCCCCCCCAAAAAAAAATGACATTGTAAACACAAACATTTTTTATTTGAATAGCATAGTAATGTTCATTGAAGGTACAATACAAGTGGTGCGACTTAAAAACACATTGTTTGACATTTATAACTATTGAAAGATTGGAGCCCCCCCCCCCCCCCCCATTCCCATCCTCACAGTGGTATAGTTCAATCTGTTTCTCCCCCGCGGGTGGGGCTGCTGCGACTCCAACACACACGCAGACAGAGAGGCAGCTCAGGCAGAGAGCGGTTTGGAGTGCGTAAGTGCTTTGAAAGCTTAAAGTGTCTGTGACATGATGTTGGAACTATGGATCAATATTCAGTATAAATTTATCTTCAGTCGTCCACATAGTTGGTTCTCTTGACTTTGAACGCTGAATAAGTGGAAAAATATTTCTAAGTGAATTCAAATTTAGCGCCATGTTGCACTAACACAATATCCTGAGACGCACCTTGTTTCTGGATATGACGTCATGAGGAGAGTTTCCTTTTGCTGATCCCTGTGCTGTCAATGTAAACAAGCTGTTTAGCTTCTAAATCAGTGAAGAAATGCCGAAACGTTGTGTGGCGGCTGGGCGTTCTAATTGCTCCAGTGAATGTATAAGCCTGTTCTCAATCCCAAAAGATCCAGATCTTCTTAAAAAATGGGCGAAGCAGGTACAGAGAACAAGGGACAAATGGCAGCCAACTCCATCTTCTGTACTCTGTAGCGATCATTTCACTGCAGACAGTTTTGAGGAGGCGCCTGCTATACAGGAATCTTTAGGCTTGAAAGTTCGTTACAGACGGGTTCTAAAACCGACTGCCATGCCTACGGTTTTCAAACGAAAACCCACAGCTCAAGACGATATCAACATATGAAAACAGCGCAGGGAAGCAACAGTGTCAAAACTCGCCTGGAAGAGTTTGCGTAATTGATTTTTTTTTCCACATAAGGCGATCGTGATTTTATTATAATTTTTCCGCTGAAAGTAAAATCCTCCCCTATGAATTTTGAAGCCGAGTGTTGACTTTACTCCAAATGGAATGACTTTGTGTTAAAAACGTTATATTACTTTTTTCAGTTTTCATTTTTATAAATCTCATTGCCTACCGAAACTGAATATCTGAGCTTTTTTTTTATTTCCCTGACCACACGATCAGGGAAATAAAAAAAAAAATATTGAAGCCAAAATTTCTGTAAACCAAACGATTAAATAACGGTCGCCTTATATGGAAAAAAAAAAAATCAATTACACAAACTCTTTTCCGGGCGAGTTTTGACACTGTTGCTTCTCTGCGCTGTTTTGATATGGGCGATTGTCCATATCAAAACAGCTCAGAGATACGAACGATTGTTGCGCAGAGATACGGACGATTGCCCATATCAAAACAGCACAGAGAAGCAACAATATCAAAACTCGCCTGGAAAGGAGTTTGTGTAATTGATTTTTTGTCCCACATAAGGCAATCATTATTTTATTATATTTTTTCTGCCGAAAGTAAAATCCTCCCCTATGAATTTTGAAGCCGAGTGTTGACTTTACTCTAAATGGAATGACTTTGTGTTAAAAAACATTATATTACTTTTTTCATTTTTCATTTTTATAAATCTCATTGCCTACCGAAACCGAATACCTGAGCATTCTTTTTTTATTTCCCCGACCACCCGATCGAGGAAATTTACACTACCGTTCAAAAGTTTGGGGTCACCCAGACAATTTTGTGTTTTCCATGAAAAGTCTTACTTTTATTTACCACCATGAGTTGTAAAATGAATAGAAAATATAGTCAAGACATTGACAAGGTTAGAAATAATGATTTGTATTTGAAATAATAATTTTTTCCTTCAAACTTTGCTTTCGTCAAAGAATCCTCCATTTGCAGCAATTACAGCATTGCAGACCTTTGGCATTCTAGCTGTTAATTTGTTGAGGTAATCTGGAGAATTCTGACGCAATGAGCAAACACATTGTACCATTAGAACACTGGAGTGATAGTTGCTGGAAATGGGCCTCTATACACCTCTGTAGATATTGCACCAAAAACCAGACATTTGCAGCTAGAATAGTCATTTACCACATTAGCAATGTATAGAGTGTATTTCTGATTAGTTTAAAGTTATCTTCATTGAAAAAAACAGTGCTTTTCTTTCAAAAATAAGGAAATTTCTAAGTGACCCCAAACTTTTGAACGGTAGTGTAGCTCTATCTGTATATTACCATTCAGTGTTTTGGAGGCGACCGATGTCCATCTCTAACCCTTCACCGTCGGACCCTTCATCCTCTGAAACGTGCAAGTCATTGTCGCTTCCTGAATGATATGGTTCAAATAAATAGGGTTGCAGTCCTTCATCCAACTCGCTCTTCTTCATCACCTGATCCTGCTTCTTCCTCAAAAACTATTGACAAATCGCTCAAATCTTTGCTGAAATCGCTCACAACTTCCTCCGCTTCAGCGTACTCAGCCATGCTTGTTTACATGTTTGGTTCATCTCATTACGTCACAAAATGGCAGCGGCGTTTGACCCAATTTCGACAAACGAACATCGCAATAGTCTGCATCACGATGTAATTTATGGTAGTATGGAAACAAAATTTTATTGAATTTTTTTTTTCTACACAGAATAAAAACACAGTAGTTCTTCTTTCTAATGATGTCTTGGTTGAATTATGTCACAGACTCTTTAATATGTGAATGGTTAATAAGTTATTTATCAGTCCATGCTTTCAACAATCACTTACAGAACATGGAAAGCGATATTTCATCTCATTTGTCCAAAGTCTTGTTGAGAGGAGTTTTAGTGCACTGCGCAGACTTAAGAGTTGGCTTCAGGTTACTATGGTCCAAGACAGACTGAACAATGTAGCTGCCTGTAATGTCCATAAGGAGAGACTAGACAAACTGGGCATAAAAATGATCTGCCAGGAGTTTGTTGGATCCAGTGACACCAGAAGAAAAACATTTGGTTCTTTTGTTTAGAGGGCTGGAGACCAGTTTGTTATGGCATGGTGTTCCAAAGAGTGTGCAAGATAGTCCCCCCCTCCGTTAGAGCCAAAGAGTGTGTTTACGTCAAGATACTTGGCCCATTTCCTGTACAATTGCTACTGTACAAAAAAGAGCCAAATAAATAAGTAAAATGTTGCAAATGTAATAAAAATGCGTGGATGACCCTTAGTTAGGAGGATGTGTTTAAGTGCACATTCCCTCATTGCAGACACAAACTGTTTCCTTACCTGGCATCAATGATGATGAAAAATCAGCAGGATAAAAAAAGGAGTGGGACATTTCTGTTTAGATTGTAAATAATACATTTTGTATGACAGAGTAATATTTTCAGCATTTTTTGCTGTAGAAAAGTGGTTCAAATACACTGTTGCCCATAAAGTTTGTGTATTTTTGTTCATTTTTTTCTAGATTTTTCTGCCAGTTGTTTTTTTTCTTTGCTTATTTTGTTTATTTTGATGCATTTTTGTCTATATTTGTCCATTTCTTCACTCATGAGTCTTTTTGCCTCCACAAAAAGAAACGTAAGTAATGATGGATGGATATTAATCATCATTACTGTAAATTAATCCACAGTATCACTATGATTAAGCTGATTAAAATTTTTTATTGTTTGACAGCCCTAGTTTTAAGACATATTGAGATTTTGTTTTGTTGTTGCTTGTTAATAAATACATATTTTTGAAGAATAGTTTGATGTAGTTTAGTTATTCATTAAGGTATTTCTTCTAGTTTTAGAGCTTATTTTGAGCTTTAAATTCTTGTAAAGCTGCTGTGATGGGGATCAGACTAGTGTTCATGGTGAGCAAAAACATTTTGTTGGATCATATATGGTGTAGACACCGACCACCCAATACAGCTTTTAGTATTGCTGGTTGATTGTGTAAAAACCTGTAAACAGGTAGGATATGGACTAATCAGGAACAATGACATAATTATTGAATATTAGTATACAAGATATTTGAGAAAGTATCAGACAACACAGCCAAAATGGCATTTTTATGTCCCCCTCAAAAATTAAGCTCTCAAATTTTCCTTTTTATTGCTCCCCCAACAGTGAAATGGGATTTCCGCCCCTGCTCAGGACCTCTGTCAACACGTGGAAGATGTGTATACGATTCTAACAGTTTCTTCCATTGTCCAAGTTCCACACTTCCACCAAATTTCACCAAAATCAGGACAGTAGTTTTTGCATAATTCTGATAAATATGGAAAAATAGTCCTCCCTGGTGGGGGTGATAAGGAGTCCAAATAGAGAGAAACATGCTAACTGCCAGTGTCATGGAAATGATCTTAACAGAAACCCACAGATGGAAGCATTGAAACCAGAGACAATATCCAGAGATGATCTACCTGGACTCCATATACTTGTTAGCAGCCAATGACAGCTGCAGTATAGGACAGTATAGTTTATTTTCAGTTTAACATGATATTACTTGAAATGCTCCATATTATTTTCAACTATGTGGGAACACATCTAGAGGGTTTCAATCATATCCTGAAGTACAGGCTCTCAATGATATTCAGATGGAACCTCTCTGGGCTTGTTACTGGCTACATTAAACTGTATATTCATGCTTCTTTCGTGTGGGATGTCTCTATTTTTTTGTCTCCCAATTTGATACACTGCTGGCATTCACTGAGGAAT
Source organism: Pholidichthys leucotaenia (assembly GCA_020510985.1). Lineage (NCBI taxonomy): Eukaryota > Metazoa > Chordata > Actinopteri > Cichliformes > Pholidichthyidae > Pholidichthys > Pholidichthys leucotaenia. The sequence goes on from CM035844.1 coordinate 336,104,136, forward strand.
TCCTGTGCCTGCAGAAAAAAAAAAGGCAGATTTGCATTTGAAAGAACCAGAACTGCAAGCTAAGGCTACGTGGGATAGCTGGGAGCCGCTCTCAGGTGTATTGCTGTCATTTGTTGCAGGATAATTGACATCATTCAGAGGGCTGCTGCCAGCAGTGTGTTGGTGGAGTTGTGTTTGCCTCGAATTACTGAAGGTGTTTCTGAAAATCGATTGTGTATGTGTGGTGGGGGGGGGGGGGCACTCGAAAGCTGTTTGAATATTGCTGTGTGGATCAGAAATTGGTGTGTGAAGTAGAGGTGGGTAGCGCAGACAGAAATGGTACTCAAGTAGACGTAGCGTTATTTTATTATATTAATTACTCAAGTAAAAGTGGAAACTGAAATAGTGAATAACTTTGACCAATTTTATCATTTTCAAATTATGAAAGAAACTATATGTACTCATCAGTCATCACCGCCGCTCTACACAAGCATGGCAGTCTGTAAAAAAAAATATTCAGGCTTCTGGCCAGGCAGCTGTCACAGATTTAGGGGCTTGAGCAGCTTTTCACCTTTTGCACCTCTTACCCTCAGCTTTTCACCCATTGATTTTGAAGGCCCTGATTCCGTTGCAAACCGTGTTCCTCCACAGCAGTCTGTTGTTTGGTGCTGTAGCCCAGTCACTGAGTATTTCATTCATAAGATGGCGTGTGCCGAGTTACATGGTCCCGGGTACACAGTCCAAGGCGACTAAGTTGCTCTGACGGCTGTGGTACCATGATTCCGTGGCAAGACTTGAGTCATGATACAATGAAGGACAAATGTGCCGCATTCAACAAACATCTCGAGCCTTTTCTGGCTGTGAAGCAGAGTACAGAAATGTAACAAGGCCCCTCTGCCAGTAACATGTTTTGAGGGATAATTAAAATTACCTTAAGTATTTTTCTTATGAACTTGATACTTTTTTCTCTTAAACTTACAACTCTTTTTTTCATAAATTTCCTACTTTCTCTTATTTTACCATTTTATCCCTCATAAATTTGCTGCTTTTTTCAATGTAAATTTGCAGGATTTTTTGTCTTACATTTTCATCCTTTTTCTTGTAAAATGGTGACTTTTTCCCCATAAATTTGCAGTTTTTACTAATAATTTTTCAACTTTTTTTCTCGCAAATTTGTAACTTTTTCCTGTAAATTTGCAATTTTTCTGGTAAAATTGCTGCTTTTTTCCATAGTAAATCTTTTTTCTCACAAATTTGTGAGACTTTTTTTCTTATAAATTTCTACTTTTTTCTAGTAACTTTTTTACTTTTTCCTCATTGTTTTATTTTTCTCATAAATATATTTTTTCTTGTTATTTTGCAATTATGTTTTCACTCATAAATTTGCTGCTTATTTCTATAGGTTTTCTCATAAATTTTCAACATTTTTCTCGAAAATTTTTGACTTTTTTCTTGCAAATTTGCAACTTTGTTCTTGTAAACTTGCTGCTTTTCTCATAAATTTTTTTTAGTTTTTTTCTCACAAACTTGTGAGATTTTTATTTTTTTATCTTTATAAATTTGCTACTTTTTCTAGTAACCTTTTCTTAATTGTAAATTTATAATTTTTTTCTCAGTTATTTTTTCACGTAAATTCACTGCTTTTTATTTTGCAATCATTTTTTCACTAATAATTTTGCTGCTTTTTCAATGTATATTTACATTTTTTCTCATAAATTTTCAACTGTTTTCTTGTAAATCTGTGACTTTTTTCCCCAATAAATTTGCAGGTTTTTCTCATAAATTATCAACTTTTTTCTCACAAATTAGTGAGATTTTTTCTTATAAATTTGCTACTTTTTTCTTGAAACTTTTACATTTTTTTTTCTTGTAAATTCGCAGCTTCTCTAAGTTTGGTACTTTTTCTTGTTATTTTGCAATTATGTTTTTCCTCATAAATTTGTTGTTTTTTTTTTTTTATTTAAGTTTTTGTAAAGGGTATACAGGTCATTACAGCATTGCATTGTTTACATTTTCATCACATGTTCCCTTATTTTTTGCTGTTTGACAACATTGGTAGGATAGTTATTACAACACCCCCTTTTTTTTTAAAGTGAAAGAAAAAGTGAAATTAAGGAGAATTAAATTAAAAAAAAAAAACGAATAAACAAACAAACAGAACAGCAAAAAACAAACAAACAGAAAATTAAGTAATTAAAAGTAAAAGAGCAACTGAGTAGAGTTGGAACAAAGAGTGGGACCATTATTGCAATGGTATTTGTCAAAGATTAGATCTAATGGAAGACACATATGCGATCCAGGGTTGCCAAAAGTTCATGAACCCATCCATGTCCTGTCTCAGTGCGAATGTCAACTTTTCCATTGAGTAAATGTCTTGAATCACGTTAATCCAATCTTCAGGTGTAGGACAGTCCTTCAGCATCCATTTTTTAGTTAAGGCTTTTTTACTTACCAATATTAAAACATTGAATAAGTATTTATCTCCTCGTCTTTCCAGTGAGTCCGGTAGTAAACCCAAATACAAAGTTACAAAAGAAAAGGGAACTGTTATTTTGAATATTTTCGCCAATATTGTCTGTACGTTGGTCCAATATTGGTGGATAACTGGGCATGACCAAAACACATGAAAATGATTTGCAGTCTTTTCACCACACAAGCGCCAACAGTTCAACCCCTTATGGGTAAATTTGTTTTGTGCAGGTGTTCTGAAAAATCTTACCAAGTTTTTCCATCCAAATTCTCTCCACTGCAGGGATGAGGTACTTTTCCATTGCTGTCTATTTAGCTTTTCCCATATTTCCAATTGTAAAGTGAAATTCCCCTCTTTTTCCCATCTCTCTTTTATATATGATGTGTTGTCTCCTTTTAAGTCTTGAAGACCTTGGTATATTTTAGAGATGTATCTGATCCCTGGGATCCCTTTATATGCCATTAAGAAGACCTTCAGAACACCTCACTGGGCCCTTTCCAAATCCTCATTTTTAAGTATATTGTTTATGTGGTGTCTAAGCCGAAAGAACCTGTAAAGATCTTGATTTATTAGACCTTGTTTTTTCAAATCTTCAAAACTTCTTAAAGTTTGCCCCTTAAAAAAATCGTAATATTTTATCAGCCCTTTCTCTTTCCACTCTTTAAATCTAGTGTCCATTTTATTGGGGGTAAAGTCTTGATCATAGGCAATCCATTGCAGAAGTCGATAGGGCTCTTTGGCTTGATTTTCTCTGACTATCTTAAACCAAATTTTTAGCGGGGTCTCTATCCACGGGTTAGTGTTATTCAAGAGTTTAGTTAAGGCATTGTTCCCTATTATCGCCTGTAGGAGGATGTCACTTGTTATTTGGCATTCCATCTCCTTCCATTGTGCAGTGTAGACTGGGTTACATATCTCTACTAAAGTTTTAATTTGTGCAGCTATAAAATAGTCCCTGATATTTGGCAGCGCGAGCCCACCTTTGTCTTTGTTTAGCTGTAGGGTTCTATATCTGATTCTAGGTCTCTTACCCTGCCATATGAATCTTGAGATCCTTCTGTCCAGCTCCTGCCATGTTTTTTTGGGAGGTTCTACCGGTATTGTTTGGAAAAGGTATAGAAGACGTGGAAGTATATTCATTTTGACTGCTTCAATTCTTTGTGCACTACCCAAGAATGGTATCATATTCCATCTTGCTAGGTCAGATTTTATTTTTGTCACCAGTGGATCATAGTTTAGTGTTATAATTTTGTCGAGTTGTTTCGGGATATTGACCCCCAGATATTTCATAGATTCCGACTCCCAGTTAGTTTTGAGTTCACTTAGTGAAAAATGATTTGGGTCATAGTTGAATGTTAAAACTTGGGTTTTATGCATGTTTAATTTGTACCCCGATAAATCTCCATAGTCTGAAAAAACTGAGATTAGTTCTGGTAGAGAAGTGTCTGGCTGCCCTAGGTATATTAAAATGTCATCAGCAAAGAGTGCTATTTTATGTTCCTTCTGACCAAGTGTAATACCTTGAATTTCTTGATTTTGTCTTATCCATTGGCTCAGAGGTTCTATGAAGATTGCAAAGAGCAGTGGAGACAGGGGGCAGCCTTGACGACATCCTCTTTCCAGCTCAAAAGATGATGATAAATTACCGTTAATCCTTATTTTAGCTGTTGGTTTTTTATATAATGCCTGTATAGTTCTAATGAAGTTGTTATGAAAATTGAAACTGGATAAGATTCTATATAGGAAAGACCAGTCAACCGAATTGAATGCTTTTTCAGCATCTAATCCCAATATGACTGCAGGTTTGAAAAGAACCTACAGTTCTCACCTCCCACCCACACAAAAGGATTATCTGCAGCCCCAGGAACTCCATCCCTCCTCCACTCTGACCTCCCACCAGCACTAACGATCTGTGAAGATGAGGTGCGCCGGGTCTTTCAGAGACAAAAGATCAAGAAGGCTGCAGGACCTGATGGTGTGTCTCCGTCCTGCCTGCGAGTCTGCTCCAACGAGTTGGCCCCCATCTTCACCCGGATCTTTAACAGATCACTGGAGCTGCGTGAAGTGCCTTTCTGCTTCAAACGCTCCATCATCATTCCAGTTCCCAAGAAACCCTCTGTTACAGGATTAAACGACTACAGACCTGTTGCCCTGACCTCTGTGGTCATGAAATCCTTGGAGAGATTGGTGCTGAACCACCTGAAGGTCATCACAGGCCCCCTGATGGACCCACTGCAGTTTGCCTACCGGTCAAACAGGTCAGTGGATGATGCAGTGAATATGGGACTACATTACATCCTGCAACACCTCGACTCCCCAGGGACATACGCCAGGATCCTGTTTGTCGACTTCAGCTCAGCGTTCAACACCATCATCCCAGGCATTCTTCATCAGAAACTCCTCCAGCTCAAGGTGCCCCCCTCCACCTGCCAGTGGATCTCCAGCTTTCTGACTGACAGGTGGCAACAGGTGAAGCTAGGGAGATTTACATCCAGCTCCCGAAAAATTAGTACTGGCGCCCCCCAAGGATGTGTCCTTTCCCCACTGCTCTTCTCCCTCTACTCCAATGACTGCACCTCAGAGGACCCTTCGGTGAAGCTCCTGAAGTTTGCGGACGACACCACAGTCATCGGTTTGATCCGGGATGATGATGAGTCTGCATACAGGCGGGAGGTGGAGCAGCTGATCCTCTGGTGCAGCCAGAACCATCTTGAACTTAACCCAGCCAAAACGGTGGAGATGACTGTGGATTTCAGGCGACACCCCCCTTCATTCCCCCCACTCACCATCCTCAACAGCACAGTGTCCACTGTGGACTCCTTCAAGTTTCTGGGTACCACAATCTCCCGGAACCTGAAGTGGTCCTCCCATATAGACACTGTCCGGAAAAAGGCCCAGCAGAGGTTGTTTTTTCTGCGTCAGCTCAAGAAGTTTGATTTGCCTCAGGAGCTGCTGGTTGTCTTCTACACCGCCATCATCCAATCTGTCCTCTGCTTTTCCATCACTGTCTGGTTTGGATCTGCGACTAAACAGGACAAGACCAGACTGCAGCGGATCATTAAGTCTGCGGAGAGGATCATTGGTACTGACCTACCCTCCATTGAGAACTTATATCGGTCCATAACCAGGAAACGGGCGGGAAACATCTGTGCTGACCCATCACACCCCGGCCACAAACTGTTTGAACTTCTATCTTCTGGTCGTCGTTACAGATCACTGAAGGTCAAAACCACCCGTCACGGGAACAGTTTCTTTCCTCAAGCCATCACTCTGATGAACTCCTAACATTCACCTAGTTCTACCTGTTGCTGTACTCATGACTTTTCATCCATTATTACATTGCACATAACTCTCACACTGCTTTTTACTTCATTCACATTATATCACTGAATCTGAGTTCACATTGAAATACTGTGTGACTGTATATTTTTTCATATATTTCTGCAAAGTGTTGTTAGTCTGAGTAAATAACTGCATATATTCCTGTATATATTTGCATCCTTTTATAGAAACGTGGACAGACTGTAATTTACTGTACATACTCTGTTGTCATTGAATCCTTATTTAAATCCTCCACCTGAACAATGAGAGCAAGTTTTTAGCCAAAGTCAAATTCCTTGTATGTGTTGTGCATACTTGGCCAATAAAGCTGATTCTGATTCTGATTCTGATTCTGATTCTGATTTAAGTTATATTTTTTTATATGATGAATTATGTGTAAAGTGCGTTGAATGTTGTCTTGTGTCAGTCTTTGTCTTATAAAACCTGTTTGGTCTAAGTGAATTAAGTCTGTCAGTATGTTTTCTAACCTTTTGGCAAGGATAGTGGTAAAAAGCTTATAGTCCTGATTTAATACACTGATTGGTCTGTAGTTGGAGCATTCTAGTTTATCCTTTTCAGGTTTAGGTATAGCTGCAATGACCCCTTCTCTCCAGGAGGGGGGGATTTCCCCTGTGTGGAGGACAGTTAAATGTTTTCAGGAGGAGAGGAGATAGTTGCTGTTTAAAGGTTTTGTACCATTCTGCTGTATAGCCATCTGCTCCTGGGGATTTGTTAGCTTTAAGTTTCATAATTGCTTTTTCCAATTCTTTAGGTTGTATTTCTGACAGTAGGGTTTTATTTTGTGATTCCGTAAGTTGGGGAAGGTTTAATGTGTTTAGTAATGTCTCGGATGCGTTTTTATGTTTTTTGTGGGAGTATAAGTTCTTGTAGTAATTCTCGAAGCTTTTAAGAATATCCTGAATTCTGAATTTTATTTCCTTTGATACTGGGTCTCTGATTTTGTAGACTGCTCTTTCTGTTTATTGTTTCCTCAATTTATAGGCTAGTAATTTTGCCGATTTACTGCCTGCTTCATAGTGTTTTTGTTTCAGAAATGTAAGTTTCTTCTGGATTTCTATTGTGTAGATCTCATTTATTTGATTTTTAATTTCTTTAATCTTGAGCGAGCCATTAGAATGAGTGTTGTCTTTGTGTTCTTTTTCTAGGTTCTTGAGTTCTGACTCTAGTGTGATTAGTTTTTCTTGTCTCAGTTTCTTTTGGGTTGCCAGTTTTGCAATAATTTTTCCCCTTATTACAGCTTTGCACGCATCCCACAGTATTAAAGGGGATACTTCTCCATTATCGTTTTCTTCCAAATATCTGAGAATATCTGATTCCAATTCATCTTTCAGTGGTCCTTTCAGGACATTTGAATTCAACCTCCAGGAAAATGTATTATTTGTGTATTTTTGGATGTTTAAGTCCATATAGATCGGACTGTGGTCAGAGAGATCCATCAGTCCTATTTTATATGTTTTTACTCTTCCAATGTCTCTATTAAACATAAAAAAGTAATCAATCCTTGAATAAGATGAATGTGGCGTTGAATAAAAAGTATAATCTTTTACATTGGGGTTGAATTCCCTCCATACGTCACAGATTCCCATTTCTTTTAGTAGCATCCGAGTATTCCTATTTTGGGTGTTATTTTGATGTGAAGAATTACCTGTTGCATCCCAGTATGGATTCAGTCTTAGATTGAAGTCTCCACCACATATCACTAAACCTTGGGCTTTAGTTATCATTAGGTCGAATACATTTTTATAAAATTTCCATTTAGCCCCTGGTGGTGCATATACATTCAGCAGGGTGATATCTTCTCCCTCTAGCCGCCCAGTTACCAAACTGTACCTCCCTTCTTTATCTTTGTGTTCTGATTTTTTTTCAAATGTAATTTTGGTTGATATCAATGTTGCTACTCCCCTCCTCCTCCCTGATTTATATGAAGATGAAGAGATCATTTTAAACCCTTGTCTATTGAGTTTAGTGTGCTCCACGTCTGTTAGGTGGGTTTCTTGTAAAAATATTATTTCTGCTTTGTCTTTTTTCATTTTGCGTAGAATCTTGGATCTTTTAACTGGATTCAGGATCCCTTTTACATTATATGAGGCTATTTTGGTTACACCCTGTTTCTCCATTGTATTTTCTTATTTAGTATAACAGTGTGGTGGCCCTCTTTTTTGCTACTCAGAAACTGAAAGAACATTAAGAACATAGTGTACGAAACTTTAAAACAAAAAACTGTCAAAAAAACTTCCTGAACTGGGGTCTCTTTAAAGACCCTGTAAGAGCCCTGATGGAGTGTAGGCTCTGAGGGAAATTCCTCAAACTCTGTTACGTGTTGAGGGCCCTCTCTTCCCCCTGTAAGTTGTCCCATGTTTTTAACGTGAATTTCAGATCCCAATCCGAATTTGTAATGATTTTTTTTTTTTTTTATGCCTATACCCTATGAGATTGTGTGCACCCTCCCACCCCCATCACAGCAAACACTCACTCTAATACAGTATTTGTTAGTGTGGAGAGAACATGTGGGTCATTGTTACGTTTCTATTTTAACATGATTTTTTTTTTCCCCTTTAAATTAAGAAGACATTTGTTTCTAATGCTAAAACTGCTCCATGAAAGGTTTTACCACATGCTGATTCTGCATCTCCTTTAATGTTTGTTACCTTGTAGGAGGGGGGGTGGAAGTGCAGAGTGACTGAAAAAAAAAAAAAAGACAAAAAGGTCGCTATTCCTTCCTGGAACTGGAAAGCTTATCTTTGTAGCTCTGGGGCTGGGTTTCCCGCTGCTGGCCCGTGGATTTTGAAGGTCTCTGAGTGGACCACGTTTGAGCTCTGATCCTCTCGCTCAGATTCGCTGCGGGTTTAAACACCGTTACCGGGAGTCCTCTTCTTGCCATGTCAGTTGTTGCTTCTTCCGCTGAATTGTAGAGACATGACTCTTCACCGTAAAAGACCCTTAACTTCGCCGGAAATGGCGTCTGAAAGCGTAGATTCTGTTCCCGTAGAACCTTTTTGGCGTTGTTGTATTCCCGTCGCTTTTTAAGAACCTCAGGGGCGTAATCGTGCTCCACAAAGACTTTTCTCTCATGATGCATAAATCCTTTTTTCTGCCAAGCCCGTCTTACAACGTCTTGTTTTATTTTGAAATTGGCGAATCTCACCACCACAGAACGTGGGGGCGCTTCCGACGCTGGCTTAGCGGCTAATGTACGAAGGGCCTTTTCTATCTTCAAATCGGTGGTTTGTGGAATATCCAACTTCTCTCTCAATAAGGATTCCACGCATTCCACCATTGTGTTGAAACTATCTTCAGCTCCTTCTTTCAGACCGTGAATTCTGATGTTATCTCGTCTCTGTCTTCCTTCTTGGTCGGTTAGCTTAGCCTCCAGCCTTGACTGTTTTCTGTGTAAATCCAGCACAGAATCTTCAAGCACTTTTACTCTTTCTTCAGCTTCCAAGATTCGGTTTTCGGCCTGGTCCATTCTGCTGTTTGTCCTTTTTAGATCCTCTCTGAATTCAAGAAATTCGGCCCGAAATCGTCGTAATTCGTCAAATAGCGATTTCAAGCTAATCCTTTTGTTAGCTAGGCCCAGGTCCTCGTCTTCTGAACGGAGGTCCTCCGGTTCAGATTCTGCGGTCGCTGTGCGTCCTGACCTGGGGAATGTCAGTTTCCTCTGCTTTTGGTTAGGCATGGTGTTATTGTCTTTTGATTTTTAATCTTCCAAAAATCCGTTAGGTCTGATTTTGAAGATGTTTTACTTGGATTGGGGTCTGGGAGTTTCAGCATTAGGTTGCTATCACCATAGCGTCCAGACCGGAAGTCCTTGTTGGGTTTTTTTTAAATGTAAATTTGCAGGTTTTTCTCACAAATTTGTGACTTTTTTTTCTCTTGTCTTCTCGTGCTACATTTTTCATTGTAAATCTTTATTTTTTTTCTCACAGATTTATGAGATTTTTTTTCTTTTCTAGTAACTTTTTTTTTTACTTCTTTCTTGTAAATTTGTAACTTTCTCATAAATTTTCTACTTATTGCTACTAATTATTTTGAAATTATTTTTTCTCATAAATTTGCTGTTTTTTTCAATGTACATTTGCAGTTTTTTCTCATAAATTTTAAACTATTTTCTTGTAAATTTGGGACTTTTTTTCATCATAAATTTGCAGGTTTTTCTCATACATTTTCAACTTTTTTTTCTAGTAAATTTGCGACTTTTTCTCTTGTAAACTTGATACTTTTTCATTGTAATTTATCGTTTTCACAAATTTGTGAGATTTTTTTCTTACAAATTTGCTAGTCACTTTTTTAAAAACTTTTTTTTGTAAATTTGGAACTTTTTCTAATAATCTTTTTTCTTTTAAATCTGCAATTTTTAAACAGATGCTGGTTAAATTTGTATTCCAGGGGATGATTTTTTAGAAACGGGCCTGCAACCATCCAAGGTATTCAGAGTCACCATAGTGAATGATAATGAGTAAAACTACAATGAGATACTACAGAAAGATATTTACAGAAATCTTGCAAGGAGCTCCTGGTTGTGGTTGTCACGCCGCGCCATTCATCAGCGGCGCCACCTGCTCCCGCACCTGCTCGTCATCAACGGCGAGGGATAAAAGCCGTCTCGCCCTGAGCTTCGGCCTGAAGCCGTCAGACTTCGTTCCTCACCGTTGTGAGTCATTTCCAAAACTTCAGCGCAAAACATTTGGGTAAGAAGCCCTTACCTTCTTTTTCTCCAGTCTGCTCCCCTGTGCACAGGTGGATTTCCCGGCGGCGGACGACATCCTTCCAACGCCCATTCCTCGCTGCTGCACCGAGCTCTCCAGGTGGCTGTCTCCCGGGTCTCGCCCCTTGCTGTGCCAGCTATCCTGTCCATCCAAGGTTGCCCGGCTGTACGGTCACCTGCCTCTGTGCCTGAAGCAGACACCGCCACCAACACATTTACATCCCGCAGACACGCACTCATTCACGCCTGTTGTCAATAAACTATTTGAACTACTCTGAGCCTGTGTGTGTGCGTCTCCTTAGCTGAGCCGTGCGTTATGTCAGTACGGCTTCAGCAGAGCGGCTTGGCAGACGGCGGGCTCGCACACCGGTTTTCCACTCTCGAGGCTCGAGTGGATCATATAGTCTATCAGCAACAGGTGATTTTTAATCAGTTATTGAATTTAACTAACCGGTTGGGCCGCTTGGATCCTCAACAGCCGTTCCCCCCCGGCTCGTCAGGGTGGCGCGGCTCCTGCTGCTCCAGTGGCCGTCCAGCAGGCTCCGAATGCACCGGTTCGGCTCACACCTGTTCCAGCCCCCGCCCGCTTTAGCGGTAAGCTCGGCGGAGCGCGGGGGTTTATTATGCAGTGTGAGTCCGTCTTCCACCGCGTGGCCGGAGATTTTCCCTCAGATCATAGCCGAATTGGTTATATCGGGAATCTCCTGGAGGGGCGGGCATTAACGTGGGCCTACGCCGTTATGGCGAGACCCAGTTATGCCGCCCTCACATATAACCAATTCGTGAGGCGCTTCCTGGAGGTATTTGACCATTCTCTAACCGAGACGGTCCAGATCGATCGGCTTCTCGCCCTCCGGCAGGGAAGCCAGTCGGCCGCGGACTACGCGATCGACTTCCGGGTAGCGGCGGAGGAATTAGGCTGGGAGGAACGTCCCCTCTGCAGTCTTTTCCTCCGCAGCCTCAATGACGATCTGAGGGATGAACTGGCTGGACGGGATATTCCTGAGACGCTAGCGGAGCTGGCATCCTTAGCGATAAGTTTGGATAACAGGCTGCGCGAGTGCTCCTCGGGGCGGAAGTCGTCTTCTTCTCGCCCTCGTGGAGTCTCGCCGCACCTGTTCCAAGCTCGCCCCCTGGCGGCGCCGCCAGCATCGTGCCCCGAGGAGTCGGAGCCGATGGTGACGGGCTGGACGAAGCTTTCCCCTGCGGAGAAACAACGCCGCCGTGAGTTGGACCTCTGCATGTATTGCGGGGGTGACCAACACACTGTGGAGCTCTGCCCACGGAAAGCCAGTCGGCGGGGTCCGCGAATCGCTGTAGGGGGCCTCGCGGATCTCAACCGGTTAAACACTCATTCCCAATTGAAGCTGCCCATCCGTTTCTGCCATAACCCCACTGGGCATCTCACCCACGCACTGGTGGATTCGGGTGCAGAAGGCAGCTTCATTTCACAAAGCCTGGCAACCCGATTGGGCATCCGCTGTCAGGCACTGAGAAACCCCATCTCCCTGGTCACTCTCTCTCATGCCTCCCTTGGGAGAGTTTCTCATCAGACCATTCCCGTCCCAGTTATCATCTCAGGGAATCACCGGGAGGAAATGATTTTTTACGTCCTGCCCAATTCTGTGTCGCCCGTCATCCTGGGGTATCCCTGGCTACGCCTCCACAACCCTGTCCTGGACTGGAAGTCAGCTGGGGTATCGGCATGGAGCACGTTTTGTATGGGCACCTGCCTCCAGTCCGCTGCCTGCTCCCCGTCCGCTTCTCCCCCTGTGGCGGACGCAGCACCTCCGGACCTGTCTCTGGTGCCTCCGGAATTTCACGACCTGGGTATGGTGTTTAGTAAAACGAAAACTATGTCTCTTCCCCCTCATCGGCCCTATGACTGTGCCATCAACCTCCGCCAGGGGGCTCCCCTACCTTCTGGTCGGCTCTACAGCCTGTCTGCGCCGGAGAAGGAGACAATGAACACCTACCTGAAGGAATCACTGAGCGCTGGGATAATTCGCCCATCGTCGTCACCCGTGGGGGCAGGGTTCTTCTTCGTTGGGAAAAAGGACGGCTCCCTCCGCCCCTGCATAGACTACCGTGCGCTCAACGACATCACTGAGAGGGACCGTTACACCCTGCCCCTCATGGACACTGCCTTTCACTCCCTCCAGGGGGCGACCTGGTTTACCAAGCTGGATCTACGCAGCGCTTACCACCTCGTCCGGATCCGGGAGGGAGATGAATGGAAGACAGCCTTCCATACCCCGAACGGCCACTTTGAATACCTGGTCATGCCGTTCGGGTTAACCAACGCTCCTGCCGTCTTTCAGCGCCTCATCAATGACGTCCTCCGGGATTTCATCGGCCTCTTCGTGTTCGTCTACCTGGACGATATCCTTATCTTCTCCAGGTCCAGGGACGAGCACCAGGTCCATGTGAGGCAGGTCCTCCAAAGACTGCTGGAGAATCGGCTCTACGTGAAGGCTGAAAAGTGTGAATTCTACGCTAGGACCACATCCTTCCTGAGATTCATCATCTCTCAAGACCAGGTGCTCCCAGACCCAGAGAAGGTGAAGGCGGTGGTGGAGTGGCCTACTCCCGCATCCCGGAAGCAGGTGCAACAGTTTGTTGGCTTCGCAAATTTCTACCGCCACTTTGTCCCCAACTTCAGCTCGATCGTCGGACCGCTGACCCGCCTCACGTCCCCGAAGGTCCCTTTCCGGTGGACAGAAGAGGTCGCTGCTGCCTTTAAGGCACTGAAGGCGGAATTCTCCTCCTCCCGGTTTCTTCGCCAGGTCGACCCTGCGCTGCAGTGCATCGTCGAGGTGGACGCCTCGGACACGGGAGTGGGAGCAGTTCTATCCCAGCGGTCGCCTGATGATGGCGCCAAACGACCCTGCGCCTTCTTCTTCCGGCGCTTGTCCCCGGCGGAGAGGAACTACAATGTGGGGGACAGAGAGCTCCTGGCCATCAAGCTCGCCTTACAGGAGTGGCGTCACTGGCTAGAGGGGGCGGACCTGCCGTTCGTGGTCCTGACGGACCACAAGAACTTAGAATATTTATGATCTGCCAAGCGCCTGAACGCCCGCCAGGCGCGCTGGTCTTTGTTCTTCGCCAGGTTCCGTTTCTCCATCACCTTCAGGCCGGGCTCCAAGAACGGCCTGCCTGATGCCCTCTCTAGGCAGTTTACCCCCGTGGAGGCTGAGGAGACGCCCCACTCCATCCTGCCCAGGTCGTGCGTCGTGGGTGCCATCTCTTGGGACATCGAGAGCAAGATCCGGAAGGCGCAGGAGGTGGAACCTGATCCTGGCGGCGGACCGGAGGGAAGACTGTTTGTGCCATCTGCGGTCCGAGGAGAGGTCATCCACTGGCTCCACACCTCCCGGCTCACCTGTCATCCCGGCACCTCCCGGATGATCAACCTCCTCCAACGGTCCTTTTGGTGGCCAGGCCTGCGGAGGGACGCGGCCCGCTACGCCCGGGCTTGCCCAATCTGTGCCACCTGCAAATCGGGAAATGCCCCTCCAGCGGGTCTGCTCCAGCCCCTGCCCGTTCCTGGCAGGCCTTGGTCGCACATCGCGTTGGATTTCGTCACCGGACTCCCAGTTTCCAACTCCTTTGACACCATCCTGACCATCGTGGACCGTTTCTCCAAGGCGGCGCACTTCGTTCCCCTGCGAGGTCTCCCTACTGCCCTGGAGACGGCGGATCTCCTCGTCCAACACGTGGTCAGGCTGCACGGGATTCCGGTGGACGTGGTCTCGGACCGGGGCCCCCAATTTTCATCCGAGGTTTGGAGGTCATTCTGTAACGCCATCGGAGCCAAGGTGAGCCTCTCCTCCGGCCACCACCCCCAATCCAACGGGCAGTGTGAGCGGACCAACCAGGAGCTGGAGGCTGCGCTCCGCTGTGTGACCACATCCAAACCCACGTCCTGGAGCAACCATCTCGCCTGGGTTGAGTATGCTCATAATACCGCTCGCTCTTCTGCTACAGGGATGTCTCCCTTCAAGGCGTCCCTGGGTTACGACCCCCCGCTGTTTCCGGAGCAGGAGAGTGAGGTAACTGTCCCCTCAGTTAAAGCACATCTCAGGCAGTTCCGCTCCATCTGGACTGCCGCGCGTAATGCGCTTTTACGCACAGCAGAGCGCAACAGGACTGTGGCGGACCGGCATAGAAGACCTGCCCCGGCGTACAGAGTTGGGCAACGTGTCTATGTTTCCACCCAGGACGTCACCCTAAAAGGCGAGAGGAGAAAGCTGGCACAGCGCTTCATGGGTCCCTATCCCATCACCTGGATCATCAACCCGGTGGCTGTGCGCGTGGCTATTCCCCCCTCCCTCCGCATCCATCCCACCTTCCACGTGTCAAAGGTGAAGCTGGCAGTCACGACCCCCTTTGCCCCCCTCCTGCTGCGCAACCCGCGCCCCGGATGATTGATGGCCATCCAGCCTGGTCTGTCGCCTCCATCCTGGACTCTCGACGCCGGGGTCGTGGGTTGCAGTACTTGGTGGACTGGGAGGGCTATGGGCCCGAGCATCGACAGTGGGTGCCCTCGTCGTTTGTGTTGGACCCATCGCTCATCGCGGACTTCCACCGAGCGCACCCAGATAAGCCATCGCCAGGAGGCGCTGCTAGAGGGGGGAGTACTGTCACGCCGCGCCATTCATCAGCGGCGCCACCTGCTCCCGCACCTGCTCGTCATCAACGGCGAGGGATAAAAGCCGTCTCGCCCTGAGCTTCGGCCTGAAGCCGTCAGACTTCGTTCCTCACCGTTGTGAGTCATTTCCAAAACTTCAGCGCAAAACATTTGGGTAAGAAGCCCTTACCTTCTTTTTCTCCAGTCTGCTCCCCTGTGCACAGGTGGATTTCCCGGCGGCGGACGACGTCCTTCCAACGCCCATTCCTCGCTGCTGCACCGAGCTCTCCAGGTGGCTGTCTCCCGGGTCTCGCCCCTTGCTGTGCCAGCTATCCTGTCCATCCAAGGTTGCCCGGCTGTACGGTCACCTGCCTCTGTGCCTGAAGCAGACACCGCCACCAACACATTTACATCCCGCAGACACGCACTCATTCACGCCTGTTGTCAATAAACTATTTGAACTACTCTGAGCCTGTGTGTGTGCGTCTCCTGAGCCGTGCGTTATGTCAGTGGTCGGTTTATGGTAAAATGATGTTCTTTCTAATTCTGAATGATGGCTCCAATAGTGCTCCCTGAAACATTCAGCAGTTTAGAAGTAACCAGTGCCATCATTATGTTTTGCAGCAATAAGGTTGCAAAGATCTAGAGAGAGCTCTTTGCTTCTACCCACCATGAGTTCTTTGTGGTGTGACAATCTGATATTCACAGACCTTTTTAAAGACTATCAGTCAGGACTTAACCAGCTGAAATTAATTTGCACTGATGGGGGGATAGGATGGCTTCCTAAATTCTGATGGATTTTAGCTGGTTTCTTGGCTTTCTATGCCTTTATGCACCTACTTTTCTTCATGTGTTCGATACTTATTCCCTGTGTCATTCCATTTTATTAAATATAACTTGTTTTGTGAACACAGTCACCTTGATATCTTTGTATGTATGGATTGCTTGGATTGTTACTGATATCTGGTGAAAATCTCAGGTCAATGGCTCCATCAAAAATACGTTTAATGAGAAAAATGTTGACGTGTTCAATACTTATTTTCTCTGCTGTACACATGCAAATGTTGCATGATGTTATACTGAGAAGGAGAACAACTTTGAGACATTTCACTCACTGGGAACACGGTCACGGTCCATTTGTCTTTTTTATCCAGTTAACGAGACATTTGGATCTTTAAAATGCATTAATAATTTAATAGAAATTACATCTAGTCATTTATTTATTTATTTAGCAAATGCAAAGTTCTCAAGCTAAACAATTGCTTCTTGGCCTGTGGTATGGAGAGCAGCAAGTGCTCCTTTCAGTCTGTGGAGCGGGCAGGCTTCAATGATATGTTCCATTTTGGGATGCAAGTTATCAATTAATTCATTAATTGTTAATTGATTCACCTTATCAATCGATTAACAATTAATTGATGAGCAGCGTTTTTCCTGAGAATCTGAATCTCCTTCGGTACGATATGGTCCATATTTAACATATAAAAAGTTGCCTTTTTTCATATACTGAATAAAACATGAACATTATATTCCTCAGTGATTTATTGTACCATTTGCATTTTTTTTTTTTTTTTAACTACAGACAATGGCATTTTTTGTAGTTTAACAAATTTTGCACTCTATAGTGTGTACTATGTGCTGGTACATCTCAGTAAATTACAGATGTCATGATTTTTTATTTATTTTAAAAACTATTACCAATATCATAAAAATAATCTTTTTTTACTTATGCAGAAAAAAATTCCATGTTCTCATTTACTGAATAATTACATTCATATACAGTGGGGAAAAAAAGTATTTAGTCAGCCACCAATTGTGCAAGTTCTCCCACTTAAAAGATGAGAGAGGTCTCCAATTTTCATCATAGGTATACTTCAACTATGAGAGACAAAATGAGAAAAAAAAAAATCCAGAAAATCACATGTAAGGCTTTTTAATGAATTAATTGGTAAATTCCTCAGTAAAATAAATATTTGGTCACCTACAAACAAGCAAGATTTCTGGCTCACACAGACCTGTAACAACTTCTTTAAGAGGCTCCTCTGTCCTCTACTCGTTACCTGTATTAATGGCACCTGTTTGAACTCTTTATCAGTATAAAAGACACCTGTCCACAACCTCAAACAGTCAGACTCCAAACTCCACTATGGCCAAGACCAAAGAGTTTTCAAAGGACACCAGAAACAAAATTGTAGACCTGCACAAGGCTGGGAAGACTGAATCTGCAATAGATAAGCAGCTTGGTGTGAAGAAATCAACTGTGGGAGCAATTATTAGAAAATGGAAGACATACAAGACCACTGATAATCTCCCTCGATCTGGGGCTCCATGCAAGATCTCACCCCATGGGGTCAAAATGATCACGAGAACGGTGAGCAAAAATCCCAGAACCACACGGGGGGACCTAGTGAATGACCTGCAGAGAGCTGGGACCAAAGTAACAAAGGCTACCATCAGTAACACACTACGCCGCCAGGGACTCAAATCCTGCAGTGCCAGACGTGTCCCCCTGCTTAAGCCAGTACATGTCCAGGCCCGTCTGAAGTTTGCTAGAGAGCATTTGGATGATCCAGAAGAGGACTGGAAGAATGTCATACGGTCAGATGAAACCAAAATAGAACTTTATTGTAAAAACTCAACTTGTCATGTTTGGAGGAGAAAGAATACCATACCTACTGTGAAGCATGGGGGTGGAAACATCATACTTTGGGGCTGTTTTTCTGCAAAGAGACCAGGACGACTGATCCGTGTAAAGGAAAGCATGAATGGGGCCATGTATCGTGAGATTTTGAATGAAAACCTCCTTCCACCAGCAAGGGCATTGAAGATGAAACGTGGCTGGGTCTTTCAGCATGACAATGATCCCAAACACACTGCCCGGGCAATGAAGGAGTTACTTCGTAAGAAGCATTTCAAGGTCCTGGAGTGGCCTAGCCAGTCTCCAGATCTCAACCCCATAGAAAATCTTTGAAGGGAGTTGAAAGTCCGTGTTGCCCAGCGACAGCCCCAAAACATCACTGCTCTAGAGGAGATCTGCATGGGCCAAAATACCAGCAACAGTGTGTGAAAACCTTGTGAAGACTTACAGACAACGTTTGACCTCTATCATTGCCAACAAAGGGTATATAACAAAGTACTGAGATGAACTTTTGTTATTGACCAAATACTTATTTTACCAAGGAATTTACCAATTAATTCATTAAAAATCCTTCAATGTGACTTCCGGTCTGGACGCCATGGTGATAGCAACCTAACGCTGAAACTCCCAGACCCAATCCAAGGAAAACATCTTCAAAATCAGACTTAACGGATTTTTGGAAGAATAAAAATCAAAAGACAAAACACCATGCCTAACCAAAAGCAGAAGAAACTGACATTCCCCAGGTCAGGACGCGCAGCGGCCGCAGAATCTGAACCGGAGGACCTCCGTTCAGAAGACGAGGAGCTGGGCCTAGCTAACAAAAAGGTTAGCTTGAAATCGCTATTTGATGAATTACGATGATTTCGGGCCGAATTTCATGAATTCAGAGAGGAATTAAAAAGGACGAACAGCAGAATGGACCAGGTCGAAAACCGAATCTTGGAAGCTGAAGAAAGATTAAAAGTGCTTGAAGATTCTATGCTGGATTTACACAAAAAACAGTCAAGGCTGGAGGCTAAGCTAACCGACCAAGAAGGAAGACAAAGACGAGACAACATCAGAATTCACGGTCTGAAAGAAGGAGCTGAAGATAGTTTCAACACAATGGCGGAATGCGTGGAAGTTGGATATTCCACAAACCACCGATTTGAAGATAGAAAAGGCCCATCGTACATTAGCCGCAAAGCCAGCGGCAGAAGCGCCCCCACGTTCGGTGGTGGTAAGATTCTCCGATTTCAAAATAAAACAAGAGGTTGTAAGACGGGCTTGGCAGAAAAAAGGATTTATGCATCAAGAGAGAAAGGTCTTCATGGAACACGATTACGCCCCGGAGGTTCTTAAAAAGCGACGGGAATATAATGACGCCAAAAAGGTTCTACGGGAACAGAATCTATTCTTTCAGACGCCATTTCCTGCAAAGTTAAGGGTCTTTTACGGTGAAGAGTCATGTCTCTATAATTCAGCGGAAGAAGCAACAATTGACATGGCGAGAAGAGGACTCCCGGTATCGGTGTTTAAACCCGCAGCGAATCTGAGCGAGAGGATCAGAGCTCAAACGTGGTCCACTCAGAGACCTTCAAAATCTATGGGCCAGCAGCGGGAAACCCAGCCCCAGAGCTACAAAGATAAGCTTTTCCAGTTCCAGGAAGGAATAGCGACCTTTTTGGGTTTTTTTTTCTTTTCAGTCATTCTGCACTTCCATCCCCCCTCCTACAAGGTAACAAACATTAAAGGAGATGCAGAATCAGCATGTGGTAAAACCTTTCATGGAGCAGTTATAGCATTAGAAACAAATGTCTGCTGCCGGCCCGACCAAGGTTCTGAAATCTTGGCCATCGCGAAAGTCAGCGGCTTGTGGTCAACGAACGCGGTGAAACGGCATCCTTCCAGCCAGAACTGGAAGTGGCGAATGGCCAAGTGGAGAGCTAACAACTCCCTGTCGAATGCGCTGTATTTTCGTTTGCTGTCGCGCAGGGTCTTACTGAAAAAGGCGAGCGGTTGCCAGGCTCCGGCTACATACTGTTCCACGACCGCCCCTATGACCACATCTGATCCGTCAGTAGTGAGCGCCATGCGGGCCGCTGGGACTGGATGTGGTAACAACGTAGCGTTTGCCAGGGCTGTTTTGACTTCAGAAAATGCGCGCTCTCGCTTCGGAGACCATTCGACTTTATTTGTGGGTTTTTGTTTTTTTAGTGCAGCATACAATGGTTGCATGAGCTGCGCTGCGCGGGGCAGTAAACGGTTATAAAAATTTACCATTCCCAAAAACTCCTGTAACGCTTTGACCGTTTGGGGCTGGGGAAAATTTGTTACTGCGCGCACTTTGTCAGGCAGCGGGACCGATCCCTCTGGGGAGACGCGATGCCCCCAAAAATCAATCTGCGTCACCCCGAACTGACACTTCGCCGGGTTAATTATTAACCCATGCTCTGCCAACCTCCGGAAAACTGCCGTGAGGTGGTTTTCGTGTTCGTCTTCGGACGCGCTGGCTACCAATATGTCGTCCAGGTAGACGAACACGAAAGGGAGGTCGCGCAAAACCGCGTCCATCATGCGTTGGAACGTCTGCGCCGCGCCTTTAAGCCCAAACGGCATGCGCAAAAACTCGAAAAGCCCGAAAGGAGTTATTACCGCTGTTTTGGGTATGTCCTCAGCGCGCACTGGGACCTGGTGGTAACCGCGTACCAAGTCTATTTTAGAAAAAACGCGCGCCCCCGCCAAATGAACTGAAAAATCCTGGATGTGCGGGATCGGGTGGCGATCGTGCGCTGTAGCGTTGTTCAGCCTGCGGAAATCACCGCAAGGCCACCACGAGCCATCAGCTTTCGGGACCATGTGAAGCGGTGAAGCCCATGGGCTCATTGAACGCCTGACCTCTCCAGGTTGGCGAACTCCTCGCGCGCTATGGTCAGTTTAGCTGAATCCAAGCACCGAGCTTTTGCGAAAACGGGTGGTCCAGTGGTAGTAATAAAATGCTCCACCCCGTGTTTAGCCACTGTCGCCGAAAATGTTGAGACCGTGAGTGCTGGGAACTGAGTGAGGAGTGTGTGGAACTTACCACCCGCAGCTGTGACGTTGGCTTGTGCTGTTGGCGGGGCCACTCGAGCTGTACAGGGGATAGAATAAAAAGAGAGTGCATTAACCAGGCGTCTGTTAGCAAGATCGACCAACAAACTATGTGAGCACAAAAAATCAGCCCCTAACATGTTGAAATTGACTGCCTCTATGACGAAAGTCCACTCGAATGTACGGCCGTGTAAAGACAGAAGCAGAGTCCTCTCACCGAAGGTCTTAATCGCCGAGCCGTTCACTGCTGACACCCGGGGACCACTGGAAGGCGCCAGCCGGTCAGCGTAGGAAGGTGTGATGAAACTCAGCTGGGAGCCCGTGTCCACGAGGAAATGCCTCCCCGAGTGCGCATCCCTCAAGTAGAGCAGCTTGTTCTCCTCTCCGAGGGCCGCAGCTGCTACCGACCCCTGGTCTTGGCGTTTCCCGAGCGCTTAAAGTGGCACGGTGGAATGCACTTGCATGCCCTCTCTGCAAAGCGGCGATGGTAGAAGCAAAGGATGTCGTCTGCTTCGTGTTTCCCGGCCCCTGCCGCCGCCGTCGTCGGCGAGTCTGGTGCTGCAGCCTCTGGCCCCCTGCCGTCTCCGGACGTTGCGCCTGGCCCCGCTGCTGCAGCCGCAGCCGCGCGCCGTTTACTGGCGTCGACGAGTCGTTGCACCTCCTGGCCCAGCTCGTGGTAGTCTCGTCGGGCCAGCAGTGGTGAACTGGCCAGGGTCACTCTCACCTCTCACGGTAGGGTTCTGAGGAAAAGGTGGGTGAAGATGAAGTTATCATCTTCGGAGTCTCTCAAACTCAACATCTTCCCCATCAGGTCTGCAGGTCTGTCGCCCTCAAATTCAGTCAGCGCCAGGAGCCTCTCTGCTCGCTCCTGCACCGAGGGGGTGAAGTAACGAATGAGTGCAGCCTTCAACGTGCTGTACTTGTCGCTGTCTGGCGGGTGGTTGATCAGGCTCTCCACTCGCTGGGCTGTGTGGTTGTCCAGCTTTGCAACCACATGGTAGAACTTTGTGGCGTCTACCGAAATCCTCCAGAGGTGGAACTGTGCCTCGACTGCGTTAAACCAGGAGCGCGGATTGTTCGGCCAGAAGTCCGGTAGTTGGACTGTGGCTGCATTCGTTTGGCTGGCTCCCGGCGAGTCTGGGTCGGGAGATTCGTCTCCGCTCATTATACGTCTTAGGGTCACCAGTGTGGAGATATGTGGAAGGACGAGGCTGAGTTATTTCTCAAGACCAGTTTTATTCACGTTCACATTCTCCAACATTCAAAAACAGAAAGAGAAAGGAACCCTCCACATTTGTCCCTTTAATACCTCGGGACATCAAAGCCACAGTCACATGGTCTTTTAATCCCAAATCACAATGTCTCCCCCTCCAGGTCTTCTCGTCTTCACCTAAAGTCCTGGTGGTCAGGAAATCCCTCAAGGCCATCTCTCTGCATACAAAAGGCCAGACTTCACATCCTCCTGTTACCCCTAGGAGGTTCAGACCTTTTGTTCCTCTGAGACGTGAAGCACACAATAAGCATACAGTGATACACATGTGAAGCATATGGAACCCACATATGTGCACTACAAGCCTTTTCTTTTAGTTGTGTCTTTTTTTCTTGTATGACTTGTTTCTGATGCTCAACTTGCTCTCATATTTAAGATTTTTTTTCGATAAATTAGTTTTTTATTTTCTTCACAAATGTGACTTTTTTCTTGTCGCCATACATACTGTCACAGACTTGTATTTTCCCTGTGTATTTTCTTTCATTATAGTACAACATTTTTCTTGACATTTACATGTAAACATTAGTGGTGGACTCATTGATCACAAATAAATGCATGCTCAGTTGATTGTTCAATTTTTTATTTTTTTTTTAAATAGCTGTTTCCTTGATAGGTCAGTGTATGCAAATGCTATGGGCCCCAAGTCACCAAGGGGGCCCCAAGCAGCAATAGCACTTATGCTCATGGTGTGGCAAAGCTACAATGGTGCATAAAACTTAAATTCAAACCCATACCTTGGACATATATGCAACAATAACACAGAGTACACTTCCAGTCTACCTAAGAAGGTGGTGCTTATTTTCCAACATTTAACATGTCCCATCACCCGCAAGGGCTGTTGGGAAATGGAATGCTTGTCTTCTGCTTGTTACCAGACTGATGCACTAGGGGGCCCTAAACTGCAATCTTGCATAGGACCCCCCCCCCCAAAAAAAAACAACAACAAAAAAAACCAAACAGCCCTAGCCATTAGTCGTGACTAATCGCGACGGAATGAAAAAAGTGGAACTCTTAAACGTGGGTACCGTTTCCTTCAGACAAGCTATGGCACAACTCAAAACAGAGACGCATGAAGCCCAGAAAGTTCTCATTTTATTTAATTCTGGGTGTTCAAATCAGTTTGATGGAGTATCACTGTCATACTATGTGGACATTTGGACCGTATCAATGCATTATTCCTACGGGAATGCTGAAGAGAAGAAAAGAGTCTACGGAGAAGAGAGGAGAGGCGGAAGCTCAGGTAACTGCCAGACTTTATTGCAGACATGAACAAATTGGAGAGTGTACGAAGCCTTGGACTCATACACCAGAAAGACCCAGCGGCCCACAAGCAGCTGCACTGTTTTACCAACAATAGCTGCTCTTGGAAGAGAAGGAGGTGGTGCTACAGGAGGATGCTGCCGAGGAGGGCTAACAGCTAAGCTAAAGGCTGAGCCCAGCCTGACACCGCTTCTATCAATTCTGTTTACGAATGTCCACTCAGAAAACAAACTGGAGCGTCTACTACTGGAACTCTTGTCAGAAAAGGAGGTGAAAGACTGCTGTAGCTGGGTGTTGTGTGTGATTGTTGTTTGATGCATGCAAGCTGGAGTTGACACACATCTTTGCCACTCAGTGCTGTAATGTAACTGTAATGGTGCATTCACACCAAACACAAAGCGAATTTTTGTACAATGCGAATACATGTTAATGCAACGTAAACAAATTTGTTCATTTGCATCCAAGGGATTTGGTAGTGATGGGTAATCAGCCTTGAAATGCTGCCATCACCGGTGTAAAAGTACCAACACTGGAGAGTAAAGTAGTTTGAAAATGGGATTTCCACTCACCTGCAGACAGATGGGCCAGGAGCTCTGGGGCTGGAACGGAGTGTCTGTTGTTTATCCACCCACGTACTCCTGCTACAGATGTGCTAGCGAGGACTATCAGGCTTACATTGAGTTAACGGCTGAAAAATTTGCACTTTCACATGTGGTCTGAATGCACGCACCATAACTGCCAAGAGTTCTGTTCCAATTTTTTTGGAGGGAGAATATTCTGGATAGCTGTTGTCTTTTTCGACATGTTGAAAGCTTTAAATAAAGCTGCAGTTGCAGAAAGCAAGCACATTTGTCCACTCCCATGTTAATAAGAGTTTGAATAACATGAAATTTGACAAGTTTATATAGAAAAAAGTTTGATTTTTATTGATTAATTGTGAATAAACTCATTTAATTGTGCTTAAGTTTTTTAATTGCCTCCCACCACTATTAAATATTTTACTTTTTCTCAAGAATTTGTGAATTTTTGATTTATAAATCTGCACATTCTTCTCAGACTTTTTTCTTGTATACAGTGGTGTGAAAAGGTGTTTGCCCCCTTCCTGAGTTCTCATTGTTTTGTATGTTTGTCACACTTAAAATGTTTCAGATCATCAAACAAATTTAAATATTAGACAAAGATAACACAAGTAAACACAAAATGCAGTTTTTAAATGAAGGTGTTTATTATTAAGGGAAAAAAAATCCAAACCTACATGGCCCTGTGTGGAAAAAGTGATTGCCCCCTAAACCTAATAACTGGTTGGGCCACCCTTAGCAGCAACAACTGCAATCAAGGGTTTGTGATAACTGGCAGTGAGTCTTTTACAGCACTGTGGAGGAATTATGGCCCACTCATCTTTGCAGAATTGTTGTAATTCAGCCATATTGGAGGGTTTTCGAGCATGAACTGCCTTTTTAAGGTCATGCCACAGCATCTCAATTGAATTCAGGTCAGGACTTTGACTAGACTACTCCAAAGTCTTCATTTTGTTTTTCTTAAGCCATTCAGAGGTGGACCTGCTGTTGTGTTTTGGGTCATTGTCCTGCTGCAGAACCCAAGTGCACTTCAGCTTGAGGTCACGAACAGATGGCCGGACATTCTCCTTCAGAATTTTTTGGTAGACAGCAGAATTCATGGTTCTATTTACCACAGCAAGTCTTCCTGAAGCAGCAAAACAGCCCCCAGACCATCACACTACCACCACCATATTTTACTGTTGGTATGATGTTCCTTTTCTGAAATGCTGTGTTACTTTTACACTGGATAACTTTTGTCTCATCAGTCCACAGAGTATTTTCCCAAAAGTCTTGGGGATCATCAAGATGTTTTCTGGCAAAACTGAGACGAGTCTTTATGTTGTTTTTGCTCAGCAGTGGTTTTCGTCTTGGAACTCTGCCATGCAGGCCATTTTTGCCCAGTCTCTTTCTTATGGTGGAGTCATGAACACTGACCTTAACTGAGGCAAGGGAGGCCTGCAGTTCTTTAATTGTTGTTGTAGGGTCTTTTGTGGCCTCTTGGATGAGTCGTTGCTGCGCTCTTGGGGTAATTTTGGTCGGCCAGCCACTCATGGGAAGGTTCACCACTGTTCCATGTTTTCACCATTTGTGGATAATGGCTCTGACTGTGGTTCACTAAAGTCCCAAAGCTTTAGAAATGGCTTTATAGCCTTTTCCAGACTGATGGATCTCAGTTGCTTTGTTTCTCATTTGTTCCTGAATTTCTTTGGATCGCAGCATGATGTC
The DNA here is from genome assembly GCA_020510985.1 of Pholidichthys leucotaenia. Classification (NCBI taxonomy): domain Eukaryota; kingdom Metazoa; phylum Chordata; class Actinopteri; order Cichliformes; family Pholidichthyidae; genus Pholidichthys; species Pholidichthys leucotaenia. The sequence continues at coordinate 336,129,784 of CM035844.1, forward strand.
TAGCTTTTGAGGATCTTTTGGTCTACTTCACTTTGTCAGGCAGGTCCTATTTAAGTGATTTCTTGATCGAGAACAGGTGTGGCAGTAACCAGGCCTGGGTGTGGCTAGAGAAATTGAACTCAGCTTCCCAAAGATGTGATAAACCACAGTTAATTTAAGTTTTAACAGGAAGGGGGGCAATCACTTTTTCACACAGGGCCATGTAGGTTTGGATTTTTTCCCCTTAACAATAAACACATTCATTTAAAAACTGCATTTTGTCTTTACTTCTGTTATCTTTTTTTTTTTCCACAATATCTTTATTGAACCTTTTTTTTTTAACAAACATCATACAAACAATCAAACACTAACACTAAAGTACTACAAAAAAAAAAGAAAAAAAAAAAAAGGATGCACTAAAAACACCAACAACCACCAGCAAAATCAAATCTTCAACAATGCTCCTCTGTTTAGTCTAGACAATCCAATACATAAGTATACATATTATGTTCACCAGTTTGGAATTTACAAGGTCCACACACATCATTCACCTTCTTCTTCAAAAGTTATGTTTAAATTTTTTACATAATCAATAAAAGGTCTCCATATATTCTCAAACACAATTTCCTTTGATTTCAGTATATATGTTATTCTTTCTAATGGAAGGTTTGTTAACATCTGTCTTAACCACTGAGTCACATCTGGTCTATGAGTCTTTTTCCATAATAGTGCAATACATTTTTTGGCATTAAGCAAACTGAGGTCTATGAATGTTCTTTCACTTTTATTAAAATTATGCTTTTCTGGGTACAGACCCAACAAAAACAATTTAGGATTCAATATGATTTGTTTTGAGATTATTTTTTCAATTGTTACCCTCACCTCTTCCCAAAACATTCTTATTAATCTACATTCCCATACACAATGAAATAGAGTTCCTTTACTTTCCATGCATTTTGTGCATGTATCTGGTATATTTTTGTTATATTTATTTAACTCCTCCGGTGTAACATACATCCGCATTAACCATTTGAAATGTATCAATTTAAGGCGTACATTTATTGATTTGGTTTGAGCTTCTGTACAAGCCAATTCCCATTGTTCCTCTGAAATTTCAGTTTGCAGATCTTCTTTCCAGTAGTTTAATCTTTTCAGTGAATTTTCACTTGAAGATAGTGTCAATGAGTTATAAAACTCTGAAATAATACCCTTTCTTTTACTATCTTTCATCATCATTTTTTCCAAGGATGAATAAATAGGTCGAGTGAGAGCTTTATTTTGATTTGATCGAATAAAGTTTCTAAGTTGAAGATATTTAAAAAAATGTGTTCTATTGAGATTAAATTTGATCCTCAGCTCTTCAAAAGACATTATGTTATCTGCACATGGCAAATATAAATCCTGAATCTTTTGTATCCCTTTTAAATTCCATACTTTAAATACAGCGTCCGCTCTCCCTGGTTTAAAATATTGATTACCCCATATTGGACTAAATTGTGACAGTAACTGTGGTTCTTTTAAATAGTTTTTAGCTTCACACCATATTTTGATCATATGCTTTACAAATGGATTTTTAACTTGTTTTTGTAATTTTTTTGCCGAATCTGAGTATATGAATATGGGAAGAGGTAAAGGTAAATTGTATGATTCCATTTCAGTCCAGTGAGGGAGATCATTTGATGAAAAATAATATGTCATAGACCTCAGTTGTGCCGACCAATAATACAACATAAAATTTGGACATTTCAGACCTCCACGATCAAATGGTAAATATAATAAAGACAGACGTAATCTAGCCCTCCTGTTACTTCTGTTATCTTTAATATTTAAATTTGTTTGATGATCTGAAACATTTTAAATGTGACTAACATACAAAAAATGAGAAATCAAGAAGGGGCAAACACTTTTTCACACCATTGCATGTGCAAATCTCTTATATCTGAGGCTTTTCTGACAATTTTTTTTCAACTTTTTCTCATGATTCCATAACTTTGTTTTTGTAAATGTACTGGGGGGGTTTTGTCTAGAAAATTTGTAAAAAAAAAAAAAAATATTCTAGTGTATTTGTGAAGTTTTTTCTCTTAAATTTTCAACTTTTTTCATAAACTTGCAGATTTTTTTCAGAGCATTTACAGTACATGTAAAGGTACAGGTTTTTTTGCAACTTTTTTGTACACATGCAACTTTTTTCTCACTATTGTGTAGTTTTTTCTTGTAACATTTGTTTAAGTCAAACTCATAGGGGAGCCCAGGTTGCGTCCCTTATGATTTCTTTATTAATATCCTGCAGAGGTGTCGTCATTTCTGCCGTTGACCTGATGACAGTGCACGCGTGCGTCCCAAGGCAGCAATGACATTTCTTTTCACCCTGGCTTCTGTGTGCATGAGGATCCCCGGAGAAAGCTCATTTTACTTGGAGCCGTCCAATTTGAAAGATGAGTTCCTCGCGGGGGGAAAGTGGAGAACATGAGGAGCACTGACAAAAGACGCCACTCCACACTGGAAAAGATATTTGAATATAATCTGCTGTTTTCGCTGCCTTGAAGGGAGACTTGGTTGCTCATTTTCACTGTGTTGTAATGACAGAGCGGCTGCCTCGCTCTGATAACCAAAACTGCACTGAACATTGATCAAATCTTCTGCTAAAAAGTTGCTTGAGTACATATAACCAGTAGGCAATTTGTTATTTTTTTAACAAATGCAACAGTGTAACTTGGGTACAAATTTCCAAGAATGAAGTTGCAAGAAATATGATAAAAGTTGCAAAATTAAAAATGAAAAAAGTCACAAATTACAATTTAATTGCATAGAATAAAATCTAGCCAGCATCCAGATGAATATTGCAAATTTACAAGAAAAAAGTTGCAAATTTTCAAGAAATAAAGTTAAAAATTTATAGGGAGAAAAAGTTGGAAATTTATGAGAAAAAGTTGCATATTTATGAGGAAAAAAGTTGCATATTTATGAGGAAAAAGTTGCAAATTTGAGGAAAAAGTTTAAAATTTACAGGGAAAACATTGCACGTTTACAGAAAAAACTAAAAAAATATGAGAAGTTACAAATTTATGACAAAAAAGTTGTAAATTTATAAGAAGTTTAAAATTTACAGGAAAAAGTTGCAGATTTATGAAAAAAGTTGCAGATTTATCAGGAAAAAAGTTGCAAAATTAATGAAAAAGTTGCAAATTTTCAAGAAAAAAGTTGAAATTCATGAGAAGGAAAGTTGCAGATTTGTAGGAAAGAAGTTGCAAATTTATGAGGAAAAAGTTATAGATTTATGGGGAAAAAAGTTGCAAATTTACAAGAAAAAAGTTGCAAATTTAGGTGGAGAAAAAGTTGCAAATTTATGAGGAAAGAAGTTGAAACTTGAGAAAAACATAAGAATTTTTCTTACATTTTTGCTTAGAATTTTTCCCAGATCCAGCCCAGAATTTATGAAGCTTGTAGTCCAGATCTGCACCAAATTATTTTGCCACTGAGAAGTTGTTTCCTGAATAATTTTGTTTCTCATTTCTCACCGAACAACATCTGTAAAGTACACACAGGTCAAATTCATAATGTCTTGAACTCCAAAAAATGTCAGCAGCTACAGTGTTTTGCGGCGGCGGCGGCGGCGGCCCCCAATTTCCTTCCCCTCTGCATCTGCTGGCAGGTCTGAGCTGCACTCGCCTTATCAAATAAATTGGACAGTGGCTATTTCTCAGGAAGGTTCCACCTCACCCAAAGGTCCGCGTTCCCGGCCGTGGCTGATGGGGAAACTACTCAGAATAATTGTCCTCCAGAAGGACTCTTCTTCCCAGCCGCCACCGCCTCCATGTGGCTGCAGGAGACTGAAAAGGAGGGCGAGGGGGGAGGGGATGATGTTTCAGAGGTTGTGTGTCAGCCACGTGTTCACATTTAGTGTGTGTGGATGATGCCTTTTGACCATAACCCACGGATGCTAAGTTTGTGTTTCGGCTGAATTTACTCACCTGTCACAGGTGGAGATCGTTGGGTGACCACTGAGAGATCAAAAATTGACCCGATCTCTCACTGATCTTCTAAAGCCTCATAAAGTTGTTTCTGTGTAAATATTTAGGAGATCAGTGTACAATTTTCATGGTGATCTATCAGGATCTATAGAGATCAGGTCAATTTTTGGCCTCTCAGTGGTCACCCAACGATCTCTGTCTGTGAAAGGAGAGCGCTACGCAACTTAATTATTTTCATGCGCGACAACACACCATCCCATGTTGCAAAAAAAAGACCCCACCACTGACTCCTTGCTTGCTCTAGGCCTAAAGGGAGATGAAATCATGGCGTGGCCACCATCATCCGCTGACCTCAGCCCTGCTGAGGACCCGTGGAGCATCCTTAAAAAGCTCTATGAGGGTACACCTCAAAACAGCTGCTCTGGGAAGCAGTACTGGCATCCTCAAATGAAACACAGGCACACACTGCACATGGACGTACAAGAGCTGTTAAATAAATTTGTGACTTATATATTATATATTTGCTATTTTTTCTTGTAAAAACATAGGGCCTTTCCCTGAAATTTGTAGGCTTTCTTAAAGGTCTTGTAATTTTGTTTAAATCCACAGAGAGCTGAAAGTTGTGGGGAAAAGGAGCCGCGAGCTCTATGTGCAGGCTTTGTTTCCTGGTGGGAGTGCATGTGAGCCGCTACACAAATTCCTGTGAGCAGCCTTGTCTGGAGAGGAGATGCTTGAGTGTTGTGAGCCTGTCCGCTTGTAGTTAATTCTCCACTGCTGCGTAACCAGAGTTCCAATACCTGAGGAATTCTCCTTCTCCGCACATTTAAAGCACGGCAGGACGTCAATTGAAGCGGGTCAATCAGCTTTAATTAAATGTGCTTTTCTGAGGCTTTTCTCCGCTGTTTTGATCCAAATTAATTCCCACTTGAGATGCATTCCTTTTAGGATTAGACTAACCAGATTCCCGTCTGATATGATTTACCTCCGTGGGGCCTGAAGCAACTTGCGGACCAGTCTTTGTCTTTATGGAAAAATCAAAACAAGCAGTACACAGAATAAAAGTTTAACTATGAGCAGTGCAAATTTAAAAGGAAAAAGCTACAAAATTACTAGAAAAAAGGAGCAAATTTACAAGAAAAATGCTCTAAGGGTACAAGAAAAAAAGGTATGAAGAAAAGTTGGAAATTTACAAGAAAAAAAAATCAAAAATTTATTAGGAAGAAGTTGCAAGTTTACCAGAAAAATAATTACATTTATGTTAAAAACATTTTTAAATTTATGAGGAAAAAGTTGAGAATTTACCCCAAAAAAGTTTAAAAAATGAAGAGGAAAACATTTTTTTTTTAAATGCAAATGACATTAACTTTCCAGGATCCTGGAACCTACGCCAGGATCCTGTTTGTGGACTTCAGCTCCGCATTCAACACCATCCGCCCCGCTCTGCTCCGGGACAAGCTGTCCCTGCTCAACGTGCCTGACTCCCTCTGCAGGTGGATCACCGACTTCCTGACGGACCGGAGGCAGCATGTGCGGCTGGGAAAGACTGTCTCAGACTCTACTAGCATCAGCACCGGATCACCCCAGGGCTGTGTACTTTCCCCCCTACTCTTCTCCCTTTACACCAACTCCTGCACCTCCAGCCACCAGTCTGTCAAGTTGATCAAGTTTGCGGACGACACCACCCTCATTGGGCTCATCTCCAACGGCGACGAGTCTGCCTACAGGAGAGAGGTGGCCCAGCTGGCGTCCTGGTGCAACAATAACAACCTGCAGCTGAACGCTCTGAAGACAGTGGAGATGATTGTAGACTTCAGGAAAGTCACTACCCCTCTGCCCCCCCTCACCCTCTCAGGCTCTCCCATCACCACTGCTGATTCCTTCCGCTTCCTAGGCACTACCATCACCAGGGACCTCAAATGGGAGCCGACCATCAGCTCACTCATCAAAAAAGCCCAGCAGAGGATGTTCTTCCTGCGGCAGCTGAGGAAGCTCAAGCTACCCACCAAGATGTTAGTGCAGTTCTACACAGCCATCATCGAGTCCATCCTCACCACCTCCATAACCGTGTGGTACGCAGGAGCCACTGCCAGGGACAGACTAAGGCTGCAGCGCGTCGTGCGCACTGCTGAGAAGGTGATCGGCTGCAAGCTCCCATCTCTCCAGGATCTGTACATCTCCAGGACCCGGAGGCGTGCTGGCCGGATCATAGCCGATCCCTCACACCCTGGTCACGTACTGTTTGCCCCCCTCCCCTCTGGTAGAAGACTTCGGTCCATCCAGACTAAAACCTCCCGTCACATGAACAGCTTCTTCCCCTCTGCCATCAGACTGCTGAACACTAAGTGACTTATTGACTCTCGTGCACTATGTACAGCAGCTCAACCAGACTCATGTCAATCATCACTGTTTTCTTCCTGCATTAACGACTGCACTATATAGTTCTCCACAGTATCTGCTGCTCGCTAATATATTTTAACTGCTGACCAGTATCACTTACTCTTATTCTACACTTTTTTGCATGTATAGTTTATTTCTTTTATCTTATCATGTTTAATGTTGCAGCATTGCACCGAGACAAATTCCTAGTTTGTGTACTACACGAACAATGGCAATAAACCTGATTCTGATTCTGATTCTGATTCTGATTCTGAACTTTCAAGGAAAATGTTAAAAAAAAATTTACAAGAAAAAAAATAAGGGAAAAACATTGCAAATTTAAGAGAAAAAAATGCAAATTTACAAGAAAATTAATGCAACTTTACAGTTTCTGATAAAAAATTGGTGCAAATTGCAAAAAAAGCAAAAGTTGCAGTTTTGCAAGAAAAAGTCACACATATACGAGAAAAAAATTAGCAAATTTTGTCTCAAATTTATGAGAAAGCAGACTCAAATTTACAAAAAAGTGACAAATTTGCAAGAAAAAGTAACACATTTATAAGAAAAAAAGTTTAAAATTTACAAAAAAAAATTAAATAAAGGGGGAAATGTTTTTTAAAAAATATAAATGACAACAAACTTACATAAAAAAACAATTTTCAAGAAAAGAGTAGAAATAAAAATAAGGGAAAATCTTAGTAATTAACAAGAAAACTGCAAATTTATGAGATAAAAATTTACAAAATCAGTTAAAAAAATTTATGAGAAAAGAAATGCAAATTTACAAAAAAGTCATAAATTTGCAAGAAAAAGTAACACATTTATAAGGAAAACGTTGAAAATTGACAGTTTTTAAAAATGAATTGGAAAATGTTTGTAAAAAATGCAAATAATTTTACAAGAAAAAAATAAAAAAAAAAGAAACTGTTGGCAATTTACAAGAAAAAAGGTGCAAATTTAAGATAAAAAAACTTTATAATTTGAGAAAAAGAATGCAAATTGCAGAAAAAAGCAAAAGTTAGTTTTAGAAGAAAAAAGTCACAAGTTTGCAAATTAAGTTGCAAATTTATGAGAAAAGAGATGCAAATTTACAAAAAAACGTGACAAATTTGTGAGGAAAAAACAAATTCATGAAAAACGATAAGCCAGTTTAAGAGAAAATTTGCAAATTAATCACCTTGATAGGCCTTGAACCCACAGTGGGCCTCCACCTCCTTGGCCGAGGTCACGACCAGCTTTGTGCCTCCTTGCTCCTGGATTTGCCTCACTTGCATTTGCCCATTAAAATGCGCTGGAATCCAAACTGTCTCCCAGGTGGCCGTCTGGCGACAGATGCTCCGAACGATGCCTGCGGTCCACATGCACAGACTGTGGAGCAGCGTGGGATTTCCACAGGACGACCGTGCAAACCCCCTCAAAACACTTTTAATGGAAACCCCACCGCAGAACCCACAGTGTTGTTTCAGTCTGCTGCAGAGACAAACGGCCGCTTGATTTGGCGAATTGAGTGTTTGCAGTGAGAGGCAGGAGTCCAGTCAGAGAGATTTAGGGGGCTTTCACTTCTAACCTGCTTGATCCCGACTCTCAGGTGTGAAAACGCTGTTAGACGTACTGACCCTGTCACTGGGGGGAAAAAAAATCTGCATGGAGCCATGAAACACACTTTAACCTTAAACAGCCCAGTAAAAAATGTCAAATTTATAAGAAAAAACAGTAGATTTTAAAGAATTAGGCCACACAGCAAGGAAGAAGTTGCAAATTTATAATGAAATGGAAAAAGAATACAAGAAATATTTTCAAGAATAAAATGGCACATTTCTAAACAAAGAAGTAAGTTTGCATAAACACTATTATATTGCATAAACACTATTGTATAAACACTATTTGCTGAAAGGATATATGTTAGAAGGGTAGTATTAGAAGGGTAGTATTTATATGTACGATTCACTATGTTCACTCTGGGACACTATGGGACACTATGGAATGGTGGGTGGGACAGCACTGTGTATATCTGTGTTGTTTGAGGCTGGTTTTGATGTATGGACATCAATGTATGTTAGGATGGATGGGTGTTAATGTTGATTTGTAAAAAATACAGTAAATTGTTTACTTGGGGTCTTAAAGGTGGTAATTTGTATATAATTCACATGGGTGTATTTATGGAAAAGAGGAGATGGAATTAATAAGTGTTCACTTCTTCCTTCTCCCTTTCAAACACTGTATACTGTTACTTTATTGCATTTGTCATTTGTTTTGTTTTTGTTATACTTTTTTTGTTCGAAATAAAGCATCTATCTATCATAATTAATAACTGCAGCATTTCTTGTATATTTGTAAAGATATTGTTGCAATTTTTTCTTGTAAACTTGCTTATAAATTTGCTATTTTGCTCTTATCGCTTCTTTTTCTTGTTAATTTGCTTTTTTCCCTTCATTTTCACTCGGGCCCGGTACTGTGTGGATACGCTCCTAAATTTTCTGGCCTTTTTTTTTTTTTTTTTTTAATTTTGTAGCTTTATTATTATAGACAATCTTTTTCTCATATATTGCCATTTTTATTGCAAATTTTTCTTGCTTTTATTTTTTTGTAAATTTGGAACATTTTCTTGCAAAATTTTCTTAAAAATTTGCCATTTTGTTCTTGGCTCCCAAATTTCATATTTTGTTTGAATATATTTTTCTATACTTGCATGTTTTCCTTTTTCTTTCTCAGCAATTTGGGTAAATTAGCTATTCTGTTGTTGTATTTTTTTTATTTAAATCTTGCAACTTTATTCTTTTTTATTTTGATATATTTGCCATTTTATTCTTGCAAATTTTTCTTGTAATTTATTTCTTTTTCCTCATAATATTGCATCTTTTTTATTGCATTTTTTCCTCATAAATTTGCTATTTTGTTCTGGTCTGTTTTGTTATCTCCTAATTTTGTGAGTTAGTTTTCAGATTTTCTTTTATACTCTTGTGTCTTTTCTACAGTTTTAATATTGTATTTTTTCATTTTATTTTCTTTTATAATCAAACCCACAGTGTGCCAGTGGCTATAGACAAAGAGGCTGCATGTGCTTTTTTGTTTTATTTTTTTATTTTTATTTATTTAAACACTGTAATAACCTCATGGTGACCTTTTCTGTTGCCTCAGACATCTTAGGGTTGGCTGAGCTCAGACCATTGGAGTCATGTCTTTAATTTCCTCAGTTTTAGCTCATCTTTTATAAAGGCGTGTAAATGGGGCTTTATTAGCGCCGTTGTTAAGCGTCTGTCCTCAGAGCAGGTCAGTTATTTTCCTGCTCCTAAACTGAATTGTGAGATTAAACCAAATCCTCGCTACTGGCCCACGGTATGTTGCACCATTTTTCTCCCTTCTGTCTTTAAAATCTCAGTAATAAATGAGTGAATTAGTAAATGTGCTGATGATGGTGTCCCGGTTGCATGACTTGGCCTTTCTGTTTACTGCTCCTCTCATAATGAGCATTAGTTTTTTTTTTTTTTTTAGTTTTTTTTTTGCAGCATCGTGCATCGCTCTGCCAGGCGAACATCTGCAGCCATTTCTGCTCCCTCTTAGTGGCTGACGACGGTGTGAAGCCCTCGTGTTGACACTGACACCTCGCTCATCTCGGGGCCATAATGAGCCCCCATCGCATGAGCTTTTTTTTTTTTTTTTTTTTTTTTTTTTTTGTTGCTGAGACTGGAATTAGCAGAGCTGTTAGGGAACCAAGAGTTGCCCACATTCTCATCAGACACGTACACTAGGGATCCTGATGTGGAGATTTGCAATGAGGAAAAAGGCAAACATGAAGTTAGAAGAGATTTTCCTGTCGTTTTTGCTAAGTGCTCATTACAGCGCAGCTATTCCCAGAAACCATCAACTGTCAAAACCTGTCAGGTTGTGACGGAGCCGTGGAAAACTGCTGTGGCATTTTTATTATTTTTACATTTTCTGTTGATCATCCTAACACTGCTTTTAGCTGTCTTGTAGATGTGCTGTATTTTAACCTGATTAGTTGTTACTTTCTTCAGTCTAAATGTCAGACGGAGGTAGAAATTATTCTCAAGTAAAAGTAACACCTTATGTTATTAATTACTCAAGCATAACTAAGAGTAGTGCAACAGGAGAAACTGTTTGAGTACACATAAGTCTTAGTGAATTAGAATAACATGATGTGCAATTTAATGTCAACAACTAAGCCCGTAATCATCAAAATTAAATACAAATCTTTCCCTGTATTTGTAATGATTACTGAATATGTGAAAGTTTATGTTTTTAGCTCATTCCAGTGAAGCCAAAAGGAGGAAATGCAATGGCGCAGCATTCGTCATCCATCAGTCTGTCTGTCCAGATTTGATGGGAATCACTCCTCCTCTGAGGAAATTGCTCCCATGCTCACCAAACTCAGTGGGTCTGTGTCCAGGTTGGCATACATTTTAACTGAAAAAAGTACACTGAGTTTCTTTTTATGCCATGATTAGAAGAAATACTAAATAAATACATAAAGGTAGCATGTGCTAATGTCATACAGTTTTCCCTCCTTCTGTGTTCTTTGCCGCTGTATTTGCTGCTGCCTTTCATAGATATGTACCATATGCATATATGTGATTGTACATAAGAACCCGAGCCAGATTGGGTCAAAGCTGAGGGCCATGGCCAATCCTAGTGTGAAGCGATGACAGTAATCAGTAGGGGTGGGAGATCTGACCAAAAAATAATATCAGAATAATTCTGTGAATTTTCACAACATCAACGTTCTTGGGGACAGCACAATTTTTTTTTTTTTATTATTTTTATTTTTTCTTAATTTATAAAGGGCAATTTCACAGGCCAGCATTTGCCTTCAGCACGGTATATGCTGAATTAGTTTACCTGCGTTTGTAAGTCACCATTGATCCACCTCTCCTTGGGCTTTTGGGCTCTTGTCACACTGAACAATGTGGGTTTTTTTTCCTTCGAGCAGCTGTACAAATTTAACTTGAAGCAACTGAAAGAGAGCGAAAATAGGCCACTGTGCTTTGCACCAGAGCAGTGTTGTTGACTTGCGGTAAAATTTGCAGGCAGATTATCCACAGTACTGCACTGTTTGTTTCAACATGTCAGCAGTCAGAGACGGCCTTAAAAACAAAGTATTTCCATTTCTAGATCTGATTTTGGGTAACTCCGACCATATCTTCCAGCACCTTGGTTGTTTACCGTAACCATAGAAACACATAACTTACGTCAATAGCATAATGGTGTGATGCCACCACACAGCTGACTACAAATATTGCAGCTGGTATCATAATTTATACCTGTATTGTTGTGAATGAGGCAATATGGCACACCTCTACTAATCAGAAGAAGCATTGTGATCTGTAGTGAAAGTAGTGAGCAGGTGGAAGAGAACCTGGAGAGGTGGAGCTATGCATTGAAGAGAAGAAGAATGAAAGTCATAGAAGTTAGACTGAAAAACGTGTGTGTATGAAAGGGAGACGGGTATAAAAGTGAAAATGAAAGGAGTAGAGGCAGTGAAGGTAGATGAGTTTAAATACCTGAGGTCAACCATCCAAAGCAATGGAGAGTGTACAAGAAGAGTGTGCAGACAGGATGGAGTGAGTGGAGACAAGTGTCAGGGGTGATTTATGATGGAAGGATAGCGGCTAGAGTGAAAAGGAAGATTTACACTATGGTAGTGAGACCTGCTATGATGTATGGTTTGGAGATGGTGGCACTGACAAAAAGACAGGAGGTGGAGCTGGAGGTGTCATAATTGAAGATGGAAAGATTCTCACTGGGAGTGACTAAGAGGAACAGGATTAGAAATGAATATATTGGAGGGACAGTTCAGGTTGAGCAGTTTGGAGACAAAGTAAGGGTGAGATGGTTCTGACATGTGCAAAGGAGGGATAGTGGCTATACTGGACAAAGGATGTTGAAGAAGATTCATGGATGTAGTGAAGGAGGACACGGAGAGGGTTGGTGTGACAGAAATGGAGGCAGATGATCCACTGTGGCTACGTAGACTACACAGAGACGTTCGTGTACTATAGAAGTTTTTGCCAGGACTCAGACGTTCCCTCCTCTGTCAGTTTCTCCATGACGTACTGTATAATTATTCATTTTGCAGTCAAAGATGCTGCAGTCATGTCCCCAGTGAATGAAAGATTCTTGAGAAAATGCGGTGAAAAATAAAAGCTTTCATACCATAACACTGAAGGCTGTAATTCAATAGATGGTCCTTAGAGAAGTTCAGAGATGTTTTACAAAGCAGCAACAAACCTTTTTTTTTTCCTGCTTTCAGAGTTGCCCCAGTGATGGCCTGCTAAGATGCTGAAGCTGAAAGTTTGTGCACAGCCGAGTATGTAATTGAATCACATGTCATTGGACACATAAAAGTGGGACCGCCACAACAGGCCAAGGACAGATAAAAACCTGCACTTATTCTGAATTATGCATACCTTCATGGAATGGAAATTTGTTGTGAGCAGCAGCAGCACAAGTGGCAAAGTTGTTAGTAAAGTGGCCCCTCAGAGGAACTAATGGAGCTTCTGCTTCTAGACCAGTTGGGCCAAATTTAGTCGCTGAGAAGATCCCCTGTTTCTCTTTTAATGCAAACAGAGCAGCTATGGCCTACAAGACATTCAAGTGCTGACATTTTAGTTGTTTATTTGCTTTCCTGCCTCCATGTTTGTATCGCTGAAGGGATGGCGATGAAGGCTCGATTCAATCCGTCAGGGCTTCGTTTACCAGTGGTGCCGGCACGCACGCATTCTGTGGGGCTGTTATCGCACCATCCATGATCAAATGTTTGTTTATGACATCCCACATGGCATCATATCGCACCGCTTGTGAATGCCAAGTGCCACAGTCCAATCTGTCTGGGGCTGGCAGACAGAGACCGAAAGTCTTGGTCGTTCCATCTGATAATTTTGTCAGGGAATTGTAGTTGTGGGCCCAGATGAAATGCACAAAGCAGAGTTGAGAGTTGTCTTTGAACATAGGGGAAAAAAAAACATGGACTGATGGCAATGCCACAATGATGTCAATCCCTGATTTAACACACCTGATGTCTTTGTAGGGATTGAGTGACACTCTGCAAGTTCATTATTGTAACATTGATATCCCACAGGGAGCACAAGTACCCAGAAAGGACACGTTTATGGTGACAAAGCTCAACAAGAACTACAAACTAGAGTGTAAAATCCCTAGTCACGCAAATTTGCATTGCAAAGCTAGCAATGCTAACGTCCGGGGGGGCAAAATAGACCAAAATGATGTGAGGTATTCAATTCATTTCAACTTTATTTATATAGCGCCATTTCACAACAACAATCATCTCATCTCATCACACTTTCAAACTGTTGGAGAAAACCCCACAACTGCAGAAAGGCCCCAGCAATCAGGTGATCCGATGTGAGCAAGCACTTGACAACGGTGGAGAGGAAAAACTCCCTTTTAGCAGGAAGAAACCTCCAGCAGAACCAGGCTCAGGGAGGGACAGTCATCTGCTGCGACTGGCTGGGGGGTGAGGGGATAGAGTGGAAGAAGAAACAAACAGACATGTAGAGAGCAAACAGCACGACGGGGACTCAATCTATGGGAGAGAACAAACAGATGTTAATGACCAGCAAAAATATTTCATTGAGAGTGAAGAAAGGAGTGAAGCCCAGTGCATTGTTGGAGGTCCTCTGGCTGTCTAAACCTATTAGCAGCATAACTAAGAGAGGATTCAGGGTCACCTGATCCCACTCTAACTATCCACCTTATTCCTACGCCCCATGATGCCTTGCATGAATTATGGTAGCAACTTCCGGTACTAGTTTAGAACGTATTGTTGTCACTAAAACGGGATACTTTTCCTTGTTAAAAAACAATGACTTCGGCATCAAAAATGCAGGAACACAGCCTTTTGCACCTCAAAAACAGTAATATAATCATACCACATCCTACGACTATGGAGGGATGAGAAGATGACCTTAAAAAGTGGCCAGTAGCTCTGTTAGTTAGTTCCACTGCTAACATGCTAACGCTGTAAACAAATAAAAGCTCTGAGATATATAAATGTCTCCACTGCAATAAAGTCAGCTGCATTTTGTTAAAATATGTTGGACATATTCAAATTTACCTCAGAGCAGACGTAGAGTCGAATCAGAGCCACAAAGAACCACAACACCGTGCTTGGGTGTTTTAAATTCAGGGTAAAACGTCAGATCTGTGACATTCATATAAGTGAAAACATACCTGGCTCTTGTCTTGGTGTCTGTCCTGTGTCTGTACCACCGATCACACAAACAGTCCTTTAGTTTTCAGTGCATGATCTACTCATTGCTGTTGAAGCCACAGATTTAGCTGTGCTTCTCTGTGAGGAGCATCACACCATGAACAGCAGCAAGTACCAGAACTACGCAAAAACATTCAAAAATACAAAAACTACAAGTGCTGAAATTAGCTGCCACTTGAGTGCAAAACACTTATGTGGACTATACATTAAAATGATTTTGAAAAACTGTTTAAAATGCTATTTTAAATGCCTCTGCTACTCCACTCTTAATGACTGATTTAACACTAGGTCAGCTGAAACCGGATGCTCCGCCCATAATTGTTCCTACAGTGGCACCCCCAGGAATAAGGTGGATAGGCTCTGTCAGAAAAGGAAGGTTTTAACCCTGTTCTTAAAATCAGAGATCGAGTGTGACTCCCGAATCCAGATTGGCACCTGGTTTCAAAGGAGAGGACCTTGATAACGGAATGCTCTGCCTCCCATTGTACTTTTGGAGATTCTAGGTATTACAGATAATCCTGCATTTTTTGGAAGCGTGTGCTGTGTTAGGATGAGAAGGTACTATCAGATCTTTTAAATAACAAGGGTCCTGAATATTTAGAGCTTTGTAAGTGAGGAGAAGGATTTTAAACTTAATTCTAAATTCTATGGGAAGCCAATGAAGGGAGGCCAGAACCGGAGAGATGTGATCTCTCTTTCTAGTATCAGTTAAAACTCTAGCTGCAACATTTTGGATCAGCTGAAGACTTTTAAAGATGTTTTAGGACAGCCTGATAATGAAGAGTTACAATAATCTAATCTAGAGCCAAAAGTGTGGATTGCTTTCTCAGCGTCACTCTGAGACAAGATGCTCCTAATCCTGGCAATATTATGCAAATGATAGAAGGCAGTCTTAGAAACAAGTTTAATATGTGAATTAAAGAACAGATCTTGATCAAAAAGGACTCCAAGGTTCCTCACAGAACTATTAAGAGAAAGAGTAACTCCATCCAAACTAAAAGTTTTAATTGGAAAGGTAAGATTTTTTTAGACCAATTACAATGGCTTCAATCTTATCTGAATTTAATAGCAAGAAATTACAAGTCATTTAAGCTCTGATTTCCTTAAGACAAACCTTTAATTTGGCTAACTGATTACTGTCACCTGGCTTCATTGACAAATATAATTGTGTGATCTGCATAACAATGAAAATGTATACAATGCTTTCTAATAACATTGCCTTGCGGAAGCATATTGTAATGTTGAGGCTGTGATAAGGGTCGGGAATTCTCCCAGCATGCTTTGCACTGCAGAGGATTCAAAGACTGTCATTATCCATATGCTCTAAGCATTATTGTTGTGCCATTATAACTGTGTTATAAGACCAGTTGTGATAGTGTTTTCCCTCTGTGTGAGAGATTATGTCTCTGTCACCCTGAGTGAGATGAGTGTCTGTGTGAATGACCTCCCCTCCGTTCTGTGTAATGAGTCAGTGAAGAATAAATGCCTGCTGTGTCACAAATCCTCTGTCACTATTTGTGTGAACCCTTGAAACGTCACAATATATAAACTAAAAAGAATAGGGCCTAGCACAGATCCCTGTGGCACTCTGTGGTTGAGCTATGAGTGAGAAGAAAACTCATCATTGACATGAACAAGCTGGAACCTATCAGATAAATAAGATTTAAACCACTGCAACAAAGTTCCATTAAGTCCAACAAGGTGTTCTAATCTATCAAGTAAAATATTATGATTGATAGTATCAAAAGCTGCACTAAGGTCTAAAAGGACAAGTACAGAAACAAGTCCAGTATTAAGTAAGTAATTATCCCCTGGTCGGCAGCGGCAGCCACAACTGTTTTTTTCCTCTCCATCCGGCGTGTGGAAATGTGCAATATGGTTTTGCACGTTTGTCATGTTTCCAAAATATTTTAGTTTAGTCAGACAGAGCTAATATACAGTGTGGGTCTTGTCCAAGTCTTTTTAGCCCTTCGTCTTCATAAAAACTGAAGTACTGCTATACTTTTGCTTTTAATGAAGAGCACCGATCGTATACTCCACTCCGCCATTTTGTGTCTTTTGTGTCTTGCCATAAAGAGTCCGAGCAAGTCCAGTCACTGACTTTTTCATTCCAGCCATATTAATTACATTATTAACAATGACTGCCACAGGCGCTCCATGGCGCCATAAGCCTCTAGTGGTCAAGATTTTTTTCAAGAAAATATTCTGTTCAGATGTCAGAGATTTCCAAGGCTATTACTTGAAAGTGGTAAGAGATAATGGCTTACTGTCAATTAGAAAGATGTAGAATATGATCCAAAGTTTGAGATAGGAGTAAATTTACGCATCTAATTTGCATAATGTGACACAGCCATAACAAATTACATAACTTTTGGTCAAAAATGGACTTTTGGACATATTTACACAAAGGATGGTTTTGTTTTCTTGTCACCGGTTTTGTTTTGTTGGTTGTTTTTTTTTTTGTTATCTTCTCTTCAAAGTATATGAACCAGAACATTAGTAGAATGTTAACAAACAAAGAAATTCGTCAGACTTACCGCTGGCCAGGTGGCTCTCGCTTCGTCCATTTTCATCCATCCTGGTCATTATTTTGCCTTCTGTCGGTCATTTGTGCTTTCTCTCCCACATCCAGAAACTCTTATGATTATCCCACCTTAATTTTGCTTTTATTCCGCCGCAACTTATCTTATATGACGACATGGAACCGATGCGATTGTTGTCTAGTCACATGGCGCTGGGGGCAGCAGCAGGTGAACATCAACCAGCTTCACCCACCCTCTGTTATAACAAATGTAAACATTTACCTTCATAAGCTAATAATTTCTTTTTAAAATCATAGTTGGCAAATTTGGGAGCAAATGGCTCCTCCGTCTGTGATCGAGTACGTTCACAGCGATCGGTAACGTCCACATTTGTTTATCTAAAAATTTCTTCTTCTCTGGTGTCCAGAAGGATGCTTCTATGTCCACCATCAGTCCTCCAAGGCAAGAGCAGTAAGTTGTACGTGTCTGCCACCTTGTGAGGTGGAATCCTTTGTACAACTTAAATCAACTGGGGAGTTTTTGGCCACGTCATATAACATCACATGACAGGCGCAGCGCTGCGCCTGTGGCAGTGGGGGTGCTATCTGTTCCTTGAAACCTTGCCACAATAAGGGTTAATAATATTTAATAATTGGAATTTTGACATTTGTGCATCGATTCAGAATCATTCACGTCCGCATCAAGACGCATCGGAAAAATGATTATATCACTGACCCCTAGTAACTATGTAAGCTCTGAAGCTCAGTTAGAAACAACTTCTCTTCGAAGGAGAGGGTATACTAGACTATCCAGGAGGCAGGTCTGTATCAGGTCTAATAAGTAATAACATGATAGCTTCATGGAAAAGAACAACCAATTGAAATGAAGCATTTCAGGAAGAGTTGTAGTCCTAGATGGTGTGGGAAACCACACCATTTAGGACTACAACTTTGCAGACCATATAATGTCAGAAAAATCCTACATAATCCTATTAAAATAAAGGGGAAACAAAAATATAATATAGGCTCTTTAAATAGCAGCTTAAATGATTCAGAAGTACCTTAAACCAACATATTAGCTAACTATATAGTATAGTTCAGTAGTTACTAAAAGTAATTTGAACTAAAATTAGAAAAAAAAAAATTAATGCGAGAACTGAGAGTTTTGAAGTGGGAGAAACAGCCTGCCCAATCTGAACCCGAGTGGTGTTCAGTTATTGGACTTCTGTGCTAACCACAGTTTGTCCATAAAGAACACCATGTTCAAGCATAAGGGTGTCCATATCTGCACCTAGCACCAGGACACCCTAGGTCACAGATCGATGATCAATTTTGTTATCGTGTCATCAGACCTGCGACAGTATGTTTTGGACACTCAGGTAAAGAGAGGTGCAGAGCTGTCAACTGATCACCACCTGATGGTGAGTTGGATCCGATGGCAGGGGAAAATGCCATTCAGACCTGGTAGACCCAAACGTATAGTGAGGGTGTGCTGGGAACATCTGGCTGAGGTTTCTGTCCCGGAGGTCTTCAACTCCCACCTCCGGAAGAACTTCGACCACATTCCAAGGGAGTCTGGAGACATGGAGTCTGAATGAGCCATGTTCTCCACCTCCATTGTTGAAGCGGCTGCAGGGTCATCGGTGCATTTCGTGGTGGCAACCCCCGAATCAAGTGGCGGACACAAGTGGTAAGGGGGCCATTAAGCTGAAGAAGGAATCCTATCAAGCTTGGTTGGGTTGTGGGACTCCCAAAGCAGCTGAGGTGTACCGGCAGGCCAAGTGGACTGCAGCTCGGGTGGTTGGTTGGTGAAGCAAAAACTCGGGTGTGGGAGGAATTTGGTGAGGCCATGGAACCAGACTTTCGGTCAGCCTCGAAGAGATTCTGGCAAACTGTCCGGTGGCTCAGGAGGGGGAAGCAGCTCCTTGTCCACATTGTGTATGGTGTGAATGGGGTGCTGCTGACTTGGACTGGGGATATCATCAGGCGGTGGAAGGAATACTTCGAGAATCTCCTCAATCCCACTGACACGCCTTCCACAGAGGAAGCAGGGCTTGTGGACAAGGGGGATGACTCCCCCATCATGGGGACTGAGGTTGCCAAGGTGGTTAAAAAGCTCATTGGTGGCCGGGCCCCGGGGGTGGACGAGATTTGCCCTGAATCCCTCAAGGCCCTGGATGTTGTAGGACTGTCATGGTTGACACACCTCTGCGACATTGCGTGGAGATCTGGGACAGTGCCTTTGGCATGGCAAACCGGGGTGGTGGTTCCTCTCTTCAAGAAAGGGGACCAGAGGGTGTGCTTCAGCTTTAGAGGGATCACACTCCCCAGCCTCCCTGGGAACGTCTATGCCAAGGTACTGTTGAGGAGAGTCCAGCCGTTGGTCGAACCTCGGATTCAGGAGGAGCAATGTGGTTTTCATCCTGGCTGTGGCACATCGGACCAGCTCTTTACTCTCTCAAGAATCCTTGAGGGTTCGTGGGAGTTTGCCCAACCAGTTTACATGTGTTTTGTGGACTTGGAGAAGGCATTCGACTGCGCCCCTCGTGTTTTTTTGTGGGAGGTGCTTTAGGAGTATGGGGTGTCGGGTTTGTTGTTACGAGCTATCTGGTTTCTATATGACCGTTGGGAGAGTTTGGTTCGTATTGCCAACACTCGGTCAGACTCATTTCCAGTGAGAGTTGGACTCCGCCAGGGCTGCCCTTTGTCACCGATCACGTTCATAATTTTTACGGACAGGATTTCTAGGTGCAGTCAGAGAACGGAGGATGTCATACTTGGTGACCACAAGATCTCATCTCTGTTTTTTGCAGATGATGTTGTCCTGTTGGCTTCATCCAGCAATGACCTACAGGTCTTACTGGGACGGTTTGCCACTGAGTGTGAAACGGCTGGGATGAGAATCAGCACCTCCAAGTCCAAGTCCATGGTCCTCAGCCGGCAAAAGGTGGATTGTCCTCTCCGGGTTGGGGACAGGCTCCTGCCCCAAGTGGAGGAGTTTAAGTATCTTGGGGTCTTATTCACGAGTGAGGGGAGAATGGAGCGAGAGATTGACAGACGGTTCGGAGCAGCATCTGCAGTGATGCGGACGTTGTACCGGTCCATTGTGGTGAAGAGGGAGCTCAGCTCTCAGGCAAAGCTGTCGATTTACTTGTCAGTCTACGTTCCTACCCTCACCTGTGGTCACGAGCTTTGGGTAATGACCGAAAGAATGAGATTGCGGATACAAGCGGCTGAAATGAGCTTTCTTTGTAGGATTGCTGGACTCATACAGACAGGGTGAGGGGCTCAGTCATCCAGGAGAGCCTCAGAGTAGAACCTCTGCTCCTCCACATTGAAAGGAGCCAGTTGAGGTGGTTTGGGCATCTGATCAGGATGCCTCCTGGACGCCTCCCACTTGAGGAGTTTCAGGCTTGTCCCCCTGGGAGGAGACCCAGGGGCAGACCCAGGACTCACTGGAGAGACTTAAATCATTAAATTAAATTAAATTAAATCACCCTTTATTGCCATTCAACCATACATATACAGTAGAACGAAATTGTGTTTTTCCTATCTACAGTGTTAATCACACACACCCCATATGTAGAATCAGAGGGCTGCTGCCATGCAAGGCGCCACCACAGATTTCCCTCCTCCATTCCATTATTGCTGAGCACCAAGCTGAACGGCAAGAAGTTCCGCTTTTATATGGTCTTTGGCATGACTCGGCCGGGATTTGAATCCCAGCCTCCTGGGTGTGGAGCGGATGCTGTACCAACTGAACCACCACTTCGTCTCCCAGTTGGTCTGGGAACGCCTTGGTGTCCCCTCTGAAGAGCTGGAGCAGGTGGCTGGGGAGAGGGAAGTCTGGGTTTCTCTGCTTGAACTGCTGCCTCCGTGACCCGGTCCTTCGGAAAAGCAGTAGAAGATGGGTGGATGAATGGATTATGCTGGCTGCCATTTGCATCAGCTGTTTAGGAAAATCAGGGACAAATATCATTTGCAAGGCGGTGTATTAATACTTTTATTAATTCACCAAACTTTAAATTGCATATGAAATTTCTATTAAGCATTAAAATGAAAATAGTCCTGGTCCAATTAAATTTTATTCTAAATTTGACTACACTTATAGTATTTAATTTACCACACATAGTAAATACTTTGGTGACAAGTGACAGGAGTATAATCTGTCACTTATTTGGGTTTTTTGTGAGAGTGAATGGTTGTCTGTCTCTCTGTGTTGGCCCTGCAATGGACTGGCGATCTGTCCAGGGTGTACCCTGCCTCTCGCCCAAAAAAGATGCTGGGATAGGCTCCAGCCCTCCCCCCCCCCCCCCCCGCGACCCGAAAAGGATTAAGCGGAAGAAGATGAATGAATGAATGAATGTGTCTGCATTTTGGGAGTTCTTCATGTGGCCAGCCAGCCGCTCTTATTTTGAAGGTTTGCAAGACTGGATTGGAACTCTTATTTTGAAAGCTATCTCATGAAGAGAGCTTAATTTTAATACCTGCAGAGTTCAGAATGGAAATGTTTATCTTCATCTAGCTCCCCCCATTTTGTGTACTTAAGATGAACCTACTTTTATTCTGTTTATGGAGTGAAGTCCTGGCTGGCATTATTATGACAAAATGTACTCAATATGTGTGATATAGGTGTTTTGTGTATCACGTACGGCCAAATGTATCGGCTCATCGAGTAAATTTGGTGTATTGTCCTGCCCTAATTTTATGTTTGAAATTCAAAAACTGATTCATCACAAAGGCATTATTAACAAAGCTAATAAAGGAGTAAGTAGATGATTAAATTCCCAGCTATGCTTAGAGCTTATACTGGTTCACAGCACAACAGCACTTTAGCTTAAAATAAATTAATATTTACTTCATCACCAGTATATTATATGTTTTTTAAGGAACAGTCTGCAGAGGTGCACAGGAGCTATAGCCTGGTTTAAGCTGCTATTAATCATTGTTTGGTCTTGAGGGTGAGAAGGCACATAATCTATATGGTGCAAACATCTCTGCAGTTCAAAGCTACAGAGAAACCAGCCCGTGTTAATCTTGTGTGTGGGGGCGAAAATGCTCCCCCAGTGCATTTTTGTCACAGCCTTTGAAGGTGATGAAGAAACCGATAATGCTCGTGTTCAGGCATGAAGTGTCACAACATAGTTAATTTTCTGCTTCTTTGCTCCCTGGGGCCTCGTGAAGGGTTTCACTCACCGCGCGCCACAAACTGTAACAGCAGCTGTTAAATAATAACTTAAAGGTTCAGGGGAGGCTGCAAACATTTTTTTACCACCTCATCCTGGTTGCAGAGCACCAACTCAGTTTGATGATTTTTCGTTCATCAATGGCAGTAATTTGGGGGAAATTGTTGTGACTGCTGGGACCTCTGGCTTTGACAAAACTTCACTTGTGATATTTTATATTTAAGAGCATATAGGTAAACATTGATTAACTTTATGCCTATGTAGTAACTACAGTGGCATAAAGTTGATGAGCTCACCAAGATGTGGGAAAGAGTTGTTGAAGCCAGGTTAAGAAGAGAGGTGAAAGTCAGTGAGCAGCAGTATGGTTTCATACCAAGGAAGAGCACTACAGATGCAATGTTTGCTTTAAGAGTGTTGATGGAGAAGTATAGAGAAGGTCAGGAGTTGCACTGTGTCTTTGTGGATCTAGAGAAAGCATACTGTATGATAGGGTGCCAAGAGAGGAAGTATGGTACTGTATGATGA
This sequence comes from Pholidichthys leucotaenia, assembly GCA_020510985.1. Classification (NCBI taxonomy): domain Eukaryota; kingdom Metazoa; phylum Chordata; class Actinopteri; order Cichliformes; family Pholidichthyidae; genus Pholidichthys; species Pholidichthys leucotaenia. The sequence goes on from CM035844.1 coordinate 336,152,590, forward strand.
AGTCAGGGGTGGCAGAGAAGTATGTGAGGGTGGTGCAGGGCATGTATGAGGACAGGGAGTCGGTCCCCAATAAATGGCACAAACTCCTCATTTTATTTAAAGGGGTCATTGACTGAAAAATGGTGGTGTTTGTAGGTTTTATCTGTCTGAAATGAGTCTACTGGTCACCTAATTTTCCCAAAATTTTCAAAACAATCAATTCTCTTTAAAAAAAACACACAGCCTTTATCTGGTTTTTCTCTCCCAGAAATGCCAGACATGTTTTTGACTTTTCTGTGAAACTCTTATACATCATGTCTAGAAAAAGCCAACCCACCACCATCCTTGAGACCAACCCACTGCTCTGTTATTGGCCCACCTGTAGATGGAAGTGGTGATAAAGGTAGCCTATTAGCCCCCAAGCTAACACTGGTAATGGGAAGCTTGAACCAAGCGCGACTTATAATGTTATTTTCTTCAGATCTTAGTCGCCCTAATAACCATCCCTGTTACCACCTGGTTCATCGGTCCACGGCCCACAATGTGCCTTCCATCGCTCCGGCCCGTCTCCCATTGGTTTTGCCACGGTTCCGCGATGGGGCGCCGGCATGCTGGTCATAGGGAGCTGAGAGCCAGCAGCTCTAGGCAGTATCCTTGGGAATGCTGTCTGGAGCTGCTGGCTCAGCTCCTCCACCGTCCTCCAAGCATACTCTTACGGGTAGCATGGGGAAGCTGCTTTGTGATGGGGCAGATCCCCTGGCTGGCCGTAGGAGAGGAGCGGAGTACGGTTGAGCAAGACATTGCCCTTTGAGATTCTGTGGCTCGGCCAGTGGCCTCAGGATGCAGCGATCAGTAGATCGCCCAGCGCTGGCAATTTGTTGTGGCATCTCGGTGGGGTTGTTGGGGGGTGGGCTGGGTTGACGCGAGATGCACAAATAACTGCGGATTGGTGAACCAGCGCTGCTCATCCAAGCTAGAACATACTCAGCTAATGGCTAACTGACGTAAGAGGGAGGGTGGAGTTGAGCAGCTGAAGGTTGTTTCTTCAAGTGACAGGCTTTTAATCAGAGCATTTCAAGAAAGCCAAGAAAAATCCATCCATCCATCCATCCATCTTCTACCGCTTTTCCGGAGGTCCGGGTCGCGGAGGCAGCAGCCCAAGCAGAGAAGCCCAGACCTCCCTCTCCCCAGCCACCTGCTCCAGCTCTTCAGAGGGGACACCAAGGCGTTCCCAGACTAGCTGGGAGACATAGTCTCTCCACCGAGTCCTGGGTCTGCCCCGGGGTCTCCTCCCAGTGGGACGTGCCTGAAACACCTCAAGTGGGAGACGTCCAGGAGGCATCCTAATCAGATGCCCATACCACCTCAACTGACTCCTTTCAATGTGGAGGAGCAGCGGTTCCACTCTGAGCCTCTCCCGGATGACTGAGCTCCTCACCCTATCTCTGAGGGTGAGTCCAGCAATCCTACGGAGAAAGCTCATTTCAGCCGCTTGTATCCGCGATCTCGTTCTTTCGGTCATTACCCAAAGCTCGTGACCATAGGTGAGAGTAGGAACGTAGATTGACTGGTAAATCGACAGCTTTGCCTTAGAACTAAGCTCCCTCTTCACCACAACAGACCGGTACAATGTCCGCATCACTGCAGATGCTGCTCCAATCCGTCTGTCGATCTCTCGCTCCATTTTCCCCTCACTCGTGAACAAGACCCCAAGATACTTAAACTCCTCCACTTGGGGCAGGAGCCTGTCCCCAACCCGGAGAGGACAATCCACCTTTTTCCGGCTGAGGACCATGGACTCGGACTTGGAGGTGCTGATTCTCATCCCAGCCGCTTCACACTCAGCGGCAAACCGTCCCAGCAAGAGCTGTAGGTCATTGCTGGATGAAGCCAACAGGACAACATCATCTGCAAACAACAGAGATGAGATCCTGTGGTTACCAAGCATGACACCCTCCATTCCCTGGCTGCGCCTAGAAATCCTGTCCATAAAAATTATGAACAGGACCGGTGACAAAGGGCAGCCCTGGCGGAGTCCAACTCTCACTGGGAATGACTCCGACCGAGTGTTGGCAATACGAACTAAACTCTCACAACGGTCGTACAGAGACCGAATAGCTCGTAACAACAAGCCCGATGCCAAGAAAAATAAAAAAGCAAATTTGCTTCAATAATTAAAAAAAGAAAATGTGAGCAAAATATGTCACAAACACTTCATTAAGACATGAGTGAGCTGTTAAAATGTGCAAAAAGTGCAGTCAATGACCCCTTTAAGTTTTGGTGTTCAAATTCATTTTGCTGGAGTATATATCACTGTCATACTATGTGGACATGTGGCCCGTAGATAACATTCAGTGCATGTGTGTGAAGCACAGCTATGTGGCAGACAACGGCACACCCAACCTGCACATTGCAAAACCACAGCCAGACCAAAAAACATTGAACAGCCGAAGACAGCAAATAGGAATGCTTCTATTTTTCATTACATGTCTAGTATTTATATGTGAGAAACTTTTGACTCAAAGACTGTGTTACTTGTGGGAATAGAAGAAAAAAAGAGAAGTTGAGCCCCCTGAATTGATTCTGAATCCAATTGTGAGGTGCCTAAAGAGGTAGTGAAGGCAGGTCAGTTTAAATACCTGGGGTCAACCATCCAAAGCAATGGGCAGTGCACAAGAGAGTTGAAGAAAAGAGTGCAGACACGGTAGAGCAGGTGTAGATGAATGTCAGGGGTTGATTTGTGATGGAAGAATAGCAGCTAGAGTGAAAGGAAAAATTTGCAAGACAATATACACAGGATTATTTTTGTGCATTGAATTGAAATAGAAATGTATGGACGCCTTTTCATTTCATATTATATAACTCAGCTATGAAGGCCTTGAAGTTGAAATAAAGTTTTTAATGTTAAATATAGTCTAGACATGAGAATAAAGTCATTTTTTTAATTAAAAAGTTTTAATTAAAAGAATACCTTGGGATTTTTTTGTCTTTCTTCTTTGTTCAAGGAGCACTTTGAACAAAACGGTTAATAAATGCAAATAATTTAATTAATTTAACTGATTCTTTGATCTGGAACTCTCTTGGTTCCTGAGGTTTTTTGTTGCCTTTATTGAGAAAACTCAGTTGCAGTCCTTCTTTTCAATTAAAAAATTCACTGTTGTTCCTTCCAACTCCCACAGAAAACAACCTTGCCTGTCCAGATTAGACTTAGTGGATAGCAAGTAAATGAACAGATTTTTAGAAAATATCCAAACTTTTTAAATGTTCAAATTTGTGACACATTTGTACACATTTTTGTCTTTAATGGAAACCAGGATGTTACGACCCGAGCGCTGGGTTCTATCCGCGCTCGGGCCACGCGCAGTTCGCTGCCGGCCTTGACAGCTGTGGGTTGTATTCTGGCATCACCAGGCTCTTATTGTGAAGGCGCTCGGTGGGGCTTCTGCCTGTCAAGGTTGGTCAGCTGTCTGTCATCACTGCTCGTTAGTGTTCGCCTTTATAAGGCAGGCACTGACGGCAGTTAGATTGCGGGAGCATAAGTCTACCAAAGTCAACTTAAGTCGACCTTAAGTCAACCGAAGTCAACCTACCCTCGTGATACCCTGTAAGACCTTCATTTCAGGTTCGTCTTTATTCTTGTCTTGTCGTAGTTTAGCTCGTAGTGGCTGGGGTTAGCCCTACGAGCCCTTATATCTCTTAGTGTGTGTTTTTGCCCTTAGCGGCTCACAGCCTTGTATCCTATCCTGTCTTGTCTTGGAAATAAAACATCATTGCAAAACTCACCAGTGACTCTTGGCGTCTTATGGTGATCCGCGAGGATCGCCGAACATGACAAAGGATGACGTTTGAATGGTTTTAAATCAGGTCCATTTCTGGCTATAAAGTATGCAGATTCCCCCTCAGCCACTAGGGGGCACACAAACTACAATTTAACCCTCACCATTTTTGTGTCATGAATTACCCTTCGGGGCAGAGAGGAGAGATCCACGCGCTGGACTGCAATTTGTGATATTTATTAACAAAAACACAAAGTCCCAAACAGTGCACCAACAGAAAATCCAAACTGATATACAAAGCAAACTTACAAACATAGCACACCAGAACAGGGCCAGGGTTCTGGTGGAGACGATAGCTAAGACTCCGGCAACAAAGGAGGAAAATAACATCCCTTAAATAAGGCCAGAAACAAATGAAACAAGTGATAACAGGTGTAGGTCACATGAGTGGGCAGGAGGTAACCATGATTACAACTGGGATCAGCTGGGCGCAATGAGAGGGAGAAAACGGGACTGGCAGCTAACAGGAGCACCGCCCACAACAGAGCAAAAAACCTGGAAGTGCCACTGACAGCTGCAGCCCCGAGAGGAGAGACAACACAACATGATATGAATATAATGAGATGACAACTAAAAACCAGTGAACCCAAATATGTAAATACAAAAACTACAATGAACGTAAACAGGAAAATAAATCATACAATCAATCATGTGAAAACCAACCAAAAGATAAAATAACAGGAATTACAACTCAAAACTACAACACTATACAAATATGAAAAAAGGCAAAGGGACTGAGCCCAACGGAATCCTCCCGTGCTCAGATCATGACATTTTGGGGGAGAATTAAAATTACTTTCAAATTTTTTCTTGTAAAATTGAAGCTTTTTTCTCATAGGTCTGAAACTTTTTTCTTGTAAATTTTGATTTTTTTTTCCTCATAAATCTGGACCTTTTTTCTCAGGAATTCATAACTTTTTTGTAAATTTGTAATTTTTTTGCTCATAAATTGTGACTTCATGTAAATTCACTACTTTTTTCATCACAATTTTTTTCTTTTTTCACATAAATTTGAAACATACTTTCATCAATATGATACTGTTTTTTCCTAAATTTGCTTTTCTTGGAAATTTGTGATTATTTTTCTTACAAATTTGCTACTTTTTTCTCATAAATGTGCAACTTTTTCTTGTAAATTTTCCTTTTTTTTGGTAATTTTTCCCTTTTTTTCCTGTAAATTTGCTACTTTTTTCTCATAACTGAAAGTTTTTGTCTTGCAAATGTGGAAATTTTTTCTCAGCAATTCATGACTTTATTTGTAAATTTGAATCTTTTTTTCTCATGACGTTATGGCGTTTTAAAAACAAATTTGCTACTTTTTTCCATCACAAATTTGCTTATCTTTGCTAATAAATATTCATTATTTTTTTAACCTAAATTTTTTTTTCTTGTAAATTGGTATGTTTTGTCTTGTAATTTTGCAACTTCTTTCTCATGAATTTAAACTTTTTTTGTAAATTTGCATCATCTTGTGCTCATAAATTTGTGACCTTTATTTTAATAAATTTGTGAAATTAGCTACTTTTTCCCATTGCATTTTATTTTCTTTTTTCCACATAAATTTGATTTTTTTTAAACTGACGAATTTACAATTTTTTCTCATAAATTTGCAACTTTTTTGTAAATTTGCCTTTTTGGTGGTAAATTTGCCATTTTGTTCTTGTAATAATAATAATAATAATAATGATACATCAGTCTTATACTGTATAGCGCTTTTCTAAATACTCAAAGACGCTTTACAAAGCAGCATAGGGACAAACATATAGAGGACGAGTAAACAGACAAGGTAGGTACACATAGGTAGAAGAGGCAGTCAGTTTTTGTAGGTAGATTTGAAAAGATGGGTTTTGAGTTCACTTTTAAAAGAAGCAAGTGTGTTGGCAGACCGGATGTGAAGGGGCAAGGAATTCCAGAGGGTTGGTGCGGCAATGGCGAATGATCTATCACCCAGGGTGCGGAATTTTGTCTTGGTGATGGGGGTAAGAAGGTGAGCGTCAGCAGAGCGGAGGAGACGAGTGGGAGAATGACGAGACAGAAGGTCCGTTAGGTATGAGGGGGCGGGGTTATGAAGAGCTTTATAGGTGATGAGGAGGATCTTGAAGTTGATGCGCTGTTGAATGGGGAGCCAGTGGAGCTGACGGAGGAGAGGAGTGATGTGGTCTCTGGAGCGGGAGTGAGTAAGTAGGCGGGCGGCTGAGTTTTGGACATACTGTAGTTTTTGGAGGATGGTGGAAGGAAGTCCATACAGAATGCTGTTACAGTAATCAAGTCTGGAGGTGATGAAGGCATGGATGAGTATTTCAGCAGCAGAGGGTGAGAGGGTTGGACGGAGGCGTGCAATATTACGAAGATGAAAAAATGCTGTTTTGGTGATATGGTTGATGTGAGATTTGAAGGAGAGGGTGGGGTCCATGATAATGCCGAGGTTTCTGGCCAGGGGGGAGGGGGTGACTGAGTGACCGTCGATTTGGAATGAAAAGTTCTGGGAAGAGGGTAAAAGAGATTTTGGTCCAAAAATGATGATTTCTGTTTTATTGCTGTTTAGCTTGAGAAAGTTGTTAGTCATCCAGGTTTTTATGTCTGTAAGGCAGTTGGTGATGGTGGAGAGAATGGCGGGGTTGATGGATTTAGAGGAGATGTACAGCTGGGTGTCGTCGGCGTAGCAGTGAAAGTGAAGACCATGTTGACGGATGATGTGACCAAGCGGAAGCATGTAGAGAGTGAAAAGGGTTGGACCGAGCACAGAGCCTTGAGGGACACCGTGTGAGACGGGGGTGGTGCGTGATTTATGATTGTTGATGGAGATGTACTGGAATCTCTCAGACAGGTAGGAGGTGAACCAAGAGAGGGCGGAGTCAGTGATGCCAATAGAAAGCAGACGACGGAGCAGGATGGAATGATTGATGGTATCGAAAGCAGCGCTGAGATCGAGAAGGAGAAGAATGGTGAGGGAGCCAGAGTCAGAGGCGAGCAGGAGGTCATTGGTGACCCTGAGGAGGGTGGTTTCAGTGCTGTGGTGAGAACGGAATCCAGATTGGAATGTTTCATAGAGTTTGTTGGAGAGGAGGTGTTTCTTGAGTTGGGTGGCAACAGCTTTTTCCAATATTTTAGCCAGAAATGGGAGGTTGGAGATAGGTCTGAAATTGTTGGGGTCGTCAGAGTCCAGGCCAGGTTTCTTAAGGAGGGGGGTGATGGCAGCAATCTTAAGTGATGGGGGGACAATGCCAGTGGTCAGGGAGGAGTTGATGGTGTCGATGATAAGGGGGGCAAGAGGGGTGAGACAGGCTTTGATAAGGGGGGAGGGGATGGGGTCCAGGGGGCATGTAGATGATTTCATGCTGGGGAGTATTTTGGAAAGTTCATCAGTGGTTATGGGTGAGAAAAGGGAGAGCTGTTTATCTATGGGTGGAGAAAAAGTGGGTTCTGGGTCAGGGGTGATGGCTGGGGAGCCATCTTGTAGCTTTGTGACTTTTTCTCATAAAATAAAGTAGCTACTTTTTTCATCACAAATTTGCTTATTTTTGCTCCTAAATGTTTATTGTTTTTTGACATAAATTTGTAATTCTTTTTCTTCCTCTAAACTGGCACATTTTGTCTTTGCAACTTTTTTCTCATAACTCTAAAACTTTTTTGTAAATTTGCATAATTTTTTGCTCAACCCAGCCACAGGGGGTGCACAAGGCAGTGTACTCCTCGTGCCGGTCCCAAGCCCAGGTTAATGGGGAGGATTGTGTCAGAAAGGGCATCCGAAGTAAAACCTTTCCCAAATCAAACATACGGATCATGACAAATGAGACTTTCATACCGGATCAGTCGAGGCCCAGGTTAACAACGACCACCACTGGTGCTGTTAACCGACAGAGTGCCGGTGGAAATTGTGCTACTTTTGGTCGTAGATTAAGGAGGAGGAGAGGGGGAAGGCGTGTTAGGAGGGAGAGAGAGAATAGGAAAGGTAGAAGTGTGGAGGTGAGAGTAGGGACATTAAATGCAGGGACTATGACTGGTAAAGGCAGAGAGTTAGCTGATATGATGGAGAGAAGAAAGGTAGATATACTGTGTGTTCAAGAAACCAGATACAGCATTCCAGGAAAAGAACCTCATACAAACTGTGAAGCATGAAGGTGGAAGTGTCATGGTTTGGGGATGCTTTGCTGCAGCAGGACCTGGCTCACTGTCATAGAACCCACCATGAATTCTGCCGTGTATCAGCGGGTGCTTGAGGACCACATGAGAGGATCTGTAAAAAAATTAAAGCTGAAGCGGAAATGGACCCTGCAACATGACAATGACCCAAAACATACCAGTAAATCCACCAAGGACTGGCTAATAACTAAGAAATGGAGAGTTCTGGAATGGCTGAGTCAAAGCCCAAATCTTAATCCTATTGAGATGCTGTGGGGTGACTTGAAATGGGCTGTACATGCAAGAAACCCTTCAAACATCTCACAGCTAAAAGAATTCTGTGTTGAGGAGTGGGGTAAACTTTCCTCAGACCAACGTCAGAGACTGGTAGCTGGCTACAAGAAGTGTCTCACTGAAGTTATTTCAGCCAAAGGGGTAACACTAGCTATTAGGCGGTAGGGTGTCCTAACTTTTTCCTCAGAATACGCATTTTTGTTGCTATCTTTTGTTTAATGAGTAAAACAAGTTTAATTTTTATTTACCTGCAATTAAATCACTTTCTTTTCCAGAGATAAATAAAAACAAGATTAGACATCAATATGCGAACATTTCTTAATAAAGAACTGAATATTTAATGGGGTGTCCTAAGTTTTTCACATGACTGTAGGTATACAACATAGACGTTTTAAAGGGTTTGAACTCTTCCATACTGTATGACAAAAATACACATCACCCAAACACAATTTTGCACCGGGCCCCCAAAAAGCGAGAAACAGGCCTCTTTAACATCCTCTTGACAGTCTGTTTTCTGAGGAATAAGCAGTGTCTATTCTCCTTTTATTAACCTCTCCAATCATAGCCATCACCTATGGGCATTTTCAAGTGTTTGAGGATGATGAAAACGGCAACCAAAAACAAATTGGTATCATCGAAATATTGCTGCTTTTAGAGTATCAGAGCACAAAGGAAATGACAAAGCGGTTTTATAATCACAGTATTTAGCATTGTATTATCTTAGCTCAGCATTAGATGTTTTACTCCCTTCTTTGCTATAATTATCTGGCTTACTCATCTCTTCTGGTGGGCTCTGACTTTATTGTTTGTAATAATTACAGAGAGTTTTAAGCTGGAACAAAGTGCTTCAGATGTTACTTTATAAAACTTAGCCTGGAAGTTTTTTTTGTTGTTTTTTTTTATGTGCTAATAACAGGCAATCCTCTGCTGCTAACTATGCCATAGTTTGTGGAAGCCATATTCATCACTGCACCACATTAATCATTCTCGCATACAGGAAATAAATCAGCTCACCATGTGCAACCCAGCAGCTGCAGTCTCAAATTTGTAATCTGCTTCGTGTTATTTCCCCAGCTCCATGTATTCTAATTTTTTCAGAGGCTTCCATTTAAAAAAAAAAAAGATCTGTCCCTGGCAGGTTCACAGTCCCGTCTGGCATTCCAGCTGCATGCCTCTGCGACGCCGTCAAGAACAAATCCCTGAGCTGTTTACTAGTGAAGATGGACACCACAGATATCAAAGTGTTTTAGATGATTGATAAGATTATTGCCCGTGCTCTGGAGAGTGAAGCTGTGGCTGTCAATTGAGCGCGTTCCGGTGCCAGGGAAAATTTGTGAGTGGTTATTGACATTTTTTAGGAAGTTAAATGAAAGGCCCTCAAGTATGCCGTGGCGGAAAATTGACATGCTGAGGAAACATCACTTGGAAGGTGAGCGCCATCTTCACATCGTTCTCCGTTGGGGTGTTTGGTGATCTTACATTAATGTCACTGTTTGTGCCTGGTAGCCTTAGGCAGGGACTGGAAGCATGTTCTCGGCTTGGTTATTGTTTTTTTTTGGGGGGGGCAGTATTACATCCGTAATAGGAGCCAAGGACGAGGCAAAGTGTAGGACTGAACACATGTTTATTATTAGGCACTTCTAACAATACAAGTGCATCCGCCAGGCAGAGGTGCCCAAGAGATCGCCACTCATGCCCGCTGCCCTCTTATACCCACGGGTAGTGGCGGAACCGGAAGGTGAAGCCACCACCCGTACCACACAAACAAGAGCCCCAAACTCCAACACAACATTCTTTCCCCCTTCATAAAAAACAAAACCACACACACAGTTCAAACCCACCCAAATTTGGAACCTGAAACACGCACTAAAACAAAACACAACACAACTGACCTAACACAGTCATTCCAAAATAACTAAATTAGGGGAGGATGGGTAGACTGCCACCTCACCCCACACGGCGAAGTGGATTATTCTGCTGCTTATGCTCTACACCAAATAATAAGATAAGATAAGATAAGCCTTTATTAGTCCCACAACGGGGAAATTCCAGGATTGCAACAGCACAGGGATAGCAACACTCAGAGCAACAATCAGAAGGCAAGAAAAAAAACAAGCAAGCAAGAGCAGCTAATATACATATGTACATATTACTATAAAATATATATATACACACACACAGACACACAGTGCAGAGCATTGTAGCTGGATGGAATAAATATATGAATATATAAACACACAGTGCAGAGCATTGTAGCTAGATGGAATAAATATGTAAATATATAAACACCCACAGTACGGAGCATTGCAGCTAGGTGGAATAAATATGTAAGTATATAAACACACACAGTGCGGAGCATTGTAGCTAGATGGAATAAATATGTAAATATATAAACACACACAGTGCAGAGCATTGTTGCTAGATGGGATGAAACAGCATAACCCTCTACTTAGTTATCCTACATGGTATGATTATGTGCCCATACATATTCTCACCCTCCATAGCGACCGGTATTTTCCTAGTTGTATGCCGGAGGGGACCATTGTGTAAGTCTATTGCATCTTTTGCATTTAAAAACTATTAGTTTGTTACGTCTTTTTGCTATCTCTGCGAGCAGCCCTGCTTAGGTTGTACAGTCTGACAGCCGTTGGTAGGAAGGACCTACGAAACCTCTCGGTTGTGCACCTGGGATGATGTAGTCTGCTGCTAAATGAGCTCCTCAGTGCATTCAGTACGTCCTGCATAGGGTGGAACTCGGACTCCAGCAGAGATGACAGTTTAGCCACCGTCCTTCTCTCTCCTATCTCCTCCACCGGATCAAGGCGCTGCCCCAGGACAGAGCTAGCTTTCTTAATCAGTTTGTTCAGTCTCTTCCTATCGGCTGCTGTAATGCCACTGCCCCAGCAGACCACTCCAAAAGTGATGGCTGATGCCACCACCGTGTCATAGAATGTCTTCAGCAGCGCCCCTTGTACACCAAAAGACCTGAGTCTCCTCAGCAGGAACAGCCTGCGCTGTCCCTTCTTGTAGAGTGCGTCAGTATTGTGTGACCAGTCTAGTTTATTGTTCAGATGAACACCCAGGTACTTATAGGATGTCACCATCTCGATGTCTGTTCCCTGTATATTTACTGGTGCTGTGAGGGGCTGCCCATGCCTGCGGCAGTCCACCACCAGCTCCTTAGTTTTCCTTACGTTGATCTGGAGGCAGTTCCGATGGCACCAGTCTACGAAGTCCTGGATAAGCCCTCTGTACTCAGCTTCATCTCCATTGGAGATGAGGCCAACGATCGCAGAGTCATCAGAGAACTTCTGTAGATGGCAGTGTGTTGTGTTGTGTGAGAAGTCCGCAGTATAAAGAGTGAACAGGAAGGGAGCCAGCACCGTTTCCTGGGGGGGCCCCCGTGCTACTGATGATCGTGTCGGACACACAGTCCCGGGTTCTCACAAACTGAGGCCGGTTCGTGAGGTAGTCCAGGATCCATGATGACAGGTGCTGGTCCACCCCTGCGCGCAGCAGCTTGTCCTTCAGGATCATCGGTTGGATGGTGTTGAAAGCACTGGCGAAGTCAAAGAACATGATCCTCACCATATTCCCGGGCTTCTCCAGGTGGAACAGAGAACGGTGAAGGAGGAAGATCACCGCATCCTCCACCCCAATGCCATGCTGGTAGGCGAACTGGAGTGGATCCATCGCTGGTTCCACCAGGGGGCGGAGGTGAGCAAGGAGCAGTCTCTCCAGGGTCTTCATCAAGTGGGACGTCAAGGCCACCGGTCTGTAGCTGTTCAGGTCTTTGGGGTGGGAAGTTTTTGGTACAGGTACCACACAAGATGTTTTCCACAGCTGTGGTACCCTCCCCAGCTTCAGGCTCAGGTTGAAGATGTACGTCACAATCCCACACAGCTGGTCTGCACAGGACTTGAGGAGCTTTGCGCTGATGCCGTCCGGTCCCGACGCCTTCCTCGCCTTGATCTTCCTCAGCTCCGTCCTCACCTGGGTCCTGGTCAGGGTCAGGATGGGGGGCTGTGTGTTGGGGGTGGGGGGGTGTTGGTGGAGTGGGGAGTGGGCAGCAGGACTTGATTTCTTTAGAGGCAGCAGTGGTTGTTGTGCAGTCAGGGGGGAGGGCGGTTGGTCAAACCTATTGAAAAACAGATTCAGGTTGTTCGCCCACTCCCTGCCCCCCGTGGCCTGGGGGGAGGTATTCTGGAGCCCAGAGATGGTTTTGAGGTTTCTCCAGACCCCGCTGATGTCACTCTGTTGCAACTTGTCCTCCATCTTCTTCCTGAAGCTGTCCTTGCCTTCAGCTCCCTCTGTACGGACTTCAACATCTCCCTGTTCCCCGACCTGAAGATCCTCTTCTTCTCTCTCAGAAGTGTTTTAATCTCAGGGTTGATCCAGGGTTTGTTGTTTGAGCAACACCGTATGGTCTTGGTGGGAACGGATTTGTCCACACAGAAGCTGAGGTAGCCCGTGAAGGTGTGAATGAGGCCATCGATGTCCTCACCATGTGGATCGCAGAGCTGCTTCCAGGCGGTGGCTTCAAAACAGCCCTTTAGAGTGTCCATTGTCTCCTCAGACCATAACTCCACTGTGCGCATGGCCGGACGTTGTCTGTGCACTAGGGGTTTGTACACCGGCCGGAGATGAACCAAGTTGTGATCCGATCTCCCGAGTGGGGGGAGTTGTGATGAGGTGTACGCCTCCTTAGTGTTTGCGTAGAATAAGTCCAGTGTTTTATTGTCTCTGGTGTGGCATGTGACATACTGGGTGAACGTGGGTAGAATGGGAGACAGTGAAACATGGTTGAAATCGCCTGAGATGAGGAGAAGAGCATCTGGGTGTTCTGTCTGCAGCCTGCTGGTTACTGAATGGATGACGTCACGCGCTGTCCCAGCGTTCGCCGTCGGATTTGCATAAACAACAATGCAGATCACGTGTGAGTGTTCTCTCGGGAGATATGTAGGCCTCATGCTAACAGCTAGCAACTCAATGTCTTTGCTGCAGTGTCGTTGTTTAACAGTGATATGTCCCGGTCTGCACCAGTTGTTGTTAACATACATTATCACTCCACCGCCCCTAGCTTTGCCACTGTCTGGTGTTCGGTCAGCCCGTATCATGTGGAAACCCTCCAGCTCAATGTTAGCATCTGCTGCTAGTTCAGTTAGCCACGTCTCAGTAAACAAAAGGAGAGAGCACTCGCGATATGTGCTATCATAACGGCAGATAGCCGCTAGCTCATCTGCCTTTCCCAGTATAGAGCGTACATTTCCCATGACAACAGATGGAAGGGAGGGCCTGTACCTTATATTTTTTGTCCTCCGCCTTACTCCAGCCCGGCAGCCGCGGCGTTTTCGCCTCAGTTCTCTCGGTATGTCGAGTTTTTCCAATGGGACCGGGTGGCGGTTGAATGCTAGCAGCTCTTCCCTGCTGTATCGTATCCTGCTATAAACAGTGGCTCCGTCCACCGGCTCAGGAGACATTTGGGACGATCTGTGTGTCCGTGATATAAATGGAGTGAAAAAAAAAAAAGGACGATATAACATAATATAACATAAAATAATATAACATAAAACACTGCCATGTACTAACCTAAACACAACATGAAATTAAGCCCCATGAGCATGAATAGGTATGTACGTCATAACATCATAGAACATCACAACCAATTCACACTAACCACAGGAATACATACATGCCCCCCCTCTCTTGGACTGTCCTCCCATCAGTCCACCCCAGGAGGGGAATGACCTCCCGGATTGCCTCTGGCTGACCCGACCCCAGTGTGCCTCCTTTTCGCCACCACCGGGGATGCTTCATGGTCAGGCCCAATCCCACCAATCATCTCCCAGACATGCCACAGCTCATTCGGGTGCCTCCATGAGCCATCCGACAACTGGAGGTAGGCATCCTTCTGAGTGGCTACCACCTGCAGCCGCCCCTGATGATCGTCCATTCGACGCTTGGCCCGAATTCTCCTTGACCGAGCCTCCTCCCGGGTCCGGACCACATCCGCGACCACCAGAGGGGCCCTACTCGGCTTACAGTGTCTCTGTTTGGCACATCGTTTTACCGTGCCAGCCGGTCCTGCCCCGACTGCTTTTGTCTCTGCTGCCACTCACGCTGCTGTGACCCCCTGTTCACCGGTCCCTTAAAGCTGAAATCTGGGAACATATGGGACCAGCCCCTTGGCGCCACTTGCCATCACAGGCATCCCACTGTGTGGCCCAGTCCCCTCGTCTAGGGCCACTTGAGCTCTGGCACCAGAATCCTCCTAAGATGGCCCTGGATGGTATTGGCCCTGCTCATTTTCCAGATTACTAGGCAAAGTTTCATCCCACACAGCTCCGTCTTCCGTTCGCAGGACCGGCCAGTCCCACAAACCACATCCCGACCATTCCTGTCCAGTATTGCTTTTAATGGCAAAGCCCAAACCATGAAACAAATCACATCCCATTATATTCTTGCCACGGGCAGTCACAATGAACTTCAGGTTACACACCTCCGCCGACTTGTACTGAGCTGTCAGTCTCAGTGATCCCACCGTGGTCAGTCTTCCTCCGCCATAACCGCAAAGCAGTGCCAAATCACCTCCAAGCCTATAATGTGGGGAAAAAAGTCCTCACAGTCATCCAATTCAACACGGAGCTGACTGCTCCCGTGTCAGTCAGTAATGGCATCATCACCCCGTCCATCTCCACCATACAGTAGGAGTGTCCGTCGGTACTTGGGGACACTGTGTAGACAACCGTGGGAGCGGGCGAGTCCTCTTTACGTCTCGGACTCCCACGCTCGAACTTGTAACATGCCCCGGTGAAATGATGCAAGAGTCAGCACTTGCCGCAGCGCTTCCCTCTTGCCGAACACTCCCTGGCCTTATAGCGGTGCTTCGTGGACCCGCAACCCATGCACATGAGCGTTCCCGGGGCAGACCTCATTTTTATAGCATTGGCGTGTTCCTCCTCATCTTCCACACTATTGTCACTGTCCGGGTCCACTGCCTGCACCATCGACTGTGATTCAATATGGCGATGTAGCATACTCCCACTTAGCTCCCATGATAGCTTCAATGCCGCCTCCAATTGTTGAGCCAAATCGATAGCCATAGAAAGCATCAGTTTGCCTGAGAACGTGAGCAGTTTCGACCTGACAGCAAGGCAGATAGTATGTTCCGTCAACTGATCACGAATCATCTCCTCCTCCAACGGTCCAAACCGGCAGTCGCTGTCCAGTAGCCTCAGGTCTGCCATGAACCATACCTGCTTTTATCCTCGTTGCCAAATGTTATGCCTGTAATAGGGAGCCAAGGACAAGGCAAAGTGTAAGAATGAACACACGTTTATTATTAGGCATTTCTCACAATACAAGCGCATCCGACGGGCAGAGAGGTGGCCAAGACACCGCCCCTCGTGCCCGCTGCCATCTTATACCCACGGGTAGTGGCGGAACCGGAAAGACGGAGCCACCACCCGTACCACACAAACAACAGCCCCAAACTCCAACACAACAGGCAGGTTCTTAGATAATGTTTGGCATATACCTGTAGGTCCATTGCAGTTTAAGTGCATGTTAATTAGGAGTAACAAATCTTTGCAAAATATTTGAAACAGTCTCAGAACATTATGATAATTAAAGGTCCCATTTAATGCCATTTCCAAAAGGCCAAAACCATTCCTCTGTTGAGGATAAGCTCATTAAACAGCTCCTGTTCTGCTTTTTGGGGGGTTTCTCCCTTATTTGAGTGGATTTTTTTTGAGTTTTGTGACATTATATCGTGTGCAAAGTAAAACAGCCCAAAGTCCTCCTGCACAGGAGTTCTTCTATCTCACAGAAACTAGGACTGCAACTACAGTTGCAATCAAAATTGTTCCACCCCACTGCAAATTTGGTTTATTGGCAAAATGTATAAACTAGCAGCTGTTTGCAATAAACAAATCAAACAAGAATAACTTAAAAAGCTCAACAGAACTAATATTGCAAGTGGTTTCTCCAAATTCAATACAAAATGGCACTGTTAATGACTACTACAGTCTCAAAATTATTCAACCTGTTATGAATCACCCCTTCGGGGCAGAGAGGAAGGACCCAAGCACTGAACTGCAGTTTGTGGTGTTTAAGAAGACACCAAGTCCAAAAAGTGCACGAACATAAACTTACAGCAAGGTGAAGGTGAGATGAATACAGGAATACCCATTGGAACAGAGGATGGGTTCCAACGGGGATGAACAAGTTATTGGGATGAGGATGTTGGTGTTAGAACAGGACCAGGGTCTAACGGAGAAAGTAGCCACAATGATGATGAAACTCTGACAAGGGGTGAATGAAAAAGCCACTTTTAAATAAGGCAGGAATACAATCATAACAAATTATACCAGGTGTGAATCACATGAGCGGGCAGGAGGTGACAGTGATTACAAACTGGGGTCAGCTGTGAGTAATGAGAGGGAGGAAGATGGGACTGACAGCTGACAGGAGCACCGCCCACAACAGAGCAAAAACCCAGAAGTGCCACTGACAGCTGTACGTGGCAGTAATGCACCTGTAAGCTGGTTGCCAACTGCCAATCAAATCTAAAAGAAGAGGAAGAAGAAGCTGTAGCCAGAGAGAGAGAGAGAGAGAGAGAGAGAGAGAGAGAGAGAGAGAGAGAGAGAGAGAGAGAG
This sequence comes from Pholidichthys leucotaenia, assembly GCA_020510985.1. Lineage (NCBI taxonomy): Eukaryota > Metazoa > Chordata > Actinopteri > Cichliformes > Pholidichthyidae > Pholidichthys > Pholidichthys leucotaenia. The sequence continues at coordinate 336,169,478 of CM035844.1, forward strand.
ACTGACTGTGAAAAAGCCTTTATTGCACACTTCAAAAAAAAGTAAGAGAGAGAGAGAGAGAGAGAGAGAGAGAGAGAGAGACTTTTAAAATAAGCTTTTATTGCACACTTCAAAAAAATGTAAGCACACCAACATCATTCCTCCAAGTGTGTCACCTTGGAAAAAGTGCAAACTGAAATGTCCCCCCCCCCCCCACACACAACACAGAGCAGTCCCTGCAGTCCACCTATTCAAAGATCCAGTTCTGTGACAGTCAATTACTGTCAATTAAATGTCATATACAAGTCTGTTCAAACAATATCCCAAAAATGTGTAAAACAGGCAGAGGAACGACCGCCATTCATTCCTCCTGTCGGGCGCGCTTGACCGGCGTTCCCCCTGCTGCTTTACGCAGGGCTGTCAGGTGTTTCTTGAGGCGATAACGTTTCCTTTCATCCAGGAGGTCCAGACCAACCTGCCTTCTTAGCACATCCACAGACTTAATGAATTTATCAGTGTCACTAAAGTAGTCGGCGACCCTAATGGCTTTGTTATAGGTTTCATCCAGAAAAGCATTGATTTCTTCCAGTGAATACAAACCCGTGTTTGTACTGCATTTTGCCTCAATAGACCCAGTATTAGACACAGCGTCGTTATCAGATTCCATTTCCTCGGCAGCACAACTCAGCTGACTGCTTGGCTCTCCCGGGCCAGTGGATTCATCATGGGCCACATTTTCCTGGACACCACCCTCAGCAGCTGACTGTCGCTGTTCCATCCCCCGCTGTGTAACGGTAGCAGCCGCCAGAAGCACAGCCGCTGATGTCACACAGCGAGATTCTGACGCACCATCAGGTCGGTGCTCCGTCCCCTCCTCCGAAGCGGCAGCAGCTGGCGGAGGCACAGCCGCTGACGTCACACAGTGAGATGATTGTGACGCACCATCAGGTCGGTTCTCCGTCCCCTTCTCCGAAGCAGTAGCAGCTGCCGGCGGCACAGCTGTTGACGTCACACAGCGAGATGATTGTGACACACCATCTGTGACCTTTTTGGCGCCATCGCCATCAACGCTCCCGACCGCAAGCCGGGCCGCGGGCGGCGCAGCCGGGCCGTCCAGCTCCGGAGCAGGGGTAGCGGGAGCGGAGGCCGTGCCGCCGTCCGCAGCTGCGGCGTGAGCGGAGGGCTCGCCGCCGGCACCATCCGCGGCCCCATCAGGGCCCTCCGCCCACTGCCTGTGCGGACAAGCGAACCGTTTATGGCCCACGTCTCCACATTCAAAACACTTCATCTGTCCTGAGCTCGCATACACCATATAAGATCCGTCCCTGTGCTTGAGCCTGAAGGAGACTTCCAGAGTCTGAGTGGGCGAGTCGAGAAACATGAACACCTGTCGCCTGAGCGATTTCACATGTTTGAACTTGGTGGCCTTGCATCCCAAAGGCAGAGTCGTAAACGGGCCCGCAAACTTCCCAAATCTGCGGAGCTCCGTCGCCAGCTGCTCGTCAGTGATGAAAGGTGGAACACCTGAGACGGTGATTCTCGTTGATGGGACAGATAAGGGGGACACCTGTACATACGTTTCCCCGATAACCACACCGCTTACAATCAGGGTGTGAACATCGTCTTCAGCCGCCAGAAACACAACCACAGCTCTATTCATTCGGGAAGCAAAGCAGACCGCGTCAGGGCCCACCTGCTCGGCTACAGCCTCCAGGACCTCCTCCACAGTAACATCGCTGTCCGGGGGAACGATCCTCAACCCCTGGTGGAGAGAGAGAGCAAAAATGCCAACAAATAAAGACTGAGGGATAAATACAAACAAATACCAAATAAATAAGTAGCAAGACTGTGATTAACATAAACAGGAGAATGAGAAGAATAAGAAACAACACAAGATATATGAAAGCCAACCACGGATAAAATGATAGGAACCTAAGAACTGAAAATACAACAAATATACAAATTTGGAAAAAGACCATGAGACTGAGCACGGTGGGATCCCTCCGTGCTCAGATCATGACACAACCTCTTCATAACAAGCATCTTTAGTACTTAGTAGAGCACCCTTTTGCTGTTACTGTCACGAATTGCCCCTCGGGGCAGAGAGAAAGACCCAGATGCTGAACTGCAGTTTGTGAGATTTATTGAAAACAACAAAAACACAAAATCCACAACAGTGCTCCAACACAAAATTCAAACAGGCAAGCAAACTTACAGGTTAAGCACACCACGATGACAAGAAGAAGAAGAAGAACATCTGGCAGAGGAGGGGGAACTATGACGGCGCCTGGCAGAGGAGGGGGAACCACTACAGCATCTGGCAGAGGAGGGGGAACCACGGTGGCATCTGGCAGAGGAGAGGGAACCACGACGGCGTCCAGCAGAGGAGGGGGAACCACGGTGGCATCTGGCAGAGGAGAGGGAACCACGACGGCGTCCAGCAGAGGAGGGGGAACCACCATGGTGCCTGGCAGAGGAGGGGGAACCACGACACTCTCGGACTGGCCTGTAGCACCCTCGATGGCTCCGGGCTGGAGCAAAGCTGCACTCACGGTGGCTCCAGGCTGGAGTGAGGTTGCACCCGTTGAGGCTCCGGGCTGGAGTGAGGTTGCACCTGCGGAGGATCGGGGCTGGAGCAAGGTAGCACCTTCGGTGGACCCGGACCAGGTCAGAGCTGCACCCTCGGTGGACCCGGACCAGGTCAGAGCTGCACCCTCAGTGGACCCGGACTGTGTCAGAGCTGCACCCACGGTGGACCCGGACTGGGTCAGAGCTGCACCCATGGAGGACCCGGACTGAGGAGGAGCTGCACCCATGGAGGTTCCGGGCTGGGACGGAGCACATGCGACGACCTCAGCTGATGGGGAAGCAGCACCCTCCCAGGTCCCGGACTGGGACGGAGAACCCGCGAAGACCTCATCCGGAGGGGGAGCAGCACCCATGGAGGTCCCGGGCTGGGACGGAGCACCCGTGATGACCTCGGCTGAAGGAGAAGCAGCACCCCGGAGGCCCCGGGCTGGGACAGAGCACCTGCGATGACCTCGGCAGGAGAAGCTGGACCCATGAAAACCTCAGGTGGTGAGCCTGAACCCACGGAGACCTCTGGCAAAGCTGGATGATCCTCGGTGACCCTGGGGAAGGCTCAGACAGGACAGGCAGACAAACAGGGTCAGGGTCACCGTTAGCAGTTGATGCCGGCAAGGTGAGCTCAGGCGCAGCCGACGACTGCACCTGGCTCTCCCCAGCAAGAGCCAGGCAAGATCTCTCCAAAATAGAAACAACAAAAACAAAGGAGAGCAGTTACCTGACCTCAAGCTCCACCGCCATCCAGGACTCCATCAATCCAGATGATGGTTTCTCGGGCCCGGTCCTCTGGAGGTCCAGCTTGGACTCTGCTGTGGCAGCCCCAGCAGCAGGCATGGTGGTTGATGCAGTCCCAGGACCCCCCAGCGATTTGACCCAAGCAGGTGGCTCGCCCGACATGGACACAGGAGGTCGGCTTCCTGCTGGTGCTGGATCCTGTTCTGCTGAGGCCAGGGGACACTTCATCGTCGGCACAGGCTTCAGCTCGGTCGCAGCGCTCTCCCTCCATCCAAACCATGGCTGCGGGGCTGGAACCAGGTCTTCCAGGGCCGCAGGCTCCTCCATTGCCTGGCGGCTCAGTCCTGGGGCCAGCGGACACTCAAGGGGAACAGGAGGAGACATGGAGAGAGCAGGTGAACAGTCTATGGCCGCAGGAGATGGTGAGAACTCAGAGGACTGCCTAATCTGAGCCTCACCGCCAGCAATCAGGCAAGATAATTTATGTTTAATTGAATGAGAGTTGAAAAACACTTGTCTGAGTTCCCTGGGTGTGATGTCTTCTGCTGCAGCTGGGTGGAAATCAGCCCTCTCTGTAACTTCAGTGGATGTGAGCCCCTCAGTGGAACATGGAGGAGCTGCCCCTGCAGACACGGTGATGGGCGGAGCTGGGGAGGAAACAGCCAACCTTTCAGCAGTGGGAGGGAACGTCGAGGAGAAGTGGGAAACAGCAGCTGCGGACAAAGAGGAAGCTGGTGGACCAGCCGGAGAGGAAAAGCACAAAGAGGGCACTGCTGCAGGAGTCTTCTGCCTCGGCAAGGGAGAAACTGCTACCTGAGAGGTGGAGGTGTTCCTCTGGTGAGATTTCCCTGGGTGACGGCGGGGAGCGGGAAGTGGAGACGTCAGCTCCTGGAGAGGTGGAAGAGGACCTGGTGAAACCTCCTTCAGTTCCAGATCCGGGAGGAGCCATGGTTTATATTCTAGAAGGAACTCTGTCTCCGCTAATATGACCTGCCTTCACTTCTCCAGCTCCTCTGCTGATGGAGCAGGCCAGTGTTCGGGAAGAGGAGGCGGAGCTGCCACTGGAGAGCGGCGAGAAGCTGGAGGCTTCCGTGTACGCGGGCACTTGCTCTTCATTGGCACAGGCACGGACATTGGAGTAGATTTTCCCAGCCCCTGACTCGTAGATTATGGGGCGATGATGGAGAGGAGTAAGTCAGCGAGCTCTGGGTGACCCCACAGGCTGAGACATGCCTCGAGTACCTGCGCCGCACCCTCTAGACACTCTTGGGCTGCCTTGGGGGTACGGGAGGCATGAGCCTGCGTGACAATTTCCTCCAATACGCACACAGACTACCGCTCTGCTTCGCTTAGTCCAAGGTTTGAAAAATCCGGGGTGACAGACATGGCAAACCCCAGGTGAAAAAACAAAAAGAACTCCAAACTCAGCAGCTGGGTCTCTAACTGGCCAGAGTCTTCTGTCACAAATTGCCCCTCGGGGCAGAGAGAAAGACCTAGATGCTGAATACAGGACAATACAGAATGTGACAAATCAACCAAGGATAAAATAACAGGATTTGCAACTCAAAACTACAACACTATACAAATATGAAAAAAGGCAAAAAGATTAAGTCCGGTGGAATCCCCCCGCACTCAGATCGTGACAGTTACGACCTGCTGCAAACGAGATACATAGCCAGACACCAGCTTCTGGCAGCATTTTGGAGGAATCTTGGCCCATTCCTCATGGGCACAGGCCTCTAGTTCACTAATATTCTTGAGTTTGTGTGCTGCACCCACCTTTTTCAAATCTTACCAGAGATTTTCAATTAGTTTCAAGTCAGGCAACTGTGATGGCCACTCTAGTATCTTCCAGGACTTCTTCCGAAACCAAGTCTTGGTGGACTTTGAGATGCTTGGGATCATTGTCCTGTTGGAAGGTCCAATGATGCCCAAGCTTCAGCTTCCTCACAGATGGCATGACATTTTGTCCCAGGATTTCCTGATACTTGATTCAATCCATCTTGCCCTCCACACGCTGCAGGTATCCAGTGCCAGAGGAAGCGAAGCAGTCCCAAAGCATCACTGAGGCACCGCCATGTTTGACTGTAGGCAGGGCGTTCTTTTCAGCATATGCTTCATTCTTCCTCCTCCAGACATGCCGCTGATCCACAGGCCTGAAAAGTTCCAGTTTTGTTTCATTGCTCCACAGAAGAGAATCCCAAAACCTCTTTGGCTTCTTTATACAGTTTGGAGCAAATTGGAGCAAACTTTTCTTGTGCTTTTGGATCTGCAGTGGTGTACATCTTGAAGTATGGGCATTTAGCTCTGCACCGTTTTGTATGCACTTTACTATGGATACTGAAACCTTGGTGTCTGCTGCCATCATGTCTTGCTGCAGGCCTTCTGCAGTCAGTTGAGGATTTTTGACCACCTGCCTCCTCAGGACTTCAGTGGCAGCCATTGATAGCTTCCTCTTTCTGCCACATCCAGGTAGTGCAGCTACTGTTCCCTTAACTTTAAACTACTTTGTTTTTAAGACACAACTTGTTTTTGTTGTTGTTGTTTTTAGCATTTTAGGAAAGTGTATTCAGCTTACAGCATTCACACTGCATTTTCTTCAGGAAATAAATGTTTTCTCTGTACAGTCTGTAATAATTCCAACTGTGACTAGCAGATGCTCATTCTTGGATGGCCACCTTATTGTGGTGGAGGGGTTTGTGTACCCTAATGATCCCAGGAGCTACGTTGTCAGAGGCAACTTGGGTAGGCGCTTCCGAGATAAAATGGTCCTGAGTGAAGGGCCAGACCAAGAGTGGTCCAGGGGATCCCTATCAAAAAAGTTACATCAAAGACCCAGTGTACCCAAAGGAGCCACGTGGGTCTGCCCTTCAGTGGGGTCACCACCTGCAGGAGGGTTCATGGGGATCATGGTGCTGTGTGAGCTGGGCAACAGTCTGGGCTTTGCTTTTTGGACTGCTACTTCCTAGATCCCCGGATAAGCGGTAGAGGATGGATAGATGGATGGATGGATGGACGGATGGACAGACCCTGGGAGCTTGTGTCAGCATTTTGCTAATACCTGCTCCTCTACTGTTAACAACTAACAACAAAAGATCAGCAAAACCCTTCATTTACTGCATTCCATTTTTAAGCTGATTCCTTCACTACATATTTCGATGTTTCAAATGCATATAGGTCAATGCATTCTTCATCAAAAGGCGATTTAGGGCACAGAATCATTTATTGAGCATGTGGGTTGACTTAGCTCTAAAAAGTGGGCATCGTTTAAAAGAGTTCTATGTTATCATTATGCACATTTTGACATTAGCCCACACACCAGCAGTGATTAAGTAACGATAGCACTTGTTGACACTTGGTGGGATCTGTAGGGTCCCAAATCCTGAGCAGTAGCTTTAATTTTGTTATGTTTGTGCATCTCTGCTGTTTTCCAACCTCCCTTTCTGTCCGATTTTTGTAAGGATCATCCAGAATAATTCCATACAGTAAAGATTTAGAGAGACAAAAAATGCAGGGAAAAAAATCCAGCTTTGTGACTTCCTCTTGCCTGCGGGGACATTCTCTTCAAATGTCTCCAATAAATACTCTTTTAAGAGGGCCATTAAAGAAAAATTAAAGACTCGGGAGCTATGATTGGATTTAATCCTGGTTTGCATATTTTATTTATTAGGACCAGCCAGTTAGATTAAATTACAGTGTGTGGCAGGGAAGTTGACATGATTTCTGGCGGCAAGTGTCATAAATGGGTTATGAAGACATGGGCCCCCGTGCCCAGTGGAGAACAGTTCCAGACTCTTGGGCACACAACAGAGACAGCACAAAGCGGGCTGCAGAGGAGGGATGAGTAATGGGGAACAGGGATAAATCTGGATGTGTAATATCTCTGAAGTGGATGTGTTCTGATTATTTTCTCTCATTTGCAATGGTGAATTCTTGTTTCAAAAATGGCAGCCTTTAAGTAATAATACAAATGGGGGACATAATGGTGGATGCCAGTGGGTTATTTTCATGGATACCCCAGTATGTGGCTCTATTCATTGTTCCTTTAATTGTATGAAGTCCAAACATGGTGTGTATTATAACAGCCACAAAGTTCTATTTCCTCATCTGACCACGTCACATTCTCCTAGTATTTTATAGGTTTGTCCAAATGGTGCTTCGCAAACTTTAAATGACTCCGTGGTGGCAGAGTGCATTGCCTATTGTTTTCTCTATCACAATTGTTCCTGCTACCTCCAAGTCTTAATGGAACTCTATCTGTGTTCTCCTTGGCTATTGGGTTACTCTTCTTCCTGTCCTTCTGTCTCCCTGGTCCGATATCTTGTGAGGAGCTGGTTGACGGTAGAGTGATGTTCCTTCTACTTGTGGATAGTAGCCCCAGTGGTGCTTACTGGAAGATTCAGAAGTTTTGCTATACGTTTGTAACCAAATCCATCAATGTGTTTTCCATCAATCGGACTGTGGAAGTTTTGGCAGAGCTCTTAGCTTTTACCTACCATGAGATGTTTCCTGTATGACACCTTGGTAACAAAAAAAAACTTTTTATAGCTACTCTTAAGTACCCACCTGACTGTTATTATTTTCCGCAGATAGGAGGTAGGACTACCTAACAACTTATGGATTTCAGCAGATTCCTGACCTTACCATACCTCAGTGTACTGCTTGTTGTTCTTGTGTGGAGTTCTTAAGTTAATAACAAAGTCTGGTAAGAAATTCATTACTTATTTCCCCCCATTTTTCTAATTTAACCTTTATTTTATCAAGCAAACGCTTGACATCAAAGTGATCTCTTTTACGAGCACAGCCTGACCGAGATGGCAGTATAAACGTCAAAATGACATGGATGCACATCAATTTTTTTCATTTGAAATATTTGTAATAATTTTAGCATTGTTTAGACTTAAGTCAGGCAACAGATCATCTTTAGTATCTGACTGTCTTTCTGCTTCTATTTGATTTCATTTTAGATGGACCTGCTGATAGATGTGTGAACTAGTCAGGAATACTTCATCTCACATTTATCAGTTAATAAAGATACAGGTGACAACAATGTTTATCATATCTAAGCCATCTTTTATATAAAATACAAAATGTAAAAAATACATAATTAATACATAATTATACTATATATAGTAGAGATATAGTGTAAATGTAAGTTTATAAGTATATAACCTTGAAAGGCAGCCAAAAGATCCTCCTCCTTATCTGTGCAGAAGACACAATCTGGAAACAAAGAAAGGAAGAAAAAACAAAAAGAAAAAAACATTTTTATCTCTGGAATCTTAGTAAAGTTCTTTCCTGCATAAAATTAAGAAAAATAGGAAGGAAAAAAGGGACCTATGGAAAAGGGGATTAGTTCTGGACTACAACAAACAAAAAAAGAAATGTTTTGGTTGTGGATTATGGTGTTTTCTTTCTTTTTCTTCCTGTTTTTTTTTTTTTTTTAACTTCATGACAGTGTTTGTTCCACTCCTGAATCCCAAACAAAACGTGATAACTCCAAGGAGATCTAACGGGCAGCTCACAAATCTGGCCTAGAATGTGTTTACCAAATAGGTGCTCCTGTTTAGCAGTCCGTCAGCCAACTCGGAGTCTAATAGGTGTTGCCATGGCATAAGGAAGCTGTGTGGACTGAGTAGCTGTGTCTTAGGTGAAGTGGCTCGCACTGCCTCTCCACTCCCGTCTCTGTGTGGGAGCAGCAGCGGGGGCCCGCAGAGATTCCCAGAACTTGGCCGCGCGTTATTTATTATTTGCCGCTCGCCTGCGTTTGCCTTTCCCCATTTGCGATGCTCTTTCATTAATCAGCATTAACACCGTTCCGCGGGGGAGCGCGATTGGCACGGCACTCCTGTGGGGTTGGAGCTTTGCCCCCCCACCCCCCTCATTTGTGGCACATAAAGGAACTGGGATCATCTGATTAAAAAACACAATAAGTGGGGTTTCTGGTCAGGTGATTAATATGTAGAGACTTTTATTCACTGCAGCTGAGGGCAGGCGATGAATACAAACAGAGCTGGTTCTGGCTATAAAGCGGGCTACACAAATGCAGCAGGCCCCTTCAGCCAATAGGGGGCCCCCAAGATGCAAGCTCACCCTCATTTTTTTTTTTTTTTTTGGGGTGGGGGTTAAAATTACCTTCTTTTTTTCTTGTAAATATGCAGCTTTTTCTCACAGATTTGCAACTTTGTTCTTTTAAGTTTCCAACTTTTTCCTCATAAATGTATAAATATCAATATTCCACTCTAGTGGATAATAAAGTTCTAGTCTATAAATCTGCAGCTTATTTTACTGCAAACTAGCTAATTCTTTTTCACTGCATTTTTCTCTAGAGTTTTCCACCTTTTTTCTTATAAATTTGCAGCAATTTTCTCATAAATTTGTGAAAAGAATTTTCTTGTAAATTTTTAACCTTTTTCCTCATAAATTTGCAGTTCATTTTTTTTGTAAATTTGCATATTCTTTCTAATAAATTTGCTGTTTATTTCTCTAAAAATTTCCACCTTTTGTAAAATAAATTTGCGTCTTTTTCATTATAAATTTGGTAATTGTTTTTTTTTTTTTAAAATGTCCAACCTTTTTTTGTAATTTGTGATTTTTTTCCCTTGTAAATTTGCAAATTTTCCTCATAAATTTGCAACGTATTGTAAATTTGCAAATTCTTTGTAATAAATTTGCTATTTTTTTCTCTGGAAATTTCCACCTTTTTAAAATAAATTTGCAACTTTTCCATCATAAATTTGTAAAAAAAAAAAAATTTCTGTAACATTTCAACCTTCTTTCCCCATAAATTTGCGATTTCCTCATAAATTTGTGGCTCATTTTCATATAAATTTACAAATTCTTTCTCATAAATTTGCTACTATTTTCTTGTAAATTTTCAACTTTTTTCTTGCAAAGTTGCAACTTGTAAATTTGCTACTTTCTCTCGTAAATTTACTACTTTTACTTAAAAAGAAAAAAAAAACTTTTTCTCCTAAATCTGTGACCTCTTTTTCTTGGAAATTTGCAAGTTTTTTCATAACTTTGTGATTTCTTTTTCTAGTAAATTAGTTATTTTCTCTTGAAAACAAAGCTTTTTTTCTCTTAAATTTTCAACCTTTTTCTCGTAAATGTGTGAGTTTTTTCTTTCAAATTTGCAAGTTTTTTTTCTGACAAATTTGTATCGTTCATGATTGCAAAGTTTATTTTCTTAATGTTCATGTTTGGAAAGAAGAGATTTTTTTATTCTGTTGTAAAGAATTTAAACTCTAAACCATTTCAAAAGTTAGGGGTCCCAAACACAAATGTGCATCGGGCCCCAGAAAAGCTAGAAACAGCTTTGAATACAAACACAAACATTGCATTCTTACTCTGAAACTCCTTGGAAATGATTATGCTATACAGCAATGTGTGATTATCATCTTTGTGATCAGTATTTTTACAAGCTGGAGTAATCAAGCAGCAACCCAGTGACCTCATTAGGAGAGCATCTGAGGGTATTATTACGTTTTTCCCTTTTCAACTCACATCAAAGGCTTGATCAGGATTTTTTTTAAATGTTACATATTTCTGTTTCATCTCCACTGTCGGATAATTGCTGCCATTTCTGTAATGTGGAAGATTTGATGAAAGAACAAAATAAGAGCTGCAATAATGAGCAGTGTTTTGAAACGGTGAACATAAAATACACCATGTTTGAAGAGAGGCTTGCTACCAGATGTGTGATGTGTTGAGGGCAAAAATAGAAAGGCTTACTTGCAAGTTTAACAATGATATGGGTTTAGTCAATATTAAGAGTTTTCCCATGAATCACAATTGCCTCAGTGCAACCCCCCTACAAAGAAACCAACAGAACAAATATAGCCAACTAGAGTGGTGTCATTTTTAACTCCTTCTGGTGAAGCAGAAAGGAGGTAATGTGGCATCCGTTGTCTGTCATTCCCTCCATCCAAACTGCACAGGAATCACTACTCCTTCTAGGCAACTGTCTCAATGGCCGCCAAACTCGCTGACAATGATCATCAGGTGGGTTTGCATCAAGGTTGTGTCCAAGGTTAAGGTCAACAGTCAGGAGATCTAAGCACTCTCGGGGTGACTTCATCAGGTCGGAATGAGCTGCTCCGTCACTGACAGTCTGGTTAATCATCTTCAGGATATAGATGCATCACAAAAATACAATATTGGGCAAATTTTCATATATTTTTCATAATTTGATAGTATAATTTGATAATATACTGAATACACAATATACTTAAGCAATATTACATGAGAGGGCGTGAGATATTATGAATATGTCATGAGAATTCCTCACTATTCATTTAGTTGACAGCAGTGGAAGACAAAAATATATATATTTTGTTTGTTTAACCAGTTATTTTGCTCCGCCAAGAAAATAGTCCATATCGACTGTAAGCTGTTGCTAATGGCCCCGTTACACAGCACCGAGATCGTTGAGTAACATTGAACAATCAAGAATTGGCCCAATCTCTCAACAATCTCCTGAAGCCTCAAAAAAGCTGTTTCTGTGTAAATGTTTGGGAGATTCTTGTCCAATCAAAATGACATTTTTGGAAAATTTCCAGGCTATCTATACAGGTTTTTGAGCAACCTTGTGGACAGTGGACATCACTAGAAGATCATTGAGCGATGATTAACCGATCTTGGTGATTGCTGGGCATTCATCGAAAGATCATTGACAGATTTGGAAATTTTTAATTGCCTATCAATCTCTCAACAATTGCCACCCCTGTGTAAAAGGGGTATAAGCACCAAAATTAGCATGATATGGAACAGAATGGGCTTATTGTTATTTCACCTACATGTGCAACAAAATTGGATAATGTTCAATGCACAAGTCATTGTTTATATAGAGACTCGCTCCTCTTGAGGCGGGTTTGTAGGTTATATGACTCGCACCATCTAGCTGTCTGCTGGTTAGCTTGAGAGTGGTACTGAGGGAGTCTGTGATTATGTTTCCATCACAAGTGGTAACGTGATCCAACCTCATTTTATCCATTTTGTCATAACCACGGATGAACTGAAGCATCTAACTGCTATTGAGCTTCAGCTCATTTCCGTGTTAGTCTCCGTGCATTTCACCTGCTTCTTTTTTTTTTTTTTTTTTTTTTTTTTTTTTTTTTGTTACTTATTTGTACCCGTAGGTAGATTTGGTTTGCAGTCTGGTGACAAGCCACCGGCTGCTGGTCGCTGCGTGCGCGAGCGCCCTAAACCTACATGTTTTTTGGTGTGCGGGAGGAAACCGGAGAAATCCCGGAGTAAACCCGCGCAACACGGGGAGAACATGCAAACTCCACACAGCTCACTGTTGGTCGGGGGCTGGGATCGAACCCACGATCTCATGATCCCCGCGGTCCCCCGGCCGAGGGTAAAACTGTGCTGCCACAGTGCTAAACCACTGCGCCACCGTGCAGCTTGCTATCTTGCTATCTTGCTATCTTCAGATGAATTTAGAGACATTTTCACACCTGAAAGTCCACACCAAGGTTCGGACCAAGGTTCATGTTTTTGTTGCATTGTCTACATTTACCCACAGACGTGTTAACAAGGCTAGCAGGCTAGCAATGTAAAAACCCATCATCCAGGTGAAATTTTGGAGGCAGGGACAATTTTTTCAGGTGAGGCACCGTTGGATAATGTAAACTAAGCATGACAGTGTTTTGGGAATTTCCGCAGCAGGTTGAATATAGCGGCACAAAGTTATAAAGGCAACTTCATCTGTCTGCAACTCACTCAGACAGTGAATTCATGTCTATTCACATGTTTATGTTGAGTTAAAATGTAAATGCACTACAGGAAAAATTTGCTAGTTCGTGTTTGGTCTGAATGCACCCTAAGATTCTGTCTCCACATAGATATTACGGTTGGCTAGCTGATATGGTTAATTCAAACCTCAGCTCTTCTTTTTTGTAGGAATACACATGACCCCAATGTTTAAAAGGCACCAGGTAGCACTTTTAGGTTGGAAATCTGATTTTGAGGGCTGTCTCCAGTCAAACAATGCCTTACTGTGGAAATTAAGGTATACGACACAACATTACAATTCTCACATATTATGAAACACCATCAAGCGTTACTATAATTTAAACATTATTAGAACACCCTGGTTATTTCTTGAGCGTATACCTAACCAAGTATTTTGTCTATAAACTAATCTAAGCAACTTGATTAAGAAAAGAGAGAGTCAAAAAGAAGACATAAAAGTGACTCCAAGAACAAAACACAAATCTTTGAAATGAGACAAACATGTTCTCCACTTAAAAAAAAAAAAAAAAAAAAAACTTTGACTAATTCCATCTCAAGTAGTGAAATATCCAGTTAATACATTTTTTTTTCTTGTTCTTAATTCTTCTCTACAACTATAAAATATTAAATACTGTGTAAAATTAGTGCTGAAATGCACACACACACGCACACACACACACACACACACACACACACACACACACACACACACACACACACACACACACACACAACAATGACAACATGTCCTGAGGTATTGCCACAACTCTGGTTGTGAATTTGAAATCCTATATAATATACAGTGTTTATAGAAAGATAACAGTATGGGCTGATTTGAATGCTGTCAAATATCTTTTTGGTGGCGGATCAGACTCTCTTCTGGGGAATTTGACTGCTTCCGGGGGATAGAAATTCAGCTTTGGTTCCTCTTTCTAATACCTCAATATGAAATATGTCATTGAGATGGAAACCTAAATTTCATATCTGGAAAGTTGGTTGTCCTAAAACTTTCCACTGTTTAAAGGTGTAGTTATTTTTAAAGATTTGTGGAGTGTATGCCAAACAGAGACAAAAGGCAGCTGTGTTGATTGGTGGAAGAGGAAAACGGCCAGACTGCAGTGTGCTGTCTACAGTCCGAGGTCATCCCCAGGTTGCTACTGTTGGCTACAGACTTGACCCTGTGGTTCTGCAGAGGTGGACATGTGAAAACACAACCCCACAGGAACATAGCCCCACTGAAAACCCCCCAAAACAAAACAGGAGATCTGAAGATTGGCACAGTGTACTGAAATAAAATATACATATTTTTGCTCTAAACATGCCATAACATTATGAACTGGAGGAACAAAACTGACTCAAAGTAGTCTCAGTTTTTAAAATGTTGAAACACTAGAAACTGATGAATTTTTTTGGTAACATCACTTTGTGGAGTGTGTGAAATAAGAGGCGGATTCATGGACAGACTGTTTATTACACACTTCACATCTCTCAAGCACAGAGCAGACTGAATCATAACAGCAAGCTCTCCTCTATATCAAAAGTCACTCTTCATATGTTTCATGGCATTTCTCATCACACAGCATGACATTTACATTACACTGCATTCAACCCCCTATGTCTCTGACTCCTTCCTGCTCTCTCGCCAGGAACTCTCTGGGCATTGTTCTCCCATGCTTATTCACTGTCTCTGTCTGAGGTGCTAAATAATCTGACTTCCCCAAGTTCCTACACCCCCCTCCCCCCAGCATCTTAAGACAGAACATCAGTCCACACTCTCTTTTGGCTTCAGTCTCCTCCCATATCTGCTGTAACTGGGGTTTACTGCCTCCGTGGCACTGCTGTGCCGGTGGGGGGCTGCTGGGAGTGTGTCTGACTGCGGGTGAGCCATGGCAAGGGGGGGGGGGGGGGGGGGGACTTCACTCTGTCCGTGTGGCTGCTCTGGTGAATCGTTTCCCTGGGGAGCTCTCCGTGGGGGTCTTCCACGCCGAGGGGCCCTAGCCAACAGCACTTGCTCGTCCGCAGCTACAAAGGTGGGTTTGAGTCTGTCTATGCCAATTTTCTCCCGTCTACCCCCCAAGTCTAGCAAAACATGCTTACCCCCTGTTTCCAACACTCTGAATGGTCCATCATAGGGTGGGCGCAATGGAGGGCGGTGGGGCGTCGTAATCTGACAAACACAAACTCCGCGTTCTCAAAATTTTGGGCATGAAAGCACGCGGGAAACAGTGGTGGGCAGGGCCCGGCAGCGTGCCTGTTGTTTGCGCTCCGCTGCAAAAGTTGAGACGGGCAGCTGTCGGTGCGGGATTATCTGGCAGAAATTTCCCGGGCAGCCGTAGGGGCTGCACAAAAACAAGCTCCGCCGGGGGAAGCTTCTAAATCCTCTTTTGGCACGGAGCGCAACCCCAAATAAACCCACGGCAGCCTGTCTACCCCAATTTTGCATCCGTCAGTGAAGCCCCTGAGTGCTGCTTTCAGTGGATCTATGAAAACGCTCGCTAACCCATTGGCCTGTGGGTTGTACGCGGTTGTGCGATGAATTGTAACACCAGGCTGCGAGCCATCGCGGACCAGAGGTCAGAAAACAAATGAGGGGCCCTGTCGGACGTAATGTCCGTCGGACCTCCAAAACGCGCCAACCATGCTGTAAAAAAGCACGTGCCACGTCCGTGGACGTGGTTGCCGCCAGCGGAGCTGCTTCTGGCCAGCACGTGGTGCGGTCCACCACTGTCAGGAGGTGCGTGCACCCCTGTGATGGCAGGAGGAGGCCCACGAGGTCCACGTGAACATGGTCGAACCTCTTAGCCGGTACCCGAAATGGCTTCAAGGGAGCCTTCGTGTGTCTGTGTACCTTGGCTCGTTGACACGCCACGCAGGCTGCAGCCCACTCTTTCACTTGTTTGCGTAGGCTCGGCCACACGAACTTCTCTCCCACCATTTTGACTGACGCGTGCACTCCTGGGTGTGCCAGAGTGTGAACCGCCTCAAACAAGCGGCAGCGCCACGCGACCGGGACCACCGGACGCGGGCGTCCCGTGGAGACATCACAGATTAGGGGGGGCATGCCGTCTTGCAGCACCCTGCTCTCCAGCCTTAACCCTGTTGGTCCAGACTGGAGCGCGCGCACGTCTGCATCGCCGCGGCCATGGCTGCGTAATTTATCCCCACATAGACCGGGGCCACCACGGCGCGCGAGAGGCAGTCCACCACAACATTCATTTTTTAATTTTTTTTTTTTTACCTTTATTTAACCAGGAAAAAAAACCCGTTGAGATTAAAAACCTCTTTTTCAAGGGAGTCCTGGCCAAGAGGCAGCAAAAAAATCACAAATACACTTACAATAACATACAAATCATATAAAACAGTTACAAATTAGTGAGGCCGTCTCAAGTGTTCTCAATCTGGATTTAAAGTCGTTCAATGAAACAAGTTCCGTTAGTTTCCAGTCTTTTTGCAACATGTACCATGTAGAGGGGGCTGAGAACATGAAAGCTCTTTTTCCCAGCTCAGTACGGGCAAATGGAACAGAAAGCAACAAATGATCATTAGAACGCAAACCATAAGAATCACCACTTCTCAGTGTGATCACATTACAAATGTAAGTGGGCAACAGTCCAAGCATGGCCTTGTAAATAAAAATGTACCAGTGAGTCAACCTCCTGGTGGACAAAGAGGGCCATCCCACTCTAGAATACAGTTCATAGTGATGGGTCAAGGCTCTACAGTTTGTAACAAACCTCAAAACAGCATGATATACAGAGTCAATCTTACTCAGACACTGAGCTGAAGCGTTCATATACAAGAGGTCTCCATAATCTAAAATAGATAAAAAAGTTGCAGTAACAAGACACCTTTTAACCTCAAAGAAAAACAGCATTATTTCGAATAAAAAAACCCAGTTTCAGTTTAAGTTCTACACAAGATTTTCAAAACATGGGGGCTTAAAAGTCAGAGCGTCATCAAGCAAGATACCAAGATACTTGTACGAGTGAACCACCTCAATTTCATTTCCCTCAAAAGTGGACACTGTGGGAAAAATTTTTTACCCGACACATGCTGAATATCAGTAGTAAACTCTGAGATTGCGGCCAGCTGTCTCTGCTGCCAGCCCGACCACGGTTCTGAAACCTTGGCCATCGCGAACGTTAGTGGATTGTGGTCCACGAACGCCGTGAAGCTGCGCCCTTCCAGCCAGAACTGGAAGTGGTGTATGGCCAGGTGGAGAGCCAGCAACTCTCTGTCGAACGCGCTGTATTTACGTTCACTGTCGCGCAAAGTTCTGCTGAAAAAGGTGAGCGGCTGCCAAGCCCCGGCGACGCGCTGCTCCACGACAGCCCCTATGGCCACGTCTGAAGCGTCGGTGGTAAGCTCTATCCGGGCTGCCGGGTCCGGATGTGCCAGCAGTGCGGCGTTTGCCAGAGCTGCTTTAACCTCCAAGAACGCCCGCTCTCGCTCCGGGGTCCATTCGACCCCATCCGCGGGTTTCTGTCTCTTGAGCGCAGCGTACAATGGTTGCATGAGCCGCGCCATGCGGGGAAGGAAACGGTTATAAAAATTCACCATCCCCAAAAATTCTTGCAGCGCCCTGACTGTCTGAGGCCGGGGAAAATCCGCCACGGCGTGCACTTTGTCGGGCAACGGGATCGCTCCTTCCGGGGAGACGCAATGCCCCAAAAAATCAATCTCCATCACGCCGAACTGGCATTTCGCCGGGTTGATTATCAACCCGTGCTCCTCCAACCTCCGGAAAACCATCCTGAGGTGGGTTTCGTGTTCGTCTTCGGAAGCACTGGCTACCAGGATATCGTCCAGGTAGACGAACACGAACGGGAGCTCGCGCAGCACTGCATCCATCATGCGCTGGAACGTCTGTGCCGCGCCTTTTAACCCGAATGGCATGTGCAGGAATGCCATTCATGCTAATCCATCTCCCATCCCTTCAGGACCTGTACATCTCCAGGACCCGGAGGCGTGCAGGTCGGATCATAGCCGACCCTTCACACCCTGGACACGCACTGTTTGCCCCCCTCCCCTCAGGCAGAAGACTTCAGTCCATTCAAACTAAAACCTCCCGCTACATGAACAGCTTCTTCCCCTCTGCCATCAGACTGCTGAACACTAAGTGACTTATTAGACTCTCGTGCACTATGTACAGCAGCTCAGCCGGACTCATGACAATTATCACTTGTTTTCTTTTTGCACTACCGACTGTTCTATGTGGAACTCCACAATATCTGCTGCTTGTTAATATATTTAAAAATTGCATAGATTAGTATTACTATTCTTATTCTACCTTTTATTGCATGCATAGTTTTTTATCTTTAGTGTTACTCCATGTTTAATGTTGCAGCATTGCACCGAGACAAATTCCTAGTTTGTGTACTACATGAACAATGGCAATAAATCTCATTCTGATTCTGATTTTCATTGGGAGTGGCTAGGAGGGACAAGATTAGAAATGAGTATATCAGAAGGACAACTCAGGTTGAGCGGTTTGGAGACAAAGTAAGAGAGGCAAGGCTGAGATGGTTTGGACACGTGCTGAGGAGGGACAGTGGATATATTTGATAAAGAATGTTGAAGATGGAGCTGCCAGGCAGGAGGAAAAGAGGAGGACCACAGAAGATTCATGGATGTAGTGAAGGAGGGACATGGGGGTTACAGAGGAAGATGCAAGGGATGGGGTGAGATGGAGGCAGATGATCCGCTGTAGTGACCCCTAAAGGGAGCAGCTGATAAAGAAACAGTATTACATTAGTTGTTTAAAGTGTACAGGTTAAGTTTTTTAAACAGTTGTTCATAGCAGGTGTTAGGAAGTGTAACCATTTAAATGCTTTTGGGTTTCCAGAATACCTAAAGGGTATAAAAGTTTGTGATTTGAAGTGTCAGTTTCAGCGCGTGTTCCTGAAACAGCTCTTTGTTTCAAAATGCATCACATTTACATTACATCAGGGGACGTCTTTGTTGGCTTCGCTGTGCAGCAGCGCTGGTAGTGAGAGATAGCGGTCGTCATTTACTGGTAGTAGTAATAATGACGGTGGTTGTGCAGGTCGTACCAACCTTCCGATCATCAGGACAGAAACTTTAACTTCATCATGGAGGAGCTCGGAGTTTCAGCTGATTACATCCACTCTTGCTCACTTCCAGGTTTTCTTCTCTTTAAGTTATCTATATTAACATTGTGTAACATGTGCAAATCAGGGGGAAATGGGACATTATGGAGACCAAATAATGTTTAGCCCCTTGTTAGCAAAATGACCTAAAACCATTATTCCTTGTTAACCTGCCATCCCCCCGTCCCCATTCGTAGGTGTAAATCAAGAGGAAGACAGGGGGACATTGCCCCTCCCAACCTGGAACAAAAGACAGAATTGTCCCCCCAATATCATCATACGGCTTTCTGTAGGCTATCATGTTACATAACTGAATATAATGACCGAGCCACCAATTCTAAACAGAAATGCAAAACAAAATTCCATAGTTTTTCTCAAAAATTTGTGACTTTTTTCCTCATAAATTTGGGACTTTTTTTCTCAAAATTTTGAACTTGTCATAAATTTGCTATTTTTTTTCTTGTAAATTAGCTAATTTTACCTGTAAGTTTATTGTTTTTTTTCTTGTAGATCTGAAACGTTTTTCTCCAAAACTTGTCATTTTTTCTCATGAATTTGCACCTTTTTCCCGTAAAGTTACAACTTTTTTCTCATAAATTTGTGACTTTTTTCCATCCTTTTTTCTAAAAAATTACCTTTTTTCCCTCCTTCTAAATTCTCAGCTTTTTTCTCATAAATTAGCAGCACTCATCTGGATGCTGGTTAAATTTTTATTCTGTGTAATTAAATTGTAATTTGCGACTTTTTTTCCCATTTTTAAATTGACATCTTTTATCATATCTTTGCACCTTTATTTTTTTTTAACCTAATTTACATTTATACGTTTGTGCCTCGCGCTACATTGGTGAATACCCCCATTACCCAATAGTTTAAAAATAACAAATCGATGACTGGAAGTAGAGAGTTTATCAAAGCATTTTGCGATATATTAATCAGCTGGTGTAACCTGGGATATACTCTTTAAATATATATGAAACTCAGATTAGAGGAGCAGCTCGTTAAGATTAGGGATAACGTTACACCCCTAATATCTGGACTATAGGGTCAATAAATTACACACACAGCAAAGGTAAAAGGCTTGTTTCACTCAACAAAACTGCTGTACGTAATGGGAAAAAATGATGCTATACCATTAGCTAAACTGGTGGCCATATTACATGTCAAATAAGTGCATCAAAATGCTCAAAGGCATCAGAAAATAAGGGTTGGTTTCAGTAGTTTAGGGGGAGATGGAGGCAGATGATATGCTGTGGTGACCCTTAAAGAGAGCAGCCAGAAAAAGATAAATAAGGTTATTTTTGTCTTTAAACATGGCAGACTATAGGAACTGATTCACTTATTAAACTGACCTCAAGTTGCCAGTTGACCTCGTTGATTTCTTTTTATTAGGTAAATATAGAGCAGGTCTAACAGGTGAAAGGGAAGCAGACCTTTTTAAACTTATTCTAAATTATGACTTTGGTAAACTGGTTGCTACGATTCATTTTGTGCTCCAATAATCATCGTGAAATAAGTAGAAATCCAAGAATTGAGGTGATGGACACTGAAAAGAAAATCCTACTCTGTGTGAGCTGTGGGTGTTTTTTGGATAAAAGCACTGGAAACTGTTTCTGCTGGAAGTCAGCTGCACTTACAAATCGCAGATGGATGGTGGTCATCACTGTCTCTGCCGATAAAGTGGTGGATGGCAGTGTGACCAGGTCAACGCTGCAAGTAGTGGAGTTTGATTATTTAAAGACTTATGAAATGTTAAGAAACTGTAAATTCAAGTAATTTTAAGGTTTTGGAAAGACTTTGTAATCCATACAATTTTGTGGAATTTGCAGAATAAGTCAGGCAGCCCTAACATAAACATCAACATAAATGTAAAATATAATGCAGAAATTTACAGATATAAGGTTCATTTAACAACTTTATTGCAACAGCAATATGAAATATTAATAAAAGTCATGAACATAAATACTTGAAAAGAAGTGCTTGTAAAATGATAAAATAGAATGAACAAATAAAAATTTTAAAAAAGGATTTTTTCAGTTATAATAAAAATAATGAATGCAAAATGAATTCAATTTCTTAATTTACTGAAGAGTTGCAGTAATCCATGAGGGTAAGTATGCTGTATGAAAGCTCAGTCAACTGGATTCAAATATTTTTTACTTCTGAAATGTTTCACCATTCATCCAAATTCTATGGTAATACCAAGCAGCATATATGTGTATTTTTTTCCCACAATGCAATGTTTTTTAAATTTTATTATTTATTTATTTATTTATTTTTACACTATTATTTTATAAACTTAAATAGTGCTTATTTTGTTTATTTTTCAAAAATTATGCTGCTTAGTGTTACCGCAGGTGGGTAGTCAGTGACCATGTTTACATGGTCACGAGTAAACTGATTACTGGAGTAAACCGATAAAGGTAATCAGATTACTCTGTTTACATGACAGTTTGAATAATCAGCTAACTCCAGAAAGCTGATTGTAATTGGTTTACTCATGACCATGTAAACAGGGTCAACTGAGTGCTTGACTGAGGCTGTGCAGTGCGCAGTGAGTGGCTCTGACATCCGATAGGCTGCCATAATCATGTGACACGGCAGATCATCTGTTATGCCTGGGCTGGTTTTTCATCGTGTTTCACACTTAACTTTAATGCATGCAACTCAAAATAACTTTAATGCATACGGAAAAAAACCCACATAACTTTAATGCGTAAAACTCTCAGAAGTGAAAACAAATTGCACGTTTTGTATCGACACAGTGGTATCAGGATATTTTAAAAAGTATCGATACCAAAGTATCGACTACCTGCTAGCTAGCTACCTGCTACCTAGCAAGGAACGGTTCTCCACCAGGTAGCTCCGTTGGCTATTAACTACCTAGCATGGCTTCACCTGTGATTAAAACACCGACACACCGGGTAAAAGGTGATCAGGCAAAATGAATTAGGAGAAGCAGGGTAGTAAAACAAATAACAGTCAAAACGTATCGATTCCAAAGTATCGACTACCTGGAATCAAAGTATTGATATCTAGTGGCCCTGTGTAGAATAGTGCGTACGGCTCCATGTGGAATGGTGAGGGCACTACATCAGAATAATAACAGCGGTAGAAGTGAAAACTTTTATTAATAATAATTACATATTTTTTCTGAATACCTCCATACTCAGGGATGCACACCCTCGTACCCTCAGGAAAGGATGTTTAAAATCTAAAACCAGTCTGACAAACAGTTCAAGAGATATGTGTGGAACAGACAGACAGACACACACACACACAAACACACAGACAGAGATTTGCTGCATTTATAGATAGATGAGGGGAAAAGTTGCAAATTTATAAAACTGTGTAGAAAAGTTGCAAATTTAGAAGATGGGGGAAAGTTTCAAATTTATAAAATTGGGGGGAAAAGTTGCAAATTTAGAAGATTGGGGCGGAACTGGTCCTGGGTGAAGGACCAGACTAAGAGTGATCCAATATACTCCCATGATGAACAAAAAATCAAGATTCAGTGTACCCCGGTCTGGTATGGGGTTACCGGGGCCCACCACTGTAGCCAGGCCTGGGGAGGGGGCTCGATGGCTAACGCCTGGTGGCCAGGTTTCTCCCCATGGGACCCGGCTGGGGCTCAGCCCAAAGGAATTACAAGGGCCCACCCTCCAGGGACTCACCACCTACAGGAGGGACCATGAGGGTCCGGTGCTACGCGGATCAGGTGGGCAGGCGAAGGCAGAGACCTTCGCGGTCTGATCCCCGAGTTTGAAACTGCGCTTTTGGGGACATGGACCGTCACCTTTCTGGTGAGGAAGGAGCTGGAGATGGTGCACGAGGTTGAGAGATACCGGCTGGATATAGCTGGGCTCACCTCAATGCACATCTCCAGTTCTGGAACCAGTCTCCTGGAGAGGGGCTGGAGCTTGGCCTACTCTGGAGTCGCCCGGGTGAGAGGCGACGGGAAGGGGTGGGTATTCTTATATCCCCCTGCTTGCTGCCTTGACATTGGAGTTCTCCCTGGTGGACGAAAGTGTAGTTCCCTGCACCTTCAGGTTGGGAATGGGGTCCTGACCATCATTTGTGCCTAGGCACTAAATGATGGTTCAGAGTACCCACCCTTTTGGAGTCCCTGGCTGGGGTGCTGGAGGGGCTTCTCTTGGAGACTCCATTTCCTACTGGGTGTCTTCAATGCACACGTGGGCAATGGCAGTGAAACCTGGAGGGGGCATGATTGGGAAGAACAGCTGCCCCGATCTGAACTCAATGTGGTGTTCCTTACTGGACTTCTGTGCCAACTACAGTTTGTCCCATAACAACACCATGTTCAAACATAGGGTGTCCATATGTGCACCTGGCACCAGGACAGCCTTGGTTGCAGGGCCATGATTGATTTTGTTATCGTATCATCAGACTACGAACACATGTCTTGGACACTTGGGTAAAGAAGGTGTAGAGCTGTCAACTCATCACCATGGTGGTGGAATTGGATCCAATGGCAGGGGCAGACGCCACTCAGACCCGGTAGACCTAAACTTATAGTGAGGTTGTGCTGGGAACGTCTGGCTGAGGCCCCTGTCAAGGAGGTCTTCAACTACCACCGTCGGAAGAACTTCAACCACATTCCGAGGGAGTCTGGAGACACAGAGTCTGAATGGGCCATGTTCTCCACCTCCATTGTTGAAGCAGCTGCCCAGAGCTGTGGCTGCAAGGTTGTTGGTGCATCTCGTGGTGGCAACCCCTGAACCAAGTGGTGGACACCAGTAGTGAGGGGGACCATTAAGCTGAAGAAGGAGTCCTATCGAGCTTGGTTGGCTTGTAGGACTCCTGAAGCAGCTGAGGTGTACCGGCAGGCCAAGCGGAGTACAGCTCTGGTGGTTGCTGAAGCAAAACCTCGGGTGTGGGAGGAGTTCGGTGAGGCCATGGAACAGCACTTTCGGTCGGCCTCGAAAAGATTATGGCAAACTGTCCGGCGACTCAGGAGGGGGAAGCAGCTCCCTGTCCGCACTGTGTTTGGTGCAGATGGGGCACTGCTGACTTGGACTGGGGATATTGTCAGGCGGTGGAAGGAATACTTTGAGGATCTCCTCAATCCCACTGACACGCCTTCCATAGAGGAAGCAGGGCTTGAGGAAGAGGGGGACAACTTGCCCATCACAGGGATTGAAGTCGCCAAAGTGGTTAAAAAAATGTTTGGTGGCCAGGCCCCAGGGGTGGACGAGATTCACCCTGAGTACCTCAAGGCCCTGGATGTTGAAGGGCTGTCATAGTTGACACGCCTCTGCAATGTTGTGTGGAAGTTGGGGACATTGCCTTTGGCATGGCAAGCCAGGGTGGTGGTTCCTCTTTTTAAAACGGGGAACTGGAGGGTGTGTTCCAACGTTAAGGGGATCACACTTCTCAGCCTCCCTGGGAAGGTTTATGCCAGGGTACTGGAGAGGAAAGTCCGACCACTGAACCTCAGATCCAGGAGGAGCAATGTGGTTTTCATTCTGGCCATGGCACATTGGACCAGCTGTTTAACCCTCTTGAGAATCTGCAAGGGTTTGTGGGAGTTTGCCCAACCAGTCCACATGTGTTTTGTGGACTTGGAGAAAGCATTAGACCGTGTCCCTTGTGGTCTCTTGTGGGGGGTGCTGTGGGAATATGGGGTGTCGGACTCATTATGAGCTTTCCAGTCTCTATACGACCATTGCAAGAGTTTGGTTTGTATTGCCAACACCCAGTCAAACTCATTTCCAGTGATAGACTCCACCAGGGCTGCCATTTGTCACCTATCCTGTTCATAATTTTTATGGACAGGATATCTAGGCGCAGCCAATGATTGGAGGGTGTCATGCTTGGTGACCTGCTTCTCGCCCAAAGATGCTGGGATAGGCTCCAGCGCCCCCGCGACCCGAAAAGGATTAAGCGGAAGAAGATGAGATGAATGTTTGCGGATGATGTTGTCCTGTTGGCTTCATCAAGCAATGACCTACAGGCCTTGCAGGGATGGTTTTCTACTAAGTGTGAAGCAGCTGGGATGAGAATCAGCACCTCTAAGTCCGAGTCCATGGTCCTCAGCCGGAAAAAGGTGGATTGTCCTCTCCGGGTTGGAGACAAGCTCTTGCCCAAAGTGGAGGAGTTTAAGTATCTTGGGGTCTCATTCACGAGTGAGGGAAGAATGGAGTGAGAGATTGACAGACGGATCAGAGCAGTCGCTGAAGTGATGTGGACATTGTACCGGTCTGTTTTGGTGAAGAGGGAGCTGAACTCTAAAGCAAAGCTGTCGATTTACCGGTCAATCTACGTTCCCTACCCTCACCCATGGTCATGAGCTTTGGGTACTGACTGAAAGAATGAGATCATGGATACAAGCGGCTGAAATGAGCTTTCTCTGTAGGATTGCTGGACTCACCCTTAGAGACAGAGTGAGGAACTCAATCATCCAGGAGAGGCTCAGAGTAGAACCGCTGCTCCTCCATATCGAAAGGAGCCAGTTGAGGTGGTTTGGGCATCTGATCAGAATGCCTCCTGGACGCCTCCTACTTGAGATGTTTCGGGCACGTCCAACTGAGAGGAGACCCTGGGGCAGATCCAAGACACGCTGAAGAGACTGTGCCTCCCAGCTGGCCTGGGAACATCTTGGTATCCTCTCTGGAGAGCTGGAGCAGGTGGCCGGGGAGAGGGAAGTCTGGGCTCCTTTGCTTGAGCTGCTGCCTCCGCGACCCAGACCTCCAGAAAAGCGGTAGAAAATGGATGCGTGGATGGATGGATGGGGCAGAACATAAATTTATTAAACTGGATAGAAAAGTCACAAATTTAGAAGATGAGGGGAAAAGTTTCAAATTTATAAAACTGGGAAGAAAAGTTGCAAATCTAGAAGATGGGAGAAAAGTCACAAATTTAAAAGATGGGGTAAGTCGCAAATTTATAAAACTGAGTAGAAGAGTTGCAAGTTTAGAAGATGGGGGAAAAAGTCACAAATTTATAAAAGTGGGGGAAAGGCTGCAAATTTAGAAGATAGAGAGGGAAAAGAGGAAAATTTTATAAAACTGGGGAGGAAAGTCACAAATTTAGAAAGGTTACGAGAGGGTTAAAAGGTTCTGGAAGAAAACATGCTAATTTATGAGAATGGGGGAAAGTTGCAGAATGGGGGAAAAAAATCACAAGTTTACAAGATAGGAAAAAAGTTGCACATTTACAAAACTGGAGGAAAAAGCTATGAATTAACAGGTCAGCAAGAAAAGTTGCAGATTTACAAGGTGAATTGGTGCAAATGTATGAGGAGAAAAAGTGGCCTATTTATGAGACCGGGGCAGAAAGTCACAAATTTACAAGATGGGGGAAAAAAAAGCAAATTATGAGGGTGGGGGGAAGTTGCAAATATAGGAAACTGGGTGTGTGTGGGGGGGGAAGGGGGGGGGGGGTCACACTTTTACAAGGCATTAAAAAGTCTCAAATTTACAACATAAGTTGAACTGTTCCAAATTTATGGGTGAAAAAAAAATCCCAAAGTATCCTGGATAGCCATATTTTACCATAGTGTTGACACCTGTGGTTCAGAGGAAATGGTAAATGGTAAATGGCATTCACTTATATAGTGCTTTTATTCTCATCTCTAGATGACCAAAGCGCTTTACAGATCCTGCTATCCATCCATTCACACACTGATGGCGGAAAACAGTAACTGACCCAATGACCTCATCAATATTATTAAATACCCGCCATACTGTTATTATTTATATTTCACCCAGGATTTGAATACATTACCAGTGTCTGCGGGCACGGCCAATCCCGCCTCTGTAATGGATCGTCTGTGATGCACAAAGCAGACAAACAAAAGCCTGATGCATTAATAATTCACCTCTGTCTAGTGTTTCATGGAAATGAGACCGTCAGATCAATAATCTCCATCAGCTCGCAGAGTCTGTGGATGAGCTTCAGTGAAAGTGTTCAGGGCGTGGCTCTGTGGTCAGATAACCAGAATCATAGTGAGTCGAGGAGGAAAAATTTAAAAAACCTTTTACCTTTTGTTTTTCTTTTAGCTGCTTTTTGTTTTCTTGGTGGACACCTTAATAGCGTGTCTCGTTTAAAGTCGGAGAGGATGACAGCCGCCAGCTGGGGTTTGTTATCCAGCTGGTTTAGAATTTTAAATTATCTGTCACTGATTTGAGCAGCCATTCGGGTTTTAGGCTGAAACATTGTCAGATAAAAACAAACTTGCTTTTTTTTTTTATTGTTGTTTTTTAAATTTTTAACACTTGCCATCTGCAACTATTCATCTGTTGCTGCAATTACACATTTTAGTGCTGTTAGATGGGGAGCATCAGTTTAAATCTTTATTTGCCATATTTGTCAAGGTGTTAAAAATATAACATTGTGCCAAATGTCAAAATTAGGCCATTATTTCCAGCTCCAACCCATCTGCCGTGATATGTCTGCATTGCCGCCATATTGGGGAGGTCAGGACCAACTGAAAGCAATAAAACAGCACTGAGAAATGCAACCTCCTTTACCAAAATCTATTGTAACTCACACAAAATGAACTAATTTAAACAGAATTAGTGTTAAAGCGTACATAACAGACATCAAAGTGAGGTTATCACGTCATTACTAAAGAGAGCTGATACAGACCATACAAGACCAGCTCATTCATTAATCCACGGTCAATCATATATCTTGCACCATTCTAGCTTATTTTCTTTATAGATTGGCTTTGATAGCAAGGTAGATTGAGCTACTAGCATTAGCTAGGCTATGCAGTTGCACCTGATGTCATGTTCTGGACGTGGTCACAGACAATGTCCACACGTTGTTATTCTTGGACTGATTGTCATTAGCATTATTATTATTATTCTACTGTTCCTAACTTACCCTGGTGGGTTTTCATGTATTATTACTTGCCTTGCCATTCGTTTCTGAGTTTACTCTTATTTTGAAGTGCTTCCGGTTTTTGTTCCTGCTTAGTTTTATTGTTATAGTTTCCTTTCCTGTTTACCGACATGATCTTATACTTTACTTCCTAGTTTCCTTAATCACATTCAGCTGTTTTGTGTTCAGCTAATTATTTGTATTGTTTATTAGTAGCCACGTGTTGTGGGTTCCTTGCGGCGATCTTGAGGTTTATCCCCCATCTGTACTGTGTGACGCATTGGATTTTCTTCGTCACTTCCGGTCAGTTGTTCAGCTGTGCAGCTGTCCTTTCTGTCACACCCCACGAGCTGCTTGTTGAAACTATAGCCTGCGCCTGAGTCCGTTGGTATGCCCCGAAGGGGGGGTCAGAACACCTAGATTTTCTAATGACCTGGAAGGACCAAGAGATCAGCTTACTGGCCTTTAGCTTAGATGAAAGTCGACTTCTGTTTTTGTCTGATTTCTGTCTTTTCTATCCAATGTTGACACCCGTTTTCCCAGCCAGCTTGTCTACAACCTTGACCATATATTTCATTGTTATCCACGCCGACGAACTGACATAGGTAGGGCTGGCGTGCTCTAACTCAACAGGGAATGAGGCTATGGCCATCAAATTTGGTACAAACATTGACCTTGGAACTAGCAACTGTGGTTATACTTTTGGGGTCAAAAGGTGAAAGGTTAAGGTCAGAATGCTAAATAAGCTATATCTCAACAACAAAGAC
The DNA here is from genome assembly GCA_020510985.1 of Pholidichthys leucotaenia. Classification (NCBI taxonomy): domain Eukaryota; kingdom Metazoa; phylum Chordata; class Actinopteri; order Cichliformes; family Pholidichthyidae; genus Pholidichthys; species Pholidichthys leucotaenia. The sequence continues at coordinate 336,198,240 of CM035844.1, forward strand.
AGCTGTGGCCACCAAACTTGTTACACAGGTTCATTCTAGCTTCTTACTATGGGTTTGAGGTCAAAAAGTCAAGGTTTTAAATTTAGAGGGCTGCGAAAGGTGTGAATCTGCATCTCGGTTGAGTGCATTCTAGTTTTAGCTTACTTTATTATACTCTGACTGAGATGCCTCCTCAGTCAGCGGTGGCTATCTGTAATTAGCAGAATTAGCCATTTACTCATCCAGGTTTGTTTCTGTGCTTATTACACCCCATGTTTTATTTGGGCTTTAACATTCACAAATTCAGCAATTTTACATTAGTCTGACAAAGGAGTTTGTCAGCTAATGTTAGCCTCAAATGAGGCATTTCCATCAATCACACACAGATCTCAGAAATGACAAGAAAGGTTTAAAGCACTGAAAAGCAAAATGCAATAAAACAGGTCAGTTCCGAGGAAGAGCTGCTTCAGCTGGGAGGAAAATTGCACTGCAATAATTAAACCCTGAGGTTTTTTAACCAAAGTGTGTCTGGAATTGTGTCAACGTGTGGAAAAAGAGCATAATGGGGCACTTAAAAAGTTTTAAAGAAATTGCAATCATCAAACAGGAAGAAAATGTGCTACTTCAATTTATGCTTTGAAAATGTAAAAATAGGAGAAATTAATTTAGTGGGATATGTATCAAAGTGTAGTTGTGATGAATAACTGCAACTCTATTATTTATGTTATTTACTGTGTTGAGTTTCTTTTCTATTCCCTGCTGTTACTTTGAAGATTTGCAGGTTTACATGTTGGCATGCTCATACTGCAGCAGATGTTGGCTCATGCCTCTAACATGGAAGCATCTTAATCAGCGTGAAGATATCGCACATTTATGCACAGCCGTGGTTTTGACACATGTGAGCCGTGTGCACATCTGGTTCAGTGTGCAAACACGGGAAACCTCTGCAGACGTTAACCTCTGAGGAATGCATCTATATATGTGTCTGACTGTTTTGATTAAGTTTGTGCATCCATGCATTAGTGGCTGTGGGTGTTTTGGTTTGGAAGGCATCCACATGCTGCGTGTGTGTATGCATGTACATCATGTTCAGTGATATTATTAAGACCCAGTAAAACCCCAGGCTTTTAGAAAAAATACATATGTTTTATTTCTTTCAACATATGTAACTTTTCTCTCAGTTTTTCTCAGTTTTTCTCTGTTTGCAGCTTTTCTTGAAAAAAATGCAACTTTTTCCAACATAAATTGTCTACTTTTTACATAAATTTACCACTTTTTCATGCATGTTGTTGTTCTTTTTTTTAAATTAGTGGTTCCAACTTTTTTTTCCTCATATATTTGGAATATAATATTTTTCTTTTACATTTGCAACTGTTTTTGGCCACAAAGATTTTCCTTTTTTATTTATTATTATTTTATATTATTTTTCATTATTTAATTTTGTCTTATATTTGTGCAGTCATGTTTTTTGGTCAAAGACACAGGAAAGCTTTGGCCATGAGCCACATGTAGCTCCATAGCCATGGGTTGCAGACCTCTGGTGTAAGAGAATAATTCAGTTTGTATTTACAATGCAATGCAGAGTTCTTCAATATTTATCAAGTGAACTGTTGTACATCGACTTTTGAATACATTCTAGTATAAAAAATATCTGAAGCCTTGCAGGACGCAGTAAAACTGTGGTATATTCTAGTCGACGCATTGCACATTCAAGCCCATTAAACAGGAATATTTGAAATATTAAGAGGCAGCAGGGAGTAGGATTGATTTCCAGGTTCAACTATTCCGCCTACCAGAAGTGTCCTGGAGAAATAGAAAAAAAAAGGATTCTGTTCCAGCTGGAGGGCTCCTCGTAACCGTGGTAACCTTGACCTACCTATGATCCCCAAGGAGCCCGAGGCAGAGGAAGGCGGAGAATCAATCAGAATATTGTGGCTTCGCAAAAACGCTGCTGTACAATATGTAGTTTCTCTGTTGTAAAATTCAAACATTTATTGTAAATTTGCATCTTTTCATTCTGGTAAATGCAGGGCTGTTTATAGATTTTTGGGGGCCCGATGCAAGATTGTGTTTGGGGGCCACTATTTTGATGATGAGGCAGAGTTGAGTTGAAACTTAAATAAAAACATTTCTCTCCTCTGAATAAAAATGTGAAAAAAATACAGAAAAATGAAACTTTCGTAAAATAAATATTGTACCAGCATCCAAATGAACAATACAAATATACAAGGAAAGAAGTTGCATATTTAAGAGAGAAAAGTAGCAAATTTATGAGTAAAAAAGCAGCAAATTTACAAGGAAAGAAGTTGCAAATTTAAGAAAAAGTTGCAAATTTGAGTAAAAAGTGGAAAATTAACAATTCAAGAAGCTGTAAATTTAAGACAAAAAAGTTGCAGATTTATGAGTAAAAAGTGGCAAATTTACAATTCAAAAAAGTTGCAAATTTAAGAGAGAAAATTTTCCAACTTGCAAGACAAAAAAATTGCATATTTAGGATTAAAATATTGCAAATTTTCAAGAAAAAGTAGCAAATTTATGAGAAAAAAAAGTTGAAAGTTTAAGAGAAAATAGTTACAAATTTGCAAAAAAAAAGTTAAAAATTGATTAGAAAAAATCACAAATTTATGTCGGAAGAAAAATTTACAATTTTTTGAGTGAAAATGTACACATTTACAACTATATAAACTTATGAGAAAAACAGGAAATGTATGCTAAAATAGCTGCAAATTTGCAATAAAAAGTTGCAAATTTAAAAAAAAAGTTGTTTATTCATGTGAGAAAAATCACTCATTGCCTTACTTGAGAAGCCAGTTTATTCTGCTAATTCAGCTGCTTTACCTTCTTTTATATATATATATATATACTGTATATATATATATATATATATATATTTTGCCTTAATGCACGTGAGCTTGGAGGTTCCCAGATATTAGGACCTCGTAAAATAGTGTAAATTGTCCCTGGCTTGCACTGTCAAGCTTTTGCAGGTTTGATTCTATAGAAAATTATGGCGAACACAGCGACCCAAAGTCCCAGCCTTCTCCTCTCATGTATCATGGCGTTGTCATATTCATTCATCTCTGTTATTGATGCATCTGTGGAATTGCTTTTGCCGTGACGCAACCCGAGGAGCACACCGACAGTTTTCACCCCTGACCTTGCACATAAATCACCCTCCTCTAATAAAATCCACTCATTCCATTATACTTTTTCCTGTTTCCCGCAGGGTCAAAGCCAAAAAAGGGGTGAACCTGCTCCAGACCAAGTCGAAGAACGCCCAGTGGAACGTCGACTGGGAGGTACAGTCCGGCGCCAAGCATTCTATCACCACCATTGACGTGAGCAAGAACAAAGCAGTCAAGCAGGGGTGAGTCAACAGCTCCAGGGCTAAACACACACCGTGTGACCAACAAGTAAACTGTTCATTTACTGACACCCCACCCCCACCCCAAACTATATCACCACAGGGATTTGGTTGTAGGTCCAACACACAGTAGAAGGTTGAAAACATCACCATGATGATTTATTCATGGTAACGCACAACCTCAAATGTAATATTGCTCAATTATACAACAGTTCCACAAGTACAATTTATTGACATCAAAATATGGCAAAATGTGATTTTTTTTTTAACCATTTATTTTGCTCTGCCAAGACTAATCGTCCCTCCCAAATGTATCTACTTAAGTGCTGCTAAGCACCGTAATAATCATAATGTAGAATAGAATAGGATGATTGTCATTTCGCACACATGTGCAGTGAAATTATATATTGTGCTGTGCAGAATCAGTGTTTATAAACATACCCCATCCTCCTCTTAAGCTGGTCTGGTGAGTCACATGACTCGCACCATTTTGCTGGCTGCTGGTTAAAGCAGATGCACTGACAATTTAGTCTTGTAATTACTTTATACTCACTCAGTGTGACACTTGGGCCTGGTTAGATAAACACAAAGCTAATATCCTGGCAGGAACATGTTGAGGTTGGCACTTTCCAGATGTTTATGTCAGAGGTGTCCCTTTGAATGGAATCCATTTTGTCTGGGCTTGTGGGTGGATTTTTATCTTTGCCTTGCATTTGTGTGTTCAGTTGATTCAGATAATGAAATATATCTGCCTTGCACACCACTCATCACTTGCCCACCATCGGACCTCCGTATAGAGCAATAAGGTTTTATGCTCTGCTCCCATTTCCTCACATAAAGATGCAAATATGCAGCTTTTCAGAGGTCTTCTCTTTACAAAGCTTACCATGTGCACAACATCATTCAACACAGAAGCTAGGTCTGCTGGTAAAGTCTTGGCAATGAGCGCCTCCTGATGTAAAAAACAGTGCATAAGCACAACATCTGGGCATCTCTCTTTCACTCTGTTAACGAAACCATTGCTGTGCTGACCATGGCAGCTGCTCCATCGGTACAGGGCCCAGTTCAGAGACTGAATCTTTCCTCATCAAGTATTTATTCATCATTCAATCAGAGTGGCCTCAGCCAAACTGCATGCCTAGCGGTCCAATCTTCATGGTCTAGTATACAGGTGGCAAGCTTGCCAGTGTTGGCTTCCCCAGTGTCTCCCTTAAGAGTATCTACGAATGATGTTAATGGCTGTCCTGGGCGGTGAAAGCCATGCGTTGGTTTCCACAGTACCAGGTGGTGTGCTGGGAGCTGTTGGTGACGGTAACAGTGCCCCGCGAGGCCAAGTCTTCGCCAGCCCACTTTGTCTGATATTCTGGGAAGGTACCCATAGAGATCTTCATTGGAGACGTGGTCTTGTCAGTTTACATGTCTCCAGTTTACATGACCATGTCTTCAATGAAGACGTCTCCAATAAAGATGTTTATCCATCGCTGCTTTTCATCAAGTCACCGTGACCTCTAGCACATCTTGGCTAGGTCATTAACCTCCGTAAGACACACGAAGAAGACGGTAGCCATTATCATCATTATTGCGTTCGTACTGCCACCTAGTGACATGGGACAGCCACTACAGGCACCCATGCACAACAACAGCAAATTATTTGCAATTTTTTTGACCAATTAAGAAGTGAAATTAGACAGTTTCCTGAGGACTCCTGAACATTCTCTTGAATGAAAAACAAGGAATTAGCCTACCTGGCTTTTACGTGTTAAAATGTGAACATGTACTGCACCTTCTTTTCCACAGTGGGGAGCTGTTTGGCAAGAGACATTCCTCAAAATTCCCACCCTGTCACAGTGCACAGTTTCTGTTCAAGCCTCACAGCATAATTCAGACTTCTGACTTGTTATTTCACCTAAAAATTCCAAGAAGTGGGTGAGGTATGCAGAATGGCATTAGCTTAGCCTTTAGCGCTTGTGTTTGGTGTTACGCCACATCTGTTTTCTACAAGATGGACAAGATGAAGGAAGATTTATCATCCCGATAAGCCAACTGTAATTCCGATGTGGTGACAGACTCTTTACTTTGTCTGAAGATGCCAAGAAGATACAGCCAAAGTGTGTGGAAATGTGCCAAGCTAAATCATAGTTAACTGCTAACCACTAGCCTCACCTGCAGATGACCCAATGACAAAAATGGACAAGCTGAAGTATGAACTCACTATCCCAGTTAGTCACTTGTGATAGTACGTATGTGGTGATACCATAGTCCTGGCTTCATCCGGGGCTCGCTCAGTATAGCCAACAACTTAATAGGCTACAATCTGTCATTTTGTAAGATCTTTGGTTGGTGGGGTTCTCCGAGATTTTTTCAATGTAAAAAGGGTTCCTTGGCTCAGAAAAGGTTGAAAAACACTGAACTAATTAATAATAATTATCTATGAGGAGTGATATGGACATTGTGCAGAGTGATGTTATGCTCCACAATCAGCACTCTGAAAAGGCCTGTTGTTAAATCAGATTGCTTGGTTAGAATTTGCTTTTGTATAATGAAAAATAATAATTACAAACTATTATTTTGTATAATTAACAAGCTATAAAGTCTTTCATGGAAACAATGCAAAGCTTCCATATTTATCTTCTAATAAAATTCAGATTAAAGTATGTCATATAAAGAAATAATAAATGGTAAATTAGCATTAGCAGCCAGCAACTAGTTAAATAATTAGTGGCCTGAATTACACCTAAATTTGTGGTTGGATTAATTTATGCAACAATAAGCAAATTTTTAGGTCGGCCTAGTCAGCAACATTTTGTAATTTTTTTTTTTTTTCTGTAGAAAAAAAGCAAGAAAATGTATTGTAATGAGCGGTCAAGGATGTGCCAGTTTGAAAATATTGTAATGTAGATTCAGCCATGACTACTCTGCTACTATGTGTAACCATGGAAATGGAGGACGGAGGCGGAGTTATTTCAGAGATGAAGTAGAAAGTTAGTGTCTGACAATGACTGAAAAAAGGGGAGAAAATTCAGTTTAAATCAGTGAACTCTAAAATAACTCTTGAATCAAAGTATCCTAAAAATAAACCTCGTCATGTTCTTCCATGTCACTCACTGCTACCCAATCCTCCAAAAGATTTTTTGTCTTTAAGGCACCACACGTTTCTTTGTGAATGGCCGAGGAAGATAAAACACAACTTTGGCCCACAGCAGCGTCTAAAGCGCTCTACTTCAGAGGGTAATGTTAAGTGAATGAAGATATTATCTGCTTAGTCTCACTACATCTGCTGTTCATTTACTTTACACAAAAAGATAAGGTAGCTGATTTGACTGCTGGCATTAAAATACCTCAGTGATGAGATCTTTTCTGAGAGCAGCAATCAATGCCTCAACGTACTGAATCGAGGAAAAAGAAGAAAAACTGGGATAGTCAGGAGTAATGGACTTTGTATTGATAGCAAATGGAACTTTATATTAAAACCAGTGTTGCTAAGTGATTTGCACTAAAAGTGATTTGCACTAAAAATGCTAGTCATGATTGATTTACAGGGTGTTTCATCCAGGGGTCCCTGGAATGTTCAGGTTTCCTTGGGAAATTTTCTAATGTCACTTCTTAATTGGTCCAAAAATTGCAAATAATTTGCCGTTGTTGTGCCTGGGTGCCTATAGAACTAGGGATGCAAGTTATCGATTAACTCAATCATTAGTTGAGTCACCTTATCGATCGATTAACGATTAATTATGCCTCATTGAAAGTGAGAGGCATACGGTAGTTAGTGAGTGTGTGTGTGTGTGTGTGTGTGTGTGTGCGTGCGCCTCGCTGTTTCAGCTCGCCCGGTCAAAATTAAGTGGAACTTAAGGCTTATATCTGTCATAAATTGCCCTATCAGGGCAGGACTGAAGACAACAAATGCCAGCTGTGAGTTTGCACATTTAATAACACAAAACACGAAAACACTACACGAAAACACAACACTTACAAAATGAGGAATGGCGTGTGGGATGACAGGGCTCGTGTCTAGCGAGGAAATGCTAGAGGGAAAAGAGAAAGCCTAGACGGAGCACACCCGTCCAAACCCACCGAACCATACAGGAAAAACTCAGAAGAATGCTGTGACGAGCAAACGACACTGCGACGCGCAAACGACGCAGCATCCTTAAATAGGCAGGCAAAGATAATTACAAATAATGATCAGGTGCGGGTGACATGAGCGAGGAGGATTAACCTAAATAATGACGGCTGTGCTCGCCCGCAAACTTGAGCTCAACACAGAAGTAAACACAGGCGCAGCACAGGAGAGTATGGCAAAAGGTGACTGAAATGATACCAAACGAGAAGCAGACCAAATAATACAAAACGAGACACCTAACTCATAAAGGGAAGGATAAAATAAATACAACCCAGTGATGTAAATATTATAATACTGTGGAGTGTGTAAATAATGAGGCGGATTTGACTCAGACAGTTTATTACACATCTCACACAGAAGCATAGTCAGAAAGAGGACATCTCAGACAAGACTCTTCTCTTAAATATTATGGCATTCCCTCAGAAGCTTCTACACACTAAAGGTCACATTGCATTCACTTCCTTAATCCTTTACCATCCTCCTAGAAGTTTCTGATACACAAAAGATCACACTGCATTCACTTCCTTCACACCTCCCTGCTATCTCCCAGGGAAACTCTGCTCTTGTTCTAGTCTAAGATGCTATACCATTATGCACTCCCCGTGTGTCACCAAACGACCCCCCCCCCTCCCGAGCATCTTGGATAGAACAATAGAATGACAGTCCATATGCTGTGGTTAAATCATTAAACATGATCCACATGCTGCTTGGGCTTCAGTCTTCTCCCGTATCTGCTGTAACCAGGATTCACCGCCTCCGCGGCGCTGTCATGCTGGGGGGCTGATGATTGAGGGGTAAAAGTCTGTGCATGTGGGTGCTCTGGGGAATCTTTTCTCTGGGAAGCTCCCCGTGGGGGGTCTTCCACGCCGAGGGGCCCTCGCCAACAGCACTTGCTCGTCCGCCACAACAAAAGCGGGTTTGAGTCTGTCTATGCCAATCTTTTCCCTCCTACCCCCCAAATCTAGCAAAAAATGCTTGTCCCCTGTTTCCAGCACTCTGAACGGTCCATCATAAGGTGGGTGCAGTGGAGGGCGATGGGCATCGTGTCTGACAAAAACGAACTCCGCGCGTTTTTCAAAGTTTTAGGTACAAAAACGCGCGGAAAACTGTGGTGAACAGGGCCCGGCAGCGTGCTTGTGTCTATGCTACGCTGCAACAGCTGAGACGGGGAGCTGCCCGGAGTGGGATTATCTGGAAGAAACTCCCCGGGCAGCCGAAGTGGCTGCGCAAAAACGAGGTTCAGCCCGGGAACGCTTCCAAATCCTCTTTAGGCGCAGAACGTAACCCCAATAAAACCCAACGGTAGCTTGTCTACCAATTTGCATCCGTCAGTGACGCCCCTGTGAAGCCGCTTTCAATGACCTATGAAAACGTTCGCATAAACCCACTTAGCCTGTGGATTGTATGCGGTTGTGGCGGTGAATTGTGACACCCAGGCTGCGGGCCATTGTTGACCATAGTTCAATGAAACAAATTGAGGGCCTCTGTCGGACGTAATATCCGACAGGACTCCAAAACGCGCACCCATGCTGTTAAAAACACGCGCGCCACCTCCTCGGCTGTGGTTGCTGCAGTGGGACCACTTCCGGCCCAGCGCGTGGTGCGGTTCCACCATTGTCAGAAGGTGCGTGCACCCCTGTGATGGCGGGAGGGGGCCCACGAGGTCCACGTGAACATGGTCGAACCTCTTAGCCCGGAATGCGAAACGGCTCCAAGGGAGCCTTCGTGTGTCTGTGTACCTTGGCTCGTTGGCACGCCATGCAGGCTGCTGCCCACTCTTTCACTTGTTTGAGAAGGCTCGGCCACACAAATTTCTCTCCTACCATTTTGACCGACGCGCTCACTCTCGGGTGCGCCAAAGAATGAATCGAGTCAAAAACGCGGCGGGCCACGCGGGCCAGTAACCACGGACGCGGTCGCCCCGTGGAGACATCACAGATTAGGGGGGGCATACCGTCTTGCAGCACTCTGCTCTCCAGCCTTAACCCTGTTGGTCCAGACTGGAGCACACGCACGTCCGCGTCACTAACCTGCTCCGCGGCCATGGCTGAGTAATCTATCCCCCCACGCGGACCGGGGCAGCCACGGCGCGCAGAGAGCAGTCTGCCACTACATTCAGTTTACCCGACACATGCTGAACTATCGGTAGTAAACTCTGAGATCGCGGCCAGCTGTCTCTGCTGCCGGCCGACCACGGTTCTGAAACTTGGCCATCGCGAATGTTAGTGGATTGTGGTCAACGAACGCGGTGAAACAGCACCCCTTCCAGCTAGAACTGGAAGTGGGCGAATGGCCAAGTGGAGAGCCAGCAACTCCCTGTCGAACGCGCTGTATTTACGTTCACTATCGTGCAAAGTCCTGCTGTAAAAGACGAGCGGCTGCCAAGCCCCGGCTACGCGCTGCTCCACGATCGCCCCTTTGGCCACATCTGACGCGTCCGTAGTGAGCGCTATGCGGCCGTTGGTCTGGATGTGCCAGCAACGCAGCGTTTGCCAGGGCTGCTTTGACTTCCGAGAACGCCCGCTCTCGCTCCGGGGACCATTCGATCTTATTCGCGGGTTTCTGTTTTTTGAGCGCGGCGTACAGTGGTTGCATGAGCTGCACTGCGCGGGGAAAGGAAATGGTTATAAAAAATTCACCATCCCAAAAATTCCTGTAACGCCCTACCGCGCGCACTTTGTCAGGCAGCGGAACCGCTCCTTCGGGAGAGACGCGGTGCCCCAAAAAATCAATCTGCGTCACCCCGAACTGACATTTCGCTGTGTTGATTATTAACCCGTGCTCTTCCAACCTCCGGAAAACCGCCGTGAGGTGGGTTTCGTGTTCGTCTTCGGACGCGCTGGCTACCAAGATATCGTCCAAGTAGACGAATACGAAAGAGAGATCATGCAGCACTGCATCCATCATGCGTTGGAACGTCTGTGCAGCCCCTTTAAGCCTGAATGGCATGCGCAAAAACTCGAATAAACCGAACAGAGTTATCACCGCTGTTTTGGGTATGTCCTCAGCGCGCACTGGGACTTGGTGGTAACCGTGGACCAGGTCTATTTTAGAAAAAACGCGCGCTCCTGCCAAGTGAACGGAAAAATCCTGGATGTGAGGAATTGGGTAGCGGTTGTGCTCTGTGGCGTTGTTCAACCTGCGGAAATCCCCACAAGGTCGCCACGAACCCTCAGCTTTAGGGACCATGTGTAGCGGGGAAGCCCATGGGCTGTTTGAACGCCTGATGATGCCCAACCTCTCCAGGTTGGCGAACTCCTCGCGCACTATGGCCAGTTTAGCTGCGTCCAAGCGCCGAGGTTTTGCAAAAACGGGCGGCCCGGTGGTGGTGACAAAATGCTCCACCCCGTGTTTAGTGATGGCTGCCGAAAATGTCAGGACCGTGAGTGCTGGGAACTGAGTGAGCAGTGTGTGGAACTTACCGCATGCAGCTGTGATGTTGGCTTGTGCTGTTGGCCGGGACGCTCGAGCTGTACAGGGGATAGAATCAAAGGACGGTGCATTAACCAGGCGCCTGTTAGCGACATCAACCAACAAACCATGTGTGCACCAAAAATCAGCCCCCAATATATTGAAATCCAATGCTGCTATGACAAAAGTCCACTCAAATGTACGGCCGTGTAGAGACAGAAGTAGAGTCCTCTCACCAAAGGTCTTAATCTCCGAGACATTTGCTGCTGCCATCTCGGGGCCGCTAGATCCTGCCAGCCGGTCGGCGTAGGACGGCATGATGAAACTCATCTGGGCACCGGTGTCCACGAGGAAATGCCTCCCCGAGCGTGTGTCCGTCAAGTAGAGCAGCTTGTTCTCCTCCCCGAGGGTCGCAGCTGCTACCGACCTCTGGTCTTGGCGTTTCCCGAGCGCTTGAACTGGCACGGTGGTATACATTTGTGTGCCTTCTCTGCGAAGCAGCGGTGGTAGAAACAAAGGGTGTCTCCTCCGCGTTCTTTGGCCCCCGCTGCTGCTGTCATCGGTGGCTCTGCCGCTGCCGTCGATGGCTCCTCGCCTCCTCCGGCCGTCGCGCCGAGCTCCGTCACTGCCGCCGTGGTCGTGAACTCTCTGCTGGCCATGATGATCTGGTGTGCTTCTCGGGCCAGCGCACGATAGTCCCGCTTGGCCAGCAACGGCGAATTGGCCAGGGTCGCTCTCTTCGCTGACGGAAGGTTCCCGAGGAAGAGGTGGGTAAAAATGAAATGGTCGTCGTCCGTGCCCTTTAATCTCAGCATCTTCTCCATCAGGTCAATAGCCGACCCATCTCCTAACCCAGTCCGCGTCAGGAGTCTCTCTGCTCTCTCACCAACCGAGAGCGTGTAGTGCTGGATGAGTGCAGCCTTCAGCGCACCGTACTTGTCGCTGGTTGGTGGCTGATCAAGCAGGCTCTCCACATGCTGAGCCGTGTGGGCGTCGAGCGTTGCGACCACATGGTAGAACTTTGTGTCATCCGCCGATATCCCCTGGAGGGCGAACTGCGCCTCAACTAGGTGGAACCAGGAGCGCGGATTGTGTCGCCAAAAATCCGGTAGCTTGATTGTAACAGCATATGCTTGGCTGGGGGCTCCCAACGAGGCTGGCTCCGGGGATCTTTCATCGTGTTGCATGATTCGTCTTGGGTCACCAGTGTGGAGTGTGTAAATAACGAGGCGGATTTGACTCAGTTTATTACACATCTCACACAGAAGCATAGTCAGAAAGAGGACATCTCAGACAAGACTCTTCTCTTAAATACTATGGCATTCCCTCAGAAGCTTCTACACACAAAAGGTCACATTGCATTCACTTCCTTAATCCTTTACCATCCTCCTAGAAGTTTCTGATACACAAAAGATCACACTGCATTCACTTCCTTCACACCTCCCTGCTATCTCCCAGGGAAACTCTGCTCTTTGTTCTAGTCTAAGTTGCTATACCATTATGCACTCTCCATGTGTCACCAAAATACCCCTAAAACCCAAAATACAAAAGGAGAGGTGGAAACAAGGCTAGAGAAGGCTCAAGTAGAATACACAGAAAGATGATATAAACTAGAAGATCTAAAAATGCATAATAATAACAAACACGGTAATAATGATCAAATTAAGACGTGAGAACCAGACAACTCAAAACAAACAGAGACAAAGAGCAACTCAGATCACATCATACTATCAACCCCATACTAAGATACAATAATAAACTGAAATAAGAAAATACATGAGAAAGCATTGGAGATTGGATCCATTATTACTTACAGATGAAAAATTGGTTGCGAATATTTCTTCTAAAATTAATTTTTTTTTGAAAGAAAATAAAACTCCTGGTATGTCAAATAAAACGATATGGGAGGCCATGAAGGCATTTCTTAGGGGGGAATTTATTTCATTGGCAGCATTTAAAAGACGATCCTTAATACAGGAACAGAAGGTTATTTTAGATCAAATCCTGGACATTGACAGACAATATGCTCAATCTCCATCACCCGCTCTGTACAAGGAACGTATGACATTACAAACTAAATTTAATTTACTTTCTACTCGACAAATTGAAGGTTGTTTAATAAGGAACAAGAGTGAATTTTATGAACATGGCGAAAAAACCAGTAAACTTCTAGCTAATCAACTACGTGGTATTAGAGCTAAGCAAATTATTACTGGAGTTAGGACAGATAAAGGAGAGGTGACATCTGACCAACAAGCGATTAATGATATTTTCAGGTCATTTTATTCCAAATTATATACCTCAGAATATACAACAAACTTAAAGGATTTGGAAATTTTTTTTGATTCTATTGATATTCCTTCGATTTCTTCAGAATCTCGGCAAATTTTAGAAGCTCCCATCACAAAAGAAGAAATTCAGCTGGCAATATCATCCATGCAATCAGGAAAATCTCCAGGACCTGATGGGTTTTCCGCTGATTTTTTCAAAAAAATTCTCTGATGACCTCGCCCCTTTCCTTTGTCAAGTTTTTACAGAGTCGCTTGACTCTGGTACACTTCCTCCTTCATGCTATCAGGCCTGTATCACTGTGTTGCTTAAAAAGGATAAGGATCCTGTTGATTGTGCTTCTTACAGGCCTATTTCCTTGTTAAATACCGATGTTAAAATTTTGTCAAAGTTGTTAGCTTCAAGGTTGGAAAAGATTCTTCCTTTTATAATTTCACAGGACCAAACCGGTTTCATTAAAAATCGCCATTCTTTTTTTAACTTGCGGCGGTTGTTTAATATTATTTATACTCCTCACCACAACATACCTGAATGTCTTATTAGTTTGGACGCTGAAAAGGCATTCGATAGGGTTGAGTGGGAGTATTTGTTTTTTACTTTGGAGAGGTTCGGTTTTGGTCCTTCCTTCTGTTCCTGGATTAAACTTCTCTATGCTAGTCCTTTAGCTTCAGTGTTAAGATAAGATAAGATAAGATAAGATAAGCCTTTATTAGTCCCACAACGGGGAAATTCCAGGATTGCAACAGCACAGGGATAGCAACACTCAGAGCAACAATCAGAAGGCAAGAAAAAAAACAAGCAAGCAAGAGCAGCTAATAAACATATGTACGTATTACTATAAAATATATATATATACACACACACACAGACACACAGTGCAGAGCATTGTAGCTGGATGGAATAAATATATGAATATATGAACACACAGTGCAGAGCATTGTAGCTAGATGGAATAAATATGTAAATATATAAACACCCACAGTACGGAGCATTGCAGCTAGGTGGAATAAATATGCAAGTATATAAACACACACAGTGCGGAGCAATGTAGCTAGATGGAATAATATGTAGATATATAAATATATAAACACACCCAGTGCTGAGCATTGTAGCTAGATGGAATAAATATGCAAATATATAAACACACACAGTGCAGAGCATTGTTGCTAGATGGAATGAAACAGCATAACTGTCTACTTAGTTATCCTACATGGTATGATTATGTGCCCATACATATTCTCACCCTCCATAGCGACCGGTATGTTCCTAGTTGTATGCCGGAGGGGACCATTGTGTAAGTCTATTGCATCTTTTGCATTCAAAAAACTATTAGTTTGTTACGTCTTTTTGCTATCTCTGCGAGCAGCCCTGCTTAGGTTGTACAGTCTGACAGCCGTTGGTAGGAAGGACCTACGAAACCTCTCGGTTGTGCACCTGGGATGATGTAGTCTGCTGCTAAATGAGCTCCTCAGTGCATTCAGTATGTCCTGCATAGGGTGGAACTCGGACTCCAGCAGAGATGACAGTTTAGCCACCGTCCTTCTCTCTCCTATCTCCTCCATCGGATCAAGGCGCTGCCCCAGGACAGAGCTAGCTTTCTTAATCAGTTTGTTCAGTCTCTTCCTATCGGCTGCAGTAATGCCACTGCCCCAGCAGACCACTCCAAAAGTGATGGCTGATGCCACCACCGTGTCATAGAATGACTTCAGCAGCGCCCCTTGTACACCAAAAGACCTGAGTCTCCTCAGCAGGAACAGCCTGCGCTGTCCCTTCTTGTAGAGTGCATCAGTATTGTGTGACCAGTTAACTAATTGTCGCTATTCTGACTATTTTAGACTTTACCGTGGTACGAGGCAAGGCTGTCCTTTGAGCCCGTTGCTCTTTGCCTTGGCAGTTGAGCCGTTAGCTATTGCAATCCGTGGGAGCCGGGACTTTCTAGGCATTCGTAGGGGTGGCATTGAGCATAGGGTTTCACTCTATGCTGATGATCTTTTATTATTTCTCTCCAACCCACTTACTTCATTACCCGCTATACTTAATATTTTGGATAGTTTTAGTAGGTTTTCTGGTTATAAAATTAATCTTAATAAGAGTGAACTGTTTCTGATTAATGAAAAGATTCAAGTTCAGGATTTTGAAAATTTTCCTTTCAAGGTTGTTATTGATCATTTTAATTATCTTGGGATATGTGTCACTAAACAATTTAATTACTTGTTTAAAAATAATTTTCTCCCCTTACTTGACCAGTGCAAGTTAATACTTTCCAAATGGTCCCCATTATCCTTGTCTTTAATTGGCAGAATCAATTCTGTAAAAATGATGTTACTTCCAAAGTTTTTATATTTGTTTCAATGTCTCCCCATTTTTATTCCTAAATCCTTTTTTAAGTCTTTGGACTCTCTGATTACCTCATTTATTTGGAATGGTAAACATCCGAGATTGAGGAAAGTTTTTCTTCAAAGACCCAAATCAGTAGGTGGCATGGCTCTGCCTAACTTTCAATATTACTACTGGGCAGCAAATATCAGGTGCATGTTATATTGGAAACATTTTTATCTGGAACCCAAATCACCTATTTGGATCCTTATGGAGTCACATGTGGACAATCAAACTTCCCTACCGGCAATTTTAGGTTCACCACTTCCCCTTGCTTTGTCTACACTGGGTAATAATAAAGTAGTTCATCAGTCTCTTAGAATTTGGTCTCAATTCAGGAAAAATTTTGGTCTTCAGTTTTTTTCCATTAGAAGTCCAATTGCCGCAAATCATTTATTTACCCCATCAACTATTGATAGTGCATTTCATATATGGCACAGAAAAGGTTTAAAATCTTTTGCGGATTTATATTTTGATGGTCAATTTGCAAGTTTTTCTCAACTTTCCACCAAATTCGACATCACTTCTACACACTTTTTCCGCTTCCTCCAGGTCAGACATTATGTGCAAACCATGACAAAACAATTCCCTCAAAAACCTTCTGATAATCCTCTAGATGATTTTTTATTAGTTAAACCAACTTCTAAGGGGGTAATGTCAGTTTTATATAATTTAATTTCAAATTTACAATCTTCTTCTCTGGCCGCTATCAAATTGAACTGGGAACAAGATCTTAATTTTACTTTTACTGATGAACTGTGGGACTCTATTCTTGGCCAGGTTCACACTGTATCAATGTGTGCTCGTCACGCTCTTATTCAATTTAAGATTGTACACCGGATGCACCTGTCCAAGGTTAAGTTAGCACGTATTTACTCGGATATAGACCCAACTTGTGAAAAGTGTGGTAGCGCTCCTGGCACTTTGCTTCACATGTATTGGTCCTGCCCTGCATTGATGAATTTTTGGCATTCTGTTTTTATCACTATGTCTGAAGTCCTGCAATATCAAATTAAACCTGATCCATTATGCGCCATTTTTGGTGTGGCTCCAGAACTTGTCTTGCCAAGTTCCAAATTAAAAGTATTCAAATTTTCATTATTATTGGCCAGACGTGCTGTATTACTGAAGTGGAAAGACTCTTCGCCCCCTTCACATTTACAGTGGATAAAAGATATAATGTCCTGTTTGGATTTAGAAAAAATCAGATATACAGTCTGTGGCTCTGAAAACAAATTCTATAAATTATGGCGCCCGTTTCTTGATTTCTTTGAAAGACCCACGATTATAGTTTCTGAGTAGCTCATATCCCCTTTACCCCAACCCCACTTCACACACATAATTTTTCTTTGTATTTTTTTTTTTTTTTTATTGTTTATTTAAAGGTTTTTGTGCTTTGAAGCATTTACATTTGTTGGCTTTAAGTTCTAGTTTTTTACTGTTTGGTTGAAACAAAAATGAAAATTTCTAATACTTTGTATTGTATTGATACTTCAATTAATAATAATAAAAAGACCTTTGAAAGAAAGAAAGAAAATACAGAAAATAATCAAAATGGCAAAAGAGCTTGAGCACGGTGATTCTTCCCATGCTCAGCATCATGACAGAGCCTCCCCCACAAGTGGTGGATACCAGACACCCCACCATGACATCAAAAGGAAAAAAGAAGACTTCCGGGAAGATGGCGGAGAGACAGAACGCTTAAACAGAGAGCTCTCCCTAGCCGGATTAAAAATCATTGGTAAATGGCCAACTCTTCATAAACGGATCAATAAACCAAGGGATGAAAACACGAAGGAGCCGGGCACACGGACAAGAGCAGGGTAAAATTAAAGAATCCCTCTTCAACAACGCAGGAGAAATCGCTGAACATGAGGCCCAAAAAAACGAGGTGACTGCAGCAGGGAAAATGGAGGACACCAAACTCGATACCATGAACACTGGCATCGCCAATTTAGGTAAAGAGTTAAAAGACTTCAAGCGGCAACTCCAACAGGATTTAGCGGCTCTTAAGGAAGAGCTGAAAAAAGAGATGAAGGAGGAAATTATGGGCCTCCGAAGAGAAATGGAGCGCAAGCTAAGAGAAAACATGGAGGAGCTGCGCTCTCAACGGGCGTGTATGACAGAAGCACAGGCCCGAATATCGGAGTTGGAAGACTTGAAGACCGAGGCAAGCGAGCGGCTGCAGACCCTGATGACGCAAACACAGAGGATGCAGGAAAAAATAACCGACCTGGAGAGCAGGTCCAGACGGAGCAATATACGCATCTTCGGTATCCCGGAGGGCATTGAAGGCAACTCGATGATGAAATTCATGGATCATTTCTTAAAAAAAGAGCTGGAGCTGCCCGGTGAAGCGGATCTGCAGATTCAACGAGCGCACAGAGCCTCGGCACAGAACCCGAATCCAAACTCTACACCCAGGTCAGTTGTGGTGAACTTTCTGAAATATGACATAAAGGAAAGAATCCTGACACAAGCGTGGAAAAAAAAGATACGAATCGGCGACAAACAGATATTCTTTGATCATGACTACCCGACAGAAATTGTGCAGCAGCGAAAGAAATATGCCAACATTAAAAAAACACTGAAAGAGAAAAAAATTAGATTCCAAATGCCGCTAACAAAGATGATGATTCATTGGGATGACGGCGTAAAAACGTACAACACGGCCAGAGAGGCAGTGCGGGACTTGACAGAGCGAGGCTTTGTGGTGAGCGTACCGGAGGAAGGAGCTGGAGCAGCGGCGGCACTGAATGCATCACGACAGCCGGAGTGGAGACAAGTGAGCGGCAGAAGACGGGGGAGAGACGTGGCGCAGCGGGCCTACGAAAAGCTGCAAGGCTTTCAACTGAAAGCCTAGATTATAACAAAGATTAAGAAAGACACAGAAGAAATGAAGGCCAAGAAGACAAGGTAAAAGAGAAACAAACGGCTAGGAGAGGTTTAAGTGATTTTTGTTGGACATTTCTAGACTAATGACTATTACTTGGATAGTAAATACAGGTCTAGGGAGGGCCCCTCACTTGGTGAGGACAATCCCTCCACCCACCAACAGGGACCAGTGGGCAGAAGAAAGGCCCAAAGTACAGAGGTCGAGATTTGTTAATGTGTTTTTATATAAATATTGTGTTCGTTTTGTTGTTAAAGGGGTTAGGAGCAAAAGTTAAAAAAATGGAAAAACATGAATATGGGTAAAAAATCTTAAGATAATGACACTAAACGTGAATGGTCTGAACTCACCTGTTAAAAGGGAAAGAATAATAAGAAAATTCAAGAAGGAAAAAGCCAAAATTATATTTATGCAAGAGACACATTTGAGCAAGACATAACATGAGAAACTAAAGAGATTTGGCTATAAGAACTCCTACTACAGTTCATTTAAGGGAGGAACTAAAAGGGGGGTTATGATACTAATTTCAAATAAAATACAATTTGAATGTGAACAAGAAATACAGGATAAAGAAGGCAGGTATGTAATAATAAAGGGAAGAATAGATGGTATGCAGATCACATTAGTGAACATCTATGCCCCACCAGAAAGTGACAAGGGTTTTTTTCAACATCTGTTTGATCTCATAGCAACACACAGTGAAGGAGTCCTAATTTGTGGAGGAGACTTAAATGCTGTCATGGATCATGAAGTTTACACAACAAGTGTTAAGAAGACAAAAAAACATGTAACAAAGTTCATAAGAACCTCACTGGCAGAAATGGGTATGGTAAACATATGGAGGGACCTGCACCCACTCGAAAAAGACTATACACATTATTCAGCAGTCCATAAAGTACACTCTAGAATAGATTACTTCCTTATGAATGAAGGTGACAGACACAGGGTGAGAAATTGTCGGATTGGAGGGGCAGAAATATCAGATCATAATCCTATATACATGGAAATATATTTAAACACTAGAAAACAACAAACAACATGGAAACTTAATGTAGGACTGTTAAATGATGAGAAAAAGAAAGAAAGAATAAAAGTAAACATAAACGAGTATATCCAAGAGAATGACAATGAAGAAGTAGACCCAACAATACTATGGGATGCACTAAAAGCCGTGTTAAGAGGTAAATTAATTGTTGAAACAGGAAAAGCAAATAAGTCTAAACTGGAAACATATGAACAAAGATGTGAAAGACTGAGGGAACTAGAACGTAAACATCAAAGCACAAATGACCCAAAAATATACCAAGAAATTAAAGAAGAAAAAATAAAGATAAAAGAAACACAAATAGATGAAATTGAAAGGAAAAATAGATATCTAAAGCAAAAATATTATGAAACGGGACCAAAAGCCACAAAACTGCTGGCAAAACGGTTAAGAAAACAACAAACAGTGAATAATGTATATAAGATTAAAGACCCCATCACAAATAAAACCACAGTTAACCCAGAAAACATCGAAGAAATATTCCATAATTTCTATCAAGAACTATACTCGCAACCTGAAGAAACAAATACTAAGGATATTAAAAAATTTCTATGCACATTGGACTTGCCATCAATAGGAAATCAACAAAATGAAAAGCTAACAGCAGAAATAACAGCACAAGAGATTAGAGATGTGATTAAGTCACTTAAAAACGGTAAATCACCAGGTAGTGATGGGTACCCATCTGTTTTATAAACTGTTTATAGAAGAACTCATGCCACAGCTCCTAAAGTCATTTAATTGGACATTGAACAACAACAAAATACCTCCATCATGGAACGAAGCCATTATTTCAGTTATTTTAAAGCCAGGGAAAGATAGAGAACAATGCGGAAACTATAGGCCAATCTCTTTATTAAATGTGGATTATAAAATATATACAACAATTATATGTAAACGAATAAAGACATTCTTGACGGAATTGATAGAAGATGATCAAACTGGTTTCATAGAGGGACGCCAAACACATGGCAATATCAGGAGAACAATACATATAATTAATCAAATACATAAAGAAAAGAAAAGCGCAGTAATAATGAGTTTAGACACAGAAAAAGCATTTGATAGGGTTAACTGGAAATTCCTATATAGTGTGCTGGAACGCTTTGGATTTAACGAAAAATCAGTACAATGCATAAAGACGCTGTATCAAAAACCTGTGGCAAGAATCAAGATAAACGGTAGCTTAACAAACAAAGTAAATATACAAAGATCAACCAGGCAGGGATGCTGCCTATCGCCCACCTTGTTTGCTCTGTTCATAGAGCCACTGGCTCAAGCGATACGACAAAATAAGAAATTAAAAGGTGTAACAATAAAGGGAGCGGAACACAAGATTGGGCTATTTGCAGACGATATTATAGTTTACCTTGAACAACCAGATGAATCAATAATGGAAATGATGAACTTGATAGAAAATTTTGGAAAATTATCAGGATACAAGATAAACATAACAAAAACACAAATACTGACATTCCACTATAACCCTCTCAACCAGATAACTGATAAGATCAAACTAAACTGGAAACAAAAAGAAATAAAATACCTTGGAGTGAGCATACCTAAAGATCTAAGCAAAATTTATAAAGCAAACTATGATAGGTTGGAACAAGAAATAAAAAAAGATATTGATAGATGGTCAATCTTAAATATGGATCTGAATTCAAAAATTGAGACAGTCAAAATCAGCATACAACCTAGATTACTTTACGTCTTCCAGGCTCTACCAACAGAGATTCCAGGTGCCCAGTTCTCAAAGTGGGACAGGATGATATCGAGATTTGTTTGGGGAGGTAAAAAACCAAGAGTGAAATATAAAACTCTCCAGTTACCAAAAGAGAAAGGAGGCATGGGCCTACCGAGTCTAAAGGAATATTACTACTCAGCACAAATAAGATATATCATATGTTGGTGCGACGGAGGATATGAGGCAAAATGGAAAGAAATGGAAAAGGAAATTGAGGGACTCCCAGTACAAAGCATAATAGGACATAAAGATGCATATAAGCAAATCAAACAAATAGACCCAATCACTAAATTTACTTTGGAACTGTGGTATAAAATAGTACAAAAGTATAATATAAAGGAAGACATAAAACTATTGAAATGGGTAGCATTTGACAGTCAGTTTGAACCGGCAAAGCAAGGTGGGGGATACAAAAATCTGGTGAACAAGGGAATCACAGCATGGGGCAATATCGGAAAAAAAGATCTCGGGAGCTTTGTAAACATCAGAAGAAAATTTAAACTAGAAAAATCGGAATTCTTCAGATATCTGCAGATG
The DNA here is from genome assembly GCA_020510985.1 of Pholidichthys leucotaenia. Lineage (NCBI taxonomy): Eukaryota > Metazoa > Chordata > Actinopteri > Cichliformes > Pholidichthyidae > Pholidichthys > Pholidichthys leucotaenia. The sequence goes on from CM035844.1 coordinate 336,220,001, forward strand.
AGAGACTATTATATGAAGAAGATTAGGCATAACCTCCAAACAGATGTGAGCGAGATTATACAATTCATTTTAAGCTCATATGCAGGAAATAAAATAAGAATTATTTCAAAGCTATATCAGAAACTTATGGCAAACAAACATTCAAGTAACTATATAAAGGAGAAATGGGAGAAAGAGCTAAATTTAAACATAACAGAAGAAAGCTGGCAGGAAATATGGAAAACACAACACACATCAACAAATTCAAGGACATGGAGGGAATTTGGATGGAAAAACCTGATTCGCTTTTTCATTACACCACAGATTCAAAGAAAATATACAAATACCCAATCTTTATGCTGGAGGGGCTGTGGGGCTCAAAATGCAGACCACTCACATATGTTTTGGAAATGCTGCAAAATCTCATCATTCTGGAAATCTATACATGTGACAATACAGAGGATATTAGGATATAATATACCAATGAACTGTAACCTGATGTACTTATGTGATCTTAAAAGAGACAATGTAATACAGGCTGAGGACAGATATCTAGTTAAAATCTTGTTGATTGCATGTAAAAAAACAATCACAAAAAAATGGCGATCAGAAGTTCTTCCTGACCAAGAACAATGGACTGACATTGTTGAGGACATACGTATGATGGAAAAACTAACATATCGACAAAGAATGCAAGAAGGACTATATGAAAAAAAATGGCAGAAATGGACACACTACAAAGTGCAACAACGAGACAGAAATTGAAAGAATAACCAAAGACACTGGAAAAACCAAAAGAATTAAGAGATGGAAACTAAAAACTTGATGCTCCAACATTTGTCCCCCCTTTTTTTTCTTTTGTTTTTTTTTTCTTTCTTACTCTAGCTCCTTTTTTTTGAATGTAGACTGTGATCTGAATGTAATATGTATGATGAAAAATGAATAAAAATCTAAGTTACAAAAAAAAAGGAAAAAAAAAACACCAAAAGAAGTCCCCCCCCCCCCAACAGAAATAGCAAAATAACCCACCCCAACAGAATGAAAAAATAAACCACCTTGGGAGGGCGGTGGGGGAGCCCAGGTTTGGAGGGACTTCAACAAAAAATGTGCTCATGACCCACAACACAGGACAGTTCCAGTGACAATAGCAGCTTAGGACCACCGTGTGGAAAAGTGAGGCAGCTCAGGTGGTCGACTGGAGTCTCAAGACCACCAACTCATGCGGTGGAATAAGTTGGGTGGTCTTCCAGAGTTTCCAAGCCACCACGGTAAGGAATGTAGTTTGTTGGGTGACCTCCCAGCATCCTGGAGCCAACGGGCCACAGGGCATGACACGCCCCCTCCTGGAGGTGGTAGCAGGGACCAGTGCCTGTCACGGACCGCAGGAGCTGAGAGGTGGAAACCTGATAAGGAAGGTGACTGATCAGCAAGAAAACTAGGCGAAGGGGATGACTGACCAGCAAGGGAACCAGACGAAGAGCACGGCTGATCAGCGAGGGAATTAGATGAGGGGGACTGATGATCACTGGTGAGCTTAAAGGCCAAATGTCACGTAATTTTTTTTTCTAAATGACAACGAATTTAGATAAAATACACATAGCTTAAACCAAATATTCATACCGGAGACCATATCACCCACCTGTATTTACATAATTGCACAAAATACACCAGGTGAAGGCCCCACCTTGCTTGCTGGCTTGTGACAGCCAGTCCAGACCACGCCCATGTTTTTGACATCACCAGTTGTACCCTGGCTGCCCTGCCTATCCACATTCACACTTATCAACATTGGACAATTATGACGGAAAGTGACAGCGATTGTGAACAAATTAGTTTAGTTTTGTCTTTTTTTTTTGTCTTTTTTTTTGTCAGTGGTTCAGACAGTGACAGAGGCATAGAACCTTACCGGTTCGAGCCGTCCGAGACGGAATCAGATGCTTTGTCTGATGACAACAGTTCCAACGATGACCAGAGAGCAGAACCAGTGGAAAATGTCATTGAACTGGACGTTAATCGCCTCCAGAATTGCGAAGCCGGAGGGGGTCTGTCGAGGGCGCCCCATAAATATTGATTTTTCGGAAGCCATTATTATTGCAGTGGAGGAGAGCCGCTGCTGTCAAGAAATTGACCAGATCAATATGAAAATGGAGGCGCATACCTGTCAAGGGAGACGTTTTCGCCGTATTTTGGTGCCAAGCGCGGCTGTGGGGGACGGCGCAGTGGTTTGGGACACTTTTCTGGGAAATGTTTTAAATGTAGTTCGTGTTGTTATTGTCAAATATTTTAAGGAAAATACGGGGAAAATGCAATTTTAGCAAAAACGGGCGTATTGCCATTTCTGTACACCCAAAAGAAAAAATATACTGGAAAAAAAACTGAGTGTCTTGAGGAGCAGTCCTGTGTGTGATCACTCACAGCTGGGGCGGGCTGATCGCTCAGCAGGAGCGCTTCTCACTACTGTTCGAAGTGTGGAGTCACTCATTAGTTTAATTGTCTGGGCAGGCTGATCGCTCAGCGGGAGCAATTCTCACTACCATGAGAAGTCATTAGGACAATGGACTAACACGTTGAGCTGTGCAGCGGTTGCGGAACAGACAGAGATCCCAGAGAGGTGTGCCTTGTTGCTCCGCCGTTGCTTATAGCCGCTTTTTACGGTGTTGAAGTACGGCGAAAACGTCTCACTTGACAGGTAAGAAAACATTTCCCAGAGAAGTGTCCCTTATTACCCAGCTGTCCCTGATAGTCCTGTTTTAAGGTATGGGTGAAATATCCAATTTTTTCTTTCTTGTTGCTCACTTCAACCTTCCAGTCTCCATATAAACAATCAATTGAAATACCCCAAGCATCAAACTAGGGTAAAATCGATTTCGTCACTTCCGCCTTCTTCCCCAGGCGATTCCAGGGGCCGTGTCAGGCCAAGCGCGGCAGTTTTAAATTAACGAATATTCCGTTGTTACTGAAGCATATGCACCAAGACCCGAACGGATCGGTTCCGTTTTATATCTAGTTTCAAGATATTTAAAGTACCCTGTTACGTGACATTTGGCCTTTAAGTGAAGGCTGCTGACCAATGGCGAGCTCAGGTGAAGGCTGCTGACCAATGGCAAGCTCAGGTGAAGGCTGCTGACCAACGGCGGCCTCAGGCGAAGACGGAGGACCCACAGCGACCTCAGGCAAAGATAGAGGACCCACAGCGACCTCAGGCAAAGACTGAGGACCCACAGCGACCTCAGGCAATGGTGGAGGACCCACAGCGACCTCAGGCAACAGTGGAGGACCCTCAACGACCTCAGGCAACAGTGGAGGACCCTCAACGACCTCAGGCAATGGCAGAGGACCCTCAGTGACCTCAGGAAACAGCGAAGGACCCTCAACAACCTCAGGCAAAGGTTCGGGCAAAAGAACAGAGACAGACACCGGGTCAGAATCACCGGCAGCAGTGGAGCCCAGCGAGGAAAGCTCAGAAGCAGATGACAGCTGCAACCGGCTCTCCCCATCAAGAGCTAAACAAGACCTCTCTAATACCAACATAATGAAGACACAAAAGAGGACTTGCCTTTGCTGAAGCTCCACCGCCATCTAGGACTCTGGCAATCCAGGCTGGGGTGTCTCGAGTCCACTCGCCCGGGGCTCCCTCCCCAACTTGGCCACCTCAGGTGGGAAGGAAGAGAACAGCACCAGAACATCGTTACAGGCAGCAGTGGAGCCCGGCGAGGAGGACTCAAGAGCAGAGGACATCTGTAACTGATCCTCCCCACCACGAACAAGACAAAATTTCTCCTGAACTGATAGTGTAATAACAGAACAGAGTACTTGCCTCAACTCGAGTTCCACCGTTGTCCAGGACTCCAGTGATCTAGGCTGGGACGTCTCAACTCCATTCGTCCGGGGCTTCAACCCTGACTTGGCCACCTCAGATGGGGAGGAAGAGAAAAACACCAGAAAATTACCAGCAGCAGTGGAGCCCAGCGAGGAGAACTCGGGAGCAGAGGACATCTGCAACTGATTCTCCCCACCACAAGCTAGACAAGATTTCTCGAGATCTGAAGGTGTAAGAACAGAACAGAGTACTTGCCTAGACTCGAGCTCCACCGCCATCCAGGACTCCAGCAACTCTGCTGCGGTGGCCCTAGCAGCAGGCATGATGGTGGGTGCAGCTGGCAAACCCCCAGACGTGGCGATCGACGCTGGTGGAACTCCCCGTGTGGCGGCTGATGCTGGAGATCGTCTCACAGATGGCGCTGAGTCCCGTGCTGCTGAAACCAGGGGCACTCTCCTGTTGGCTCAGGCTTCAGGACACAGGGAGCGCTCTTCTCCCATCCAGAATGTGGCTGCGGGGCTGCAGCAGAACTCTCCAGGACCACAGACCCCTCCATAATCCAGCAGCTCCCTTTCAGGGCCTGCGAATACTAAGGAGAAGTGGAGAGGGACAGGGGAGAAGCAGTTGAGGATGAATGAGTAATAGCAGCAGTAGGTGGTGAGGACTCAGCTAACATGGATAGCTGCTGCTGAGCCTCACCACCAGGAATAAGGCAAGACAATTCATTCATTGGTGTTAAAAAATGAAAAGGTACCTGCCTTAATTCCCGGGTAGCTGCTGTAGTCGCTGCAGCAGGACTAGGTGGACGAGATGAGGCTGCAGCTGAATGACAGCAATGGGCTCGAGACTTCCGTACCCGGGGACGTTTCTTCTTTGGCACAGGTACGGATGGGGAAGAGGTTTCCCCCAGCCCGCGGAGCCGGTATTGAGCATGGAACACAGAGGTGAGGAGAACTGCAAGTTCCAGATAGCTCCACAGGCTGGGATATGCCTCAATCACCTGTGCCGCGCTATCCCAACATTGCAAAGCCCTCACGGGAGTGTGGGAGGAGAGAGCATCCGAGATAATATCCTCCACTAACTCAGCTGCCCAACACTCCACCTCGTCCAGCCCAAAAATACTAAAGGCTGTGTGGACTGACATTCCCGCAAAAAACGGACTGAAACAAAAATACAGAGGGGAGGAGAGAAAAAAGCAAAATCCACAGCGGCTGGTGTCTAAAGCCGCGTTTACACCAAACGCGAACAGGTGGCGCAAATCCATACAAAGTGAATGGGAAGCCGTGAGTACGCGCGAATGTTTGTCGTCGCGCATTCACATCTGTTAGCTAGCGGACAGAGTAAAATTATCACCATTGCAGAGTAAACTAGTTAGAAAATGAAACTCATGGGAGACAGGAGGGTTGGGAACTCTTCAGCTGAATTGGGTTTTTGGAGTTATTTACCCACGGTTTCCAGCCACTGACATCCTGGCAAGCTAGCAAGCTAGCAACGTAAACACTGATCATCTCTGAAGTGTTGGAGGCTTGAGACAACATTTTCAGGTGAGGCCCTTGTCAGATAATGCAAGCATAAGCATGACATTATTTTGGGAATTTCCACAGCAGGTTGAACACAGCTGCAGAAGTTTTAAAGACAACTTTGCCTGTCTGCATCTCACTATTTCATGTCTGTTGGCATGTTTACATTGAGTTGCGCAAAAAATTTGCCTGTTCACATTTGGTGTGAACGCACCTTTACGTTGGCAGCATCCTTCATAAATCACCCTACCAGGGCAGGACTGAAGACACTAAACGCCAGCTGTGAGTTTGCACATTTAATAACACAAAACACAAAAACACTACACAAAAACACACTTACAAAATGAGGAATGGCATGTGGGATGATGGGGCTCATGTCTAGCGAGGAAATGCCAGGGGAAAAAGAGAAATCCTAGACAGAGCACACCCATCCAAACCTACCGAACCATACAGGAAAAACTCAGAACGACGCTGCAACGAGCAAATGACGCAGCATCCCCATACTGAGATACAATAATAAACTGAAATAAGGAAAACACAGAAAATAATCAAAATGACAAAAGGGCATGAGCACGGTGATTCTCCCCATGCTCAGCATCATGACCATATCATTGTATCGCCATACTTTCTCGACTTTTAATTTGCCAGAATTCAATTCAATTCAATTCAATTCAACTTTATTTATATAGCGCCATTTCACAACAACAGTCATCTCATAGCACTATCAACTGTAGGGGGGAACCCCCACAGTTGCAGAAAGACCCCAGCAATCAGGCGATCCCCTGTGAGCAAGCACTTGGTGACGGTGGAGAGGAAAAACTCCCTTTTAACAAGAAGAAACCTCCAGCAGAACCAGGCTCAGGGAGGGGCAGTCATCTGCTGCGACTGGCTGGGGGGTGAGGGGATAGAGAAGAGAAAAGAACAGACATGTAGAGAGCAAACAGCACGATGGGGACTCAATCTATGGGAGAGAACAAACAAATGTTAATGACCAGCAAAACAAAATTATTTCATTGAGAGTGAGGAAAGGAGTGAGGCCCAGTGCATTACTGGAGGTCCCCCGGCTGACTAAACCTATTAGCAGCATAACTAAGGGAGGGTTCAGAAACACATGATCCCTCCCTAATTGTAGGCTATATCAAAAAGGTAGGTTTTAGCCCTATTCTTAAAAACAGAGATCGAGTCTGACTCCCGAATCCAGATTGGCAGCTGATTCCACAGGAGAGGAGCTTGATAACTGAAGGCTCTGCCTCCCATTGTACTTTTGGAGATTCTAGGTATTACAAGTAATCCTGCATTTTGGGAGCGTAGTGCTCTGTTAGGATAATACGGTAGTATCAGATCTTTTAAATAAAAAGGAGCCTGATTGTTTAGAGCTTTGTAAGTAAGAAGACTTTTTAAAGATGTTTTAGGACAGCCTGATAATAAAGAATTACAATAATCTAATCTCGAGCTAACAAAAGCGTGGATCAGTTTCTCAGCATCACTCTGAGACAAGATGCTCCTAATCTTGGCAATATTACGCAAATGATAGAAGGCAGTCTTAGAAACAAATTTAATATGTGAATTGAAGGACAAATCCTGATCAAAAATAACTCCAAGGTTCCTCACAGAGCTATTAAGAGAAAGAGTAACCGCATCCAAACTGAAAGTTTGATTTGGAAAGGAATTTCTAAGGTTTTTTGGACCAACAAGAATGACTTCAGTCTTATCTGAATTTAATAGCAGGAAATTACAAGTCATCCAAGCTTTGATTTCCTTAAGACAGGCTTCTAACTTGGCTAATTGACTACTATCATCTGGCTTCATTGACAGGTATAATTGTGTGTCATCTGCATAACAATGAAAATGTATACAGTGCTTTCTAATAATGTTGCCTAACGGAAGCATATATAAACTAAAAAGAGTAGGGCCTAGCACAGATCCCTGTGGAACTCCATGACTAAGCTTTGAGCTGAAAGAAAACTCATTGAATGAATGAATGAATGAATGAATGAATGAATTTATTTCGGATAGTACAGTACAGGTTAAAAGAAACTGAATAATATAACAACAAGGTCAAATTAGACAAAGACTCCTCCTACTATACAATTCCACGTAAGTTATCCGAAATGGGTGATGGCTGAAGCCGCAGCTTATATTGCCCACCCATATTCCATCCAAGAATTCAAAAGAGAAAAAAGAGAAAACAAGACAAGAGCGATTACAATTCAAAACAAAGCTAAGACAAAATGTGACTGAGAGAAAAAAGAAAACTAAGCTAGGCTAAGTTAAGCGGTTACTATTCAAAAACAAATCTAAGACAAAATGTCACAGAGAAAAAAAAGAAAAAAAGAAAAAAAACTAAGCTACAACACAACACAGGCTGGATATGTCAATCCTTATGTGAGTTTGCATGTCGTCTTGTAAATATTGTAACGTCGGGGCCATTTTAAGGGGGCCAGTGATTTCCCAGCATGCTTTGCCAGTTTGAAACGTTACTGTGTGTTAAATGTGTTATTTCTGAGTTATACTGCTGTGTCATTATAACTGCATTATAATGACCCAGCAGTGTTTAGCAGGATTAGGGCAAGATGTATCATGTGTGTGTAACCATGATTCAAACAGGGGTCTGGGGGAATGACCCCCGCTTCCGTCTGTGCTGAGAAGCAAGTTGGGGTCGGGGGTGTGTAAATAAAGCCTATTCATCACAACCATCTTGCTCCATTGTCTTTGTGTGAACCCTTGCAAACGTCACACTGGTGTCAGGAGTGGGTATGGAGCGAGATGCGAATCCAGGCGGACGTCATGCGGCCGGAGCGGTTCATCGCTCGGCTGGGGACGGAGCGTAGAGCTGAAGCGCCGGCCCCCGGAGAGATTCGCCGCGAGGGACGGAGCAGCGGACCCCACGGGCCGAGGAGAGCAAACCAGCCCCGTTTCCCGCCCTTTTCAGGGCAGGAGGGGCTGGCGATTCCAGGGCGATCAGGAGCGGTGATCGACCGGCACGTGACCGTCCCATTCATCCGGCAGCGGGCCAAGATTCCCTGCTACAACGGCGAGAACCTGTTTGATGACCACCTGTCCCAGGTCGAGCTGGCCGCCGCGCTGAAAGCGAGTGGGAGGAGGAGCCACGGCAGCGCGTGCATGAGGGAGACTACAGGGGCAGAAGCAGAGCGGGTGGAGCCGCTGATGAATCACAGCATTGAAGCGTCAACGCCGAGACCAAGAACCTTCCAGGCCACGGCTGACAGCAAGGGGGAGGAGGAGGAGTTACCGCAGACCACGGCGGCGTGTCCACGGAGGAGACGGCCGCGGCGCGAGGAAGGGTACATGGCATGGTACCGCCCCGCACACAGCGCACGACAAACTGGCCCCTCGCCGACGCTAAATTAGAGCGAGGTGGCGTGGACGGGGAAAAAGCCGCCTCCTGCAGATGCTTCCCCCGGCAGATGAGGTCAGAGTCGCAGGAGCGACGCAGCGGAGCGAACAGGACGAAGATGCGGCCACTTTCCAGGCGCGGCAAAGGCTGGACGCATGGATGCGGGCCAGCGGCCGCCTGGGAGAACTGGCAGCGGTGGGAGTCGGCCGGAGCGGGCCTGGGACTCCCGCCGCCAGGGAAGGGACTGTGTGTGGTCCTACAGAGGCTGTCAGATGTGTCCATCCGCCCGCTGATGGCCAAACCGGGACCCTACCCCAACCAGATTCTCCGACCGAGACTCAAATGGCCCGTGCATGCCGCTTTGGCACCGGGCTGACTCGCATTGGATTTCTGAAAGTGGACTTTGAATTTTCTGGGGACAGAAAACAGTCCAGGGGGGGGGCAGTGTAACGTCGGGGCCATTTTAAGGGGGCCAGTGATTTCCCAGCATGCTTTGCCAGTTTGAAACGTTACTGTGTGTTAAATGTGTTATTTCTGAGTTATACTGCTGTGTCATTATAACTGCATTATAATGACCCAGCAGTGTTTAGCAGGATTAGGGCAAGATGTATCATGTGTGTGTAACCATGATTCAAACAGGGGTCTGGGGGAATGACCCCCGCTTCCGTCTGTGCTGAGAAGCAAGTTGGGGTCGGGGGTGTGTAAATAAAGCCTATTCATCACAACCATCTTGCTCCATTGTCTTTGTGTGAACCCTTGCAAACGTCACAATATGTTTGGAGTATTTCTTCCTTTAGTTTTTGTTTAAATTGTCCAAGCGTTGTACATGATTTTAATTCAGGTCCAAAATCGTTCCATAATCTGACTCCTTGCACTGAAATACAGTGTTGCTTGGTGGTAGTTCTCACTGTAGGCTTTTGAAATATACATGTTCCTCTGAAGTGATATCGTTTCTCCCTTGTTTGGAACAACTTTTGGATATTTGCGGGCAGTGATAAATTCTTCACTTTGAACATTATTATTGCAGTTTTAAAGTCTACCAGATCTTTCAACTTGAGAGTTTTTTGTTTAAGAAAAAGTGGGTTTGTTGGTTCCCTGTAAGCTGCTTTGTTTATTATTCTAATAGCTCTCTTTTGAAGCATAAAGAGTGGATATATGTTTGTTTTATATGTATTTCCCCATACTTCATTACAATATGTCATGTATGGGAGTATTAATGAATGATACAAGGTGTATAGTGTGGGTTGATTCAGCAAATATTTCACTCTGTGTAATATTGCAATTGATTTGGATACTTTACCTTTAATATAATTAATATGTGACTTCCAACACAGTTTGTTATCAATTATTACTCCAAGAAATTTAGTTTCAGATACCCTTTCAATCTCTACACCATTTACACTGAGTTTGGGTACTGGGTTGTTGTGATGGTTGTTAAAGACTATAAATTTTGTCTTACTTAAATTGAGCGTTAATTTGTTTGAATCAAACCACAGTCTAAGCTTTCCTAATTCCTTTCCGAGTGTATCTAGAAGTTGTTCCAAATTGTTTCCACTGCATAGCAGATTAGTGTCATCGGCAAACAATATTAAGTCCATTTTTTCTGAAACTTTACATATATCGTTTATATACATATTGAATAATAATGGTCCCAAAACTGAACCCTGTGGGACTCCACAGGTGACCTTCAGTAACTCTGAGTTTTTGTTGCTAACACATACATACTGATATCTATTCTTTAAGTAACTACTTAACCAGGACAGTGCTACCCCTCTAATACCACAATTTTGTAGTTTCTTTCATAATAAATTGTGATCTACTGTATCAAATGCTTTTTTAAGATCTAGGAATACTCCAACTGAATACTCTTTATTTTCAATGGCTGTTGATATTTTTTCTGTAAATTCCATTAGGGCATATGCAGTTGTCCTCTTGTGTCTGAACCCATATTGCTGCTCACACAATAAATCATTCTTCAGTATGAAGTTGTCAATTCTCTCATAGAATATTTTTTCAAGTATCTTGGAAAATTGCGGTAATAGTGAAATTGGTCTATAGTTTGAGAGTTCCCCTCTGTCACCCGTCTTGTATATCGGAATTACTTTAGCTATTTTCATTGCATTGGGAAATATACCTGATTGGAGAGACAGGTTACAGATATATGTCAGTGGTTTCACTATGCATTCGATAACAGTTTTGACTAATAGCATGTCAATACCATCACAGTCCGTAGATGTTTTACTTTTGAACGATTTAACAATTTCAATGACCTCTCTTTCGTCTGTGTTCTTTATGAAGATGGAGTCTTTTACAGCAGTGTTATTGCATATTGTATCACCTGTAGGCACCGTAGTGGGTATTTCTCGGGCCAGATTAGGTCCAATGTTAACAAAAAAAATATTAAATTCATCTGCAGGTGAAGCTATATTCACACTCTGAGTCGTTTTATTATTTTTTGGAATATTAGTTGGGTTGCTTGTATTTCTGCTTTTATTTCCAAGGATACTGTTGAGTATTGTCCATGTATTTTTTAATATTGTCTTTGTTTTTCTCCAGTTCTTTACTGTAATAGTCTCTTTTACTACATCTTATTATATATGTTAACTTATTTTTGTATGTTTTATACCGCTGCTCTGCTTCTTTTGTCCTTTTCTTTAGGAAAGCTTTATATAATAAATTTTTCTTTTTACACGCCTTTTGTAGTCCTTTGGTTAACCATGGCTTATCAGCAAATTTGTGTTTAAGCTTTTTTTTTACTAATGGGCAGTTTTTTTCATAAAGAGTGGTTACAATGTTTATAAATGTATCATAGGCTTCATTTACATCTGATACATAGACTTCTGTCCAGTCTTGCTTCAGCAAGTCCTCTTTAAAAGAATTGATTGCATTTGGTGATTTGTATCTGAACGATTTTGAAATTTTTTCTGCGTTGGGCCCCGTGTGGCCATGGATAAGTGCAAAGGTTGGCAAGTGGTCACTTATATCATTTATCAATAATCCACTTTCTATTTTCTTATCGATAACATTGACAAACAGGTTGTCAATAAGTGTAGCAGAGTGAACTGTGATTCTACTGGGATGTGTTATTGTGGGATATAGACTCATGCTGTACATAGAGTTCATGAACTCTGTAACTACATTTTGTTGATGTGGATTCAGTAAATCAATATTGAAATCTCCACAAATTGCTACCATTTTCTTACTAGTAATATTATTGTACAGCTCGACTAATTTATCTCTGAATGTCTCAATGCAAGTTCCCGGCGTTCTATATATGCAGCCTATGATTAGATTTTTTGTTTTGTCTAGGTCAATCTTAACAGTAACACATTCCAAGATCCCTGGTAGTGCAAAGGACATTTCATTTACAAGCTTACACCTATACAGGTCATCAATATACAGTGCAACACCACCACCCTCATTATTTACATGAACAAACTGGAACCTATCAGATAAATAAGATCTAAACCACTGCAACGAAGTTCCATTAAGTCCAACATAGTGTTCTAATCTATCAAGTAGAATATTATGATTGATAGTATCAAAAGCTGCACTAAGGTCTAAAAGGACAAGTACAGAAACTAGTCCATTATCAGATGCAATGAGGAGGTCGTTAGTGACCTTCGCTAAGGCTGTTTCAGTACTATGATGGATTCTAAACCCAGATTGAAACTCTTCAAGTAAACCATTTCCCTGCAGGTGGTCAAATAATTGCGTAGCCGCAACTCTTTCTAAGATTGAGGGGGAATGAGTTGGGTGATATAAAAGGAGAGACCCTGGTGTATTGAGGGAATGCTTTTTCTGTGTATGAATGAAGTGAGAGAGTAAATAAAGTTCGTCTGCCTTGCAAGTCTGGTTTCTTTATTGCACTCTCCACACTGGTGATCCTTGACGAATTATGGAACACGAGGCAAAAACCCCAGAGTCGGCCCAGACGGGAAGCCCCAGCAACGCGGAAAGCACCCCAGAGACGGCCCGGACAGAAAACCCCAGCAACGCGTGCGCTGTTTCGGTCAAACTACCGGACTTTTGGCTGCACAACCCGCAGTCTTGGTTCCTCCACACCGAGGCCCAGTTCACCCTCCGGGGAATAATGGCAGATGACACCAGATATTACTATGTGGTTGCAGCGCTGGACGCTCGCACGACTCAGCAAGTAGCGCTCCAACAGCCCCCAGCCCACGATAGATACGGGACACTCAAAGTCACGCTCACCCGGCACTACATACTCTTGGACTGCGAGAGAGCAGAGAGGCTCCTGAGGCACTCCAAGTTAGAAGATGGGTCGGCGGTTGAACTGGTGGAGAAGATGTTGGCGTTGATGGGCATGGACGACGGGCATTTTCTGTTTCCCCACCTTTTCCTCCGGAACCTCCCAGCAGAGGCAAGAGCGGTCCTTGCCAATTTGCCATTGCTGGCCGCGCGTGGCTACTGGGCGCTAGCCCAGGAGGCAGATCGGATCATCCTCACCACCAGAGCCCTCACAGTGAACGCGGCGGCATCGGAATCCAGCGAGACGACCAGCGGAAGCGAGGAGCCGGCGATGGTAGCGGCAGCGGGGGCCAGGAAGCGCCAGAGAGACACGCTCTGCTCCTATCACCGCCGCTTTGGAGAGAACGCACGCCGATGTGTGCCACCGTGCCAATTCAAGCGTTCGGGAAATGCCAAGGCTGGCAGTCAGTAGCAGCTGCGACCGCCGGTGAAGAAAACAAGCTGCTCTACGTGACGGATTTTTTATTTATCTTTTGTTCATATAAAAGACAAAAAATAAAATAGAAAGGAGATGTCTTTCTATTTTATTTTTTGTCTTTTATATGAACAAAAGATAAATAATTAAAAGAAGACAAAATGAACCTATTTGACGTTCTACGTGACGGACTCGCGCTTGGGGAGACGGTTCCTCGTAGACACCGGCTCCCAAAAGAGCCTCATCCTGCCGTCCTATGCCGACCGGCTAGCGGGAGCTAGCGGCCCTGAGCTGATGGCCGCAAACGGCTCGGACATTAGGACTTTTGGTGAGAGGACACTGACTGTATCTCTACACGGCCGTATGTACGAGTGGACATTCGTCATACCGGCATGCAGTTTCCCAATCTTGGGCGCTAATTTTCTGTGTGCACACGGGCTGCTAGTCGATGTGGCTAACAGATGCCTGATCAATGCAGTGTCTTTTGATTCTCTCCCCTGTACAGCTTGACGGGCCGGGCCAACAACGCTAGCCAACGTCACAGCTCCAGGCGGTAAGTTCCACACACTGCTCACTCAGTTCCCAGCACTCACGGTCCCGGCGTTTTCGGCGGCCATCACTAAACACGGGGTGGAACACTTTATCACCACCACTGGGCCGCCCGTTTTTGCACTACCTCGGCGCCTGGACGTAGCTAAACTGGCCATAGTGCGCGAGGAGTTTGCCAACTTGGAAAGGTTTGGCATCATCAGGCACTCAAACAGCCCATGGGCATCCCCACTACACATGGTCCCTAAGGCCGAGGGATCGTGGGGACCGTGCGGAGATTTCCGCAGATTGAACAACGCCAAAGCGCACGACTGCTACCCAATTCCCCATATTCAGGATTTTTCCGTTCACCTCGCCAGGGCACGTATTTTTTCTAAAATAGACCTGGTCCATGGTTACCACCAGGTCCCGGTGCACGCGGAGGACATGCCCAAAACGGCAGTAATAACTCCGTTTGGCCTGTTTGAGTTTTTACGCATGCCCTTCGGATTAAAAGGCACGGCACAGACATTCCAACGTATGATTGATGCGGTGTTGCGCGATCTGCCGTTTGTGTTTGTCTACCTGGATGACATCCTGGTGGCCAGCGCGTCCAAGGACGAACACATAACCCACCTCAGGACGGTTTTCTGGAGGGTGGAGGAGCACGGGTTAATAATCAACCCAGCAAAATGCCAGTTCGGCGAGATGGGGATTGATTTTTTGGGACACCGCATCTCACCGGAGGGAGCGATACCCTTGCCGGACAAGGTGCGCGCCATGGCGAATTTTCCCCGGCCTCAGACGGTCAGGGCACTGCAAGAGTTTTTGGGGAGGGTTAACTTTTATAACCGGTTCCTCCACCACACAGCTCAGCTCATGCAGTCATTGTACGCTGTGCTCAAGAAACGGAAACTGGCGGACAGAGTCGACTGGACTCCGGAGCGGGAGCAGGCATTCTCTGAGGTTAAAACAGCCCTGGCAAACGCCGCACTGTTGGCGCACCCGGACCCGGCGGCTCGGATAGCGCTCACTACCAACGCCTCGGACTTGACCATAGGGGCCGTTGTGGAGCAACACATCGCCTGTTCTTGGCAGCCGCTTGCTTATTTTAGCAGGGCTTTGCGCGACAGTGAGCGTAAATACAGCACGTTCGACAGAGAGTTGCTGGCTCTCCACCTGGCCATACGCCACTTCCAGTTCTGGCTGGAAGGATGCAGCTTCACTGTTTGTGGACCACAAGCCGCTAACATACACGATGACCAAGGTTTCGGAACCATGGTCGGGCCGGCAGCAGAGACAGCTAGCCGCGATCTCGGAGTTTACGACCGATATTGCTTGCTTGCTTGTTTTTTTTTTTCTTGCCTTCTGATTGTTGCTCTGAGTGTTGCTATCCCTGTGCTGTTGCAATCCTGGAATTTCCCCGTTGTGGGACTAATGAAGGCTTATCTTATCTTATCTTATCTTATCTTATCTTATCTTATCTTATATTCAACATGTGGCCGGTAAACTGAATGTGGTGGCGGACTGCCTCTCGCGCGCAGTAGTGGCCCCAGTCTGCGTAGGGATAGATTATACAGCCATGGCCGCAGAGCAGATTGGCGATGCAAACGTGTGCGCGCTCCAGTCTGGACCAACAGGGTTAAGGCTGGAGAGCAGAGTACTGCAAGACAGAGGCCCCCCCGTAATTTGTGACGTTGCCACGGGACACCCGCGCTCAGTGGTCCCAGTTCCTTGGTGCCGCCGCGTGTTTGAGTCAGTTCACGCTCTGGCACACCCAGGAGTGCGCGCATCAGTCAAAATGGTGAGAGCGGAGTTCGTATGGCCAGGCCTGCGCAAACAGGTAAAAGAGTGGGCTGCAGCCTGAGTAGCGTGCCAACGAGCCAAAGTGCACAGGCACACAAAGGCCCCTTTGGAGCCATTTCGTATACCGGCTAAGAGGTTCGACCACATTCACGTGGACCTCGTGGGCCCCCTCCCGCCATCGCAGGGGTTCACGCACCTTCTGACAGTGGTGGACCGCACCACACGCTAGCCAGAAGCAGTCCCACTAGCGGCAACCACGTCCGCGGACGTGGCACGCGCCTTTTTGACAACATGGGTGGCACGTTTTGGCATCCCTTCGGACATCACGTCTGATAGGGGCCCTCAGTTTGTTTCCGACCTCTGGTCCACGATGGCCCGTAGCCTTGGTGTCGCAATTCATCGCACAACCGCGTACAACCCACAGGCCAATGGGTTATGTGAGCATTTCCATAGGTCACTGAAAGCAGCGCTCAGGGCTTCGCTTACGGATGCAAATTGGGTAGACCGGTTGCCGTGGGTTCTGTTAGGGTTGCGTTCTGCACCAAAAGAGGATTTGGAGGCTTCCCTGGTGGAGCTTGTTTTTTCTCAGCCGCTGCGGCTCTCCGGGGAATTTTTACCAGATAACCCCGTGCCGAACAACCATCTGTCCCCGCATTCACAGCATAGCGCGGACACGGGTACGCTACCTGGCCCGGCCCACCACTGTTTTCCACTGTTTTCCACTGGTTTTTTTCGCTTTTGTGCCAAAAACTTTGAAGAAGGCAGCGTTCGTGTTTGTTAGACATGATGCCCACCGCCCCCCGTTGCGCCCACCCTACAATGGCCCGTTTAGAGTGCTGGAACCAGGGGACAAACATTTTGTGTTAGATTTGGGGGTCACCGGGAGAAAATATGTATAGACAGGCTGAAGCCTGCCTATGTGGTGGCGGACAAGCAAGTGATGTTGGCTCGAGCTCCTCGGCGTGGAAGACCCCCACTGAGAACTCCCCAGGTAAACGATTCATCAGAGCAGCCACGCGAGCAAGTCGGAGTCCCCCCCCCTCGCCATTGTCCACCCGCAGACAGACACACCTCCAGGAGCCTCCCACCAGCACAGCAGCGCCACGGAGCCAAAGAACCCTCGTTACAGCAGATATGGGAGGAGGCTGAAGCCAAAAGGACGTGAGGGCGAACACTCAGTCTGAGACTCTGGGGGGGACCCACCCTGGGATATTCATCTCAGACTAGAAGCAGAGGTGAGGCAAATAGTCCCTCTGCCGGTAGAGCGTTGGTGAATAAACAGATGAGGACAATAGGTATTGTGATGGGAGAAGGTATGGTGATGTAGAACCCCAGGCAGCAGGAAGGAGCAGCTGCGGGGATAGTAGGAGGGTGATGTGTTAAACGTACTGTGATGCAAGATCTCAGGCAACGGGGGAATGAGTCGGGTGATATAAAAGGAGTGACCCTGGTGTATTGAGGCAATGCTTTTTCTGTGTATGAATGAAGTGAGAGAGTGAATAAAGTTCGTTTGCCGTGCAAGTCTGGTTTCTTTATTGCACTCTCCACAACAGGACTGAATAATAATGGGAAGCTTAAAATATTTCAAGGTGAAAATCTGTGTATAATATACAACGATTTTTTTTTTTTTTTAAATTGAAGAAGAGAGTGAGAGAAAACAATTGAAACCCATTATATTTGTCTTACAGGAGAAAAAAATATGTCCATTACTATTTGAACGATGTTTGTTTAGCTTCATTTGTCAATTCAAAGATAATAGACTGCAATAGATTTGGGGAAAAGGACTTCCTGTAAGGTTTTAAAAATTATTTCTAGCACAATTCTACAGAGAGAGCTAACAGTAGTGTTTATCACGGCTGTGTATATTTCACCCAGTGCAAATGTAAATACGGCGCTTTACCTCCTGCTTAACACCATTAACAAACATCAGCTGGCTCACCCTGATGGTGTCCACATAGTCGCAGGAGACTTTAATAAGGCCAATCTGAAGACTGTACTCCCAAAATTTTATCAACATGTTAAGTGTTTTACTAGAGGGGAGAACATTTTAGACCATGTCTACACTAACATCAAGCACGCATACAGAGCCATATCCCTTCCCCACCCCGACCAGTCGGACCATCTTTCCCTCCTGCTCTCCCCAGTCTACACCCCCCTCAGGCGTAGTGACAGGCCCACTATAAAGACTGTCACAACTTGGCCTGACAACGCTCTCTCCAAACTGCAGGATTGCTTCACAGAGACAGACTGGGATTTATTTGGACAACAGGAGTTGGAAACGTCCACTGATACAACCTTGAACTACATTAAGTTTTGTATCAGTAATGTGACTGTGGACAAAAATATTAGGGTTTTTCCCAACCAGAAACCCTGGATGGCCAGCTAGGTCTGCACACTCCTCAGAGCTCGTGATGCTGCCTTCAGATCAGGTGACAGAGACCTTTATAGGTCTACCCAAGCTGATCTGAAAAGAGGAGTTAAAAAAGCTAAAACCAATTATAAGATGAGAATAGAGTCCCACTTGTCCAGTAACAACATACGGGAGGTGTGGCAGGGAATTCAAAACATCACGAATTACAGAGGCTTTGTTACAACATCAGAGAGCCTGAGTGCACCGCTCGCAGAGGAGCTAAATAGCTTCTTTGCTCGCTTTGAAATAACTCAACAGCAGCACTCATCAGCCTCAGCCCTGCCCCCACCCCCACCCTGCTCCTGCACCACCACTTTCACTGTCAGTGAGCATGACGTCAGACGGGTGCTCCTGGCAGTGAACCCCAAGAAGGCTGCCGGCCCAGATGGAGTTCCTGGTAAGCTGCTTAGAGCATGTGCCTCTCAGCTCACCTCCATCTTTACCAGGATTTTCAGCCTCTCCCTGGCCCAGGCAGTCATCCCGTCCTGTCTGAAATCTGCCATAATCATCCCGGTACCAAAGAAGTCTCCCACCACCAGCCTTAATGATTATCGTCCTGTGGTCCTCACCTCGGTAATTATGAAGTGCTTCGAGAGACTGCTTCTCCAGCACATTAAGAGCCATCTTCCTCCAGACTTTGACTCCTATCAGTTTGCATACAGTGAAAACCGATCCATTGAAGATGCCATCGCCGTAGCCCTCCGTTCTGTGCTGTCCCACTTGGAGCGGCAGCACAGCTACGTCCGAATGCTCTTCATGGACTACAGTTTGGCTTTCAACACAATCATCCCGGACATTCTCATAACCAAACTGAATACACTTGGTCTCCCACCTCTCACATGTGCTTGGATAAAGAATTTTCTCACTAACCGGTCCCAGACTGTGAGACTTGGCTCCCACTTCTCCTCTACACGGACGCTGAGTACTGGCTCCCCACAGGGCTGTGTGCTGAGCCCCCTCCTGTACTGTCTCTACACCCATGACTGTCGTCCGGCCTACAACAACAATCTCATCGTGAAGTTTGCTGACGACACCACGGTGGTTGGACTAATTTCAGGAGGGGACAAGATAGCCTATGGGGGGAGGTCCTGAAGTTGGCAACTTGGTGTTTAGAAAACAACCTGACTCTGAACACCAAGAAAACCAAGGAAATCATTGTCATCTTCAGGAGGACCAATACCGACCCAGCCCCCCTCTTCATCAACGGCGAGTGTGTGGAGAGGGTCCACACATTCCGGTACCTCAACGTCCTTATCTCCTCTGACATCTCTTGGACAGACAACATCACGGCGATTATTAAGAAGGCTCAGCAGCGGCTACACTTCCTGAGAGTCCTCGGGAAGTACGACCTCAATTCCACCCTGCTGCTGACCTTCTATCGCTCATCCATTGAGAGTCTGCTCACATACTGCATTACAGTGTGGTATGGGAACTACACAATGGCAGACAGGGAGAGGTTGCAGAGGGTAGTAAAGGCAGCACAGAAGATCATCGGCCTCCCTCTCCCCTCCCTGACAGACATTTACACCACCCGCTGCCTTAGTAGAGCACAATATATCATCAAGGCCATCTACCACCCTAGAGCTGACCTGTTTGACCTGCTGCCCTCAGGGAGGCGCTACAGGTGCATCAGAGCCAAGACAAATAGACTCAAGAACAGTTTTTTTCCAAAAGCCATCATGGCTCTGAATTCTCAGTCCAACCCTCCCTGACCCCCCACCAGTATACCTCTAAACACATCATTGTGTAATTGACATTTACGGTCCAGAATGCTGTGTAATCTTTCTAATATTTTTATTTTTATATCATATATATAACTTATTTTTATCTTAAATTACATACACTGTACACATTATACATTACTTATTGTAGGAATTTATTGTTTTTATGCTTTTTATTTTTCTCTTTTACATATGTTGCACTGAAGGAGATGCTTAAATCTCATTGTACATTTGTTTGTATAATGACAATAAAGGCTATCTATCTATCTATCAATACTCATTCTCAGGCTGCTTGTAAATAAGAGGCTCAAATCATGAGTAAACATGAATAAACAAAGTTTAAAAACCCTTTCAGTTTGTGTCTCAGTCTGGTAAAATTCCCACATACGGCTTTGTTATCAAAATATACTAATTTAACTTGTCTTTACTGTCACTGCAGCTGGGAAAAAAGGTATTGTAATAACTATGCCAGGCTAGTAGAGGTGGCAGTGTGCCTTTTTTTTTACAGCCCCCCTCCCCCCATACCACAGGCACCAAGGCATCAGCATCTTGGTGCTTTCAATGATAAGCAGCAGTTTTCCTGAGAATCTTAATTTCCATCTGTACAATACGGTCTTTCTATGTTTAACATATAAAAAGTTAATTACTGTTTTTGATATACTGGATAAAACATGAACATCATATTTCTCAATGATTTATTGTACCATTTGCATTTTATTTTATTTTTTTTTTTTTGTTACTGCAGACAATGGCGTTTTTTGTAGTTTAACAAATTTTATACTGTATAGTGTGTACTATGTGCTGGTACATCTCAGTAAATTACAAATGTCATGATGTTTAATTTATTTTAAAAACTATTACCAGTATCATAAAATGTACCTTTTTTAGTTATATTACCCAAAAAATTACTTTCACGTTCTAATGTACTGAGATGTACTGGCAGACTTTTTTTTAACAGGAAAATAAATAAATTGTGAGCTGCTTCAACTGTTGCATTTTAAACATGATCGCACTACCTTGGCAATCCAGGCAAACCCAGAATGATCTGGGCTTCTCTGTTGTCTGTTACCTCAGTGGTAACTTGAGTCCAGTCTGCTTTCCCATCTAGCAGCGCGTTGAAGGCAGCGGGGATGGGTTTTTGCGTTTGTGTAGTTTCTTCCTTGCCCCAGTCCATTTCTCCGCCCTGCTGATTTGAAGCAGGCAGGTGGATCTTCAAGCTTGCATGTCATTGGGACTTGTTGTGGATCTCCGACGTAACATGCAAGGGTGAGTTTTTTGCTCTGCACAGTGCATGCGCTCTGGGGGCTTGGCATCTTCTTCTGCTTTTTGTTTAGTTTCGGTTGAAAGGTGGCAGTGGGTGACTGCGTGGTCCCCCGCCTGGACAGTGACGCCACTACATTTCATAGAATAAGCTCCTATTGAAAGCACTGCTGAGTCAATTAATTGACAATTTAATTTAGTCGACTAAATTCTTATAACAATTAATCGAAAGTCAATTACTCATTAACATCCCTATAGAGAACCCGTGCAAGAAGGGAAGAACTGAAAAGAATGACATTAAAAATGACAATATTAAGTCGCTTCTATGTCCCGATGGTCAGTTTCAGTTTTAATTCCCTTAATCACCCAGCCATAGCTCAGCTCCCTCTTCACTACAACAGACCAATACTTGAACTCCTCCCCTTCTATCATTGTTGTGATGCAGCTTGTCCAAGAGGCTGATTGAGGGGATAAATCAAACCTCAGCTCATCCATATTGGACCTGATCTGTGGTCTGTCTGTACAAAGACCAGACCCACATCAGTATCGCCACTTTGTTTACATTCTCTTCACCACCTTCTTATTGGCATTTTCAAATGAAGTAGTCAGCTTCAATAGAAATGGTTCTGTTGTCTGTATTGTTATATCCTTCTCTGAGCTATTATCACTATTTGAACTCCTTTTTTCTTCAGCTCAAACAACGGAAGTGACTATCAGTGGGAGCAAAGAAAACCTTGCACTGTCTTATAAAGTGGGGAATATATAAAAGATTTACATACGCAATCAATGGCACCAACTGTCAGATATAAAAGGGATGGGTGACCTTTATATGGGGAGACAGCTTTAGCTCGCTCCCACTGTGACCTGAGAGCAAATAAACATGAAAGTGAGCGGAAGAAATTCACCTCATTTGTATCAGCGATGACGTTCATAGAGCTATGAATAAAAATACAACCATCCCTGTGGACGATGAATAAAGCATGAAGATACATTTGCTTTATGCTGTCTTTGCTTTTGAATTTGCCTGAACTGAACCCCTAAACAGGTGCTTTCACTTTAACGGTGAACATCCATCATCGTTCTTTACAGGAGCACAGTTGGCCCTGCCTGTGAGCCAGCAGACCCACCGAGGGAGCACAACTAAAAATTAGCAGCCATAAATCACAGTATGGGATGCGTTCAATTCATTAAGGCCTGACGGACTGGGAGTTTGGCTGGAGACGTTGGCAACGGCTGCTCTCAGGGCCGTTTCTAGCTTTTTGGGGGCCCAGTGCACAGTTGCATATGGGGGTGGGGGTGGGGGGGGTCCAATTTTTGAAAATAAGATGAGTGAAAACCCTTTTAAATGGAAAGAAAAACCCTCTCTCCTCCTAACATAAACATAGAAAAATAAACATAGGTCATTGTGTAAATGAAGATTAAAAAAAACTATTTAATAAAATAAACATTTAACCAACATCCATATGAGTATTGCAGTTTTACACTGAAAAAGTAGTGAGTTTAAGAAAAAAAGAGTTGCATATTTGGAAGAAAAAGTTGCAGATTTATTAGAAAAAAGTAGTATTTTATAGTTACAGATTTACAAGAAAAAAGTTGGTTTTACAAGGAAAATTCACAAATTTATTAAAAAAAAGTTACAGCATTACTAGCAAAACAACCACAAATTTATTAGAAAAAAGTTCAAAAATTTATGAGAAAAGTTACAAGTTTATGAGAAAAGTTCAAATTTATGAGAAAAAGACAAATTCACTCAAAGTCACAAATTCAGTTAAATGGTGGAAAATTTATGAGAAAAGTTTCATATTTTTGACAGAAAGTCAAATCCACAAGAAAACTGCAAGTTTACAAGAAAAAGTTATCAAATTTATGAGAAAAATTACATGAATTTACTGGTGATGTCAGCGTTAACCACGTTAATCATATTCACTGGCACTTAACTGCATTAATTGCACAATTAACGACATAGTCTGCACTGGCGGCATATGGACAAGAGTGGAAGTTATGTGATTAACACATTTAGCATGATTAAAGTGTGATTAATGCTGACACCACTAAATTTACAAGAAAAAAGTTTCAAATTTACAAGAAAAAGTAACATAAAAAAGTCACAAATTTATCATCAAAACTTGCAAATTTGTGAGAAAAAACAAAGTTGAAGGTAATTTTAATTTTATAGCCAGAAACGTCATCCTCCCTGTAGTGGGTGGGGGGAAAACGAGAGCAGCCGGGAAGAAAGAGACGGACAAAGAAATCCACCATTCCTCTCTTGTTTACTCCGTAGCACCTCTATGGCAGCCCTTTCTGCTATATTTAGTGACCTGTGTCATGTAATTTTTGCCACCCTGTCACCATGTGGAAAATGTCCAGCAGGGGGTCAGAGCGTGGACAGAGAAACGACGTGTCACGCAGCATTGTGTCAAGAAAACGAGTCAATTCTTCAACCGCGCCTGAAGCAAAAACAGTGGAACAATGGGCATCCGAGGTTATGAGGAGTGGAGTTGTGAATTCATATTTCATTCCCGTCAAATTGATTGAACAAAGCATGAGATGTTTGCTGAATAGAACAAAAGAATCCATCCCTGTTGAGATGTTCAGGTGGACAAATTCTTCTTCTAAAATTGGTTCACATGGTTGTTTGCTTTAAAGGTCACATGAAATATTGAGGAAAAAATGGTTCATGCAATTCAGTTTAAGCTACAAATGACAGTGAAAACATCACAACTGTATTTTATTTCTGATGTTTTTGAAACAAACAACATAAACACTTTAGACCATATTATGACAATCTAGTTTATGAGCATGTCCAAGGCCATTTTGCCATTGAGACGGCGGAAAAAAAACAACCTTATGCCAGCGAAAAGCTCATAAGGGTCGTACAAACTAAATTATTCAGGGCTATATTTTGGATGTAACATGCAACCCAATTAGAATGCCTTCCCTCTTCACCTTTAAAGTGTATGTGACACGATTTAGGAACTATGGCTCATATTCAGTATGAATTTATCTTCAATTGTCCATATAGTTGGTTCTTTTGACTTAGAACGCTAAATAAGTGGAAAAATGTTTCTAAGTGAATTCAAATTTAGTGCCGTGTTACACTAACACAATCTCCTGAGACTCGCCTCGTTTCCGGATATGACGTCATGAGGTGAAGTTCCTCTCAGCTGATCCCTGTGCTGTCAATGTAAACAAGCTGTTTAGCTTCTATGTCAGCGAAGAAATACCAAAACGTTGCGTGGCAGCTGGGTGTTCTAATTGCTCCAGTGAACGTATAAGCCTGTTCTCATTCCTAAAAGATCCAGATCTTCTTAAAAAATGGGCAAAGCAAGTACAGAGAACAAGGGACAAATGGCAACCAACTCCATCTTCTGTACTCTGTAGCGATCATTTCACTGCAGACAGTTTTGAGGAGGCGCCTGCTATACAGGAATCTTTAGGCTTGAAAGTTCGTTACAAACGGGTTCTAAAACCGACTGCCATACTTACAGTTTTCAAACGAAAACCCACAGCTCAAGACGATATCATCATATCAAAACAGCGCAGAGAAGCAACAGTGTCAGAACTCGCCCAGAAAAGAGTTTGTGGAATTGACTTTTTTTTTTTCCACAAAAGACGGTCGTGATTTATTTTTTCTGCCGAAAGTAAAATCTTCCCCTATGAATTTTGAAGCCAAGTGTTGACTTTACTCCAAATGGAATGACTTTGTGTTAAAAACGTTATATTACCTTTTTCAGTTTTCATTTTTATAAATCTCATTGCCTACCGAAACGGAATATCTGAGCTTTTTTTTTTATTTCCCCGAACACGCAATCAGGGAAATTTAGATCTATTTGTATATTACCATTCAGTGTTTTGGAGGCGACCGATGTCCATCTCTAACCCTTCACCGCTGGACCCTTCATCCTCTGAAACGTGCGAGTCATCGTCGCTTCCTGAACGATATGGTTCAAATAAATAGGGTTGCAGTCCTTCGTTAGAACCAACTCGCTCTTCTTCATCACTCGATCCTGCTTCTTCCTCAAAAACTATCAACAAATTGCTCAAATCTTCGCTGAAATCGCTCACAACTTCCTCCGCTTCAGTGTACTCAGCCATGCTTGTTTACATCTTTGGTCCACCTCATTACGTCACAAAATGGTGGCGGCGTTTGACCCAATTTTGACAAATGAACATCGCAATAGTCTGCATCACGATGTAATTTATGGTAGTATATGGAAACAAAATTTTATTGAATTTTTTGTTTGCACAGAATAAAAACACAGTGGTTCTTCTTTCTAATGATGTCTTGGATGAATTATGTCACAGACTCTTTAACCGGCAGCACCGCATGATCTAAAATGAATTACTATTATAGTGGTGCGTTGACCGTGGAGGGCAGTTCATTTTTGTGGTGGACAAAAAATGTGTTTGTTTGCAGTGAAAATACACTCAAACATCATTGGTCTGTGCTGCTTGGCATTAAGCCAGATATTAATGTGCTAATGTTAGTGCCAGGCAGTCATTTTACAGAGAAGGAGGAGGAGGAAAGGATTGAGCAATTGTCGAAAGTTAATTTAACTTCAATACAGCATGCATAGAAGCACACCCAACTTATTCCATTCCCCCTGTTTTGCAACATCCAGACAATAATGGGAAAAATCACTGAACAAACACATCACATCCCCATCTTTCTGTCCACATAACAACATAGCCTGTTATGCCAGCAACATCATAGGGACATCATGTGAAATATGTATTCTTTTAATTTATGAATCTCTGTCCCTTAGCCTCTTGATTTTCAGTTTTATAACCTCTAATGCACCTTGTGACTTCTGTCTGTGAAAGGTGCTATTCAAATAGTTATTATTATCATCTCCTTAGATCTCTGTCTGTGTGTTTTGTTTTTCTTTTTTTCTGTGTCCCATCCTGTCACGGGTTTTTATGTTCATTATTAATCTACAATTTATCTACAGTTACTAGAATCGTACGTGCCTGCACCTTCTTCCAGTTGGCTCAGGTAATATGTCATTTTATTTATTTAGCGAATGCAAAGTCCTTAAGCCAAGCAGTTGCCTCCTGGTTTGCTGTATGGAGGGTGTGTAATCCTCCTTCCAGTCTTTGGCGCGGGCAAGCCTCTATGATGTGTTCCATTGTTTGCTCCTCTCCACATGCGCACAGTGGGCTAGGGCTACTGCCCCATCTGTGAAGGCTGGCCAAGCAGGGGCCATGTCCAGTCCTGAAGCGATTGAGTGTAGACCACTGTCTCCTTGGGAGGTTGGTGCCCGGGACCTGTTGGTTGGGGTTTATCACCAGCTGTTTGTTTGGGACCTCCTTGGTCTCCCATTCCTCTTGCCAAGCTGTCTGGATGGTAAAGTCAGCTGGGGGAGGGTTTTTCCAAATCGGCCGTCTGGATGAAAGTCGGGCAGTGGGTGGGGTGTAGATATCTGCATGGATTGGTAAGTGAGGAGAATCTTTAACTTTTTGGAGCATCCTTTGAGTTAATGCTGCTCGCCGGATGTGTGGAGGGGCTATGTTTGACAGTACAGAGAGCCAGGGGAGTGGTGTTGAGCGGATTGTTCCAGTTATAGTTCTCATGGTTGAGTTGAGCTGGGTGTCTACATGGTGTGTGTAAGATGACCTGGACCAGACAGGGGCACAATATTCTGCTACAGAGTATGAAAGGGCCAGTACTGAGGTGCGCAGGGTGGAGACTGCCGCCCCCCATTTTGCACCAGCGAGCTTGCAGAGCAGGTTGTTTCGTACCTTCACCTTAGCAGCCGTCCCCTTTAGATGTTCCTTGAAGGATAAGGTCCTATCAAGGGTCACTCCAAGATAAGTTGGATTTGGGGCATGCTTAAGCTTGAGTCCGCTCAGGTGGATGTTTAGTTCTCTGGCAGCTTTTGCATTGTGGAGATGGAATACACTGGAGACGGTTTTTGCTGGGCTTGGTTTTAGGCGCCAGATTTTGCAGAACTGGTCCAGTTTGGCAAGATCTTCCGTGAGCACCCGTTCCAGTGGTTCAAAGTCTGGTGCTTGGAATGCCAAACAGATGTCGTCTGCATAGATGAATTTGCGGGATTTTGTAGTAGGCAGGTCGTTTATGTAGAGGTTGAACAGAGTTGGAGCTAGAACTGAGCCTTGTGGGAGTCCGTTTTTCTGCATTCTCCATGCACTTGTGTTCTGACTGAGGTGGACTCTGAACCTTCGGTTGGTCAGCAGGGTTTTTATAATTGCTGTTGCCCAAGCAGGGATCGCCTTTATAAGTTTCAGGAGGAGGCCTTTGTGCCAGACCGTATCATAGGCGGCTGTAAGATCGAGAAACACAGCCCCTGTCTTCAGTCTGCTCTCGAAGCCATTTTCGATGAAGGTGGTTAGGGCCAGTACTTGTTCTCCTGTACTGCGGTCCTTGCGGAAACCTGCTTGATCCACACTTAGAATATCCTCTATTTCTGGGGAAATGCGTTGCAGTATTAGGCACTCCATGATTTTGTAAGGAACGCTGAGTAGGGAGATTGGGCGGTAGCTTGCTGGTAGTTTGTGGTCTTTGCCAGGTTTTGGGATGGCAATGACCTTTGCTGTCCGCCATTTCTTTGGGATCGAGTTTGTTTGTGTGATCCTTGTGTAGAATTGTGTCAACCAGGTTAGGGCTCGGGGGCCAAGATTTTTCATGAATTCTGGGAAGATGTTATCGTATCCTGCTGCCTTTCCACATTTCAGGCCCTGTAGGACTTTCTCCAGTTCAGCAGCCTTGAAGGGTTCAGGGTTCGTTTCCTCTACAGGCATTTTTTGGTGTTTTTTTAGCTCAGTTGTAACTGCTCTTCTGGTGTCTTTGTCTTGGGGTGCTTTGGCGATAGTCAGTAGGTGGGATGCAACTTGGTTGGGTGTGACGGATGCTCGGCTTTGGCTAGGGGGCTTCTGTGCAGCTCCTAGGCGACGGATGAGGCTCCAACATTTCCTGCTAGAGTGGGTAAAGCTCCGGTCAGCAACTGTCTCCTCCCATTTCTTTCGCCGGGCTGTATTTAGCGATTCAATGAGATGATCTGCTATCTCTGGGTCCCCTGATGTTTGATAGGATTGTAGGAGGGCAGCACTTTCTCCGTCCAAACATGGGACATAGAGGGGTCGGTAGCCTCGTGGGATTGCAGTATGGGCAGCCTTGAAGATTGCGCTGCAGAAGCGGTTGTATGCTTCATCTACAGTGATGGTGTGGAGTGGGATGGTAACAACGCTCCGGTCCAGAGTTTCACTGAATTTCTTCCAGTTGGCTTTGCGGAAGTTCCAGCGCATCTTCCTTAGGCTGTATATGACTGGAAGTTGTAGGCCAATGTGTACAAGCAGGGGCCGGTGTTGGCTGTGTGGAAAATCATCAAGAATGAGGATCTGTGTAGGATATGGCTCCCCATTCAAAGAGCTGGCCCAACACAGGTCAGGAGAATATGTCATTTATTCCTGTCTACTGTTTCATCATAGGATTTGGATTATATTACAGGGTGGAAGGGAGTAAAATGTTATACGATGTGTTTTTTGTTGATCAGAACTGCACTGCCAGAAAATGCAAGATAATAGCAACTTTGTGCCCAGCTGTGCCCCTTTTAAACGAGTTCACTTCTATGAGTGTAAAGTGCACGCAGTCAATCGTTATTTGGACAATGAAGGCGGAAAGTGTGAAAGTAGACGATGCACTGTCGGAAACCAACAAAAGCACTGGTGCATGCTATACTGTAGATCATTGCAGTCCGGTCATTTGTCATATGGTCTCTATGTAGGTATCCTTTTCTGCGCTTGACATGGTCAGTCTAAAGGGTTCATAAGTCCGATTTATAAGTCACCTTTCACTGAATAAGTCAGAAAGGTACTTCCATAATTCAGTCACTCCTAACACAGAGAATAAAGAGCGTGGATGTTGATACATTTTATTGTTTTTGATACTTCTTCATGTATTTGAGCAACAAGGTTTTTATGAGGAGAGAGTGCCCCTTTCAGCTGTGTTTGCCAGGAGTGTGCAAACTTGACATTCTTGTCAAGGTGATAATTATACGGATTTGCATAGATGCTGTGGCAGCACTGACAGCCAGCGCCTGCTCTTCAGCCTTAATAAAAAAACAAACCTGCTCGGTTAAAATACTCAAATTCAAGACCCTGTGCCTGGTCGTAGTGGTTTGGAAAACGCAAAGTTCACACTGGCTAACATATAAAAGAGATATTGGTATGCCCAGAATTAACTGTAATAGAATTTTTACTATTAGAAAAAAATTTCTCTTAAGCATAAAAAAGCAAGAACTGTTGCCTTCTTTTGCATCTAATGCTGACCTCTGCATACCTCAGCTGTGCCATCCAAATAAGAAAATTACCTGAATATAATTCCATCCTCACAGTGAATCCATCTGTTACTCCTACAGTTCACCACACCACCATCTCGCTGTTCTTATACAGTACATGTCCTGTACCACCCTCACATACTTCTCTGCCACTGCCAACTTCCCAGCTTTTTGTTTTGCTTGTATTTAAAATTTTAATTTAACATTTCCTGGTAGCAACCAACAGTTCCAGTTCCTTAACTGGCTATGAGAGTCTTTTTCAAAAGCATTATAGAATATTTGTTGTGGCTTCATTGCAGAGGTTTTATTAACCTGCAGTTTATTAGATATACAGCACATGGAAGGTTTCATATGTGGCTGAAAAAGATGCCTATAAGTCAGAATTTTTTTCAGCCTTTTCTGAGCCTTTTTACATTGAGATACCTGCGGCATAAAAGGGTATAAAATGACATATTGTCACTTATTATGGCATCTCTAAAGACAATTTAGTCTTGCAATTTGTACAGTGCTGTGAAAAAGTATTTGCCCCTTCCTGATTTCTTATATTTTTGCATATTTGTTACACCTAAATGTTTCAGATCATCAAACAAATTTTAATATTAGACAAAGACAACCTGAGTAAATACAAAATGCAGTTTTTAGATGATGATTTCATTCATTAAGGGAAAAAAGCTAGCCAAACCTACCTGGCCCTGTGTGAAAAAGTAATTGCCCCCTAACTGCCCCCTAAATCTAATAAGTGGTTGCTGGCACCATTGGTGCCAGCAACTGGCAATGAGTTTTTTACATCGCTGTTGAGGAATTTTGACCCATTCATCTGTGCAGAATTGTTTCAATTCAGTCACACTGGAGGGCTTCATGAACTGATGGCCGGACATTCTCTTTCAGGATGTTTTGGTAGAGAGCAGAATTCATGGTTCTGTCAGTTAGGGCAAGTTGTCCAGGTCCTGAAGCAGCAAAGCAGTCCCAGACCATGACACTACCACCACCATGTCTGACTGTTGAGACGATGTTCTTTTTATGAAATTCTGTGTTAGTTTTATGCCAGATAAAACAGGACACATGTCTTCCAAAAAGTTCAACTTTTGTTTCATCGGTCCCCAGAATATTTTGCCAAAAGTCTTGAGGATCATCTAGATGTGAGACGAATCTTTGTGTTCTTTTTGTCCAGCAGCGGTTTTTGTCTTGGAACTCTCCCATGGATGCCATTTTTGCCCAGTCTCTTTCTTATTGTTCCATCATGGACCAGTGTCCAAACTGAGGCAAGTGAGGCCTGCAGCTCTTTAGACATTGTTCTGGGTTTGTGTTTCTCATCTGTTCTTTAATTTCTTTAGATCACAGTGGGATGTGTTGCTTTTTGAGATCTTTTAGCCTACTTCAGGTTGTCAGACAGGTTCTATTTAAGTGAGCTCTTGATTCAACAAGTCTGACAGTAAGCAGACTTGGGTGTAGCTACTGAATTTGAACTCAGCTTTCCAAAAAATGTGGTTAAGCACAGTTAATTCATGATGTAACATGGGGGGCAATTACTTTTTCACACAGCACCAGGTAGGTTTGGATAGTTTTTTTTTTCCTTTAATAAATGAAATCATCATTTGAAAACTGCATTTTGTATTTATTCAGGTTATCTTTGATACTAAAATTTGTTTGATGATCTGAAACACTGAAGTGTGACAAATACACAAAAATATAAGAAATTGGGAAGGGGGCAAATACTTTTTTCACAGCACTGTATATAGTCTGTGTGAAATGCAGCACAATTCCGTGGGATGGTGGTATTTTCCCGTCTCACCCCTGGGATGAGTTTTCTATCAAGAGGAGAAAGAAGAAAAGGAGGGACTGCATTCGTGCTGCCCCTGACTGGCATGGAGGAGCCACTGTAGGAGCCAGTGCACAACAACGGCAAATTGATTGCAATTTTTTGGACCAATTAAGAAGTGAAATTAGTCACTCTCCCACGGATTGGTTGAAAAACACTGCTATAAGTAACAGTATAAGGGCTTTGGCCACCATGACACTTTTAATTTCACATCATGATGAACATATGAACAGATGTTTTTTTTTTTAATGAACTGTGGTACCATTTAGGATAATAAAGCAGAGTGTTGCTGAGTGTCTCCTACTTTTTGTTTGGTAATTGACTAGCCATTTAGCACTGCATTTCTCTCACTTCCTCTATATAACGGTGTACATATGTATATTTATTTACTGCTTTGGCTAACCTATTCTTATCTTATTATCTTATTTACTATTGTTCTGAGTGCTGCTATCCCTGTGCTGCAGAAATCCTGTAATTTCCCCATTGTGGGACTAGTAAAGGCTTATCTTATCTTATCTTAAACTGACATTTTTCTCTACCGCTTATTTACCCATTTAAAATTATTAGGAGACAATTAATAATTAACATTATTATAAAAACTGTGGCTTTTTAAAGGTAAATTTAACCTTATGCTTCAAGAGACAGTTAGCGTCTCCTATGCGAATATGAGTTGCTGAACTGATGTTCTCAACAAAGTTTTTCTTGTTTGGGCCTTTTGGAGCCTTTTTTTTTTTTTTTTTTTTTTTTTTTTTTACAAATTAATTTGTTTGGCAAAAATAAGGAATCCCATGACATTAAATGTGCTAAGTAACAGCCCATCCAAAAAGGTTGTACTGAGTGGGATTGTATGTTAGTGTGCTAACAGAGCTCACTAGCATAGCTGATGATTTCTCCAAATGAAGTCATTTGAGACTCCTAAAAAATAACGAGATGGTAAATGGGCAGCATCACAATGGAGACATCATTACAGACTTAAACCTGTAACATGTTTTGTGTTTGTTTCAGTGTTTAAAATCATTTTAGTGCATTTTAGAAATGCACACTTAGAAACCTTAGCCATGACCTTCTTGAAGCGCTCCTTTTAATTTTCTGCTTCTCTGTTTTTGCAAATACTTTTTATGATGTGGTACTTTTAATGGTGAGGGGTGGGTGGAAATTTTCAAATATTGAACTTTGTGCTGCAGATTTAGATTCTTCAGTAATGAGTCCAAAAATACCCAAATTCTCAAGACATTTCTCTCCCTAATCACCCAGTTAAGCGCAATAATGAGAGGGATTGTTGAATGTTTTCTTACTTCAGTAATTATTCTTATTCATGTCTTTTTGTGCTACATTTAAGCAGCAAATGCTCTATTTAAAGGCCTCGTTGTTTTTCCACACACCTCGGCACTCAACTCCCCCTCATGCAGAACACAAACATGCACATGCCAGCATCATTTTGCATCTCAGCGGCGAACACATCTGCGCACCAATTCTGTTTGAACATCTGGTTTTGTTTATTCAAAATTACCTGAAACTGAGGAAATGAGGTGACAGTGTTTTCCCTCCGGGGCGTGTTGTTGATCTCTTCATCGCTCTCCCCTCTTTTATTATTCTGCACTTGTCTCCTTCAGATCACACTTTCAGTTGTCACTGGAATTATTCAGCGAATTTCTTTTTCTGTGACCATCCATGTGGAACCGTCCCCGTTGATAAAACCACATGAAACAGTGCATTATT
This sequence comes from Pholidichthys leucotaenia, assembly GCA_020510985.1. Lineage (NCBI taxonomy): Eukaryota > Metazoa > Chordata > Actinopteri > Cichliformes > Pholidichthyidae > Pholidichthys > Pholidichthys leucotaenia. The sequence continues at coordinate 336,252,925 of CM035844.1, forward strand.
GATCTCGGTCAATGGCTTTCTGATGAGTAGTGTTCTTGAAAACACTGTCATTTAATAAAATGAGTCTCGTTTCAATTTTAGTGCTCAGAATAATTTAGTGTTTAACAATAGAAGAGGGAAGAGACATTTTAAATGCTAATATTGTCTTTCAACGGAGCGCTGACAGGTAGAGTGATTTTGTAAAACAGCTCCATCACCATTCATGTTGGCCAGTTTTGAAGCTATAGTTTTCACACAATAGACAAATTGTTTCCAGCTTTTGTTGCACACAGTAATGGCACAACTCTTTTTTCTTTTCCAGTGAGATGACTTGTCAGTGTTGTGTCGTTTGTTTGTTGGTGTGCTTCTTGCGCTACTATTTCTGTATTGTGTGATATGGCCAGTTTTTATTGTATGTTGGATGTAGAAATGTCTGAATTCTGATCCAAATGAGAAGGAAAATGGAGGAAACTGATACATCAGAACATTTCAACATTTTTTTCGGTGCATTCTGTGCTTTTTTTTTTCTTTTTTACTGGCCCTTAATATTAACTTGGATATCTACACATAGAAAGAAATCAAAACATTTGATGTGAAGTTATTTGTAATGAAGAGGAAAGAAACAGGAAGCAAGTGTTAAACATGGTAAGTGAAATTTATTTAATTGGCCCATTGCCCATAGAACACAAGTATTTGTGTCTGAAACAGGTATCTCAATTAGGCTTTACGGGCCCAAATGTCCCGTATCGGAACATTTGGGTATCGGGCTTGTTGTTACGAGCTATTCAGTCTCTGTACGACCGTTGTGAGAGTTTGGTTCATATTGCCAACACTTGGTCGGACTCATTCCCAGTGAGAGTTGGACTCCGCCAGGGCTGCCCTTTGTCACCGATCCTGTTCATAATTTTTATGGACAGGATTTCTAGGCGCAGCCAGGGAATGGAGGGTGTCATGCTTGGTGACCACAGGATCTCATCTCTGTTGTTTGCAGATGATGTTGTCCTGTTGGCTTCATCCAGCAATGACCTACAGCTCTTGCTGGGACGGTTTGCCGCTGAGTGTGAAGCGGCTGGGATGAGAATCATTACCTCCAAGTCCGAGTCCATGGTCCTCAGCTGGAAAAAGGTGGATTGTCCTCTCTGGATTGGAGACTGGCTCCTGCCCGAAGTGGAGGAGTTTAAGTATCTCGGGGTCTTATTCACGAGTGAGGGGAAAATGGAGCGAGAGATTGACAGATGGATCAGAGCAGCATCTGCAGTGATGCGGATGTTGTACCGGTTTGTTGTGGTGAAGAGGGAGCTGAGTTCTAAGGCAAAGCTGTCGATTTACCAGTCAATCTACGTTCCTACTCTCACCTATGGTCACGAGCTTTGGGTAATGACCGAAAGAACAAGATCGCGGATACAAGCGGCTGAAATAAGCTTTCTCTGTAGGATTGCCGGAATCACCCTCAGAGATAGGGTGAGGAGCTCAGTCATCCGGGAGAGGCTCAGAGTAGAACCGCTGCTCCTCCACATTGAAAGAAGTCAGTTGAGGTGGTATGGGCATCTGATTAGGATGCCTCCTGGACGCCTCCCGCTTGAGGTGTTTCGGGCACATCCCACTGGGAGGAGACCCCAGGGCAGACCCAGGACTCGGTGGAGAGACCATGTCTCCCAGCTTGTCTGGGAACGCCTTGGTATCCTCTCTGAGGAGCTGAAGCAGGTGGCTTGGGAGAGGGAAGTCTGGGCTTTTCTGCTTGAACTGCTGCCTCCGCAACCCGGACCTCTGGAAAAGCGGTAGAAGATGGATGGATGGATGGATGGATGGGCCCAAATGTTGGCTGTGTTTGAAAGTGGAATACAAAGAGGTGTAGCCTATATGTAGGCAATCACACATGTTAGACTTTGGCAAATATAAAAGGGACTAAATGGCACAAAGATTTATTTGATTGTGTGAATATTAACTACAGAATACCTAATTATTGACAATGAATGGGACATTCAATACAAGTGACTGTTTCAGATCCCTTGTTTATTTGTTTGTCAGATAACTTATTTGTGTTATCTTTTATGACTTACAGTATATTCATAATAGTGTTGTATTTTGCACCATTATAATTATTTTAGTTTATATCACTGTTCAGTGATGGAGTTAAGTGTAATATTGATTTTTTCCCTGTGTATCGTCAGTAAACTCATGCAGTACTAGAACAGGACATGTTTACAAATATTTGAGACCCATTGTAGTGCATCCTTTTATATTGTAGCAATATTTGGTTGTTAAAAAGTTTTTAAAACTGTAATCAGTCGAATTAAGTACAAAACACCCAACATTATACACAGCAGAAGGACTTGTTTTACTGCAACCATTGCATCAGTGTTGTCCATTTATTTAACTAAAAATGATTTATTTCGTTATCTGGGTGTTTTTGTCCTGTGTGGTGACGGTTATCCTTTAGTCAAAGAGTGCATACTGTATGTGGCTGCATACGATATGCAATTGATCTGGCCATTCCGCCCCACAATCATGGCGATATTATTATTAAGTTTTAATTTTTAGACACTCGCGCGAGGACTCCAGGAGGAGCCCTACTGGGGACTGGCGGTCCTGCAAAGGACAGCGGTAGCATACGAAGCAGCAGCTGCTGACCTAGTATGCAGGCTGAGCTTGCCTCCCTGTGAAGAACCACGGTCCGGCCGCTGCTTCTGTCCTGTGTTGGATACACTGGTGTTCTTTGCCAGACCCCTGAGTTCCCACTGGCACTCCTCCTAGTCTATTTGTGCGCCTCGTGGTTTCCACATATGCCGAATTATCCTTTATACCTATGCAATCACAACAACATTATGGTATAATTTTCATCGAGCACTGTGGTGACTGCTTGGTCACGATGCCACGTATTGTCCAATCAGCACGGAGTCAGTCCTAAACCCACCCACAATTCTAGAAGCCTGGTCATGAGGAGAGAGTGCTGCCTAAACTTTTATTGATAAAAATTGCATATTTTGACTGAACAACTCCATACTTAGGAATGCACACCCTCATAACCTCAGCAAAACACTTACAGTATAAAATCTGAAGTCAGTCTGATGAATGAATGGTTTGAGAGATATGTGCGGAACACACACAGACACACACAGACAGAGATTCCTAGCATTTATAGATAAACTAGTGCATGCCCATAGAAAGCAAGAATTCCTGTCTGAAACAAGTAGCCCAATTAGGCTTTACAGGCCCAAATGTAGGCTATGTTTGAAAGTGGAATACAGAAGTGTAGCATATATGTAGCTATCACATGTTAGACTTTGACAAACATGAAAGGTACTGAACTGAGATTTATTTGATTGTGTGAATATTAATTACAGAATAATTGAAAATGAATGGGACATCCAATATTAGCCACTGTTTAAGAATCACTTGTTTATTTTTTTTGTCAGATCACTTATTTATGTGATCTTTTATGACTTATTCATAAATGTTGTATCTTGCACATGGGGAGTTGTTCAGTCATCATAATTTAGTTTATATGTGTAGTTTATAGTCTATCGCCAATAAACTCATGCAGTACTATAACGGGACCCGTTTACAAATATTTGAGACCCACTGCAGTGCATCCTTTTATATTTTAGCAATATTATAAGTACAAAACACCAAACATTATTTTTTTTTGTATTTGTATCTTGTATTCTTTATTGATCCCTAGAGGGAATTTCAGGGCATCCACGTAAGGTGCCAATCCCATCACCATTCACTCACACACACACACACACACACACACACACACACACACACACACACACACACCCAGAGGAGAAAGCCGTTTGGCTGCAACTTTTGCATCAGTGTTGCCCATTTGTCTGTAAATATTTAAATAAAAATGATTTATTTCGTTATTTGGGCATTTTTGCGTCTTGTCGTTTAGTCAAAGCGTGCATATGTGTCGGCATGTAATATGCAGTTGATCTAGTCATTCCGCTCCACAATGAAGAAGCAGTCGGGACTGTCATCTACCACTGACCGGGCAGGCTGAGCGTGCCTCCCCGCGAACGATCATGGAGCGCTTTGTCGGACACTGGTGTTGCCCGGTTAACGGGAGTCTCGGCTGCTGCTTTACCCATGTGCCAGTGATGTACTTTGCGGCACCACGGGTCCCCGCCACCCCCCCCCCCCGCACCTTGTGTTCTCCATGCTGAATTATCCATTAGACCTACGCAATCCCAGCTACTTTATGGTATATATTTTGACTGAGTGACTCCATACTCAGGGATATCACTTATAAAATCTTTGTTTGCAAAGCGCTGTGGTGACTGACAGGTTGTGATGCTGTGTGTTATCCAGTCAGCGTGGTCATGATGCCAAGTATTGTCCAGTCAGCATGACCATGATGCGGCGTATTATCCACTGAGCACAGAGTCAATCCGAAACCCCGCCCACACTTCTTGAAGCCAGGACATGAAGACACAGAGTGATCACAGAGCTGTGGCTAAACTTTTATTGATAAAAATTACATATTTTGACTGAGTGACTCAGTATTTGGGGATGCACACCCTTGTAACCTCAGGAAAGTACATATAAAATCTTAGGGCAGTGTGATGAAGGATTTGAGAGATACATGAGGAACACAGACACACACACACAAACAGACAGAGATTTCTTGCATTTATAGATAGATACTCATTGGAGAAGAGTTAGTTTGTAGTGACAGCTTCAGTACCCTTCCTATATGAGGAAACTAATCTTCTACTGTGCTCGGTTTGGAGTTAGGCCTATTCTTCTAAACAGACTGCCTTTACATCCTGAAGATTCCATGGGGCGTCTTGTGAATCCTGGTCCTTAGTTCTTTCCACAAATTTTCAGGTGGATTAAAATTGGCTCAACGACTGGGCCATTCTGACAACTTGATTTTCTTTGTTGTAAATTAATCAAGTTTCCTTCGCTGTGTGTTTGGGATCTTTGTTCTACTGGAAGGTCCACCCTCTTGTCATCCTCATCATCCCGGGTGGATGGCAGCAGAATATTTTCAAGAATACTCCAGTTCATGGCTCCATTCTTTGTTCATTTAAATATATGAAGTTTGCCAGTGATGCTTTCACCTCCAAACTTCACTGCTGGAGTAGTGTTCTTTTAGGTGATGTGCAGTGAAATTTCTCCTCCAAATATGGTGTGCAGTATGAAAGCCAAAAAATTCTATTTTCATCTCATCTGACCACACATCTCATTCTCCCAGTCAACATGCAGCTCAGCAAACTTTAAACTAGCATCAGTATGCCTTTTCTTTAGTAATGAAGTTTTGCAAGGTGAGTGTGTGTGGAACCCATATCGGTGGAGTGCACTGCCTATTGTTTTCTCTGTCACAATTGTACCTGCTACTACCAAGTCTTTCTGGAGCTCTTTCCCCATTGTCCTTGGCTCTTGGGCTACTCTTCTGACTATCCTTCTGACTCCTATGGTCAAAAATCTTGTGAGGAGCCCCTTTGTGTGGCCAGTTGATGGTAGAAGATGTTCCTTCCACATGTGGATAATGTCAATAATGGTACTCATTGGAAGATTCAGAAGTTTTGATATATGTCTGTAACCAAATCCATCAATGTGTTTTGCCACAATTAGGCTTGTGAGAGCTCTTGGCTTTTAGCCATCATGAGATGTTTCTTGTATGACACCATCTAGCTATTCATCCAATTTCTTAACTGCTTAATCCTCATGGGTCACCGGGGCCTGGGGCCCATCTCAGCTCTTGCTTGATACCTTAGTATTTAAAAAAAAAAAAAAAAAAAAGCACTTTATGGATACTTATTAGGCACCTACCCAGCTGATTTGCAAAGATAAGGGATAGAACCTTTTTCTATAACAACTTATGGATTTCAGCTGATTCTTTGCCTTTTCATGCTTTGGTGTCGTATTTTTGTGTGTTCTGAGTGTTGATGTGTGGAAATCTTCACTTAATACAAAAGTCTGGTGAAAATTTCATGAGTACCCTCATTGAAAATATGTACTGGGAAAAAAAATTCCGGCACATTCAGTACTTATTTGTTGCTTTGAACCATTTGGTATTTTTCCCCATATAAGTACTTTATTTCATTTTCCATTTTTGATATTTATTGGAGAAACAATTAGCCACTGGAATCAACAACAATTCTTTTGTATTTAGGTGCAAAGTGATGATTGAATATGTTATCTATACATCTTAAAGGAATCTAAAAAAAATAATGTAAATTCATCATCATGACCTGCTATTGAAAAAACAACAAAAATGTTTGCAACCAAACATGCTGTCACATGACATCCTTAGCACATGTAGTTTGATAAAAGTGACCCCCTGACTTATCTCACACTGAGGTTTGTCAAGTTTAGAATCACTACTTTCTATGAAAATAATTGGACCCAGAGACAAGCCTATGCCTTCATCCTGCTGTCAACATCCATGTGAGAAAATGTTAAGATCCAGCTTAAAGTTTTTATAAATGACTCGTAAACAAAAACAGCCATGGATATAAACTGGATATCAAACTTGGAGCAGCAATAGTACAATACATGCAGTTATACACAAGCATTTATTATGAGGTCAAAAAGTTGCACCTCCACTGAGTGCATTCCAGTTTTTCATATTTTGTGCACCTTTTTTAAACCTTTCTGATTGGCTGCTCCTCACAAACAGAAGATGAGCCTAGTAATGACAGGGCGTTTGTACACTGGCGTCATTATCTGAAAGGGCTACCTTCTTTAGAATAAGCATCCACCATTGTAATATTGTATGTTTTTTTAAAAAACATAAGCGGACCCCTTTGACCATGTACCAAAATTTCTTCTGTAGTCCTGACTCTCAGTGCTTTGATCTGTGAAGTTCCCCTGTTAATCCATTCAAACAGACCTTTGATCAAAGAATGAAATCCCTCTGAGCTCTGAAAAAAAGACAAAAAGCCCCAAACTCCAAGCTTTTACACTATAGACTTTATATTACACACAACATCATTAGCTTAATAGAAACAAGGCTAAACTTTTGTGGACTGTTTTCATTCAGTCTTTTGGTTAAAGCTTAAGTTTTCCACCAACATCTACTCTTCTTTTTCCTCTTAAGGTGGTCCATGTTGGACTTTCTGTTTATTTGGTTTCAAAATTGGAGTCGTAGATCATTGCGTGTTTGGTATGCTGTCTGCAGCTTGTTAATTTTGCTTGTAAAATTCAGAGATAAAATTCCACAATTTGCTGATAGGAGGGATGAAGGGTAAACTTACAGAAACTTGCTTCTAAGTATGTCTTTGCCATCACACTGCCAAACAACAGCGGTCAGCCAAAGGTTTCAAAGGAGGGTACAAAAGTGGGCAACAAATGTTGCATGCAGCAAATGTTTAAAAAGACACACAAAACTGAACAAGATCCAAGAAACACTCTACAGATGACAGGATGTCTGTATTTTTGCAATAATATTTCCCCTGCAGCTTAAGCCAGTGGCATTTTCTACCTTAGAAACATTTTGAGCAATTTTTGGCTCAAAAACTGCGTGGAGCCTCAATACTGTAATCTTAAAAAATCAAACTGCAAGACTAAACTGACTTGTCAGCATCTGTAATAGGAGAGGCTTTTTCCTCTTAAATTTACAACTTCTCTCTTTTGAAGCTTAGATTTTTTCAGGTGATGGGGCGGCGGGAATCCAAGTAAACAGCTCACATTAAGTTCAAATTAGGCACTAGAAAAAGTACTAAAAAAGACTTTTGCACTTTATAGTAAAGTAAGTGAACAACTCAAAACTTTAGCAGTGTCTGAGAGCTGTCAGCCACTGTCGACGGCTGACTGCTGACAGTTTATGTTGTTGCCCACTTCTGTACCCTCCTTTGAAACCTTTGGCAGACCACTGTTGTTTGGCAGTGTGATGGCCAAGACTTATACTTACAAACAAATTGCAATATTGCACAACTAGTGTTTTGTTTCCTTAATTTATCAAATATTTAGCCATTCCTAATGCCAATGCGTGGGCTCTAATGACCCTGAAGCCCAGTTTATGCCTTTACAACTCCAAGGCCAATGCAGTTAGCAGAAATTTCTGCTTGTGTGCTGCTTTGAACGCATTGTTGTGTTCAGGGCTTGATGTGAACTTTTTTGTTCACCGGCCACTGTGGCTAGTGATTTTCCACAATTACTAGCCACTCAGCCTTTTCACTAGCCACAATTTTGTGGTTGGAAAATTATGTTTAATACGCTCAAATTTGACTATTGCATGCTAAATTTTACTTTAACTAAATTTACAACCTTTTTAAATGTAAATGACCCTTATACATACATAAAAATAGCAAGAGAGACGCTTTTTACTTATTAACAGCAGTAAATACTGTAAAGCAGTGAAGAAAAATATTTGCAATATGAGAGTGAAGTACAGGTAGATTTGGGGTCTGTCCCAATTCTCATTTGTACCTCTTCCCCTTTGCCTATCCCCACCCCTTGGTTCTTGAAATCAAAGGCCAAGGGGTAGGGTTTTAAAATGACCCCTATGAATTGGGACACCCCTTCAGGGCTGCACATTGTCATTAGCTATTGCTGATGGATTTAATCTAAATGGACACTGTTTCACTAGAAAAAAAGAAAAAGTAAACTGATGAGGAAAAAAAGTCTCATCTTAAGGAGAAAAATGTCTCAAATTTACATGAACAATTCTAATCAGTAGAAAAGGTCAGAAATTTAGTAGAAAGAAAGCTATAAATTCAAAGAAAAACTTGGACCCCCTGGCAGGCTGATCGTGGCCCGCGGGCTACATTTTTGACACTCCTGGACCAGCACATTAAAAATACATAATTTAGAGGTTTTACTTCCATGAAATAGCTGCAAATTACAGATATCATAGATAAACAAAAGCTCACCTCAGAAGAAGCTTCATTTGCTCTTTACAGCAACATATCAAAGTTTAGTCCCTTTCTCTCTCTGTCATACGAAAACTTAAATTTGCACAATTGCGGACAGTAAACGGGAGCTTCTTGCTCTAAAAATGCTATTTAATCACAGAGGTAGGAGCTGATGTGGGGGGAAAGCACAGGTTATTCTCACCAATGGAACAACAGGAGATCAGGGGCAGTTTTCCCCATGATCTGATCACTGAGAGTGACTGCTGTCTGTTCATCACCGTTTCTCCAGACTGGAAAGAAAATGAACCTGCCTGCAGAGCCAGACTCCTGGGCTGTAGCTGGCTGACCAATGAGAATACACTGTGTGTGTGCAGATAGTACTTATGGGAGTTGTAATTTTGTAGTCTCACATTGAGATAGGTTTATTATTTAGATGTCGTTACTGTCATAAGTGTGTGAGAAGGAAGCTGACCCAAACGCTGGACTCAGGTTTGCAGAATTTAATTCAACTCAAAGTAGTTCAGTACGGAAAGCAGGAACGAACTCACAGACCTTCGACTGGATACGGACAGGATACAAAAACATGTAGAAGCGTGTGGTTCACACCAGCATGACAAAATAGGACATCGCTCCTAACTACAACACGTCATCCCCTTAAATAGGACAAGACATAATTATTAATATAATAAACAGCTGTGGAAAATCAAAACCCAAGAGCAAGGATAATTAACCAAAACAACAGACAGCTGTGGACAACCGCAAAACTAAGCTAGGAGAAAACGGAAGCAAACAAAGGACACTGTCAAAATAAAAGCACAAACCAACATGACGATCCAAATGAATTACAAGACGGGATACAGATAAAATAATACAAAAGATGACAAAAACACACTAACACAGGAACAGGAATAACAAAACCATCCATCCATCCATCCATCCATCTTCTTCCGCTTAATCCTTTTCGGGTCGCGGGGGGGCCGGAGCCTATCCCAGCATCTTAGGGCGAGAGGCAGGGTCCACCCTGGGCAGATCGCCAGTCCATCGCAGGGCCAACACAGAGAGACAGACAACCATTCACTCTCAAAGACATGATAATAACACTGAAACATAAATACAAAAACTCAAAAGGAGAACTAAGGGTGAGGGCGTGAGTTGACTCAAACCCCAAAACAGGAAAATATAATTAACTAGAAAAGCACTCGGAGAGCGCAGACCTCCGCCAAGCACCACAGTTCCCCCCATACAGTGTTTAACATCATAAATATTAATCCTACATTTATTTTGTCTAACTTTGTAGATTCCTTGGCCCTAAATCGCAATGTTAAATAAATTAAAAAAAAATAAAATAAAAGAATCTTTTAAAAAATTCCTGGATCCAGGCAGTGATCCGGATCACCACCAAAATGTAATCATCTGTAGGATACCCCATTTCTGACAATCTGTGAAAATTTCATGAAAATCCGTCCAAAAAAAAAAAAAAAAAAGAATCCTTTAAAACATTCCTGGATCCAGACGGTGATCTGGATCACCACCAAAATGTAATCATCTGTAGGATACCCCATTTCTGACAATCTGTGAAAATTTCATGAAAATCCGTCCATAACTTTTTGAGTTATCTTGCTAACAAACAAACAAACAAACAGACAAACAAACAAACCAACGCTGATGATCACATAACCTCCTTGGCGGAGGTAAAAATACAGAAGGCTCAACTCACACCCTGACAGTTTCAGAAACCTGCAACCCTCTAAAGTGGCTAGTGGGAGTCGCTGTCTTACACACCACAGCCGAAATATACCCGCCAGGACCGGGTGGGCGGGTGTTAATGTCAAGCCCTGGTTGCGTTGCCAAAACAGTTTTCTGTCGACGTGTTGAGTGATTTCTTTATTGTGTGTTTTTGTTTATTAAATATCAACGGACAAGAGCAGATTGTGATGGAGTTAGAGTTAATTCATGATAAAAAAAAGCAAGTTTTCTATGATCGCTACAACATAGGAAAAAGGCAGAAAACTGTATGTTCAGTTAATGGGGTTAGGACAGCTCATACAAGTGTTCTAGAAATGATAAATTCCTTAATATTCTTTTGAATTTGGACTGTTGTTTAACCGACTCACTTTGGAAGCGGCACCGTGCTGAATGAGCAGAGCAGAGCAGGGACGAGAACCAGGAAATGTGAAGTTGGAGACAAAGTGGACCAATCACAGCTCTTGTGGTCTGAGTCACCCAGTGTGCACCTCTTTATTAAGGTGATGCAGCAGGGTACTGCGGGTGGCATGAATTGGGCTTTAGAAACACACCAAATATATGTGACTATCAATTATGTGGCTTGTTTTATTATTAATTTATGTATGCAGCATTCACTGCTCATTGCTGTCAGCTTTCCCGCCCCTGACAGCTGTCCATCAGTGCCTTGGGAGGTTCCACCAGTAGCGAGCTGGCTTGCTCTTTTCCGGCTTTCTGCCTTCTGCCATTTTTGAACCCTCGATCTCTCAAGCTTCCTTCCCAGCATCTGTTGCACATGGGTCTCTGGGGATGGGATTCAATCGATTCTGATGGGTAGCTGTTCCACTTTACTCATTGGAGGCCACAGAGGAACCACGGGAGACCCTAGACTGGTGAAATGCAACAGAAAAGAGCAGGAAGCTGGCCTGCATCAGATAGATACTGTTGCCATTAGCTTGGCTGGTGCTCTAGTGCAACACCCTGTGGTTAGTTAGTAAAATCATTAGTTCTGGTACTTTTTGATCATAACCCACATACTGTTACTACTGCTTCACCAGTGAGAACATGACAAAAAACAGGAACTACAACCAAAAATTGTGACATGTTTTGCTAATGACTTGCCCAAAAGCAGACACAACAACAGAGACAGTTTAAGTGCAAAATGTGAAGTTTATTTATTGTCGTGTTTATGTAGGTACAAACACGAAGACCTGGCAACCTGGTAGGGAGGTTGTAGGTTGCGGTGAGCAAACACAGCTTGTTACCAGTCATCTTCAAATCGTGTGGGTTCAGTGCAGGAGGAGATGAGTTCCTCAGCTGAGGGTGAGACGTCTGCCCCGGTGCCGGGGATTTAGTAGTAAATGAACATGGGTAGGTGTACTTACTTTGAAGGAGCTGAGAATCCAGTTCCGCCTAGGATTGAGTTTCCACTCTATCAAGTAGGAGACAATCCCGAGGTTGACGAGAGAGGAGAAAGGTTAGAGTTGAATAATTTCTTACATAGACCCCACGTAGGAGGAGGGCACAAGAACTACACAGGTGAAGAGTACGAGCTGAACTGCAGCCTTGGAGGTCTGACACTCCCGTGAAGAAAAGGAGTCCAGGCACTGTATTCAAAGGCTGGTTAATAGCCTGCAGGTGGGGCAATCAGGGCAGGTGGAAAAAACTCAAGCTACGTTCCGATCAACAGTGTACTTCCAACTGTATTCCCTACTCCCTGCTCCGTTCTCAGGGAATATCAGTTAACTGCCCTTCACAAAATTTCTCCATTTGAAACACCCTGTAACCGCCGGCTCCTTCTTCCATGCGGTAACCATGAACATGTACTGATACTATGGTGGATAATTTATATTTCTTAAATAAAATATTAATGCATATATATTTTTATTACTATCAGTTGATATAAACAGTAACCAACATCAGTTTTGTTAATAACGTTAGCAACAATAGCTGGTTTTACTCGTATTTGAGGCGCAGTGGCTTATGGGTAATCTTCCTGTCAACTTCCGCTGGAGTGATGTACCGTTGTTCCCTTCTTCGCTGCTCAGTTCTCAGTTGCCTTTGAACTGAAGACTTTTCTCTCCCTTCAGTTTGGAATCTCACTTAATATGGCGGTCCACTTCGGAGTACACTACTGGGCGATCGGAATGCAGCTTCAGAATAACCACAGATGGAACAACAATGTGAAACACTGAAACACTGTAAGAAAAAAATATCTCAGTCATTTCTTGATTTTGGTCTTTAAAACAGTAACATTAACTCTCTGAGGTCTTGTACAATTACAAACATTTTCAAATTTATAAGAACAAAAAAAAAAGTAAAATCCCCAGTATAGAGGTAAGATTGTGCTATGATTGGCCATGTCTTTCACCTGAAATTTGGATTCTAACATTCAGTTTAGTTCACATAATGATAATGTGAAGAAATTAGTGAAATTACAGCTACAGTATAATCTTATGCCCTGATTCACCTTTTCAAAAAATAATACCAGTCGTCATTCTCCAACTTTTTTTCTCTGTTGACTTGACTTTTTTCTCTTCACGCCACCCTCTGATCTGAGCCACTCCACGGTGACCGTTGTTTTCCTCTCCTCCAGCGCGGCATCAGACAGCAGGGCCGTATTGAGCGGCTGTACCTGTGCTCACAGCAGGCCGTATTGATGACAGCGTCAGTGTGTCACAGACAGACGGGGGTGTTTGTTTTCACTAAGCGATGTCGAGACAAATAGGCCCAGATCTCATCTCGCCGTTCCCTGAGAGGAACCACTTTGTGGGCGGAGGATCACATGGAGAGTTTGATCTAGCTTTCATTAAAAGCCTCTCACACCAAACGCTCAGATGGGTTTCTGTTTTTATTTTTTTTTATTTTTTTGATGAAAGACAGACGGTGAGTGCTTTAGCTTTGAGTCAGAGGTGAAGGTTTGGCCCGGATGATTCTTGTCACAGGTGGAAGGAGAATTAATTTGCCTCTTTGCCGCCAGTGAAGCAGTTTAATGTTAGGCTTGTTGAACCCGAGGATTACAACAAGCCCAACAAGCAGGATTTTCATAACAGGAAGGCAGTTATCGCTCCTGCATCACTGGTGTGCCTCTGTTGGCAGAGCGTGCCAGCCAAAGCATGCAAGGCAGAAAGAAAAGCTCAGCTACTCCACGTACACACCCGTGAGAACAATCGGGTTGCCTACCAAATAGTGATTGATTGGTCAGAAGCCTATCTGTGCCAGATGCAATTATGGTTACTCAGAAGTAAGAGGCAGAACAAAATTTGCAATCTCCTTGCTCTAAGGCCCAAAGATAGAAATAGAAGAGAGCTGGTTGGCAGGATTAAGCAGCAGTGATTGGTTATTGACATGAGAGACCAAGCTGTTTCGCTTAAAGACAAGGGCTGATTAATTTGGGGTGTGTGATAACTTCATCAGGAAAACAATCATTTCTCTACAGTTTATAGATCACTATTAAAAGCAGAAATTGAAGTTAAATGTCTGATAAAGTATAGAATACATTCTGGTCTTTTGTGTAGAAATTTTGCTATATTTTCTAATTTTGTATATTTGTAAATGTAAACTTTTTCAAAAATGTTGTGTTTTTCCTGTTTTTGGTTTTGGGTTTTTTTGTCTAAGCCACAGGAAGCCATAGATTATGTGCAAAAGAGCCAAAGTGCTGTCTCTGTAAATGGCAATATTCATCATAGCAATGTGCAGTAAAATCCTCACAACATACTTCTACAAGGTTTTTTATGATTCCTGATACCGATTAAAAAAAGGTTGAAGTGATACTCCTGCAAAAATCAAGTTTTTTCTTTGTTAACATATCTGTAACATGTTTTTTGTGACTTACAAGCCATACAGTATCAAGAGCAAAATTTCACCACAGTCCCAAGTCTGTGTTTTTCTGCTGCAGATTTCCAGATCAGAATCAGAATCAGAATCAGAATCAGATTTATTGCCATTGTTCATGTAGTACACAAACTAGGAATTTGTCTCGGTGCAATGCTGCAACATTAAACATGATAAAATAAAAGAAATAAACTATACATGCAATAAAGTGTAGAATAAGAGTGAGTAATACTAGTCAGCAGTTTAAATATATTAGCGAGCAGCAGATAATGTGGAGAACCATATAGTGCAGTCGGTAATGCAGGAAGAAAACAGTGATGATTGACATGAGTCTGGTTGAGCTGCTGTACATAGTGCACGAGAGTCAATAAGTCACTTAGTGTTCAGCAGTCTGATGGCAGAGGGGAAGAAGCTGTTCATGTGACGGGAGGTTTTAGTCTGGATGGACCGAAGTCTTCTACCTGAGGGGAGAGGGGCAAACAGTACGTGACCAGGGTGTGAGGGATCGGCTATGATCCGGCCAGCACGCCTCCGGGTCCTGGAGATGTACAGATCCTGGAGAGATGGGAGCTTGCAGCCGATCACCTTCTCAGCAGTGCGCACGACGCGCTGCAGCCTTAGTCTGTCCCTGGCAGTGGCTCCTGCGTACCACACGGTTATGGAGGTGGTGAGGATGGACTCGATGATGGCTGTGTAGAACTGCACTAACATCTTGGTGGGTAGCTTGAGCTTCCTCAGCTGCCGCAGGAAGAACATCCTCTGCTGGGCCTTTTTGATGAGGGAGCTGATGGTCGGCTCCCACTTGAGGTCCCTGGTGATGGTGGTGCCTAGGAAGCGGAAGGAATCAGCAGTGGTGATGGGAGAGCCTGTGAGGGTGAGGGGGGGCAGAGGGGTTGTGACTTTCCTGAAGTCCACAATCATCTCCGCTGTCTTCAGAGTGTTCAGCTGCAGGTTGTTGTTGTTGCACCAGGACGCCAGCTGGGCCACCTCTCTCCTGTAGGCGGACTTGTCGCCGTTGGAGATGAGCCCGATGAGGGTGGTGTTGTCCGCAAACTTGATCAACTTGACAGACTGGTGGCTGGAGGTGCAGGAGTTGGTATAAAGGGAGAAGAGTAGGGGGGAAAGTACACAGCCCTGGGGTGATCCGGAGCTGATGCTAGCAGAGTCTGAGACAGTCTTTCCCAGCCGCACATGCTGCCTCCAGTCCGTCAGGAAGTCGGTGATCCACCTGCAGAGGGAGTCAGGCACGTTGAGCAGGGACAGCTTGTCCCGGAGCAGAGCGGGGCGGATGGTGTTGAATGCGGAGCTGAAGTCCACAAACAGGATCCTGGCGTAGGTTCCCGGGGAGTCCAGGTGCTGCAGGATGGAGTGGAGGGCCAGGTTGACTGCGTCGTCTACAGACCTGTTGGCTCGGTAGGCAAACTGCAGCGGGTCCAGGAGGTGGGTGGTGATGGACTTGAGGTGGGGCAGGACCAGGCGCTCAAAGGACTTCATGACTACAGAGGTGAGCGCTACAGGTCTGTAGTTGTTAAGTCCAGTGATCCGTGGCTTCTTGGGGACAGGGATGATGGTGGAGGATTTGAGGCAGGACGGCACGTGGCATAGCTTAAGGGAGGTGTTAAAAATGTCTGTGAAGACAGGAGCCAGCTCTTTCGCACAGTGTCTCAGGGTGGAGGGAGACACGCCGTCCGGACCGGGGGCCTTGCGCGGGTTCAGTCTGGAGATTGGTAGCGCCCCCCTCAAACCGGTGATTTTGGACAGACTATTTCTAGCTACATAAGTATTCCTGCTTAGCTTGATTGGTTATAGCATTAACCAATCAGACAGATACACTTGGCTACCTCGGGGGAAGAGGAAGGAGCCGAGGAGCAGCAGGACTGAGGGGGTTGAACGTGTCTGTTTTGCACAGGGATTAGCAAAGCAGTGGAGGAGGAGGGAGGAGGGAAGGGGGGACCCACCTTGAATGTTGCTTTACAAGACTGCTGCTCTCAGTTCACTTTGCCAACAGATGGGGTGCCGAGCTGTGGAATGTGAGCCACCCAGTGGGCCACTTTTGGTAAGCAGAACTAGCACCGGCGGATGGGGCGCCGCGCTCGGCGAGACCGCTTTCAGAAAAATGTTTCGCTTTTTACTTTTGAAGATATAGGCAAAACTTTTAACGTCTGGAAGCGTCGTGAACAAACTAGCAGCCTACTCACCAGGAGTCGCAGCGACCAATCACGTGCAAGCCCTGCAGGTTGGGGAGCACGGTGACCAATCATGTGCATGCCCTGCAGTCCACTAATTAGAATATTCATAGATCCGCACATACTTAAGTAGGTGAAAGTTGTAAAAGCTCCTTCCAAGCAATTCTAAGGCATTGAAAGTTTTTTTGTGGATAAAAAGCCACAATATACTATTTTGGGTAATACACATTTGTTTTTGAGGTGGTTTTAGAGCCACCGAAGTGCATCTTTAAAAGTTATGCTTGTTTATCTATCCATCCATCCATCCATCCATCATCTACCAGGTTGTCGAGGCAGGAGTCTAAACAGAGAAGCCCAGACTTCCCTCTCCCCAGCCACCTCCTCCAGCTCTTCAGTGAAGATACCAAGGTGTTCCCAGACCAGCTGGGAGACATAGGGCCTTATTCTGACAGTCAATTGTGCATTTTTCAGACAGACTTTCTGCTGTGCGCCAGTGTTTTTGTTAATTTCTGTCAGTGTATTGTCTGTTTTTTGTCTTGCATCACACCATCAAATTACCAGTAGACAATGCCCCCGCTATGTGTTCAGAGGAGGTGCCATATTTCAAAGAAGTGTGGCGGCGCACAACCTAATGCACATTGCTATTGTAGTGCATTCCATGAGAATTCGCTTTTGATCAGGAAAAAGGAGGTCTGTCATCAGAAGCACATTGTTTGATGATAATTCAGTGGCATTTTTGACATTGCGCAGCTCCAGAGCTCAGGCAACGGCATGCGCTGGGATCTTGTAACAGTCATAATCACCCGTCATTTTTTTTTTTTCCACAATATCTTTATTGAACCTTTTTTTTTTTTTTAACAAACATGATACAAACAATCAAACACTAACACTAAAGTACTACAAAAAAAAAAAAATGCACTAAAAACACCAACAACCACCAACAAAATCAAGTCTTCAACAATGCTCCTCTGTTTAGTCTAGACAATCCAATACATAAGTATACATATTATGTTCACCAGTTTGGAATTTACAAGGTCCACACACATCATTCACCTTCTTCTTCAAGAGTTATGTTTAAATTTTTTACATAATCAGTAAAAGGTCTCCATATATTCTCAAACACAATTTCCTTTGATTTTAGTATATATGTTATTCTTTCTAATGGAAGGTTTGTTAACATCTGTCTTAACCACTGAGTCACATCTGGTCTATGAGTCTTTTTCCATAATAGTGCAATACATTTTTTGGCATTAAGCAAACTGAGGTCTATGAATGTTCTTTCACTTTTATTAAAATTATGCTTTTCTGGGTACAGACCCAACAAAAACAGTTTAGGATTCAATATGATTTGTTTTGAGATTATTTTTTCAATTGTTACCCTCACCTCTTCCCAAAACATTCTTATTAATCTACATTCCCATAAACAATGAAATAGTGTTCCTTTACTTTCCATGCATTTTGTGCATGTATCTGGTATATTTTTGTTATATCTATTTAACTCCTCCGGTGTAACATACATCCGCATTAACCATTTGAAATGTATCAATTTAAGGCGTGCATTTATTGATTTGGTTTGAGCTTCTGTACAAGCCAATTCCCATTGTTCCTCTGAAATTTCAATTTGCAGATCTTCTTTCCAGTAGTTTAATCTTTTCAGTGAATTTTCACTTGAAGATAGTGTCAATGAGTTATAAAACTCTGAAATAATACCCTTTCTTTTACTATCTTTCATCATCATTTTTTCCAAGGATGAATAAATAGGTCGAGTGAGAGCTTTATTTTGATTTGATCGAATAAAGTTTCTAAGTTGAAGATATTTAAAAAAATGTGTTCTATTGAGATTAAATTTGATCCTCAGCTCTTCAAAAGACATTATGTTGTCTGCACATGGCAAATATAAATCCTGAATCTTTTGTATCCCTTTTAAATTCCATACTTTAAATACAGCGTCCGCTCTCCCTGGTTTAAAATATTGATTACCCCATATTGGACTAAATTGTGACAATAACTGTGGTTCTTTTAAATAGTTTTTAGCTTCACACCATATTTTGATCATATGCTTTACAAATGGATTTTTAACTTGTTTTTGTAATTTTTTTGCCGAATCTGAGTATATGAATATGGGAAGAGGTAAAGGTAAATTATATGATTCCATTTCAGTCCAGTGAGGGAGATCATTTGATGAAAAATAATATGTCATAGACCTCAGTTGTGCCGACCAATAATACAACATAAAATTTGGACATTTCAGACCTCCACAATCAAATGGTAAATATAATAAAGACAAACGTAATCTAGCCCTCCTGTTGTTCCATATAAATTCCACTAACTTTTTTTTTATTCTTGAGAATAGATCTAAAGGTGGTGATAAGGGAATGTATTGAAATAAAGTATTTTAGGTAAAATATTACTTTTAAGTATATTGATTCTCCCGATCATCGACATTGGTAGTGACATCCATCTCTGAGTTAACTCACTGATATCTGACATTAAGGCTTCATAGTTGACACTGGCGACTGATTCTAGCTTAGGCATAATTTGGATTCCTAAATATTTAAACTGATTTACAACATTGAATTGATTTACCTCAGGGGCTGGGTAATTTCTCTGGGTCTCATTTAGCATTAATATTGAAGATTTAGTTTTATTTATTTTATATCCTGATATTTCCCCAAAATTCTTTATTAAATTCAACAAGGTTGGAATTGATTTTTTTAGATTCGACATAAACAAAATTATATCATCGGCGTACAGGGAGATTTTATGTTCTGTTGGTCCAACTTTAATTCCATATATTTGTGAATGTAAACGTATCGCTATCGCTAAAGGTTCAATTGCCATAGTAAACAGTAAAGGTGAAAGTGGACAGCCTTGTCGACATCCTCTATTGATTTTTATTGGTTTTGAAATATTGTTATTTGTTAGGATTTCTGCTGTAGCATTATTGTATATTATTTGAACCCATTTTATGAAATTATTTCCAAGTCCAAATCTTTGTAGGACTTCAAAAAGAAAGGGCCATTCAACTCTATCAAAGGCCTTTTCGGCGTCCAATGATAGGAGAGCTGTATCCGGTGCTTCTTTATTAAAATAAATAATATTAAATAGTCTTCTTACATTATGGAAGCCTTGTCTACCCTTTATAAAGCCATTCTGATCTCGATTAATAATATTTGGTAAAATTTCTTGTATTCGTCTTGCTAAAATTTTACAGATTATCTTAAGGTCGGCGTTTAATAGGCTTATTGGTCTCATATTTTCACATTTATTAGAGGGCTTACCTGGTTTTGGCAGCAGTATAATTAAGGCATTATTTATGTATGATGGTAAATTATTATTTTGAAATGCTTCTAAAACCATTTCCAAAAAAGGTTTTATTAATTTATTCTTAAATTTTTTATAAAGGTCAACTGGAAGACCATCTGGTCCTGCACTTTTTCCTGATTTCATATTATCAATGGCTAGCCCAACTTCTTCTTGACTAATTTTAGACTCCAATATCTCCCTGTTTTCATTTGGAATACACGGTATAGATAGTTCGTTCAAAAACCCATTTAGTTTTGTTAAATCAGGTTCATTTTTGGTATCATATAATTTTTCATAGTAATCTCTAAAGGCTCTATTAATTTCTAAAGGATCTATAACTACCTGTCCATTACTTATAATACTGGTAATTGGTGTTTTAATTTCCAATTGTTTAATCTGCCATGCTAATAATTTTCCTGATTTTTCACCTTGTTCATAAAAAGATTGTTTCAATCTTAGAAGACTCGAGGCAGCTCTATTCGCTGATTTTTTGTCGTATTCAGCTCTCAAAATCAGTAATTCATTCTCCAACCTTGGGTCACTTCCTGCATACACTTTTTCCTGAAGATTTTTTATTTTATGTTCCAATTTAGCTCTCTCCTCTCGAGTCTTCTTAGATTTTGATCCTGTATAACTAATAATATGTCCCCTAATAAAAGCTTTGAAAGCCTCCCACTTTACACATGCTGATGTTTGTGTAGTATTGATGTCAAAGAACTCGTCTATCTGTTTTTCTATATACTTGACAAATTCCTCATCCTGAAGCCATTTATGCTGAAATTGCCATCTACCTGATTCCTTTGTCAATTTTTTATCTACATATATTAGACAACAGGGTGCATGATCAGAGATCACGATGTTATCATAAAAGCAGTTTTGAATCTTGGACCTTAATTCTGTGGAAATCAAAAAATAATCAATACGTGAGAATGTCTTGTAGGTACTGGAATAACAAGAATAGGCTTTAACTTGTGGTTTCATTTCTCTCCATATATCTAACAATCTCAATTCTTTCATAAAATGATTAATAGTCATCCTACATCCAATGTGCGTACAATCCAGTCCTGTTGATCTATCCACACCTGGATTCAATGTACAATTAAAATCCCCTGCTATTATATGTTGCCCTGTAAGTGATGATAAGATGAGAAATAAATTAGCAAAGAACTTCTGATCATCTATATTGGAACCATATAAGTTCACAAGATTTATATTTTCTAATAGCAAAGAACCTTGAATGATTACATATCTTCCAAATTTGTCTCCAATTACATTTTTCACTTGAAAAGGAACTGATTTATGTATGAGAGTCATAACTCCCCTGGCTCGGGATGAAAATGAAGAGGTGAATACACTTCCCTGCCATCTACTCCTAATTCTTTTAACATCCTCCTCTATCAGATGAGTTTCTTGTAAAAACACAATTCTTGAACCCATGTCCTTTATTTTATTCATAACTTGTTTAAGTTTTTTTAAATTTTGTAGACCTCTGCAATTCCATGAAGTTAAATTAAGATTAACACTTTGGTCCATGATCAATAGAGAGTTTGGGATTACCTTGCAGTGTAAACATGCTCATACAGAGAAGCAAAAACATGAGTGGTTGAACATTCATCCTACAAACTACACACAAACAAATTTCCCCTTCCCACACTTGTGGCAAACCCCCCAAAATCAAAAGAAAAATTCTGTCTCCCGATATAGCCATCGACCGTTCCACACCCACGGGGAACAGCCTAAGCCACTCCTTCTTCATCCTCCCAATCACCCTAACTCTACTGCTTTTAATGACGTAACATTAACTCTCCTCTGTAGTTTTCCAACTTAACTCCAAAATTTTTAACAACTTTGTACATCATAGTTTTTTTTTTGTTTGTTTTGTTTTTGTTTTGTTTTTTTAATATATAATACAATCTATATTTTGTAAACTTACTATTTACTTCAAGTCAGTCAGATGCCTGTGCAAATGCTTAATTATTCTACCTTATATTTTGTTCATGCTTAGCTCCCACCAGTCTCTTCTTCTTCTTTGATCTTCTTGATGAACTCCTGCGCCTCCTCTGGGGTCTTGAAGATGTGGGTTCTGCCCTCATACGTGGTCAGCAGTCTCGCAGGATAGATTACACCATGACGAATCCCAAGGTTGCGCAGCTCCTTACGTACGGGATCAAACTGCTTCCTCAATTGCTGGATTCCTGTGGCCAAATCTGGGTAGAACCGCACCTGCTGGTCCTGGTGTTTAATCTCTCCTTTAGCACGTGCAGCGTTGAAGATCTTCATCCTGTCTCTGTTGCTAAGAAACTTCATAATTAAGGTCCTCGGCCGTCCCTTATCTCTCCGTGGGCCAATACGATGTGCTTTTTCCAGAACCACTGCTGATTGCAACTCCTCGCTGCCCAGCACCTCCGGAATCCACTTTTCCAGAAAGGAACATACGTCCCGACCTTCTGATTCCTCTGGAAGACCCACCAGCCTCAAATTATTCTGTCTCGACCGAGATTCCAAATCCAAAATATTATCTTCCAGAGATTTATTTTTTTTTTCCAAAGTGCGCACCTTTAATTGAAGACGGGTGACGTCATCTGCAGCACTAGCGAGACGGAGCTCCATCTGCGCCGTTCGTTCTACACAGTCACCCAATTCCTTTCTTATTCCTTCCAACGCTGTCATAATCCCATCAAATCTAGAGGAAAAGTCCGCTCTCATTGAACTCATGGCAGCCATCAGCGCATCTGCGCCTCCCCCCGCAGATATCGCACCGTTGCCAGCCTCCTCCGCCATATATGGAGTTTTGTTTGCTGCGTCACAGACCTGAAAGTCCGTTAATTTGGACTGTTTCGGCGGCTCGCTTTTTCCTTTTCCTGGTTTTCCAGCCTTAGGCTTCGCCGACATATCCTCGCCCAAATGCTGGGATACGTTCTGTCCCAAATGAGAGAGTTATTTGCCGATTTTTTTTCTCCAGGAGCAGAGCAGAGCAAGACACGTCCGTCCTACGTGGCAGCCATAACCGGAAGTCAATCACCCGTCATTTTAATTATATTTTAATTATATGATGATCACATACTGGCTTTTTTAGTTCCATCCACACTTAATTGCAGACTTACCATTGGAGTCTATAGATTAGGCATTAATGTATGATTTTTTTAGGGCAATGAATGAATGAATGAACATGGAGCACGTGTGCCAGTGTGTTTGAGTGTGATGCATGGAACATGGGGGGGGGGGATTTCATTTTCATCATGGACTTAATAGGCATTAATGTGTTTATTTTTAGGGGAATAAATGAATGAACATGGAGTGTGCAGCATTTTACTTTTCACTAACACCCCAGAGAGACAGGAGACGTGTCCACATCTGCGTCAGCTGTGTGCCCCAGGTTTCCAGCCCAGTAAGCTCAGTGACAGCCACCTGTCAGACCCCGGCAGAGACTGTCGAGAGCCTGCTCGCTTCATGGTGGGGGCTGGAGGTGGACGGGAAGTTGTGCCAGATCGCCTTCTTCCCTCCTACCCAGGACGGATAGGGGGAGACCCTCGGTCGGCGAAAGCAACAGGAGAGGGAACACTCCATCTCCCCACAGCCGAGATTGACTTCCATGCCATCGCTAATGAAAGTTTATGAAAGTTTGCATGGGCACCATCCTCTTTTCTTCATGTCTGTGTTGCATCTGTGCGCACATTAAACAAGTCAGCTGATTTTTTTTCAGCCCATTCTTCACCATTTGTTCTTTTTAACATACGGTAACTAAGTGGGCATCAACTGTGATTGATGTCTTCCTTATTACTAAGCAGCATTACTATCGCGTGCGTTTTGGCTCACACACACAGGCTTTGGTCAGCACAAAACCTGTCTTAAACCATCATGATCACAATTCACTTTAGATAATGCGCCCCTTTGCATTAAAGGGATGGGAAGGAGCGCTTGGATTGGATTATCCAAAACACACCTCTGAATGATCAGACCGGCCTCTTTGCGTCATGTGCCGGTGGAAAGTTCGTTTTTATGCGGTTGGCATTTGGGTAGGTCAGGCATTGGTTTGCTTGCTACCAGATAACCATGAAAAGCGGTACTACCTGTCTCATGGGTCGGGGCGTTGGCGACTCAACCAGCAACCCCGCTCTTCTGAGGGCGTGGATGGTTAAACTGGGCATCCTGGCAGAACTAAAAACAATATCTGTCACAGGTCTGTGGTGGACCACTCTCAGTTACACGGGGTGAGACTGGACATCCTGGCAGATAAGCACATCTGCCGCAAGGTCTGTGGTGGACTTTTGCCAGTCGGTGCATCGTGACATGCACTGCACAAAGAGCAAGGATAAACAAACCTATCGTCTGGTCAGTCACTGCAACAGATACTGGAGTCAGTTTGTCTTGGCCTGTCCTTGCCACTGATAATACCTCTATCTGCCAAGAATGTGCTGCTAGACCAGCAAAAGCTAGCAGTACCCAAATACTTTGCAAGCAGTTTCATGAAATGGTCAGTCAGAAATGGTCAGTCAGAGAGCAACTCATACCAGCTCGGACGTCGCTTGGGTTAACAAGGTCAAGTGTTCCTGGCAGCGGAAGGCAAAGGACAGAGCTACATGGAGGAATCTGATCAGACCTAAATGAAACAGTTAGTGTTGCCCCCAACAGACTGCTATGATGATGATGATGATGATAAGGATATGAACTTGGAAACTCCTATAAATGTGTTTTGCGTCAGGGACAACTGATCAACCGACCCCCTCATTGTAATACAGCCCTTTGTCTTCCCAGCGTGTCCTGGGTCTGCTTTGGGGTCTCCTCCCAGTGGGACATTCCCAAAACACCTCACGTGGGAGGAGTCCAGGAGGCATCCTGATCAGGCGCCCATACCACCTCAACTGGCTCTATTTGATGTGGAGGAGTAGCGGTTCTACTCTGAGCCTCTCTAGGGCTACAGTCACACTGCAGATCTTAATGCTCAATTCCGATTTTTTGCTAAGGTCCTACATTTTTGTGTGGGCATTCACATTATAATTTAAATGCGACCCCCATCAGACTCCAGTGTGAGCAGTCTACAACTATGACGTGACCCGCATGCACAGAAGAAAATGTAATGTCAGACACAGCGTTATGTTTACAGAAGTAAATATGAGCCCCCAACAATTGAGGGGGACAGAACTTCTTCACCTTGATGCAACGCAGTAAAATAAAACATTAAAATCATTCAGAAATAATTATGCACAAAATAATTGAGACCAGTTTCATTCCTCTGCAGGCCAGATGACCGCTGTGATCAGCTCTGCTTTAACAGAATTGACCGATTAAACAGCTCTCTTGAAAATGAATAAATAAGGTTAATAATAAATAAACACTGTGGCTAGTACCAGCAGCATAACACTGGTCCCGCACAGGAAGGAGAAGCTGCCAGACACTCCCCTCTCCTGGGCTGTGTGTCCTGGTATCCCTGTATCTCGCCATTCTCCTTCACAGTCATGTCAGTATTAACTTTACATTTTAGATATTACAGCAGCCAGGACTCACGGTGTGCTGTTTACAGGGAAAAAGGAATTTGCAGCATCCAGTAAATGGGGTGTTACTGTGTGCCTGTAATGCTTGTCTGACAGTTTCAGGCCCAAACACCCCCCCCCCCCCCGAAATTTTGAAGTTGTTGTACAGTCGGAGCTGACAAAATTATGATCCAGTGATAAAGGGAAAAAGATGATTGATTAAAAAGACAGCACAAATCAGCTGTGTCTACCATGCTTGCTGCATCCTCCACTGCAGAATTGTCACGTCTGTCTCACTTCAGTGAGGGAAAAGTTGTATGAAATGCAACATGAGCATTCAGACTGAGGTCACTTTGGAAAACATCAGATACGTCTGAATTATGACCACATAACCCAGCCATTTTACACTCAGTAGCAAACCACCCCAGTAACGCTTGTCAATATTTAACACCTCTAACTGTTATCACATCCACCAACCCTTATATTAGTATAGCGTGAACCTATGTTCAGCCATCTAGAGGCATCCTGTATGCAGTCTTGTGCATATTAGGAAGGGCTACTCGGCCCGGCTGCTACCTTAGGAGAGTAGGGGTGCAAACCAACCAGGCTGCAGCCCAGCATTATCTATGTTGGCTCACCTCTCTGCCAGTCTTGGCATTGTTAGCTCCAGGCAGCCAGCTCAGTTTGTAATCTAGACGAGACAAGTAACAAAACAAAAACTCTGCTTTTCTTGAGGAAAAACAAAGATAGTTGGCTGTCTCGATGCTTCTCTGTCACCGCGTCTTACTGTGGTCCCTTTTTCCTCATCCTGCTAAGTAATTAAACAGGCATCACAGTGTAGTAAATCCATTGTTTGCATCATGTGACTGTCAAGCAAATTCTTAAGAGAGGTCATTCTGTTGTGATCTGCCCTCAGATCAGGGTGCAGAAGGAGGGTCAGGCAGGGTCAGGTGTGAACAGTGATTTGTTAACAGAACTTAACTAATTAAAATTTGGCAAACATTGCATAAACATAACGTAGCATGGCATGGCAAACTCACGTGGCATAAAACAAAGAATTTGGCATGGGACGAGACATAAGAAAGACACGATGACCTCTCCCAGAACACTGAACAGAGTCAAGCATATAGGGGAACTCATAAATGGGAAACACAAAACAGCTTGGGAGGGTAATCAGGACAGCAGGCAAACTCACAGGATGGGAGGGGCTGCACACATACACACTCACAGACAGGAAGACACAGACATACAAAGAACATGCAGACACCATACAAAAATATACTAAAACACAAAAGGACAAACATAAGACACAGACACCAGATGACAAGGGAAGACATGATAACAATAAACAGGGAACTTACTCATAAACAAACTCATAATAATGATACAGTGAAAACAAACCACAGGTGACTAAATCATAATCAAACTCACAATCATAATAACAATAATACAGTGGATGCCAACAAATAAATAAACAAAGCGTGACCCGATCATGACAGAATCCCCCCATCCAAGGGGTGGATTCCAGACACCCCAAAGTACCATCCAAGCCAAAAACACAAACAAAAGAGTCAGCCCCTGGGGGCGGGGTGGTCCAAGACCAGGTGGGCCGAAACAAAGTCCTCCCCCACACACGGAGACCAAAAACAACAGTTTGGGGCAACACAAAGCCCAAGATACCAAATCAAATAAACAAAAAGGGGTCGGGTGGTCTACCCAAGTCCGTGGACCAACCAACCAGGCAAGTCAGGAGGCCTTCCCCAGTCCAAAGATCTCTGGACCAAAATCCAGGGCCAATCCCGTGGCTTCCCACTGTCCCTAGGCCACCAAACCTTGGAGCAGGGTGGCTCGGAAGGTGGAGGTCTCCCAGCTTCCTGGAATCTCAGCGTGGTGGGTGGAGGTCTCCTGACCTCCGGCATGGCTTGTGAAGGACCCACAACCTCCAACGTGGCAGGTGGAAGTCCCACAACCTCCGGCGTGTCTGATGGAGATCCCATGACCTCCGGCGTGTCTGATGGAGATCCCATGACCTCCGGCGTGGCAGGTGGAGGTCCCATGACCTCCAGCGTGGCTGGTGCAGGTCCCACGACCTCCAGGGTGACAGGTGAAGGTCCCCTGATCTCCTGGGCGGCGACCCCAGACCGGGGTGTCGCACCCACGGTGGCCCCCGGACTGGGGCATAGCACCCACAAAGAGGTGACTGACCCATGACAGAACCAGGCTAAGGAGGTGGTCAATCAGCATGGCCAAGGCATAGCTGCACCCATGGTGGCCCCGGACTGGGGCACAGCTGCACCCGCGGGGACTATAGACAGCAAGACAGCAGCTCCCTCGGGGACCATAAACAGCGGGACAACAGCACCCTTGGGGACCTTGAATGGCAGGACAGTAGCACCCTCGGGGACCCTGGACGGCAGGACAACAGCACCCTCGGGGACCTTGAATGTAGCAGGTGGAGTGTAGTCCTCCTGCAACTCCTCCCCTGACAAGGCCACCTCGGACAGGGAAGAAGAGCAGGGGGTGAGGGAAGCGTCACCACAATTACCAGGAGCTAGGCAAGTTTTTACTAATATTGATGTCAAAAAAAGTGAAAAACAATACTTGCCTGAGCTCCTGATCCACTGCTGCTGGGATGACTGCCTCAGGATCAGCAGCAGGTGCATGCACTTCGGGCTGAGCTGGAATAGGCGTGTGCACTTCGGACTGACCTGGAGCAGATGTGTGCACTTTGGGCTGAGCTTGAGCCGGGAGACGCCGTGGGGCTGGCTTGGGCAGGGCGAGGCGGCGTGGGGTCAGCGTCGGCGGTGCTTGGTCCAAGATGGTTGGGTCCTGCAGCACAGGACCGGACGCAGAGGAACACCGGGAAGATGCACTCTTCTCCAACCCGTGGCATGGCTGCTGAGCTGGGGAGAGGCAAACCGGAGCTGGGGCGGGGCATCGAGAATGATGACAACTCCCAGAGCTCTCCTTCCACCCAGGACCGCCAAATGCCAAGTGGGACCCCTGGTACTGTTCCTTCTCAGTGGCGGACATCTCCCAAGGAGCTCGTATGGCGGCAGACTGCTTCTTGGGGGACGGAGATGAGACTGGCGACGCTGGAGCATGGTGTGGTGCAGAAGACGCCGGGGTCCGGAAACGCTCCTTCGACAGAGACGACGCCGGTAAGTCTCCCACCATTGCTCGATACATCTGCCGGAGGGTCGTGACGTACTGAAGCAGCTCAAACAGGTCAGGGAAGCGCCACAGACTAGGAAATGCCCCCAAAATCCCAGCTGCGGCATCCGAGGCATACCCCTCGATCTTCTCCACTGCCCATAATTCATCTGCATTGGCCCCTCCAGCCACCAGCCTCCTCCTGCCTGCTGAATTCAGTTTTGGAGAGGTCATTCTAAACCGATCTGCCCTCAGATCAGGGTGCAGAAGGAGGACTCAGGAGTGCAGGCAGGGTCAGGTGTGAACAGTGATTTGTTAACAGAACTTAACTAACTAAAATTTGGCAAACATTGCATAAACATAACGTAGCATGGCATGGCAAACTCACGTGGCATAAAACAAAGAATTTGGCATGGGACGAGACATAAGAAAGACACGATGACCTCTCCCAGAACACTGAACAGAGTCAAGCACATATAGGGGAACTCATAAATGGGAAACACAAAACAGCTTGGGAGGGTAATCAGGACAGCAGGCGAACTCACAGGATGGGAGGGGCTGCACACATACACACTCACAGACAGGAAGACACAGACATACAAAGAACATGCAGACACCATACGAAAATATACTAAAACACAAAAGGACAAACATAAGACACAGACATCAGGTGACAAGGGAAGACATGATAACAATAAACGGGGAACTTACTCATAAACAAACTTAAAATCATAATAATAATACAGTGAAAACAAACCACAGGTGACTAAATCATAATCAAACTCATAATCATAATAACAATAATACAGTGGATGCCAACCAATAAATGAACAAAAAGCGATCACAACAAACCAGTTACCCTATGCTGTGAGAGTATTACATTTTGGGATTATGAAAGATGTCCTCCTAAATCTGTGGAAGCATAATGGACACACAGCGCACACACATTCATACACCAGAACCAAAATAGATAACAAAAACCTCCACTTGGAAGCCTACAAGAAAACAAATACTGTATGTTACACTTAAGGTAAGTACAGGATAGAAAATGAGCTTATTTTATTTGTCAGTGAACAGTTTTGTAAAACTTAAAAATGCAACATGATATACTGTACTGTAAAAAGAAGTAAAAAAAAAATATTAATCTTTAGAGCTGTATGCTAGTCTTTTTCTGGTTCTTTTAAACTGCAAGCCATAAAAACGGTTAGTGAAGGGTGCACATTGACCTCTGAGGCCCAGCAGCAATGTTAACTGCCTTCTATTTGTCAGGAAGTTGGAGACATACCAATCAGACTGAAGGAGCTATTGACCGAATGAAAGGCTGTGATTGGCCCCTGTCATTGCTGAGTTTGTCTGACAGTGTGTGAGTGCTTTGCCAAATACACAATACTGATCTGACTACAGTGGACACCAAAAGAGAAAGGGCCTGATTTTGCAGAGAGCCCTGTCGGCTTTGATTGATCCAAGAGAAATACTGTGATCAAAAAAAAACAAAAACTTTAAAAGTGTACTTCTGTGTTTGTTATATAAGAGAATAAAGTATCTACTACAAAAAGTTGTTTAAATAGTGAATAGTGACTTTCTCACTAATTTGTAGCAGTGGTGGCCTAATGGTTTGAGATGTGGACTGGAGGGTTGCCGGTTTGATCCTTGGACCAGCAGGATCAGATCTGGGTGGGACAGATAAAGTTTGCCCCACCCTCATTAACACCACTGTGGGGCCCTTGAGCAAGGCCCTTAACCGCAACTGCTCCAGTGGAGCTGTTGCGTGGCCACAGGTCAGGCTGTGGTTGTACTGGGCAGCTTCCGGATGTGAATGTGAACAGGGCGCCCTTGAAGAAGAGAGTTCGCCTCTCAATGGACCTCCCCTGTAAAAATAAAGGTTAAATAAATGTTCAATAAAAATAAAAAATAATAATTTGTGAGAATTTTTTTCTTGAATGAATTAAGGACTTTTTGCGAATTTTAAACTTATATTTGCAGAAGTGTGCAATTTATGTAAATATTTTCTAATTAATTTAGCACATAATTTAACATTTTTACAAATACATTTTCAACTTTTTTCACATAAGTTTCGATTTTTTGAAGCAATAATATTGTACTTGTGAGGTTTTCCTCATAAATTTGAGTCTGTTTTTTTTTTTTTACAAATGTAACACTTCTTTTTATAACTTGTGGGTTTTTGTGCTAAAACATTTTTTGTCATACAAATTTGCAACTTTTTTCCACAAATTTCAATTTTCTTGTATTTTTGAGACAAATTTGGAAGGTTTTCACATAACTTTGATGTATTTTTTAAACAAATTTACAAATATTTTCAGTTTTTTTATTTTTTCCTTTTTAAATTTTAGTTTTTGTGATAAAATTGTTATTTTTTTACATAAATCTGCAGCTTTTTTTCCTTATTGATTTGGGACTGAGCTAGAAATAAAATGATAAAACTACAAAAAATGAATAAAGATGGAGTTGTTTCAGGTAAAAATAAAAATTTACTACACTATTAACAAGCAAATTTCCCACAGATTTCTAAGTGAAATCAAAAGTAACTCAGAGTACCACCAAATTTAAATAATACCATCAAAAGTACAGTTTGTGTGTTAAATCAATTTAATTAAAGAACAAATACTGTGAAAAAAAATCTGACATGCAGCTCAGAAGCTTTTTACTGCAGCATTTCACACTCCGAAGCCTTAATGAATACATTATTTCCTTTTCCAACTCAAGGGTATCTTAGGGATTACTTTAACAATAAATGCAGAGCAGCATGTTTAGACTGTTCTCTAAATGGTACTTTAAATAATTAACAACTATACAGTCAACTATTACATCACCACAAATGAATGCAATGCCACAATTTCCACATAACCATGAACTTTTCTTTCATTAATATCTAACTGGTGTTTGATGTTAACCTCGACTCTGTTTTATGTCTGTCTGTTTTCGTGATCTGACAGGGAAATACTGGGCAACGTTGAGGTGATGCAGCTGGACTTCGAGATGGAGAACTTCACCAGCCTATCAGTGACCAGGAGGATTAACTGGAACATCGACTACAAAGGTCAGAACCCGCCGCCAGATTCGGAGAAGGTGGTGACGGAGCTGACGGTGGTGCAGCGTGACATTCAGGCCATCATCCCCTTGGCAATGGTGAGTGGGAATAACAGAATGGAAGTAATCCATCACTCCATCAATTTTATTGAGTGCTTATCCAGTTCAAACAGATCTATTGGCAAGTGTCAGAGAGACAGACACCCACACACTGTCACATCCTAAGGTAAGGTAGGTTAAGCTAATGCAAGGTTAGCTGCTATTGAACAGCGACTTTCTGGGAGTCACTCCTATACAAACCATTAACAAGATTCTTCTTAGAGTGCTAACATTAAAGATTTCCCCTGACTCATTTCCCATAGACTGAGAGGAACCGAACTTGTCACAGGTATTAGTCTTTCTCTACATCGGTACCACCAAGGGTGACACACTTCTCCTGTTGCTGTATGCAGCTGTGGAGACCTCACCAGTAGATGTAGGTTGTGTCAGAAGCCATGACTTGACCTTGGAAATCAGCATCTCATCATCTTGAAAGTGCCTGCCATTCAGAAATTACTTCTGTCTGGGCATCATGCATTGTCTTGCAGGAGGCAGACACCTTTGGACAGCATGCTGCGCCTCTCGATTTTGATGGCCTTCTGCAATTTCTGCAGCAGTGAAGCATAGTAGGTCCCAGTAAGTGTGGTACCCTTTGCAGGAAGTCCATCATCAATACTCCATTTTTTTTTTTTTTGTTACTTATTTGTACCTGTAGGTAGATTCGTTTTGCAGTCTGGTGACAAGCCACCAGATGCCAGTCGCCGCGTGCGCGAGCACCCCTTAGCCCTAACCTGCATGGTTTTGTCATGTGGGAGGAAACCGGAGAAATCCCGGAGTAAACCCACGCAACACGGGGAGAACATGCAAACTTCACACAGATCACTGTTGGTCGGGGGCTGGGATCGAACCCACGATCTCACGATCCCCCGGCCGAGGGTAAACTGTGCTGCCACAGTGCTAACCACTGCGCCACCGTGCAGCCCCTCCATGCTGGTCCCAAAAGACCTTGAGCATGACCTTGCCTGCCGAGTGTTAGACACGTGCCTTCTTCGGAGGTGGTGGGTCATAATCCTTCCATTGCTTCAAATGGGCTTTAGTCTTTGGGTTATAGTAATGGACCCCTCTTTCATCCTACACGATTAGTCTGTAGAAGAAGTCCCCCTGGTTTTCTTGGCACGTGGCTGAAAGAACCTGGGAGCATGTGACTCGTTCCTGCTTCTGGAAATGTATGATCAACTGGGGAATCGATCGTTCAGACAACCTCCCCATGTGCAAATGGTCATGGATGTATTTTTCCATAGACCCCACACATACCTTAACATTTTGGGCTTGTTGGTTGAATGGCTATGTAGCAATGCTCTGAAATGGTGGCCTCCACTTGCCAGATGTTGTCTTCATCAATGGCTCACCGTAGTCGCCTGGGAATGGGTACCGTTTCCACCAATGTTCGACCACCCTTGAACTGTCGACGCCAGTGCATGACTACGTCATATGATGAGGTTTCCTCGCCATAAGTCTCTGTCGTCTCATTGAACGTCTCTCAAGTACAGGCTCCATTATCACATCTTACGCCACCTTAACACCTGTAAAACAGAAACTCTTAAGAGTTCAGGGCTGCAAATTACCACGTGACCTTTAGATATGTATATTAGGCGTGTGCAATTTCAGCTTCTTGCAGTAACCGGAAGTGGACCTGGGAAATGTTTAATTTGCCGCCCTCATAAGTCTTTCCAATCACATTACTGCAGAAATATACAGTATTAGTTCAAGAGTTAATGATTACCTAATATAATGCCATTAGGATAGCTACTTGAAGCAAATTCTTCACGATAGATGGTGTGGTTTTTTTTTGTTTTTGTTTTCATCTATTCTATCTTCATTATCAAGGAGACAAAGAAAATATCCTTTATCCTGCATATTTTCAGAATTTGCAGCTGTAGTTGACTGTTGTCTGTTTCCAGGCAAAATTTATGCTACACAATTAAAAATAATAGAAAAATATCCAATATCATATTTGCTGACAGCTGATATTAGTCAATAAGATCAAAATCGGCCAATACCAATGTTTAGCTGATATATCTATATGTGTAGTCAGTCTGTGTTGATGCAGAGCCTGCACACTATACACATGAACTCGTAGTGGAGCAGCTAGTAGCTGTTGATTACAGCGTACTATTACTTTTCTAGCTAACTAGCTTGTCGCACAGCTCACGCATACATAGTAGTATAAAAGTAGACATAGTAAATAATAAAAAGTAATAGTTATATAACTATCCATCTATCCATCCATCCATCTTCTACTGCTTTTCCGGAGGTCCGGGTCGCGGAGGCAGCAGTTCAAGCAGAGAAGCCCAGACTTCCCTCTCCCCAGCCACCTCCTACCAAGGTGTTTCACCATAGGTGAGGGTAGGAATGTAGATTAACCTGTAAATCGACAGCTTTGCCTTAGAGCCCAGCTCTCTCTTCACCACGGCAGACCGGTATAACATCAGCATCACTGCAGATGCTGCCTCGATCTGTCTGTCAATCTCTCACTCCATTCTCCCCTTACTCGTGAATAAGATTCCGAGATACTTAAACTCCTCCACTTGGGGCAGGAGCTTATCCCCAACCCGGAGAGGACAATCCACCTTTTCCCGGCTGAGGACCATGGACTCAGACTTGGAGGTGCTGATTGTCATCCCAGCCGCTTCACACTCAGCATTAAACCGTCCCAGTAAGACCTGTAGGTCATTGCTGGATGAAACCATCAGGACAACATCATCTGCAAACAGCAGAGATGAGATCCTGTGGTCACCAAGCATGATACCCTCTGTTCCCTGGCTGCACCTAGAAATCCTGTTCATAAAAGTTATGAGCAGGGTCGGTGACAAAGGGCAGCCCTGGCGGAGTCCACTGACCGAGTGTTGGCAATACGAACCAAACTCTCACAACGGTCATATCGAGATCAGATAGCTCGTAACAACAAGCCTGATACCCCATACTCCCAAACCACCCCCCCCCCCCCCACAAAAAACTACGAGGGACGCTATTGAATGCCTTCTTCAAGTCCACAAAACAAATGTAGACTGGTTGGGCAAACTCCCACGAACCCTCAAAGATTCTCGAGAGGGTAAAGAGCTGGTCCGATGTGCCACGGCCAGGATGAAAACCACACTGCTCCTCCTGAATCCGAGGTTTGACCAATGGCTGGACTCTCCTCTCCAGTACCTTGGTATAGATCTTCCCTGGAAGGCTGAGGAGTGTGATCTATCTAAAGTTGGAGCACATCCTCCAGTCCCCCTTTCCTTGAAGAGAGGAACCACCACCCCGGTTTGCCATGCCAAAGGCACTGTCCTCGACCTCCACACAATGTTGCTTGTATAACTAGTAGATGGAAAATGTAATCAAAAGCTCTGAAAAATAAAACCGTTTTCAGCTTTCTCCTAAAAGTGGAGAGAGTGTCTGCCTCGTGAAAGAATCGGAATAGAACATTTTGGCTTCTAATGTAAATATAATTTTACACATCAGAGTGTCTTTGGAAAGAAGTTCACATCTGTTGTTTGATTGCATGACCCCCGCTTTCCACTGACTCTGGCTGTGGTCCGTTATGGCTGCAGTCTGGTCTCAGCAGCAAATAGCTCCCATTCTAGTCAGTGTTCTACTCCCCACCTGGTCTGGGTCATTACAGAACTAATCCGGTTTACCAGGTCCAGATTGCTAAAAATATGCAACAAGTCTATTTTTGATGGATGCTGAATCCAGTTCACAAGGATATGCCCCTGTGTAACAGCCCAGTGTATACCCCAAGTCCAGACTATACCCAGAGTTAGTTTGGGCTAGGCTGTTTTATACTCCAGGTATATTCTGGGCAAGACTAACTTATACCCTGGGGGTAATTCTGGGCTAGGCTAGTTTATACCCTGGGGGTTGTTCTGATCTAGGCTAGTTCATACCCTGGGGGGGTGTTCTGAGCTAGGCCAGCTTACACCCTTGGGGTTATTCTGGGATAGGCTAGTTTATACCCAGGTATATTCTGTCATAGGCTAGTTTATACTGTACCCCAGGGGTTATTCTGGGCTAGGCTAGTTTATACTCCGGGGGGTTATTCTGGGCTAGGCTAGTTTACATCCTGGGTATATTCTGGGTTAGGCTAGTTTATACCTGGGGGGTTGTTCTGAGCTAGGCTAGTTTATACCCTGGGGGTTGTTCTGAGCTAGGCTAGTTCATACCCTGGGGGATTTTCTGAGCTAGGCCAGCTTACACCCTTGGGGTTATTCTGGGCTAGGCTAGTTTATACCCAGGTATATTCTGTCATAGACTAGTTTATACCCCAGGGGTTATTCTGGGCTAGGCTAGTTTATACCCCGGGGGGTTATTCTGGGCTAGGCTAGTTTACATCCTGGGTATATTCTGGGCTAGGCTAGTTTATACCTGGGGGGCTATTTTGGGCTAGGTCAAAATATGCCCCCCCCAACCCAGACTATACCCCCTTGGCCTCATATTAAGTAAATTGACATGCAAAGCTACTCTAACATGTTATATTGCCGTATCAATCCACTTTTGCAGAATAAGGCAAAACTATGCTGTGAAACTTTAGAATAACAATTATGTAGTAGACATGTACAGACATTTATACAACAGTTAGTTCCGACCAAGCAATTTGATTGGACAATAGGGATTTCAGGACTTACTAAAATCCACGATAATTGCTCTCCAACCGTTTCACTGGATATGTATCACTCCACTTCAAAGGTGTTCATGTATCCATTAGTAACTAACACTAATTTACTGTCAGCTGTCAGTTAAAATTGCAGTACTGTGTTGAATACCTTAATTTCCACAGTGAGGCACTGTTTGAAAAGATTTCTTACCTGACCCGGAAGTCCCACCCTTTTTGAAAAAAGCTTTATTCAGCTGTAAGTCTGCCCTTGTATAAACATCATGAAGCCATTTCACATCTATTTAAAACATAGGCAGTTGGCTTTATTGTATCAATTAACAAACCACAATACCTTTGTGGTGATGGACTCTTTGTTTCATCTGAAAATGTGAAGAAAAGTGAGCAAAGTGTGCTAAATCACTAGCATGCTAACTACTAGCCACCTGCTAGCTACTGGCATTGGCTATATTTTGATTTCGGGTCTTCTGCAGTACAGACGCAAAAGGTATGCGTTTTATAAACACTTATTACTTTTGCACTTGACAATATTTAATTTGTTTACTTGTGTGTGCAATGACAATAGACGTCTACATGCTGATTGAGATGTTTAGCAACAGTTACTGGCTATATTTAGAAGATAATTTTTTCTCAGCTGTGCAAAATAACTGGTTGAACAAACAAATATTTTGTCTTCTATTGCTGTCATTTAATAAATTGTTCTTGCAGAGCTGTTGTTTAAAAGCGTGCGGAGGGCATTAGATGTCACACCCACAGTTACTATATTCATTGATACCGTACTCCATCTCATGTAATATTGCTTATATGTAGTACAGATACCAATTTACCCTTTGCCTGATAATATATTTAGTAGTTCTAAATCAAGGGTGTCAAAGTTACGGCCTGTGGGCCAAAACTGGCCCACCAGAATGTCCAAACTGGCCCATGGGATGAATTTGCAAAGCGTGAAAATTAAATAATAGAATACATGAGCAGAAATGTTTTCAATAAAGTAACTGGTATTCCCAATTTGTCCAATTGGGGTTGCATAAGAGAAGCAGACACAAAAGTGATCCCCGATTTACACTGACTCCACTTGCAGTCTGTTATCCCTTCTCCATTGTAACAGATTGCTGAAAATATACAAGAAGCCTTTTTTGTTGATGCCGGATCCAGCGCACACTGAAATGTCACGGTTTTTACTGTATTTAATAACTGTTCCTTAAAAACACATTTACCCCTGTGTCTCATAATGCGAAGGGTGCTGGAGGGGGGGCATTCACGACCGCGCTAACAGTTAGTAGTTCGTCGAGTTTGTGGGGGTGCGCAACAGTTCGCTGCCGTTTGCCGGATGTTTTTACAGCTGGAAACAGTTTTTTTTGTCACAACATTTTTTGAACATGTTCAAAACATGAGAAACTGCCGGCTGACAACAGCCAGCTGTTGGGGCACCGGCAGTCGGATCATTTGTGGGCACTTGCCACTCTGTGAGGGTTAAGTATTGTATGTGATTTTTCTGAGGTCTGCTCCTCCATCACTGTGTCAAAGATAAAAACTTTTGACATAACAAACACTTCAGAGAATTAACACCGAGGTGCTGCTTACACCGCCATGGCTTGCTTCCTTGTTGTTATCACATGATCACGATCGGTCTCTCTCGGGCTTTCTCGGTCTCTCTTGAGCGCTCACATTATTTTATATAATTCTCGCGTGATCTCATCATGTCCTGATTTGTGCCGCATCAGTGACCATGTTTACATGTACACGAATAAACCGGTTATGATTGGATTTTTGGAGTTACCTGATTATTCAAGTGGTCATGTAAGCAGACTAATCCAATAAAGGCCATGTAACTGGGGTCATTAACTCAAGTGGTTTACCCTCCAAAAATAGTGTTTCCTCTGGCTTAAAGACCTCGGCGCAGTGGCAACATATTTTTCCGGAGGGGGGGGGGGGTTGCAGAAAACACATATGTATGAATATTTTAATTTTATAGTATTTATTTCTTTTTTTTAATTTTGCACAGTAACTTTGCATATAATAATACGTCAGATTTATATAGCACTTTATCATAGACACTCAAAGACACTTTTTACAGATACATTATTCATTCACTCCAGACAGACAATGGTAGTGGCAAGCTACTACTGTAGCCACAGCTGCCCTGGGGCAGGCTGACAGAAATGTGGCTGTCAATCCGGGCCAACGGCCTCTCCGGCCACCACCGAACATTTATACACATTCATACCCAGTGTTATGGACACTGGAGGCAAGGTGGGTAAAGTGTCTTGCCCAGGGACACAACGGCAGGATATCTGGGGAGAGCGGGATTCGAACCGCCAACCACCCGGTTATTGGACGACCCGCTCTACATCCTGAGCCCCTGCTTTATTATACTTTATTATAAATTTGTGGATTATTTATGGCTTATTTTTGTCTGGTTTTTTTTAAAAAATAAATTACTGTTTTTTAAATAAATTTGAAACAGACTGTGGTATTTTTTTTTACTTTTTCCTTATAACAATTTATATTTTTGACCATAACTTTGCACTCAGAACAGAACAATAATTTAACTCTCATTACAAAGAAAAAAAATTAATAAAATTGTATTTAATGATTTAAATTAACTTAAATGACCAAGGATGCCGTTATTTCTGTTATAATATTTCTATATATTTATAGTTTTTTTTGTAGAAATCTCCTCACCGCCAAGAAAAACCTCCTTTATTTTGAAGTCCAAATCATGGCACGTTTAGTTTGTCTGAAGGCTGCTGACGGATTAAAGTCATTGACTTCTTGAATTTTGGTCATCTTAACTTTTCAGGTACATAATTGGGAACATAACTTAATACTGTAGTGGCTGATGAAATAATATCTTCAGCAATTCAGCAGTCCCCCTTGCCTTTCCCTTCATATGAAGCCGGCTGCATTTGAATTCTAACCACATCTCTTAGCTAAGCGACTCTTACGTTATTGCTCCCGTTTCCAGCGGGTTAAAACCATGATATACTGTATGCTTCCAGTGCTTACATACCTCTTATGATTTTTTTCCCACATTTAAAGTACTTTAACAAACTCATGTTTCTGTAGACAGTCAAGCCTTATTCATGCTGCATTTCCCCTCTAGTCCTCCTTGGTCCGTGTACGCTTTGGACGAGCCCGGCACGCACGTGGCGCTGTACATGCTCACTTTTTTCATCTACCCAGGCCAAGCAGTTGACGCATGCATACAGCCATCATTTGTAGTTTCACTCCCGCCCGATAGGTAGTGCCAAGGTGCTGACACACCAGGATTTTCACCAATGAAGAAATGGCAGACTTCTTCACAAAGTTTTTCTTCAAATAGTCTATTTCTGTTGTTTGACTTCCCAGTTTTCACTTCTTTTCCACAAAGATGCTGCTGCTGCTAGCGAGACACTGCCTGCTGACTGACTGGAAAGCTCACGTGGGCGGGGCGCTTCTAAACTCCGCGTGGATGACGGCCACGCACATTGTTCGTGTGCGCGCTTGCGGAAAGTCATTGCTTCATATATTTTTCTTAAATTCATATCTCCTTGGCACGGCGGTAAATTTTCTGGTGCAGCGGGTCACCACTGAGAAATGTTACCAGAGGAAACCCTGAATAATCTGTTTTTTCAGGGCATGTAGTAAGCAGGAGAAAACTGATTATTGGCATTATTGGCAGTAATCAGTTTATTGTGACGATGTAACTGGGGTCATTGTTTAAAATACAAACAAGTTCCAGGACTAAACAGTAGACAGCAGCAATATGATATCAGGTTCCTTAAATGGCATTTGTTTTTACTGCGATTAAGATATTGTTCATCAACAGCTTCAGTTCAAAACAGAGCAGAAAAGGAAAAAAAGTGTCAGTTTGTTCATACTTTGATGAAGATTCATCATTCAGGATCAATCAAGATCAATGGTTCAGTAAAGATAAACAGTTCGTAATGTACTTGTATTTCTTTGTACTAAAACAAACAATGGAATTTAGAGTTGCCATTTGGTTGTTTTGCTGTTATTTTACTGGTCCGGTCCACTTGGAATTTTATGGGTAAAAAAGCTGCTTTGACCTTGTGTTACGCTGTAGGTTTTCCTGCCTAGCTGTATTCCTCGCTTCTAGTAGTTTCTTCAGGTGTTCATCATGCTCATCAAACCAATCTTGATGTTTCCTCTCAGGGTAGCCTAATACATCACTCGCAGTCTGATACACCGTATCCTTTACTTGACTTTAAATCCAGCAGTATGTGAACCCCGAGCTAAAATGAGTTTGACACCCCTATTCTAAGTTATTTTGTAAATACAGTAAATATACAAGGAACGACTTCCGGTTATGGCGGCCACATAGGAAGACGTGTTTCATTCTGCTCTGCTCCTAAAAATAAAAAGAAGGCTAAAACTCTCTCAATTGGAACACAAACCTATCCCAGCGTTGAGGCGCGGATATGGTAAAGACGAAGGCTGGGAAATTAGGCGGAGGAAAAAGCGATTCTTCGAAACAATCCAAGCTAACAGACTTCCACGCTCGTGATGAAGCAGGAAAATCTCCAGAGACTATGGGGGAGGAAGCTAGCGGCGGAGCGGCGTCTGCTGAAGAAGGCACGAATGCGGTGCTGGCTGCCATCAGCTCCATGAGAGCAGACTTTTCGTCTAAGTTTGATGGGATTATAGCAGCGATAGAAGGAATGAGAAAAGAAATAAGCGACTGTATGGAACGAGTTCCGCAGGCGGAGCTCCGAATCTCCAACGCTGAAGATGACGTCACCAGCCTACAATTAAAGGTCCAAACATTGGAATTAAAAAATAAACGTCTGGAAGATAACGTCCTGGACTTAGAATCTAGGTCGCGACGGAATAATTTAAGGCTGGTGGGCCTCCCGGAGGGTACGGAGGGACGGGATACATGTTCCTTTTTGGAAAAGTGGATTCCAGAGGCGCTGAACAATGCGGGTCTGCAGTCATCGGTCGTCTTGGAGAGCGCTCACCGAATCGGCCCACTGAGAGATAATAAGACACCACCGATGACGCTGATTATGAAGTTCCTCAGCTACAGAGACAAGATGATGATCACCAACGCAGCGCGTGCTAAAGGAGAAATCAAATACCAGGATCATCAGGTGCGGTTCTACTCAGATTTGGCCACAGGAATTCAACAATTAAGGAAACAGTTT
The DNA here is from genome assembly GCA_020510985.1 of Pholidichthys leucotaenia. Classification (NCBI taxonomy): domain Eukaryota; kingdom Metazoa; phylum Chordata; class Actinopteri; order Cichliformes; family Pholidichthyidae; genus Pholidichthys; species Pholidichthys leucotaenia. The sequence continues at coordinate 336,294,283 of CM035844.1, forward strand.
GACCCCGCCCGTAAACAGCTGCGTAACCTCGGGATTCGTCACGGAGTGATTCATCCGGCAAGACTGCTGGTCACTTATAAAGGGAGAACCCATATCTTCAAGACCCCTCAGGAGGCGCAGGAGCTTATCAAGCAGATCCAAGGAGAGACTGGCGGGAGCTAAGCATGAAGCAAGAACAAGATATAAAGGTAGAATATCTAAGCATGTGTACAAGTGTCTGACTGATTTGAAACATATAGCATGTCTACAAAATATAGATTGTATTATATATATATATATATAAAAAAAAGCTATGATGTACAAAGTTTCTATAAAATTTTGGAGTTAAGTTGGAAAAACTACAGAAGAGAGTTATTGTCATGTCATTTAAAGTAGCAGAGTAAGAGTGATTGAGAGGAGAAAAGAGTGAGTGGTTTGACTGATCCTCGCGAGTGAGGAGCAGTCACTGGCTATAGCGGGAGACGAAATTTTTTTTTTTTTTGATTTTGGGGGGATTACCACGAATGTGGGGAGGGGGAATTTGTTTTTGTGTAGTTTGTGGGATGAATGTTCAACCATCCATGTTTTTGCTTCTCTGTATGAGCATGTTTATTTTGCAAGGTAATCTCAAACTCTTTATTGATCATAGACCAAAGCGTTAATCTTAATTTAACTTCATGGAATTGCAGAGGTCTACAAAATCTAAAAAAAACTTAAACAAGTTATGAATAAAATAAGACATAGGTTCAAAAATTGTGTTTTTACAAGAAACTCATCTAATAGAGGAGGATGTAAAAAGAATAAGGAGAAGATGGCAGAGAAGTGTGTTCACCTCATCATTTTCATCCCGAGCCAGGGGAGTTATGACTCTCATACATAAAACAGTCCCATTTCAAGTGAAAAATGTAATTGGAGACAAATTGGGAAGATACCTAATCATTCAAGGATCTTTGTTATTAGAAAATATAAATCTGGTGAACTTATGCGGTCCCACTATAGATGATCAAAACTTCTTCGTTAATTTATTTCTTACTTTAGCATCACTCACAGGGCAACATATAATAGCAGGGGATTTTAATTGTACATTGAATCCCAGTATAGATAGATCAACAGGACTGGACTGTACGCACAATGGATGCAGGATGACCATTAATCATTTTATGAAAGAATTGAGATTGCTAGATATATGGAGAGAAATGAAACCACAAGTCAAAGCCTATTCTTGTTATTCTAATACCTACAAGACATTTTCACGTATTGACTATTTTTTGATCTCCACAGAATTAAGGTCCAAGATTCAAAACTGTTTCTATGATAACATCGTGATATCTGATCACGCACTCTGCTGTCTAATATATGTAGATAAGAAATTGACAAAGGTTCCAGGTAGGTGGCAATTTCAGCATAAATGGCTTCAGGATGAGGAATTTGTTAAGTACATAGAAAAACAGATGAGTTCTTTGATATCAATACTACACAAACATCAGCATGTATAAAGTGGGAAGCTTTCAAAGCTTTTATTAGGGGGCATATTATTAGTTATACAGGTTCAAAATCTAGGAAGATTCGAGAGGAGAGAGTCCAATTAGAACGTAAAATAAAAATTCTTCAAGAAAAAGTGTATGCAGGAAGTAATCCAAAATTAGAGAACAAATTACTGATTCTGAGAGCTGAATATGACAAAAAAATCAGTGAATAGAGCTGCCTCGAGTCTTCTAAGATTGAAGCAAACCTTTTATGAACAAGGTGAAAAATCAGGAAAATTATTGGCATGGCAGATTAAACAATTAGAATTTAAAACACCAATTACCAGTATTATAAGTAATGGACAGGCAGCTGTAGATCCTTTAGCAATTAATAGTGTCTTTAGAGATTATTATGAAAAACTATATGATACAAAAAATGAAACTGACTTAACAAAACTAAATGGGTTTTTGGACGGATATATATACCGTGTATTCCAAATGAAAATAGGAAGATACTGGAGTCAAAAATTAGTCAAGAAGAAGTTGGGCTAGCCATTGATAATATGAAATCAGGAAAAAGTGCGGGACTAGATGGTCTTCCAGTTGACCTCTATAAAAAATTTAAGAATAAATTAATAAAACCATTTTTGGAAATGGTTTTAGAAGCATTTCAAAATAGTAATTTACCACCATACATGAATAATGCCTTAATTATACTGTTGCCAAAACCAGGTAAACCCTCTAATAAATGTGAAAACATGAGACCAATAAGCCTATTAAATGCTGACCTTAAGATAATCTGTAAAATTTTAGCAAGACGACTACAAGAAATATTACCAAATATTATTAACCGAGATCAGAATGGCTTTATAATGGGAAGACAAGGCTTCCATAATGTAAGAAGACTATTTAATATTATTTATTCCAATAAAGAAGAACCGGATACAGCTCTCCTATCATTGGACGCTGAAAAGGCCTTTGATAGGGTCGAATGACCCTTTCTTTTTAAGATAAGATAAGATAAGATAAGCCTTTATTAGTCCCACAATGGGGAAATTCCAGGATTGCAACAGCGTAGGGATAGCAACACTCAGAGCAACAATCAGAAGGCAAGAAAAAACAACATCTAGTAAACATATGTCCATATTACTATAAATGTATATATATAGACACACAGTGCAGAGCATTATGGCTGGTGAATGTGCAGCAGAAAGTCTAAGCTCTCTCTCCGCGGATGCAGCGGGCCAGCTGGAAGTCTTTGGGCATGATGGTGACCCCCTTAGCGAAGAAGAGACCCACCAGGTGGGCCTCGCTGGTCTCCTGCAGAGCCATGACGGCGAAGCTCAGGAAATGCAGGACGGTCTTGAAGTCCTGAGCGATCTCCCTCACCAGGCGCTGGACGGGCAGCTTACGGATGAGCAGCTCCGTGGATTTCTGGTAGCGACGGATCTCTCTCAGAGCCATGGGCCTGTGACGGCGAGGCCTCTTCACTCTGCCGGTGGCCAGAGCGCCTCTCCGAGCAGCCCTGGTGGCTAGCTGTCTCCTGGGGGGCTTCTTCCTCCAGTAGATTTTACGGGCGGTCTGCTTGGTTCTTGCCATCGCTCTTTATTATTCTGTCTTATATTTCTTTCACGCCGCCTAAACTCCAGCCCGGCACCCGCTTCGTTTTTGCTACAGCTCCCGGTATGTCGAGTTTCCCATTAGCACCGGGCGGCGGCCAAGTGCTAGCTAGCACTAGCTCCTCCCCGCTGTAACGTCTCCCGCTGCAAACCGTGGCTCCGTCCGCCGACCCGGGAGACCCCCGGGGCGATCCGTGCGTCCGTGATATATATACAGAGTGAAAGGTGTAGAAAGAAGAAGGAAGATAAAAAAAAGGCTGTTGCAACAGGCAGCCGACTCGTGTGTGAAGTCCTTCAAAGGTTTGGACTTGGAAATAATTTCATAAAATGAGTTCAGATAATATACAATAATGCTACAGCAGAAATCCTAACAAATAGCAATATCTCAAAATCAATAAAAATCAATAGAGGATGTCGACAAGGCTGTCCACTTTCACCTTTACTGTTTATTATGGCAATTGAACCTTTAGCGATGGCAGTACGTTTACATCCACAAATATATGGAATTAAAGTAGGACCAACAGAACATAAAATTTCCCTGTATGCTGATGACATAATTTTGTTTATGTCGAATCTTAAAAAATCAATTCCGACCTTGTCAAATTTAATAAAGAACTTTGGGGAAATATCAGGATATAAAATAAATAAAACTAAATCTTCAATATTAATGCTAAATGAGACCCAGAGAAATCACCCAGCTCCTGAGGTAAATCAATTCAATGTTGTAAATCAGTTTAAATATTTAGGAATCCAAATTGTGCCTAAGCTAGAATTAGTCGCCAGTACCAACTATGAAGCCTTAATGAAAGATATTAATGAGTTGCTTCAGAGATGGATGTCACTACCAATGTCGATGATCGGGAGAATTAATATACTTAAAAGTAATATTTTACCCAAAATACTTTATTTATTTCAATATATTCCTTTACCACCACCTTCAGATCTATTCTCAAGAATTAAAAAAAAGTTAGTGGAATTTATATGGATCAATAGGAAGGCTAGATTACGTCTGTCTTTACTGTATTTACCATTTGATCGTGGAGGTCTGAAATGTCCAAACTTTATGTTGTATTACTGGTCAGCACAACTGAGGTCTATGACATGTTATTTTTCATCAAATGATCTCCCTCACTGGACTGAAATGGAATCATACAATTTACCTTTACCTCTTCCCTTATTCATACACTCAGAGTAACAAGTTAAAAATCCTATTGTAAAGCATATGATCAAAATATGGTGTGAAATCAAAAAATATTTAAAAGAACCACACTTATTGTCACAATTTAGCCCAATATGGGGTAATCAATGTTTAACACCAGGGAGAGCAGATGCTGTATTTAAAGTATGGAATTTAAAAGGGATTCAAAACATTCAAGACTTATATTTGTCACGTTCAGATAACATAATGTCTTTTGAAGATCTGAGGATCAAATTTAATCTTAATAGAACACATTTTTTTAAATATCTTCAGCTTAGGAATTTTATTCGATCAAATCAAAATAATGCTCTCACCCAACCTACTTATTCATCCTTGGAAAAAATTTTGACGAAAGATAGTAAGAGAAAGGGTATTATTTCAGAGTTTTATAACTCATAGACACTATCCTCAAGTGAAAACTCACAGAAAAGAATGAATTATTGGAAAGAAGACCTGCAAACTTTCAGAGGAGCAATGGGAATTGGCTTGCACAGAAGCTCAAACTAAATCAATAAATGTACATCGTAAATTGATACATTTTAAATGGTTAATGTGGATGTATGTTACACCAGTGGAGTTAAATAGATATAACAAAAACATACCAGATACGTGCACAAAATGTATGGAAAGTAAAGGAACACTATTTCATTGTTTATGGGAATGTAGAAAAATTAGAATGTTTTGGGAAGAGGTGAGGGTAACAATAGAAAAAATAATTTCAAAACAATTCACACTGAACCCTAAACTGTTTTTGTTGGGTCTGTATCCAGAAAAACATAACTTTAATAAGAGTGAAAGAGCATTCATAGACCTCAGTTTGCTTAATGCCAAAAAATGTATTGCACTACTGTGGAAAAAGACTCATAGACCAGATGTGACTCAGTGGTTAAGACAGATGTTAACAAACCTTCCACTAGAAAGAATAACATACATACTGAAATCAAAGGAAAATGTGTTTGAGAATATATGGAGACCTTTCATTGATTATGTAAAGAAATTAAACATAACTTCTGAAGAAGAAGGTGAATGAGGTGTGTGGACCTTGTAAATTCCAAATTGGTGAATGTATAATATGTATACTAATGTAATGGATTACCTAGGCTAAACAGAGGAACATTGTTGATGACTTGCTTTTGTTAATGGTTGTTGGTGTTTTTAGTACATTTTTTTTTTCTTTTCCTTTATTTTTAAATTACTTTAGTGTTAGTGTTTGATTGTTTGTGTCATGTTTGTTAAAAAAGGTTCAATAAAAAAATATTGTGGGAAAAAAATATACAAGGAACAAAAAATATGATTGCAAGTCACAATCAAGAAATTTTCATCAGACCACCCATGGCACTTTACTATGTTTCAAACTTCATAAATCATATGTTTTATTTAGAATAAAAGAAATGTAGTCTGATTGACATGCCAAACTGATATGCTGTTACCCCCCCCCCCCAAAAAAAAACAGGACACTGCAATATGTGCTCAGAAATGATATATGAATAGCCAATTAATTTAATTGCTGCTTATAACAAGCTATAGACCATAAGTTCATGTCAGGATTGTCCCATGGTCCAGACTTGAAGCTGAAGTTATAACGTGGCCTAGAGAGATATAGTCCATCCTAGCCTAGTTTATTCTGTGGGGTTTGAAGTCGGCTGGCCTGATTTTTTTTTTTTTTTTTTTTTAACCCTGGGGTATGTTCAGGGCTTGGCCAAATTTTATGCAGCTATATTCTGGATTGGGAGGGGGGTTATACTCTGGCCCTCCATTTGGATTTGTGTGCTGTAACAAAGCGTACAGTGCATCCAGAAAGTATTCACAGCACTTCACTTTTTCCACATTTTGTTATTGTTACAGCCTTATTCCAAAAGGGAGTAAATTAATTTTTTCCCTTCAAAATTCTATACACAATACCCCATAATGTCAGCGTGAAAAACGTTTTTGTGAGATTTTTGCAAATTTATTAAAAATAAAAGAACTAAGAAGTCACATGTACATAAGTATCCACAGCCTTTGCTATGAAGCTCAAAATTGAACTCAGGTGCATCCTGTTTTCACTGATCATCCTTGAGATGTTTCTACAGCTTAATTGGAGTCCACCTGTGGTAAATTCAGTTGATTGGACATGATTTCCGCACTGTGTGTCTATATATATATATATATATATATATATATATATATATATACAGTATATGGTGGGGCAAAAAAGTATTTAGTCAGCCACCAATTGTGCAAGTTCTCCCACTTAAAAGATGAGAGAGGTCTCCAATTTTCATCATAGGTATACCTCAACTATGAGAGACAAAATGAGGGGAAAAAAATCCAGAAAATCACATTGAAGGATTTTTAATGAATTAATTGGTAAATTTCTCAGTAAAATAAGTATTTGGTCACCTACAAACAAGCAAGATTTCTGGCTCTCACAGACCTGTAACTTCTTCTTTAAGAGGCTCCTCTGTCCTCCACTCGTTACCTGTATTAATGGCACCTGTTTGAACTCGTTATCAGTATAAAAGACACCTGTCCACATCCTCAAACAGTCAGACTCCAAACTCCGCTATGGCCAAGACCAAAGAGCTGTCAAAGGACACCAGAAACAAAATTGTAGACCTGCACCAGGCTGGGAAGACTGAATCTGCAATAGGTAAGCAGCTTGGTGTGAAGAAATCAACTGTGGGAGCAATTATTAGAAAATGGAAGACATACAAGACCACTGATAATCTCCCTCGATCTGGGGCTCCATGCAAGATCTCACCCCCCGGGGTCAAAATTATCACGAGAACGGTGAGCAAAAATCCCAGAACCACATGGGGGGACCTAGTGAATGACCTGCAGAGAGCTGGGACCAAAGTAACAAAGGCTACATCAGAAACACACTATGCCGCCAGGGACTCAAATCCTGTAGTGCCAGACGTGTCCTCCTGCTTAAGCCAGTACATGTCCAGGCCCGTCTGAAGTTTGCTAGAGAGCATTTGGATGATCCAGAAGAGGATTGGGAGAATGTCATATGATCAGATGAAACCAAAATAGAACTTTTTGGTAAAAACTCAACTTGTCGTGTTTGGAGGAAAAAGAACACCATACCTACTGTGAAGCATGGGGGTGGAAACATCATACTTTGGGGCTGTTTTTCTGCAAAGGGATCAGGACGACTGATCCGTGTAAAGGAAAGAATGAATGGGGCCATGTATCGTGAGATTTTGAGTGAAAACCTCCTTCCATCAGCAAGGGCATTGAAGATGAAACGTGGCTGGGTCTTTCAGCATGACAATGATCCCAAACACACCGCCCGGGCAACGAAGGAGTGGCTTCGTAAGAAGCATTTCAAGGTCCTGGAGTGGCCTAGCCAGTCTCCAGATCTCAACCCCATAGAAAATCTTTGGAGGGAGTTGAAAGTGTGTGTTGCCCAGCAACAGCCCCAAAACATCACTGCTCTAAAGGAGATCTGCATGGAGGAATGGGCCAAAATACCAGCAACAGTGTGTGAAAACCTTGTGAAAACTTACAGAAAACGTTTGACCTCTGTCATTGTCAACAAAGGGTATATAATAAAGTATTGAGATGAACTTTTGTTATTGACCAAATACTTATTTTACCAAGGAATTTACCAATTAATTCATTAAAAATCCTTCAATGTGATTTTCTGGATTTTTTTTTCTTATTTTGTCTCTCATAGTTGAGGTATACCTATGATGAAAATTGGAGACCTCTCTCACCTTTTAAGTGGGAGAACTTGCACAATTGGTGGCTGACTAAATACTTTTTTGCCCCACCATATATATATATATATATATATATATATATATATATATATATATATATTAATACGTACATATGTATACTAGCTGTTCTTGTTTTTTCTTGCCTTCTGATTGTTGCTCTGAGTGTTGCTATCCCTGTGCTGTTGCAGTCCTGGAATTTCCCCATTGTGGGACTAATAAAGGCTTATTTTATCTTATCTTATCTTATTTGGAAAGGCACACCCCTGTCTATATAAGGTCCCACAGTTGACAGTGCATGTCAGAGCACAAACCAAGCATGAAGTCAAAGGAAATGTCTGTTGACCTCTGAGACAGGATTGTCTCGAGGCACAAATCTGGGGAAGGGTACAGAAAAATTTCTGCTGCTTTGAAGGTCCCATGAGCACAGTGGCCTCCATCATCCATAAATGGAAGAAGTTTGGAACCACCAGGACTCTTCCTAGAGCTGACTGGCCGTCTAAACTGAGCGATCGGGGGAGAAGGGCCTTAGTCAGGGAGGTGACCAAGAACCCATTGGTCACTCTGTCAGAGCTCCAGCGTTGCTCTGTGAAGAGAGTGTCATGGACGGGGTTGGTGTCTCAACACCCATTCTTTGATTTGTGGCTGTAGTTCCTGTTTGATTGGTAATTGTTCCCAGCTGGCAGGTTGTTGGTTCCTCTGAGCTGGGCTCCTTGTCAGTCTGCAGCCATGCCTCTCCCTCTCCTAGCATCCACCTGTTGCCTATCATTATTTATCCTCTTCTCTGTTTCCCTACTCACTTGCACTCAGGCACGCACGCACACACACACACACACACACACATATTCATCCTGACACACATACACATATGCTTACATGCACACACACATCTATTAATTCTCATTCATGCAGTAGCTGCCGCCACACCTGCATCCACTTGTCACTCACTGGTAGTCAGGGTATTTATTGGTGACGGTGTGAACATTAGGTGTGGTGGCATTAATCTAAGCTGGATGTCCAGGCTCCTCAGTTGATTTCTTCTTCCGTTGGACTGTGTAGGTGTTGTTTCCAGAGCTAGTTTGCTCCAACCCTGCATGTAAGTCTTCTCCTCATTATTAATTGCCCTTCCTCTCTGCTCCAGTCCCGTCTAGAGCACGTGGGGCTTGCCTACTGAGTTGTAGCTGGTCATCTTCATTATTACTCATTTTGGACAGTGTTCTGGGACTTTTGTATGTATGTCTTTCTGTTAATAAAACACATTCACTTCACCAGCAATTGGGCTTAACTCTTTTCACCTGTGCGCTGCAGCACACGTACATGACAAAGACGAGAACCTTCCAGAAGGACAACCATCTTTGCAGCAATCCACCAATCAGGACTGTGTGGTAGAGTGGCCAGATGGAAGCCACTCCTTAGTAAAAGGCACATGGCAGCCCACCTGGAGTTTGCCAAAAAGCACCTGAAGGACTCTCAGACCATGAGAAATAAAATTCTCTGGTGTGATGAGACAAGCATTGACCTCTTTGGCATGAATGCCAGACGTCATGTTTGGAAGAAACCAGGCACCATTCATAACCACGCCAATGTTGGTAGCAGCTTCATGCTGTGGGGATGTTTTTCAGCAGCAGGAACTGGGAGACTAGTCAGGATAGAGAGAAAGATGAATGCAGCAATATACAGACATCTGGGATGAAGACCTGCTCCAGAGCTCTCTTGACCTCAGACTGGGTCCACAGTTCATCTTTCAGTAGGACAACAACCCTAAGCACACAGCCAAATATCAAAGGAGTGGCTTCAGGACAACTCTGTGAATGTCCTTGAGTGGCCCAGCAAGAGCCCAGACTTGAGTCCAATTGAACATCTCTGGAGAGATCTGAAAATGGCTGTACACTAACACTTCCCATCCAACGTGATGAAGCTTAGCCTGTTTTCCACTAGCCCAGCACACCTCGGTACGGCTCGGTTCACTTCAGTACGGCTCGGGATGCTTCTGTCTCCATTGGTGTTGTGCTTGTGCTGTGATGGTTTGTTAGGTTTTAGAAGCGGGGCAGCAGCAGATTCTCAGCGAGGCGGGGCCACACTCCTGTGACGTTACGCACCCGACTGAGTCCTTATTTACACAAGACAAAAAAGGATTCAAGGATTATTGCCTTGCTCGCTCTGTGGATTTATCTCTCAATTAATTTTATCTCATAATTAAGCTGCAACAACACAAGTCACTTTTGTTTTGAATTAACTGCCAAATGACCTAGAAATAAAGAGCTGAAACTTGTTTTTATTCGTATTAAATAATGAGACGTGGCACACTGGCCAACACCAAATTATTATTTTTTACATTCTAGGGCATTTTGGATGTACTGAATTAAAAAAAATTCATGTTTTTCACCTTCAGGTCAACGTTTGGAACAACAGTATTATTATTTTCCGTTTAGATGATGCTACACTCCTTCTAAAGTATTGTAATTCTCTGAATTTGGAATGCCGATAGAACATTCAATTTACATATACTTACTTTTTTACATTGACTTGTAAGCTTGATCAGTCTCTCCTGCTGCATTTTAAAGTCCAACTGTGCAACTTCTTATAAGTTAACATAAAAAATGTACCCAAAGTTTAGAACTGGATCATGTGGGGCTAATTTTTTATGATATTTCAATAAAAAGAACAGAAAGCTTACAAAAACATTTGTTTTTTGGTCTAGTTAAAAATTACATTACCTTTACAATGGTTGACCCTGACAGGAAGATCAGTATCATTTTGATCAGATTAGGCAATGGAATTTCTATGTAATTATACTGTTTTATAATTCAGTGTTATAACAGACAAACCACACTTTCCAAAACAATTCCATTTTATTATATACAAAATATTAAAAGAAAAAAAAAAACTTTGCAACGCAACATGAAGGTTAATCGACATTTTATACACGCCGACCACTGAGTGTCTACACCAGCTTCCCAAACTGGGTCACGACTCGGATGAATGAAGCGTCTCTGCCAGCTGTGGGTCAGGAAGGCTCGGTTGAATAATCCGGACGGGCTGTCGCGGCGGACGCGTGGGATGATTCTACAAGGAAAATGCACACAATAAAATACAGCACAATAGTTTTTAACAAGAATACATAAGCTTATTTCAGCGTATTGTTCACATGAATAATTAAAATAAAAGCTTGAGTCCGCAGTGTGCTGCAATAAAGCAGCGATCCATCCACAAATGAACAGCTTTTTTATTGCATAAATAAACTGAGCGTCTTACCGAATATATTTGCGAAAAAACGCACAATAAAAAAAAATTAAAACTCACCGTTAAAGGACTCCGATGTCGAGACCTCCCGGTATATTTTTTCATTCCGGGCGGCTCCGTCTAACTCGCGCTGGATACGTTCGTCTGACGATGCAGTGAGCAGACACTGCAGTTCCTTACTGGTCCATGGAACACCCTTATTACGCGAAGCCATTTTTGATAGAGAATAAATGAAAATAGCACAGCAATACACTGAAAGGAACCGCCAACAGTGGTTGCGTGCTGAGTAAAGGCAGTCGTGAAGATTCTTTTTTTTTTTTTTTTTTCAAAAACTTTATTGAGAAGGTCGTGAAGATTTGGTAGATGAGGAGGAGGAGAGGGGCGGTTACAACCTGACCAATCAGCGCCGGTTACGACCTGACCAATCAGCGGCGACCAGTCTGTTAACGTCACAACACGGCACAGCTCAGCACTGGTGTACCCTGCCCTTCAGCGGGGCTGAGAATTGCGGCTGTTAAACCGTGTTGGGGCTTGTGGAAAAGCGTACAAAGCGTGCTGAGCCGTCCCGTGTCGCGCTAAAGCGTGCTAGTGGAAAAGGCCCTCTTGAGTGGTGCTGCAAAGAAGAAGTGGGCAAAACTGCCCAAAGATAGGTGTGCCAAGCTTGTGGCATCATATTCAAAAAGACTTGAGGCTGTAATTGCTGCCAAAGTATTGAGCAAAGGCTGTGAATACTTACGTACATGTGATTTCTTAGTGCATTATTTTTAATAAATTTGCAAAAATTTCAAAAAAAAACTTTTTTCACATTGTCATTATGGGGTGTTGTGTGTAGAATTTTGAGGAAAAAATGAATTTAATCCCTTTTGGAATAAGGCTGTAACATAACAAAATGTGGAAAAAGTGAAGCGCTGTGAAGACTTTCCAAGTGCACTGTCAGTAGCCTGTCATTTTTAATTCTGTGAAGTGTTTGTGTGTTATCTCAACATCCTGAGCTGAGCTGAATCTGTTGTTTTCTTGTCAAACTATTAACCAACAAAGGGTATTCTGACTAGCCTTGAACCCTGTTTGAGCAGATTGTTCAAGGAAAGTGGAAACACAGCACAGCGCTCATAGGCAGACATTAAAGGCTTCCTAATAGTGATGTTTGCCAGTAATGATGTTGACCAAAAAGTAATTTTCCCTTCAGGGGCCACTTCTGTATCTACTTGCAGAAAATCCTTAAATTCCTTTATTTTCAACAGTTCAGTAGGAATGCACCATGTACAGATCTCCATGGAGACGGCCGTGCCATTGCACATAAATCTAATCAACACCCACACTGTCTGCAGAGGCCTGTTGCTCGTTTAGAGCCAACCAATCAAAGTGTCTATTACTCTTATAATCTGGGCTCTTGTGCTTGTCCAGTGAAAGGTGGTAATTAGTGATAGTAGTAACCAGATTACGAAAACAAAGGTAATTAATCAAGGAAGAGCTGCTGGGTGCGTCTGACTCTGCCTTTCCTTATTACTTATCCTTATTTGGTCATTCCATCCTCATTTTGTTACAGTAAAATTAAGTAAAATTAAAAGAGGTTTAAGTTATAGTTGTTTTCATCTAGTTTGTTTTGGATTATATCATTTATTTTCCTCAAACTAACACATTTAACAGGAAAACCTGTTGGGAATAAAAATGCAAATTTACAACAAAAAGTTGCAAATTTATAAAGAAAAAAAAGCACAGAATGTATGAGAAAGAAATCACAAACTGTGGGGGAAAGGCCACAGATGTGTCAAAAAAAAAGAAACAAAAAAGTTGCAAATTTATGGGGAAAAAAATGATAAATTTATTAGAAAAAAGTCAGATTTTAGAAAAAGTAAAAAGCAAAAAAATATGAGGAAAAAACATCAATTTAACACAAAACTTGGGGGAAAGAGTTTGTAAATTTATAAGGAAATTGTATATAAGGAAGTTGTGAGAAAATCCTTACAAATTTAGGGGTAAAACTTCAAAAGAAAAACAGTGAATTTTCATTAAAATTGCAAATTTATGAAGAGCAATCTGTTTTGATTTGTTTTGTTTTGTTTTAAAAAAGGCCCAAAATACAGGAAAAATGTTTTAAAATTTTAGGAAAAGTTTACACGTCACCATTAAAATATTAAAATGATAACTTTACAAAGAAATAAACATTTTCTTTATTTTGTTAAACTCTTAAAGAACCAGAGGATTGCACTTCCTGGTTTTTATGATGTCACAAACCAAAGACCCTAAGCTTTAGGTGTCCTCACATCTGATTAGCCTACTCATGGTCATAATTTTTTTAAAAGCAGGCTATAAATCAAAAAGACATGGATGGAAAATCATCAGCTGAGACCTTTAAAATGAAAGCTGAGTTTTATTTTGCAAACCCTCTTAAAACAGTTTGGGATCAATAAAGTACATCTATCAAATTTGAAAGAATTTGTGGACTTTTGATTGTATTTGAAATTATGTTTTTCAACTTTCAAGACATGCTAGGCTGGTGCTGAATGACATTCAAAGAGTTCCAGGTGTTTGCTTGTAACTAACAAATAGTTGAAGTTTGCAAGCATTCATACAGACAGTATAAAAACTGTCTAGGAAATTGCTGAATGATTTGATTCTGTTTTTTGAGGGACCCTATTTAATATATATATATATATAAATATATAATTTGTCTACAAGAAAAAAAGACACAAAATTTGCTAATGATGTGGATTTTTCTTGTGAGGGATGCCAAGCAGAAGCTAAGATGATACATATTCACACATGGTTTACAGTGGGGTAAAAAAGTATTTAGTCAGCCACCAATTGTGCAAGTTCTCCCACTTAAAAGATGAGCGAGGTCTCCAATTTTCATCATAGGTATACCTCAACTATGAGAGACAAAATAAGAAAAAAAAAATCCAGAAAATCACACTGAAGGATTTTTAATGAATTAATTGGTAAATTCCTCGGTAAAATAAGTATTTGGTCAATAACAAAAGTTCATCTCAATACTTTGTTATATACCTTTTGTTGGCAATGACAGAGGTCAAACGTTTTCTGTAAGTTTTCACAAGGTTTTCACACACTGTTGCTGGTATTTTGGCCCATTCCTCCTTGCAGATCTCCTCTAGAGCAGTGATATTTTGGGGCTGTCACTGGGCAACACAGACTTTCAACTCCCTCCAAAGATTTTCTATGGGGTTGAGATCTGGAGATTGGCTAGGCCACTCTAGGACCTTGAAATGCTTCTTACAAAGCCACTCCTTTGTTGCCCGGGCGGTGTGTTTGGGATCATTGTCATACTGAAAGACCCAGCCACGTTTCATCTTCAATGCCCTTGCTGGTGGAAGGAGGTTTTCACTCAAAATCTCACGATACATGGCCCCATTCATTCTTTCCTTTACACGGATCAGTCGTCCTGGTCCCTTTGCAGAAAAACAGCCCCAAAGTATGAGGTTTCCACCCCCATGCTTCACAGTAGGTATGGTATTCTTTCTCCTCCAAACACGACGAGTTGAGTTTTTACCAAAAAGTTCTATTTTGGTTTCATCTGACCATATGACATTCTCCCAATCCTCTTCTGGATCATCCAAATGCTCTCTAGCAAACTTCAGACGGGCCTGGACATGTACTGGCTTAAGCAGGGGGACACGTCTGGCACTGCAGGATTTGAGTCCCTGGCGGCGTAGTGTGTTTCTGATGTAGCCTTTGTTACTTTGGTTCCAGCTCTCTGCAGGTCATTCACTAGGTCCCCCCATGTGGTTCTGGGATTTTTGCTCACCGTTCTCGTGATAATTTTGACCCCACGGGGTGAGATCTTGCGTGGAGCCCCAGACTGAGGGAGATTATCAGTGGTCTTGTGTGTCTTCCATTTTCTAATAATTGCTCCCACAGTTGATTTCTTCACACCAAGCTGCTTACCTATTGCAGATTCAGTCTTCCCAGCCTGGTGCAGGTCTACAATTTTGTTTCTGGTGTCCTTTGACAGCTCTTTGGTCTTGGCCATAGTGGAGTTTGGAGTCTGACTGTTTGAGGTTGTGGACAGGTGTCTTTTATACTGATAAAGAGTTCAAACAGGTGCCATTAATACAGGTAACGAGTGGAGGACAGAGGAGCCTCTTAAAGAAGAAGTTACAGGTCTGTGAGAGCCAGAAATCTTGCTTGTTTGTAGGTGACCAAATACTTATTTTACTGAGGAATTTACCAATTAATTCATTAAAAATTCTTCAATGTAATTTTCTGGATTTTTTTTTTCTCATTTTGTCTCTCATAGTTGAGGTATACCTATGATGAAAATTGGAGACCTCTCTCATCTTTTAAGCGGGAGAACTTGCACAATTGGTGGCTGACTAAATACTTTTTTGCCCCACTGTATATATATGACTGAGTTGTGGTCCATTACTGATTTCCTCCAGCATTTGTCTGCTGGGCTGATGGTACCAGTGTCACTCCCGCATTATAATCCTCTTGCCCTGCACACATGAAACTGCCACAGTTCAGGCCACTTTCCTCCCTCAGACACCTCGGGACAGTACTGTGGACTTCAGCTTTGACAGTCTGACCCTGTGGGATGAGTTTATGCCGATCGGAGTGCCCGTGGTGTGATGTGTAACCTCCTCCGGTCAGCTTTTCGCCATCCTCTGGGCTGTAGCCTGAGAGCCGGCTCACATCATTGGAGATCACCCCTGACATGAAGGTCGAGTCAGTTTGACACAGAAACTGATGCTTACTCTCAGCTCAAGTTTGAGTTGTACAGTGGAAGAGTGTGAGTAAATGGTCAGCAGAAAAATTATCAAAAAAAGAACAACCAAGCAAAAAAAACCCAGCAGGGACTGGATGAGATGCTTCAACACGGTGTCATGTAATGGACACATTGGTTCACTCAGACACCGTGCCAGTTTTTTCCTCTATTGTGTAGACATTACACGCAGTGTGTCGTACCTTCACTTTTATCACTTTTTTATTGATTCTGCTACTATGCCGCTTCAAATGGGAGCGTCTAGTATGAGGTGGGTGGAGGTTGGAGGAAGGTTATCCAATCTGTGTTCAGGGTGAAGCGAGCATTACTGTAATGCAATGTTTTTCAACCAGGGTGCCCTGGTATGTTCAGGTTTGTGTGGGAAATTATCTAATTTCACTTCGTAATTGGTCCAACAAAAATGCAAATAATTTACCGTTGTTCAGTCCCTCCAGGATTTTGCGATGTTGCAATTGTACCAATTCCCGCGTATTCAGCAGGTCCTGCATAACTAGAATTTTGTCCAATCACCGCAACTTTCCCACAATTTTGGCCAATTGTCGTCAACCCTGCCAATTTCGCCAGTTTCGCCAATCAAATTTGTCCCTGAATAGCATGCAAATGTGTACGTCATCAGTCTGACCAATCAGATGCGGCACTACACCGCGCTCACGTCTGTGTTTACAGTGAGTATAAACGGAACACATCAGCAAAATGCAGAGTGTGTGATTTAAAAAAAACAAAACCCACTCACATGCGAGTTTTCCTACATCATTCCTTCCTTTGTCTCCCCCGGCCCGCCGGTGAATCTCTCCTTGAGTCTCCTTAATGACCATGTGTATGAAGTGCCGGGTTTGTGTCGAAAAACGTCCGTGTGCCTGAAAGCACCCCTGTCTCGGGAATGTGTGTGATGAGAGACGCTATAAAACCCACAAACAAATGAGCGAATCTAATTCAACAGCTAGTGTTGTAACATTTTATACATCTTTAGAGGTAAAAGTCACTACTACATCTTGTCAATGAGTTTTAAAGCTGTGAATCTCTAGTCTAGACATGGACCAACGTGTGATTAAGGCAAATCCCCAAGGACAGCAACTTACCGCACCAATCAAAAAAAAAAAAAATCCAGTGAATTCCTGGAGGGACTCATTGTTGTGCATGGATGCCTACAGTGTCTATGTGGGTTTTCCTCAGGTATTACAGTTTCCTTCCACAGGCCAAAGACATGTACGTTAGGTTAATTGGCATAAACTGGGGATTCTAAATTGTCCATAAGTATGAATGTTCGAGTGAATGGTTGTCTGTCTCACTGTGTTGGCCGTGCGGTGGACTGGCGATCTGTCCAGGGTGTACCCTGCCTCTTGCCCAAAAGACACTGGGATAGACCCCCCCACCACCACCCGGCAACCTGAAAAAGATTATGTGGTTGAAGATGAAGGAATTAAAACTTTACCACGAGAAGGCACTATTTCCACTACTTTCCACTGTTTGCTACTTTCCTTCACTGTAGTTATTTTCACAACCACTAGAAGTTGTGTTAACAACAAAAACTCAGAGCTACTGAAGGTCACCTGTGGAGTCCCACAGGGTTCAGTTTTGGGACCATTATTATTCAATATGTATATAAATGATATATGTAAAGTTTCAGAAAAAATGGACTTAATATTGTTTGCTGATGACACTAACCTGCTATGCAGTGGAAACAATTTGGAACAACTTCTGGATACACTCGGAAAGGAATTAGGAAAGCTGAAACTGTGGTTTGATTCAAACAAATTAACGCTCAATTTAAGCAAGACAAAATTTATAGTCTTTAACAACCATCACAACTACCCAGTACCCAAACTCAGTGTAAATGGTGTAGAGATTGAAAGGGTATCCGAAACTAAATTCCTTGGAGTAATAATTGATAACAAACTGTGTTGGAAGCCACATATTAATTATATAAAAGGTAAAGTATCCAAATCAATTGCAATATTACACAGAGTGAAAAATTTGCTGAATCAACCCACACTATACACCTTGTATCATTCATTAATACTCCCATACATGACATATTGTAATGAAGTATGGGGAAATACATATAAAACAAACATATATCCACTTTTTATGCTTCAAAAGAGAGCTATTAGAATAATCAACAAAGCAGCTTACAGGGAACCAACAAACCCACTTTTTCTTAAACAAAAAACTCTCAAGTTGAAAGATCTGATCGACTTTAAAACCGCAATAATAATGTTCAAAGTGAAGAATCTATCACTGCCCGCAAATATCCAAAAGTTGTTCCAAACAAGGGAGAAACGATATCACTTCAGAGGAACATGTATATTTCAAAAGCCTACAGTGAGAACAACTACCAAGCAACACTGTATTTCAGTGCAAGGTGTCAGATTATGGAACGATTTTGGACCTGAATTAAAATCATGTACAAAGCTTGGACAATTTAAACAAAAACTAAAGGAAGAAATACTCCAAACATATTTACAAGACGACATGTAAACTCACATAAGGATTGACATTTCCAGCCTGTGTTGTGTTATAGCTTAGTTTTTCTTTTTTCTCTGTGACACTATGTCTTAGATTTGTTTTTGAATAGTAACCGCTTAACTTAGACTAGCTCAGTTTTCTTTTTCTTTCAGTCATATTTTGTCTTAGCCTTGTTTTAAATTGTAATCGCTCTTGTCTTGTTTTCTCTTTTTTCTCCTTTGAATTCTTGGATGGAATATGGGTGGGCAATATAAGCTGCGGCTTCAGCCATCACCCATTTCGGATAACTCACGTGGAATTGTATAGTAGAAGGAGTCTTTGTCTAATTTGACCTTGTTGTTATATTATACAGTTTCTTTTAACCTGTAATGTACTATCCGAAATAAATAAATTCATTCATTCATTCAAAAAAAAAAAAGTTGCCGGTTGCACTACTCTGCCAGAGTACTTACAAAATGTGTAACTTATACACCCATGCAAGCAGCCGGGCAGAGTAGCTCTTCCTAAAATGCACAACACCATTAATATCATAAGGTATTGCTACTTCAACTTGAGTTCAATTTGTGGATACTCCACCTCTGGTGGCAATCTACTGTCACCTCTGGTTATCTCCTGTATGCTGTCGGTAAAATAACATTTTTTTACTAAAAGTTAAATTAACTGTCAGCATACACTTTAATAATTTTTCCAAAGTTTCGTACAAATATAAACGCCTGTTAAAAATCTAAAAGTACCTCAACAATTTGTTTGTCACGATATGAGATTCATGGTTATCTGTAGTACATTTGCATAATTACAACGGCTCTGCATGTGAAGCTCCATTAAATACACTGGAGCTGCAGTTATGACTTTGTGTACGGCACATCTGTTCTAACATAAGGTTCACTTAATATCTCTGGGCCTCCTGACATTTGGGATTAGCATGCATCTTGTACCCAGATGTGTTTAGCTGCGTTGCAGAATTAGATTTCTGCCTGTGTGACTTTGCCTTGTAAAATTTACACTCTGAAGCGAGGTGGCAGGCGGCTTCTGTCACCTCTGCACTCCGCATTACCTGACACTTAGAACTGTCACACTAAAGGTTTTTTTTTTTTCTTCGCCCTTTCAGTTGCAGAGACTGAGCTCAGGACAAAAGATTAAACAGGTGCAGACATTCTTATCTTTGCCAGCAGCTTAATTGGCAGCAACTTCCAAGGCTATCACTGGATTTTTTTTTTTTTTTTCAGAATAAGGTTCAACTCCATTTGTTTTGAAAGGAAAATGAAGGAAAATGTATAGCCTGATGTATTTGAGTTTTTCTCCTTTCTCCCTGCCTTAACTGTTGTCTTTCCTATGGGCCCTTAGAGTAGAGAGTTAGTACTAGTGAAAGCGCTTTGAGTGGTCTTTGTGACTAGAAAAGCGCTATATAAGTGCAGGTTAGTTAGTTAGTTAGTTTGGTTCACTCAGTGTATTCTTAATCTACTTTTATTGCTTTCCTCTTTTATTTTGAAGAGTTGCTTGACATGTATTTTTTTACTTCTTGTCTTTGTTTCTTTTCCCCTTCTAAAGATACCTAGACCAGGGGTTGGCAAATATGAAAAAAATGTTTTTTTTAAATAAAAATTTGCAGGGAAGTACAAAAATGGTGGTAAAACAGTTGAGTTCAATGAATAAATAAAATACAACAATAACATTAATTCCCCTTATGCAACCCTCTTCTTTCATTTTTCAGTCTACAAAAATGACTATAAATGTAAGCAGTGCTGTTTACCTTCTCCATTCTCCAGCTTTGAACTGACTTTCTTTGAGGCTGGTTGCTCAAACCCGGTACTGTGTGCTGTCATATACAGACCACCCAGATATAATAAGGACTTTTTAAATCCATCCATCTATCTTCTACTGCTTTTCCGGAGGTCCGGGTTGTGGAGGCAGCAGTTCAAGCAAAGAAGCCCAGACTTCCCTCTCCCCAGCCACCTGCTCCAGCTCTTCAGAGAGGATACCAAGGTGTTCCCAGACCAACTGGGAGACATAGTCTCTCCAGCGAGTCCTGGGTCTGCCTCGGGGTCTCCTCCCAGTGGGACGTGCCCGAAACACCTCAAGTGGGAGGCGTCCAGGAGGCATCCTAATCTGATGCCCATACCACCTCAACTGGCTCTTTTCAATGTGGAGGAGCAGCGGTTCTACTCTGAGCCTCTCCCGGATGACTGAGTTCCTCACCCTATCTCTGAGGGTGAGCGTAGCGTTGGTGGAAAAGTCCTTCTTCGTAGGACTTTTTAAATGACTTTGCCAATTTCTTAGCTGGTATTGTTAGAAATTATGAACTTGTTCTTATCGTTGGAGATTTTAATATACATGTATGTTGGGAAAAGACTTTTTAAATATCACCGATTTATTTAACCTGGTGCAGTCCGTGACTGGTGGTGCTACACACGAGCACGGACACACATTAGATCTTGTCCTCTCATATGGCCTGTCTGTTGTTAATTTTAGAAATTTGTGACACTGTATTGTCCAATCATATGCCTGTATTATTTGAGACTGATCTGTCACGCACTGCAGCTAAAACTCCTGCTCCTACTCAGCACTGCTGGATTTTTAACCCCTTCACTGCCGTTCGGTTTTCCGCTGCCTTTGACCAGCTCTGTATCCCTCCTGGCTCCATTTCATCTGCGGAGGAACTCAGTTCCTCATTTCACTCCTCCTGCCAAACCATCTTGGATCCTGTGGTTCCATTGAAACTCAAGCAGCCTCGATCCAAACCTGAGCCATGGTTCAATGACAGAACTCGTGCAGTCAGACAGGAGTGCCGCAAAGCTGAATGCAGGTGGAAAAAGGACAAACTGTGGGTTTCATTGCAGATTTTAAAAGACTGCTGGTGTCAGTATCAAAATACTGTCAAGCAGGCTAAAAGGGAATATTTTGTTAATATTGTTTCATCCCATTCTCATAATCCACGTGTTTTATTTAACACTATTGACTCTGTTCTTAATACCCCTCAGACTGACTGTTGGGAGGCCTCCTCTGAGTTATGTAAAGATTTTATGCACTTTTTTATTGATAAGGTGACCACCACCAGGGCTCTCATCTCAGCTTCTGCCTCTCATCCCTCTGTCTTTGTCCCTTGTTGTGCTGTTTTTAATCAGTTTGAACCTGTGACTCTGTCGTTTTTAGAGGATGTGGTTGGCCCTCATGGTCTCCCTGTGATGCTGTCCCTCCTAGACTTTTTAAAGAGATGCTTCCCAGTATAGGCCAGTCAGTTCTCACCATTCTGAATAGCAGCCTGTCATCTGGTGTGGTTCCTGCAAATTTTAAACATGCAGTAGTGCAGCCCTTGATTAAAAAACCTGGTCTCGAGCATACCGTGATGGCAAATTTTAGGCCTATTTCCAAGCTGCCATTTCTCCCGAAAATTTTAGAGAAAATTGTCTTCATGCAGCTGAAATGTTTTCTGGACGAACATGGTATTTTGGAGGTTTTTCAGTCTGGTTTCAAAGCTCTTTATAGCACAGAGACAGCCTTGTTAAGAGTTTTTAATGACATCCTCTTAGCATGTGATTCAGGTGAATATGCTGTTCTTGTGTTGCTTGATTTAACTGCTGCCTTTGACACAGTGGCCCATTACATTTTAATTTCACATTTGCAGCACCTAGTGGGCATTTGTGGCACTGCTCTCAACTGGTTTAGGTCCTATCTGGCAGACAGAAGTTTTAAAGTTAGCATCTCTGGGTTTGAATCCTTTTCTGCTCCTTTGCCATATGGTGTCTCACAGGGGTCAATTCTAGGGCCCATGCTTTTTTCTCTGTACATACTTTGCTGGGTTCCATTTTTAAAAAGCATGGTATCTCATTCCACCTGTATGCTGATTATTGCCAGATATATGTCCCTTTAAAACAAAAAGATGCCTCATCAGTAAACCCACTTCTGTCATGCATTGAAGACATCAAGTCTTGAATGGCCCTTGACTTTTTAAATTTTAATGATAAGAAGACTGAAGTGATGGTGTTTAGACCTAGTGGCCCCTGTGAGTCTCCTCCTGTAAACTTGGGCCCCTTCACACCTTATGTGAAACCCGCAGTCAAGAACCTTGGTTTTGTCATGGATAATGATTTTAAATTTGACACTCACATTCATTCTGTGGTAAAATTCATCTTCTTTCATCTAAGCCGTTTAGCAAAAGTAAAACCCATTCTTTTTATACCGCACCTGGAAACAGTAATTCAATTCAATTCAATTCAACTTTATTTATATAGCGCCATTTCACAACAAGAGTCATCTCATAGCACTTTCAACTGTAGGGGAAACCCCCACAATTGCAGAAAGACCCCAGCAATCAGGCAATCCCCTGTGAGCAAGCGTTTGGCAACGGTGGAGAGGAAAAACTCCCTAATCCATGCTTTTATTTCATCTCGGCTGGATTACTGTAATGCACTTTAGGTGTTAGCCAGTCATTTCTTTCGTGTCTGCAGCTAGTTCAAAACACCGCTCCTTGTCTTTTAACAGGTATATGTAAGAGAGATCACATCACACCCATTTTAGCTTTGCTCCACTGGCTGCCCATGCATTTTACAGTTCATTTTAAAATTCTTTTATCCATCCATCCATCCATCCATACATCCATCTTCTTCTGCTTAATCCTTTTTGGGTCGCGGGTGGGTGGGTGGGGGGGGTTGTGCTGGAGCCTATCCCAGCATCTTTGGGCAAGAGGCAGGGTACACCCTGGACAGATCACCAGTATTCGTTTTTAAATCCTTGAACGGTCTTGCTCCATCTCATCTCTCTGAGCTTCTGCATCCCTACGCTCCCTCGCGGTCCCTCAGGTCAGCTGAACAGCTGCTCCTGGGGGTGCCAAAGGCAAAGCAGAAGCTCAGAGGGGACAGAGCCTTTTCGATCACGGCACCCAGGTTATGGAACGATTTACCCCTGAACATCAGACAAGCACCTTCACTGTCCATTTTTAAAACCCATCTTAAAACGCACTTTTACTCCCTGGCCTTTGACCCAGTGTGAGACATTGATTTTATTGAATGAAATGGATTTTTATTTATTTATTTACTTACTTCTTTTACCTTTTATTTTATTGTTTCTATTGACTGTGGTTCTATATTTATTTGTGTTAGTGTCCTGCTTCTTGCTTTTATGTTTTCATGTGCGTTCTTGCCGTACAGCACTTTGTGTAGCAAGTGATGCTTTTTAAAGTGCTTTATAAATAAAGTTGATTGATTGATTGATTGATTTGAGACGTTTCTTGTTCACCGTCAATTTTCTGTGTGTTTTTTCCCTTATAAGTTTGTATTTTACCTGTAATTATTACAGATGAGCCAATCCCATCCACGGTATCAGTATCGAGTTTGATCCACACAAAATGGCTGGATCGGTATTGGTAAGAAATAAAAGTAATTTACCGACCCGATGCAATAATATTAAAATAAAGGAGCGCTCACCATTTCGTAAACAGAAGCAACGAGTGTCACGTGTCACTGGAGCCTGTCTGTGGCACTGTCCTCGGTATGTTTGCTGTGTGAAATTACGGAACTGTTTCACGAGTGGTACCAACGTTACAAATTTAACACCACCAACTTGATAAAACACTTGCAAAAGTATCACGGTAAAGGAGTATGCCAAATTCTGTTTAGAACTGAGCAGAAGGAAGTGTGTCACGCATCAACAGCCACTGCTTTTTCAGCTCAGAGGCTGGAAGACGCTAAAACGGAAATGTAAACAAAAGAACAAAACTTAAAGTACAAACCAGATGGGAGCATGGAAAACGACAGGAATGAAAACATAGCATGGGCTTATCTTTCAGCGGAGAACGAAGAATAGCTGATGAGTTAGGTAACAGAAATGTAAATAGCAAATCATAATGGTGAACTGGAAGTAGGATTACAACAATAAGACCACAGGCAATGGAACAGGAATTACTTAAAATAAGAGCAAACCTAAAAACTAAGAATGGACAGAGAATAATATCAGAAACACTACCAAAGAAACTGAGGACCAGGAGAATACTTACGTACTGTATAATAATAGTAACGGATGACAAAAATACAACTTAAAGGGTTAGCCTTTATTTTCAAACCTGCAGCCATTATTTACCTCATACATAAAGTAGCGCTTTGAATTTCTTCTGAATGTTCATTTAATACTCAGCTTCAAAGTTTTTTTTTATAAACTTGCACGTAAAACATCAGAATGCATGTTTACATGGTCCTGACCAGTGAAATATTGCCAATGTTACAAAGTTTAAAATAAAAAAGCAGTAGCATTGCTGAACTGAGTCAACTTTGTAATATATTCTTTGACTTGTAGATTTTTATGTTCTTATATGTGTGCAAAATGCAACCAGTCATTACCAATCAATCAATCAATCAATCAATCTTTATTTGGATAGATTAAAAGTACAGATTAAAAGAAACAGAATAATATAACAAAGGGGGAAAGAAAATCCAACAAGGTCAAATTAGACAATAACTCCTCTGATTATACCAAAGTATGTTTTTTTATTGTTTTAAATAAGAGACAGTATTGGGTTTGGATTGGTATCGGCCAGTACTCAAAGTCACAGTATGGTATCAGTATCAGACTTGAAAAAGTGATATCTGCTCATCCCTAGTAATTATTACATTCTTAGTCTTGAGCTAAATACATTTTTTCTTAAAATTTTGCTTTTTTCCTTCCAACATTTACTTACATTTTTTCCTTTTTGTCATTTTAGTTTCTCATCATTTTCACCTTTCCTGATAAATTTGCATCTTTCTTCTCCTAAATTTGTCACTATTCTATTAATTTTGAAAGTTTTATACCTACATTTGAGACAGATGTGCAAGTTTTTATTTGTACATTTGTGTCCATTTTCTTACAAATTTGCTTTTATTTTGTTGTAAATTAATTTATTTTATTGTGTATTTATTGGGAACAAGAGTTTTACATTATGTTTATATGAAACTTTGGAACAATTATTAAAGTGTACACTGACAGTTAATTTCACTTTTATTAAAAATTGTTATTTTATGGCTAGCATGCAAGCGATAACCAGTGGTGAAAGTAGATCAGTACCAGAGGTGCGTAAATTATCCAGAAATAGTACTCAACTTGAAGTAGCAATACCTTATGAAATTGATGGTGTTGTGTGTTTTAGGAAGCGCTACTCTGCCCGTCTGCTTGCATGGGCATGTAGAGATGCAGACTTACCAGACTGTAGACCAGCATTGTCTCAAGGTGTATGACACTTTGGAACTATTATTAAAGGGTACACTGACAGTTAATTTAACATTTATTAAAAAAAATATTTTATGGACAGCATGCAAGTAATAATAATTTTAATGGTAGGTACTTTATGAGTCAAAAATATTTTAATTAGAATAAATTAATTTTGAGTTGGACCCCACCAGGGCTGACCTTTGTCTCTGATTCTGTTCATAATTTTTATGGACAGGATATCTAGGCTCAGCCAAGGAATGGAGGATATCATGTTCAGTGGCTACAGGATCTCATCTTTACTGTTTGCAGATGATGTGGTCTTGTTGGTGTCATCGAGCGATGACCTATAGGTCTTACTGGGGCGATTTACTACTGATTGTGAAGTGGCTGGGAGGAAAATCAGCACCTCCAAGTCCATGGTCTTCAGCTGGTAAAGAAAGGGTTGATTGTCCTCTCTGGGTTGGGGTCAAGCTCCTGCCCCAAATGGAGGAATTTAAATGGCCTATCTCAAGCTTTTTCCATAGGGTGACTGGACTCACCCTTAGGGTGAGGAGCTCAGTTGTCTGGGAGATGCTCAGAGTAGAGCTGCTGCTCCTCCACATCGAAAGGAGCCAGCTGAAGTGGTTTGGGCATCTGATCAGGATGCCTCCTGGACACCTCCCTCATGAGATGTTTCGGGAACATCTCAAGATGGATGAAGGGACAATATCTCCCAGCTGCTCAGGGAACATCTTGGTATCCTCCCTGAAGAGCCAGAAGAGGTGGCTGGGAAAAGGGAGGTCTGGGCTCCATGACTGCTAACTCCACGACTCAGCCCACTGGATAAGGAGTAGAGTTATGGATGGAGGGACGGACAAATGGACAGTTAAAATTTGAAAATCCTTCCATGTGTGGCCGGCCTTAGCTCGCACTGTTATTGTGATCCAGTCAATCATTATCCCTCTTGGCTTTTTTTTTTTTTTTTTTGGTGCTGGTATGAATAATGTGCCGGTAATGATGTGATCGCTCGCTAGTAAAACTATAATAATTGTGGGTGTTAGTTGTGTTAGTTTAGTTTCGCATCTGTATGTGACACCATAACAGGTGCTTATTTCTGTATCCCTTCATTGGAACACACACGAGGAGTGTTTTTGTGATGAGAATGTGCTGTAATTACCGCGGCGAACATGAATGCCACTGTGTATTCATCAAATCAGCCACTGTGTCTCAAGGGCTTTTTATGAGCACGCTTGCGCTGCACAGGTCAAGGAACTAAAGCAGGAGCAGGAATAAATGATGCCAGGTTTGCTGCAGTCAAGGAAAAACAAGTGTGGCTGTGTGTTGCCCATCTTTCCACCTTTTTTTTACTGTAGTCAGTAGAAGTTTTGCGGCACATGCAGATCAACCGGCACTTTTCAACACCGACTGACAGCTTGTGGAAAAAGATCAGCACTTTCCAAAACTGCTGATGCAGAGAGGTGGAAGGCATTCTGTCTCCCAAAAAACAAACCACAAACATGATGCCTTATTGTGCAGCAAAGCTAGCAGAGATGAATGTCTTGACTGGACCCCTATGGTAACTTCTGACCTTGGAACAAATAAGGAGAAAGAGAAGGGAGGTAGAAAGGATAGGAGGAGGGCTGTTGTGGCCAGAAGGGTGGAATTACAGTTGGATTTACAGCATGAGAGGTGAAACAATTCCAGGATGCCGAGGTTAAATCAATCCTAGAGCTTAATGCAGTTTAGGCCACTATTAACACCAGGACATTTTCACAGGACACCCTCATTACTTTAGAAAAGAGGCAAAGAGGAACGGGAAGGATGAACCAGAGCAGTAACTGGTTACATTTACTCAAGTATGTGTTGTTGTTGTTTTTGTACGTGTATGAATTGTCTTATTGCAAAATACATTTTTTAATTTGTAATTTCAGGAGATAAGCATTGCGAATTTATGAGAAAAGGTCTGAAAATGGACCTAAAAAAGTTGCAAATTTATTTTTAGAAATATGAGGGGAAAAACACTAATTCCTGAGTAAAAGTTGCAATTTTATGAAAAATAAAAGATTGCAAATTTAAATAAAATTTTGCAAATTTACATGAAAAAATGCTGATGTAAGAAAAGTCACAAATTTATGAGAATAAAGTTAGTTTTATGAGGGAAAACATTATTTTTTTTGTGTAAATTTTTGCAAATTTACCCAGTTCACAAATTTAAGAAAAAGTAATACATTAAAAGAAAAAACATAGGAATTTATGAGAAAATCTCAAATGTATAAGAAAAAGTAATATGTTTTTTTTTAAAAAGTTGTACATTGAGTTTGTAAATGTGGGATTCATGGTAAAAAAAAGTTGTGACTTCCGGTCTGGACACCATGGTGATAGCAGCTTAATGCTGAAGCTCCCAGACCCGATCCATGAAAATACCTTGAAAATCAGTGTGACGACAAAGTGTCCCCACTGTTATGATTTATTGTATTGTGTGATTATGTTATATTTGTAATATTGTAAATGTTATTATGATTATTTGTTAAAGTACACACATTATTTCTAGGATCTGTCTTTGTCTAATTTGAATGCCTTTGAGATAATTGCTATGGTTAATTATTTGGGTAAACAATTGGTAATTATTTAATCCACATACCTTTGCCAACATGCTTCCTGAGGGTGTCCGAGCAAAAGACTCTGTTAGGGGTTGAATGCCTTTTAAAGGACACCAGCAGGAAGGAAGCATGTTATGGTGAGTTAGAGGGGTGATTTAAATTTGTAAATAGGGGTTAAATTATTTATTGAATTATTTATGGAATTATTTATTGTGTGTTAGTTATATTTATTCTGTATATAGGTGGGGAATATTTATGGTCTTTTAGATGTTAGTGGGTATGTGTGTAAAATGGAAAATGTCTTATTGTCTTACCTGGGACATATGGTATGTCCTAATTGACGTTAATTGTCTCAATAGTATATAACAGTTGTCAAGTTGTCGAGAGTTGTTGAGAGTTGTCAAGTGTTATCGAGAGGATCGATGATGATGATTGATGGACAAATTCAAGTCGTGATAAACTGTGTCGGATGTTTTGGAGTTAATACCTGTAAGTTTTTGGAATAAATTGAAAAACTGTTAATTAAAAATTTGATTGAAAGCTTCTTGCCTCAAGCCAAGCCACAACGTTACATTTGGTGGCAGCGGTGCTCCGTTCCCAGGAGGACGCTACATTTTGCGGCGAAAGCGGTGGTCCGACCCTGATGAGGTAACGTTTGGTGGAAGTGGTGGATAGAGCACGGGACGGAAGGAGCGATGGCGAGAAGGAAAGTGACGAGACAAGAGGAGCAGTCTGACCTGGATGCAGGTATGGCAGCCGAGGAGCCGGGAGTCAGCGGACTGGGCGAGCTCGAGGAGCTAACATGCTTAGTGAAGTCTTTGGTTCGTTCGCTGACTATCAGGGACCGTCGGATGGAGGAAGAAGCCGCTCTTCAGGACCAAAGGTGGCGGACTGTGGATGATCAAATTCGTCGGATGAAGTCGCGGGTTACGGAGCTGAGAGAGGAGTATAGGAGCCGGGCTGAACGTAGTGGTGACTACAGAGCTTCGGGGGAGGACCCCGGGGTGACGGCCAGTCAGGTCGGCCTGCAGGAGGATGATTTGCCGCTGCAGGTGCAGCCGAGGAGGACACGAACGCACCACGAGCCCAGGCTGAATCCTCTCTCTCCCGAGGATGACATCGAGCACTACCTGGCGACGTTCGAGAGGATCGCTACAGTCTGCCGCTGGCGTGAAGAAGAGTGGGCTATCCAGCTAGCTCCTCTGCTTACAGGTAAAGCGCGGATCGTGTATGTTCTGATGGACATTGCAGACACGACTGATTATGGAAAAGTGAAGGAAGCAACTTTAAACAAATACGAAATAACGTCCAACACATATAGGAGGAGGTTTCGTGCTTTGGACATTCATCAGGACGAAACCCCCCGTGAACTATATGTTCGTCTAAAAGACTTGTGCAATAAATGGATTAAACCAGAGACCTTAACGGTGAAAGACATTATGGATCGTATAATTTTGGAACAGTTTCTGCGGATGGTGAACCCGGAACTGGGAATCTGGATACAAGAGCGGGACCTGAAGACTGCAGAGGACGCTGCTCGTCTGGCGGAGGTTTTTCTGTCGGCCAGGTCTGGGAGCAGGAGAACTACTCTCGGCCATGACAGCTCTTTCACCGCACGGAGTAAGTTTGATGGGGGTGAAAGGGGTGGTCAAGCGCAGAAAAGACTGTATTCCAGCTCCAGTCAGGTCACTGTTAGCAAACATAGTGGGAGTGGAAAGTCACGTTTTGTTGCAAGTCACGATATACGCTGTTACCAGTGTAACAAAATTGGCCACACACAATATTCATGTCCTGCCACAAGAAATAGAAACCATCACTATTATGTTCAGTTCCTAGACCCACGTTTTCAGCCCCAGTGCACAGTGGAGTGTATAAAACGAAGGTGTTGCTTAATGGTCAGTGTGAAGAGGCCCTGTTTAACGGATTTTTGGAAGAGTGAAAATCAAAAGACAAAGTCATCATGCCTAAAGGAAAACAGAAGAAATCGACATTTACCAGGCCAGGACACGCATCAGCCTGAGAATCTGATCCGGAGGATTTCCATTCAGAAGATGAGGAGCTGAATGAAGCTAGCAAAAAGGTTAGCTTAAAAATGGTACTTAAAGAATTAAGACGATTTTGCCGAGAGTGTTGGGCCGAATTTCGTGAAATCAAAGACGAAATAAAAAGGACAAACAGCAGAGTGGACCAGGCCGAGGATCGAATCTTGGAAGCAGAGGAAAGAATAAAAGGGCTGGAAGATGCCGTGCTGGATCTACACAAACGACAGTCTAGACTGGAGGCTAAGCTAACCGACCAAGAAGGAAGACTGAGAAGAGACAACATAAGAATTCATGGTCTGAAAGAAGGAGTCGAGGACGGTTTCACCACAATGGCTGCATGCGTGGAATCCATACTGAGAGAGAAGTTGGATATTCCCCAAACCACCGACTTGAAGGTAGAAAGGGCGCACCGTACATTAGCTCCTAGGCCGGTGGCGGAAGCGCCTCCTCGATCGGTGGTGGTGAAGTTCGCCAACTCCAGAATAAAAGAAGAGGTTGTAAGACTGGCTTGGCAGAAAAAAGGATTTATGCACCAAGAGAGAAAAGTTTTCGTGGAACATGATTACGCCACGGAGGTCCTTAAAAAGCGTCGGGAATACAACGACGCTAAAAAGGTATTACGAGAGAAAAAACTGCGCTTCCAGACGCCATTTCCGGCGAAGCTGCGGGTTTTCTACGGGGATGAGACGTGTCTCTACAACTCGGCGGAAGAAGCAACCACGGATATGGCGAGAAGAGGGCTCCCGGTAACGGTGTATAAACCCACAGCAGACCCGATCGAAAGAATCAAGGCTCAAACGTGGTCCACACAGAGACCCTCAAAATCCACGGGCCAGCAGCGGGAAACCCAGCGCCAGAGCTACAAGGAAAAACTGGCTGTTTACAGGAGGGAATAACGATATTTTTAGTCAATCTGTACATCCAACCCTCCTCCTACAAGGTAACAAACATTAAAGGAGATGCAGAATCAGCAAGTGGTAAAACATTTCATGGAACAGACATAATATTAGAAACAAATAAGTCTTTAAAAAAAAAAAACTTGTTAAAATAGAAATGTGACAATGAACCACATGATCTTTCCGCACTAACAAATACTGTATTAACGTGTCTGTTTGCTGTGATGGTGGTGGGAGGTTGCGCACAATTTCATAGGGTATAGGCATTAAAAAAAAAAAATCATTACAAGTTCGGATTGGGATCTGAAATTCACGTTAAAAACATGGGACAACTTACAGGGGTAAGAGAGGGCCTTCAGCACGTAACGGAATCTGAGGAATTTCCCTCAGGGCCAACACACCATCATGGCTCTTCTAAGGTCACTAAAAAGACCTCAGCTCAGGAAGATCTTTTGTCAGTTTTTTGTTTTAAAGTTTTATATACTATGTTCTTAATGTTTTTTATGTTCTTAATGTTCTTTCAGTTTCTGAGTAGCATAAAAGAGGGCCACCACACTGTTATACTAAATAAGACAACACAATGGAGAAACAGGGTGTAACCAAAATAATCTCATATAATGTAAAAGGGATCCTGAATCCAGTTAAAAGATCCAAGATTCTAGGCAAAATGAAAAAAGGCAAAGCAGGAATAATATTTTTACAGGAAACCCACCTAACAGACATGGAGCACACTAAACTCAATAGACAAGGGTTTAAATTGATCTCTTCATCTTCATATAAGTCAGGGAGGAGGAGGGGATTAGCGACATTGATCTCAACCAAAATTATATTTGAAAAAAAATCACAACACAAAGATAAAGAAGGGAGATACAGTATGGTACTTGGGCGGCTAGAGGGAGAAGATATCACCCTGCTGAATGTATATGCACCTCCAGGGGCTAACTGGAAATTTTATAAAAATGTATTTGACCTAATGATAACTAAAGCCCAAGGTTTAGTGATATGTGGTGGAGACTTCAATTTAAGACTGAATCCATACTGGGATGCATCAGGTAATTCTCCACATCAAAATAACACTCAAAGTAGGAAAACTCGGATGCTACTAAAAGAAATGGAAATCTGTGACGTGTGGAGGGAATTCAACCCCAGTGTAAAAGATTATACATTTTACTCAGCACCACATTCATCATACTCAAGGATCGACTATTTTTTTATGTTTAATAGAGACATTGGAAGAGTAAAAACATGTAAAACTGATCTAGCAAGATGGAATATGATACCATTCTTGGGTACTGCACAAAGAATTGAAGCAGTCAAAATGAATATACTTCCACGTCTTCTATACCTTTTCCAAACACTACCGGTAGAACCTCCCAAAAAAACATGGCAAGAACTGGACAGATGGATCTCAAGATTCATATGGCAGGGCAAGAGACCTAGAATCAGATATAGAACCCTACAGCTAAACAAAGACAAAGGTGGGCTTGCGCTGCCAAATGTCAGGGACTATTTTAAAGCCGCACAAATTAAAACTTTAGTAGAGATATGTAACCCAGTCTACACTGCACAATGGAAGGAGATAGAATGCCAAATAACAAGTGACATCCCCCTACAGGCGATAATAGGGAACAATGCCTTACCTAAACTTTTGAATAACACTAACCCGTGGATAGAGACCCCACTAAAAATTTGGTTTAAGATAGTCAGAGAGAATCAAACTAAAGAACCCTATCAATTTCTGCAATGGATTGCCTATGATCAAGACTTTACTCCTAATAAAACAGACACTAGATTTAAATAGTGGAAAGAGAACGGACTGATAAAATATTACGATTTTTTTAAAGGGCAAATGTTAAGAAGTTTTGAAGATATGAAAAAAACAAGGTCTAATAAATCAAGACCTTTACAGGTTCTTTCAGCTTAGACACCACATAAACAAAATATTTAAAAAGGAGGATTTGGAAAGGGCCCAGTCAGGTGTTCTGAAGGTCTTCTTAATGGCATATAAAGGGATCCCAGGGATCAGATACATTTCTAAAATATACCAAGGTCTTCAAGACTTAAAAGGAGACAACACATCATATATAAAAGAGAGATGGGAAAAAGAGGGAAACTTCACTTTACAACTGGAAATATGGGAAAAGCTAAATAAACAACAATGGAAAAGTACCTCATCCCTGCAGTGGAGAGAATTTGGATGGAAAAATTTGGTAAGATTTTTCAGAACACCTGCACAAAACAAATTTACTCGTAAAGGGTTGAATTGTTGGCGCTTGTGTGGTGAAAAGACTGCAAATCATTTTCATGTGTTTTGGTCATGCCCAGTTATCCACCAATATTGGACCAATGTACAGACAATATTGGGGAAAATTTTCAAAATAACAGTTCCCTTTTCTTTTGTAACCTTGTATTTGGGTTTAAAACCGGATTCACTGGAAAGACGAGGAGAAAAATACTTATTCACTGTTTTAATATTGGCAAGTAAAAAAGCTCTAACTAAAAAATGGATGTTGAAGGACTGTCCTACACCTGAAGATTGGATTAACGTGATTCAAGACATTTACTCGATGGAAAAGTTGACATTCGCACTGAGACAGGACATGGATGGGTTCTTGAACTTTTGGCAACCCTGGATCGCATATGTGTCTTCCATTAGATCTAATCTTTGACAAATACCATTTCAATAATGGCACCTCTCTTTGTTCCAATGCTACTCAGATGCTCTTTTATTTTTTTTTATTTATTTATTTTGCTCTTTTGTTTTGTTTTTGTTTTTTGTTTTTTCTTGTTTTGTTTTGTGTTTGTTTTTTTTGTTCTTTTTTTAATTTCTCTTTTTCTTTCACTTAAAAAAAGGGGTGTTGTAATAATTATTCTTCCAATGTTGTAAAAAAACAAAAAAAGGGAACGTGATGAAAATGTAAACAATGCAATGCTGTAATGACGTGTATACCCTTTACAAAAACTTAAATTAAAAAAAAAGTTGTACATTCATGAGAAAAATGTCCTAAATGTTTGAGAAAAAAGGCTGAACATTTATGAGAAAAGAATCACAAAATTAGGGGGAAAAAACTCACAAACTGGTGACTGCCATTGCTCACTACTAAAGTAACTGTTTTATTAGATGCTTTCTTGCTCTTACTCAAATAAATGTTTTGATGGCTACTTTTAGGGCTTTTCAGTCTGGACCAAGGTTCATGTTTTTGCTACACTGGGCGGCAATGGCTCAAGAGGTAGAGCAATAATAATAATCCCATAACCGGATGGTTGGCGGTTTGAATCCCGCTCTCCCCAGATATCCTGCTGTTGTGTCCCTGGGCAAGACACTTTACCCACCTTGCCTCCAGTGTCCATAACACTGGGTATGAACGTGTATAAATGTTCGGTGGTGGCCAGAGAGGCCGTTGGCACGGATTGGCAACCACGTTTCCGTCAGCCTGCCCCAGGGCAGCTATGGCTACAGTAGTAGCTTGCCACTACCATTGTCTGTCTGGAGTGAATGAATAATGTATCTGTTTGTAAAGCATCTATGATAAAGCGCTATATAAATCTGATGCATTATTACATTGTCTATATTTAGTCCAGTGAGGTTTGGTTTCACACCTTTTCCAAGTAAACTAAACAGTTTTATGTGATGCACCCCTGTCTTGTTGTCATGATGTTGTTTGGGTTGTTGGCATAGACCAATAGGTAGTAAACATGCTACTCACCCAATCCTCCAAGGTG
Organism: Pholidichthys leucotaenia; assembly: GCA_020510985.1. Classification (NCBI taxonomy): domain Eukaryota; kingdom Metazoa; phylum Chordata; class Actinopteri; order Cichliformes; family Pholidichthyidae; genus Pholidichthys; species Pholidichthys leucotaenia. The sequence goes on from CM035844.1 coordinate 336,329,118, forward strand.
TTTTCTGTAGTTTTGGACATATCAGTAGCCACACTTTGAGTTGAAACTGTTGAAGATGCCATCATATTAGTCTGTGAACTAGTGAAGGGACATCTAGAATATTATCCAAGTCTTCATTAAAAAGAATGTTTGTCCTCATCAGCCGTGATGATTTTCAGGTGGCATTGGCCGTCCATATTTCCTCTCTCAAAGTGCTACCACGGCTCATTTTCTTATTGGCTGCCTTAACTTCCTGTGTTTGGTTTGAAAGTCTGGACATTTCTGAAAATTGCTTTCGCACTCTAAACAAACCAGGGGTGTATTTCCTACAAGGATCATTGCTAACTAAGGTAGCAGCTTCCATACTATGAACTATGCAGCTGCGACTCAGGTGTTTCCCAAACTAACGATCAAAGTGCAACAGTTCTACTTACATAGTCCAATGGATCATTGAACAACACAGGTGATTCCCAAAACTATGGTTCCAGCGAACGTTCGTAAACATTGTAGTAAAGTTGTGTTGTTGCTCTAACAGCTCAGGAGCTGCAGTAGAACCATAGTAGCTGAACAAAACGGTAAATACTGACAGAAACCGCAGATGGCAGGTAATGATATTCAGTAATTAGTGGTAAGCGCTATGTGGGTGATTCTACAATTTGAGGGCAATTTAGGCTGCAACAACTGAAAAACTATCCCTTTATTTTATACATTTCTAATTTTTAAAAAAAAAATAGTAAACCGTCAAATAATTGGGTTTTTATCCCCTGCTGGTTGAAGCCCAAAGGGGAATTATGTTATGGGTCAGTCCGTCTGTCTGTCTATCCGTCCATCTGTCTGTCCCATTTTTGTGAAATCAGCTCCTACAGTTTTGATCCGATTGTTTTGAATCTTGGTACCATGGTTAAATATATATGGAGGATGTATATATTGCAGTTTGGTTCTGATCGGATGATTTTTGCAAGAATTTTAGCCTCTGACCTGTGACCTCTTATTTCACCTCACTTCATAGACAGTAACTGTCTTGTGAAATCAACTCTTCCTACAGTTTTGTTCTGATTATTTTGAAACTTTGTACTATGGTTTAAGATACTCTGATGATGCACATATTGCAATTTCACTCTCATCGGATGACCTTGAGCTCAAAAGTCAGGGGTCAAATTTTTCCCTAAATCTTCTAAACACAATACAGTAACTGCTGAAAAAAATGATGTAGGATTTTCAAATTGATACAGTAGTTGTATCTAATACACATCTTGGATGATTTACAGTACACCCTAACCTAACTATGGGTTTCGGGTTTCGGGGTCAAAGTTCAAAGTTAACATTGCAGTGCGCTATGGTAAGTGGTAAATGCTACATTTACTATTACTATAAAATGAGTAAGCTAGGACCACCAAACCTGGTATACAGGTTCACCTTGGGATCCTGTATACCAGGGATAAATGGGAAGACTTCTTTAAATAAAATAATAATTCGCTGAAACGGTCACCAGCTACATCGCGAAGTGCACAGAGAATGTCACTACAGTGAAGACCATCACTGTATGGGGAAACCATAAGCCCTGGATGACCGCAGAGGTGCGCTCGCTGCTTACAGCCAGAGATGCAGCCTTCAGAGCGAAGGACAGGATCACCGTCCGCTCAGCCAGGTCTGCGCTCTCAAAGGGAATTAAGACGGCGAAGCGCGCCTATGCAGAGAAAATCCAGGGACACCTCTGTGACACAAGGAACACCAAATGGATGTGGCAGGGAGTTCGGACACTGACGGGCTATAAGTCTAGGCAGGGGGTCGATGATGACGACGCTTCGCTTCCAGACAGGCTCAACGACTTCTTTGCACGTTTTGAAGCATCAAAACCGACAATCAGAGGGAGGGCTGGCCCATCCCCACCATCGGTCGGACCAGCTTTCACCATCAACACGGCGGACACACGGAGGACCCTAACCAGGGCCAACCCACGTAAAGCTGCAGGTCCGGACAACATCCCGGGACGTGTGCTCCAAGACTGCGCAAGCGAGTTGGCGGATGTACTGACTGACATTTATAACATCTCCTTGAGTCAGGCCATCGTTCCCAGATGCTTCAAGACCTCTATCATAGTACCGGTGGCAAAGAAACCAATTGTGTCCTGTCTGAATGACTATCGTCCTGTTACACTGACACCAATTGTGATGAAGTGTTTTGAACGGCTTGTCAAACCACACATTACAGCCTGCCTCCCTGCATCACATGACCCGCTCCAGTTTGCATATCGTTCAAACCGCTCCACAGAGGATGCTATAGTCACCACCCTGCACTCTGTCATCACCCACCTGGATCAGAAAGACACCTACGCCAGACTCCTGTACATTGATTTCAGTTCAGCATTCAACACCATTATTCCCCAGAGACTGATGGAGAAATTACTCCTTCTTGGTCTGAACACTTCCCCCAGCCTCCCTGGGAAGGTCTATGCCAAGGTACTGGAGAGGAGAGTCCGGCCGTTGGTCGAACCTCGGATTCAGGAGGAGCAATGTGGTTTTCGTCCTGGCCGTGGCACATCGGACCAGCTCTTTACCCTCTCGAGAATTCTTGAGGGTTCGTGGGAGTTTGCCCAACCAATTTACATGTGTTTTGTGGACTTGGAGAAGGCATTTGACCGCGTCCCTCGTGTATTTTTGTGGGGGGTGCTTCGGGAGTATGGGGTATCGGGCTTGTTGTTACCAGCTATTTGGTCTCTGTACGACCGTTGTGAGAGTTTAGTTCGTATTGCCAACACTCGGTCGGAGTCATTCCCAGTGAGAGTTGGACTCCGCCAGGGCTGCCCTTTGTCACCGATCCTGTTCATAATTTTTATGGACAGGATTTCTAGGCTGCTCCTCCACATTGAAAGGAGTCAGTTGAGGCGGTATGGGCATCTGATTAGGATGCCTCCTGGACGCCTCCCACTTGAGGTGTTTCAGGCACGTCCCACTGGGAGGAGACCCCGGGGCAGACCCAGGACTCGGTGGAGAGACTATGTCTCCCAGCTGGTCTGGGAACACCTTGGTATCCCCTCTGAAGAGCTGGAGCAGTTGGCTGGGGAGAGGGAAGTCTGGGCTTCTCTGCTTGAACTGCTGCCTCCGCGACCCGGACCTCCGGAAAAGCGGTAGAAGATGGATGGATGGATGGATGGATGGATGGATTTCTAGGCGCAGCCAGGGAATGGAGGGTGTCATGCTTGGTGACCACAGGATCTCATCTCTGTTGTTTGCAGATGATGTTATCCTGTTGGCTTCATCCAGCAATGACCTCCAGCTCTTGCTGGGACGGTTTGCCGCTGAGTGTGAAGCGGCTGGGATGAGAATCAGCACCTCCAAGTCCGAGTCCATGGTCCTCAGCCGGAAAAAGGTGGATTGTCCTCTCCGGGTTGGGGACAGGCTCCTGGCCCAAGTGGAGGAGTTTAAGTATCTTGGGGTCTTGTTCACGAGTGAGGGGAAAATGGAGCGAGAGATCGACAGACGGATTGGAGCAGCATCTGCAGTGATGCGGACGTTGTACCGGTCTGTTGTGGTGAAGAGGGAGCTTAGTTCTAAGGCAAAGCTGTTGATTTACCAGTCAATCTACGTTCCTACTCTCACCTATGGTCACGAGCTTTGGGTAATGACCGAAAGAACGAGATCGCGGATACAAGCGGCTGAAATGAGCTTTCTCCGTAGGATTGCTGGACTCACCCTCAGAGATAGGGTGAGGGACTCAGTCATCCGGGAGAGGCTCAGAGTAGAACCGCTGCTCCTCCACATTGAAAGGAGTCAGTGGAGGTGGTATGGGCATCTGATTAGGATGCCTCCTGGACGCCTCCCACTTGAGGTGTTTCAGGCACGTCCTACTGGGAGGAGACCTCGGGGCAGACCCAGGACTCGGTGGAGAGACTATGTCTCCCAGCTGGTCTGGGAACGCCTTGGTATCCCCTCTGAAGAGCTGGAGCAGGTGGCTGGGGAGAGGGAAGTCTGGGCTTCTCTGCTTGAACTGCTGCCTCCGCAACCCGGACCTCCGGAAAAGTGGTAGAAGATGGATGGATGGTCTGAACACTCCCACATGTCTCTGGATCCTGGATTTCCTGACTGAGAGACCTCAGTCTGTCCGGGTTGGAAACAGCATCTCCAACTCTGTCACGCTGAGCACCAGATCCCCTCAAGGCTGTGTACTCAGTCCACTGTTGTTTACACTTCTAACACATGACTGTGTATCCAGACATGAGGGGAACCAGATTATTAAGTTTGCAGACGACACCACGGTGGTAGGACTTATTCAGAGGGATGAGGAATCTATGTACAGGGAAGAAGTGAGAGACCTGGAGGGCTGGTGCAGGAAGAACAATCTGGTGCCTAACGTGGACAAAACGAAGTAGATGATTATCGACTTCCGGCGGTCACAGCCTGAACACATCCCGCTCAGCATCAGTGGCCGTTTAGTGGAGAGAGTGAAGAACATCAAGTTCCTCGGAGTGCAGATCTCGCAGGACCTGACCTGGAGCAAGAATTCCTTGGGGATCAGGAAGCGGGCCCAGCAGAGACTGCACTTCTTGAGGAAACTCAAACAGGCCTCTCTCCCCATCTGCATCCTCAGGACCTTCTACAGAGGTATGGTGGAGAGTGTTCTGACGTACTGCATTGCTGCATGGTACTCCAGCTGCAGTATGTCAGACAAAAAAGCCCTGCAGAGGGTAGTTAAGGGAGCTGAGAGGGTAATTGGAGTCTCCCTCCCCTCTGTCCAAGAACTTTTTCAGAACCATTGCAGGAGCAGGGCACTGAACATTGTCAAGGACCGTTCTCACCCTCTGCATAAACACTTTGAACTTCTGCCATCTGGCAAACGATTCCGGAGCATGAGAGGCAGAACCACCAGACTGATTAACAGCTTCCTTCCACAAGCTGTTACAATGCTGAAAAGTTGATCCGGAATCTCTCATACATACTACTGCACCTAGGACATTATGTATATTATTTGTATATTATAGTTCTGGTTAGTTTTTCAAGTATGTCTCAGGGATGTGTGAATGGATGTGGTGGGGTGGGGGGTGAGGATATGTGTGAGTGTGTCTTAAATCATGTTCTTTTACTTATATGGATGCCGAGAGAAACGCAATTTCATCTTGCCTGCACTACAGTTGTATGTACAGCAATATGACAACAAAGGCTGATTTGATTTGATTTGACTGATTTGAAATAACCTGGTAGGAATAGGGTCTAGAAGACAAGTTGAAGGCTTGGATGAGGAAATTATTTTATCTAATTCTAAAAGGTCAATTGGAGTAAACTCATCCAAACAGATATCAATTGAAGGAGTTGTAGTAGTTACTGTGTTGAAGTTAACGGTGGGAAGAATCTGACTGATTTTATCTCTGATAGATAAAATTTTATCATTGAAAAAGTTCATAAAGTCCTGACTAGTAAGCTCTAAGAGAATGCTAGGATTGACAGTCCTGACTCTTTGTCAGTCTGGCTACAGTGCTGAAAAAAACCCTGGGATTATTCTTGTTCTCTTCTATTAATGCAGAATAATGACTTGTTCTAGCTTTTCTAAGAGATCTTTTATAAATTAAAAGATGATTTCTCCAAGCTAAATAGATTTCATCTAAATTAGTGGAGCGCCATTTTCTTTCTAATTGATGAGTCTTCTGTTTTAAGTGACGAGTTTCTGTGTTGAACCAAGGAGTTAGAAATCTCTGATTAGACTTTTTCTTTTAAAGGGGCCACCATGTCTAGAGTCTGATGCAGAGAAGCTGTAACACTATCTACCATGCTATAAGTTACAGAAGGAGCAAACTGTCTATAGCTTATTTCCGTTGTGTTGACACATGGCATAGAGGAAACAATCTGCATAAATTTGGTAGCAGCAGCATCTGAGAGGCATCTACTGTAATAATATTTTTCTTTAGGAGCCAAATAGTCAGAAATAGTAAAATCAAAGGTTAACAGACAATGGGCTGACAATACAGGGTTATGAGTAGACACTACCAGATTTTCTATTTCTATGCCATATTGTTATGGTGCGGTCCTCGCGGACTGCTAATGAGACACTATAGACCAGCCGATGAGTTTGCACATTTATTAAACAAGGACATAAACTACAAAATAATGAGCCTCGTGGGGCAAAACACAAATAAAGGTGAGACACAACACTTACATACAACTTAGCGAGGATAGAACCGAATGCTGGAACGAACTGGCCTCGGGCGTAGAGAAACCAGACTGACAAAGGCGAAGGTCGCAGCCCTGAGCAAACAGAGCTGCTCTCTTAAATAGGGCTTCACAGATTAATCAGCTGGTGAAAGGTCATCAGCTGATAGGAATCCAGCTGTCCGGCGGAGCTTGGCTCTGACAGCCGGAAGCACCGCCGAGACGCTGTCATAATAAAAGCCTGGAGGTCAAGAGGTGTGCCAGAGGAGAGAACGGGGAACTACCACACAACCCGAGTGCAGACAGAGTCAGCACACGGACCATGACACATATGTCAGAACAAGGTCCAACTTGTGGTGGAGATAATTGGTAGAGTTTCCTACTTTCTGAGAAAACCCCATTGAGTCTAATCCATCCATCCATCCATCCATCTTCTACCGCTTTTCCGGAGGTCCGGGTCACGGAGGCAGCAGATCAAGCAGAGAAGCCCAGCCTTCCCTCTCCCCAGCCACCTGCTCCAGCTCTTTACAGAGGATACCAAGGTGTTCCCAGACCAGCTGGGAGACATAGTCTCTCCATCGAGTCCTGGGTCTGCCCCAGGGTCTCCTCCCAGTGGGACATGCCTGAAACACCTCAAGTGGGAGGCGTCCAGGAGGCATCCTAATCAGATGCCCATACCACCTCAACTGACTCCTTTCAATGTGGAGGAGCAGCGGTTCTACTCTGAGCCTCTCTCGGATGACTGAGCTCCTCACCCTATCTCTGAGGGTGAGTCCAGCAATCCTACGGAGAAAGCTCATTTCAGCCGCTTGTATCCGCGATCTCGTTCTTTCGGTCATTACCCAAAGCTCGTGACCATAGGTGAGGGTAGGAACGTAGATTGACTGGTAAATCGATAGCTTTGCCTTAGTACTAAGCTCCCTCTTCACCACAACAGACCGGTACAATGTCCACATCACTGCAGATGCTGCTCCAATCCGTCTGTCAATCTCTCGCTCCATTTTCCCCTCACTCGTGAATAAGACCCCAAGATACTTAAACTCCTCCACTTGGGGCAGGAGCCTGTCCCCAACCCAGAGAGGACAGTCCACCTTTTTCCGGCTGAGGACCATGGACTCGGACTTGGAGGTGCTGATTCTCATCCCAGCCGCTTCACACTCAGCGGCAAACCATCCCAGCAAGAGCTGTAGGTCATTGCTGGATGCAGCCAACGGGACAACATCATCTGCAAACAACAGAGATGAGATCCTGTGGTCATCAAGCATGACACCCTCCATTCCCTGGCTGCGCCTAGAAATCCTGTCCATAAAAATTATGAACAGGATCGGTGACAAAGGGCAGCCCTGGCGGAGTCCAACTCTCACTGGGAATGGCTCTGACCGAGTGTTGGCAATACGAACCAAACTCTCCCAACGGTCGTACAGAGACCAAATAGCTCGTAACAGAAAGCCTGATACCCCATACTCCCGAAGCACCCCCCACAAAAAACCACGAGGGACGCGGTCAAATGCCTTCTCCAAGTCCACAAAACACATGTAAACTGGTTGGGCAAACTCCCATGAACCCTCAAGGATTCTCGAGAGGGTAAAGAGCTGGTCCAATGTGCCACTGCCAGGACGAAAACCACATTGCTCCTCCTGAATCCGACGTTCGACCAACGGCCGGACTTTCCTCTCCAGTACCTTGGCATAGACCTTCCCAGGGAGGCTGAGGAGTGTGATCCCTCTAAAGTTGGAGCACACCCTCTGGTCCCCTTTTTTGAAGAGAGGAACCACCACCCCGGTTTGCCATGCCAAAGGCACTGCCCCCGACCTCCACGCAATGTTGCAGAGGCGTGTCAACCATGACAGCCCAACAACATCCAGGGCCTTGAGGTACTCAGGGCGAATCTCGTCCACCCCCGTGGCCCGGCCACCAAGGAGATTTTTAACCACCTTGGCGACCTCAGCCCCTGTGATAGGCAAGTCATCCCCCTCGTCCCCAAACCCTGCTTCCTCTGTGGAAGGCGTATCAGTGGGATTGAGGAGATCCTCGAAGTATTCCTTCCACCGCCCGACGATATCCCCAGTCGAAGTCAACAGTGTCCCATCCGCAACATACACAGTATGGATAGGGAGCTGCTTTCCCCTCCTGAGCCGCTGGACAGTTTGCCAGAATCTCTTCGAGGCCGACCGAAAGTCTGGTTCCATGGCCTCACCAAACTCCTCCCATACCCGAGTTTTTGCTTCAGCAACCACCCGAGCTGCACTCCGCTTGGCCTGCCGGTACACCTCAGCTGCTTCGGGAGTCCCACAAGCCAACCAAGCTTGATAGGACTCCTTCTTCAGCTTAATGGCCCCCCTCACCCCTGGTGTCCACCACTTGGTTCGGGGGTTGCCACCACGAGATGCACCGACCACCTTGCGGCCGCAGCTCTGGGCCGCCGCTTCAACAACAGAGGTGGAGAACATGGCCCATTCAGACTCCATGTCTCCAGACTCCCTCAGAATGTGGTTGAAGTTCTTCTGGAGGTGGGAGTTGAAGACCTCCCGAACAGGGGCCTCAGCCAGACGTTCCCAGCACACCCTCACTATACGTTTGGGTCTGCCAGGTCTGAATGGCTTCCTCCCCTGCCATCGGATCCAACTCACCACCAGGTGGTGATCAGTTGACAGCTCTGCACCTCTCTTTACCCGGGTGTCCAAGACATACGGATGCAGGTCTGATGACACGATAACAAAATCGATCATCGACCTGCGACCTAGGGTGTCCTGGTGCCAAGTGCACATATGGACACCCTTATGCTTGAACATGGTGTTCGTTATGGACAAACTGTGGTTAGCACCCATTGAGTCTAATATTGAATTAAATGCCATATTAAGACAATCACTATCTACATCTCCATGTATATTAAAGTCCCCTACTATAATTATTCTATCTGATTTCAGCACAAAATCAGCTAAGAATTCAACAAATTCGGATAAAAACTCTGAGTAGGCTGATGGAGGACAATAAACGATGGCAAATAAAATTGGGTTTAGCCTAAAATTGCTAAAATGCCCAATACTGAGGACCAGACCCTCAAAGTAGTTATAACGTGTTTTTTGCTTTACATTAACTAGTAATTTGGAATGGTAAATTGTTGCTACTCCTCCTCCACGACCAGAACTTTTGGGATTTTGACAGTTTAAATAACCAGAGGGAGTTGATTAATTTAAACCAACATAATCCTCTTGCCCTAACCAAGTCTCTGTAAAAGATATTAAATCAATCTGATGATCAATTAACAGATCATGGACTAGCAGAGATTTGGGAGTTAGAGACCTAATATTTAATGAACCGCATTTAATTTTTAAATTATGAGGAGGAACAGAGGCCAAATCATTCAATTTGAGGCTTCATGTTTAATTTGAGTTTTACCAACTTTTTGTTTAATCACTTTGGGATACTTATACATTATATTTTTATTAACTTTGGAGGGAGCAGATAATGATTCTTTGATGGGGAAAACAGGGGCTTAGATGAGGGGTGGTGGATGAAGAGGAGCTGCAGAGAGGCGTGTAAGACTGCGACTCTGCTTCCCGGTCCCAACTCTGAGTTGTCAAGGTTTTGGAAATTTGGATAAAAATGATGCCAGATTGTTAGATAAAAGAGACGCACCATCAAGTGGGATGGACGCCATCTTGTCTAATAAGACCAGGTTTTCCCCAAAATGAGTTCCAATTGTCTATGTAGCCCACATCATTTGCAGGACACAACACAGACAGCCAGCGGTTGAAGGATGATAAGCGGCTAAACATGTCATCATTGGTCAGATTGGGGAGGGGCCCAAAGAATACTACAGAGGCAGACATTGTTTTGGCAAAGTCACACACCGATTCCACACTAAGTTTTGTGACTTCCGACTGCTGGAGTCGGATGTCGTTAATCCCAACATGGATAATAATTGTGGAGTATTTACAGTTACTTTTAGACAGCATTTTCAAATTTGACTCGATGTCACCTGCTCTGGCCCCAGGAATGCATTTGACTGGCCGCTGGAGTCTCTAGGTTCACGTTTCTGACTACAGAGTTGCCAAGGATCAGAGTTTTTTTCCTCAGCAGGTGTGTCGCTGAGCAGGGAAAAGCGATTAGAAACATGAACAGGTTGGCGGTGTACCAGAGGCTTACAGCTAAGCTTCTTTCTCACCGTCACCCACCCATTCCCTCTTGGCTGCTCAGGAGAGGTCTGGGCCGGGAGACTGCTAGCAGGCCGCTCTATGCTAGGGAGCTCCGCTGCAGCTTAGGGGTGTCCGTCATTATTAACTGGCACAGACGGTGTTTCAATGCAGCGGAGCCGGGATTCCAAATCAGACAACCTTGCCTCGAGCGCCTCAAAAAGACATTTATTACATTTACCATTATCACTAAAAGAGGTAGAGATGTAGCTAAACATCTGACAGAGAGAGCACACCAGAGGAGAAGGGGAAGGAGAGCTAGTAGCCATAGCTAGAGTGGCTAACCCAAAACTAACACAAACACCGATGAAAGGTGAACGGAAGGCTAAAGAGGGTGATTAGATGACACTGAGTGTGCACACAAGTGCAAGAGGCTTGTTAAACAGAAGTGAGAGGTGACGGTAGATAGAAAAAAGTGATTAAAATACAATTAAAGGCAATAACCCTCAGGAGAGTGAGGAGAGCTAACCACAGAGCAAACCACACCAACAGGCAGCAACACAGGAAGTGACGATACGTTACCACAGGAAGCGTTTTTTATAAAATCCAAAAAAGACCTGACATTTGTGCTAACTTTGAGCTGCTTCCTAACTTCCAAAGCTGGCTGCAAATCTTGCGAGATAAGATATGATTTCACTTGACTGGGTGCTTGCTTTGCGCCATCTAGGGGACTGAAAATGCAATTGGTTGAATACCCAAGAGAGTATGCAACATTTACATGATAATTAATAAAAGCTCGATCCATGCGTTTAGGGATCGGTGCATTGTCATTAGTGTCAAGTATCGCATTTCAGTATTTATATGAAAATCTTTGCTCAAATACACTGTGCATATAACTATTACAAAGACAACAGATTAAACCCTTGTGAGCTGATACAACCATTTCTGATTATTTTAATTGATAATTAAAGTGATGTTGTAATAGGGTTGAAATTAGAGTAACAGTACTTTTTACTTCTTGGAGTTAAAAAAGAGACAAAGAAAGCCCTGAGATTCAAACCCACACAACTTTGTGTATCTTGTATGGCAGGCAGTTACCTAACTACCGTCATCACCAGGTCACTGCACCTGCAGATGGCTAGAAATATCTGTGATTTATAAAAGAGATATAGAGCGGCATCAGCAACCCATTTGGTATGATATATTTCACTGTAGTAGACTCATGCTTGTAATCATTATTCCGCTCATATTTTACCCATTTTTGATTCTGCATATGCGCTACCTGTGTCATGCGGTGGTCCTCGCGAGCCACCATAAGACGCCACACCGTCACCAGAGAGTTGTGTTAAAGTCTTTATTACGGTGAAAGTCACAATAATACAGGCCGCTGAGGCTATGACACCAACAAGTCTACACACAGGGAGGCGTAAGGCTAATAAGCTCACTCACGGGTCCACAGGATGAGATGGTCACACCACAGACAGGCAATGTAGTATTAATCCATAACGTACGATCGCGCTGACGATCAGCGACGGACACTGCTGCAAGGATGCAGCCGCTAGCGTCGGTTTAAGAAGCCGGCCGCTAACGACCGCAAATGCAGAACAGCTGTTCAGGTCTTGACAGCTGAGCGGAAGCCTCCCCGAGCGCTGTCACAATAAGAGCTCGGAGAGCCGGAATAACAACGCCGCTGACAAGACCTGACAGGAATAGCCCGAGCACAAATAACATTAGCGCTCGGGTCATAACAACCTGTGGTAAATTTAGTGTTTCTTTAGATACACTACACACCATGACGACTGCCGGAAATGACCAAAGTATTCCAACATCCTACGAAACACTGTAGTTTGAAACCAGCGTAGTTCAAACTAAGATTGTTTAGCACTGTTCTGAATGTTTTGAGAATCAGTCATAAGTTAGATGATCATTAGTTGACCGATGCATCATACTATGCTGGTTCAAGACTGGCCTCCATTATAGTTTGGGAAATGCACCCCAGACCGAGACCACGTCATTTTTCTGGACCAAATTTCGACTCTTTGGTGCAGACTGTGGTTCAGGTGAGGTTTCAGACCCAAAATTTTCATCCAGATGAAACTGAAAAGTCCAGAAGTCTGGACCAGATGGGTTAGGTGTGAAAGCACACTTACTTATTCTTGAGCATTTTGTATCATAGGATAATGATACTTTAACTTGAGTACAATTTCTACCTACTCAGAATCGGCCTTTTTCATCATTCTTCTTAGTTGCTGTTGATTCAGTTTTGGTAGACCTTTCTACCCCATTCCAGCTGACATAGAAAGACTAAGAAACAGATAATAGCACGCTCTAACACATACCTACTGTACGGCCAATCAACAGTCGTCATTTAATCCAACATACATGCGTGTACATTTAGAGAACTAACTAACTAACTAACTAACCTGCACTCATATAGCGCTTTTCTAGTCACAAAGACCACTCAAAGCGCTTTCATCAACACTAACCCTCTATTCTAAGGGCCCATAGGAAACAGACATCTAGGGACAATTCAGAACAGCCAATTAACCTAACATGCATGTTTTTGGCATGTGGGAGGAAACCGGAGAAATCCCGGAGTAAACCCACGCAACACGGGGAGAACATGCAAACTCCACACAGATCACTGTTGGTCGGGGGCTGGGATCGAACCCACGATCCCACGATCCCCACAATCCCCCGGCCAAGGGTAAACTGTGCTGCCGCAGTGCTAACCACTGCGCCACCTGCAGAACCGCAGGACTCCCACGCAGCCATAGGAAGAGCACATAACGTAGAGCCTCAGTTCACCAGCAGATTCAAACTGCTATTTTCTTTCTATTAAACATTTCTGTAGTGTGTGACTCTGATGTCATCCTCCTTGCCTCAGCTGTAATGTAAACTAGCTGCAGGCACCTTTTATTTGGCAGGAGGAGATTGTTAGAAACGCAAAATAAAAATCTTCATACATGAACCTGCTCACAAAAAGACCTGTGGATTTCTCTTTGGATAACTGGGGCATGACTTCTGAAAAGCAACATTGCAGCTGAGAGTTTGAAATGTATTTTTTATGATGCTTTTAGTACCACAAAGTGAGTAGCGTGTGTTTCCATCATAAAAGCAAGGTAAATGGAATCTTGGGAAAACTCTCGTTTTAATGACACCTGTGGTCAGTCAGTGAGGAAGCATGTGTAGCCGTTGAAGGCAGGGAGATACAGCTCATTAACTACAGTAAAGAACATCTCTACATATCAGACCTTTAAAGCTCAGTTGATAAAATGGCTTTGAGGTAATCAAATTTTTAATCATTTTCAACTTTGATTAAATTCATAATTGTTTTTTGCAACATGTCCTCGAGTTATTGTGTAAAAATACATTGTGTGTTCCCAACCTCTGAATACAATCAAATAAGACTGGATGATTTGACCTTAAATCAATTAATGAATTATTTCATGTCGGTTTGGGGGTGGGGAAGGGGGCTGGGGGTTTTTTTTCCTCACCTTTCTTCTGCTTAAACTGGGTTTATGCTGCACCTCCACTTTGCGGGTCTGTTCGACCGCGAGGCTTGTGTGACAAAAATTACTTCATTGTCTCCACTACGCTAGGCTCCGTGGGCCCCCTCTGCAGCTGAGCGTGTGCAGCCCAAATTTTGAGACTGTGTTGCCTGGGCACATTGACTACGCATGCGCAAGACTGAACTTCCCATTCAAGAGGTGGCACTACCGACACAGCATGCAAAGTCAAAGTAGATGAAGAAGACAAAGAGGAATAGGAAGATGAGAATAAACATACATGAATCATTTTGCAGCAGCAGCTTAAGCGAAGTGCATTGAAAAACGGTAATAAGATAAGATAAGATAAGATAAGCCTTTATTAGTCCCACAACGGGGAAATTCCAGGATTGCAACAGCACAGGGATAGCAACACTCAGAGCAACAATCAGAAGGCAAGAAAAAAAAAAAAACAAGCAAGCAAGAGCAGCTAATATACATATGTACATATTACTATAAAATATATATATATACACACACACACAGACACACAGTGCAGAGCATTGTAGCTGGATGGAATAAATATATGAATATATGAACACACAGTGCAGAGCATTGTAGCTAGATGGAATAAATATGTAAATATATAAACACACACAGTGCGGAGCAATGTAGCTAGATGGAATAATATGTAGATATATAAAAACACAGTGCGGAGCATTGTAGCTAGATGGAATAAATATATAGATATATAAATATAAACACACCCAGTGCAGAGCATTGTAGCTAGATGGAATAAATATGTAAATATATAAACACACACAGTGCAGAGCATTGTTGCTAGGTGGGATGAAACAGCATAACCGTCTATTTAGTTATCCTACATGGTATGATTATGTGCCCATACATATTCTCACCCTCCATAGCGACCGGTATGTTCCTAGTTGTATGCCGGAGAGGACCATTGTGTAAGTCTATTGCATCTTTTGCATTCAAAAAAACTATTAGTTTGTTACGTCTTTTTGCTATCTCTGCGAGCAGCCCTGCTTAGGTTGTACAGTCTGACAGCCGTTGGTAGGAAGGACCTACGAAACCTCTCGGTTGTGCACCTGGGATGATGTAGTCTGCTGCTAAATGAGCTCCTCAGTGCATCCAGTATGTCCTGCATAGGGTGGAACTCGGACTCCAGCAGAGATGACAGTTTAGCCACCGTCCTTCTCTCTCCTATCTCCTCCATCGGATCAAGGCGCTGCCCCAGGACAGAGCTAGCTTTCTTAATCAGTTTGTTCAGTCTCTTCCTATCGGCTGCAGTAATGCCACTGCCCCAGCAGACCACTCCAAAAGTGATGGCTGATGCCACCACCGTGTCATAGAATGACTTCAGCAGCGCCCCTTGTACACCAAAAGACCTGAGTCTCCTCAGCAGGAACAGCCTGCGCTGTCCCTTCTTGTAGAGTGCGTCAGTATTGTGTGACCAGTCTAGTTTATTGTTCAGATGAATACCCAGGTACTTATAGGATGTCACCATCTCGATGTCTGTTCCCTGTATATTTACTGGTGCTGTGAGGGGCTGCCCATGCCTGCGGCAGTCCACCACCAGCTCCTTAGTTTTCCTCGCGTTGATCTGGAGGCAGTTCCGATGGCACCAGTCCACAAAGTCCTGGATAAGCCCTCTGTACTCAGCTTCATCTCCGTTGGAGATGAGACCAACGATCGCAGAGTCATCAGAGAACTTCTGTAGATGGCAATGTGTTGTGTTGTGTGAGAAGTCCGCAGTATAAAGAGTGAACAGGAAGGGAGCCAGCACCGTTCCCTGGGGGGCCCCCGTGCTACTGATGATCGTGTCGGAAACACAGTCCCGGGTTCTCACAAACTGAGGCCGGTTCGTGAGGTAGTCCAGGATCCATGATGACAGGTGCTGGTCCACCCCTGCGCGCAGCAGCTTGTCCTTCAGGATCATCGGTTGGATGGTGTTGAAAGCACTGGAGAAGTCAAAGAACATGATCCTCACCATATTCCCGGGCTTCTCCAGGTGGGACAGAGAACGGTGAAGGAGGAAGATCACCGCATCCTCCACCCCAATGCCATGCTGGTAGGCGAACTGGAGTGGATCCATCGCTGGTTCCACCAGGGGGCGGAGATGAGCAAGGAGCAGTCTCTCCAGGGTCTTCATCAAGTGGGACGTCAAGGCCACCGGTCTGTAACTGTTCAGGTCTTTGGGGTGGGAAGTTTTTGGTACAGGTACCACACAAGATGTTTTCCACAGCTGTGGTACCCTCCCCAGTTTCAGGCTCATGTTGAAGATATACGTCACAATCCCACTAATAATTTGAGCAGTTTAACAGAAAATGGAATCAGTATTTGAGGAGAAATTGTGTGAAGAAGTCTTCCACTGTCTGCACTTTTACAGTATGTCGTTAAAACAACATAGGACTGTGTCAGTGCATTGGCGTTACCTGTAGGGCTGGAGTGAAATTGCAAATGACAGTTATGCTCATGCATCAAACGCTTGGCCTAGTAGACGAAAAAAATGAAGTATATATTCAACCACATGAGCACCGGCCTAAAAGCAGACACACATCTCAGCGCACCAGAACGGAGGTGTAGCATAAACAAGGCTTTATAGTTCACTGACAAGGCTTGTAATTAAGCAGTATTACACAAGAGTGTGGTATCAGTGAATATATCACTGCCGTGATTCAGTGGTAAATGAGCGTAATTTAATAAAGACTAAGTCTATTGCCATTTCCCACACATGTAGCCAAATACTGTCTAGTGCAGAAGTCAGTATTTATAATATATACACATCTCTTGAGGTTTTATGGGTCACGTGACCCACACCTGTGGCTAGTTGGCTTGTTAGCTGCTTTGAGGGAGTCCTTTGCACAGGCGTGATGATATTATCATGACTTAGGGATTACGAATTTTTGACTGAAATGGTAAATCCAACCTTACCCTGTCCATTTTGTTGTCCGTTCCCACTGTAAAATGGTCAAGATAGCACTGATAGTAGTTAGTGACTAACAGCGATTTACCGTCAGTGCATTTCTGTGTTAGTTTCTGTGCACTTCGCTCACTTCTTCTTGACAACTTCAGATGACATAAAAAGTCAATCACCACATAATGTGTGGATGGACACAGCATTTCTTTTCAGTACAAGCTGTACAAGACTGCGTTGCTTTGAGGTTTTAGAGTCACATGACTGCGCATGCAGGAGATGTTTTTAAGGGGCAGTACATGAAAGCTCTCATATACACACAGGCACAACACAGAGACGGGAAGAACCAAAAAAAAAAAAAATGACATGAGCAAGATTATCATTTTTTTTGTTCTGATCATTGGTTTCATAGTGTGTGTGTGTGTGTGTGTGTGTGTGTGTGTGTGTGTGTGTGTGTAAGCATACACACACACAATTAAATGCATTGTGTCAGAGATGACACATCATGAGGATCATGGTGCTATGTGGACTGGGCGGCAGACTGGCCTTCTTTGCGTCGACTGATGTCCCTGTGACCTGGACCCCGAGTAAGAGAGGATGAATGGATGGATGGATGGATTTTGGCTCGACATGCCCTCAATCACAAAGGACAGACCAAAGACAATACAAAACAAGAGTGAGACAAAGCTCTTCCTCACTTAATATTTCAGTGTTGTGAAGTGTTGTTTTAACTGCATAAATTTATTACATTTTGGGAACTGGCTCAGTATCAGATTTTTCCAGGTTGACATTGTTAAAAAAAAGAGACTGTGAAACCAGTTCCATTTAAAACTGTACTTAGACAACAGTTTGCTTGTAGTTGTTATTGTGATTTAATGTAAACCCAGAGCTGTGCTAACACTTACCCTCGGGGTCTGTGTTTGTCAAGCATCGGGCCAAGGTTAGTTAGCGTGCCAGGATTAAATTGCTATGCTTTTTGCCTGTTACTGAATAATGTAAATGTCACATTTTTGCCAGATGTGCATCTTTATCAATGCACATGTATATGCGTTGGAAAGAATAACACATGACTTTCAGCTCCTGGGCTTGAGCAACACAAAACATCATTTTTTATTTAACATCTGGTAGCTGCCGTGGCACAGAGAAGCTATGGGAGTGGGGGATCTGGTAATAACCCCATCCCAGCTCCCTCCCTGCACTGCAGAGGAAGAACTACTCAGTCCAGCTGTTTGCATGGGCGTATAGAAGTGCAGACTTACCAGGCTGCAGACCAGCATTGTCTCAAGGTATCTGTAGAAGTGGATAGAGTAGCCAGATATTGTACGCAGGTAGAAATAGCATTACATTGCAGTATTAATAGTAATTGTAGTCACTCAAAAAGTTTCTTGAGTAGGTGTAAGAGAGTATCTAAAAAAGTGACTTAAGTAGCAACGCCTGAGGTCTTTTCCTAAATTTGTGACTGTATTTTCATAAATTTTCCATTTTTTTCTTAGACATTTAGGATCTTTTCTCATCAATGTATGTTTTCCTCGGAAATTTGAAGGGTTGTTTTTCATATACACTAAGTTTGTCATTTTTACCCCCTGAATGTGCAATTTTTTTGACTTTTAATAACATTTTTCTTATACATTTATGATTTTTTTTCATAAGTGTCTTCTTTTTTATGCAGTTCAGAAAATTCTCATGAGTTGATAACATGACTTTTTAGGTCAGTTTGAAAAATTTTACTCATACATGTGAAGTGTTTTTCTCATAAAACTGCTACTTTTTTCTCATAAATTTGTGAGTTTTTGCTCTTAAAGTTTGTATTTTTTTAATGCATTTTAGACTTTATTCTGATCAATTGGTAAATTTTTTTCTCATATATTTCAGATATTTTTAATTATTACATTTTTCCATAATTCATAATTCTTATAAATGTGACTGTTTTTGAAAACATTGGTTTTTTCATGAAAATGCTAAATGCAAAATTTTATTTATAAATTACTGATGCTTTTCCCATGAAATTGCAACACTTCTTAATAATTTTTTCCTTATAATTTCAGACATTTTTTAAGAAATCTGTCACTCCCCCCCCCCCCCCATAAATTTGTCATCTTTTGTCTTTGATTTGCTTTTAACCCACAGGACTTAGAATATAACATAGACCCTGATAATAATTTATTTACCTCCATCAGTGATAACTGTAGTTACTACATGGATGAACAGTTTAACACAATGGTCATATCTGATTTCAGTATTTCAACAATCCACTTCAACAGCAGAAGTCTCTATGCCAATTTTAATAACATTAAAGATTATTTACATCAGTTTAAAGAGCCATTCAGTATAGTGGCAATATCAGAGATGTGGCTCAGTGAAGAGAAAGGAGTGGATTTTATATTGGATGGCTATGAATTAAATTATATAAATAGAAATGTGAAAAAGGGAGGATGAGTTGCAGTTTATGTTGACAAGAGCTTGCAATACAAGGTTGTTGAAAATTTGTCAGTGACTGTGGATAATTTATTTGAATGTATTACAATAGAAATCTGTCTGGACAATGTGAAGAATACAGTAGTGAGCTGTTTATATAGAACACCTGGATCAAATATTGACTTATTTAAGGACTGGATGGGAAAAATGTATGCAAAACTTACTTATAAAGTTATGTTCATCTGTGGGGATTTCAATATAGATCTTATGAACTCAAAACAACATAGTTCGACAGAATTTATCAACACAATGTACAGTATGGGCTTACATCCAACAATTACCAGACGTAGCAGAATCACGTCACACAGTGCCACACTAATAGATAACATATTCACAAACATTATGGAAAATAATATCGTGAGTGGGCTTTTATTGAATGATATCAGTGACCACCTGCCGATTTTTGTTGTCTATCAATGTGATTATAGGAAGAATAAGTATACTAAAAATATTAAATATAAAAGAATAAGAACTGAAGAATCTATGTTTTTACTGGCAAAGGAATTATTAATGCAAGACTGGAAGATAGTTTGTGATGAAAATGATATAAATAAAGCATATGATAAATTTTTACAAATATTTCAATCATTGTACAATAAAAACTGTCCTATAAAATAATACAGTGACAGACAACAAAACAAAAATATCCCATGGGTTACTAAGGGGTTACTAAATGCATGTAAAAAGAAGAATACATTATATAAACAATTCGTTAAGTACAGAACAGTAGAGGCTGAGATCAAATATAAAAGATATAAAAACAAGCTTACTAATATAATGAGGACTTGTAAGAAAGAATACTACAACAGAATATTAGAGGATAATAAGAATAACTTAAGAGAAATATGGCAAGTGCTAAATGACCACCTGCAGGGAAATGGTTTATTTGAGGAGTTTCAATCTGGGTTTAGAATCCATCATAGCACTGAAACAGCCTTAGCGAAGGTCACTAACGACCTCCTCATTGCATCTGATAATGGACTAGTTTCTGTACTTGTCCTTTTAGATCTTAGTGCAGCTTTTGATACTATTGATCATAATATTCTACTTGATAGATTAGAACACTATGTTGGACTTAATGGAACTTCGTTGCAGTGGTTTAGATCTTATTTATCTGATAGGTTCCAGTTTGTTCATGTAAATGATGAGTTTTCTCTCAGCTCAAAGCTTAGTCATGGAGTTCCACAGGGATCTGTGCTTGGCCCTACTCTTTTTAGTTTATATATGCTTCCGTTAGGCAACATTATTAGAAAGCACTGTATACATTTTCACTGTTATGCAGATGACACACAATTATACCTGTCAATGAAGCCAGATGATACTAATCAATTAGCCAAGTTAGAAGCCTGTCTTAAGGAAATCAAAGTTTGGATGACTTGTAATTTCCTGCTATTAAATTCAGATAAGACTGAAGTCATTCTTGTTGGTCCAAAAAACCTTAGAAATTCCTTTCCAAATCAAACTTTCAGTTTGGATGCAGTTACTCTTTCTCTTAATAGCTCTGTGAGGAACCTTGGAGTTATTTTTGATCAGGATTTGTCCTTCAATTCACATATTAAATTTGTTTCTAAGACTGCCTTCTATCATTTGCGTAATATT
Source organism: Pholidichthys leucotaenia (assembly GCA_020510985.1). Taxonomy (NCBI): domain Eukaryota; kingdom Metazoa; phylum Chordata; class Actinopteri; order Cichliformes; family Pholidichthyidae; genus Pholidichthys; species Pholidichthys leucotaenia. The sequence continues at coordinate 336,349,873 of CM035844.1, forward strand.
GCCAAGATTAGGAGCATCTTGTCTCAGAGTGATGCTGAGAAGCTGATCCACGCTTTTGTTAGCTCGAGATTAGATTATTGTAATTCTTTATTATCAGGCTGTCCTAAAACATCTTTAAAAAGTCTTCAGCTGATCCAAAATGCTGCAGCAAGAGTTTTAACAGGTACTAGAAAGAGAGATCATATCTCTCCGGTTCTGGCCTCCCTTCATTGGCTTCCCATAGAGTTTAGAATTAAGTTTAAAATCCTTCTTCTTACTTACAAAGCTCTAAACAATCAGGCTCCTTTTTATTTAAAAGATCTGATACTACCGTATCATCCTAACAGAGCACTACGCTCCCAAAATGCAGGTTTACTTGTAATACCTAGAATCTCCAAAAGTACAATGGGAGGCAGAGCCTTCAGTTATCAAGCTCCTCTCCTGTGGAATCAGCTGCCAATCTGGATTCGGGAGTCAGACTCGATCTCTGTTTTTAAGAATAGGGCTAAAACCTACCTTTTTGATATAGCCTACAATTAGGGAGGGATCATGTGTTTCTGAACCCTCCCTTAGTTATGCTGCTAATAGGTTTAGTCAGCCGGGGGACCTCCAGTAATGCACTGGGCCTCACTCCTTTCCTCACTCTCTATGAAATATTTTTTTTTTGCTGGTCTTTAACATTTGTTTGTTCTCTCCCATAGATTGAGTCCCCATCGTGCTGTTTGCTCTCTACATGTCTGTTCTTTTCTTCTTCTCTGTCCCCTCACCCCCCAGCCAGTCGCAGCAGATGACTGCCCCTCCCTGAGCCTGGTTCTGCTGGAGGTTTCTTCCTGTTAAAAGGGAGTTTTTCCTCTCCACCGTCGCCAAGTGCTTGCTCACAGGGGATCGCCTGATTGCTGGGGTCTTTCTGCAACTGTGGGGGTCCTCCCTACAGTTGATAGTGCTATGAGATGACTGTTGTTGTGAAATGGCGCTATATAAATAAAGTTGAATTGAATTGAATTGAATTGAAATGGAATTATTAGTAACCGATCAAAGAATGCTAATTATCCAGAATATTTTATTGAAAATGACAATTTGATAAATAATATGGAGGATGTGGTCAGTGGTTTCAATAAATTTTTTGTAAACGTCGGTCCAGAATTAGCAAAAACAACAGTGACCCCAGAAATAAACGATAGTGGTTTTGTAAATGAAATAGAAGATAAAAATCCAAACACAATCTTTTTGGGTGCAGTAACTGAAAAAGAAATTATTGAAACTGTGAGTAAATTTAAGAATAAAAAAATCAACTGACTGGAATGAAATTGACATGACAATAGTGAAAAAAGTAATTGAAGGAATTGTTAAACCACTCACCCACATCTGTAACCTGTCATTTCAAACTGGTAAATTTCCAAACAAAATGAAAATAGCAAATGTAATACCACTATACAAAGCAGGAGACAGTCATCATTTCACAAATTACAGGCCGGTCTCTTTACTCTCACAATTCTCCAGAATACTTGAAAAAATCTTCACTAAGAGACTGAATGATTTCATTGAAAAACACAACTTTCTTACAGACAGTCAGTATGATTTTAGAGCAGACAAATCTGCATCTTTGCCACTGATCGAACTCACAGAAGAAATTACTAGTTGTATAGATAAAAAAAAAAGTTTGCTGTAGGAGTATTTATAGATTTAAAGAAAGCTTTTGACACCATTGATCACAGAATTTTAGTGAGGAAATTGGAAAGGTATGGGATAAGAGAGGTCGGACTGAGTTGGGTGGAAAGTTATTTAAGTAACAGACAACAATTTGTACAAATAGGTGAGCACAAATCACCCTTCATGAACATCTCTTGTGGTGTGCCCCAGGGGTCAGTTTTGGGACCCAAACTCTTTATCTTATATATAAATGACATGTGCCAAGTATCAAAAATTCTGAAATTTATTTTGTTTGCGGAAGACACAAATATCCTTTGCACTGGTGAGAATTTGCAGCAGGTTGTAGAGGTGGTCACAACTGAAATGAAAAGGTTAACACATTGGTTTTTATCTCTAAATCTGAAAAAAACAAAAACAAAGATTAGATGATACCAGAATAGAAATAGTACAAGAAAATAAGTTTCTGGGGGTGACGCTAGACAATAAAATCTGCTGGAAACCTCACATTAGTCACATCCGGGCCAAGTTGGCAAAATGTATAGGGATACTGGGGAAAACAAGACACATTTTGGACTATAAATCATTGTTCTTACTGTACAATTCACTGTTTCTACCTTATCTTAACTACTGTGTAGAGGTCTGGGGAAACACCTACAAGACCAACCTACAGCCACTATGCACATTACAAAAAAAAAGCTATAAGGATAATAAATAATGTAGGATATAGAGACCGTACCAACTCGTTGTTTTTAAAGTCACATGCCATAAAGTTCATGGATTTAGTAAATATAAGACAACACAAGTAATGTACAGGGCAATTAATAATCTACTCCCAACTAATATACAAAAAATATTCAAAAAAAGAGACAATGATTATAATTTGAGAGGAGACTTAAACTTTACAAAACCTAAGGTACAAACAACTAAGAAAAGTATGTCCATATCTGTCTGTAGGGTGGATTTGTGGAACAGTCTGGAGCTGGAACTGGAACTATGTACAAACAGAAATCATTTCAAAAATAGGTATAAACATTATTTGCTGAAAGGATATATGTTAGAGGGGTAGCATTAATTTGTACGATTCACTGTGCTCACTCTGGGATACTATGGTATGGTAGGTGGGACAGTACTGTGCATATCTGTGTATATCTGTGTTGTTTGAGGCTGGGTATAGATGTATGGACCGTATGTATGTTGGGATGGATGGGTGTCAGTGTTGATATGTACAAAATATAGTTAATTGTCTACTGGGGGTCTTAATTGAGGTAATATGTACACACGTGGACAAAATTGTTGGTACCCCTCTGTTAATGAAAGAAAGAAAAATGACATGTTTCAGGACCCAGGAGACAGACACTGACGCGAGCAGATAGTGACAATAATCTTTATTAAATTGTGAGTGAGTGTAATGCGAGTGTAAGTGCGAGGATATCGTTCTGGTCACTGGAGCTGAGCGACCTGGACGGAGACCCGGCAACCCTGGAACAGATAAGCAGAGACAAATTACTAATGCTCCGCACTAGCAAATAGCTGCAGATAACAAGGCTTACTTGAGAGCAGCACTGGCTTCGCTCTGCTGAGTTCCAGCGGCCGGGCAGCGTGGAGGTGAAGGCGTCCGTGACCGTGCTGGGGTTACTCCCCGTGGCTGTGACAATGACAGTCCTGACGATGACACCGGCTGTGACAATGACAGCCCTGACGATGACGCCGGCTGTGACAATGACAGCCCTGACGATGACACCGGCTGTGACTCCACAGACCGGGACGACGATGATCCTGACGATGATGCTGGCTGTGACTCCACAGACCGGGATGACGATGACACAGATGATGATGCAGACAAAGACGAGGTTAGTGACTCCACACACAGTGGCAATGACGACACAGCTGATGCTGATGACAGTGATTCCACCGATAACGTTGGCCAATACTCCTGTAATTGATACAATAATAGTTCTGGCAATTGAGGAGCAAGACGTACCGGTAGGCGTGGTGGTAGCGAGCCGCTACGAAGACGTGATGGCGTTACCCCGTCAGCTGGGGACGCAGGTCTGCCGCCAAGGTGGTCCACCTGTGCACAGGGGTATAGGTTTGGGGTTGAGTAACAAACAGTGCGCTTACTTGCTTGTCGCTGGGAGGAGTTCCTGGATGAAGCAAGTGAAGCTCTTGACGAGACAAACGAGGTTCCAGACGAAACAGACGAAGTTCCTGACGAGACAGACAAAGCTCTTGACGAGACAGACAAAGTTTCTGACGAGACAGACAAAGCTCTTGACGAGACAGACAAAGTTCCAGACGTGACAAGAGATATTCTTGACGAGACCAGAGAGCGGAGTGCAGGTTCATTCTCCGTTGAGGAAGACAGACGACTCCGTGCCGGGCTGTCAGCGACACTGGCTTTTAACAGCCGTTGATTCACATCTGTTGGTCTGTGCGCAGCTGGGGCTAATGACACTAATGACGGCCCAGAGGCCGCCATGACAGTACTCCCCCCTCTAGCAGTGCCTCCAGGCATCTGCCCAATCCTACCTGGATTCGCCCGATGAAAATCGCGAATCAGCTGTTTATCCAAGATCAACGCTGGGCGAATCCAAGAGCGATCCTCCGGTCCAAAGCCCTCCCAGTCCACCAAATACTGAAGACCATGACCCCGCCTGCGGACATCAAGGACAGCAGTCACCCCCCAGGCCGGATGGCCATCGATCATCCTCGGGGGCGCGGGAACCGCTGGAACAGGACACAGGGGGTCCAAGACGTATGGTTTGACCTGGGAGACATGAAAAACGGGGCAGATACGCATCGAAGAGGGGAGAGACAAGCGCACAGACACAGGGTTAATAATACGATTAATAGTGTAAGGGCCAATGAAGCGCTTCGTGAGCTTCCGTCCCTCGGCCGGTACACAAATATTCCGGGTTGACAACCAGACCTTCTGACCCACCTTAAAGTCCGGGGTGGGTCTCCTATGCCGGTTGGCCACCTGGATATTACATTGGGTAGTCCTCCTGGTGGCGCACTGAGCGCAGGCCCGGATGTGATTAACAACGTCCTTCCATAACCCTGGCCACCAGAAGGTCCTTTGAAGGAGATCCACGGTCCGACCCACTCCAGGATGACAGGCCCACTTGGAAGCGTGACCCCACTCAATCACCTTGCCCCGGATAGCGCGTGGAACAAACAAGCGGCCCGGGCCCTCCCCCCCCCCCCCCCCACCGGGGTCCGGCTCTGTCTTCTGAGCCTGGCGAACCGTCTTGTAGATTCCCCAGGACAGGGCGCCCACGATGCAGGAAGGCGGCAGGATAGGGGTCTCCTGGTCCTCAGAGGATGGAGTGTCAAACTGCCGAGAGAGAGCATCCGGCTTACCGTTCTTACTTCCCGGCCGATACATGATGGAGAAGTTAAAACGGCCGAAGAAGAGGGACCAGCGAGCCTGGCGTGCATTCAGGCGCTTCGCCGTCCTGAGGTACTCCAGGTTACGATGATCCGTCCAAACCATGAACGGCCGAGCAGCCCCCTCCAGCCAATGTCTCCATTCCTCCAAGGCGAGTTTTACTGCCAGTAACTCCCTGTCTCCGATGCAGTAATTCCTCTCTGCAGAAGTGAGACGGTGAGAGAAATAAGCACAAGGGCGAATCTTACCGTCCTCGGGAGACCGTTGGGAGAGTACCGCTCCAACTCCTGAGTCAGAAGCGTCCACCTCCACCAAGCACTGCAGCTTCGGATCCACCTGAGTAAGGACTCGGGCCGAGGCGAACTCCCTCTTAAGTCTTTCGAATGCTTCAGCTGCCTCCTTACTCCAACAAAATGGGATCTTAGGGGAAGTAAGAGCAGACAGGGGACGGGCAATATTGCCAAAATTAGGCACGAACCTCCTATAAAAATTAGCAAACCCCAAGAACCCCTGAAGCTGCTTTCTGGAGGTCGGTGCAGGCCAATCCACAACTGCCTTGACCTTGGCCGGGTCAGGGATCACCTGGTTCCGAGCTATAACAAACCCAAGGAAGGAGGTTTGGTCAGTGTGGAACTCACATCTTTCAGCCTTCACAAACAGTTGATTCTCTAGGAGGCGCTGCAGTACCCTGCGCACATGCACTCGATGCTCCTCTAGTATGCGGGAGAAAATGAGAATATCGTCGAGAAAAACAACAACAAACGAGTTCAGGAAATCCCGTAGTACATCATTTATCAGACGTTGGAACACGGCTGGAGCATTAGTTACCCCAAACAGCATTACCAGGTACTCAAAATGTCCGCTGGGGGTCCGAAAAGCCGTCTTCCACTCATCTCCTTCCCTTATGTTAGGTTAATTGGCTGTTCTAAATTGTCCCTAGATATCTGTTTCCTGTAGGCCCTTAGAATAGAGGGTTAGTATTAATGAAAGCGCTTTGAGTGGTCTTTGTGACTAGAAAAGCGCTATATAAGTGCAGGTTAGTTAGTTAGTAGTTAGTTATGCGCACTAGATGGTAGGCATTCCTAAGGTCCAATTTAGTAAACCAGGACGCCCCCTGGAGGGAGTCAAAAGCAGTGTTCATCAAAGGCAGGGTATATTTGTCTTTCACAGTTATTTCATTCAATCCCCGGAAATCGATACAGGGGCGTAGAGAACCGTCTTTCCTTTCAACAAAAAAAAATCCAGCACCTACTGCCGAAGACGACGGGCGGATGATACCAGAAGCCAAGGACTCCTTAATATATGTGTCCATAGCCTCGCGCTCCGGGACTGACAGGCTGTACAGGCGGCTAGCAGGTAAAGGGGCCCCAGCCTTCAGGTTGATCGCGCAGTCATAAGGGCGATGAGGGGGTAAGGACAATGCCCGAGACTTGCTAAATACTAGCCCCAAATCGTGATAGACCTCTGGCATCTTGGACAAGTCCGGTGGTGATGAATCAGGCAGAGGCACCTTGACGGATGGGGCGCATGCCGCCGATTGAAGGCAGGCACTGAGGCAGAACGTACTCCATGCCGTTATTCTCCCAGCTTGCCAATCAATAGTGGGGTTATGTAGGCGCAGCCAGGGGTACCCCAGAATAACGGGCGAAGAAGAAACAGGCAGAACAAAAAACTGAATTTCCTCCCTGTGATTTCCTGATACAATAACTGACACAGGAACCGTCTGATGAGCAATCGTAGTCAACGACGCTTTAGACAAGGTGATCAGTTTGACAGGGGGATCTAGAGTCTGACAGCTAAGACCCATCCGGGTTGCCAGGTCTCTAGAAATAAAATTTTGCTCAGCTCCAGAATCTACTAACGCCAATGTGGAGTGTTCTGTATGTAAATGGATGAGCCTAAGAGGTAATCGACAACAAGTAAGGGGCTCTTTAGAGTTATTGCCCGTGAATCCCCCTACTCTGATCCACGGGCCCTCCCTTTTTAACTTATTGGGACATTCAAAAACCCCATGTGACTCTTTCCCACAGTAGAAACAAAGGCCCTGATCCCTGCGGCGTTGTTTCTCTGCTGCTGACACTTTAGACCGGCCACTGATTATAGCTTGCTGAACCGGAAGTTCCTCTGACGCAGATAGAGCGAGAGGAGGAGAGTTGGGGAGGCGAGGGTGGGGTTTAACCGAACAGGAAGTAGAACGCCGTTCAGCTGCCCGCTCCCTTAATCTGCTATCAAGACTAACCGCTAGGGCAATCAAATCCCGTAAATTATCCGGTTTGTCCCATGTCGCTAACTCATCCTTCAACTCATCATTAAGACTACGTAGAAAGATACCACATAATGATGGCTCCCCCCACCCAATCTCTGCAGCCAGGACCCGGAAGTCAATGGCGTAATCAGCAGCTGATCTCTTTCCCTGTTGTAAGCTCAGCAATCGTTCTGTCAACACCTCACCTCTATCCGTATGATCAAAAACAGACAAAAATTCATTCACAAACTCCTGGTAAGTGAGCAGGGAATAGCTTGGTTTCGCCCTAATGGAATACGCCCAGTCCAAAGCTCTTCCTGCTAACAAATTTATAATGTAGCCAATCCGGCTTGAATCAAGAGTAAAGTTCCCCGGAACACGAAGAAAAACTGACTCACACTGTAATATGAATCCACGAGCTTCCCCGAGTTTTCCGCTGAACCGGGCAGGGGTGGAAGACGAGGAGATGTTAGTTTGTCCAGATGCTAAGCCCACAGGGGCAGAACTGTCTGCGGTGGGGGGAAACGTCTGGTGTCCCTCCAGACGATCCAGCCGACCAATTATTACAGATAGCTGATTAAAGATTACTGTTGGTGTGCAAATAAATCTACCCGGGCGCTAAGAGTGTTGATTTGGCGCGACAGTGAACTGTCCGCTGGGTCTTCGTGACGGAGTCGTACTGACATGTTTCAGGACCCAGGAGACAGACACTGACACGAGCAGATAGTGACAATAATCTTTATTAAATTGTGAGTGAGTGTAATGCGAGTGTAAGTGCGAGGATATCGTTCTGGTCACTGGAGCTGAGCGACCTGGACGGAGACCCGGCAACCCTGGAACAGATAAGCAGAGACAAATTACTAATGCTCCACACTAGCAAATAGCTGCAGCTAACAAGGCTTACTTGAGAGCAGCACTGGCTTCGCTCTGCTGAGTTCCAGCGGCCGGGCAGCGTGGAGGTGAAGGCGTCCGTGACCGTGCTGGGGTTACTCCCCGTGGCTGTGACAGTGACAGTCCTGACGATGACACCGGCTGTGACAATGACAGCCCTGACGATGACGCCGGCTGTGACAATGACAGCCCTGACGATGACACCGGCTGTGACTCCACAGACCGGGACGACGATGATCCTGACGATGACGCCGGCTGTGACTCCACAGACCGGGATGACGATGACACAGATGATGATGCAGACAAAGACGAGGTTAGTGACTCCACACACAGTGGCAATGACGACACAGCTGATGCTGATGACAGTGATTCCACCGATAACGTTGGCCAATACTCCTGTAATTGATACAATAATAGTTCTGGCAATTGAGGAGCAAGACGTACCAGTAGGCGTGGTGGTAGCGAGCCGCTACGAAGACGTGATGGCGTTACCCCGTCAGCTGGGGACGCAGGTCCGCCGCCAAGGTGGTCCACCTGTGCACAGGGGTATAGGTTTGGGGTTGAGTAACAAACAGTGCGCTTACTTGCTTGTCGCTGGGAGGAGTTCCTGGATGAAGCAAGTGAAGCTCTTGACGAGACAAACGAGGTTCCAGACGAAACAGACAAAGTTCCTGACGAGGCAGACAAAGCTCTTGACGAGACAGACAAAGTTCCTGACGAGACAGACAAAGCTCTTGACGAGACAGACAAAGTTCCAGACGTGACAAGAGATATTCTTGACGAGACCAGAGAGCGGAGTGCAGGTTCATTCTCCGTTGAGGAAGACAGACGACTCCATGCCGGGCTGTCAGCGACACTGGCTTTTAACAGCCGTTGATTCACACCTGTTGGTCTGTGCGCAGCTGGGGCTAATGACACTAATGACGGCCCAGAGGCCGCCATGACAAAAAACCCACAATGGTCACAGAAATAACTTGAATCTGACAAAAGTGATAATAAACAAAAATTCTATGAAAATTAACCAGTGAAAATCAGACAATGCTTTTGAATTGTGGTTTAACAGAATTATTTTAAAAAACAAACTCGTGAAACAGGCCTGGACAAAAATGATGGTACCCCTAGAAAAGATTGAAAATAATGTGACCATAGGGACATGTTCAACCAAGATGTGTCCTCTAACATCACAGGTGTCTACAAACTTGTAATCAGTCAGTCGGCCTATTTAAAGGGTGCCAAGTCGTCACTGTGCTGTTTTGTGACATGGTGTTTACTACACTAAACATGGACCAGAGGAAGCAAAGGAGAGAGTTGTCTCACGAGATTAGAAAGAAAATTATAGACAAGCATGTTAAAGGTAAAGGCTATAAGACCATCTCCAAGCAGCTTGATGTTCCTGTGGCTACAGTTGGACATATTATTCAGAAATTCAAGATCCACGGGACTGTAGCCAACCTCCCTGGACATGGCTGCAGGAGGAAACTTGATGAAAAATGGAAGAGACGAATAATACGAATGGTAACAAAAGAGCCCAGAACAACCTCTAAACACATTCATGGTCAACTCCAAGGTCAAGGTACATCAGTGTCAGATCGCACCATCCGTCATTGTTTGAGCCAAAGTGGACTTCATGGGAGACGACCAAGGAGGACACCACTGTTGAAAACAAATCATAAAAAAGCCAGACTGGAATTTGCCAAACTGCATGTTGACAAGCCACAAAGCTTCTGGGAGAATGTCCTATGGACAGACGAGACAAAACTGGAACTTTTTGGCAAGGCACATCAGTGCTATGTTCACAGACACAACTAGAAAAGCACTCGGAGAGCGCAGACCTCCGCCAAGCACCACAGTTCCCCCCATACAGTGTTTGTGTGTACGTTTTCAGATTCCTTGAGCATGAAAACATATGACTAGCAATTGGATTCACAATGATTATTTGTTTATTTGACAGGGACAGTGCAATAAACATAGACAATTAATCAATGACAATCAATCTGATAGTGATAGGATTAGTGGTTCAGTAGTAAAAGCATTGCCTCCTTGGCGGAGGTAATAAACTGAAGTGTTGCTGTTGTGTCCATGTCCTCCACTGACGGATGCAGAATGGGTAGACAGGTTGCCGTGGGTTTTATATTATATTATTGGGGTTGCGCTCCGCGGCAAAAGAGAATTTAGAAGGTTCCCCGGCAGAGAGCTCGTTTTTGCGCAGTGCCTATGGCTGTCCGGGGAATTTCTGCCAAATAATCCAGTGGCGGACAGCTGCCCGTGTCAGGTTGTGCAGCTGCGCGGAAACAGAGGCACGCTGGCGGGCCCAGGCCAACAGTGTTTTCCGCGTGCTTTTGTGGCTAAAACGTTGAAGAACGCGGAGTTTGTGTTGGTCAGACACGACGACCAGCGGCCTCCATTGCGCCTGCGCACATGTTGAAAATGGCCGTATGTCACAGTGTTAAAAATATGCTTTAAAAAATTCCTGTATCCAGACGGTGATGCGGATCATCCCCAAAATTTAATCAGTTCTTCCTTGTACCATTTCCAACAATGCCTGAAAGTTTCATTGAAATCCATCCAAAAGTTTTTGAGTTATCTTGCTATCCAACAGACAGACAGACAAACCCCGACAAAAACATAACCTCCTCCTGGCCTTTTCGGCCTGGCGGAGGTAAAAATGAAGCATACCAAGAAAAGAACACTGTCCCTACTGTGAAACATGGAGGAGGTTCTGTTATGTTCTGGGGCTGCTTTGCTGCGTCTGGCACAGGGTGTCTTGAATCTGTGCAGGGTACAATGAAATCTCAAGACTATCAAGGTATTCTAGAGATAAATGTGCTGCCCAGTGTCAGACAGCTTGGTCTCAGTCGCAGGTCATGGGTGTTGCAACAGGATAATGACCCAAAACACACAGCTAAAAACACCCAAGAATGGCTAAGAGCAAAACATTGGACTATTCTAAAGTGGCCTTCTATGAGCCCTGATCTAAATCCTATTGAACATCTGTGGAAGGAGCTGAAACATGCTGTCTGGAGAAGGCACCCTTCAAACCTGAGACAACTGGAGCGGTTTGCTCATGTGGAGTGGGCCAAAATACCTGCTGAAAGGTGCAGAAGTCTCACTGACAGTTACAGAAATTGTTTGATTGCAGTGATTGCCTCAAAAGGTTGTGCAACAAAATATTAAGTTAAGGGTGCCATCATTTTTGTCCAGGCCTGTTTCATGAGTTTGTTTTTTAAAATAATTCTGTTGAACCACAATTCAAAAGCATTGTCTGATTTTCATTGGTTAATTTTCATAGAATTTTTATTTATTACCACTTTTGTCGGATTCAAGTTATTTCTGTGACCATTGTGGGTTTTTCTTTCATTAACAGAGGGGTACCAACAATTTTGTCCACGGCTGTATATATTACACATGGGTTGTATTTAGGGAAAAGAGGAATTGGAGTGAATAAGTGTTAACTTCTTCCTTCTCCCTTTCGAGCACTGTACACTGTCACTTTTATTGCATTTATTTGTTTTATTTTTTGTTTTTTTGTTTGAAATAACGTATCTATCTATCTATCTATCTATCTATCTATCTATCTAATTTCTACTACCCACCTCTGCTTAAACACAGTGACCATGTTTACATGCACACAAATAAACTGGTTTGGACTGGATTTCTGCAGTTATTTGATTATTCAAGTGGCCATGTAAGCAGAATAATCTGATAAAGGCCATGTAACCGGGGTCATTAACTCAAGTGGTTTACCCTCTAATAATCTGTTTATTCAGTGCATGTAAACACAACAAAACTGATTATTGCCATTATTGGTTTATTCCCAGTAATCAGTTTATTGTGACCATGTAACTGGGGTCATGACTAACAAAAAGCAGGTTTTTCATTTATGCTCACTTTTCCACTAAAAACCACTAATATCTCCAAACAAATTAGCTGTGAATCATCACAAAAATGCAGCATTTTGCATTGTTTACCACTCTCTAATGGCTGTTTTTGCTACAGAACATAGCAATTAAGCAAAATGATAGCTGTGTGCACTGATGACTGATTTCTGTTCCAAGCTGCATTCAGGTAAAGCATAATTAGAGCTCCCAAAGCAGCACACATTCACTGGTAAAGTGTCTCATGTAGAGTAATACTTTGCCAGATGCCAAAACAGCAAGGAGAGCTTAGGGATGATGTCTTTCAATTAGAATTTCACTCCAGAGTCCAGTCAATTATCCGTTGAGGTCTACTGGGCTTCGCCACCCATAAATTGGCCACAGTTTTTTTTTTTTTTTTTAACTAAAAAGCAAACCAAACATAGCCACTTTTTTTCTGCCCAGCACCTTAACTTTACTGATAAAAACAAGCTTTAATCCTACAGCTCAGAATATGTATGTTGGTTGCAAATGAATTTGGATTGGCTTAATTGCGGTATTTAGTGGAAACATGTGAATGTGCTCCCTAGACATCCACAAAGCATGTCATTTCCAACAATATTAGTATTTTCCAGTTATTCACCGATACAAATAGCCCAACCATGAAGACATAAATCATCTTTGTGCAACTCTGCTCACAATAAAGGCTATACAACAAAAGTGTCACTAAATAAGACAGATAAGACTAAAAACAATAATAATTTAAATTAGAAAGAATGTGAATATGGAGCTAAAATCCAAACCGGCTTGTCACAAAAATCAAATTAGCCTGCCTTAAGAAAAATATAGATGTTGACTTTTTATAGAAGTTTCTAAGCACTGTTTCACCTGTTTATCAGATTAATATTGATGTATTAATTCCATAGAAATAATATTAACTATACTACCTTACTATTCCATTAATCTCAAGTGAAAGAATAAATGTCTGACAAAAAAAATTCTCTTTTCAGCATCACTTTAGTTTCTGCCTTTTCATGGTGGTGTTCCTCAGGGCTGCACCTTGGGTTCCTCTTTTATTTTCTTTTTGCACAAAATTTTTGAGTGAACCTTAGTTGAAAAGTTTAATGTTAAAAGAACGAACTGTGCTTGTATATACTATATGCTCATCAAAACATTAAACTTCATTCCTGTTTCACATTTTATCGTCAGGAGCACTGATGGTTCTTATGCTGCAGTGCAAAAAACTTGCAGACTCATGCCAAGCTCCCAGTAATATAAAGACCTGATTTTGAAGCTTATAATGTAAAAATAAATGTAAATTCACGTTTCTATTTGGTACTCTTAAGTAGAAGGACTCCATATCATCTGTCAAACTTCAAACAAAAACCTGGCAGAAAAAATGTGATTGCACCATTTATTCTTGTTTCATGTATTAAGATTCACAGAGTAGGTGTCGTCGCCTGTCCTCAGTGCTGAGTCTGCATGTATTAATGCGAATTCCCTTGATTAATAAACAATTCTGAGTCATGCAGTGGCGAGATGGAACCAGTAGAAAATTAGAGCGGAAAGAGAGCGGTGCGCTCCACGCTCTGCACCCTCATTAAGGCTGTGAGATAAGCAGAAATTTAAATATACTCCTTTTGATTTGGGGGGAAACTGACATGCTTTTCATGTCTCTCCACGAATGAGAGAACTTGCTATCTTCGTGTCGCTTACAAAATCTGAAGAAAAAATCTGATGAATTAATTTGAGTTTATGTGTATTTTAATTGGCTGTTGGTATTCCAGAGTGTTTAAAGTATATTTTAAAAATGCAGATGTTATAATAATGTTGTTCAAAGCCTTTTTAATCACATTTAGAGGATTATTTCATTCTTTACAGCACTTCTATTTATCTATGCTAGAAATAACATATGCAATCAATTAGAAGAAGGTTGTAATGGAAATGTAAGGGAGTTTTAGACAAATGTTTGAACATTAACTGAGAAACTCTCCTTTTTATGTTCAGTTAAGGCTATATTATGGGAATTTTGATGTAGCTTATTAAGTGTTACGTAAGTAAGACTTGCCTAAGATTTGAACCTGAGACCCCTTGTATATTGATAGCTTAACCCACTACACCACAGGACTGCTTCACAGCCTGACGTACAAAATGTTCCATTGACAAGATACAAAGGTGGATAGACATTTCATAAATATGATTTTGTGGCACAAGAACAGAACTGCATGGAATTTGGTGTGATTCTGAAGAATATTGTTGTGACTGTCCGTGTGAAGTTTCATTAAGTTTGGATCACTACATCAGTAGTAGTAGTAGATTAGTTTATTTGACAGGGACAGTGCAATAAACATAGACAATTAATCAAAGACAATCAATCTGATGTGTTGCACATAGAGTGTATAGCTATTAGCTAATTTGCAACTCTTGTCCCTGGATGGGCTTTAGAAAAAAAAAAAAAAAATCAGAAGTTACATCAGAAAATACAGGCCAAAGAGAAGACGTACAACTTCTTTAACCTGGAAAATCAAAACAGATTGACATTTTTTGATCATTTTAAAAGCATTTTAATATTGATCTGTGTAGATGATTCATGCTTTATTTCAAGCAGTTTGTATGAATGACCTTTGAGGATTTAATTTTAGCTTCACATTTTTGAAAATATGCTGCAGAGAACATCATTTTTAAAGCATAAGACCAACTACAACAGAGGTCGACAACCTCTACTGGGCAGAGAGCCATTTTGAGAGATTTTTGACCAGCGAAATCTGTATGGAGTCACAAAAATAAAAATAAAAAAATAAACAGCAACATTACCAGTACAAACTGGCCTTGCACCATCAATATTAAGCGGTTTTTCTTCATAAAGTTATAACTTTTTCCAAAATTTGTGAGATTTGTGGCATAAATTTTCTGGTTTTCTAATAAATTTGTTATATTTTTCTTTGAAAATCTGTTGTTTTTCCAAGTAAACTTGCAACCTCTTTAAACATAAATTTGTAACATTTATCTCGTAAAAATTGCTGTTTCCAGTAAATGTACACTACCGTTCAAAAGTTTGGGGTCACCTCAGACAATTTTGTGTTTTCCATAAAAAGTCACACTTTTATTTACCACCATGAGTTGTAAAATGAATAGAAAATATAGTCAAGACATTGACAAGGTTAGAAATAATGATTTGTATTTGAAATAATAATTTTTTCCTTCAAACTTTGCTTTCGTCAAAGAATCCTCCATTTGCAGCAATTACAGCATTGCAGACCTAACATGATTGCACAAGGGTTTTCTAATCATCCATTAGCCTTCTGACGCAATGAGCAAACACATTGTACCATTAGAACACTGGAGTGATAGTTGCTGGAAATGGGCCTCTATACACCTATGTAGATATTGCACCAAAAACCAGACATTTGCAGCTAGAATAGTCATTTACCACATTAGCAATGTATAGAGCAGGTGTGGGCAATCATGTGCCATGGAGGGCCATTCTATTGCAGGTTTTCTGTTCCACCCAGTCCCTTCAGCAGGTGTTTTCAGTGATTAGCAATCCTTGAAGCTGATCAGAGCAAACACCTGCTGAAGAGACTGGGTGGAACAGAAAACCTGCAGTGGAATGGCCCTCACTGCCCACCCCTGGTATAGAGTGTATTTCTGATTAGTTTAAAGTTATCTTCATTGAAGAAAAGTGTTTTTCTTTCAAAAATAAGGAAATTTCTAAGGGACCCCAAACTTTTGAACGGTAGTGTATGTTCTGTTTTGTGAGTTTTCTGTTTTTCCCATTAGACTGCAACTTTTACCCCTAAATTTATCATATTTTTGGCATAAATTTTCCATTTTTCTAATAAATTTGTTCCATTCTCCCTTGTAAATTTGTTGCCTTTTTCAGGTAAATTTGCAGCACTTTTCACATAAATTGTGACACTACTCTCAAAAAATTGCAACTTTTCCAGTAAATTTGTGTGTTTTTCCCAGACATTTTGTGACTATTTCTTGCAAATTTGTGAGAATGTTGGGCATAAATTTCCAGCTTACTTTTCTATTAAATTGACTTTTTTCCCCTCACAAGTTTGTCCTGTCTATATTGAAAGTTTTGAATTTTTGTTAAGGCCTTAAGAGGCCATTCTTTCCATAGTAAAAAGTTGCAGGCCCCCTGGTGTGTGGGTCAAGTTGTGGCTCCTGATGTCACCGTGGATGCCTCAGACCTCACAGGGTTAATCTGAGCATTCACAGCCGTATATATAATAGATTCCCTTTTAAGATTGGACCAAATTAAAAATGATTGAGGTCGGGGTTATTACTTTTCCGTCCTTTCTCTCCTCATTTCCCTCACTTCCAGTGGCACTCTGGGTGAAGCCCATGCTCCAAATAAAAATGTCAGTTGATGAAATCCAATGAAATACATCTTGGTTACGGTAATGAGCTCTGGTCTATCACCTGTGGTGGGCATCGCATCCCTGATGGTAATGGCTTTAAATGTGGACATGGGTGATGGTGATGAAATATTGAGAGAGGGGGAAATCGCCCCCTTCTCCACACAAATGTGTCATGACTGGGGTTTTTTTTGTCTTCCTCCACAGGACACAGAGATCATCAACACAGCCATTCTGACTGGACGCACCGTGGCCATTCCTGTCAAAATGGTGTCCATCGAGATGAATGGGGCGGTCACTGACGTCTCAGCCTTTGTGCAGTGCAAGTCGTCCAACGAAGACATTGTTAAGGTACGGTTAACTTCATCGCCAACGTAAGTCACAGTGTAACAGGGCAGCAGGAGATTTGAGGGGGGGGGGGGTAACGGGGGATGCCACCATGTATTTAGATGGAAAAAAAAAACAGGGAAAATGAATAATTTTCAATATACTACATGCAATGTAAATTTTTTGTGTTGAATTATTACAGCCTGATGCGTCAATGGTTAGCAGGCAAGGGGGGTTGTGATACACAGTCAATCTAGTCATTCCTCTCCACAACCATAGTGGTGTTAACGTTTAAATTTTTAGGCATTATGTGGCAATAACTGGGAGAAGCACCAGCAGGGACTCCGGCTGTTGTTGGGCAGCTGTTTGGGTTCACATCCCAGTAAGGACAGTGGTAACGACTGGTCCTATGTGCCGTGCCACTCTGCTCTAGTGCATGTGTCCTACCGAAGCTCACATTGCGTGGCCACATGTGCTGAATAATTCAGACCCTCCACAATCAGCATCATATTATATAAAATTTGAAGCAATAGGTCTTCGTTATTGTCTTTTCTAGCTCAGATTTGGTGCTTCTCATTTCCTTCTATTGTTTACATCGTGATGTAAACAATCACTCTCAAGTCAATCCTAAACCCCACCCAGCAGTTTTCGGGGCACTCTGAAGCACGGACCACTGACCGGGGCTTTATTTCAGCTGCTACAAGTTCATGAAAACTTCCGCTTTTGGAGAAGTTCCTGTAGTGGAGACACACACCATGGGGAAGTTCTTGTAAAATTGGTTCCTGGTTCCTCTAGTGGAGACAGGGCTACAGTTTCTCTTTTATTTTCTCCTGTCAGTCTGCCCCTGTTCTTGTCATAGATAATTTAACCGCAAATCAAATAATCTAATAAAAGTGGTTGTTGGCTACAGTTGTGCTGTGATTGGCTGTTGGGACTCAGGTCATAGTCGCCATAGTTGTAGTTCTTTCATTATTCCTAACAAGAACAGAGTTGATGAAGGCAGTGCAGGCCCACTGCAGTGACATTCACCCAGTCAAAGGTTGATATCCCATCAAAATAATTTCTGAACTTTCCAGTTTCACCTCACTAAAAGAACTCCATCATACATCCTTGGAGCTATAAAACCTTCTCTGGCATCATAAAAATAAAGCACGTATATCCTGGTATGCAGAACAATGATCAATGCTTCGGGTTCATGTGTGGAATCAAGAAGCCGCAAGTGCAATATCAAGTCTCGTTTGTTGATTAAATAAATTAAATTGGGATCGCAACAACTTGCAGAGCACATTAGAGGCTGTGATTACGCCGTTATTATTTTCTCCAGTCAATTACAATCATAATAGATTGCACCGTAGGCAGATTGCATAATTGTATATGCAGCAGAGGAGCGTTGCAGCGTCGTCGTGCACCATTGATCAAAGAGATGATGCAAGGGGAGACGTGACCTTAGAGAATGCAAATAATGTTTCTTAGATTCAAATGTACAACAGACAGTGTCATCTCTGCAGCTGGTGACGTGTCTGACTCATGCAAATTGTGCTAATAATACTTACGATCCTTTTATTCCAACATCTGGACAAAGACTTTATAAAGTGGAAAATAAAAAAGAATTTGGAAGACATGGAAATGCTATTAAATCATACTTCAGATGCAAAGAAATGTAATATTTATAGTAGGTTAAATGGGATGTATGCCCTTTTTCCACATGTTGACACAGTTCCCAGAGGTTACTCAAAATCATTTGGTCATACTTTTGATTTGGCTGATTCATAATCTGGTCAAAATGTTCTTGTTTATACTTTAATAACATATTGTCACCAGCAATAACTGCATCTTTGGTCATTTTAGTAAATTTAAAATCTCTTGTCATTGAGATCAGTAATGATATTGTTACCTCCGTCAAGGAGGTTATGTTTTTACTGGGGTTTGTCTGTTTGTTTGTTTGTTTGTTTGTCTGTCTGTTACCAACATAACTCAAAAAGATATGAACGGATTTTGATGAAATTTTCAGGAAAGGTGTGTAATGGCACGGGGAACAGATGATTAGATTCTGGTGATGATCTGAGAGTGCATACCTCCACCAAGGGCTTTGTTTGTATTTGTGCAGCAGGATTACACAAAAACTACTGGATGGATTTGGATGAAATTTTCACCAGAGGTGGTTCTTGGGCTAGAGAGGAACCCATTATATTTTGGTGATGATCTGAGAATGCATACCTCAGCCAAGGCTCTTATCTTCTCACAGTGTGTTAGCAACAACACTCCAAAACTGATGGACAGACTTTGATGCAGTTTTCACCACAAGTGGCTATAGGCCTACACACAAACCCATTACATTTTGGAGGTGATCCATGAGAAACGGAAGGAGCCTTGGCGGAGGTATGCGCTCTATGTGTGCTTTTCTAGTTCTTCTATTTGGTCTCAGTTGCCAATTAATGATAAAAAGGCAAGTTTATGAGAAATAAAGCAAAGTAATAAATATCAAGAAAAATATCTTAAGTGTATGAGGAAAAAAACATAAATTTATGAGAATAAAGTCCCAAATGTACAGGAAAAATAGCAATTTGTGTCAGTAAAACACAAATTTATGTGTAAAAATGTTGACATGTAATGAGGGAAAAAAATGCAAACTGATGGGTGAAATTTAACAAATTCACCTAAAAAAAAATCAGTGTTCTTTAAAAACATCACACATTTATCAGAATAAAGTTAGTTTTATGGAAAAAAATAGAAATTTTTGAGTAAAAGTTTTGCAAATTTACCAAAAAAGTGAGTTTTTATTTTAAAAAAAATCACAAATGTGTGTGATTAAAACACAAATGAGAAAAAAGTTGCACTGTTATCAGGATAAACACTGCAAATTTGCACATTTACAAAACAAAAGTCACATTTATGTGAAGAAGTAAAAAATTTTAAAGAAAAAAGTCTGAACTGTTTAAGAAAAAACACAAATTTCTAAAGCTATGGTCACAAATATTACGAATGGCTGCGAACACTGTATGGACAATTTTGGGATCATTTCGTACAGCCTTCTTAAGGTGACCATAGGAGAATCCAGCGTTCATAGACCATTCGTAAGTTCATGGCCAGGTTGGTGGTCTTGTCCAAGATTTCTACAAACGCCCCACGAAACCAACTTTATCATAGAGTGGCCGTACAAATGCCATAGGAACAACGTAAGGACTATGCAACATGTTAGCTATAAGTGTGCCTTAAGAACCCCTTAAGTTGCTCTTGAGGGCCCCTTACAGCAGTCGTAGAAAACGGCGTACGAATCCCCGTTCATACCGGGATTCGTACAGCATGTGTATGGTGGAAGTGAGGCGCTGATAAGGTGGAAGTACATCATTTGTGCAACATTTGTGCTGACAAAATGTGCCGAAAGCCATAAGATCTTCCTACCAGCGACCTGAGAGTGCCATGAGTTGCACAAAAATTTTTATAAGATGGCAGTTAGTATGCCGTAGGAAGATCTCAAAGCACCCCTATGAAGAACTGTAGGCCCATCGTACGACAGAAAAGCACCTCATTTCTAAAAATGCCTCAAGTTGCTCTTGCGATTTGAACGGCAGCTGTAAGAAACTATGCCCCCCTCCACAAATGTCTGCGAACTCCAGAATTCTTAGGAAATGGGAGATCCTTTACAAACCCATCATTCATAAAAATCTTTGTGACTGTAGCTTAAAGGGCTGATGACACTATTTTGACATTTTTTAGCATGTTGTGTAAACCCAAAAGTCATTGTCGATGATCAATATAGCATTTACAACCGCGCCTGCATAAACTAGTTATCATCAAAAAACAGCAGCCGCTGACTGGTCTGTGGTGCCACCCACCGAATTAAGGGAGGCACCCCCATGACGTAAGCGGGAGAACGGACTCCGGTGTTGTTGACTGGAATGACAGCACCTTTGTAGCTCACATTTTCTCTGGTTTCTTGTTTTAATTTTATGGTTGTGCCTTCGCATTGTGTCGCAGGCTTAGATAAACATCAAACTGTGAAAGACCACATCACATGCTTCAGTTCCAACTGTTATGAAGTCTCCTCGTGCGCTTTTTTTGCAGGAGGAGCGCACAAGGAGGGGAAGGATTAATGGATTTACGCACAGCTTTGACCTACTTTCTGTGATCCCATGCTGACATCTTGCCGGTCCGGCCACGTCCCCTCTATCATTATCACCAGCTGATTCAAACTCCTGCTGATCATGTTTCCCGGTCCTCGCCCAGGTGCTTCTAATCACACCATCACCAGCGGTGCGTGTCATTCGCGGCCGTTTGCCAGTCATGCACTAATGGTCCATAGTATTGTCATCTGTGCTGTTTGTCTGCCAGTATTTTCAGCACTCTCACGACACGCTAGTCACTCCATATTCGCCGTGGCTCCCATGCATCCTTGAAGCATTGTCCTCTGGGGTGCACCTGTGGCAAACATGTCTCCTGTCATTCGTTCGCTGGGTGATGTCTGCCCCCGAACGCCATCAGTAAGTGTGTCTGTTTCTTGTACGTCTTCACCTTTCAGGGAACTGTTTGTCTTTCTGTATTAAATGTGCTGTGGTGAACCCTGCCCGCAAATCTTTGTTATTTCATCCTCCCTCTCCCTGCCCTGAGTAAGAGCGCACAGAAGGTCATGATGAATGGATTTAGGCGCAGAATTCACCACAGCACATGTATTGAACATAAGAATGATGACAACAGTTCCCAAAAAGGTGAAGGCCCACAAAAATAAACAGAAACACTTACAGTTGGTGTTCGGGGCCGACGTCGCCCAGCGAACATGGAGAGGAGACATGTTAACCACGGTTGCGCCCCAGGGCCGACATTGCTTTAAGGGGCGCAACAGAACCACGGCTGTGTGGAGTGGCTAACACGTCGTGATAGCGCTGGCAACATTGACTGGCTGACAACACGGCAGATAATGCACACAAAACATGAACAGCTGACTGTCAAAGAGAGAGGGCGCGTGTGTTCAGACTGGCGAATCTTGGACAGTGCCCACCTGAAAGTGGCTCAAAACGCACATAAAACACATGTATAAAACAAAAACAACAAGAACTCAAAATATAATCCATAATAAACCCGATGCCTGAGCCACAGAGAATACACTGCTATGATTTTATTGAAAAATCGGATTTAAATAAATTATATTTATGAATAAATAATTTGTTGCAATATCTGTAACAAAAGAATAACACTGGTGTTCCCCTGCCGTGTGTTTGTCGCTGCTGCTGCGGCGGGCATGTGTGCCTCTCCACCATCACTCTCTGAGTGTGACTGGCTTGGCACGATGCCCGCTTGGCACGGCTCAAACCTATAAGGTCTGATGCCCCCAGATTCTTCATTATCATCCCATTCTTCGGAATTATAATCGTCTGAAGATTGGACAACACAAACCAATTCCAGACTACATTTGCTGGTACCATCGTGGATGTTTTCAACCGCTTCCATCCTGTGTGTTCAATGCGCAGCCAAACGCTGTGTTCTCCCGATGACGTGACTACATGGCAGCGGGGTTTTCCAGCCACTGACGCAATTGGTGAGGTGGCACTGATGAAAAAAAAAAAGGGTGCATGCGCACACAGCGACCGGCAGCTGGTGAAAAAGTGCGTCGTCTGTGTGTCTGTTTTTATGTACTTTTATGTGTTTTTACGAAATCCTCTGTGTCGTTTCTGCCCTGGAATGTTTGTGGACTGTATGGCGAAGAGCTCCCTGGTTCCAACAACATGGACTTCCTCCCCTCTCTTGCACTGCTGCTACTTTTCCTCCGGCTCTTTGTCTATGAGGTAAACGCGACCGGCATCATGGCGGGCAGGATACATTATTCCAGGGACATGTTGCTGCATTTAAACACGGTTGATGCAGCGGCTGTGACTGAGCCTAAGCCGCAACTGCCGGACTTTATTTTGAGAGACAGACACAGCGGTGAAAAGAGAGACGGGAGAGACGGCAGAAGGAAACGCGGAAAGCGTGGAGGTGTAAAATTGCCCCTGAGAAGACGTCAGTTTGGTAACATTCCTCTTCCTTCTGTGATTTTTGGGAACGTACAGTCTCTGAGAAACAAGGTGGATGAAATTCAAGGAAATGTACGCTACCAGAAGGACTTTAAGAACTGCTGTGTCATGGCTTTCACCGAATCTTGGCTTAATGCGCATGACTGAGACGCAGACCTGTGGATTGACGGCTTTGGAGCCCCACTGCTCTCAGATCGGCAGGAAGAGGTAACGGGGAAACGTCAGGGGGGCGGCGTATGTTTATATATTAATAAACAGTACTGCACATCTGTCACGGTCAGAGAGCGCATCAGTACATCCGATGTGGAGCTGCTGTCTGTGTCACTACGCCCCTTTTATTTGCCTCGCGAGTTCCCTCAGCTTTCCATCACAACTGTTTACATTCGCTGACTCCGCCTCCAGCTCAATCTTTGATGTGATCCAGCGGCTGCAAACAATTTCTCCAGAGGCGCCAAACTTCATTCTTGGGGATTTTAACCATGTTTCTTTAAAGAAGACACCTAAAAACTTTTATCAGTATGTCTCCTGCCCAACCAGGCGAAAAAAGACATTGGACCTGTGCTATGGATCCATAGAGAGGGCCTATAAATCACTCCCCCTTCCTTCTTTAGGATCCTCAGATCACAACTGTGTACATTTGCTGCCCACATATAAAACTGCTCTCAGAAGAGGCAAGCTGGAGACGAGAGACATTGATGTGTGGACAGAAGATTCAGTGCACAGCCTCCAGGAATGCTTTGACTGTACAGACTGGGAGATGTTCACATTGGCCTGCGGGGATGATTTGGACTCTTTGGTGGACGTCACATGCTCATACATGGCTTTCTGTAAAAATAAGATCGTTCCACGTAAACGTGTCAAAACATAAAAACGCATCCGAGACATTCCTAAACACATTACACCTTCCCCAACTTACGGAATCACAAAATAAAACACTACTGTCAGAAATACAACCTAAAGAATTGGAAAAAGCAATTATGAAACTTAAAGCTAACAAATCCCCAGGAGCAGATGGCTATACAGCAGAATGGTACAAAACCTTTAAACAGCAACTATCTCCTCTCCTCCTGAAAACATTTAACTATGTCCTCCACACAGGGGAAATCCCCCCCTCCTGGAGAGAAGGGGTCATTGCAGTTATACCTAAACCTGAAAAGGATAAACTAGAATGCTCCAACTACAGACCAATCAGTGTATTAAATCAGGACTATAAGCTTTTTACCATTATCTTTGCCAAAAGGTTAGAAAACATACTGACAGACTTAATTCACCTAGACCAAACAGGTTTTATAAGACAAAGACAGACACAAGACAACATTCAACGCACTTTACACATAAATCATATAAAAAAATATAACTTAAATGCAGTCATATTGGGATTAGATGCTGAAAAAGCATTAGATTCGGTTGACTGGTCTTTCCTATATAGAATCTTATCCAGTTTCAATTTTCATAACAACTTCATTAGAACTATACAGGCATTATATAAAAAACCAACAGCTAAAATAAGGATTAACGGTAATTTATCATCATCTTTTGAGCTGGAAAGAGGATGTCGTCAAGGCTGCCCCCTGTCTCCACTGCTCTTTGCAATCTTCATAGAACCTCTGAGCCAATGGATAAGACAAAATCAAAAAATTCAAGGTATTACACTTGGTCAGAAGGAACATAAAATAGCACTCTTTGCTGATGACATTTTAATATACCTAGGGCAACCAGACACTTCTTTACCAGAACTAATCTCAGTTTTTTCAGACTATGGAGATTTATCGGGGTACAAATTAAACATGCATAAAACCCAAGTTTTAACATTCAACTATGACCCAAATCATTATTCACTAAGTGAACTCAAAACTAACTGGGAGCTGGAATCTATGAAATATCTGGGGATCAATATCCCGAAACAACTCAACAAAATTATAACACTAAACTATGATCCACTGGTGACAAAAATAAAATCTGACCTAGCAAGATGGAATATGATACCATTCTTAGGTACTGCACAAAGAATTGAAGCAGTCAAAATGAATATACTCCCACGTCTTCTATACCTTTTCCAAACAATACCGGTAGAACCCCCCAAAAAAACATGGCAGGAGCTAGACAGAAGGATCTCAAGATTCATATGGCAGGGCAAGAGACCTAGAATCAGATATACTGTAGAACCCTACAGCTAAACAAAGACAAAGGTGGGCTCGCGCTGCCAAATATCAGGGACTATTTTATAGCTGCACAAATTAAAACTTTAGTAGAGATATGTAACCCAGTCTACACTGCACAATGGAAGGAGATGGAATGCCAAATAACAAGTGACATCCCCCTACAGGCGATAATAGGGAACAATGCCTTACCTAAACTCTTGAATAACACTAACCCGTGGATAGAGACCCCGCTAAAAATTTGGTTTAAGATAGTCAGAGAGAATCAAGCTAAAGAGCCCTATCGACTTCTGCAATGGATTGCCTATGATCAAGACTTTACCCCCAATAAAACAGACACTAGATTTAAAGAGTGGAAAGAGAAAGGGCTGATAAAATATTACGATTTCTTTAAGGGGCAAACTTTAAGAAGTTTTGAAGACTTGAAAAAACAAGGTCTAATAAATCAAGACCTTTACAGGTTCTTTCAGCTTAGACACCACATAAACAATATACTTAAAAAGGAGGATCTGGAAAGGGCCCAGTCAGGTGTTCTGAAGGTCTTCTTAATGGCATATAAAGGGATCCCAGGGATCAGATACATTTCTAAAATATACCAAGGTCTTCAAGACTTAAAAGGAGACAACACATCATATATAAAAGAGAGATGGGAAAAAGAGGGGAATTTCACTTTACAATTGGAAATATGGGAAAAGCTAAATAGACAGCAATGGAAAAGTACCTCATCCCTGCAGTGGAGAGAATTTGGATGGAAAAATTTGGTAAGATTTTTCAGAACACCTGCACAAAACAAATTTACCCATAAGGGGTTGAACTGTTGGCGCTTGTGTGGTGAAAAGACTGCAAATCATTTTCATGTGTTTTGGTCATGCCCAGTTATCCACCAATATTGGACCAATGTACAGAAAATATTGGGGAAAATTTTCAAAATAACAGTTCCCTTTTCTTTTATAACTTTGTATCTGGGTTTACTACCGGACTCACTGGAAAGACGAGGAGATAAATACTTATTCAATGTTTTAATATTGGCAAGTAAAAAAGCCCTAACTAAAAAATGGATGCTGAAGGACTGTCCTACACCTGAAGATTGGATTAACGTGATTCAAGACATTTACTCGATGGAAAAGTTGACATTCGCACTGAGACAGGACATGGATGGGTTCATGAACTTTTGGCAACCCTGGATCGCATATGTGTCTTCCATTAGATCTAATCTTTGACAAATACCATTTCAATGATGGTCCCACTCTTTGTTCCAATGCTACTCAGATGCTCTTTTACTTTTAATTACTTAATTTTCTGTTTGTTTGTTTTTTGCTGTTCTGTTTGTTTGTTTATTCGTTTTTTTGTTTGTTTTTTTAATTTAATTCTCTTTAATTTCACTTTTTCTTTCACTTTAAAAAAAAGGGGGTGTTGTAATAACTATTCTTCCAATGTTGTCAAATAGCAAAATATAAGGGAACGTACAATGAAAATGTTAACAATGCAATGCTGTAATGACCTGTATACCCTTTACAAAAACTTAAATAAAAAAAAAAAATATATATCCCAACAACAAACCATGGGTTACAAAATCAGTTAAATCCTGCTTACAGAGGAAAGCACTTGCCTTTAAACAGGGGTCTGTTTCTGAGCTACAGGTTGCCACAAAAGAGCTGAAGTCGGAAATTTTAAGAGCAAAACAGAATTATAAATCAGAATTGGAAAGCAAGATGGCAACAAAGAAACTTGGTTCAGCCTGGGCCAGTATGAAAACTATTGCAGGCTTTCAGAGCACAGAGCGCAGTAATCGTGTGTTTTTAGATGGTTTTAATTCAGACACAGAGCTGGCTAATGCTCTTAATTGTTTTTATGGTCGTTTTGACCCCTTTGATTTTAACACAGAAACCCAAGATTTGAAACAGAAACTCAAAAACAATCAGCACTTTAATATTGAGGTGCAGGATGTTAAAAGGGAGTTCTGTGTTGTAAAAGTGAACAAAAGTCAGGGCCCTGATAATATATGTGGGCGCTTGGTAAAGTCCTGTGCACATGAACTGAGTCCTATATTTCATTACATTTTCAATAAGTCCTTACAGACACAACATGTGCCTAAGATCTGGAAAGAAGCTGTGGTTGTTCCCGTTCCAAAATCCAGCTGTCCTAAAACAGTAAACGACTTTAGACGAGTTGCTTTGACTTCAATTTTAATGAAAATTTTTGAAAAACTGGTCAGATGTGAGGTCCTAAAGCAGACTGAGCATGCATTGGATCCTCTGCAGTTTGCCTATAGGCCTCACAGAGGAGTGGAGGACGCCACTGTCACTCTGTTTAACATGCTTTTTAAACATCTGGATTTTAATGGGACACACGCCAGACTTTTATTTGTCGACTTTTCCTCCGCCTTTAATACAATCCAACCTCATATCTTAGTTGAAAGGCTCCTGCAACAATTTGATTTGAGCAATAATCTGGTGGGTTGGATTCTGGATTTCTTAACCAACAGGGCGCAGAGAGTAAGGGTCAATGGTACATTCTCTGACCTAAAGTGCTCTTCTACTGGCTCTCCTCAGGGGTGTGTGTTGTCACCACTACTCTTCATCCTGTACACAAACATGTGTCGGAGCAGACATGACAACATACACATTATAAAGTATGCTGATGACTCAGTTATCGTCAGTCTCCTCCAGGATGGTGAGAGTGATCACGGCCCAGTAGTTGATGATTTTGTTCACTGGTGTGAAGATTCCTACCTGCAGCTGAATACGACAAAAACTAAAGACATGATTATTGACTTTAGGAGGAAAAATCCCAGGCACAAAGTCACTGTACTAAAAGGCCAGACCACCGAATGTGTACAATCCTACAAATATCTTGGGACGATTATTGATAGTATTTTAAACTTTGAAGAGAACTGTGAAAGGGTGTGCAAAAAGGGTCAGCAACATTTGCATTGCTTGAGAAAACTTGCACGCTTCCAAATTGACCGAACCATAATGACAATGTTTTATCGGGCTTTTATTGAATCTGTTTTATCCTTTTCTTTAGTGTCATGGTTTGGTCAGATAAAACTGAAACAGAGGAAATCCTTGGATCAGGTAGTTAGATGGTCCAGTCGTTTGCTTGGTGAGCCACAGCTGAGCCTGACATCCCTGTACACCAGACAAGTACAGAGGATTGCTACCTCCATTTTAAATGATGACTCCCACCCTTTGCACTGCAACTTTCAGCTTCTTCCCTCAAGACGGAGGTTTGCTGTCCCAAAAAGTAGAGCCCAGCGCTACAAAAACAGCTTTGTTCCTGCTGCTGTCAAAGAGTTGAACAAGTTGTAACAATATATTGCACATAATTTAGGTACCTATTTATTAACTCCATTTTATATTTACTTATTTTTGTAGGATGTTACTTGGGTTCTAAATATTTTATTGGGTTTTAGACCTTTGAGTTTTTAACCTCTTTGACTAGTTTTTAATATGACCCTTCTCTCTTACCTCTGGTTTTTCTCCCATCTCTTTGTCTTTTTATACCCTGATTGATGGAGCCCTGAGTATTTTTATCATGTTTATAGTCAGCTTCATGTGTGCCTGTGTTTGTGTCTATGTTGAATGTAATTTGTGGCTTGTAAATATGGATGTCACCAGACTGCAAAACAAATCTGCCTACGGGTACAAATAAAGTAACCTGAACCTGAACCTGAATGTCGGATATCCGCGTGAAAAGAGCCTGTTTGACTTAGAACTGCAAAGACCCACCTATTTTGTCATATTGTATTATGTGTTGAGAAATTAGAGGAAGTCAAAAACGTGTCATCAGACCTTTAAAGTCTCAAATGTATAACAAAAGTCAGACATTTTTAAAAAAATATTACACATTTAAAAAACACAAATTTATGTGTCAGAAACTTGCAAATTACAAGGAAAAAGTTAAGAAAAAAGATCTTAATGTTTGAGGAAAAATTGAAAATTGATGGGAAAAGAGTCACAATTTTAGGGTACAAAAATAATTTCAGTTAAAAAAGAAGGAAATTGTTGAGTAAAATTTAGCAAATTAATCTGAAAAAAATCAGTGTTCTTTAAAAACGTCACACATTTATCAGAATAAAGTAAATTTCATGAAAAAAATAGAATTTTTTGAGTAAAAGTTTTGCAAATCTACCCAAAAAGGGACTTTTTTTATTTTAAAAAATTGCAAATTTATTTTACTAAAACACAAATGAAAAAAAGCTGCAATATTATTAGGAAAAACACTGTAGATTTGAGTAAATTTTTGCACATTGGTCTGAAAAATGTTACATTCATGTGAAAAAGTAAAAAATTTAAAAGAAAAATTTCTGAACTGTATTAGAAAGAAATACAAATTTACACAGCATTCCAAATTATTATGCAAATGATATTTGTCTCTGATTTTCCTAAATAGTCGATGCAAATGACAGTCAGGATAATTTTCAAGTCATCAACCATTAGAGCATAATTCAAATTTTATTGAACAAACCTCCCAATGATAACTATTTTTTTTTTCAAAAATAGAAAAAATCAAAAATGCACTGTTCCAAATGATTATGCACAAGAGTTTCAAAATATTTTATTGTCTGTAAAGAACTGAAAATGATCATTTGTTGAATTTGCAGCATTAGGAGGCAATATTAACTGAAATCAAAAGCCATTTCAATCAAAAACATTTTCACAGGCCAAGTTACATGTTAACATAGGACCTCTTCTTTGATATAACTTTCACAATTCTTGCATTCATTAAACTTATGAGTTTTTGAAGAGTTTCTGCTTGAATTTCTTTGCAGTATGACAGAATAGCCTCCCACAGCTGCTGTTTTGATGTGAACTGCCTCCCATCCTCATAGATCTTTTGCTTGAAGATGCTTCAAAGGTTCTCAATAGGGTTGAGGTCAGGGGAGGATGGCGGCCACACCATGAGTTTCTCTCCTTTTATGCCCATAGCAGCCAATGACACAAAGGTATTCTTTGCAGCATGAAATGGTGCATTGTCATGCATGAAGATAATTTTGCTTCTGAAGGCACGGTTCTTCTTTTTGTACCATGGAAGAAAGGGGTCAGTCAGAAACTCTATATATACTGCTCAAAAAAATAAAGGGAACACTTTGAAAACACATCAGATTTTAATGGGAAAAAATAAGCTGGATATCGAAATTGTGGCAGGCTAGTCCAGCTTACTCAGATTAAAAAGTGTTCCTTTAATCTGAGTAAGCTGGACTAGCCTGCCACAATTTCGATATCCAGCTTATTTTTTCCCATTAAAATCTGATGTGTTTTCAAAGTGTTCCCTTTATTTTTTTGAGCAGTATACTTTGCTGAGGTCATTTTCACACCTTCAGAGACCCTAAAGGGGCCTACCAGCTCTCTCCCCATGATTCCGGCCCAAAACATGACTCCGCCATCTCCTTGCTGACATCGCAGCCTTGTTGGGACATGGTGGCCATCCACCAACCATCCTCTGCTCCATCCGTCTGGACCATCCAGGGTTGCATGGCACTCATCAGTAAACAAGACTGTTTGAAAATTAGTCTTCATGTATTTCTGGGCCCACTGCAACCGTTTCTGCTTGTGAGTATTGGTTAGGGGTGGCCGAATAGTAGGTTTATGCACAACTGCAAGCTTCTGGAGGATCCTACACCTTGAGGTTCGTGGGACTTTAGAGGCACCAGCAGCTTCAAATGCCTGTTTGCTGCTTTGTAATGGCATTTTAGCAGCTGCTCTCTTAAGCTGATGAATTTGTCTAGCAAAAACCTTCCTCATTATACCTTTATCTGCACAAACCCGTCTGTACTCTGAATCAGCCACAAATTTCTTCACAGTATGATGATCACTCTTAAGTTTTCGTGAACTATCTAATGCTTTCATACCTTGTCCAAGGCACTGCACTATTTGATGCTTTTTGACAGCAGAGAGATCCTTTTTCTTTCCCATATTGCTTGAAACCTGTGGCATGCTTAATAATGTGGAACATCCTTCTTAAGTAGTTTTCCTTTAACTGGGCTCACCTAGTAAACTAATTATGACAGGTATCTGAGATTGATATCAGTGATCCAAAGAGCCCTGAGACACAATACCGTCCATGAGTTTAATTGAAAAGTAAAAAATGCAATGTTTATGACACTGAAATCCTGTTTGCATAATAATTTGGAACACGGTGTATTTTACTCAGATATGTCACAGTCATTAATAGGGCTGTCTACACATCTGGGTACTTGCATGTGAACGCGCAAGCTGAGAGAGTGGGGAGGTAAGAAAAAACGGCAGTTTACCCTTGAAAAATATGACATATCATGACGACCTTTCACCGCAAGATCGAATCAGATATGATCAAAAACTTTAAATTTGTGATCTGAAAAAGTGTCCCTACCGACTACCAGCCAGTGTGTGGAAGAATGATCCAACAAAGTGGCCAGAAGCAACTTTTATTGATATTTGTAACTACCAGATACATGCACCAGCTTCACTGTGCATTGGCGGAACACTCTAATAATAGAAAATAAATTGTACCTGCTGTGGAATTTTTTCTCTTTTTTATTAACTCCATGCCGACCCTGGCTTGTTTTCTCCCGTCATGGAGTCTGGGGTCTATTTGTCTTGGAAGCTGGTTAGATATTAGTAAATTACTTGGCTCAGTTTTTAAGCTAAACATAGCTAGTGTGACTAACTGTTAAGCTAAAAGGGAAACTTGTCAATCACCCTGGCAAAAAAAAAAAAAATTTAAAAAAAATCATAAATCCATGATGAGCCATATTTGACTTCTCCCAGAATGGAGTGTGTGTTGGCATCTATGTTGCCTTGGAAGTTAGTTGGATAATAATGATTATAATTTAGTTGGCTCAATATTTTTAAGCTAAGCTCACAGTAGCAAGAGTGGCTATTAGCCTTGTAGGAAATCAGAACAGAAACATTTAACCAAAGTACCTTTGCAGGAAAAATTACTTGAATCGTTCACATGTTCACAGGCTGTTATAGATAACTACGATAAATTTAGTTATTTGTCATCTTTTAGTAAAGAATCAAGCTCATTTAAGAATTGAGAGAAAAGAAGGAGTCTCATCATCCCTATTTTTTTTAGTGTTATGTATGAATAATGAAGGAGTCACAGTCACGTTCATGCAGGAACCAGCGACACCAACACTTTATTATAGGACACAGAACTATTTATATACAAGGGGCCGTGCCCGCCTGACATCACACCACGGGTGGGTACGGCAGCACACACACAAGCCACACTGACGACACCACACTTCCCCTCCCCCTTACAAAAATGCCAAAACCACACACAATTGAGACCCTCCCCAATTTCGGACCCAAATCATGCACGAAGAGAACAGGGGAATAATTAACTGTAATAAAATAGCCTACCACATTCACACAAAACAACTAAAGTTATGCAAAGTCTCTTAAAATACATAAAATAATCCCATCACACACCACATACATACTCTCATGCACACCAGCACTATATACATATATTTACATTAAAGTTTCTCAAGTCACACCTATGTCGATTGGCAGCCAGTGGTAGGATTGGCCCGGGGGCCCCAGGCAGCCCCACGATGTGTGCACCCCTGGCCGCCGTCTACCTCTGGGATCAAAAACCACCTCGTCCGTGATACCGTCCCTCTTCACCACTGACTGCCTTACTGCTCAGGCCCCGTGATGCTGCTGTCCGGCACACCATCCCTCCGTGCACATCAGTCCGCCCCCGACCGCTTTCAGCACTGCCGTCATGGCCCCAAACACTCCGGCCCCCTCTGGTTGAACTCCGGGGAGACCCGAAGCCCGCTCGTCGGCTCCGCTTGCTGACGTGGACACCCCACCGCTGCTCCCAGCACCCTCGTTCCAGGCGCTCTGCTGCGCTGTCTCCGCGCCCAGCCGTAGCTGCTCTCTCTTGGGGCTCACAGCATTGTCTTCGCAGGCGTCGTTCTCCGACCCAGGCACCTCGCTGCTGCTCCCAGCCCCCTCGATCCAGGCGCTCCGCTGCACTATCTCCGTGCCTGGTTGTAGCTGTTCTCCCTCGGGGCTCCCAGCGTCACTCCCGTTGGCTCCACTGTCCAACCCAGGCACTTCGTTGCTGCCCTCAGCACCCTTGTCCCAGGCGCTCCGCTGCATCGTCTCTGCGCCCAACTGTTGCTGCTTTTCCCTGGGGCCCTCAGCCGCCATGGTCCCGCTCTCCCGCTGCCTAGCCTCCAGCTGCGGGGATGACTCCTGCTGCTCTCCCTCTCCACTGTCGTCGCACACCGCGTCGTCCAACTCATCAGCACACCGGTCCTCCACCTTCCTGCGCTTTGCAGCTGGCCTGCCATCCTCAGTGACCAGGGACTCCCCCTCTCATAGTCCCGGTCCCACCTCGAAGTCTAGCCGGCAGCCTGGAGCTCTCTTTTGGCACGCAGTTAGCTTTGCTGCTAACCTGCCCATAGATAGCGAATGAGCTGTTAGCTTCCCCAAGCTAACTAGCCTAGCCTCCCTTGGCGCGAAAACTCCCACCACCCACAGCTTCGTGGTGCTCGTCTGCCCGACGAAAAATTTGGCCAGCCGCTCAACAGGATCCTCATACTCCTCCGTCTCTCCTAACATAGTGAGAATTCTTCGGTCCGCCACACCGGGATGGTGGGCCAGAAGCCCTCATCGTCGTCTCCCGTTGAGCCCACTTAGGCCCAGCGCTCCGATATAATCCTCGAGCGGCCCACCACTTCGGCCACAGGACCACCGGCTCTCCCGTGTACTCCAGAAACGGAATTAATGGTTGAGGTAGCCCATACGCTGCCATAGTTATCCTCATCGCTAAACTGTTATGTATGAATGAATAATGAAGGAGTCAGAGTCACGTTCATGCGGGAACCAACAACACCAACACTTTAGTAGAGGACACAGAACTATTTATATACAAGGGGCCGTGCCCGCCTGACGTCACGCCAGGGGTGGGTACGGCAGCACACACACAAGCCACATTGACGACACCACACTTAGCACTCCCTCAGTATGTGTTTGTGTATACCGTTTTGCTGGATGGATGCGCACAATAAATCATTAACTAATTATTTCACTTCATGTTCACAAATTCATCATGTTGAAAACACACACAAATAACCTTGTATCAAATGCACCCAAGTGAAAGCTATTTTCTTTTATTTTTCCTGCACAATTTCTCATTGTGAAAGATACTTTGAGGCAGGTTTTCATCATCTCCTTTTTACTTCATTTTCTGGATGTTGGATGGACTATTTGTTGCTCAATGACAGGTTTGATTATATATTGTACTGTTGCTGCATTATATCCACTTTCCAATTAGTAAGTTTGTCTCCTCCAGCAATCCATTTACTTTTTTTTTAATAATCTGAAAAGAAGATATTTCCAATTTTGGTGCTACCTCTGTAGAGTGCTGTGGATTTTACCAGGAGTTCACAAAAGTTAGACAGCATTTTTAAAGAATTAAAGCAATTTTGTCTTCTGTCTTGGCAGCTTTTTACTTGTGAATTTGAACTTTTTAGTCATAAATGTGACATTTTTACAAAAAAATTGGGCTTTTTACTGCTATTTTTAAACTTTTGATCTTTATCTCT
This sequence comes from Pholidichthys leucotaenia, assembly GCA_020510985.1. Classification (NCBI taxonomy): domain Eukaryota; kingdom Metazoa; phylum Chordata; class Actinopteri; order Cichliformes; family Pholidichthyidae; genus Pholidichthys; species Pholidichthys leucotaenia. The sequence continues at coordinate 336,384,297 of CM035844.1, forward strand.
TAAATGTGGCTTTTTACTTATAAATAGGTCTCTTTTTACTCAAGCTTTTCTTTTTTCAATTGTTTGACTTTTTTCTCCTGTTTTTACTTGATAACTTGCAACTTTTAATTAATACATTTTTTACTTTTTGCTACTCATAATTGTGAAACTTTTATGTTCTTGTAAATTTGACACTTTTTCAGAAATTTCTGATATTTTACATGTAAATTTGACTTTTTGCTTATAAATGTGAGACTTTTAATAAAACATTTGTCACTTGACTTTCTGTGGAATTTTTTCTTGTAAATTTGCCACTTTTTCAAAGATTTGGCTTTTCACTTGTATGTGACTTCTTACATGTAAACCTATGACTTTTTACCTGTTTCAGAATTTGTACATTTATTCTTGTAATTGCACATTTACACCCACATTTCTGACTTTTCACTATAAGATAAGATAAGATAAGATAAGCCTTTATTAGTCCCACAATGGGGAAATTCCAGGATTGCAACAGCACAGGGATAGCAACACTCAGAGCAACAATCAGAAGGCAAGAAAAAACAAGAGCAGCGAGTATACATATGTACATATAAACATAAATATATAGGCACACAGTGCGGAGCATTGTAGCTAGATGGAATAAATATGTAAATATATAAACACACAGTGTGGAGCATTGTAGCTAGATGGAATGAAACAGCATAACCGTCTGCTTAGTTATCCTACATGGTATGATTATGTACCCATACATATTGTCACCCTCTGTAGCTACCGGTATTTTCCTCGTTGTATACCGGAGGGGACCATTGTGTAAGTCTATTGCATCTTTTGCATTCAATACTATTAGGTTGTCACGTCTTTTTGCTATCTCTGCGAGCAGCCCTGCTTAGGTTGTACAGTCTGACAGCCGTTGGTAGGAAGGACCTGCGAAACCTCTCGGTTGTGCACCTAGGATAATGTAGTCTACTGCTAAATGAGCTCCTTAGTGCATTCAGTGTGTCCTGCATAGGGTGGAACTCGGACTCCAGCAGAGATGACAGTTTAGCCACCATCCTTCTCTCTCCCATCTCCTCCACTGGGTCAAGGCGTTTCCCCAGGACAGAGCTAGCTTTCTTGATCAGTTTGTTCAGTCTCTTCCTATCGGCTGCTGTAATGCCACTGCCCCAGCAGACCACTCCAAAAGTGATGGCTGATGCCACCACTGTGTCGTAGAATGTCTTCAGCAGCGCGCCTTGTACACCAAAAGACCTGAGTCTCCTCAGTAGGAACAGCCTGCGCTGTCCCTTCTTGTAGAGTGCGTCAGTATTGTGTGACCAGTCTAGTTTATTGTTCAGATGAACACCAAGATACTTGTAGGATGTCACCATCTCAATGTCTGTTCCCTGGATGTTTACTGGTGCTGTGAGGGGTTGTCCTTGCCTGCGGCAGTCCACCACCAGCTCCTTAGTTTTCCTCGCGTTGATCTGGAGGCAGTTCCGATGGCACCAGTCCACAAAGTTCTGGATAAGCCCTCTGTACTCAGCTTCATCTCCGTTGGAGATGAGGCCAACGATCACAGAGTCGTCAGAGAACTTCTGTAGATGGCAGTGTGTTGTGTTGTGTGAGAAGTCCGCAGTATAAAGGGTGAACAGGAAGGGAGCCAAAACCGTTCCCTGGGGGGCCCCTGTGCTACCGATGATCGTGTTGGACACACAGTCCCGGGTTCTCACAAACTGTGGCCGGTTTGTGAGGTAGTCCAGGATCCATGATGACAAGTGCTGGTCCACCCCTGTGCACAGCAGCTTGTCCTTCAGAATCATCGGTTGGATGGTGTTGAAAGTACTGGAGAAGTCAAAGAACATGATCCTCACTGCATTCCCAGGCTTCTCCAGGTGGGACAGAGAACGGTGAAGGAGGAAGATGACCGCATCCTCCACCCCAATACCATGCTGGTAGGCGTACTGGAGTGGATCCATCGCTGGTCCCACCAGGGGGCGGAGGTGAGCAAGGAGCAGTCTCTCTAGGGCAGGGGTCACCAACCTTTTTGAAACCAAGAGCTACTTCATGGGTATCGAGTCATGTGAAGGGCACCAGCTTGACACACTCCTCTAAAATAACAAATTGTGTGTATATATATATATATATATATATATATATATATATAATCATCAATAACTTAGCGTGGGTAACAGACAAGATCAATATTCAACACTTTATTTTTATTAATCTCAGCAATTGTTCAGATGATCAGTTCTACATTAAAAAAATGTCCAGTTTTCACCAGTCCCTTTTAACCATAAAAAACTAAACCCTGTTAATTCATGAACTATGTTGAACCATGTTTGAAAAAGTTATGCAACATTTAAGAAAAATCAACTTTCATATTAAATAAATCTTATCACATTTTTAACTGAACAAATCTGCTGCAATTCTGCTCAAAATCTGTTACATTTAATAAACACACTTTTGTGTGTTCTTCTTCACTGGAATTATATCCATACAGTTCTTGCCAAGAATCATGCTTGAGAAGAAGCTAAACAGCACTGAGGGTGCTTATATGCACGGTGGCACCGCGGCAGCACAATTTACCCTCGGCCGGGGGATCGTGGGTTCGATCCTTGCCCCCGGCCAACAGTGATCTGTGTGGAGTTTGCATGTTCACCCCGTGTTTGCGTGGGTTTACTCCGAGATTTCTCCGGTTTCCTTCCACATGCCAAAAACATGCAGGTTAGGGAGTTAAGGGACGCTTGCACACACAGCAACCGGCAGCTAGTGGCTTGTCACCGGACTGCAGAAGAAATCTACCTTCCGTCAAAAAAAAAAAAAAGAGTGGGCAGCAGTGGGCCACAGTCGCCCCGCAAATGAAACACACGCAGCTTCCTTTCACGGTAGTAAAAAAGAACTCTTCCTCCCGCTCACTTTGAAAATGATAAATTCTGTCTTTTTTTTTTGGAAAAAGAACTGTGTAGGAAACTGCACTCCACTCACATCTTCACTGCCCGCTAGCTTACTCTCCACAAGCGCGAAGGTTTTGTCATGTGCACAATACTGACCTTTGAACTAGGTCAGAGTTCACATTAACTTTACGTATAATAAACATATTTTCATTTTTTTTTTAATTTTTAAGCCATTGTCATTTTAAAATCTATATAAATGTAAGTGTGATTTTAAAAAATAGCGGCAGAAAAAATTACATCTTAGACGCAGCTCACTTGCGAGTTGTGCTATTTTTAGAACAGGCCTGCGGGCGACTCATGTGGTCCCTGCGGGCGACATGGTGCCCGCGGGCACCGCGTTGGTGACCCCTGCTCTAGGGTCTTCATCATGTGGGACGTCAGGGCCACTGGTCTGTAGCTGTTCAGATCTTTGGGGTGGGAAGTCTTTGGTACAGGTACCACACAAGATGTTTTCCACAACTGTGGTACCCTCCCCAGCTTCAGGCTCAGGTTGAAGATGTGCTCCACAATCCCACACAGCTGGTCTGCACAGGACTTGAGGAGCTTTGCACTGATGCCGTCCGGTCCCGACGCCTTCCTCACCTTGATCTTCCTCAGCTCCGTCCTCACCTGGGTCTTAGTGAGGGTCAGGTTGGGGGGCTGTGTGTTGGGAGTGGGGGGGGTGATGGTGGAGTGGGGAGTGGGCAGCAGGACTTGATGTCTTCAGAGGCAGCAGTGGTTGTTGTGCAGTCGGGGGGGGGGGGGGGGTCAAACCTATTAAAAAACAGATTCAGATTGTTCGCCCACTCCCTGCCCCCCCGTGGCCTGGGGGGAGGTATTCTGGAGCCCAGAGATGGTTTTAAGGTTTCTCCAGACCCCGCTGATGTCGCTCTGTTGCAGCTTGTCCTCCATCTTCTTCCTGAAGCTGTCCTTGCCTTCTCTGATCTTTCTCCTCAGCTCCCTCTGTACGGACTTCAGCATCTCCCTATTCCCCGATCTGAAGATCCTCTTCTTCTCTCTCAGAAGTGTTTTTATCTCAGGGTTGATCCAGGGTTTGTTGTTTGAGCAACACCGTATGGTCTTGGTGGGTACGGTGTTGTCCACACAGAAGCTGATGTAGTCCGTGATGGTGTGAGTGAGGCCATCGATGTCCTCACCATGTGGATCGCAGAGCTGCTCCCAGGCAGTGGTTTCAAAACAGCCCTTTAGAGCATCCATTGCCTCCTCAGACCATAACTTCACTGTGCGCATGGCCGGAGGTTGTCTGTGCACTAGGGGTTTGTACACCGGCTGGAGATGAACCAAGTTGTGATCCGATCTCCCAAGTGGGGGGAGTTGTGATGAGGTGTACGCCTCCTTAGTGTTTACGTAGAATAAGTCCAGTGTTTTATTGTCTCTAGTGTGGCATGTGACATACTGGGTAAATATGTGAATCACTATGTAAATATGTGAATTTTTACTCATAAATATGTAATGTTTTAACTTATTAAATTTACCCAAAGTATTTTATTTTTTCCAAAATCTTTAACTTTTGTCTACTTTTTTCTTTCCGATTATTTACTTGTAAATTTACAACTTTTTGCTTGTAAATTTTCTATGTATATTTGTGACTTTTTTCCCTCATGAATTTGTAAGATTTTCCTTGTTAATTTGAAACTAGTCATTTAAAAAAAAACAACTTATAACTCATAAATATGAAACCTTTAAAAAAAAAGTCAAACAAGACTTTTACTTTTTGAGAATTTGTGAAATGTACAGCTTTTTACTTGTAAATTTTTTACTTGAGAATTTGTGGTGTTCTTTCTCATAACTTTGCAATGTTTTACTTGTTAGTTTGTGATGTTTTGCTTATAAATGTGAGACTTTTAGTCATAAAAAAAGTTTTTAAGTATTTTTAAGTTTGACTTTTGCATACTTGAGAATTTCTGAATTTGCAACTTTTAAAAATAAAATTAAAATTTTTTAAACTAGTAAAATTTTGACTTTTTACCTACAATTTTTTTCATCAAGTTATGAAAAAATGCAACTTTTTCATAACTTTGACTCTTTATTGACACAAACGTTTTACTTTTTCCTACTTGAGAATTTGTGATTTTACAACTTTTACCCACTTACTCATAAATCTGTGACATTTTTCATACTAAATTGTGGGAGCTTAGGACATTATTATTATTGGTATACTAGTATTATTAGTTATAATTTTGGCACGGAGGTTGTGAGACTGACAGCATGAGCAGATTTGACTTTGCGAGGAGAGGACGCCGGCAGGAAGGTCACTTTGTAAATCAAATTTCACTTTTCTGGCCTCAGTATCATCTCCCATCTTTTAAATTTCACCCCATTAATTTCACCTATTTGCAGAATATGGATTCATTTGGTTCACTGAATAATAAAAGTACCATTTCAAGTCAGACTAATGAAATTGTTCTCAGTGGTTTAACAGCTCCTGAAGGTTGACTGAAGCACGTTTGATTGCAGATTTTACAGACTGGCTGTCAAGACTTTTATCATATCAGCTCAACAAAATCTGCTCATTTTCAAAGACCAGAACAGTGGTAAACAGCTCCCTGTCCACACTGTGTATGGTGCGGATGGGGAGCTGCTGACTTCAACTGAGGATATTGTCGGGCGGTGGAAAGACTTCTTCGAGGATCTCCTCAATCCCACTGGCACGCCTTCCACAAAGGAAACAGGGCTACATCACAGGCCAAGAAGGCTCAAACTTGCCTCCATTTCCTCAGCAAACTGAGGACAGCACGAGTCCCACCCCCCATCATGTGCTCATTCTACCAGGGCACCATTGAGAGCATCCTCACCAGCTGCATCACGGTGTGGTGTGGAAGGTGCACCATCTCCTGCCGGAAGACACTACAACACACAGTGAAAGCTGCCAGCAAGGTCATCGGTGCCCCTCTGCCCCCCCCCCCCCCGGACATCTACCTCACCCGCAGAGCCATCAACATTGCAGGCGACACCTCCCACCCATCACACTCCCTCTTCAGCCCCTTGCCCTCTGGGAACAGGTACTGGAGCCTCCAGGCCTGCTCCACAAGACTGCTGAAAAGCTTTGGTCACCAGGCCATCAGGACCCTGAACTTTCCACCACCCCCACCCCACCCCTGGACCATAATGCACTCACCCACACAATAACTACCTCAACTGTTGGCACAGAAAGACTGGCACACCAACAGTAATACATCTGCTGCTGTATGCCTCTGCACCTTATGCAACCATTTGCACAAATGCCATACCTGCTGCTGTCTATTATTGCAATCACATTGATCATGGGAAGTCCCGTCTGTCACTGTCTGCACCTACACTACTGCATTGAACTTGCAGCTATGAGTATTCCTGTTCTACGTTTTCTGTATATAGGATTACTGGGTTTTATCATTTATCTTTATTTGCGCTATGGGATGTCTGGGTTTTATCTTTGACTGTTATTTGCACTACGGGTAGCAATACTGTACATAGATTGTTGTTGTTGTTTTTCCGGCCTTATTCCTTTTTTTTTGTTTGTTTGTTTTTATATTGCACACACCACTGAAGAGAGAGCAACAGCATTTCAATTCTCCTGTATGTCCTGTACGTATAGTAGTATTGACAAATAAAATCTTTGAAATTTGATTTGAATTTGAAATTTGAGGACGAGGGGGACAACTCGCCCATCACACGAACTAAGGTCACCGAAGTGGTTAAAAAAAGTGGCTCGGTGGATCTGACAGATCTGCTGAGCTGGCCCTGCCTACAAAAGTCAGCTGATAAATGTCACCTGGCAGCAATCAGCTGACTCTTCTGACAAAGGCTGCAGTGTACAGTCGAAACATGTTAAGAAGGTAAAGACATCTCCTTTCTATTTTATTTTTGTCTTTTATAAGAACAAAAGATAAATAATTAAAAAAAGTCATTGGTGGCCGGGCCCCGGGAGTGGACAAGATTTGCCCTGACTACCTCAAGGCCCTGGATGATGTAGGGCTGTCGGTTGACATGCCTCTGCAATGTTGTGTGGAAGTCGGGGACAGTGTCTTTGGCATGGCAAACCGAGGTGGTGGTTCCTCTTCTTAAAAAGGAAGACTGGAGGGTGTGTTCTAACTTTAGGGGGATCACACTTTTCAGCCTCCCTGGGAAGGTCTGTGCCAGGGTACTGGAGAGGAGAGTATGACCACTGGTTGAACCTCAGATCCAGGAGGAGCAATGTGATTTTCGTCCTGGCCGTGGCACATCGGACCAACTCTTTACCCTCTCGAGAATCCACGAGGGTTTTTGTGAGTTTGCCCAACCAGTCCACATGTGTTTTGTGGATTTGGAGAAATCATTTGACTGCGTCCCTCGTGGTCTCTTGTGGGGGGTGCTGCGGTAGTATGGGGTATTTTTTTTTTTTTTTTGTTACTTATTTGTACCCGTAGGTAGACTTGGTTTGCAGTCTGGTGACAAGCCACCGGCTACTGGTTGCTGCGTGCGCGAGCGCCCTAAACCTACATGTTTTTGGTGTGCGGGAGGAAACCGGAGAAATCCCGGAGTAAACCCGCGCAACACGGGGAGAACATGCAAACTCCACACAGCTCACTGTTGGTCGGGGGCTGGGATCGAACCCACGATCTCATGATCCCCGCGGTCCCCCGGCCGAGGGTAAAACTGTGCTGCCACAGTGCTAAACCACTGCGCCACTGTGCAGCCCATCAGGGTATCAGGCTTGTTGTTACGAGATATCTGGTCCCTATACAATTGTTGGAAAAGTTTGGTTCGCATTGCCAGCACCCAGTCAAACTCGTTTCCAGTGAGAGTTGGACTCCACCAGGGCTGCCCTTTGTCACCGATCCTGTTCATAATTTTTATATTTTTATGGATAGGATTTGTAGGTGCAGCCGAGCATCGGAGGGTGTTGTGCTCGGTGACCACAGGATTTCATCTCTGCTGTTTGCGAATGATGTTGTCCTGTTGGCTTAATTGACCAATGACCTACAAGCCTTACTGAGATGGTTTGCTACTGAGTGTGAAGCAGCTGGGATGAGAATCAGCATCTCCAAGTCCGAGTCCATGGTCCTCAGCCGGAAAAAGGTGGATTGACCTCTCCGGGTTGGGGACTGGCTCCTGCCCCAAGTGGAGGAGTTTAAGTATCTTGGGGTATCATTCACGAGTGAGGGGAGAATGGAGCGAGAGATTGACAGACGGATCGGAGCAGCCTCTGCAGTGATGTGGACGTTATACCGGTCTGTTGTGGTGAAGAGAGAGCTGAGCTCTAAAGCAAAGCTGTCGATTTACCAGTCAATCTACATTCCCCCGCCTATTGTCATGAACTTTGGGTAATGAACGAAAGATTGAGATCATGGATACAAGTGGCTGAAATGAGCTTTCTCTGTAGGATCGCTGGACTCACCCTCAGAGATAGGGTGAGGAGCTTCACACTTTCCGTATCCATCTCGTGCTCAATTTGCTTCCAGTTAATGGCTGGGAGAAAGGATTAAATTATGACTTCATAGCAGAGTTCAGATCCATCAACAACTTGGTTTCTGGAAAGTGGGCGTGGCTCCAACTGTGATTGATTATCAATAGAAATAACCGTATGTTACAGCAGTATGGAGGGCCTCAGCATGCCTTTTGTCATTTTTCATTCTCCGTTAAAGACGAGGTGAATTCGAGTTTCCCTTTGCTCCAGTGAGCTTGCCATTGAACGTTCAGGGCTAATTTAAAATGAGCCCTTCAAGCCCAGGAAACACGACAGTCGCCCCAGTTCGATTAAATCATTGCCACATCACAGAAATAAAAGACCCCATTGTGGTATTGCTGTTGTTTTTTTCTCTCATGCCAATCTATTCTAACCAGATTGTCTTGTTTTTACTTGAGGCATTCAAGTTATTATTATTATTATTATTATTGTGTCTCAAACACTGCAAGATACTAAGAGGAGCAAAATACATCCTACAACTCAAACAGCATTAAAGCTAAATTTACTTTTCTCAGTCAACTCCTGCATTCTCATTTGGATATTTGCCAACCCAAAGGCTGTTGGATTTTTATTTTTTTTTCAAACTTTGAGAGTATAAATAGGTGAGAGGCTGTCATTTTACTTTAAAAGCACTTTTATTTCTTCGGCTCTTTCTTCTTTGGAAATAACTGAGCTGCAGTGTGTATGAAATGCCTGTGGCTGATAAGCAAATCCAACATAAGCATGTTTGTGTTTGTATTCAAGGTGCAGGAAACGTTATGAAGTCACCACAGAGAAACACGGTGGAAAATAATTATCCTACCTCGCTGTTGCCCCCCCCCTTCACCTCTCTTTCATATTCCTGTGACACGTTTTCCTTTAGTGAAAGTCCAAATTTACCATCTGAATGAGCTAATGACAACAGAGACACGTGCAAGTTGGAATTGGTTTGTGTTGACTTGCTTTTCGTCGTCATTCCCGGAGTTGCTATAGGCCGCATTTTCCCAGTGAGTTGCCAGAAGTTGTTGAATAGTCTACCTTAAGTTTATGACATTAAATGTGTTCCAAAGTGGCTGTTATGCTCACTCTGCAGGAAGTGCTAGTAAATAGAACATTTTCCTTGAGTTTCTAAATATGGTTGATGTTGGACACAGCCATTTTCATTCCCATGACATGCCTTTTTTACGCATGTTGACACAGTTCCCAGAGGTGTTGATGAAATGTCTGTAACATGCTTTGGTCACAATACCTCTGGATTTAATTATTGCAGTACCATTTTACAACCAGCTGAAGGAGCCCTCCTCACAGCAGGTTATTTTTGTTGATTTTGCTTTCAATGCTAAAAAGCCCCACATGACTCAGCCTAGAGCAAACTTCAGTTAAAATGCTTTTGTTAGAAAAAGACAGGCAGGAGCGGAGGGAAAAGGCACAAAAAGAAGACTTACAATTATGTTGGAGCGGAAAGGCTCTGAAGTACAACATGGTGAAGTCCAAAAGGAAAGGAGCCAATACTCAGTGAGCCAGGATGTCCAATGTTGACTTAAGCTGCCACACTGACTGATCACACTGCCTCCCATAAGTACTCCAGTCACTAATGAGAGCAAGTGGACACAGCCATGTGGCAAGCCAGTGCATGACTGATTGGAGTATGTCTGTGTGTGTGTGTGTGTGTGTGTGCATGTGAGTGTGTGCGCGTGTGTGCATGCGTGTGTATGTGTAAATGTGGTGATCCCAAACAGCTGGTGAATATCTGGTGAGAGGAGGAAGGCGTGGCTGTAGGACTGGCAGAGAGCAAGGCTCAATCTGCCAGCTGGAATTAATAAGTAATAATCAAAACCCTACAGCCACAGGTCATGGACGGGGCTGAAAACAACCCCAAACATGACACTGGCTGCATCAAGGGCCCTTTTAAACAGCACAGAGAATGTTGAGAGATTGTGCGAGTTTTTAAAAGAATTTTTTAAACCTTTGGGATCTTTTGGGAGATCCTTGTGTGTTTTGGAATGAGCCAAAACTTTGAGGAGACTGTGGCGACTGTGGAGATCACTGGAAATCATTGATAGATCAGAAATTGTCCAGATCTCTAAAGAATCTCTGTGATCTCCACTCCTGTGTAAAGGGGGTATAAATTACATTCTAACACCGGTTTATGCCATAATTTGAAATCTGTAATTTCCCAGTTTGGGATCAACAATGTACATCTGTCTATCTAAACTAACATTTATTATGTTTAATTCTGATTCCAGTCAGAACAAAGTAAAAAAAAAAAAAAAAATTCTGACCTCCATCGCCATTAACACCTCAGTGTCACATTCCGTTAAGTTTTTTTTTTATGTTGCGTTTTCCTGCAGGATTAAGAATCATTGTTTGACAGAAGAGTGACAGAAGGGGTGTATAGAGTCATTTACATAGTCATCAGTGGGAGGAACCAAGGCGGAGTAAAGAAATTGTGCATGTGCGCTGATTTTCACAGTGGAGTGGCATGTATAAAGAAAAGGAGCATTGGATCTGCTGTGCAAACAGTTTTATACATCTGAAAATTTTGTGCATACGTACTTTTCAGATTTTCTGAGTACGCCATCTTTCATTATGAACGCTGCGCAATCCGTTACACATGAGGCCCCAGGTGCCTTGCACTACTGAGCTAAATATATTAATGGCACAGTTTTTCCCTGGCCACTGCGGCCAAAGAAAATAACAAAACATATATTATTGACTGTGACTTAACGAACCAGCAGAGAACACATATGCCTAGTAGGGTTAGTAGTTTTTACACAGAAGAGCCATAACAAGTCTAGTCAGGTCGCTGAGCTAACTCTGTAGTAGCACCATCAGTAGGTGGGATACTCTCACCGTCTTGTGGACGTGTGATTCCTGAGAAATATGATCAGGGCTTGATATTAACACTGGCCAATGGCCAGTGGATTTCAGCAGTAGCTGGTAAGACAGCCTTTCTCACTAGCCATTTTGGCAGATTGTAGTTTTCTCAAACAGCATCTAAAATAATACATCTGTCACAGACTATGAAACTGCAACTCCCATACGCACTATCTGCACACAGTGTGTGCTCATTGGTCCACTGTCACTGTGTACGAAGTATGGAGAAGCTGTGGACTGTCTTATTCGCAGGTCAGTCTCTCGTCCTGCCCCTATTCAGCCTGGTGGGAAGAAATGCCGTGGTGGGTGGCGTCTTCTCCAGCACCAAGTACGGATTGGAGCCAGACTCCACCCATGGCAAGTTCATTTTGCAGCCAGTCTGGAGAAATGGCGACAAATACACAGCAGCAACAGAACACACCTTTCCCCGCTCTCCTTAATCAGATTACCAGGGAAATTGCCCTTGATCCCAGTTGTCCCAGCGGTAAGTAGTTAATCCCTGTGCCCCACTCCCACCCCCAACATCAGCTCCTACCTATTTTTTTTTTTTGTTACTTATTTGTACCCGTAGGTAGACTTGGTTTGCAGTCTGGTGACAAGCCACCGGCTGCTGGTCGCTGCGTGCGCGAGCGCCCTAAACCTACATGTTTTGGTATGCGGGAGGAAACCGGAGAAATCCCGGAGTAAACCCGCGCAACACGGGGAGAACATGCAAACTCCACACAGCTCACTGTTGGTCGGGGGCTGGATCGAACCCACGATCTCATGATCCCCGCGGTCCCCTGGCCGAGGGGTAAAACTGTGCTGCCACAGTGCTAAACCACTGCGCCACCGTCGTGATTATTATAATTATTTTTAGAGCAAGAAGTTGACGTTTACCCGCTAAATATGTATTTTTAATGGGTTGGTCTGGGGTGTCAAACATGGCCGCTGGGGGGGGTCCAAATTTTTCACTGTGAATTTACAGTTTTCTTTCTAGTAAATTTCTGACCTTTTCTACTGATTAAAATTGTTCATGTAAATTTGAGACATTTTTCTCCTGAAGACGAGACTTTTTTCTAATCAGTTTTTCTTTTATTTCTCTTATTTTTTTCTGGTGAAAACAGGTTAGGTTAAATCCATCAGCAACTGCTAATGACATAGTGCAGCCATGAAGGGGTGTCCCAATTCATAGGGGGTAGGCAAAGTGGTAGGGGGAAGGGTAGGGATACCAAAGAGAAGTGGGACGGACCCCAAATCTACCTGTACTTCATTCTCACATTATAAATATTTTTCTCTACTGTTTTACAGTATTTACTGCTGTTCATAAATAATTAAACAATGTTTCTCTTGCTATTTTTTATGCATATATAAGGGTTATATACATTTAAAAGGGTTGTAAATTTTAGTTCAGGTAAATTTTAGCATGCGATAGTCCAATTTGATGATATTAAACATAATTTTCCAACCACAAAATTGTGGCTAGTGTAAAGGCTGATTTGCTAGTAACTTTGGAAGATCACTAGCCACAGTGCAGCTGCCGGCCTGCAGCTGAACGCTCTGAAGACAGTGGAGATGATTGTAGACTTTCAGGAAAGTCCACTACCCCCTCTGCCCCTCCCTCACCACACAGGCTCTCCCATCACCACTGCTGAATCCTTCCGCTTTCCTAGCACTACCCTCACCATGGACCTCAAAGGGGAGCCGACCATCAGCTCACTCATCAAAAAAGCCCAGCAGAGGGATGTTCTCCTGCGGCAGCTGAGGAAGCTCAAGCTACCCACCAAGATGTTAGTGCAGTTCTACACCAGCCATCATCGAGTCCATCCCTCACCACCTCCATAACCGTGTGTGTACGCAGGAGCCACTGGCCAGGGACAGACTAAGGCTGCAGCGCGTCGTGCACACTGCTGGAAAGGTGATCGCTGCAAGCTCCCATCTCTCCAGGATCTGTACATCTCCAGGACCCGGAGGCGTGCTGGCCGGATCATAGCCGATCCCATCACACCCTTGTCCACGTACTGTTTGCCCCCCTCCCCTCAGGTAGAAGACTTCGGTCCATCCAGACTAAAACCTACCCGGCACATGAACAGCTTTCTTCCCCTCATGCCATCAGACTGCAGAACACTAAGTGACTTACTGACTCTCGTGCACCATGTACAGCAGCTCAACCAGACTCATGTCAATCATCACTGTTTTCTTCCTGCATTACCGACTGCACTATATAGTTCTCCACAGTATCTGCTGCTTGCTAATATATTTTAACTGCTGACCAGTATCACTTACTCTTATTCTACACTTTATTGCATGTATAGTTTATTTCTTTTATTTTATCATGTTTAATGTTGCAGCATTGCACCGAGACAAATTCCTAGTTTGTGTACTACATGAACAATGGCAATAAACCTGATTCTGATTCTGATTCTGACAGTGGCTGGTGAGCAAAAAAGTTAATGTCAAGCCCTGAATATGAACCATCAACTAAGTCAGAAAACTATGACTTCATAGTTGCAAGCTTCATAAGTAAAGTTTCATGGGTGAGTTTTCTAATACATAAGCTAGCGAATGTGAACAGCACAATTCTGAAAATACTGACTAGATAAGAGAAAAGCCGAGTCAAAACCCTGGAGCAGTGACAGTGGTCTAGGCTGCGACCCACTACTTCCTATTCAAGAGATGAGCCATCGTCCAGTTTTTGAGTTAATAATACTGTTCAGGTTTACAGTACTCTGTGTCCTCCTAAGAACCACTTTTTGTTATGTTTGGCGCCTTCAGGGCATGAATGAGGCACCACTCGCCTGCAGTGAGTTTGGTGATTTAATGAGAAATAGTAGTAAATACAAACACTCGCCTCGAGGGGCGGATATACAAAAACTAAGGATGAAACCCAGTGGAGTGATAACAAGTACATGAAGAGTGGAGAGTAAGTATAACAACTTACATAAACTGGCGAGGACGAAACCTTCTGCCAAAAATGGACTGGAGTCAGGGTAGGGGACTCCAGCCTGAGTGAAGCGAGGACGCAGCGAGGAATAAGCCTCGCTCACCAGCTTAAATAATCCTACTAACATAAAGGACAAACAGGTGTTGAATGAAAGCAATCAGTAAACCATTGACAGCTGTGACCAGTGCAAACAGACTGACAGCCAGAAGCCCTGTCACGACGCTGTCAAAATAAAAGCACAGCCCAAACAGAGGAACAGAACTAAATATATACACAGAAAAAGGAATAATAACAAAAACCCAAGCGTGGAACAGATCCGTGCTCGGCATCATTACAGTGCCCCTCCCTTAAGGGGTAGATCCCCAGACACCCCACAGTAACATCAAAAAGGGAAAGGAGACTCCCCCCCCCCCCCAAAAAAAAAAACCAAAAAAAACAAAAAAAACCCCAAAACAGTACAGACACAAAAACCAACCCCGGGGAGGGCGTGGGAGGGATCCAGGCCCGGCAGGAGAGACACAGAAACAACACACTCGAAAACCCAGAACCATGATCTAGTAAACAGAATATGAAGAGAACTGGGTCATATATAATGAATGAAAGAATTCAGGTGGCCTCCCCGGCGTCCTGGCTCCACCCGACCATCAAATGGAAAAGGCCAGGCAGCCAACCAGTCCCCAGAGACCCTAATTAGACGAAAAAATTTGGGGGGGCTGACTGAAATCCCAGGACTGCCAAACGGCCGGATGGAATGAATCAGGTGGCCTGCCTGAGAACATGGACCACCCGACCCGGCAGCTCAGTCTTTCAGGCGGCTGGCTAGAGTTCTTAAGCCACCAGGACCGCAGGGTGTGAAACAGGAGACTGCTTTCCCCACCAGGAGGCTGAATAGCAGGAAGTCGGACCAGAGGAGAGAAACCCCAAACGGCGTCTGGTGGAGAAGGGAGGGGAACCACAACGGCGTTAGGCTGGAGTTTAGCAGCACCCACGGTAGGGACCCCAGCTGGGTTGACGAAGCACCCGTGGTAACCCCAGACTGGAGCTCGAAGCACCCGCGATGACCCCAGGCTGGAGCTTAGCTGCACCCTTGGTGGAACCCGACCAGGCCAATGAAGCACCCGCGGTGGCTCCAGGCTGGAGCTTAGCTGCACCCTCGTGGAACCTGGGCTGGAACATAGTGCCCACGACGGGCCCATGCAGGAGCGCAGCACCCACGTAGGACTGACACTGTGGCGCAGCATCACGGCAACTCAACCCGAGGAGGACCCCAATGACAGCCTCGGGCAGGGGGGGAAGCTGCACCCTGGATGACCTCCAGAGGCCAAACACGGACCCTTGAAAACCTCAGGTGGAGCTGGAATCATCTCCGGCGACCCTGGAAGCAGGCTCAGAGACAGGAGGGAGACAAAGGAGGTCAGTGTCACTGGCAGCGGCGGAGCCCGGCGAGGTGAGCTCGGATGCAACAGGCAGCTGCACCCGGCTCTCCCTCCCCAAGAGACAGGCCAAGATTGCTCCAAAACAGAAAACAGAAAGACAACATAGAGCACTTACCTGATCTCGAAGTTCCACCGCCGTCCAGGACTCCGGCAACCCAGGCAGTAAACAGTGATTCAGGCTCAGTCCTCAGGAGGCACATCTCGGGTTCCCACTTGACTGCAGTGGCCTCCACAGCCGGCATGATGGTCACGACAAGGCCCTGAGCCCCCCGGCGATGTAACCCGCCACCGATGGCTCACTCGGCGCGGTGACAGGAGGTTCACTTCTTGCTGGGAGCTGAACTCTGCTCCGGTGACACCCAGGGGACGCTTCAACGTTGGCTCAGGCACAGGGGTGCAGACAGCCCTCCTTCTCTGTCTGTGTTGTTGGCTGTGGGGATGCAACCAGGATCTCCAGGCCCGCAGGCTCCTCCTCCATCTGCAGCTCGATCCTGAATTGGCGGACACTCGAGGGATACAGGAGGAGACACAGAGGTAGCAAGTAATTTCCTTGTGGCTGCAGCAGGTGGTGAAAGCTCAGTGGACTGAAAAACCTGAGCTTCCAGGAATCAGACAAGGTAATTCACCAAAATGAGTTTTAGAATGGGGGGAAAAAAAAACTCTTGCCTGTTCTCCTGGAGAACGGTGGTGACTGCTGCAGCAGGCTCAATTTTCTCTCTATCCATAATTGTGGAGGTTGTGGGCCCCTCTGGAAGACGAGGAGGAGCCGCTCCGGCAGGCATGGTCACGGGCGGAGCCAGGGAAGAAACAGCTGAGCGCCCAGCAGCGAGAGAATGCGCTGTGGTGGTGGTGGTGGTGGGGCAGCTGCGATGATCCGGGGGGAAGGAGCTTGCGAAATAGCTGATGAAGAAACCCCGGAGGCGGAGACTGCTGTTATACCACTCTGATATGGCGGAGAAAAAGCTGCTGGCTGGGAGGCGAAGGAATTGTTCTGCCCGTGGCTGGACAATAATGGGAACCTCGTGGCGTATTCACCCAGTGGCTCTCCTCCCTCTGCTTAGGTACAGCTGTGTCACAGAGGGGAGTAGAGTTCTGCACCGGGAGGTGACATTTGTTAGTTGGTGTAGCGGGAGCTGGAGCTGGAGCAGGAGCCTGGCGAGGAGTCGCTTGAACTGGGCCACGGGAGAGCCTCCCCAACGGCACCGAATTAGGCTTCCTCGTAACGTTCTTCTCCAACTCACGATTCCTCTGTCAAAGCGCCGACAACTGGGATAACCTCTCCCTTCCTTCGGCATACTCCGACAGGTGAGGATGATGCAGCAGCTTGTCCTCCGCAAAGTCCAGATTACCAGAGAGCATCTTTTAGTGGAATAACTACGAGCGATGGTGGGGAGATCATCTATCTCCATAAGAGCCCTGACAGAGTTCACAAACCCAGCCATCAGGATACCATTTGCCATATGACACCATCACTCCAAAAAAAACCGGCACCCAAAGTGGAAAATAGATACCAAGAAAAACTAACGCAAACTCACTGACGCTGGGCACTTTCGGGCTGCGTCCTACTGTTATATTGGCCCCCTTCAGGGCATGAATGAGGAACCACTCGCCTGCATGAGTTTTGAATGAATGAATGAATGAATCTTTATTTCAGATAGATTAAAAGTAAAGATTAAAGAGAGGAACAGAATAATATAACAAAGGGGAAAAACAAAAAAAAAAAAACATCTTACAAGGTCAAATTAAACAATAACTCCTCTGATTATACAGTTCAACATACAGCCGTGGACAAAATTGTTGGTACCCCCCTGTTAATGAAAGAAAAAACCACAATGGTCACAGAAATAACTTGAATCTGACAAAAGTGGTAATAAATAAAAAATTCTACTGAAAATTAACCAATGAAAATCAGACAATGCTTTTGAATTGTG
This sequence comes from Pholidichthys leucotaenia, assembly GCA_020510985.1. NCBI lineage: Eukaryota > Metazoa > Chordata > Actinopteri > Cichliformes > Pholidichthyidae > Pholidichthys > Pholidichthys leucotaenia. Next base: position 336,401,783 of record CM035844.1, read on the forward strand.
GGTTCAACAAAATTATTTTAAAAAACAAACTCATGAAACAGGCCTGGACAAAAAATGATGGTAGCCCTTAACATAATATTTTGTTGCACAACCTTTTGAGGCAATCACTGCAATCAAACGATTTCTGTAACTGTCAATGAGACTTCTGCACCTCTGGGTATTTTGGCCCCTCCTCATGAACAAACTGCTCCAGTTGTCGCAGGTTTGAAGGGTGCCTTCTCCAGACGACATGTTTCAGCTCCTTCCACAGATGTTCAATAGGATTTAGATCAGGGCTCATAGAAGGCCACTTTAGAATAGTCCAATGTTTCCCTCTTAGCCATTCCTGGTGTTTTTAGCTGTGTGTTTTGGGTCATTATCCTGTTGCAAAGACCCATGACCTGCGACTGAACCAAGCTGTCTGACACTGGGCAGCACATTTCTCTCTAGAATACCTGATAGTCTTGTAGATTTCATTGTACCCTGCACAGATTCAAGACACCTGTGCCAGATGCAGCAAAGGCAGCCCCAGAACATAACAGAACCTCCTCCATGTTTCACAGTAGGGATAGTGTTCTTTTCTTGGTATGCTTCATTTTTGCGTCTGTGAACATAGCACTGATGTGCCTTGCCAAGAAGTTTCCAGTTTTGTCGCGTCTGTCTGTCCATAGGACATTCTCCCAGAGGCTTTGTGGCTTGTCAACATGCAGTTTGGGCAAATTCCAGTCTGGCTTTTTTTATGATTTGTTTTCAACAGTGGGTGTCCTCCTTGATCGTCTCCCATGAAGTCCACTTTGGCTCAAACAACGACGGATGGTGCGATCTGACACTGATGTACCTTGACCTTGGAATTCACCATGAATGTGTTTAGAGGTTGTTCTGGGCTCTTTTGTTACCATTCGTATTATCCGTCTCCTCCTGCGGCCACGTCCAGGGAGGTTGGCTACAGTCCCGTGGATCTTAAATTTCTCAATAATATGTGCAACTGTAGTCACAGGAACATCAAGCTGCTTGGAGATGGTCTTATAGCCTTTACCTTTAACATGCTTGTCTATAATTTTCTTTCTAATCTCCTGAGACAGCTCTCTCCTTTCCTTCCTCTGGTCCATGTTTAGTGTGGGACACACCATGTCACCAAACAGCACAGTGACTACTTGTCACCCTTTATATAGGCCGACTGACTGATTACAAGTTTCTAGACACCTGTGATGTTAATTAGAGGGCACATCTTGGTTGAACATGTCCCTATGGTCACATTATTTTCAATCTTTTCTAGGGGTACCATCATTTTTGTCCAGGCCTGTTTCACGAGTTTGTTTTTTAAAATAATTCTGTTGAACCACAATTCAAAAGCATTGTCTGATTTTCATTGGTTAATTTTCATAGAATTTTTATTTATTACCACTTTTGTCAGATTCAAGTTATTTCTGTGACCATTGTGGGTTTTTCTTTCATTAACAGAGGGATACCAACAATTTTGTCCATGGCTGTAAGTTATCCGAAATGGGTGATGGCTGAAGCCGCAGCTTATATTGCCCACCCATATTCCATCCAAAAATTCAAAAGAAAAACAAAACAAGAGCAATTACAATTCAGAACAAAGCTAAGACAAAACGTGACAAAAAACTAAGCAACAGCACAACACAGATTGGATATGACAATCCTTATGTGATTTTACATGTCATCTTGTATATATGTTTGGAGTATTTCTTCCTTTAGTTTTTGTTTAAATTGTCCAAGCATTGTACATGATTTTAATTCAGGTCCAAAAGCATTCCACAATCTGACTCCTTGCACTGAGACACAGTGTTGCTTGGTGGTAGTTCTCACTGAAGGTTTTTGAAATATACGTGTTCCTCTGAAATGATATTGTTTCTCCCTTATTTGGAACAACTTTTGGATATTTGCGGGCAGTGATAGATTCTTCACTTGAAACATTATTACTGCAGTTTTAAAGTCAACCAGATCTTTCAACTTGAGAGCTTTTGATTTAAGAAAAAGTGGGTTTGTTGGTTCCCTGTAAGCAGCTTTGTTTATTATTCTAATAGCTCTCTTCTGAAGCATAAAGATTGGATATATGTTTGTTTTATTTGTATTTCCCCATACTTTAGTACAATATGTCATGTATGGAAGTATTAATGAATGATACAAAGTATATAATGTGGGTTGATTCAGCAAATATTTCACTCTGTGTAGTACTGCAATTGATTTAGATATTTTACCTTTAATATAATTAATATGTGACTTCCAACACAGTTTATTATCAATTATTACTCCAAGAAATTTAGTTTTGGATACCCTTTCAATCTCTACAACATTTACAGTTTAGATACTAAGTTGTTGTGATGGGTGTTAAAAACTATAAATTTTGTCTTACTTAAATTGAGCGTTAATTTGTTTGAATCAAACCACAGTTTAAGCTTTCCTAATTCCTTTCCAAGTGTATCCAAAAGTTGTTCCAAATTGCTTCCACTGCATAATAAATTAGTGTCATCAGCAAACAATATTAAATCCATTTTTTCCGAAACTTTACATATATCATTTATATACATGTTGAATAACAATGGCCCCAAAACTGAACCCTGTGGTACTCCACAAGTAACCTTCAGTAACTGTGAGTTTTTGCTACCAACACATACATACTGATATCTGTTCTTTAAGTAACTACATAACCAGGACAGTGCTACCCCCCTAATACCACAATTTTGTAGTTTCTTTAATAATAAATTATGATCCACTGTATCAAATGCTTTTTTAAGATCCAGGAATACCCCAACTGAGTACTCTTTATTTTCAACGGCAGTTGATATTTTTTCTATAAATTCCATTAGAGCAAATGCAGTTGTCCTCTTGTGTCTGAACCCATATTGCTTCTCACACAATACATTATTCTTCATTATGAAGTTGTCAATTCTCTCACAGAATATTTTTTCAAGTATCTTGGAAAATTGCAGCAATAGTGAAATTGGTCTATAGTTTGAAAATTCCCCTCTGTCACCCGTCATATATATCTGAATTACTTTAGCTATTTTCATTGCATTGGGAAATATACCTGTTTAGAGAGACAGGTTACAAATATACGTCAGTGGCTTCACTAAGTATTCAATGATAGTTTTGACTAAGAGCACATCAATACACAATCCGTAGATGTTTTACTTTTAAACAATTTAACAATTTCAATGACATCTCTCTCGTGTGTGTTCTTTATGAAAATGGAGTCTTTTATAGCAATGTTTTTGCTTATTATATCATCTGTAGGTGCCGTAATGGGTATTTCTCGAGACAAATTAGGACCAATGTTAACAAAAAAGTCATTAAATTCATCTGCAGGTGAAGCTGCATTCACACTCTGAGTCGATTTATTATTATTATTTTTTTTTTTTGAAAGATTGGTTGGGTAGCTTGTATTTTCTGTTTTTATTTCCAAAAATATTAAGTATTGTCCATGTATTTTTAATATTGTCCTCTATTTTTTCTCCAGTTCTTTACTGTAATAGTCTCTTTTACTACATCTCGTTATATATATTAACTTTTTTTTTATGTTTTATACTGCTGCTCTGCTTCTTTTGTCCTTTTCTTTAGAAAAGCTTTATATAATGAATTTTTCTTTTTACACGCCTTTTGTAATCCTTTGGTTAACCATGGCTTGTCGACAAATTTCTGTTTAAGCTTTTTCTTTACTAATGGACAATTTTTTTTCATAAAGAGTGGTTACAATGTTCATAAATTTTGTTATAGGCTTCATTTACATCTGATACATAGACTTTTGTCCAGTCTTGCTTCAGCAAGTCTTCTTTAAAAGAACTGATTGCATTTTGTGATTTGTATCTGAACGATTTTAAAGTTTTTTCTGTATTGGCCCATGTGTGGCCATGGATAAGTGTAAAGACTGGCAAATGGTCACTTACATCATTTATCAATAATCCACTTTCTATTTCTGTACTTTCTATACTCAATAATATTAACAAACAGGTTATCAATAAGTGTAGCAGTGTGAACTGTGATTCTACTGGGATGTGTTATTGTGGGATATAGACTCATACTGTACATAGAATTCATGAACTCTTAAATTACATTTTGTTGAAATGGATTAGTAAATCTCAGTATTGAAATCTTCACAAATTACAACATATTACAACCATATTATCTTACTAGTATATGATTGTGCAGCTCGACTATATATATTACATATATATATAAGTGTATAATAGTATATATACAGTAATATATATAATCAACTGTATATATATATATATATATATAGTATATAGTGTTTATTTTACTTTTTTTTTATTTTATTTACCGTGTCAAATGTTTGGGGTACACCCAGACAAGAATATTTTGTGTTTTCCATGAAAATGTCACATTTATTTACCACCATGAGTTGTAAAATGAATAGAAAATATAGTCAAGACATTGACAAGGTTAGAAATAATGATTTGTATTTGAAATAATAATTTTTTTCCTTCAAACTTGGCTTTCGTCAAAGAATCCTCCATTTGCAGCAATTACAGCATTGCAGACCTAACATGATTGCACAAGGGTTTTCTAAATCATCCATTAGCCTTCTGACGCAATGAGCAAACACATTGTACCATTAGAACACTGGAGTGATAGTTGCTGGAAATGGGCCTCTATACACCTATCTAGATATTGCACCAAAAACCAGGGCATTTGCAGCTAGAATAGTTATTTACCACCATTAGCAATGTATAGAGTGTATTTCTGATTAGTTTAAAGTTATCCTAGTTCCGGTTCCGGCTCCGCCGGACCGGCGGCGCCACACGAGTCGGCTGCCTGTTGCAACAGCCTTTTTTTTATATCTTCCTTCTTCTTTCTACACCTTTCACTCTGTATATATATCACGGACGCACGGATCGCCCCGGGGGGTCTCCCGGGTCGGCGGACGGAGCCCACGGTTTGCAGCGGGAGACGTTACAGCGGGGAGGAGCTAGTGCTGAGCTAGCACTTGGCCGCCGCCCGGTGCTAATCGGAAAACTCGACATACCGGGAGCTGTAGCGAAAAACGAAGCGGGTGCCGGGCTGGAGTTTAGGCGGCGTGAAAGAAATATAAGACAGAATAATAAAGAGCGATGGCAAGAACCAAGCAGAACCGCCCGTAAAATCTACTGAGGAAGAAGCCCCCCAGGAGACAGCTAGCCACCAGGGCTGCTCAGAGAGGCGCTCTGGCCACCGGCAGAGTGAAGAGGCCTCGCCGTCACAGGCCCGTGGCTCTGAGAGAGATCCGTCGCTACCAGAAATCCACGGAGCTGCTCATCCGTAAGCTGCCCGTCCAGCGCCTGGTGAGGGAGATCGCTCAGGACTTCAAGACCGTCCTGCGTTTCCTGAGTTTCGCCGTCCATGGCTCTGCAGGAGACCAGCGAGAACCCACCTGGTGGTCTCTTCTTCGCTAAGGGGTCACCATCATGCCCAAAGACTTCCAGCTGGCCCGCTGCATCCGCGGAGAGGAGAGAGAACTTAGACTTTCTGCTGCACATCCACCAGCCATAATGCTCTGCACTGTGTGTCTATATATATACATTTATAGTAATATGGAAATATGTTTGCTAGATGTTGTTTTTTCTTGCCTTCTGATTGTTGCTCTGAGTGTTGCTGTCCCTGTGCTGTTGCAATCCTGGAATTTCCCACTGTGGGACTAATAAAGGCTTATCTTATCTTATCTTCATTGAAAAAAAAGTGCTTTTTCTTTCAAAAATAAGGAAATTTCTAAGTGACCCCCAAACTTTTAAACGGTAGTGTATAATACAGTATATATATACTGTATATATACTGTATATATATACATTATATATACATTCTATATATACAACTTATAATTAGATTTTTTGTTTTATCTTGGTCAATCTCAACAGTTACACATTCCAGAATCCCTGGTAGTGCAATGGACATTCCATTTACAAGTTTACACCTATACAGGTCATCAATATACAGTGCAACACCACCACCCTTTTTTGAGATCTGTTAATATGAAACATCTGATATCCCTCTATTGCCATCAGAGGAGCCTGCTCTTCATTAAGCCAAGTTTCAGAGACTGTGATAGCTGTAAATTTTCTGTCTAGCTGTTTTAAATAGTCCTGAATCTGTGGAACGTTTTTGTTAAGACTTCTGCTGTTGAAGTGTATTATTGATAGTTTACCATCCAATTGCACTTGACTTTTGAATTGCTTTTCAGTATAATATTCACAATGATTATGAATATTATTGAAAAAGTGGTTATCAGGATTAATATCATTCTCCATCTCTTGTAGTTTATGTTCAGCATAAAGGCATATTTTCAGAGTTTGAATTTCCTCACTCTGTGTCAAATGACTTCCTCCAACTGGGGATAATTGATGTCTACTCAAGTCATGTCATAAGTTTTTTTGTTTAGTTTAGTTTTTTTTTTAAAAGTACATTGACATGGTATGTCACAAAAGAACTATTCTTGCCATGTGTGTGGATATGGATTATCATAGTCTCTTAATTTTCTTAATCAGTGTTCATCTATATTTATTTAAGTCAGTGAGATCTCAGATTATTATGGCCTTTGCTTCCTCAAGTGTTCCATTTAGTTTGATCCAAACTCTACAGTTTCTTGTCCATGTTGTCTGTATCTTATTTTGTCTTTTCATCATCCGTGCTTGCCGTGCTATTTCAGCATTAGTCTTTGTTAAATGTTCATTTAGGTAAACTTCTGTTCCCCGTAGCTTTCTGGCCTGCCTCAGTATGTCATTCTTTACCCTTCTGTTCACAAAGCGCATCACAATTGATTTCTTTGTTTTATTATCTTTTCTGGGTAAAGTATGACAGGCTGAAATTGCATTTACGTCAACCTTTATATTTTTGCTTTCAAGGAACTGAAGCACTTGGTTTTCCAGGGAGACTGATTCAATTAGGGGAGCCTCCTGACATCTCATTCCTGCTGTAACATTGGCATATGATTGGTATTTAATGTCTAGTCCACTTATAATTAGATCATCCATACGAGAATATTGTTAACATCCTCGATGCATCGCTCCAAGTCTTCAAGTTTTTTGTCTTTTTCCTTAATTGTTAATTTCAATTCTCGGACTTCCTCCATTAGTCCTAATAGTTTAAGCTGTTGATTGGTCACTTTGGTCAGTTCTTCTGACAAGAAGTTCAGAGATTTTTTGATCTCTTCCATTTCCTCCTTCTTTGGTGGCATTTTTACTGACCTGTTGATAATAAAACAATCTCTGCTGGTGTCGGTGGTATCCAATCCGACTGACCTCGAATCCAGCTGGGGCCTCAGCTAGCCCCCTCCGCTGCTAGTCCCCCTGCTTACCGCCGCTGGAATTGAGCTCCTGTCCAGCCGGGGTGCCGGCAGCTCCTCCACCGAGCCCCACCGCCACTGTAGTTGAGCTCCAATCCTGCTCCTGTCCAGCTGGGGTCCCGGTAGTTCTTCCGCTGAGCCCCGCCACCTACCGCCGTCTTCCTCAGTAGGTCCTCTGCCGAGCCCTGCCGCTGTAACTGAGCTCCGATCTGGCTCTTATCCAGCTGGGGCTCCGGCTGCTCCTCCACTGGTCCCCGTCTCTTACCGCCGCTGTAGTAACTTTAGCTCCTAGACCACAGGCCTTAGCTGTCTAATGTCATCAATGAGGCTACTTTGGTAGATGTTCTTGCTAGCTGTCGCTGCCTGCAGATACATCTGTATTATGACGTTTTTCAGATGTTTCAGACATTTTCGGTGATTTTTCTTCCTTCAGATTGATGCCACTGTCATCCATGTTGTGACTGATGAGGAGTCAGCACAGTCCACTGAAAGATCTGGGGACCGACTTGCACTCCGAACGTTCTGCCAGCAAAGAACGGGAGCAAACAGCTCGGTGATTTAATTTTGGTGATTTAATAAGAAATAGTAGTAAATACAAACACTCACCTCGAGGGGCAGATATACAAAAACTAAGGATGAAACCCAGTGGAGTGATAACAAGTACATAAAGAGTGGAGAGTCAACATAACAACTTACATAAACTGGCGAGAACGAAACCTGCCGAAAATGGACTGGAGTCAGGGTAGGGGACTCCAGCCTGAGTGAAGCGAGGACGCAGCGAGGAATAAGCCTCGCTCGCCAGTTTAAATAATCCTACTAACATAAAGGACAAACAGGTGTTGAATGAAAGCAATCAGTAAACCATTGACAGCTGTGACCAGCGCAAACAGACTGACAGACTGACAGCCAGAAGCCCTGTCACGACGCTGTCAAAATAAAAGCACAGCCCAAACAGAGGAACAGAACTAAATATATACACAGAAAAAGGAATAATAACAAAAACCCAAGCGCGGAACAGATCTGTGCTCGGCATCATTACACTTTTAGCTTTAACCTTTATCTTTTATATTATAGGTGCTTCACTCCTTCACCCCTTGCCTGATACTCTTTGTTTTTGCATGACGGTGCCTTTGTGGGTGAAGCCAGCCTTAAACAGAAATATAAGGTCATTTAAATTTAATGTGGCTAAAACTGACTGACTCTGACCTCCACCCCATACAGGATCTCTGTGGTGAACTGGAACCTCTCTAATGCTTTAACGCCTGAGTGGAGGCAAATGTCCAGAGTAAGGTTCCATTTTCAGGTGGAAAGTCTTATAGCAGAAGAGCAGAATTAATAGTACAGCCCCATGTACTTATGAAAATATACAATATGGTTGTTTTTGTATAGTTGCAGACCTTGTGAGTGCAAAGTGAATTCAGACTCCACGATAAACCATTATGCTACACCATTCTGCTAATTCTATGAAGTAAATTTATAAAAATGACTTGTTTAAGATGGCATCCAAACAAAAGGCTCTAAACTTTGGGGAACAGCAGCTCATTTTCACAGTGAACTTCATTAATCCTACAAACAACAGGCTAATGGGGGCTGGCTCATTTAGCTAACACAGCTAAATGAAGTTTGTGCTCTTGAAGCCAGCACACGTTCATTCATCACACACAGGAAAAAGTTCAAAACACAATCCCACTAATGCTCGCCATATTTCAGATTTCATCTAGTGCTGATTAAATTCATAGATTAACTTGAAATGAGACCTCCATTTGGCTGAATGTTGTGGCAATCATTTAATCGAGAATTGGAATTTAAAATCAGATCTTTGATGATTGCAGGTTGTTGAAGCTGCCTGTGAAGGGCTTCACGGGGGGCTGAATTTTTTTAATCAACGCCAATTTATTATTTGTTATACCAGTCATTTATAACAACACAGGGGCAATAGCTTGTTTTCTGATATGATAAACCATTTCATTATCAACAGATGTAAAAGTTGCGAGAATCCTTATTAATGTAGCGGTTTGCTGTGTCGTCATGAGGAGGAACCCCTATTACACATTGTTTCCACATGTTGACACATCTCCCAGAGGTGATAATGTGACAGACTGTGATCAAAACGGCTCAGTGTTTAACTGTTGCAGTACCATTTTACACACAGGAAGGGAGCTCTTCTTAAAACGGACTGTTTTTACAGCATATAGCTTTAAAAGCTAATGGTCCCCAGTTCACTCCACTCTCCCTCTTTCGTCATTTCTCTGAGTTTTCTGTTTGAGGCTAATGTTAGCTTTTAGCTTTAGTTGTCAGGCTAAGTCACATACCAACAGCTACTGGCTGAGTTTAAAAGCCAAAATAATGCATTATTGGAGATGGGGGTGTGCGGTTTGAGTGGTCAGTAGCATAAGCCTCATCCCTGGGGTGTAATAAGCACTGAAATGACCCTGAATGAGTGAATGGCTAACTCTGCTAACAGCAGCTACTCACTGCTAATCGAGGAGGTGTCCAGTCTAGAGTATAATAAACTATAATAAACTAAGCTAACACAGCATCTCTATAAGAAATATATGGTCAATGGTTGGTAGATGATCAGGCTGGGTAAACGGTTACCAGACTATCCAGAAGGCAGGTCTGTTAGGTAACGACGTGATAGCCTCACAGAAGAGAACAGCCAATCCAAATGAGGCGTTTCAGGCAGAGTAGTAGTCCTGGATTCTGTGGGAGAGGAGAGATCCTGTGCAGAACTTTGAGTTATTTGACTTTACAGACCGTATGTCACAAATAACCTACATAACCCACTAAAATCCAGGGGGAACCCCAAAAAGGAGAATGTGGGCTCTTTAACGGGAATTCTGGTGCTGTCAGTGATAGTTTTTTCCCCCTACTATCATCGTGTGAACGCAGCATAAAGCATCGCTCTCCTCAAGGACAAAAGCTGCTGCTTTCTGGTGAAACGGTCAGGGAAATTAATCCAGTTAATGTTATGGAATAAATGTGCAAATGTCTCCACCTTTATTAACCCGGCCAGTCTTTCCATTCGGCATCCTGTGACCACAGAGCGGGTGGCGCTTGCACTTGTCCCGATGATCTGTCTCCGCCCGGGCAATCTGCTGGCACCACGGAGGATGCCACAGCGCATTAGCGGCAGCGTGACGGCATGCGGTGGCTCGTTATGTGAAGGCCCCTCCTCGGCAGGCCCCTACAGGGCCAGTGATACCCACGGTCGCTAACAGCTTCTGACTTGCAATTAGCCAGCCAAGTTTATCAGCAGCAAATGGCCTCAGGAGCTGGAGTGGCGAAGCAGCGAGGCCACGTTTTTCTTCTGTTTGTGTGTTTGTGCGTATCCGCGTGTCTTCAGGGTAGAAAGGAGTATATGTCAGGCAGATGTTCCCAAGTCTACGTCCAGCCGGCCGTGCTGTGATTAATCAGAGGTGGCTGGTGTCATTGTGTTGACTTTTTTCTTTCGTAACTTGGTTCATACAGATGAAGCAAGGGTCTGCAACCTGTGGCTCCAGAGCTACATGCAGCAATTTAGCCCACAAGAGTTACATGTTTCTGATAATCAGGAGCAACAAAGAGTGAATATCTAGTATGTGTTTGATTATCGTCTTTGTTCTCCTTTAGTTCACCAATGGCTATTTAGAAATTTAATAATAATAATAATAATGAAATAAATTAAAACATAAAATAAAAGAGATGAATTAATTAATTATATTTACAAAATAGTGCCTGATAAGAAATTTTTGACTTTTGTTACAAATTTTGAACTTTTTTAAATATAATTTTGTGATTTTGTTTGGCTGTCCCAAATACCAGATGTGCAGCTTTGAATTTCTGAGAACATCCATTTGAATATGCAAAATTTTAAAATTATCTTCAACTTTTTTTTCTCATAAATGTACGTCTTTTTTCCCCCTCAAATTTCTGACTTTTTTTTTTTCTTGTAAATTTGCAGCTCTTTTCTCCTAAACGCATAACTTTTGTCTTGGAAATCTGCAGCTTTTTTTCTCATAAATTTGTAATTTTTTTTCTTGTAAATTTCTGATTTTTTTTTTTTTTAAATTTGGGATTTTTTCTCCTCTACTTGCAGCTTTTTTCTTGGAAATCTACAGCTTTTTTGTCATAACTTTATTAACTATTAATTTGTGACTTTTTCTCTTAAACCTGCAACTTTTTTCTTGTAAATTTTAAAACTTTTCTTGTAAATTTGTGTAAATTTGCAACGTTTTTTTTCATAAATTTGGAACTTTTTAATCAGGAAATAATAATAATTATTATTATTATTATCATTATTATGTTGATAAAAACTACTGTCAGTATTGTGGATCTACTGTAGTTTGGATATTTGATATGCATATCTTTTTTAAACTGTCAATAGATATTAAAAACTGCAACTTTTTTCACAAAATTGATTTCTTTCAAATTTGCAACTTTTTTCTCATAAAATTCTGACTTTTTGTGTTAGTTTAAACATTTTTCTTGTATATTTGCAACATTTATAGGGATACTAGGTTTTTTTTTTTATAATTCTATGTAATGGTTTATTTTTTTCCTGTTCACGTAGACAATGACCCACATTTATTTTCTAATGACCCCTTCCTCATGACAAAAATACCCCCCCCAAAAATTCTCCTCCCTAGGGACCTCAAAAAGCTAGAATCAGCCCTGATTTCAGGCTATTCTACCCACTTTGTTGTGTAACACCTCTACATATACACTAATAGGCCACACAGAGCAGTAACACGGATTCAGAAAATAATCCAAAGTTAAAGGCAGCCATGTTGAGAAACTTTCTCTACAGCCTGTATGTGTGTGTGTGTGTGTGTGTGTGGGGGGGGGGGGGTTATATCAGGTGGACCTCCACCTCCCAGTTATGATGAATCTGCAGCCCTGAGAAGAGCGGCTAGCCTGGCCTCCATTCGTGCTAGATTAGATCCTCTGATTACAATGCCAGCTACCGTCCAACTCCAGATAAATCTTCCATGTGAGCCCAAAAGCTAAAGCCCCCCCCACTTCCACTGCAGTTAATAATTTAGTACTTGAATAGGGAAAGTCATATTTATGATAATTCAGATGGAGCAGAGGATTTTTTTTTTTTTTAGGTCAGGGGTCCAATATGCAGCCAGTTCTTTTGACCATAATCACTGATTTTATTTGGCTTTGACAAACAAAAATGCCCTCTCAAATTTACAGGAAAAAAGTGATAACTATATGTTTTTAAAGTCAAAATGTATGTGAAAAATGACAAGCTTACAAATAAAGACCTGCATAATTTTGATTAAAGAATGCACGTGTGTGGGAATAAAAGACAAATATGAGAAAAATGTAGCAAATTTATGAGAAAATTTGACAGATTTATAAGTAAAAAGCAGTATATTTAAAAAAAACACACATTTATGGGGAAAACAGACATGAATTGCTGGAAAAAAATAAGTAAATTTAACAAGCAAAATTGGCAACTTTACAAATAAAGAGATGCATTTTTTTAAAAAAATATGCAGTATTTGTGAGGAAAAAAAACATGAATTCCTGACAATAAAGTAGATAATCTATGAGGAAAAAATTTGTGACTTAACAAGTAGAGACCTGTATATTTTTGAGGAAAAGAAATACACAAAAAACACAAATTTGAGAAAAATTTCCAATTTATAAGGAAAAATTGCAAAATTCTGAGTAGAGTTAGGTATTTTTTGAGAGGAAAATATGCATTTGTGAGTTGAAAAAACATGAACTTCTGAGAAAATACGAGATTACTAAATACTAAATTTATGAGGAAAAACTGGCAAATTTACAGGTTAAGAACTGCATATTTTGGCAGAAAACATGCACATTTGTCTGGAAAATAAGATTTTTTGTGAGAAAAAAGTAGCAAGGTTAATGGCAAAACTGACAAATTTAAAGATTCAAAAATTTTATTTGTCAATAGTACTAAACTTTCAATTCAATTCAACTTTGTTGTTGTGAAATGGCGCTATATAAATAGTCATCTCATAGCACTTTCAACTATAGAGGAAACCCCCACAATTGCAGAAAGACCCCAGCAATCAGGTGATAATAATAATAATAACTTTATTTATAGAGCACTTTTCACAGGCAGAGTCACAAAGTGCTTAACATGGTAAAAAACAAAATAAAAACACAGGCACATAAAACAGTAAAAAAAAACAAAGTAGACAGTAAAAGCACATAAAAATACAATCAACACATACTGTTAGGCCCAGAAATATTTGGACAGTGACACAATCTTCATGATTTGGGCTCTGCATGCCACCACATTGGATTTGAAATGAAACAACTACAACGGAATTGAAGTGCAGACTTTAAGGTTTAATTCAAGGGGTTGAACAAAAATATATGATTAAACATGTAGGAATTGTAGCTATTTTTATACAAACGCTCCTCATTTCAGGGGCTCAAAAGTAATTGGACAAATAAACATAACCCTAAGTAAAATGTTACTTTTCAATATTTTGTTGAGAATCCTTTGCAGGCAATGACTGCCTGAAGTCTGGAACCCATGGACATCACCAAACACTGGGTTTCCTCCTTTGTGATGCTTTGCCAGGCCTTCACTGCAGCTGTCTTCAGTTGTTGCTTGTTTGTGGGTCTTTCTGCCTTAAGTTTTGTCTTGAGCAAGTGAAATGCATGCTCGACTGGGTTGAGATCTGGTGATTGACTCGGCCATTGCAGAATATTCCACTTCTTTGCTTTAAAAAACTCCTGGGTTGCTTTTGCAGTATGTTTTGGATCATTGTCCATCTGTACTGTGAAGCGCCGTCCAATCAATTTTGCTGCATTTGGCTGAATCTAAGCAGAAAGTATATCCCTATACACCTCAGAATTCATTCGGCTGCTTCTGTCTTTTGTCACCTCATCAATAAACACAAGTGACCCAGTGCCATTGGAAGCCATGCATGCCCATGCCATCACACTGCCTCCACCATGTTTTACAGAAGATTGTAGTGCTTTGGATCATGAGCTGTTCCAATTCTTCTCCAAACTTTCTTCTTCCCATCATTCTGGTAGAGGTTGATCTTGGTCTCATCTGTCCAAAGAATGCTGTTCCAGAACTGGGCTGGCTTCTTCAGGTGTTTTTTGGCAAAGTCAATTCTGGCCTTTCTATTTTTGAGGCTGATTCATGGTTTGCACCTTGTGGTGAATCCTTTGTATTTACTCTCAGGAAGTCTTCTCTTTATGGTAGACTTAGATACTGATACACCTACTTCCTGGAGAGTGTTCTTCACTTGAGTGGATGTTGTGAAGGGATTCTGCGATCATCCACCACTGTTGTCTTCCGTGGACGTCCAGGCCTTTTTGAGTTCCCAAGTTCACCAGTGCACTCTTTTTTTTTCACAGAATGTACCAAACTGTTGATTTGGCCACTCCTAACATTTCTGCTATCTCTCTGATGGAGTTCTTCTTTTTTTCAGCCTCAGGATGGTCTGTTTCACCTCCATTGAGAGCTCCTTTGACCGCATGTTGTGTGTTCACAGCAACAGCTTCCAAATGCAAACGCCACACCTGGAATCAACTCCAGACCTTTTAACTGCTTAATTGATGACAGGTTAACGAGGGAAGAGCCCATGCAGCCTTGTTATTTTTTTTTTGCAGCCTTCTGAGTCAATTGTCCAATTACTTTTGGTCCCTTGAAAAAGAGGCGACTACGTATTAAAGAGCTGTAATTCCTAAACCCTTGCTCCAATTTGGATGTGAATACTCTCAAATTACAGCTGAGAGTCTGCACTTTAAGCCCATATTGATTATATAATTGTATCCTGAATATGTTTTTGTAAACAGCTAAAATAACAAAACTTGTGCAGATCTAAGTTCAAAAGGTAAGGAGTTCCACAGTCTGGGAGCAACAGCAGCAAAGGCTCTATCGCCTTTGGTTCTGAGCCTAGTGCTAGGGACTACCAATAGATTCTGATGAGAAGACCTGAGAGACCTGCTGGGCTGGTGTAGAAAGAGCAGGTCACTAATATAAAAAGGCGCCTCTTCATGAATGGCTTTGTAAGTAAGAACAAGAACTTTAAAATCAATTCTATAATTTACAGGAAGCCAATGCAAGGAGGCCAAAACAGGAGTGATATGACAGAATCTACTGGACCTAGTTAGTAATCTTGCAGCAGCGTTCTGGACTAACTGTAGGCGGTGTAAAGAGGATTTGCTAAGACATTTGAAAAGAGCATTCCAGTAGTTCAAACGTGAAGAAACAAAGGCATGAATAATGATTTCTAACTGACTGTAGGAAACCAATGACCTAATTTTGGATATATTCCTAAGGTGGAAAAAACAACTCCGGGTCAGAGATTTGACATGCTGATCAAAACCCATTGATTGATCGAAAATGACACCAAGATTTTTTAGATTAGACCGTACGTTAGAGCTTAATGAACAAATGCTATTAACCAACTTAGGAATTAGATTATCAGGTGCTACAATAAGGTGATCCCCTGTGAGCAAGCACTTGGCGACTGTGGAGAGGAAAAACTCCCTCATAACAGGAAGAAATCTCCAGCAGAACCAGGCTCAGGGAGGGGCAGTCATCTGCTGCAACTGGCTGGGGGGTGAGGGGATAGAGAAGAAGAAGAAAAGAATAGGCATGTAGAGAGCAAACAGCACGACGGGGACTCAATCTATGGGAGAGAACAAACAGATGTTAATGACCAGCAAAAATATTTCTTTGAGAATGAAAAAAGGATTGAAGCCCAGTGCATTGTTGGAGGTCCCCCGGCTGTCTAAACCTATTAGCAGCATAACTAGGGAGGGTTCAGGGCACATGATCCCTCCCTAATTATAGGCTATATCAAAAAGGAAGGTTTTAACCCTATTCTTAAAAACAGAAATCGAGTCTGACTCCCAGATCCAGATCGGCAGCTGGTTCCACAAGAGAGGAGCATGATAACTGAAGGCTCTGCCTTCCATTGTACTTTTGGTGATTCTAGGTATTACAAGTAATCCTGCATTTTGGGAGAGTAGTGCTCTGTTAGGATAATAGGGTAGTATCAGATCTTTTAAATAAAAAGGGGCCTGATTATTTAGAGCTTTGTAAGTGAGAAGAAAGATTTTAAACTTAATTCTAAACTCTATGGGAGGCCAATGAAGGGAGGCCAGAACCGGAGAGATATGATCTCTCTTTCTAGTACTTGTTAAAACATACAGGACATACAGGAAAATTGAAATGGCGTTTCTCTCTCTTCAGTGGTGTGCACAATTAAAAAAAAAAAAAGGAATAAGACTGGAAAAACAACAACAGCAGTCTATGTACAGTAGTGCTCCCTAAAGTGCAAATAACAGTAAAAGATTAAACCCACACATCCTGTAGTGCAAATAAACGATAAAACCAGTAACCCTATATACAGAAAAGGTAGAGCAGTAATACTCGTAGTTGCAAGTTCAATGCAGTAGTGTAGGTGCAGACAGTGATAGATTGGACTTCATATAATCAATATTGCAATGACAGACAGCAGCAGGTATGGCATTTGTGCAAATGCTTGCAGTGAGGTGCAGAGACATACAGCAGCAGATGTATTACTGTTGGTGTGCCAGTCTTTCTGTGCCAACAGCTGAGGTAGTTATTGTGCAGGTGAGTGCGTTACGGTCCAGGGGTGGGGGATGGGGGGGGTGGACAGAGTTCAGGGTCCTGATGGCCTGATGAACAAAGCTGTTTAGCAGTCTTGTGGAGCAGGCCCGGAGGCTCCAGTACCTTTTTGAAGGAAAAAACTACATATTTGTTAGGGAAAAAATCATGAATTTCTGAGGAAAAAAGTAGCACGTTTATGAGGAAAAAAAAGGCAAACTTATGAGTAGAGTCCTGTATATTTTTTAGAAAAAATATATTTGTTAATGAAAAAAATTCTCAGGAAAAAAAGTAGAAAAATTATTATAATGTCAAACTGTCAAAATTACAAATAAGAGGCTATGAATTTTTGATGGAAAAAAATACACTTTTGTGAGGGGGAAAAATCAAATTTCTCTCGAAAACACAGCAAATTTAATAGAAAACACTGACTAATTTATGAAAAAAAACTAGGGATGAGCCGATCCGATCCATCATATCGGTATCGGGGCCTGAATCGGTATTGGTAAGCAATAAAAGTAATTCACCAATCCGATACATTAATAATATTAAAATGAAGGCGCAATCATGTTCTCACCTGTGCTGTGCGTGACTTCTGTAAACAAAAGCAACGTGTCAAATCACTGAAGCCTGTCTGTGGGACTCATCTCAATATATTGGTGTGTGGTACCAGCATTTCCAATTTTACACCACTAACTTGATAAAACACTTGCAAAAGTATCACAGTAAAAGAGTATGCTGAATTCTGTTATGAACCAAGCAGAAGCAAGTGTGTTGTGCAGCAGCAGCTGCTGTTTTACTGCTGGAATATACTAAAAGCCAAACTAAAAGAACAAAACTGAAAGTAAAAACCAGAGGAGCAGGAATGAAGACATAGCACGGCAGTGGGACGGCAGTGGCTCAGGAGGTAGAGCAGATCGTCCAATAAGCAGATGATTGGTGGTTCGAATCCCGCTCTCCCCAGATATCCTGCCATTGTGTCCCTGGGCAAGACACTTGACCCATCTTGCCTCCAGTGTCCATAACATTGGGTATAAATGTTCGGTGGTGGCCGTTGGCACGAATTGGGAGCCATGTTTCCATCAGCCTGCCCCAGGGCAGCTGTGGCTACAGTAGTAGCTTGCCACTACCATTGTCTGTCTGGAGTGAATGAATAATGTATCTACTTGTAAAGCGTCTATGATAAAGTGTTATATAAATCTGATGCGTTATTATTATTAACATGGGCTTGCCTTTAGATGGACAGTTACAGCTGATGAGCAGTAGGTGACAGAAACATACTGTAAATGGCAAATTATAACTGGTGAATTGGAAGCAGGAAAAACAAGGCTACATGAAATGAAACAGGGATGACTTCAAAATAAGAGCAAACCTAAAAACTATGGACAGAGAATAAACTACTAAATAAACTGAGGACCACGAGAATACTTATGATAATAATAATAATGGGTGACATCATCATCATCATCGTAGCAGTTTGTCGGGGGCGACAATGACTGTTTCATTTAGGTCTGATCAGATTCCTCCACGCAGCTCTGTCCTTGGCCTTCCACTGCCAGGAACTCCTGACCTTGTTAACCCGGGAGACGTCCGAGCCGATACGAGTTGCTTTCTGACTGACAAAAATACAACTTAAAGGGTTAGTTCCTTATTTCAGATCTACAGCAGTTTTTTTACCTCATTGACAGTGTCACTTTGAATTTCATCTGAATGTTTATTTAAATACTCAGCTTTAAAGTTTTGCAATAAACTTGCACTTAAAACTTCAGAATGCATGTTTACATGGTGCTGACCAGTGAAATGCTGCCAATGTTGCAAAGTTTAAAATTAAAAAAAGCAGCAGCATTGCTGAACTCAGTCAAATATGGAATATATTCTTTAACTTTTAAATTTGTTTCATGTGTGCAAAATTAAACCAGTCATTACCAAAGTGTGTTCTGTAGTATTGTTTTAATTAAGAGAGACAGTATCAGGTCTGGATCGGTATCGGCCGATTCTCAAAGTCACAGTTTCGGTATCAGTCTTGAAAAAGTGGTATCGGCTCATCCCTAATAAAAACCTGCATATTTTTTTAAAAATACTGTCAGGAAATAAACCAGAATTTCCAAGGAAAACACAACAAATTTATGTGTAAATTGATGCATATTCTTAAGAAAAAAAGATCACCGATTTTTGAGGAAATTTCTGAGAAAAAAAGAGAAAATTTGAGTGGCCTACAACCTGCGGCATGTGTAAAGCAAACTCAGAATCTTTTCCTCACCCAGACTAAATAATTTTAGTGCGTAAACTTAAAGCATGTGTTTGAAGCCTCATAACCAACAAGTGAAACTGAAAAATAAATCTCCCAAAATAAAACCAAACGTGTGTATTTTCAGTAGTGTGTGCTGAAGCTTCGCATCCCAGTCTAATGCTCAGCTGTATATCCGCTCTGCTCAGACTATCAACCTTGAGATGATCAGGCATGAATTGTGGCAGTGGCGGCATCCATACCGGGGCTGTACTACATCATCACCCGTCACATAGATTTGCTACCATTGATGTGACCATTAACATATAGATAGTCTCTGACTCCTGACCCTGATCTGTCCCAGGTGTCCATGAATTGCGACTACGTGTTCGTCAACGGGAAGGAGACACGCGGCTCCATGAACGCCAGGGTCATCTTCAGCTACGAGCACCTGAGCGCCCCACTGGAGCTGACCGTCTGGGTCCCAAAACTGCCACTACAGGTGGAGCTGTCCGACACCAACCTAAGCTTCATCAAAGGCTGGAGGGTCCCCATCCTGCCTGACCGAAGGTGAGAGCCAGAACACACAGTTTGATGCAACTTTGTATTTGTCTTATTTGTTATGAAATTATTAACAGCATTAAAGGTGCTGTAAATTCAATTTTGCACTTTTAATATTAAAATGAATGAACAATTAAAATCTTAAGCTGTGGCTGAGTGCTGACTCCCCCTCCATCTTCTGTTTATTCTCAGCCCAACTCACTTTTCTGGGCTCTCCATTTGAAACCTTTGGTCTGTCTCTGTTGCTTGGCAATGTGCCGTCAAGTGCCATTATGCCACAATGGCTTATTGGAACGGGGTCATCATAGCTCGTACACTTAGCTTGTGTGCTCTTTACTTAAGTTATTAAACATTTACCCATTCCAAATACCACTGCATGAGC
This sequence comes from Pholidichthys leucotaenia, assembly GCA_020510985.1. NCBI lineage: Eukaryota > Metazoa > Chordata > Actinopteri > Cichliformes > Pholidichthyidae > Pholidichthys > Pholidichthys leucotaenia. The sequence continues at coordinate 336,421,797 of CM035844.1, forward strand.
TCTAATGACCCTGTGGATCACACCAAAACATATACAGCTAGGAAAATAAGTATTGAACACGTCAACATTTTTCTCATTAAATATATTTCTGATGAAGCCATTGACCTGAAATTTTCACCAAATATCAGTAACAACCCAAGTAATCTATACATACAAAGAAATCAAGGCAACTGTGTTCACAAAACAAGCTGTATTTAATAAAGTGGAATGACACAGGGAATAAGTATTGAACACATGAAGAAAAAGAGGTGCAAAAAAGCATAGAAAGCCAAGAAACCAGCTCAGTTCCATTAGAATTTAGGAAGCCATCCCATCCCCCATCAGTGCATATTAATTTCAGTTGGTTAAATCCTGATTGATAGCCTTTAAAAAGGTCTGTGAATATCAGATTGTCACACCACAAAGAACTCATGATGGGTAGAGGCAAAGAGCTCTTTCTAGCCCTTCACAACCTTTTTGTTGCAAAGCATAATGATGGCATTGGTTACAGGTGCATTTCTAAACTGCTGAATGTTCCAGTGAGCACTGTTGGAGCCATCATTTGGAAGTGGAAAGAACATCTTTTTTCCATAAACTGGCCACGAACAGGAGCTCCTTGCAAGGTTTCTGACAGAGGAGTCAAAAGAATTATCATAAGAGTTAACCAAGAGCCAAAGACCACTTGTGGAGAGTTCCAGAAAGACCTGGAGTTAGCAAGTACTGCTGTTTCAAAGAGAACAATAAGTAATGCATTCAAGCAACATAGGCTCTATGCCCGTTCACCTTGCAAGACTCCATTGCTGAAGAAAAAGCATGTTGAAGCTCGTTTAAAGTTTGCTGCACAATATTTGCACAAGCCATTAAAATACTGGGAGAATATAGTCTTGTCAGATGAGACTAAAATTAAATTTTTTGGATGCCACAACACACAGCATGTTTGGACTAGAAATGGCGTTGCACATCCCATCATGATGTGGGGGTGTTTTTCAGCACATGGTACAGGCAGACTTTATATAATTGAAGGAAAGATGAATGGACAAATGTACAGAGACATCCTTGCTAAGAACCTGTTGCCATCTGCCAAGATGCTGAAGATGAAGCCAGGGCGGACATTTTAGCAAGACAATGATCCTAAACACACAGCCAAGGAAACTCTCAACTGTCTCCAGAGAAGGAAAATAAAGCTGCTGGAATGGCCTAGTTAGTCACTTGACCTGAATCCAATTGAAAATCTATGGAATTAACTGAATATCAGAGTTCATAGAAGACACCCACGGAACCTTCAAGATTTGAAGACAGTATGTGTGGATGAATGGGCTAAAATCACTTCTGAGCAATACCTGTGCCAAGTTTCTCCATACAGGAGGCATCTGGAAGCTGTTATTACCAACAAAGGCTGTTTTGCTAAATATTAAATGAATTTCACCATGTGTGTTCAATACTTATTTCCTGTGTCATTCCACTTTATTAAATATAAGTTGTTTTGTCAACACATTTGCCTTGATTTCTTTGTATGTATGGATTACTTGGGCTGTTACTGATATCTAGTGAAAATCTCAGGTTAGTGGCGCCGTCAGAAATGTGTTTAATGAGAAAAATGTTGACGTGTTCAATACTTACGTTCCTAGCTGTATCTGACTCCCAGTTATGTGCCTTATTTTATTATTATTATTAGTAGTAGTAGTAGTATTAGTATTATTATTATTATCAACTTACAGTATGTTCACAGCGTCCAGTGGCTGTGGTTTGTTAGCTCGGTTAGGTAGTTATCGTGTTTGTTTACATCTCTTATCAAATGTTTACACAAATAATACTATAGACCTGTGAATCGCATCCAAAAACATGTATCTTACTCTAGTGGATGCAGCATACATAAATACTATGCAGTATACCATTGTCGATGTTGTTAGCAAGCTTAGCCTAGTCTAGCCATCGTATTGTTTCTGTCATGTTGTGTCTGTCATTTACCCATTACAAATAGCTTTGAAACAAACCAAAGCATATTTCTTATGGTGCCTTCAGACCAAACGTGAACAAGCAGCACAAAGTCAATGGAAAGTCAATACAAAGTCAATGGAAAGAGGCAATCTCACTCATTTGTCCATTCACATCCGAGGGATAGCATTATCCTTGAGATTCTGCCATCACCAGAGTAAAAGTATTAACGGTGGAGAGGAAACTAGTTTGAAAATGAGACTGACACTCACCTGGAGACAGAAAGCCCGGGAGCTGTGCAGCTGAATCGGAGTGTCTGAGTTTTTTACCTAGGGATTCCTGCCACGAACATGCTAACAAGGCTAACAGGCTAGCAGTGTAAATAACCCATCATCCAGGTGAAATTTTGGAGGCAGGGACAATTTTTTTAGGTGAGACCCCGTCGGATGAGATAAAATAAGCCTTTGTTAGTCCCACAATGGGGAAATTCCAGGATAATGTAAACCTAAGCATGACGGTGTTTTGGGAATTTCCACAGCAGGTTGAACAGCTGAGGCCCAGCTGGATTCGAGGTCGGTCGGATCGGATACTGGCGACACCAGCAGAGATTGTTTTACTATCCACAGGTCAGTAAAAATGCCACCAAAGAAGGAGGAAATGGAAGAGATCAAAAAATCTCTGAACTTCTTGTCAGAAGTACTGACCAAAGTGGCTAGTCAGCAGGCCAAAATATTAGGGCTAATGGAAGAAGTCCGAGAATTAAAATTAACAATTAAGGAAAAAGACAAAAAAATTGCAGACTTGGAGCGACGCGTCGAGGATCTTGAACAATATTCTCGTATGGATGATCTAATTATAAGTGGACTAGACATTAAATATCAATCATATGCTCATGCTACAACAGAAATGAGAAGTGAGTAGGCTCCCCTGGGCGAATCAGTCTCCCTGGAAAACCAGGTGCTTCAGTTCCTTGATAGTAGAAATATAAAGGTCGAAGCAAATGCAATTTCAGCCTGTCATGCTTTACTCAGAAAGGATAATAAAACAAAGAAATCAATTGTGATGCATTTTGTGAACAGAAGGGTAAAGAATGACATACTGAGGCAGGCCAGAAAGCTACGGGGAACAGAAGTTTACCTAAATGAACATCTAACAAAAACTAATGCTGAAATAGCATGGCAAGCACGGATGCTGAAAAGACAAAATAAGATACAGGCAACATGGACAAGAAATTGTAGAGTTTGGATCAAACTAAATGGAACACCTGAGGAAGCAAAGAGTATAATAATCAGAGAGATTACTGACTTAAATGAATATAGATGAACACTGATTAAGAAAATTAAGACACTATAAAAATCCATATCCACACACACGGCAAGAATAGTTCTTTTGACATACCATGTCAATGTCCTTTAAAAAAAAAAAACTAAACAAAACAAACAAAAAAAATAATGACTGACTTGAGTAGACATCAATTATCCCCAGTCAGAGGAAGTCATTTGACACAGAGTGAGGAAATTCAAACTCTGAAAATATGCCATTATGCTGAACATAAACTACAAGAGATGGAGAATGATATTAATCCTGATAACCACTTTTTTCAATAATATTCATAATCATTGTGAATATTACACTGAAAAGCAATTCAAAAGTCAAGTGCAATTGGATGGTAAACTATCAATAATACACTTCAACAGCAGAAGTCTTAACAAAAACTTTCCACAGATTCAGGACTATTTAAAACTGCTAGACAGAAAATTTACAGCCATCGCAGTCTGTGAAACTTGGCTTAACCACTTGCACTCCGGGCAATTTTCCTAAAAATGCCAAAAAATAACGTGCCCAAAGTAAATCGAAAGCTGTTATTCAACCCTTTGCAGCATCTTCATGGGGTTGGTCTCATTTAAAAGAAAACACTTTGAATTTTTTGGCAAAAAAAACATAATCTCTCTACGTGCTCCGGCCACTGAGTTACAGTCATCTAAACATACTGAACTTGAAGAAAAAAAAATTGGACACAGTGTTTTTTTGGATACAAATGCTTGTAAATAACACACAGCTGTCCGATCCGGCTGGAAAATGCAACAGAAATGTAGAACCAAGTGTTATCCAGCTGAGATCCAAATTTGGTAACAATACCACAAAAAATGAATATTTTACACAGCTTTGTTCTCAGGCTGTTCCCAGGCGTTTTGGAACTGTGCCAAATTGTGCCAAATGGCACAGTTTGGAAAAACGTCTGTAACTTTTGAATAATTCAATGTAGAATCTTCATTTTAGGCTCAAATGAAAGGTCACACTCAGGGCTGTGTCTGTGTGTGTGTCTGTGTGTGTGTGTGTGGGCGGGGGGTCGTTCCCCCCCCCCTACCAAGGACCGAGTTTGGCCCTCGCTACATGACGGATTACACTCCTTGCATGTTTTCACAGCGGCTCCCCCCCCCCCCCCTCGCTACTGTGTGTGTGTGTGTGGGGGGGGGACCGTGAACGGACCGTGAACGGCCCCCCCCCCTCGCTACAGAAGAGGGCCATCGCTACATGATGGAATAGACTCATATGCTTCCCCCCGCGGACCGGGGGGCGTTCGGACCGTGAACGCCCCCCCGCTCCTCTTCTGCAGCGGAGGGGGGGGGGGCGTTCACGGTCCGAACACGGCAAATGAACCGTTTATCGCGACGCACGCACTTCGTACTTCGTGCGCAGTACAGTTGTAATTTACCGATCGGTCAAAAGTCATTTTTGGATTACAGTTTTCAGGGATAAATAATAATTTAGCTAATAACACCTTACGTCTTCAAAGCAGCAGAGTCGTGGCGAACATCTCTTCCCCCATTGTCAGACGAACGTGACGCTGCTCCGCTCATGGATCCCGATCAACATAATTCCATTATTGCTGTTTTGGCGAATGATTTACGACTTTTGTCGTCGGCCTCCGTCTATTCTGCTGGAATGAGTGCAGGTCCCACTTGTGGGTGTTCTCCATGCTGCTGGGTGAGCCTGGGTCTGTAGTAGATTCGTCCAGCGTCCTTTGTTTTCATCTGTTGCAACAGTAAATCTCTCTTCACCCAGCCTGAATTTCTGTGCTTCAATTGGCTCCTGTGTTCACAGGCGGGTCCTCCTTCCTAGATTTTCATTCATTGGCTCTTCAAGGTTTCAGAAACCCAATTCAAGGCTCTTATTAGTCGAATGAGAGGTCAATCAGATGAACTAATCTGTTCACGGCTGTCTGCAGCTTTTTTTTTCAGTGGCGCTTGGAGGCCAGCACCATCTCCATCTGCACCATCATGCGTCATGCGTCCAAGCGCGCACGAGGGCGCACGAGAGCGCCCTCGTGCGCCCTAGAACGCAGAGACTTGCCCGCCCGCGGAACAACGGAGTGCAAGTGGTTAATGAAGAGCAGGCTCCTCTGATGGCAATAGAGGGATATCAGATGTTTCATATTAACAGATCTCAAAAAAAGGGTGGTGGTGTTGCACTGTATATTGATGACCTGTATAGGTGTAAACTTGTAAATGGAATGTCCTTTGCACTACCAGGGATTCTGGAATGTGTTACTGTTGAGATTGACCAAGATAAAACAAAAAATCTAATTATAAGTTGTATATATAGAATGCCAGGAACTTGCACTGAGACATTCAGAGACAAATTAGTCGAGCTGTACAATAATATTACTAGTAAGAAAATGGTTGTAATTTGTGGAGATTTCAATATTGATTTACTAAATCCATTTCAACAAAATGTAATTACAGAGTTCATGAATTCTATGTACAGCATGAGTCTATATCCCACAATAACACATCCCAGTAGAATCACAGTTCACACTGCTACGCTTATTGACAACCTGTTTGTTAATATGAATAACTATTTTCTATGATAAGAAAATAGAAAGTGGATTATTGATAAATGATAAGTGACCATTTGCCAACCTTTGCACTTATCCATGGCCACACGGAGGCCAATACAAAATTTTTTTTTAAATCGTTCAGATACAAATCACAAAATGCAATCAGTTCGTTTAAAGAAGACTTGCTGAAGCAGGACTGGACAAAAGTCTATGTATCAGATGTAAATGAAGCCTATGACACATTTATGAACATTGTAACCACTCTTTATGAAAAAAAATGTCCATTAGTAAAGAAAAAGCTTAAACATAAATTTGTCGATAAGCCATGGTTAACCAAAGGATTACAAAAGGCGTGTAAAAAGAAAAATTCATTATATAAAGCTTTTGTAAAGAAAAGGACAAAAGAAGCAGAGCAGCAGTATAAAACGTACAAAAATAAGTTAACATATAAGATAAGATAAGATAAGCCTTTATTAGTCCCACAACGGGGAAATTCCAGGATTGCAACAGCACAGGGATAGCAACACTCAGAGCAACAATCAGAAGGCAAGAAAAAAAACAAGCAAGCAAGAGCAACTAATATACATATGTACATATTACTATAAGATATATATATACACACACACACACACACACAGACACACAGTGCAGAGCATTGTAGCTGGATGGAATAAGTATATGAATATATGAACACACAGTGCAGAGCATTGTAGCTAGATGGAATAAATATGTAAATATATAAACACCCACAGTACGGAGCATTGCAGCTAGGTGGAATAAATATGCAAGTATATAAACACACACAGTGCGGAGCAATGTAGCTAGATGGAATAATATGTAGATATATAAAAACACAGTGCGGAGCATTGTAGCTAGATGGAATAAATATATAGATATATAAATATAAACACACCCAGTGCTGAGCATTGTAGCTAGATGGAATAAATATGTAAATATATAAACACACACAGTGCAGAGCATTGTTGCTAGATGGGATGAAACAGCATAACCGACTACTTAGTTATCCTACATGGTATGATTATGTGCCCATACATATTCTCACCCTCCATAGCGACCGGTATGTTCCTAGTTGTATGCCGGAGAGGACCATTGTGTAAGTCTATTGCATCTTTTGCATTCAAAAAAAACTATTAGTTTGTTACGTCTTTTTGCTATCTCTGCGAGCAGCCCTGCTTAGGTTGTACAGTCTGACAGCCGTTGGTAGGAAGGACCTACGAAACCTCTCGGTTGTGCACCTGGGATGATGTAGTCTGCTGCTAAATGAGCTCCTCAGTGCATCCAGTTTGTCCTGCATAGGGTGGAACTCGGACTCCAGCAGAGATGACAGTTTAGCCACCGTCCTTCTCTCTCCTATCTCCTCCATCGGATCAAGGCGCTGCCCCAGGACAGAGCTAGCTTTCTTAATCAGTTTGTTCAGTCTCTTCCTATCGGCTGCAGTAATGCCACTGCCCCAGCAGACCACTCCAAAAGTGATGGCTGATGCCACCACCGTGTCATAGAATGACTTCAGCAGCGCCCCTTGTACACCAAAAGACCTGAGTCTCCTCAGCAGGAACAGCCTGCGCTGTCCCTTCTTGTAGAGTGCGTCAGTATTGTGTGACCAGTCTAGTTTATTGTTCAGATGAACACCCAGGTACTTATAGGATGTCACCATCTCGATGTCTGTTCCCTGTATATTTACTGGTGCTGTGAGGGGCTGCCCATGCCTGCGGCAGTCCACCACCAGCTCCTTAGTTTTCCTCGCGTTGATCTGGAGGCAGTTCCGATGGCACCAGTCCACGAAGTCCTGGATAAGCCCTCTGTGCTCAGCTTCATCTCCGTTGGAGATGAGACCAACGATCGCAGAGTCATCAGAGAACTTCTGTAGATGGCAGTGTGTTGTGTTGTGTGAGAAGTCCGCAGTATAAAGAGTGAACAGGAAGGGAGCCAACACCGTTCCCTGGGGGGCTCCCGTGCTACTGATGATCGTGTCGGAAACACAGTCCCGGGTTCTCACAAACTGAGGCCGGTTCGTGAGGTAGTCCAGGATCCACGATGACAGGTGCTGGTCCACCCCTGCGCGCAGCAGCTTGTCCTTCAGGATCATCGGTTGGATGGTGTTGAAAGCACTGGAGAAGTCAAAGAACATGATCCTCACCATATTCCCGGGCTTCTCCAGGTGGGACAGAGAACGGTGAAGGAGGAAGATCACCGCATCCTCCACCCCAATGCCATGCTGGTAGGCGAACTGGAGTGGATCCATCGCTGGTTCCACCAGGGGGCGGAGATGAGCAAGGAGCAGTCTCTCCAGGGTCTTCATCAAGTGGGACGTCAAGGCCACCGGTCTGTAGCTGTTCAGGTCTTTGGGGTGGGAAGTTTGTGGTACAGGTACCACACAAGATGTTTTCCACAGCTGTGGTACCCTTCCCAGTTTCAGGCTCATGTTGAAAAATGATATAATATATATATATATATACGTATATATACGTATATATATATATATATATATATATATATATATATATATATATATATATATATATATATATATATATATATATATATATATATATATATATATATATATATATATACAGTATATATATATATATATATAATATATAATGAGATGTAGTAAAAGAGACTATTACAGTAAAGAACTGGAGAAAAACAGAGACAGTATTAAAAATACATGGACAATACTTAACAATATTCTTGGAAACAAAAACAGAAATACAAGCTACCCAACCAATTTTTCAAAATATAATACAACGACTCAGAGTGTGAATGCAGTTTCACCTGCAGATGAATTTAATAACTTTTTTGTTAACATTGGTCCTAATTTGTCTCGAGAAATACCCATTACGGCACCTACGGGTGATACAATAAGCAAAAACACTGCTATAAAAGACTCCATTTTTATAAAGAACACAGACGAGAGAGAGGTCATTGAAATTGTTAAATCGTTTAAAAGTAAGACATCTACGGACTGTGATGGTATTGACATGCTCTTAGTCAAAACTATCATTGAATGCTTAGTGAAACCACTGACGTATATTTGTAACCTGTCTCTGCAAACAGGTATATTTCCCAATGCAATGAAAATAGCCAAAGTAATTCCGATATACAAGACGGTTGACAGAGGGGAACTTTCAAACTATAGACCAATTTCACTATTGCCGCAATTTTCCAAGATACCGTACTTGAAAAAATATTCTGTGAGAGAATTGACAACTTCATAATGAAGAATAATTTATTGTGTGAGCAGCAATATGGGTTCAGACACAAGAGGACAACTGCATTTGCTCTAATGGAATTTATAGAAAAAATATCAACTGCCGTTAAAAATAAAGAGTATTCAGTTGGGGTATTCCTGGATCTTAAAAAAGCATTTGATACAGTGGATCACAATTTATTATTAAAGAAACTACAAAATTGTGGTATTAGGGGGGTAGCACTGTCCTGGTTAAGTAGTTACTTAAAGAATAGATATCAGTATGTATGTGTTGGTAACAAAAACTCACAGTTACTGAAGGTTACTTGTGGAGTCCCACAGGGTTCAGTTTTGGGGCCATTGTTATTCAATATGTATATAAATGATATATGTAAAGTCTCGGAAAAAATGGATTTAATATTGTTTGCCGATGACACTAATCTATTATGTAGTGGAAGCAATTTGGAACAACTTTTGGATACACTCGGAAAGGAATTAGGAAAGCTTAAACTTGTCATGAATGGCTCTTGAGAGCCATCAATAAGAGCCAAGGGCCAACCGGTGAGTTTGCGTAGTTTATTAATAAGGGAAGAAACAAAGGAAAAGAGCCTCGTGGGGCAAAACACAAATAATACAAAAGGTACACTTACGGATAATGATAAGGGAAGAGAGGAGGGCTGGAGTTGGACGTAGGGACTCCAGCCTAATCCACACCAAGAGATGAGCGTGGATAATGTGTGTGAGCTCGCAGCCCTGAGCAATCAGGACCGCTCCCTTTTATAGTGGTTGACAGCGACTCAGCTGATGAGAGGTAATTGGCCTCCAGCCGTCCCGTGGAGCTTGACAGCCGGAAGCCCGCTGAGACGCTGTCATAATAAGAGCCGGGCTGAGGAGGTGTATGGCCTGAGCGCAGAACGACATCGGCGCACAGACCATGACAGGACCTCCCCCTCAAGGCCAGGCTCAGAACGGCCAGTAACTTTTTACCGATTGGGTCATGGTTGCGCCCGCGACGGACCCCGATTGGGTCGGCGCCGCACCAGAACCGACCTCCAACCCGGAACCTCTGGCACAGCGGGCGAAGGCATTTCCTCGCCGGCGACCCTGGGAAAAGGCTCGGGAGAGAGAAAAGAACCGGGATCAGGATCACCGGCAGCGCCAGAACCTGGCGAGACAAGCTCGGACGCAGCGGGCGGTTGCACCCGGCTCGCCTCCCCAAGAGACAGGCAAAAATGCTCTAGAAAGGAAAGGAGAAAGACAATACAGAGCACTTGCCTGATCTCAGGTTCTGACACCATCCAGGACTTCGAAGATCCGGGCTCAGACGGCAGGAGGTCGTCGTCAGGCTCCCACTCAGCTACGTCGGGCTCCGCAGCTGGCATGATGGTGTCCGCAGCCTCAGAATCCTCCGGCACTGATGCCTACGCTGATGGCCCGCACGGCGTGGTGGCAGGGGACCATCGACCCGCTGGACCGGGCCGCTCGTCCGTGGAGACCCGGGGACGCTTCCTCGTCGGCGCAGGTTCCACGCTGCAGTCTGCTCTCCTCCTCCGCCCACGGCGTGGCTGCGGGACCGGAACCAGGCTCTCCAGAACCACAGGCCCCCTCCTCATCCAGCGACGTTGGCCTAGCGTCGAGGACCGCTCAGCGGAGGGAGACACAGAGGATGCGGGATTAATCATTAAAGCCACAGCAGGTGGTGGGAGCTCGGGGGGCTGCGAACCCCGAACTCCACCCCCAGGAGTCTGACAAGGCAAATCACGATAATGAGAATAAGGATAAACTTGGACTTGCCTGTCTCCTGGAGGCTGGATGGTGCCTGCTGTAGCGGACATTGCTCCTCCTTTTCCCCGCCGGACGGTGACAGAGGGCCCCCTGGGAGGATGAGGGGGAGCCGCTCGAGAAGGTTCTGGGACGGGACTCGCCGAAGCAGGACTCCACAGACACACAGCAGCCGGGATAGGCGACGAGGAGGAGGGGGCGACCGCCGAGACGAGCCGGGCACGGGGCGCTGATGGGACAGCAGGAGAAGATGGCCCGGGAGATGAGGCTGGGGGGATTCCCCTCTGACGAGGCGCCGGAGTGACAGCTGTGTGGGGGTTTGAGTCCTTGTGGTGACCCGGAACTGGATCCGGACGGGATTCACGCTGAGGAGGGTTGTGGAGGTGACGACGGTTTCTGGCAGAGGGCAAGGCGAAGGTGAGGTCGGGGAATCGCCACTCCTGCATGGAGACAGAGGCAAGGAGGTCGGCGAACTCAGGAAAGTCACTTAGCCCGGGATTCCTCTCCACCAGTCTGACCACCGCCGCCACATGCTTCATAATTACCGATGGATGCACAGCGGAGCGAGCAGTAGCCACTCGGTCCCAGATCTTGATTGCAGTCAGCTGCAGCTCCTCAGGGGGAATCCTGAGTGACGTCATGCTCGATGGGGAAAGACCTCTGGATGGTGCAAACTCCCAGGCCGGAACGGAGGCAGGAGCAGGATCCCAAAGCGAGGGGCAACGTCTCCTCCTCTTTGGCTTCTTGCCGGGATTTCCCTCCACCCCACGGACTATCTCGCGCTGTGCGGCCATGTCATCTCTCCTCACGCTTACCTCAGGGTGGTTGGCGAAGCGGGGGAGATGATTGAGGACATCCTCAGCTTGGTCCAGGTACCGGTGCACGTCGCTGCTGAAGTCGAGGAGGGAGGCGGTGATGAGAATCTCGTCAACGCACTCGAGGGCATCCGCCAGATCGTCGCTCTGACTCCGAGTGCGGGCCCTCCGCAACGGCATGTCTCCAGCACGGTACCCAGACAGGTAGGAACAACAGTCCAATTTATGCAAACTCACGGTAGCCAGCAACTCACTGGCTGCAACCTACTGTCACGAATGGCTCTTGCGAGCCATCAATAAGAGCCAAGGGCCAACCGGTGAGTTTGCGTAGTTTATATATAAGGGAAGGAACAAAGGAAAAGAGCCTCGTGGGGCAAAACACAAATAATACAAAAGGTACACTTACGAATAATGATAAGGGAAGAGAGGCGGGCTGGAGCCGGACTTAGGGACTCCAGCCTAATCCACACTGAGAGATGAGCGTGGATAATGTGTGTGAGGTCGCAGCCCTGAGCAATCAGGACTGCTCCCTTTTATAGTGGTTGACAGCGCCTCAGCTGATGAGAGGTAATTGGCCTCCAGCCGTCCCATGGAACTTGACAGCTGGAAGCCCGCTGAGATGCTGTCATAATAAGAGCCGGGCTGAGGAGGTGTATGGCCTGAGCGCGGAACGACATCGGCGCACAGACCATGACAAAACTGTGGTTTGATTCAAACAAAATAACGCTCAATTTAAGTAAGACAAAATTTATAGTTTTTAACAACCATCACAACAACTTAGTATCTAAACTCAGTGTAAATGGTGTAGAGATTGAAAGGGTATCTGAAACTAAATTTCTTGGAGTAATAATTGATAATAAACTGTGTTGGAAGTCACATATTAATTATATTAAAGGTAAAATATCTAAATAAATCGCAATACTACACAGAGCGAAATATTTGCTGAATCAATCCACATTATGGGTTGACCCTCCCTTCCATCTATTGTCATGGGAAATGTACGGTCGTTACTGGGAAAGGTAGATGAGCTAGCGGCTATCTCCCGCTACGATAGCATATACCGGGAATGCTCTCTCCTTTTGTTTTCCGAGACGTGGCTAGCTGAACTAGCAGCAGATGCTAACATTGAGCTGGAGGGTTTCCACACGATACGGGCAGACCGAACACCAGACAGTGGCAAAGCAAGGGGCGGTGGAGTGATAATGTATGTTAACAACAACTGGTGCAGACCGGGACATATCACTGTTTAACAACGACACTGCAGCAAAGACATTGAGTTGCTAGCTGTTAGCATGCGGCCTGCATATCTCCCAAGGGAATACTCACACGTGATCTGCATTGTTGTTTATGCAAATCCGACGGCGAACGCTGGGACAGCGCGTGACGTCATCCATTCAGTAACCGGCAGGCTGCAGACAGAACACCCAGATGCTCTTCTCCTCATCTCAGGTGATTTCAACCATGTTTCACTATCTCCCATTCTACCCACGTTTACCCAGTATGTCACATGCCACACTAGAGACAATAAAACACTGGACTTATTCTACGCAAACACCAAGGAGGCGTACACCTCATTACAACTCCCCCCACTCGGGAGATCGGATCACAACTTGGTTCATCTCCGGCCAGTGTACAAACCCCTAGTGCACAGACAACCTCCGGCCATGCGCACAGTGGAATTATGGTCTGAGGAGGCAATGGACACTCTAAAGGGCTGTTTTGAAACCACCGCCTGGGAGCAGCTCTGCGATCCACATGGTGAGGACATCGATGGCCTCACTCACACCATCACGAACTACCTCAGCTTCTGTGTGGACAAAATCGTTCCCACCAAGACCATACGGTGTTGCTCAAACAACAAACCCTGGATCAACCCTGAGATAAAAACACTTCTGAGAGAGAAGAAGAGGATCTTCAGGTCGGGGAACAGGGAGATGCTGAAGTCCGTACAGAGGGAGCTGAGGAGAAAGATCAGAGAAGGCAAGGACAGCTTCAGGAAGAAGATGGAGGACAAGCTGCAACAGAGCGACATCTGCGGGGTCTGGAGAAACCTTAAAACCATCTCTGGGCTGGACGCCATGGCGACTGCAGCTTAACACTGAAGCTCTCAGACCCAATCCAGGATAACACCTTGAAAATCAAACTTAACGGATTTTTGGAGGAGTGAAAATCAAAAGACAAAATCATCATGTCTAAAGGAAAACAGAAGAAACTGAAATTCTCCAGGCCAGGACACGTATCGGCCGGAGAATCTGAACTGGAAGATCTCCGTTCAGAAGACGAGGAACTGGTGATAGCTAACAAAAGGGTTAGCCTGAAATCACTATTTGAGGAGCTACGACGATTTCGCCGAGATGTTACGGCCGAATTTCGGGAATTCAGAGAAGAATTGAAAAGGACAAACAGCAGAGTGGACCAGGCCGAGAACCGAATCTTGGAAACAGAGGATCGAATAAAAGTGCTCGAAGATTCTGTGCTAGACCTACGCAAAAGACAAGCAGCTATAGAGGCTAAGCTAACCGACCAAGAAGGAAAACAAAGAAGAGACAACATAAGAATTCATGGTCTGATAGAAGGAACCGAAAATGGTTTTAACTCAATGGCAGAATGCGTGGAATCCTTACTAAGAGAGAAATTGGATATTCCACAAACCACCGACTTGAAGATAGAAAAGGCACATCGTTCATTAGCCGCTAGGCCGGCGGCGGAAGCGCCCCCACGTTCGGTGTTGGTAAGATTTTCCAATTTCAAAATAAAACAAGAGGTTGTAAGACTGGCCTGGCAGAAAAAAGGATTTATGCACCAGGAGAGAAAAGTCTACGTGGAACACGATTACGCCCCGGAGGTCCTTAAAAAGCGCAGGGAATACAATGACACGAAAAAGGTGTTAAGAGAGAAGAAATTGCGCTTTCAGACACCATTTCCTGCGAAGTTAAGGGTCTTCTACGGCGATGAAACGTGTCTCTATAATTCGGCGGAAGAAGCAACAGCTGACATGGCGAAAAGAGGGCTCCCGGTAACGGTATTTAAACCCGCAGCAGACCCGAGTGAGAAGATCAAAGCGCAAACATGGACAACACAAAGACCCTCAAAATCCACGGACCAGCAGCGGGAAACCCAGCACCAGAGCGTCGCGGATAAACTATCTGTTTTCAGGTTGGAATAGCGACCTTTTTTTTTTTTTTTTTTTTTTTTCTTTTCTCTTGAATCAATCCGCACATCCAACCCCCCTCATACAAGGTAACAAACATTAAAGGAGATGCATATTCAGCATGTGGTAAAACATTTCATGGAACAATCATATTATTTGAAACAAATAATTCTTTGTAATAAAAAAAAAAAAAAAAAAACTTGTTAAAATAGAAATGTGACAATAATCCACATGTTCTCCTCATACTAACAAATACTGTTTTTGCGTGAATGTTTGATGTGATGGGGGTGGGAGGGTGCACACAATTTCACAGGGTTTAGGCATAAAAGGAAAAAAAAAAAATCATTACAAGTTTGGATTGGGTTCTGAAACTCACGTTAAAAGCATGGGACTACTTTCAGTGGTAAGAGAGGGCCCTCAACACGTAACAGAGTTTGAGGAATTTCCCTCAGAGCCTTCACTCCATCAAGGCTCTTACAGGGTCTTTAAAAAGACCTCAGCTCAGGAAGTTCTTATGACAGCTTTTTGTTTTAAAGTTTTTTACACTATGTTCTTAATGTTTTTCTTGTTTTTAATGTTCTTTCAGTTTCTGAGTAGCACAAAAGAGGGCCACCACACAGTTATACTAAACAAAACAACACAATGGAGAAACAGGGTGTAACCAAAATAATTTCATATAATGTAAAAGGAATCCTGAATCCAGTTAAAAGATCCAAGATTCTAGGCAAAATGAAAAAAGACAAAGCAGGAATAATACTTTTACAAGAAACCCACCTAACAGACGTGGAACACAATAAACTCAGTAGACAAGGGTTTAAAATGATCTCTTCATCTTCATATAAATCAGGGAGGAGGAGGGGAGTAGCGACATTGATATCAACCAAAATTACATTTGAAAAAAAATCAGAACACAAAGATAAAGAAGGGAGATACAGTTTGGTAACTGGGCGGCTAGAGGGAGAAGATATCACCCTGCTGAATGTGTATGCTCCCCCAGGGGCTAACTGGAAATTTTATAAAAATGTATTCGACCTAATGATAACTAAAGCTCAAGGTTTAGTGATATGTGGTGGGGACTTCAATCTTAGACTGAATCCATACTGGGATGCTTCTGGTAATTCCCCACATCAAAATAACACCCAAAACAGGAAGACTCGGATGCTACTAAAAGAATTGGGAATCTGTGACGTGTGGAGGGAACTCAACCCCAGTGTAAAAGACTATACATTTTACTCAACTCCACATTCATCTTACTCAAGGATTGACTATTTTTTTATGTTTAATAGAGACATTGGAAGAGTAAAAACATGTAAAATAGGACTGATGGATCTCTCCGACCACAGTCCGATCTACATGGACTTAAATATCCAAAAATACACAAATAATACATTTTCTTGGAGGTTAAATTCAAATGTCCTGAAAGGACCATTGAAAGATGAATTGGAATCAGATATTCTCAGATATTTGGAAGATAACGATAATGGAGAAGTATCCCCTTTAATACTGTGGGATGCATGTAAAGCTGTAATAAGAGGAAAGATTATTGCAAAACTGGCAACCCAAAAGAAACTAAGACAAGAAAAACTATCCACATTAGAGTCAGAACTTAGGAACCTAGAAAAAGAACACAAAGGCAACACTCATTCTACTGACTCGCTCAAGATGAAGGAAATTAAAAACCAAATAAATGAGATCTACACAATAGAAATCCAGAAGAAACTTACATTTCTGAAACAAAAATACTATGAAGCAGGCAGTAAATCGGCAAAATTGCTAGCCTATAAATTGAGGAAACATCAAACAGAAAGAGCAATCTACAAAATCAGAGACCCAGTATCAAAGGAAATAAAATTCAGAATTCAGGATATTCTTAAAAACTTTGAGAATTACTATAAGAACTTATACTCCCACAAAAAACATAAAAAACGCATCCGAGGCATTCCTAAACACATTAAACCTTCCCCAACTTACGGAGTCACAAAATAAAACACTACTGTCAGAAATACATCCTAAAGAATTGGAAAAAGCAATTATAAAACTTAAAGCTAACAAATCCCCAGGAGCTGATGGCTATACAGCAGAGTGGTACAAAACCTTTAAACAGCAACTATCTCCTCTCCTCCTGAAAACATTTAATTATGTCCTCCACACAGGGGAAATCCCCCCTCCTGGAGAGAAGGGGTCATTGCAGTTATACCTAAACCTGAAAAGGATAAACTAGAGTGCTCCAACTACAGACCAATCAGTGTACTAAATCAGGACTATAAGCTTTTTACCATTATCCTTGCCAAAAGGTTAGAAAATATACTGACAGACCTAATTCATTTAGACCAAACAGGTTTTATAAGACAAAGACAGACACAAGACAACATTCGACGCACTTTACACATAATTCATCATATAAAAAAATATAACTTAAATGCAGTCATATTGGGATTAGATGCTGAAAAAGCATTCGATTCGGTTGACTGGTCTTTTCTATATAGAATCTTATCCAGTTTCAATTTTCATAACAACTTCATTAGAACTATACAGGCATTATATAAAAAACCAACAGCTAAAATAAGGATTAACGGTAATTTATCATCATCTTTTGAACTGGAAAGAGGATGTCGTCAGGGCTGCCCCCTGTCTCTACTGCTCTTTGCAATCTTCATAGAACCTCTGAGCCAATGGATAAGACAAAACCAAAAAATTCAAGGTATTACACTTGGTCAGAAGGAACATAAAATAGCACTCTTTGCTGATGACATTTTAATATACCTAGGGCAGCCGGACACTTCTTTACCAGAACTAACCTCAGTTTTTTCAGAGTATGGAGATTTATCGGGGTACAAATTAAATATGCATAAAACCCAAGTTTTAACATTCAACTATGACCCAAATCATTATTCACTAAGCAAACTCAAAACTAACTGGGAGTCGGAATCTATGAAATATCTGGGGGTCAATATCCCGAAACAACTCAACAAAATTATATCACTAAACTATGATCCACTGGTGACAAAAATAAAATCTGACCTAGCAAGATGGAATATGATACCATTCTTGGGTACTGCACAAAGAATTGAAGCAGTCAAAATGAATATACTTCCACGTCTTCTATACCTTTTCCAAACAATACCGGTAGAACCTCCCAAAAAAACATGGCAGGAGCTGGACAGAAGGATCTCAAGATTCATATGGCAGGGCAAGAGACCTAGAATCAGATATAGAACCCTACAGCTAAACAAAGACAAAGGTGGGCTCGCGCTGCCAAATATCAGGGACTACTTTAAAGCCGCACAAATTAAAACTTTAGTAGAGATATGTAACCCAGTCTACACTGCACAATGGAAGGAGATCGAATGCCAAATAACAAGTGACATCCCCCTACAGGCGATAATAGGGAACAATGTCTTACCTAAGCTTTTGAATAACACTAACCCGTGGATAGAGACCCTGCTAAAAATTTGGTTTAAGATAGTCAGAGAGAATCAAACTAAAGAGCCCTATCGACTTCTGCAATGGATCGCCTATGATCAGGACTTTACTCCTAATAAAACAGATACCAGATTTAAAAAGTGGAAGGAGAAAGGGCTGATAAAATATTACGATTTTTTTAAAGGGCAAATCTTAAGAAGTTTTGAAGATTTGAAAAAACAAGGCCTAATAAATCAAGACCTTTACAGGTTCTTCCAGCTTAGACACCACATAAACAATATACTTAAAAAGGAGGTTTTGGAAAGGGCCCAGTCAGGTGTTCTGAAGGTCTTCTTAATGGCATATAAAGGGATCCCAGGGATCAGATACATTTCTAAAATATACCAAGGTCTTCAAGACTTAAAAGGAGACAACACATCTTATATAAAAGAGAGATGGGAAAAAGAGGGGAATTTCACTTTACAACTGGAAATATGGGAAAAGCTAAATAAACAGCAATGGAAAAGTACCTCATCCCTGCAGTGGAGAGAATTTGGATGGAAAAACTTGGCAAGATTTTTCAGAACACCTGCACAAAACAAATTTACCCATAAGGGATTGAACTGTTGGCGCTTGTGTGGTGAAAAGACTGCAAATCATTTTCATGTGTTTTGGTCATGCCCAGTTATCCACCAATATTGGACCAAGGTACAGACAATATTGGGGAAAATATTCAAAATTACAGTTCCCTTTTCTTTTGTAACTTTGTATTTGGGTTTACTACCGGACTCACTGGAAAGACGAGGAGAAAAATACTTATTCAATGTTTTAATATTGGCAAGCAAAAAAGCTCTAACTAAAAAATGGATGTTGAAGGACTGTCCTACACCTGAAGATTGGACTAACGTGATCCAAGCCATTTACTCAATGGAAAAGTTGACATTCGCACTGAGACAGGACATGGATGGGTTCATGAACTTTTGGCAACCCTGGACCGCATATGTGTCTTCCATTAGATCTAATCTTTGACAAATACCATTTCAATAATGGTTCCGCTCTTTGTTCCAACACTACTCAGATGCTCTTTTATCTTTATTTACTTACTTTTTCTTTTTGTTTGTTTTTTACTGGTTTGTTTGGTTTTTTTATTTGTTTTTTGTTTTTTTTTCTCTTTAATTTCACTTTTTCTTTCACTTTAAAAAAAAAAAAAAAAAAAAGAGGTGTTGTAAGAATTAATCTTCCAATGTTGTCAGATATCAGAAAATAAGGGAACATGTGATGAAAATGTAAACACTGCATTGCTGTAACGACCTGTATACCCTTTACAAAAATTTAATAAAAAAAAAAAAAAACATCTCTGGGCTCCAGAATACCTCCCCCCAGGCCACGGGGGGCAGGGAGTGGGCGAACAATCTGAATCTGTTTTTCAATAGGTTTGACCAACCGCCCTCCCCCCTGACTGCACAACAACCACTGCTGCCTCTAAAGACATCAAGTCCTGCTGCCCACTCCCCACTCCACCAACACCCCCCCCCCACTCCCAACACACAGCCCCCCAACCTGACCCTGACCAAGACCCAGGTGAGGACGGAGCTGAGGAAGATCAAGGTGAGGAAGGCGTCGGGACCGGACGGCATCAGCGCAAAGCTCCTCAAGTCCTGTGCAGACCAGCTGTGTGGGATTGTGG
The DNA here is from genome assembly GCA_020510985.1 of Pholidichthys leucotaenia. Classification (NCBI taxonomy): domain Eukaryota; kingdom Metazoa; phylum Chordata; class Actinopteri; order Cichliformes; family Pholidichthyidae; genus Pholidichthys; species Pholidichthys leucotaenia. The sequence goes on from CM035844.1 coordinate 336,441,603, forward strand.
CGTACATCTTCAACCTGAGCCTGAAGCTGGGGAGGGTACCACAGCTGTGGAAAACATCTTGTGTGGTACCTGTACCAAAAACTTCCCACCCCAAAGACCTGAACAGCTACAGACCGGTGGCCTTGACGTCCCACATGATGAAGACCCTGGAGAGACTGCTCCTTGCTCACCTCTGACCCCTGGTGGGACCAGCGATGGATCCACTCCAGTTCGCCTACCAGCATGGCATTGGGGTGGAGGATGCGATGATCTTCCTCCTTCATCGTTCTCTGTCCAACCTGGAGAAGCCTGGGAATGTGGTGAGGATCATGTTCTTTGACTTCTCCAGTGCTTTCAACACCATCCAACTGATGATCCTGAAGGACAAGCTGCTGTGCGCAGGGGTGGACCAGCACCTGTCATCATGGATCCTGGACTACCTCACGAGCCAGCCTCAGTTTGTGAGAACCCGGGACTGTGTGTCCGACACAATCATTGGTAGCACGGGGGCCCCCCAGGGAACGGTTTTGGCTCCCTTCCTGTTCACGCTTTATACTGCGGACTTCTCACACAACACAACACACTGCCATCTACAGAAGTTCTCTGATGACTCTGCGATCGTTGGCCTCATCTCCAATGGAGATGAAGCTGAGTACAGAGAGCTTATCCAGGACTTCGTGGACTGGTGCCATCGGAACTGCCTCCAGATCAACGCGAGGAAAACTAAGGAGCTGGTGGTGGACTGCCGCAGGCAAGGACAACCCCTCACAGCACCAGTAAATATACAGGGAACAGACATCGAGATGGTGACATCCTACAAGTACCTGGGTGTTCATCTAAACAATAAACTAGACTGGTCACACAATACTGATGCACTCTACAAGAAGGGACAGCGCAGGCTGTTCCTACTGAGGAGACTCAGGTCTTTTGGTGTACAAGGGGCGCTGCTGAAGACATTCTATGACATGGTGGTGGCATCAGTCATCACCTTTGGAGTGGTCTGCTGGGGCAGTGGCATTACCGCAGCCGATAGGAAGAGACTGAACAAATTGATCAAGAAAGCTAGCTCTGTCCTGGGGCAGCGCCTTGACCCAGTGGAGGAGATAGGAGAGAGAAGGACGGTGGCTAAACTGTCATCTCTGCTGGAGTCCGAGTTCCACCCTATGCAGGACACACTGAATGCACTGAGGAGCTCATTTAGCAGCAGACTACATCATCCCAAGTGCACAACCGAGAGGTTTCGCAGGTCCTTCCTACCAACGGCTGTCAGACTGTACAACCTAAGCAGGGCTGCTCGCAGAGATAGCAAAAAGACGTAACAACCTAATAGTTTTGAATGGAAAAGATGCAATAGACTTACACAATGGTCCCCTCTGGCATACAACTAGGAAAATACCGGTCGCTATGGAGGGTGAGAATACGTATAGGTTCATAATCATACCATGTAGGATAACTAAGTAGACGGTTGTGCTGTTTCATCCCATCTAGCAACAATGCTCTGCACTGTGTGTGTTTATATATTTACATATTTATTCCATCTAGCTACAATGCTCCGCACTGGATGTGTTTATATATCTATATATTTATTCCATCTAGCTACAATGCTCCGCACTGTGTGTTTATATATCTACATATTTATTCCATCTAGCTACAATGCTCTGCACTGTGTGTCTGTGTATATATATATATTTATAGTAATATGTACATATGTATATTAGCTGCTCTTGTTTTTTTGTTTTTTTTTCTTGCCTTCTGATTGTTGCTCTGAGTGTTGCTATCCCTGTGCTGTTGCAATCCTGGAATTTCCCCATTGTGGGACTAATAAAGGCTTATCTTATCTTATCTTATCTTATTATATACTTTGTATCATTCATTAATGCTCCCATACATGACATATTGTACTGAAGTATGGGGAAATACATATAAAACAAACATATATCCAGTCTTTATGCTTCAGAAGAGAGCTATTAGAATAATAAACAAAGCTGCTTACAGGGAACCAACAAACCCACTTTTTCTTAAATTAAAAGTTGAAAGATCTGGTTGACTTTAAAACTGCAGTAATAATGTTTAAAGTGAAGAATCTATCACTAAATAAGGGAGAAACAATATCATTTCAGAGGAACATGTATATTTCAAAAACCTTCAGTGAGAACTACCACCAAGCAACACTGTTTCAGTGCAAGGAGTCAGATTATGGAACGATTTTTGGACCTGAATTAAAATCATGTACAACGCTTGGACAATTTAAACAAAAACTAAAGGAAGAAATACTCCAAACATATATACAAGATGACATGTAAAATCACATAAGGATTATTATATCCAGTCTGTGTTGTGTTGTTGCTTAGTTTTTTTGGGGTTTTTTTGGTCACATTTTGTCTTAGCTTTGTTCCGAATGGTAATCGCTCTTGTTTTGTTTTTCTTTTGAATTCTTGGATGGAATATGGGTAAAATGGTAAATGGCATTCACTTATATAGCGCTTTTATTCTCATCTCTTGATGACCAAAGCGCTTTACAGATCCTGCAATCCACCCATTCACACACACATTCACACTCTGATGGTGGCATGCTGCCTAACATGGCGCTTCCAGACCCACCAGGAGCAATTGAGGTAAAGTGTCTTGCCCAGGGACACAACGGCAGGATATCTGGGGAGAGCGGGATTTGAACCGCCAACCATGTGGTTATTGGACAACCTGCTCTACCTCCTGAGCCACTGCCGTCCCCAGTGGGTGGGCAATATAAGCTGCGGCTTCAGCCATCACCCATTTCGGATAACTTATGTTGAACTGTATAGTCAGAGGGGTTATTGTTTAATTTGACCTTGTTGGATTTTTTCCCCTTTGTTATATTGTTCTGTTTCTTTTTAATCTTTACTTTATGTTTTTGTTATTTTCAATAAATCTCACAACTCGCAGTTCAGCGCCTGGGTCTGTCTCGCTGCCCCGAGGGGCCATTCATGACACACCTTCAATTAAAAACTGCATTTTGTGCTTGCTTGTGTTATCTTTGTCTAATATTTAAATTTGTTTGATGATCTGAAACATTTAAGTGTAACAAACATACAAAAAAAATGAGAAATCAGGAAGGGGGCAAACACTTTTTCACACCACTGTGTGTGTGTGTGTGTGTGTGTGTGTGTGTGTGTGTGTGTGTATGCGTGAGTATATGTGTGTGTGTGTGTATATATATATATATATGTATATATAGTATATATATATATATATATATATATTTATATATATATACAGTTAGGCCCAGAAATATTTGGACATTGACACAAGTTTTGTTATTTTAGCTGTTTACGAAAACATATTCAGGATACAATTATATAATCAATATGGGCTTCAAGTGCAGACTCTCAGCTGTAATTTGAGAGTATTCACATCCAAATTGGAGCAAGGGTTTCGGAATTACAGCTCTTTAATACGTAGCCGCCTCTTTTTCAAGGGACCAAAAGTAATTGGATAGTTGACTCAGAAGGCTGCAAAAAAAAAAACAAGGCTGCATGGGCTCTTCCCTCGTTAACCTGTCATCAATTAAGCAGTTAAAAGGTCTGGAGTTGATTCCAGGTGTGGCGTTTGCATTTGGAAGCTGTTGCTGTGAACCCACAACATGCGGTCAAAGGAGCTCTCAATGGAGGTGAAACAGACCATCCTGAGGCTGAAAAAAAAGAAGAAATCTATCAGAGAGATAGCAGAAATGTTAGGAGTGGCCAAATCAACAGTTTGGCACATTCTGAGAAAAAAAGACTGCACTGGTGAGCTTGGGAACTCAAAAAGGCCTGGACGTCCACGGAAGACAACAATGGTGGATGATCACAGAATCCTTTCCATGGTGAAGAACAACCCCTTCACAACATCCACTCAAGTGAAGAACACTCTCCAGGAAGTAGGTGTATCAGTATCTAAGTCTACCATAAAGAGAAGACTTCATGAGAGTAAATACAAAGGATTCACCACAAGGTGCAAACCATGAATCAGCCTCAAAAATAGAAAGGCCAGAATTGACTTTGCCAAAAAACACCTGAAGAAGCCAGCCCAGTTCTGGAACAGCATTCTTTGGACAGATGAGACTAAGATCAACCTCTACCAGAATGATGGGAAGAAGAAAGTTTGGAGAAGAATTAGAACAGCTCATGATCCAAAGCACTACATCTTCTGTAAAACATGGTGGAGGCAGTGTGATGGCATGGGCATGCATGGCTTCCAATGGCACTGGGTCACTTGTGTTTATTGATGATGTGGCAAAAGACAGAAGCAGCCGGATGAATTCTGAATTCATAGGGATGTGTATAGGGATATAGGGATATACTTTCTGCTCAGATTCAGCCAAATGCAGCAAAGTTGATTGGACGGCGCTTCACCAATGATCCAAAACATACTGCAAAAGCAACCCAGGAGTTTTTTAAAGCAACAAAGTGGAATATTCTGTAATGGCCGAGTCAATCACCAGATCTCAACCCAATCGAGCATGCATTTCACTTGCTCAAGACAAAACTTAAGGCAGAAAGACCCACAAACAAGCAACAACTGAAGACAGCTGCAGTAAAGGCCTGGCAAAACATCACAAAGGAGGAAACCCAGCGTTTGGTGATGTCCATGGGTTCCAGACTTCAGGCAGTCATTGCCTGCAAAGGATTCTCAACAAAATATTGAAAAGTAACATTTTACTTAGGGTTATGTTTATTTGTCCAATTACTTTTGAGCCCCTGAAATGAGGAGTATTTGTATAAAAATAGCTACAATTCCTACATGTTTAATCATATATTTTTGTTCAACCCCTTGAATTAAACCTTAAAGTCTGCACTTCAATCCCGTTGTAGTTGTTTCATTTCAAGTCCATTGTGGTGGCATGCAGAGCCCAAATCATGAAGATTGTGTCACTGTCCAAATATTTCTGGACCTAACTGTGTGTGTGTACATATATATATATATACATATGTGTGTGTGTACATATATATATATATATAAGATAAGATAAGCCTTTATTAGTCCCACAACGGGGAAATTCCAGGATTGCAACAGCACAGGGATAGCAACACTCAGAGCAACAATCAGAAGGCAAGAAAAAAAAACAAGCAAGCAAGAGCAGCTAATATACATATGTACATATTACTATAAAATATATATATACACACACAGACACACAGTGCAGAGCATTGTAGCTGGATGGAATAAATATATGAATATATGAACACACAGTGCAGAGCATTGTAGCTAGATGGAATAAATATGTAAATATATAAACACCCACAGTACGGAGCATTGCAGCTAGGTGGAATAAATATGCAAGTATATAAACACACACAGTGCGGAGCAATGTAGCTAGATGGAATAATATGTAGATATATAAAAACACAGTGCGGAGCATTGTAGCTAGATGGAATAAATATATAGATATATAAATATAAACACACCCAGTGCTGAGCATTGTAGCTAGATGGAATAAATATATAGATATATAAATATAAACACACCCAGTGCAGAGCATTGTAGCTAGATGGAATAAATATGTAAATATATAAACACACACAGTGCAGAGCATTGTTGCTAGGTGGGATGAAACAGCATAACCGTCTATTTAGTTATCCTACATGGTATGATTATGTGCCCATACATATTCTCACCCTCCATAGCGACCGGTATGTTCCTAGTTGTATGCCGGAGAGGACCATTGTGTAAGTCTATTGCATCTTTTGCATTCAAAAAAAACTATTAGTTTGTTACGTCTTTTTGCTATCTCTGCGAGCAGCCCTGCTTAGGTTGTACAGTCTGACAGCCGTATATATATATATATACAGTATATATATATATATATACAGTATATATATATATATATAGAGAGAGAGAGAGAGAGAGAGAGAGAGATTTTTAAAAGATCTTTAATAAACACATTTGTCCATCAGTCAATACAATTTCTATGTCATGCTATATTTCACAGAAAATTAATCCCCCAAAAAACGCCCCAAAAAAAGCTGTCCATCACGAACTGAACAGAGGACATTCTCCAGGGACCAGAGGGTCCTGAAACCTTCCACATCCCCATTCCCCATAAAAAACTGAAAGTCCAGCCTGATTCTGGCTTTAAGTAGCCTCACAAATAAAATTTTGGCATCAACATCATTCTCAACATTCTCAAGTTTTCTTCTCCGGCTTACATAGATAGCCAACTTTGCCTGCCCTAAAACAAAGTTCAGTAGTTGACACTTCTGCTTAAAACGACGATTGTACATAAAACCACAAATGAAAACCTGCTTAGAGAAAACTTCCTTAAAAATATGAAAAAGTTCTGTGAGAAGTTCAAAGAGGCCACTCAGGTGCTGACATTCAATAAAACAATGAAAAACAGTCTCCCTAGAGGAACAAAAAACACACTGATCACTGACACTGCTGTTAATCACAGAAACAAAAGCATTGACTGCTATAATACCATGCAGGACCCTCCACTGTAAGTCTCCATGCCTCTTAGGGAGAGGGGCTTTGTAAAGAGCCCTCCAGGCAGGCCGATGCCCTTTTCCTAGTTTAAAATAGGCTCTCCAAGGAGTGTCCACACAGGTGTTCAATCTGTCCTTGTTGAGTGCCATCACCACCAGTCTGTAGAGTGCCTTACCACTGGCTCCTCCAAAGTCCACACCAGTGGGAGCACAGAATGCCAGTAAGGAGCAAGGAGTGACGTCAAAGTCCATATAAAGCGTGAGAGAGGGAAAGGGGTCCGTGCTTTCTGGCTGCAGCGTGCCATTGCTAAAGTCCAAGAGTAGGGAGTGCTCAAGTCCATGAAGCTCCTGTTTCCAGTGTGCAAGAAGACCATCGATGAAATGATTCGACCTGACACCAAGATGAGCTGCTAAAGCTGAGGCGTTGTTGAGGCCAGGACCAGCCAGTTCCACCACTTGCTTCAGAGTGAGAACGTTCCTGGAACACAGCCTATCAAGGAAGGTCCTTCCAACTCCCGGCAGGACACCAAGGCAACCACCAAAAACCAGCGGCTCCCTCAACAACCAGTAGAGGGAATCGCATGGCCCTCTTTGTTTTTTAAAAAGAGTCCACACTGAAAAGAGACTGCGGTAAAAACTGGGTAAAGACAGTGCATTAGAGTTCTTAAAATCCATTAAAAACACAGGGAGGTCTAGCCCAAGCCCAAGGACTCTCTGTAAAATAACACAGGCCAAAGGCCTCCATACCAGGTCCTGGGGGCCCGTCAGCAGTCTCTGTATGAAAGTCAGTCTAAAAGCAGCACCTCTACTAGCTAAATGAATCACTCCTTGCCCCCCCTCCTCTTTGGGAAGAAATAACAGGGCTTGAGGAACCCAGTGGAGTCCACCCCCCCAAAAAAAGTCCACCAAAACAGACTGAATTTTGGACAACAAACCAGCAGGGGGGTCCATGCACATGAGGCGGTGCCACAGGGATGAGGAAACAAGATTATTTAAAATGAGCACTCTTCCTCTAAAAGATATTCTTGGCATTAGCCACTTCCACTTGTTTAGTCTCCCGTTGATTTTCTCTATGACCCCATCCCAATTTTTTTGCTCAAACTGCTGATTTCCAATAAAGACACCAAGATACTTAAAACCTCCTTTTTTCCAAATCAACCCACCAGGCAGCGTAAGCTGATTTTCTAGTTTCTCCCCCACCATCAGAGCCTCGCTTTTTCCCCAGTTTATTTTTGCAGAGGAAAATTGGCCAAAAAGATTGACACTCCTAACCAGAACGTCAATGTCACTCTGCTTATTTAGCAGAATGACTACATCATCTGCATAGGCCGACAGCTTGAACGTGGTGTCACAGCCAGGAAAAGTAACTCCTGATAGATCCCTTCTCAGGCAGTGAAGCAAAGGCTCTATGGCGAGGGAGTACAGCATCCCTGAGAGAGGGCAGCCCTGCCAAACCCCCCTCTGGACTTTTAAAGGGGCAGACAGGCCCCCATTTATCTTCAGCACACTCTCAATGTCACTGTACAAGACCCGTATCCTGGCTATGAAGCCTGGGCTGAACCCAAAAGCTGTTAAAACTGTCCATAAATATTGGTGTTCAACCCGATCAAACGCCTTTTCCTGGTCAATTGAAATCAAACCAGTTTCTACCGCCAATGAACCAGAGACCTCCAAAATATCCCGAATTAAAGTGACGTTGTCACTAATCAGCCTGCCAGGCACACAGTAAGTCTGGTCTACATGAATGAGCTCGCTCATCACCTTTCTCAGTCTTCGGGCCAGAGCTTTTGAGAGAATCTTATAGTCTGTGCAGAGCAGAGAGACTGGCCTCCAGTTCTTTAGGCTCTGGAGGTCCCCCTTTTTCGGCAACAGTGTGATGATGGCCCTCCTGCAGGTCGTGGGTAGGGTCCCCCTTTCCAAGCTATCTTGGAGAACCTCCAGCAGGTCTGGACCAAGCAGGGGCCAGAATTCCTTAAAAAAGTCCACAGAGAGACCATCTATGCCTGGTGATTTTCCATTCTGGAGGCTCATTAGCGCCGTATGCAGCTCAGACAGAGACAGTGGAGCATCCAAGCCGGCAACAAGGTCCTCTGAGAGCACTGGAAGACCATCAAGGAAAACCTGGCCCAGTGACGTGTCCTCCCTCCACTCTGCTCTAAACAATTCACTGTAAAAGCTAGCAGCTTGTTTCCTGATCTCTGCTGCTGTGGAGATTGTTCTCCCGTCATCGCCCAACAAGGAGTGAATGAGCTTTCTCTGTCCATTTTTCCCCTCCAGTCCAAAAAAGTACTGGGAGGGCGAGTCCATCAGAGCTACATCCATGTAGCGTGAGCGGACCAGAGCACCCTGTGCGGTGACCCCTAGCAAGCTAGCCAAGGCTGACCTTTTTGACTTAAGAGCCTCTAAGTGCTCCTGTTTTCTGGTAGAACTGAGTAACTCCTCTAGCTCTACCACCTCAGTCTCCAGAACTTTCAAGGATTGGGTCAAGCTACGAGTGACATTTTGAGTGTACTGTTGGCAGAATTGTTTTATCTGTGCCTTACCAAAATCCCACCACATTTGGAGAGAACTAAAATAAGATTTTTGTTCCCTGTGTGACTTCCATATATCATGAAAAACTCCCTTAAAAAACACATCATTTAAAAGTGTATTATTAAAATGCCAAAAAGCACTCTTACACTTTACATTTTCAATGAAAACAGAACAAATCAGCAGGCAGTGATCAGTGAAACCAACAGGACAGATACAACTATTTTTTAAAAACACTCATTTGGTGTTTAAAACCATAGAAACGGTCTAACCTAGCCATAGATAAGAGGTTATCTTTAGCATGGCTCCAGGTGTACTGCCTCTGGTCCCCATGATGTGATCTCCACACATCGGCCATTTCATGTGCCTTCACTAGTTCCCTCAGCCTATTGGCAGAAGCAGGGTGAGGTTCCTGATGGTTCCTGTCCAGTCTGTGGTTTAATGTACAGTTAAAATCACCCCCAAGAAATAAAAAACTATTTGGATTACAGGATCTAACCGTATCTGATAGCATATTAAAGACCCTGATCCTTTCTGCTCTCTGGGTTGGCACATACACGTTTATAAGAACCAAGTTTACGTTTTCAAACTGTACCTTTAGCAAGAGTACATGTCCTTTCACCACCTCTTCTACCTCATAAGAGACAGGCACACAACCCCGAGAGAAAAGTACAGCCACCCCTCCACTATTATTGGATTTGTGGCTAAAAAAAATGCAGCCATCCCACTCTTTTCTCCACTGGCACTCAATGTCTACAGTGCTGTGAGTCTCCTGGACCATCAGCACGTCAAGTGTCTTTAAATGAAAAAGCTTGTATAAAGAGGCCCTTTTTACATCATCCCTGGCCCCATTTATATTAAGAGTGCCAATTCTAAGGTGGGGCATTAAAAAGGATAAAAATAAGGTACAGTAAAAAAAAACACACATAGCATAAAAGGGAAGAAACAAACTAAGAGTCAACATGACTGTTAGTAATTTGTGATTTCAGTTTCACAACCAGTTTCTTTAAACGAAATATTTCCTGATCAGTAAAAGTCTCATTCCCATCATTCAGTTTCATCAGCTTGCGAGCTGATGCCACAAATAACTCCAGATCTGGAAAGTAATTTTCCACTTTCACAGCTCTGCTCCCCTTGGTCACCTGGAGAAATTGCCTAATTTTGGTAAAACAATAGGAGCTTTGCTCCTCCTGCGTCTGCGTCTGCATCAGTTCAGACTCAGCTCCACTTTCGTCAGAGACGCTCTCATCCAGTAAATCTAACTTCCCAACCCTACTAGATTTAGCAGAGCTCTGCAAGTTTTCAGCACTTTTTCTTTTTTGTGCAGCTTTAAAAGGATCCTCTTCAACAAAACTACATTCCTGCATTTCTTCGTGAACTGCAACGTTCGTCATGCAGTGTTTGCTCTGTGTGTCCGCTACAGCCTCAAACCGCTCCTCCCCCGCCTGCAAAGTCTGCTCACCCACGTTCCTTCGTTTAACTGCACTCTTACTTACACCCTCCGCCTCTTTACTCCGGGTGACAGGCTCGTCACAATGATCAGAGCTGCCGCCAGACAGAAATTTCCCACCATCACTGTTTGGGGGGGCAACTACCGCGCCCGCTGCGGTTACCCCAGCAGAGGCGGCCGCGGCCGCCCCAGCACAAGCGGACGCGGACGCGGACGCGGACACCCCCGCAGATCGCGGCCGCGACCGCCCCAGCAGAAGCGGGCGCCGCAGCGGCATGCGCCGCAGCGGCATCCGCCGCACCACATGTAGCGCTACCCTCCGGACCACCAGAAACAGCGGCGTCACCTTTCTTACCGCCAGCGCTCTTTGTGTTCGCCTTTTCAGGACATGACCTAATAAGATGGCCTTCTGCGCCACACGCAAAACACTTCATGGTTTCAGATGTTGCAAACACCAAGTAGCTAAAGCCGTCAATCCTGAAATTAAAAGACACGTTCAGTTCAGCAGAGCTGTCTTTCAACACCATGAAACACTGCCTCCTGTGACATACAACATGCTTCAGCAGGGGTGATTTACTACCCAGAGAGACCATTCTGATAGGGGACACAACCTGGCCAAAACGGGACAACTCTCTAATCAGCTGATCATTTTTAACGAAAGGAGGAGCGTTTGAGATGGTGATCCTCCTAGACGGGTTTGCCAGCGGTAAAACGGGAGTAAAAGTGTCACCTATGACCACTCCCTGTGCCACCACCTGATCAGCTTTTTCAGTCGAATCCAGAAAGATCACAATTGCGCTGTTCATCCTCGATGCTGATTTTATGCTGCCATGCCCAACCACCTGTCCTACAGCGAGGCTGGCCTCCTCCACAGAACAGGGAACTGTCGGGAGGATTCTCACACCATGACGCCGGGTCAGGCGCTCAAACTCCACACCACTATCAATCACCGGCATGATGCCGGCCGGGAAAAACCGGCAGCAGAAGCTACCGATCCCCGACACACTCACTCCAACACTCACACCCCAGCACACACACACTCAACCCACTATATTAAACACACACACCTCAAACACACAAGATAGAGAAAAAATTAGAAAATACAAAGTTTAAAGTACTCACTCGACACCACTCCACACCCCTGCTCCCACAAACGCCCACGCATGCGCACGAGAGAGAGAGAGAGAGAGAGAGAGAGCTTTGACCTTTAAAATAAGCCTTTATTGCACACTTCAAAAAAATGTAAGCACACCAACATCACTCCACCAAGTGTGTCACATTGGAAAAAGTGCAAACTGAAATGTCCCCCCCCCCACACCACACAGAGCATTCCTTGCAGCCCACCTAGTCAAAGATCCAGTTCTGTGACAGTCAATTACAGTCAATTAAATGTCATATACAAGTCTGTTCAAACAATATCCCAGAAATGTGTGAAACAGGCAGAGGAACGACCGCCATTCATTCCTCCTGTTGGGCGTGCTTGACCGGCGTTCCCCCTGCTACTTTACGCAGGGCTGTCAGGTGTTTCTTGAGGCGATAACGTTTCCTTTCATCCAGGAGGTCCAGACCCACCTGCCTCCTTAGCACATCCACAGACTTAATGAATTTATCAGTGTCGCTGAAGTAGTCGGTGACCCTAATGGCTTTGTTATAGGTTTCATCCAGAAAAGCATTGATTTCATCCAGTGAGTACAAACTTGTGTTTGTACTGCATTTTGCCTCAATAGACCCAGTATTAGACACAGCGTCGTTATCAGATTCCATTTCCTCGGCAGCACAACTCAGCTGACTGCTTGGTTCTCCCGGGCCAGTGGATTCATCATGGGCCACATTTTCCTGGACGCCACCCTCAGCAGCTGACTGTCGCTGTTCCATCCCCCGCTGTGTAACGGTAGCAGCCTCTGGAAGCACAGCCACTGATGTCACACAGCGAGATTCTGACGCACCATCAGGTCGGTGCTCCGTGTCCTCCTCCGAAGCGGCAGCAGCTGGCGGAGGCACAGCCGCTGACGTCACACAGCGAGATGATTGTGACGCACCATCAGGTCGGTGCTCCGTCCCCTCCTCCGAAGCGGTAGCAGCCGCCGGAGGCCCAGCTGTTGACGTCACACAGCGAGATGATTGTGACGCACCATCAGTGACCCTTGTGGCGCCATCGCCATCAACGCTCCCGGCTGCAATCTGGGCCGCGGGCGGCACAGCCGGGCCGTCCACAGACACAGCGGCAGGCTCCGGAGCAGGGGTAGCGGGAGCGGAGGCCGCGCCGCCGTCCGCAGCTGTGGCGTGAGCGGAGGGCTTGCCGCCGGCACCATCCGCTGCCCCATCAGGGCCCTCCACCCGCTGCCTGTGCGGACAAGCGAACCGTTTATGGCCCTCATCTCCACATTCAAAACACTTCATCTGTCCTGAGCTCGCATACACCATATAAGATCCGTCCCTGTGCTTGAGCCTGAAGGAGACTTCCAGAGTCTGAGTGGGCGAGTCGAGAAACATGAACACCTGTCGCCTGAGCGATTTCACATGTTTGAACTTGGTGGCCTTGCATCCCAAAGGCAGAGTTGTAAACTGGCCCGCAAACTTCCCAAATCTGCGGAGCTCCGTCGCCAGCTGCTCGTCAGTGATGAAAGGTGGAACACCTGAGACGGTGATTCTCGTTGATGGGACAGATAAGGGGGACACCTGTACATACGTTTCCCCGATAACCACACCGCTGACAATCAGGGTGTGGACATCGTCTTCAGCTGCCAGAAACACAACCACAGCTCTATTCATTCGGGAAGCAAAGCAGACCGCGTCAGGGCCCACCTGCTCGGCCACAGCCTCCAGGACCTCCTCCACAGTAACAGTGCTGTCCGGGGGAACGATCCTCACCCCCTGGTGGATAGATGGAGGTGGCTTTCCCAAGGCCGCCATCCCCCACCCAAAAAAACAAAAACTGGAAAAGCGGCCAACAGTAAAAAACCGAAAAAAAGTCCAAACAAGCCACGGAGTTCCCTATTTCCACCCTCCTCTTTCGGCCACCGGAAACAGAGAGAGAGAGAGAGAGAGAGAGAGAGAGAGAGAGAGAGAGAGAGAGAGAGAGAGAGAGAGAGAGAGCATGTTTGTTTTGTCCTTCAAGGTATTGTTTGCTTCAAGGTACTGTGTCTTTCCAAAGCCGAGAGTTGCCATACAGAATTTCATTATGTGTGCACATAATGACAATAAAGAGTTCTTGATTCTTCTTGATAAACTTTCTAGACATAAAAATTCACCATAAGGATGACAGCAGCATCAAAATCACAGTATACCGGAAACCAGCACTCATAGGCCAATACCTCCTCTGGACATCTGAACATCCCATGGCACACAAATTGCCAGTTGTGAAGACATTATTTGAATGTACTACCACCATCACGGACAAAGAGGACAGACAGAAGGAAGAACACCACATATGACACACACTCATGGACTGCCAATACCCAACATGGGCAATAAACAAAGGAAAATGCCAAATCCAAAACAAAGACCAAGAACAAGAACAAAAAGGGAAAAAAAGCACACACCAAAAACAATAAAAACATAGTGACCCTACCCTACATCGGGGGAATAACTGAACCCATACAAAGACTCGTGAAAAACCACGGAATGAACACAGCAATAAAGCCCCACACAAAACTGCAGCAGCTTTTGGTTCACCCCAAGGACAAAATACTACCAAACAAAACAATACAACATAGTTTATGAAGTACCATGAAAATCATGTGAAAAAAACATGCAGTATATAGCAGAAACGGGGAAGATGTTCGCAACATGGAAAAGGGAACACCAAAAAAATGTGAAAAAGAAACAGCAGGGTGACTCACAAGAAAGCAAAAAGAAAAGGCATAACAGGAAAACCTCAAATCAGCAATATCAGACCACTGCAAGATAAACAACCACATCATGGACTGGAAGAACACAAAAATAATTTGATCAGAGGACAACAAACACTAGATCAAAGAAGCAATTGAAATCAGGAAGCGAGCCCACAACATCATGAACTGAGATGATGGAGCCTTCATGCCCTTGCACACCTGCGACTCTCTCCTCCAGAGACCATCGCACGGAGGGGGGCGTGACCGACCTAGAAGATCTGTCAAATCTGTCAGGTCAGTCACGCCTATGAAAAGGATAAAACAGCTCATGTGACAAGTCACGGATGACAGATGACATTTTTCCGAACAAGACTGCAGGTGACAGTGGAAACATGTCAAAGGTATGGAACATCTCTTTACTTTTTCTTAATAGAAGAACAAGATCAGTTTAGTTATAAAGGCAACTTCGCCTGTCTACAACTCACTAAGTCTGTGAATTCATGTCTATTTGCGTCTTTACATTGAGTGAAAGTGTAATCATGCCACGCAAAAAAATCACCCGCTTGCGTTTGATCTGAACGCACGTTTAGTCTCAGTAGTTTTGTTTCTTCTTTTATTATTATTTTATGTATGCATTCATCAGTCATAGCTGTTAACGTCACTGTTGGCGTTCCCTCAACGAACAGCCACCTGTCAGCGCCTCGGGAGGTACCGCTGGTAGTGAGCCTACTTGCTCTCTTTGGGCCTCTGCCGTCTCCCATTTTCAGCCCGTGGGTCTCTCAAGGTTCCTTTCTGACATCTGTTGCACACAAGCCCCCAAGGGTGGGAGCTGGTCGTAAGGTGGGCATGTGGGAATAGGCCTTTGTGCCGCAGCAGAGGCTCGACTGGTGGGTGCACATTCCACTGCACTCATTGGAGCACCGCAAAAGAAGAAGCCATCTCTGTTGTCATTCAGTCCATACAGCCAATCCTGTACAGTACAACGAAATTATTTTTCTCGTATCTACAATGCTAATCATATGTAGAATTAGAGGGGTTGCTGCCATGCAAGGTGCCGTCAGAAGCAACTTCTCCTACTCCCATTCTATTACACTGAGCACCAAGCAAGAAGGCGGGGAAGTACCATTTTTATATGGCCTTTGGTATGACCCGGCCGGGATTTGAACCTACAACCTCCCAGTTGTGGGGCGGATGCTCTACCAACTAGGCCTTAAAGAACCACAGGAGGCCCTCAATCACTGAAAGGAAATAGAAAAGCGTTGGGAGCAGGCCCACCACAGACAGAGTTGTGGTTAGCAGTTAGCATGGAGTCTGCTAGCATTTAATTGGAAGGCTGAAGAGGAGGCAGTGACAGTTGGTGTTAGGAGTCGTGGCCTAGCTACTCTTTTGTTTTGGTTTAAGAGTGGAGCTCTAGTGTGATGTCCAGCAATGGATAAAAATCCCAACTACAACCTATATGTAACAGGGAACCAAATTAGAGATTTCAGTATAGGTGGTATATCAACTATAATGGGTTCCCTCTGGAGCCAGAGAGCAAAGCCAAAGCCAGAGAACATCCACTTCTTTAAACCCTGTTCCGAAAACATCTTATTTTTGTTCATGATCGCCAGAGGCCTCATTATCCAAAGAGCAGGAAACCCCGCTGTCTGGAACATTAGAAAGCAAAAACCCATCCAGCCTCCCTCTTTTGTTATCCAGGATTTTCTTTACAAGTAGTTGCTTGTTTTTTTTTGTCCCAATTAGGAGTACTGGCTCAGGTACACAGCATAGATGCTCACTTAGAAAAGAAGCTTTCAAGTGCAAATTGATGTAGAAACACTGTCATGTACGTGTCATACTCATCTGAACCCATTTTGTACAACAAGACCAAGACAAAGACTTAATTTGGGCTGGAGTTAAGAACACAGTGAGTTTTTGTTGTACGTCCAGACAGGTAATGATGCTGCCTGAGTAACAAGGAAGTAATTTGGGCTGCTCAACTGTTCTTAACTGCTCTTTCAAAAAAAAAAGTTCTAACACACTGTTGATTCAACAGACCAGCTTTGCTTTTTCTTTTTAACTACAGCTGCTGTGATGTGGTTATCCAAGCATGTGCTGGTGACATTTTCTTTTCGATCTATGACGTTTAACTCATATTTGTAACTGTCTCAGTTTGTCTGGTTTGTCTCAAATTTATGACGGTTTACTTGTAATTTATACTATTTCATGACAAAATTTTGGCTTTTTGCACATAAATTTTATTTATAAATTCTCAGCTTTTGACCATAAATTTTAAACTTTTTGCAAAATTTTGGGCTGATACCAATGATGAAAAATAATACGTTGGCCAATGGCCAGTAACTGATAGCAATTGTTTTTGTTGTGAAATACTTTAAAATACTTTAAACAACTAGGACAAACAAGGAAAATATCAGCACCTGCCAATATCTTACTTGCTGATAGCCGATATCAGTCAATATCAGTCAATGTATTAGCCGATGCCTATCTAATTTGAGAAAAAAAGAGATTCAGTATTCAAGTGTTTTATTATCATGTGCCCAGTTAAGAAATGCAACATTTCCTGAGCAATGAAATTCCTGCTCTGCTCTCCGAACGAATGCCAAGGTAATAGGTACACAACAGTACTAATAAGGTAATAACACAGAACCAAACCACAGAATAACTAGAGGAAACAAGAAGAATGAAATTTGAAATTCCCTGGGTGGTTATAGTGGACAGTGGTATATTGATATCAGAGATGATATGAACCTGAGATGGCATAAGCCTATGTACAGTGTTCAAATGAGCAGTATACAAATTACAAATTAGCACCCAGCGTGTGAATTTCTCTGTAATGATAATACCAGTAGACTGTACATGATAATTAGCAGCAGAGTTCATATGGATATCAGATGGGGTGAGACTATGTACACTGTACAAATGAGCAGTGTGTAAATTTAGCAACCGGTGTGTGCGTTCCTATTTGTAAAGCTGTGTTGCAGAGTTTTGGGAGCTTGTTATTTGTTCAGGAGTCTGATGGCAGTGGGAAAGAAGGAGTTTTTCAGTCTGGTTGTCCTGCATTTCACACTTCTGTACCTCTGGCCTGAGAGTAGAAGTGTGAACAGTCTGTGCTGGGGGTGGGTGGGGTCCCAGAGGATGGAGTCAGCCGTCCTTTGGACTCTGCGGTGGTAGATGCTCTGCAGAGAGGGGAGTGGAGTCCTGATGATCTTCTCCGCTGTCTTCACCACTCTCTGCAGGCGTTTGCGGTCCAGGGCAGTAGTGCTGCCGTACCACACAGTGATGCAGTTGATCAGGATGTTCTCGATGATGCAGCTGTAGAAGTTGTTGAGGATCCTGGGGGACATGCCAAACTTCTTCAGCCTCCTCAGAAAGTACAGCCGCTGTTGAGCTCTCTTAACCAGCTCTGTGGTGTTGTGTGTCCACGTAATGTCCTTGCTGATGTGGATGCCCAGGTATTTCAAGCTGCTCACCCTCTCCACCTCAAGCTTCCGAATGAACAGCGGCCAACGGGGTCTCCTCCTCCTCTTCCTCATGTCCACTATCATCTCCTTTGTCTTGTCGGTGTTGAGGGTGAGGTTGTTGTCCTCGCACCATGATACCAGACTGGCCACCTTCCTCCTTTAGGATGTTTTGTCATCACCAGTGATGCGTCCTATCACTGCTGTGTCATCCGCGAACTTGAAGATGATATTGTCCTTGTGGGAGGCAACACAGTCATAGGTGAAGAAGCTGTAGAGGACAGGGCTGAGAATACAACCTTGTGGGACACCTGTGTTCATGATGATAATGGCTGAGGTCCTGTTACCCATCCTGACAGTCTGGGGCCTGCCATTTAGAAAGTCCAGTAGCCAGTCGCAGAGGGTGGGATGTAGGCCAAGTGAAGACAGTTTGTCGTTGAGTTTGTGGGGGATGACCGTGTTGAAGGCGGAGCTGTAGTCAACAAAGAGCATCCTAATGTAGGAGTATTTATCTTCCAGGTGGGAGAGAGAGTAATGGAGTGCTGCAGCAATGGCATCTGAGGTGGACCTGTTGGGCCGGTAGGCGTACTGCAGGGGGTCCAGGGTATCCGATATGCTGTCCTGAATGAGGGGCAGCACCACTCTCTCGAAGCACTTCATGATGATTGGAGTGAGTTCTACCGGTCTGTAATCATTCAGACAGGTCAGCGGGCTCCTTTTAGAGAGAGAGATGATGGTTGTGGTTTTGAAGCAGGAGGGGACTATGTTCTGGTTGAGGGAGAGGTTGAAAATGGATGTGAGAACGTCAGTCAGCTCGGCAGCACATGCTCTGAGGGCCCGTCCACAGATGTTGTTTGGTCCTGCCACCTTGTGGGGATAGATATTCCTCAGTGCTTTGTTTACCTGGCCTGGTGAGACTGTTAGTGGAGGGGGAGGGTACGTGGGTGTGTGTCTCCTCTCTGCATTGTAACTGGTGGTCTCAAAGCAGGTGTAAAAAATGTTGAGATCATCCGGCAGGCTGTCTGTGGAGCTTGTGGTGCTGCTGTTGGTCCTCTTGTGTGATGTGTTGCAGGCCTTGCCACATGTGCCCCGGGTCAGGAGTGGAGTAGAGGCTGTACAGCTTTTCCCTGTACTGCCTCTTGGTTGTTGTTATAGCCTTCCTCAGTTCATACTTTGCAGCTTTGTACTCAACCTCATTTGCCTAATTTAAATGCGAGAGTGAGCATGCAGCATCTGACATACCTGACTGTTGATCCAGGGCTTCTGGTTGGGGAACTTCCTGACTTGTATGGTGGGTACAATGGTATCAAACCCAATCACATACTCAGCACATTCCTGTATGTTTGCCGAAGAGTCCTCCTGGGTGGCTGAAGCTTTAAAAGCATCCCAGTCTGTACAGGCAAAACAGTCTTGCAGGGTGCTCTCAGCCTCTGGAGTCCAGCGTTTAATTTGCTTAATAACAGGGTTTGTTTGTTTCTGCTTTTGTCTGTAGGCTGGGTACATAAACAGGGAGATGTGATCTGACTGCCCAAAGTAGGGGCGGGGTGCCGCTCTGTAAGCACTGCGTATGTTGGAGTAAACATGATCCAGTGCGCTTTTATTGCGGGTGGGAATGTCCACATACTGGGAATATTTGGGGAGTACGGTCCATAGATTGCACTGGTTAAAGTCACCAGCAACAACAAAAACAGCATCGGGATTTGTTGTCTCTACTGCGCTGATGACGTCATAGAGTTTGCTTCGCGCTACTGTGTAGTTGCTTTGCGGGCGAATGTAAACAGCGGCCAGAAATACAGCGGTAAATTTCCTCGGTAGATAATAGGGACGGCATTTCAGCAGTAAAAACTCCAAATCAGGTGAACAGTGCTTGTAAACATTCTGTACATCTCCACACCACCAGTGTTTATAAACACACATAGCTCCCTCCTGGTCTTACCCGTAAGCTCTAGTTCTGTCTGCCCGATGTGTTTGAGTGGGTCTGCAGCTGAATTGCATACTCCGGTAATTCTGTCCGAGAGCCAGGTCTCATAGAAAATTAGGCACAGCACTCTCTTATCTCCCGCTGGTCTTCACTCCTTGCCTTTAGTTTTTCTAGCTTGTTTTCCAGAGACCGTACGTCGCCAGCAAGAGGCTGGCACTGTGGCGGCTGGCCTTTATGCACTGTAGAAAGAGCAACATTTATGAGTAAAAAGTTGCACATTTACACAAAAAATCTACAAATGTTTGGATTAAAAGTTTTAAATTTCACAAACATAAAATACAGTGGGGTAAAAAAAGTATTTAGTCAGCCACCAACTGTGCAAATTCTCCCACTTAAAAGAGAGAGAGGTCTCCAATTTCATCATAGGTATACCTCAGCTATGAGAGACAAAATGAGGAAAAAAAAATCCAGAAAATCACATTGAAGGATTTTTAATGAATAATTGGTAAATTCCTCAGTAAAATAGTATTTGGTCACCTACAAACAAGCAAGATTTCTGGCTCTCACAGACCTGTAAATTCTTCTTTAACCCCTTGCACTCTGGGCAATTTTCCTAAAAATGCCAAAAAATACGTGCCAAAGTAAATCGAAAGCTGTTCTTCACCCTTTGCAGCATCTTCATGGGGTTGGTCTCATTTAAAGAAAACACTTTGAATTTTTGGCAAAAAAAAACATAATCTCTCTACGTGCTCCGGCCACTGAGTTACAGTCATCTAAACATACTGAACTTGAAGAAAATAAATTTGGCCACTGTGTTTTTTTGGATACAAATGCTTGCAAATATCACACAGCTGTCCGATCCGGCTGGAAAATGCAACAGAAATGTAGAACCAAGTGTTATCAAGCTGAGATCCAAATTTGGTAACAATACCACAAAAAAATGAATATTTTACACAGCTTTGTTCTCAGGCTGTTCCCAGGCGTTTTGGAACTGTGCCAAATTGTGCCAAATGGCACAGTTTGGAAAAACGTCTATAACTTTTGAATAATTCAATATAGAATCTTCATCTTGGGCTCTAATGAAAGGTCACATTCAGGGCTGTGTCTGTGTGTGTGTGTGTGGGGACCCCCCCCCCCGCTACAAAGGACGGAGTTCAGCCCTCGCTACATGACGGATTACACTCGTTGCATGTTTCCACAGCAACGCTATCACAGCGGCCCCCCCCCCCCTCGCTACTGTGTGTGTGTGTGGGGGTTGCCCCCCCCCTTGCTACAGAGGACGGCCATCGCTACATGACGGAATAGACTCATATGCTTCCCCCCGCGGACTGGGGGGTGTTCGGACCGTGAACGCCCCCCCCCCCCGCTCCTCTTCTGCAGTGGGGGGGGGGCGTTCACGGCCCGAACACGGCAAATGAAACGTTTATCGCGGCGCATGCACTTCGTACTTCGTGTGCCATACAGTTGTAATTTACCGATCGGTCAAAAGTCATTTTTTGATTACAATTTTCAGAGATAAATAATAAATTTAACTTATAACACCTTACCTCTTCACAGCAGCAGAGTCCTGGCGAACTTCTCTTCCCCATTGTCAGACGAACGTGACGCTGGTCCGCTCGTGGATCCCGGTCAAAACATAATTCCATTATTGCCGTTTTGGCGAATGATTTACGACTTTTGTCGTCGGCCTCCGTCGGTCTATGATGACGGAAGAGAATCCTAAATGTCTATTCTGCTGGAATGAGTGCAGGTCCCACTTGTGGGTGTTCTCCATGCTGCTGGGTCTGTAGCAGGTTCGTTCAGCGTCCTTTTTTTTCATCAGCTGCAACAGTAAATCTCTCTTCACCCAGCCCGAACTTCTGTGCTTCAATTGGCTCCTGCATTCACAGTAGGTGGGTCCTCCTTCCTAGGTTTTCATTCATTGGTTCTTCAAGGTTTCAGAAACCCAATTCAAGGCTCTTATTAGTCAAATGAGAGGTCAATCAGATGAACTAATCTGTTCGCGGCTGTGTCTGCAGCTTTTTTTTTCAGTGGCGCTTGGAGGCCACACCACCTACATCACCACCATCAGTATCTCTATCATGCGTCATGCGTCCGAGAACGCACGAGTGCGCTCTCGTGCGCCCTAGGACGCAGAGACTTGCCCGCCCGCGGAACAACGGAGCGCAAGTGGTTAAGAGGCTCCTCTGTCCTCCACTCGTTACCTGTATTAATGGCACCTGTTTGAACTCGTTATCGGTATAAAAGACACCTGTCCACAACCTCAAACAGTCAGACTCCAAACTCCACTATGGCCAAGACCAAAGAGCTGTCAAAGGACACCAGAAACAAAATTGTAGACCTGCACCAGGCTGGGAAGACTGAATCTGCAATAGGTAAGCAGCTTGGTGTGAAGAAATCAACTCTGGGAGCAATTATTAGAAAATGGAAGACATACAAGACCACTGATAATCTCCCTTGATCTGGGGCTCCACGCAAGATCTCACCCCATAGGGTCAAAATTATCACGAGAGTGGTGAGCAAAAATCCCAGAACCACATGGGGGGACCTAGTGAATGACCTGCACAGAGCTGGGACCAAAGTAACAAAGGCTACATCAGAAACACACTACGCCGCCAGGGACTCAAATCCTGCAGTGCCAGACGTGTCCCTCTGTTTAAGCCAGTACATGTCCAGGTCCATCTGAAGTTTGCTAGAGAGCATTTGGATGATCCAGAAGAGGATTGGGAGAATGTCATATGGTCAGATGAAACCAAAATAGAACTTTTGGTTAAAAACTCAACTTGTCGTGTTTGGAGGAGAAAGAACACCATACCTACTGTGAAGCATGGGGGTGGAAACATCATACTTTGGGGCTGTTTTTCTGCAAAGGGACCAGGACGACTGATCCGTGTAAAGGAAAGAATGAATGGGGCCATGTATCGTGACATTTTGAGTGAAAACCTCCTTCCACCAGCAAGGGCATTGTAGATGAAACGTGGCTGGGTCTTTCAGCATGACAATGATCCCAAACACACCGCCCGGGCAACGAAGGAGTGACTTCGTAAGAAGCATTTCAAGGTCCTGGAGTGGCCTAGCCAGTCTCCAGATCTCAACCCCGCAGAAAATCTTTGGAGGGAGTTGAAAGTCCGTGTTGCCCCGTGACAGCCCCAAAACATCACTGCTCTAGAGGAGATCTGCATGGAGGAATGGGCCAAAATACCAGCAACAGTGTGTGAAAACCTTGTGAAAATTTACAGAAAACGTTTGACCTCTGTCATTGCCAACAAAGGGTATATAACAAAGTATTGAGATGAACTTTTGTTATTGACCAAATACTTATTTTACCGAGGAATTTACCAATTAATTCATTAAAAATCCTTCAATGTGATTTTCTGGATATTTTTTTTTCTTATTTTGTCTCTCATAGTTGAGGTATACCTATGATGAAAATTGGAAACCTCTCTCATCTTTTAAGTGGGAGAATTTGCACGATTGGTGGCTGACTAAATACTTTTTTACCCCACTGTACATAAGCTAGAATTATGAAGTGCATAATCAGTTGTGAATTACTGAGCCAGCTACAATTGACAGAAAGGCCCCACAAAATCCCTGATCGGGGTGACCTGAGCTAACATGCTAACAATCCCAGTATCCAGATCAAAAAATAAGAAAATAATCAAGAATGATATATTATCTATTGTGGATTAATGATTGAGATGGGATCACGGACGTCTAGAGGAGTGATTAGAATTTACAACAAAGAGCTGCTAACTCACAAGCTAAGCTAGTTGCACTGTAGGTGTGAGTTCCAAGGCCCAGTGGGTAAAATCCTTACCTCTTTGTCCTCCGATGAGAGGGTGTACCAGACTGTGAAGAAAGCAGGTCTGTGTCAGGTTTATTAAATAATGACACAGAAGAGAACAGCAAATCCAATGGAGGCGTTTCAGACAGAGATCTAGTCCTTCATTCTGTGTTAGAGAACTGTTGGGCTGTTGGACTTTATAGACCATATAATGTCAGAAAATCCTACCAAAAAAGTTTTTTATTTTGTTGACTATTCTTGTTTCTACTTGAGTAATCAATGTAATAAGGTAATGTTACTTTTACTTTAGTACTCTACCATTCTTCCATTCTTTACTGACCCCTCAAGTTTACATTTTAACAAATTTTATCAAACAAAGAAAATCAACAGGCAATAAATTCTTCCTTTAAATGGTAAAATGTCTCCAGTGGTAAATGGAGGTTGTTGGAGGTGAGACCCTGGTGAAGGATGTGGTCTGAGATTAAAGAACCTCGGCTCATTAAAACGTCCCGGCATTCTTATCATGTGCGGCGTAGTAGCAAACGGGCCCACAACAAATGTTTAATGGGAGCATTAACACTCACACGGGTGGCTGCTGTCGTTGCTGCTGGAGTACATCACCGCCGCCCAATTCCATTTCTACCCAAGCTGAATACAAATGGCATGTTTACGGAGTTGTTTGAGGAATGGAGGTGGTCCAAATGAGTTAGAGTGCTTGGAAAACATCTTGCGTATGCTCATATTTCAAAAGTCCCCAATGGGCTGTAATGAGCTATATATGGTTTATTATTTTGACATGCAAAATGTGCCTTAAATGCCCACTTTAACACTTTCATTCATTCGTTCTTTTTTGTTAAAGCCTATTAAAGGAAACCCCTGCAGATAAAGAATTGAAGTATATTTGTTTTTATACGACTGGAAATTCCAGGCCTTGTTATTTTTGAGTGGTGCTTTCCGTTTGTCCGCCCAGGCCCCAGGCTGCCAATCTTACACAATATTACCTCCGTTCCTCAATGTTCCCCAACTATCAATAACCGGACTTGTTAGTTTGAGCAAATTGCTGCTCTTTTTATTTTAAAGTTTGTTTCTCAAAGCGTGAATCACTGCTATTCTTCCATGTCATTTTCTATGCACATAACCTCCCAGCTGCCATCATGAAAACAGTAATCAAAGACACCCTCATGGGCCGTTGTCGACTGCAGTGATTGCCACACAGCCAGGCCAGAGGAATTCTTTTCACTGCAGGTAGAGCGTTCCTTTTTAGCATGCTGTCATTTGAACACAGTAATATTCTTTTTTTCCCCTTCCCGGCACATCAGGACACCGCAGACAAAAGCGGCTCCCATCATGCCTGATGGTGCCACATAGACCGCTGATACCGCTGGTGCCGACATGAATGGTCTTCCCACTGGAGTTTCTGGATGTTCACACATATTTTGCATGGTGATGTTGGACATGCCTCTTCATGTGTGGAGTGTAATATCATATTTTTATTTCATGTTGACTGATGCACAGGTGTAAAATCCCCCTCACAGTTTCTATTCGGGATGCTTGTCATGCCATAGCAACATAAAAGCAAAGTTTAGACAAACAATACAAAGAAAAAAGTCAAAAAAGTATCTTCACTGAGGATGGAAAACTCTTAACAGTGGGTGTTCACAGATCCCTAAAAAGGCCTAATTTTGTTTGTCTAAAAATAAGTCTGTGAATACCCTTTGAAATGACAGTTAATCCTTAAAGTGTACAGTCAGGTGAAAATGACACCCTGTAGTGTTTTTTTAACATATTTGGACATATGGATATTTAATATCAATGTTAAAAATATTGAGGAATAAATTAGGACCCCCCACATCTTTTTTAGGACACCCCCACATTCATTCCCAATTAAAATGGCTAAAATAAATGTTAAAAAATGCAAATAAAAACAAAAACAAGGTTAGACATAGAAATGTGAACATTTCTTAATAAAGAACTGAATATTTAATGGAGCGTCCTAACTTTTTCACATGACTGTGTTGCAGCGTATATTTTTTAAACCATTTGTTCAGATATATGTCTTGGAAATAAAACTTTCAATGTCAGTACATGTTTAGTTTTGGTTCACAACACCTGAAAGCAGAAATTTTGATTTGAAGTGTGAATTTTCAGCTAAAGCTAGTATCTCATGGAGCTGAAGAACGTTGCAATTTTTGGGTTTCGTCAGGCTTCATAAAAGGCTGCAAAACAGTTTGCAGTTTTTCCTTGTTGTGAAGAAACTTTGAACTGTTGGCAAACTGCTGTGTAACCTTTTACGAAACCTGACAAAACCCCAAAAATCGTAACGTTTGTCAGCATTCGCCGCTCTTCGCCACTCTGCGAGATACAAGCTTGCGTTTCTTTTTGGTTCACCAAGTAGTGAACACCAGCAGCTGTTTAAGAACCTTTGCAAACCCCTTAAATCTGAGTGCTAGGGAAGGTTTTATAGCGCGTAGTAACAATTGATTATAAGTGTGATAAGGTACAAGGATTATTTAATTTATATTTATAGTTGTGTGTGTGGAGACGGAGTTTCGCTTCGTAACCACCAACACTCACAAAACAAGACAGAAACACTCGTAAAAGGGGCACCAGTCCAACTTGGACAATTTATTAATAAATAATCCTTGAACCCGTCATTAACCAGTCTCAATATTTGTGAATTCTTCTGCCGTGACCGAGAAAAGCACACACACAAAAGAAATCAAGCAGAAACTTCTCTATACCGTTCACAGTTTTAATAATCAGACTCAGGTTAAATGACATTACATTCAAATGATTTGTAAGCAGGTGAAATGATCAACAAGTATCAAATGTATTAACTGGTAACGGATTCCTGAGCATAAAGTCTATAGTTAAACATCTGTGGAAACGAGAAACCAGATTTTGAATTTGTGACTGTAATGCAATGGGAAACTATGGAATAACTAACAAAAATATGCATAAAATTGCACGCAATTCTATGGGAAAATGATAAAAGTTGATTATATGAAAAAGAAAATTCTGAGTTACTCTACAAAAAGAACGGAGGTTATTGAAAAGGGAATATTAATTTTCCTTCAGCTTATAGCTCCTATCGTAGCTTATGGACTAACTTTAACATGAAAAATTGGTCATATTCAGTTATAATTAGACATCACATTTAGCCCAGCAGATAAGAAGTGGAAGTCTGGCTTACGAACAGCTGTGTCTTCAGAGTCCAGCGGTGATCTTGAATGCCAGCAGATGGCACAGAGAAGGAAAGACTGCCAGCAGTCCTTTCAGTGGGTTGGGACGTGGGTAAGACAGTCTCGAGGGGAAGAAGTTCAAAAATCACTATCAGTCCACTTTAATGGTGCGTTAAGGTAAATCAATAGAAAAAGTTCAGCAGAATAAACACGGCTTCTGAGGAGAGGGAAAAAGGCATTTTGGAGTTTCACTCCAAGTAAGAAGGTTTGAGCTCAGCAGGAAAGGATGATCTCTTCTCAGATGCCAGAAAAACAGAGAAAGACTTACAACTTTAAGAACTTTAGAAAACTCGACAAAGGCTAAAACAAAGACTGAACAAAGACTGAACTGAAAACAAAAACTTAACTGAACTGCTAGGGCGTTTTCTCTATTTAACAGAGCGCGCTCCTTGGATCATAAAATATGACTGGCAGCAGGAAGAACCAATTATCGGCCATTGTGGGAGATTTGAATGGGCTATGGTCCAATCAGAAAGCAGTCCTTTGTCTGTAACTGACCAATAGAATGAAAGGGGCGTCATTCAACAGAGACGGCCTGGGGATTGGCTGGTATCAGTCAGATGACTGGCATAAGTTTCAGAAGGCATATACACATTTTAACTGTGAAATTCATTATGTACTTAATATGACATCTAAGCTAACTTCAGTGATTCATGACTAACTTTCAGTTAGCATGCACTTTTATAAACTTGTCCTTCTATAATTATCATGCATCGGAATAAGGTTCATTTAAGCATTTTCAAACATGCAACACATTTAAAGTCAATGATTAATGAAACATTTTGAACCCATCATTGTCCAACACAGAGGTGGTCATCTTTAACAGTGTTCTGAGCAGTATTTCCTGAAAAAAATAAAGTCTTGAGGAGAAATGATTATTTCAGCAGATAAAACCCAAAATTCCAATGTTGATTAAATCCAGCATGTCCCTGAGTTGACAGAAGGGGGCAATGTTGAGCTGTGGATAATTTCTAGTGACCTGTGGAATGCAGTCCAGAGTTTCTGGGATATCTCACAGAGTACTTTAAGCATAAACCTGCCTGGTTGGGGAGGAAGCTTCGGGATTTATGACTTGTAAAAGAATCCGTTCCTTGCACGAAATGGGATCCTTATCGGTCCTTTTACCATGGAATGTGTTTTCCAACTGTGGTTCTTAGATGACGGAAACAATTCTTGACCAGACTTTTGGGTGAAACAATTTCTTTAAGGTGAAGAGTGATTTTCTAGATTAGGGCCACATGGATTGATCCTCCGGTTTGCTCACCCGTTTTATAAGGTTAGGTCCAAGATTTACCTGACATTGGCCTAGTATTTTACCTGGAGTTGGCAAAATGTCCCAAACACTCCAAAACAGTGGCAAAAGAGTGGGAAAATAGTTGCTAATCGTCACAAATGCTGCTGCTAACATTAGCTAACAGTCGATATTGTTTGCCAACTGTCTTTCACAAACACTTTCGCAAACATTCGCGCAAATGTTGCTAATTGTCACTAAACATCACTGATGACAGAGGTGAACCCTGATTTTTATGAACATTTGTCAGGAAAGTTGATGAATCCAAAAATTGCAATGTTCATCAGCATTTTCTGCTCTATGAGCTTAAAACGGCACAGCCCCCTGGTACAAAAATAAATCTGGGCCATCCGTCTAACCCATAATTTAGCACAAAAATAGTCATTGAAAATTGGGTTGTTCTATATATAAACTATATTTAATCAAAAAAATATTGTCTTTTCAAAGACCTGATAAAGGCAATTTTTCATCTTTCACTTTTAAACCAAATTCATATATTGTTCAGATGGTTGACGAAGTCATATTTTCAACATTTTGTCAACCAATTTTTGTTTGCTGGGCTCTTTTTTTTTAAGCATCATATTACATAACGTAGTTGGGATGTCTGTGTCAGCTCTTTGTAGTAGTGAGTGCTATCTGTAATTTACAGAGTAATTTTTGCAACAGCAACTTTAACTTCAACATAGGATTTGCTCTACTAACCTCCAGCTTTTTTCTTAACTTTAAATTATTTTAACATTAGAAGTGTGCAAATTGGAGGAGAAGGGGTGGATGTTGTGGAGATCAAAAGTGGAGACAAAAGGAGATTAGTGGACAACCACAGCAAGCAGCAGTGTTGCCAGACGTACAGTAATTATCGTATTTGTACGATAGTTTTGCCCTCTGTATGATGTATGATCAATAATTCCAAAAATCTCATAATGTACGATAATTTGACCCCTTCATTAGGTGGCTAAGTTAATATATTAGCAAACACAATCTGAATACGGATCCTGTGCATACATACTACGCTTGTTTTTACGCATCATCTCACGTGTGCATGCTATGTAAAAAAGAAGACATGTTGCGGTAGCAGAGCAGAGAGGCAACCTCGGATGGAGACTAGTGATGGGATCCACAGTTCACTGAACATACTGAGTCAGGCTAGAAAGATCTGTTGTACACCGAATCACTCAGTGCTGTACTGGAGCTCTGTCTACCACTTACTGAACTGAGAGTCTGATGAACCGAGCAGGCGGGGCTCGATTGCTGCTCAGGAGGGTGATTCAGCTGGTGATCCCTGGCTTCCCCTACAGTTCAGTGAGTAATTCATAACAGTCCGGGTTCACCCATAAAAATAGTACACTATATTAATGCAGGCACAGCAGACTCACTACGTAAGGCAACTCACAGCAGGATTGAGAAACGAAAGGGGGCAGCCCCCAGTTTCACTGGGTAGTTCAAAACCTGTTGGCATTAGCACTAAGTTTTCTGTTGCTGCTGCAATGTGCCAACTGTTTTGCAAAAATGTCAGGATTGTGGTTCTCAATAGAACTGAAACAGGTTTCTACTTAAATTGTCAGAGGTATTTTAGCAGTAGTTTAGGTGGATTGATTTTGATGTGTATCCCTAATGTATAAACAGATTACTCCTCAAAATACAGTTGTGTGAAAAAGTGTTTTCCCCCATCCTGACTGCTCATTTTTTGTATGTTTATGTAACGAACCAAGCGGTCTAGGCACACCAGATCAGAAACAGAGGCTTCCAGACAGTTTGCAATCAGCAATTTTCATTTATTCCAAAATACTTCACAGGCAATAACTTCAACGAACATCCAACACCACACACACGCCATAAACCAACACCTGTTATATACAGTGTGAGATAATTAGAGTTAATTGGAACATACCATAACCCCAGGTAAGACAATAAACATTTTCATATTCCCCACATACCCAATAACATCTAAAAGAGACATAAATACATAAATAATTCCCACCTATTTACAGAATAAATGATACACCATAAATACACCATAAATAATACAATAAATAATTTAAACCCCTATTTACATATTTAAATCACCCCTAAACTCACCATCACATGCTTCCTTCCTCCTGGTATCCTTTAAAAGGCATTCAACCCCTAAAGAGTCTTTTGCCCAGACACCACCAGCAAGCATGCTGGCAAAGGTACGTGGTTTTAAGATTCAGTTGTTTTACCCAATTAATACAATTAACCATAATATTTCTCATGAAAGGAATTCAAATTAGTCAAAAACAGATCTCCCCATAATATGTGCACTTTATCAAACAATCATATTAACATTTACAAATGCCACACATGTAATATAATCACAAATACATGAAACCATGGCAGTGGCGACACTCCATCGTCACAGTTTATCACACTTAAATGTTTCAGATCATCAAACAAATTTAAATATTAGACAAAGATAACACAAGTAAACACAAAATGCAGTTTTTAAATGAAGGTGTTTATTATTAAGGGAAAAAAATCCAAACCTACATGGCCCTGCGTGAAAAAGTGATTGCCCCCCTAAACCTAATAACTGGTTGGGCCACTCTTAGCAGCAACAACTGCAATCAAGCCTTTGTGATAACTGGCAATGAGTCTTTTACAGCGCTGTGGAGGAATTTTGGCCCACTCATCTTTGCAGAATTGTTGTAATTCAGCCACGTTGGAGGGTTTTCGAGCATGAACCACCTGTTTAAGGTCATGCCACAGCATCTCAATCGGATTCAGGTCAGGACTTTGACGAGGCCACTCCAAAGTCTTCATTTTGTTTTTTTTTAAGCCATTCGGAGGTGGTCTTGCTGGTGTGTTTTGGACCATTGTCCTGCTGCAGAATCCAAGTGCACTTCAGCTTGAGGTCACAAACAGATGGCCGGACATTCTCCTTCAGGACTTTTTGGTAGACAGCAGAATTCATGGTTCCATTTACCACAGCAAGTCTTCCAGGTCCTGAAGCAGCAAAACAGCCCCAGACCATCACACTACCGCCACCATATTTTACTGTTGGTATGATGTTCCTTTTCTGAAATGCTGTGTTACTTTGACGCCAGATGTAATGGGACACACACCTTCCAGAAAGTTCAACTTTTGTCTTGTCAGTCCATAGAGTATTTTCCTGAAAGTCTTGGGGATCATCAAGATGTTTTCTGGCAAAACTGAGATGAGCCTTTATGCTTTTATAGCAAAGCAGTAGTTTTCGTCTTGGAAGTCTGTCATGCAGGCCATTTTTGCCCAGTCTCTTTCATATGGTGGCATCATGAACACTGACGTTAACTGAGGCAAGTGAGGCCTGCAGTTCTTTGGATGTTGTTGTGGTGTCTTTTGTGACCTCTTGAATGAATTGTCGCTGCGCTGTTGGGGTAATTTTTGTCAGCCGGACACTCCTAGGAAGGTTCACCACTGTTTCATATTTTTGCCATTTGTGGATAATGGCTCTCACTGTGGTTTGCTGGAGTCCCAAAGCTTTATAAATGGCTTTATAACATTTTCCAGACTGATAGATCTCAATTACTTTGTTTCTCATTTGTTCCTAAATTTCGTTTCTACTTCACTTTGTCAGGCAGGTCAGATTTAAGTGATTTTTTGATTGAGAACAGGTATGGCAGTAATCAGGCCTGGGTGTACCTAGAGAAATTGAACTCAGCTTTCCAAAGATGTGATAAACCACAGTTAATTTATGTTTTATGGGGGGGGGTGCAATCACTTTTTCACACAGGGCTATGTAGGTTTGAATTTTTTTCCCCTTAATAATAAACACCTTCATTAAAAACAGCATTTTGTGTTTACTTGTGTTATTGTTGTCTAATATTTAAATTTGTTTGATCTGAAACATTTAAGTGTGACAAACATTAAAAAAAATGAGAAATGAAGAAGGGGGCAAACACTTTTTGACACCACTGTATTTATGAGGCAAGACCTTGATATATGATGATTCAACAGAAGTCATACAGAAGATAGTTAATTACGATTGATATTTTGGGCTCTTCAGTGCAGGCCAGGGGCTTATCCTGTACTCCACACAGGTAGAGGCGATGGTCTCCAAGAGGTGCTTTTTTCAACCAATCTGTTAGATTATTTAAAGGTAAAACTCCGTTATAGGCTGTAATATGCACGATCTGTGATCATGTGTTACTGAAGCAGATGGTCCTGAGCCACATCAGAGTGAAAACTGGGTGTGTACGATAATTTTCCTCAAAATATGATCATTTTAAGCCACTGGTACGATGCTTCAACATTTCTCATCTGGCAATACTGGCGAGCGGTTAATTTTTGGATTTACTTACAGACAGAGAGAACATTGTAAGAGTACAGAAGGGATTATACGTTTGTAAATTACAGATAATGTAAGCATGGGCATGTTATCAGGAATTTCCCCCAGCTCAGTAACACCAGTCACATAACTCTGAATAACTTTACAGGATTTTTCACAGTATTGATTATCAAAAGCCAACAATAATCATAAGTTAAACAGCTCACTATAATATCTGTGTGGTTCTTCATTGGTTTTCCTTACACTACAGATTCATTTCTGGCTGGTGACCGTTACTTCTCCTCATCCTCCTCCGTTCCTGGTTGCGATGATGTCTAACAGATTCACAGTTCTAATGCTGTGGTCCCTCATATGAATACAAACTTATATTTTCCTCCTCTTCAGAGTGTTAACCGTTCCTGCCTCTCGTCGCCTAACCGTGGTTGGGGGACGCAGGAGAGATCTGTCTTCTCCAGGGCCGGAGGCGCTTTTCCTCCTCCGGGGTCAAATCCCGAGTAAAACCTCACTCTTGTTAAACAGGAGATATGGTGGTACACAGAGGCACAGGCCGTATTGCTGAAGCGTTGGGGCTTTATTTACAGACTGCAATATTGTTAGCAACCATTTCTACCTGCTCCGGTCGCCTCGCTCTCTGTCTCTCATCCGCACCAAAATCATACACACCGTTCACTCGTCGGGGCCGTTCCACACACCCCTGGGGCGTGCCTCGGCTGCGTGCACGCACTCACTCACGTTCACGCACTGAGCTGTCCTTTCTAAACACCTGCATTAGGCACATCTTACAACAAGAGACTAAACTACTACATATTTTCATTATGGGTAGAGACTGCATGAAATAGCTCTGAAAAATGCAAAATGTCAAATTTTCACTAATGGTAGAAGTTAGTCTTCTGGTTTTCTCTACTAACACCAGTATTTCAAGTTCTATGACAATGCCAGTTGTGATATAACTCCAAGAAATAGCCTCAAACTGATGTTCCGAAAATACAGAGAAAGGCTACTAAGCCATTATTATATAGGATAAAGTCACATTAAGTTACTTATTTGTGCTGAAGGTTCAAACTACATGACAGGACAGTCATTAGTAGATTCATGTAGAGACCTCTGCAGTTCTGAGCATCTCTGGAACATCTTATTGTATGAGGATAATTGAAAGTATATTTTTGACCTTAAAGTTTCACATGTGAACACACATTGTATGTGATTTTGTCTGGAACAAACATCCCGCATAATAATGATGGCCTCAGGGTTTAAGATGCCAGCCATATAATCCTGTAATCTCCGGTCTGAGTTGACGACTGTCTAAGAAAGACAGAGACAGCCTCGTGAACATATGGACCATTTTTAGTGTAGAGAAAAACTGGCTTTTTGTCAGTTTTGGGGAATGAATTTCGAGGATTGATTTTAACTCACAGAGGTGGTTCAGTTGATTTTTATTAAGCTTATTTAACATGTTGGCATCAGATGTTTTTACTGAGTTTTTATATAGTTTTATATGTCACAAAGTTAGTGTCAACTGCCAATTTTATGAATATAATGCTGTATAGAGTAATCTGTGCTTTACATGTGAACAACTCATAAATATATCTATAATGTAGACTAGAGGTAGATATATAATAACTAGGTACATGTACTCAAGTGACTTTCTTTCAACAAATTGTCCTTTTGGGAGGAGTTTTATATGATTATGTGTACTCTTGCTTAAGTACATTTGTGAAAAATCCCTTACTCATACTCTAGTACATGTGGCTGTATTCTTTAAATAACTTTTGACGTCACTGATTTAAACTGAACAAGAATTAAGATTTTCTTCCCGTCAGATTTGATATCCGTTTTTGTTTTTTTGTTCTGACTCAGGAAATATTTGATATATTATTGGTGAGAGTAAAGTTGCAGATTTACAAAAAAGTTAGAAATGTACAAGAAACTTAATTAATGATATAAAAGTCACAAATTTATGATTAAAAAATATCAATTCATTTGGAAAAAGGTCATAAATTAATCACAAAAAGCTACAAATTTATAAAAAATCTAGAGAGCACTCAGAGAGTGCATATCTCTGCCAAAACCCTGTCTCCTAGTGTTGAAGAAAGTGAAAAAGTGATCTAGAATCCAAATCCTGACCCAGATCACCTCCAAAATCTAATGGGTTCATCCGTAATCAAACGACCACCTCTGGTGAAAATTTCGTTAAAATCAGTCTCATAGTTTTTGCGTAATCCTGCTAATAGGCAGAGAAACAGACAAACATGAAAACGTTATCTCCTTGGCGGAGGTAAAATGATTAGAAAATAGTCACAATCCTATGAGGAAAAAATGTATCCTATGATTTTAAAAACAGATCAGAAAAAAGGCATAAATTTACATGAAACAGCGACCCTGGTTACATGGTCACAGTAAACTGGGAATAAACCGATAATGGCAATAATTAGTTTTGTTGTATTTACATGAACTGAATAAATGGACTATTGGAGGGTAAACCACTGAAATTGTTGACCCCAGTTACATGACCTTTATCAGATTATTCTGTTTACATGGCCACTTGAATAGTCAGATTACTCCAGAAATCCAATCATAACTGCTTTATTTGTGTACATGTAAACATGGCATATGTCACGAATTGAGAAGAAAATGGCAAACTTGGGGAAAAAAGTCAGAAATTTATGAGAAAAATAACCTTTAGATTTATAAGAAAAAATGTCTAAGTCTTGTAAATTTCCAAGGAAAAAAACTTGAAGATTTGTCAGAAAATAGCCATACATTTACATGCAAAGTGTCACACATTTATGTCAAAAACTGTCACAAACTGGGTAGAAAAATTGCAAATGCATGTGAAAATAAATGACCGGACAAATCACAAACCACTCATAAATAACAAGGCCTATAACCAGAGCAGCAATAATAATAGTGCTGTGGAAAGATCTAAAGCTGGTCTGAAAATCACTAGAATACAGGAGAAATATTTTTATTTTAACTGTGAACTTATCAAGGATTCAGGTATTTTAGCCAGAAGTGAAAGTTTAAAGATTGGATAGTTGTTGTTCAACTCACCTCCTTTAATAATATCCTCTCATTTGTATCAATGTCAAATTAATAAATTCCAGAAATTGCAGTCAATACTTTTTCTTCCCTTAGTCTTCCCTCTCGCCTTAAATGCTTAATTGACATACACCATATTTTGACTTCTACCCACGCACAAGGTCCAAACATAAACTTGAATGACGAGATTTTGGAACATCATTGTGACTTGCAAAACAACATCCTGGACACCTGCCACCAGCGCATCAAATCCGATGCCAAAAACCGTCCAGCTCCATGGTGAGATGCCAGAGACTAGATGGACAGCGTCAGGATTTACGAGAAATCCTCCCTGACTTGTGAGCTACACCGGATCTAACAGTATCGCTGTCATGAGGCAGCAGGTTGAGCTCGTCTCGACCTTGGTCCTGTTTGTTTACACTCATAATGGATCGCCATGATAAGGATTTAGATTGTGTTTGCAAAGGCATTACAAAGCACTGTAAATAATACCTCAATGTAAGACAGAAACTAAGCTCCCCACGATGTAATATAGCCTCTTAGTCATCTCTCTCAGGTGACACCCTGTCACTGTGATTATCTGTGTTATTAGGCTGAATTATTGTCTTTTTGCCAACTCCTTCCAAGCCTCCCATCACTTATTTTCCTCCTCCACCTCTGATTCTCCTTTACACAACCTCCAGCTCCCTCTCCTCACCTCCTTAACTGTTATTTTTCCTTCCCTGCTGCTGCAGTCTCTTCATCCCACAGTCCTTCTCTTCTGCAAAGTGACACACACAGTGAACCTTCGTACACGGCGAGGTCTGCTGGCTACACGGCGGCAGCAGCAAGAATTGCTCACTGGCTGCATTATCCAGCAACATGCTCTAAAAAAGGAAAGGAAGTGTAATCGGGCGAGCGGTCCCAGTGTGCGCTGAAGCTTCAGCTTGTACAATTGTATCAATGACTCTAATAAGAACAGACAATATTCTTCTGAGGGGGGCAAAAAAACATCTATCGGCCATATTTTTAGGTGCAGAGTCGGGAAGGTAAACTTTCTCTGACCTGAGCAGCAGAGTTGAGAAACTACTTGATGGAGACAGAGGGAATCTTATTGTCTCGTTGTTTTTTTCTGCGTTTAAATGAATAAATAACCCAGAGCAGAGTCGTGGTGTCTGCCATAGAGACCTTCGAAGAACGGCTGCATGTCCCAAAGCTGCAGCTTTAACCCAGCGTGCAGACGCCATAACCATTCAGACCAGAGATCAATGGCAGGTCTTTCATTTCCCAATTTAAGCTGATAGAAAACAGGCTTTTGTTTTTATTGAGTTTGCCCATGACAGGCTTTTCCATCTTTTCTGACTTATCTACAATGTTATAATGATAATTTAGCATCTTAAAATTTCCCAAATGCTAAAAAAAATGAGATATACAGATTTTCTATTGGTTCTGTTAAAGAGGACATTGATTGCACTTTTTCCACATTTTAGCAGTTCACATGTCTTAATGAAATGTTTGTGACATATTTTGTTCAAAATCTCTTTAATTATTTAATTATTGGAGCAATTTTTTTGCAGCCTTTCTGAGGACACTTCCTTTAAAATCACCCAGACTGCATTCTACTCTGCCGTCCATCTTACATCACTATTGCTAATCTAGCGCTTTAGCTAAGATTAGCTCGGATGGCGAGCCTGAGCAAGCTAACATAAATTTGTCTCAAAAAATGAATGAAATAATACGTCAGTGGTGAACAGGGGTGTGTTGTTTCAGTGGTCGATAGAATATGATCGGCCATTGGAGTACAGTAAGCACAGAAACATACATGAATGATTGGCAAAACTGCTAGCTTCGTCTAGCTGCCTTTGACCCCTGCTATTGAGGATTTGCAAGCAGTGCCACTGGTCACCTGCTGGTCATGCGGATCACCACATTGGTAGGCAAGTTGACAGAAATGGTTTATCATGGCATGTGACAACATTGTTTTATTGGAATACACTAAATCTGTCACTAAAAATCATCTGGAGTGTTACAGAAAGAAAACAGGTGATTAAGGATGACTCTAATCCATAGACTGTATAAAAAAGTTTGTAAAAGTATTAAAAAGTGCTTTAATCTAGCACAAATGCATTGGCAGCAATACATTACCTGTCTACCATCGAGGGGTATATGTTATGTCTGAATTTGGAGCCAAGGAGGAGACCAGCAGTAGAGCTGAACACAAGTTTATTACGCAGGGCGCTGTGCACCCAACTACACCTGCAGCCGCTGGCAGAGGTGAAGGCAGAAGAGACCGCCCCCCTACCTGCAGCCCTTCTTATACCCACGGAGTTGGCAGGACTGGAAGGCGGAGCCACCACCCTGTGCCGCACAAATAAGAGCTCCATTTGAATACAAAATATGAACGATGAATAACTACATTACACCCCCCCCATAGAAAAATCCAAAATACACATACAATCAGCCCACCCCAATTTGGAACCCAAATCATCCGCTAAACAAAACTAAACTAAAATAACAAAAGAGGCCTATGGCATTCACACAAAATAGCTAAAATTAGGGAAGTCGGGTAGACTGCCATCCTGCCCCCCACACGGTGAGGCGGGTTATTCTGCCGCCTATGATATATAAAAGTCCAGTTATAAACTCAAAGAGAATTACTGCCGTGTCTTCTACTTAAAACAGACCACCAAAATAATCCCAGAACTATAAACACAGATTAATAACTAACAACATATGTATCCATGGCTCGGTGAGGATAACCTGTGGCCTCCCCCAGACCCTTCACCATTCAGTCTACCCCTGGAGGTAGCTCGCTTCCCAGGCCACAGCTGGTCGCCTCAATCCCGGTGCACCTTCTCCTCCACACCTCTAGGTGCTCCAATTGTCTGGGGCCATGCTCAACTGCTTTCTTCGGGGCACGCCGTAACTTATTAGTGTGCCGTCACGAGCCATCCGACAGCTGAAGATACCCATCCTGCCGCTAGCCCATCACCTGCAGCCGGCCCTGGTACTGATCCATCTTCCGCTTGGCTCTCACCCGCCTGGACCTCGCCTCCACCTGAGCCTGAACCCAGTCCGCAACTCCAAGCGGGGCCCTACACAGCCTGCAGTGTTTCCACCTGGCACTCACTCTCCCAGTGCCACTCAGTCCTGCCTCGACTGCTTGTAAACCCACTGTGGACCCTGCCAATGTGGCCCTGTGTTCACCGGCCCACCACGGCCGAGTTCCGGGAACACCTGGGACTATCTTTTGGGCATTGCTTGCCACCACAGACTTTCCCCCATGCCACCCGGTACCCTCGTCCAGGGCAACTCGGACACTGGTACCGGGGCCCTCCCACAGCAACCCTGAGCGCAACGAGGCCTGTCCACTTTCCGGCGTGCCCATCAATTGTTCATCCCACACAGCGTCGTCCCGAACTCTCGGAACCAGTCGGTCCCACAGTCCGCAGCCCAACCTCTCTTCCCCAGCGCTGCTCCTGA
The DNA here is from genome assembly GCA_020510985.1 of Pholidichthys leucotaenia. Taxonomy (NCBI): domain Eukaryota; kingdom Metazoa; phylum Chordata; class Actinopteri; order Cichliformes; family Pholidichthyidae; genus Pholidichthys; species Pholidichthys leucotaenia. The sequence continues at coordinate 336,480,316 of CM035844.1, forward strand.
TGGAAAACCCGAGGCCATAGAACAGGTTGCAGCCCAAGATGTTCGTGTCGCAGGCTGTCACGACAAACTTCACATCAGCCATCTCTGCCAACTTGTACCGAGCTGTCAGTCTGACAGTACCCACCATGGCCAACTGTCCTCCTCCATAGCCGCAAAGCGACGCTGAGTCACCAGCATTTCTGTAGTGGGGAAAATGTCTAACTGTAGCCCAGTTCAGCAGAGAACTCTCCGCCCCCGAGTCAATCAGCATTGGTACTGGTACTCCATCCAACACTACCGTGCAATGTGTGCGCCCACTGGTACTCGGGGACACAGTATGTTTTACCGTCAGGGCGGGAGGGGTCAAATTTCTGCACGGGCTCTCTTGTTCTGCTGACTGGCATACTCTCTTGAAGTGGTGTACACGGCCACACCTGCTGCAGTGTTTCTCTCTTGCCGCACTCTGTCTGGCCTTGTAGCGGTGCTTTGTGGACCCACAGCCCATACACCTGGCCTTCCCCAGGACAGACCTCATCCATACAGCGTTGGCACCCTCAGCATCCTCCTCGACGCTCCCATCACTGTCCGGGTCCACTACCTGTGTAGCCATAGGGGATCGTAACTCTCGTGGTGACAGACTCTCGTGCCACTCCCGAGTCAGCTTATCCACTGCCTCCAGCTGAAGGGCCAACTCGATGGCCCCAGATACCGTCAATTCACCAGGAAATATGAGCAGCTTAGACCGGACCGCAGCACAGTTGGTATGTTCTGCCAACTGGTCACGAACCATTTCTTCCTCCAACAGTCTGAATCAACACTCAGCGGCCAGCTGCCTCAAGTCCGGCATGAACCACTGAATGGGTTCACCTACCTGTTGGCGGCGCTGTTGGAAGATTACGTTGTCCAGTGCCCTGAAATGGCGTGCCATCAGCTCAACCGCTTCTTCATAGCTGTCCGCGTCACCAAGCATGCCCAGAATCCTTTGTCCCCCCATTCCCAGGTTGTGCACAAGCAACACACGTGCCCTCAACTTCTCCAGCCTTCCCAGGTCCAATGCCACCATATACGTTCTAAAGGCATCGTACCACCAAGGCCACGGTACAGACGGCTCACCTGGGAGCTCCAAAAATGGCCTAATTGGTGTTCCACACGCTTCCATGTCATTGGCATTACCCGTTTTTATTCTGATTACCAAATATTATGTCTGAATTCAGAGCCAAGGAGGAGACCAGCAGTAGCGCTGAACACAAGTTTATTACACAGGGCACTGTGCACCCAACTACACCTGTAGCTGCTTGCAGAGGTAAAGGTGGAAGAACCCGCCCACCTGCCTGCAGCCCTTCTTATACCCATGAGGTTGGCAGGACTGGACGGCAGAGCCACCACCCCGTGCCACACAAATAAGAGCTCCATATAAATGCAATATATGAATGATAAATAGCTGCATTACAGTGTAGACAGAAGGCCGTGTGATTTGGTGATGTTGCTGCAAATCCTCAATAGATAGCACTACAAGAAAATAAGCTAAATAACTTCAAAGAACGATGGGTATAGTAGATAAATGTGTTGTAAATGAACAAGGATTCCAGTGGGGGTGAATAGAATTTATAGAAAATAGTCATCAAAACCAACCGGATCGAAAGTTAAGCTAACGTCAGGCAGCTTGTCGGTCACCTCCTCCCCGCCGAGGCAAGCTATATCCTGGTTATCAACACTAGTTGCCTAGCATGTTAATGCTAATGATTCAATGTAGCATCAGAGCAAAAATATAATAAAATAAAAATATAATAAAATATAATAAAATAAGTCAGAATGACACGACATTATCGACTGTGGATTAGTGAACCAGATATTTCATCAGATATTTCATCAATCATAATTACTTATACTCATGGTGCAGAAAAGCTTCAGTGGTACAGAACAGTTATCTAAAACTCAAATATCACAGCATCCAAACCATGGACATATCTACAGTGGTAACACAGAGTACACTAACAGTCTAAGGAAGTGTTTTTCAACCTTTTTTCAGCCACGGCACCCTTCTTACTTTGAAAAAATCCCACAGCATCCCACCAACCCAAAATATTATAAAATGACACACTGTACTAGTACAGCATATCTAATGACAATTTAGTCTTGTAATTAGGGCTGTAACAGTAACAAATTTTGGCAGACAATAAATTTTTAATAGTAAATTTTGCATTTATCACTGTCATGTTTGCATTGTCGGTCAAAGGCTCCATTATACTAGACAGTGGGGAAATGGAGGGATCTGCATGTCTAAGCACAGTTTTGTTCCTACTTGGAAAAACTGAGTGGGATGGTTATGTTTTTAATGCATTTTTCAGTTTTCGTTAAAGCTTTTCAAATATTGGCCACATACCGGCTCATTGACATTACTGGGCTCTTCTTGCTCCTATGGCTTCAGTCCAGAATGCTCCCACACTGGAGCTTTGGAATTCAGTTTTCTCATTGTTCTTCCAAACTTTTTGGAATTGTGCAGTTGTCAGGAAACTCTACCACGAGCGGTCCTGCTGCGCTCACTTTGTAATTTGTTTATACTCAGTGTAAAACACGGTGCGATTACATACAAATAAGATAAGATAAGCCTTTATTAGTCCCACAACGGGGAAATTCCAGGATTGCAACAGCACAGGGATAGCAACACTCAGAGCAACAATCAGAAGGCAAGAAAAAAAACAAGCAAGCAAGAGCAGCTAATAAACATATGTACGTATTACTATAAAATATATATATATACACACACACACAGACACACAGTGCAGAGCATTGTAGCTGGATGGAATAAATATATGAATATATGAACACACAGTGCAGAGCATTGTAGCTAGATGGAATAAATATGTAAATATATAAACACCCACAGTACGGAGCATTGCAGCTAGGTGGAATAAATATGCAAGTATATAAACACACACAGTGCGGAGCAATGTAGCTAGATGGAATAATATGTAGATATATAAATATATAAACACACCCAGTGCTGAGCATTGTAGCTAGATGGAATAAATATGCAAATATATAAACACACACAGTGCAGAGCATTGTTGCTAGATGGAATGAAACAGCATAACCGTCTACTTAGTTATCCTACATGGTATGATTATGTGCCCATACATATTCTCACCCTCCATAGCGACCGGTATGTTCCTAGTTGTATGCCGGAGGGGACCATTGTGTAAGTCTATTGCATCTTTTGCATTCAAAAAACTATTAGTTTGTTACGTCTTTTTGCTATCTCTGCGAGCAGCCCTGCTTAGGTTGTACAGTCTGACAGCCGTTGGTAGGAAGGACCTACGAAACCTCTCGGTTGTGCACCTGGGATGATGTAGTCTGCTGCTAAATGAGCTCCTCAGTGCATTCAGTATGTCCTGCATAGGGTGGAACTCGGACTCCAGCAGAGATGACAGTTTAGCCACCGTCCTTCTCTCTCCTATCTCCTCCATCGGATCAAGGCGTTGCCCCAGGACAGAGCTAGCTTTCTTAATCAGTTTGTTCAGTCTCTTCCTATCGGCTGCAGTAATGCCACTGCCCCAGCAGACCACTCCAAAAGTGATGGCTGATGCCACCACCGTGTCATAGAATGACTTCAGCAGCGCCCCTTGTACACCAAAAGACCTGAGTCTCCTCAGCAGGAACAGCCTGCGCTGTCCCTTCTTGTAGAGTGCATCAGTATTGTGTGAAATCAGCACTTATATTCAGTTGTTACCAGGAAAACAATTTAAAATCTGCTCCCAGTAAAATGAGACTCACCGGGGGTAGATGGACGGATGGGCCAGCAGAGCTCCATGACACTTTTGTTTACTGCTTGTTTGGTACTGAGGGCAGTTGACGCCAAGATGCAGTTTCTGGAGGAGGTGGTGACATTTTTCCGGCTGGTGTGCCCCTCTGAACGGTGTTGTGGGCTCACAGGTGGCAGCATTTTGGGGGATTTCCACGGAGCATGCAGAACAGCTGCAAAGGTTGTGGGGGTGGCCCCGCCTCTCTCCAGGGTGAGTTTTTCGTCAAGAAGAAGAAGAAACATTGCATTCGTTCTGCCACCCATGGAAGAGCCACTACAGGCACAAACGCACAGCAAAGGCAAATTATTTGGAATTTTTGGACCAATGAACCTCTTGCACAATGTGGAGTGACATACTTCTGCATTCTGGACCCCGAGCAGCTCCGGTTCCATTATATTTGCCCATTCCCTGGTGCTTTCTCCTCAATAAATCAATGTTATCACTTTAACTTATCATTGTACATACTGGACATCGTGTATGGACAGATTGTTTTTTCTTCATAAAGTTTGTGTTTCACATTTTGATCACACTGTGGCATTTAATAGTTTGCCCAGTTAGTTTGCCATAACACAACTATCATGTTTTTTATGTCTTCCAGTGGCTAGGGTGTTATTTATTCTCATAATAAACTTCCACTCACTCCTAATAACATGTCATGGACTCAAATGAACGTATTTGGAATGGAAGAGACATAAACAACACAGTAGCTGCACTATGCTAAGCTAACTGGCGAACTATTAAACGGCACAGTACGGTTACAAAAACGATCACCCGAGGGTGCTGCGGCACACTGGTTAAAAAAACCCTGGTCTAAGGGTCAAACTGGTGCACTAGGAGGCCCCAAAATGCAGTTTTGCATAGCCACCCCCCCCCACACACACACACACACACACAGGAAAAAAAAAAAAAAAAAAAGGAAATGGCCCTGTCTGACAAGTTCAGGGTTTATTTTTCTCAACTCTGTTCTGAGTTCACCCAGAACCACAGGAGATATTTTATCAAACAGTTTTCAAAGGCTGAGCAGCATTCCTCGTGATGAGTGAACCTTGTTTAGAATAAATTGAATGACCCTTCAGTCCAAACTTCCAAATCAGAGTACTTGAAAGGTTCATTTTCTGCTGTACTTCAGTCACCCCCTGTTATGGAATACACTGGGATTGCGTTTCTTTTCTTTATTTTTCTGCTGCTGCTTAGTTCTGCAGACATCACATTGATCCAGATCCAGTGGATAGCATGTCTTGATTATTTGATGCCGTTAGCAGTCAGTGTCTAAGTTTTAAAACATATCCCACAAACTTTGATGTCATGTTTTTTTTTTTTCTTGTGCACTGAAAGAATAGTGGATAAGACAGATTTTTCCCCATTTTAAGAGATTTGAACTGTTCTCATAACAAAAATCCCCCCCACAAAAAAAAGTTAAAAACAGCCCTGCCTGCAAAGCTATCCAGGTGGTCTGATTGGCCCTTCGATGGGCCATTTTTGGCACAGTTTTGATCAGACATTCACTCTCCATCTTCACCCATTGCTTTTATCCATCACATCATTAATTTTCTTTGTATTAAAGTCACAGCAGACTTGCCACATTAACTGTAATAGCACTTATTATTTGCCATCATTTCAAAGTAGCAAATTTAACCAACCATAGAGGCAAAAGGGATAAATCCGTGACCCAGGCTTAATCAGGGTGATAGAGGTTCATGAGGTGAAGTTACAGCTACGCGGATGAACAATTTCTGCAGGGAGCTCCAATGACCCATGAGCCTAATGGGAGACCCCTGTGTTTCTAAACATCCTACAACCTGCTGAGTGCCGAGGTGATGAGGTGTGGAGAGGCAGCGCTGGAAGATGAATGAATAATCGAACCCAGTAGGTGGGACGGGTCTAAAGGAACATCCGATGATGCGTTTTGGTGTTGAGGGAGCGCCTTTTGACTATGAAGCACGCTTCACAAATGCATTTATACTACAGGGCCCCCCAGGCTACAAGTTCACCTTCAACATTTTTGGGGGAGAGAATTAAAATTCCCTTCAGCTTTTTTCTCCTAAATTTGCAACTTTTTTCTCAGAAATTTGCTACTTTTTTCTTCTAAAGTTGCTACTTCTTTCCTCATAAATTTAAGGCCTTTTTACCTTGAAGAATTGTGACCTTTTTCTAGGAAAATTGCTACTTAGCTCACAAATTTGCTGCTTTTTTCTTAGAAGTTTATGATTTTTATGTCCTGTAAATTTGCAAAAAAAAAAAAAAATACGTAAAATTGTAACTTTCTGTTATAATTTGTAACTCTTTTCTCACAAATATGCAACTTTTTCTTGTCAACTTGCAACTTTTTCTCATAAATTTGTGACCTTTTTCCTTGGAAATCTGTGATTTTTTTTCAAGCAAATTTGCAAGTTTTTGTCATAAATTTGCAACTTTTCTCATAAATTTTGGCTTTTCCTAGTTAATGTATGAGTAAACTTTTTCTTGTAAACTTGCAACTTTTTTCTGGTAAATTTTCAACTTTTTATCATAAATTTGCAACTTTTCTCATAAGCTTATGACTTTTCTGTAAATTTGTGACTGTTTTAGTAAATTTGAAACTTTTCTCATAAATTTGTGACATTTCTTGTAAATTTGCAACTTTGTTTTAATTAATTTGTAACTTTCTCATAAATACTGTGACATTTTACTTGTAAATCTACAAATTTTTATAAATTTGCTGCTTCCTGTTTCCATGTAAATTTGTAAATTGTTTTCTTGTGAATTTTCAATATTCATATGGATGCTAGTCACATTTTTTATGTAATGGTTTAACTTTTAGCTCATTCCAGCAAAGCAAATTCCATCTGTTGGTCTGCATTTCACAGGAACTGCTAATCCTCCTTGGTATGGGCTCTAATGCTCACCAAACTCACTCACAGTGATCACCAGGTGGGTCTCCATCCAGATTGAGCTCAAGGTCAATGTCATTGTCAAATTCAGGAGATCTGGGCATTTATGAACCACTCCATCATTAACTATCTAGTTTTCTCTTCAGCTAGACAGTGACCCAAGTCTGTTTTTTAAATGATTTTGTTGGGAAGAATTCTTTCTCATCAGAAAAATCAGGGCCCCCCAAATACAATATAAAAAGTTAGAAGCAGCTCTGGTGTTGAAGGAATCTTTTTTAAAGAGTTTGAGTCCTTGGGGCTGAAGTGCTTAGCCTAATAACCAAACCTGTTCTTTAAGCAGTGAACAGGGCGTATAGTCTGTTGGTGGCTGGCAGCTCGCTGCAGTCTTCAGATAGTTAAGTCAAAGCAAAGATTATTCAGAGGAGTTCTTTTTTAAGGGAGAAACTGGCAGATTGTCAAGTCCACGGTGGGAAGTCGGGTAACTCATACATCTTGTTGTAGAGCAGATTGTGCTCGGTGGGGGATGCACCTGGCATGCTTAACCTCGCCGCCCAGGGCTCCTGTGAAATAAGAAGGGCATCGGTCCAAAAACTCTGCTTTGTGGTGCTTATCATTCCTTCCCTGCTGGCTCGGGGGACTTTTTACTCATCGGCACTGCCATCCCAACGGGTGATGGATTTGTACAGAGCAGTGCCGAGTTTCTTGTTGGAGTTATGATGTCAGGCTCCGCAATGAGAGGGAGAGCCTTAAGAACAGACGGAGCAAATTAAGACGTAGCATTGTGACACGGGAATGAGCATAACTTAGCAGCAAGCAGATGCTCAGTTTGAAGAAGTAGCAATTTATGAAGTGATTTTTTTTTAATATTTGGGCCAGTTGCACTTAATTGTGTTGAGAGATTTTGCCAAATCATTGTAGGACCGAGCAGATGGACGATTGATGGTCATCGCCATCCGCTGGCAAATTGATAACTCTGTAAACAAACTCTACACATGAATATGTAGATTAGAGGCAAGATTTTTGGTGCTGGAATGTTCCTGTTTTGCACTTGAAGTACAGTTGCTGCTATTGGCCAATCATTTATTGTGCAGACTTTGACTGCATTCAGATTAACAGTCCTGAAAGAGAGTAAAAGATGGATGGTAGCATTTTCCCAAGACTATCTCGCTTTAAAGTTGTGAGACATTATTTATATTTTTAATAATGGAAGCCTCAAAGAATAGTGGATGATACCCCCAGTGGGTAAGTCATCTGACTAAAGCTGGATTTATGTCAGAACACTAACCTGATGTGCTTCTCTCCAGAAATTTAACTATACCCACTGTGTTGACAGCTGTACTTGATCCGCTTTGTCTCCTCCTATGCTCTTTTCATTTTCCTTCTGGATAAACAATTGAGCAAATCGAAGCAAGATTAAAGGAGCAGTCAGGATTTTTCTTCACCACTGGATGTCACAATAGAGCTCTGGTCTCAAATTAAAACTGCTGCAATGATTAGGCTGCGTGTCCACCAAACGCGTTTTTTGTCGCCCGACCGCCCTGAGCTTTTTTTTTCAGAGTTTGTACGCTGCGCTCTGGGGTCTGTGCCCTGTATCCCTGCAACAGCTTGTCACTCTCAACTCATCACTCCCGTTTTTCCTATTGTCAGACTTTCTACAGATTTTTTAATAGCAGTCTCTAAATAACAATGGACAGGAAACGTTTTCTAGCAGCTCTGAATGTAAAACATGATGACACGGAAAGCAGGAGTCTGAGTACGGACTAGTACTGGTGTCCTATGTCCCACCCACGCAGCAGTTCTGATTGGCAGCTTAAGGTCTGACATTGATGAGCTCAGCTGCAGTCTCTGAAAAGTTGAACATTTTTCAACTCTGAGCGCTCTGAGCGCTGCTACAAAAAACGGCCACCACCAAGAGCATTTCAGCGCCATGGGTGCTCAGCGCTGTAAACGCTGGACTACTTAAAGAATGAATGGAAAATAGCCGCTCAGAGCTGAAAAAATGTATTTGGTGGACACGCAGCCTTAGTCTGCTATCAACTAGTTGATTCACACAAAACTAATCTGATAGATGATTAATCACCTGTGTGCCTTCTTCCAGGATAAATTTTTAAAAATATGATAATTTCAGGTTCTCAAATATGAAAATTTGTAACACTTCCTGCTTTTGCATTTGAAGTTGAAGTTGTTTGACAAGCCAAGAAATTTGATGAGGGCACTTTGAATTCTGGGATATTTCAATGGAAAATTTTGACTGTTTTTAAATATTCTGTAGACCAAATGATTAGTTGACTAATTGAAAAAAAAAAACCAATAAGCAGATTAAGCAGTAACACAGATAATCTTTAGGTGCAGCCCTACAAAATAAGCTATCACTTGGCCGCAACTCCTAACACAGGCCGTTACCTTCCTTCTTCCAATTCTCTTCTAGCAGAGCTCACACTAATGGCGAACCCCAACAGTATCTGCAGTGAGCCGGCTCCCCATGCTTTTCTGTTATGTTTTCCCAATTGAGGGTCTCCTGTCCCAGCCGGCAACCCTTCCATGGTTCCGTTCCAGCCTCCAAAGAGTGGAATGGAGTGGAATGGCCACCCATCAGAAGGGCCTCTGAGAGCGGAGTTGCTATGGCACTGAGGCCTGTTCCCACTCTTCAACTGGATCATGTTCTCCAGGGCCTGGGTGCTGCACATCCTGGGCTTGCCATCACTGTGGTGCAGAGGCCGGTTCTTACCTCTGGAGGTCCATGTGTGAAAGATGCTTCAAAGGAAGCTCAAGATACCCACAGGCTGAAAACTGCAGTTAACGCTAACTGTAATAATCAATGGATGCACACATAAGTTAATAATAAAAGAAGCCACATAAACACAGGGACTAAGACATGTGTTTCAATTTGTTATACAGGTTCATAGAGCCCATGCAGTGTTATTTGAAATGGTTAAACAATGGGAACAACACGATTGCTAAGCTAAACTAGGCTAAGCATGCTAATAAGATCAGTCACAGCATGCTGCGTACATAAATTCATAATAAAACTAGAAAAGCACTCGGAGAGCGCAGACCTCTGCCAAGCGCCACAGTTCCCCCCCATACAGTGTTTGTGTGTACGTTTTCAGATTCCTTGACCATGAAAACATATGACTAGCAATTGGATTCACAATGATATGATTAGTGGTTCAGTAGTAAAAGCATTACCTCCTTGGCGGAGGTAATAAACTGAAGTGTTGGTGTTGTGTCCATCTCCTCCATCTGCAAACTCCCAGGCTGCGGGCGTTGCAATTCATTGCACAACCACGTACAACCCACAGGCCAATGGGTTATGCGAGCGTTTTCATAGATCACTGAAAGCAGCACTCAGGGCTTCACTGACGGATGCAAATTGGGTAGACAGGTTGCCGTGGGTTTTATATTGGGGTTGCGCTCCGCGGCAAAAGAGGATTTGGAAGCTTCCCCAGCAGAGAGCTTGTTTTTGCGCAGCCACTGCCCGGGGAATTTCTGCCAAATAATCCGGCGCCGGACAGCTGGCCGTCTCAGCTTTTGCAGCGTAGCGCAAACACAGGCACGCTGCCGGGCCCTGCCCACCACTGTTTTCCGCGTGCTTTTGTGCGTAAAACTTTGAAGAACGCGGAGTTTGTGTTCGTCAGACACGACGACCAGCGCCCTCCATTGCGCCTGCACACATGTTGAAAATGGCCATATCTGACAATGTTAAAGAATCCTTTAAAAAATTCCTGTATCCAGACGGTGATCCGGATCATCCCCACAATTTAATCAGTTCTTCCTTGTACCATTTCCAACAACGCCTGAAAGTTTCATCGAAATCCGTCCAAAACTTTTTGAGTTATCTTGCTAACCAACAGACAGACAAACAGACAAACAGACAGACAAACAGACAAACGCTGGCAAAAACATAACCTCCTGGCCTGCGGCCTGGTGGAGGTAATAAGCCACATAACAACTGGGCGTAAGATATATGTTTTAGTGTGATTCACAGGTTCATTAGAGTCCAGTGTAATGGTAAATGTTTTATAAGAAATGCAAACAAACATGATAGCTACACTACATGCTAACTGAGATGATGGGACACTGCAAACACAACTTAATAATAATAAAATAAGCCTCGTAGCAACTGGTTGTAAGAACTTGTGTATAGAGCACAACCAACTAATAGCAACAGTTTCATTGAAATAAGTTGATAATTTATGGTCTGTGAAAAACAGAACCTCCACCCTCATGTTTACACATTATTTTATTTCATAATGGTAACTTTTCATTTAAATTCAAAATCTGTCTCTCTTTGTTCAAGGAGTGCCAGAGACAGCGATGCGGACGACGACGACGACGACCGGCGCGTGAGTCGAGGCTGTACCCTGCAGTATCAGCGGGCCGTAGTGAAGGTACTGACGCAGTTCCACACCACATCCACAGAGGGCACCGATCAGGTGATTACCATGCTGGGGCCCGACTGGCAGGTGGACGTCACGGACCTGGTCCAGGACTCTCTAAAGGTGGCTGACCCTAGGATAGCGGAGCTGGTGGACAGAACCGTCCTAGTCGCCCTGGAACTGGGATCCACCGTGCTGAAGGTAAACCTGCGATCAGAACTGGGAGGAAAATATGGTGTTTATTGGCGTTTTTTTTTTTAAGGGGAATAAAAAGGGAAGCTTAAGTTTGGAGTTCATTAATCTTAATGTTCACACTGTGGTTTGAGGTCTAATGGGAGTAGTTCTTTCAAATTACTATGGATGCAATTAAAGGATAATTAAGGATGGTCATAACCTGGTTTGTCTTCCGTTGTAATCTTCTTTATTGGACAGCACCATAGTGTACTCGTCCAGTACAAGACATGATCAAATGGCTCCACAACTACTCCCTCTGAAATCAAAAACATATATTGTACATACTGTATGTGTGAAATAACAATAACTCTATTCTCTTCTATATTATGCAGTTGGGTTGCTCAGCAACAGTTAATTGTAATGACTTTTCTCTACACAGCAAAATAACTTGCGAAACAAAAAATCACAATGTTTTGTCATGTACTGTATTGCTGCCAGTTAATAGGTTGTGCTTGCACTTATGCCACATCACAGCCGTGCTGTTATTCTAGCACAGTGTCACTCCCTCTCATGTGACATTACTTAATTCTTAATCAGAGGGCTGAAAAACTTCTGTTTCACCACAAATAGTTTTGAATTCCACATATTTCTACATATTCCACATCGTGATCTTTTTCTAAAACTTTCTGTTACGACCTATCTGGTGGGATGACTTGTAGAGGTGCTAATGCACCTGTTTATCCTATCCATTCACTGGTATTTTAAATGTACAACTACGTAACTTATCAATTTATGTGATATGTAATGTTTTTATCAAATATCAGTGGTGCTATAAAATATTTTAAATTTATTTTAGTATATGTGATATAATTTGTACCAGTGGACTGGTGATCTGTCCAGGGTGTACCCTGCCTCTCGGCCAAAGATGCTGGGATAGGCTCCAGCCCCCCCCCCCCCCCGCAACCCGAAAAGGATTAAGCGGAAGAAGATGGATGGATGGATGGAAAAGCATAATAAACTAATGTTTCTTGTGTATAAACCATGTTAGCTCCTTGTTACCCCATGAGTTTGATGCTGGGCAAGTTGTTTGTCTCCTATTCTAAGCTCCTCTGCATACCTTTTTATTATAGTTTTGTCCATACAGCAGAAAAAATACAGTGGTGTGAAAAAGTGTTTGCCCTTTCCTGATTTCTCATTTTTTTGTATGTTTATTACACTTAAATGTTTCAGATCATCAAACAAATTTAAATATTAGACAAAGATAGCACAAGTAAACAGAAAATGCAGTTCTTAAGTGAAGGTGTTTATTGTTAAGGGTAAAAAAAATCCAAACCTACATGGCCCTGTGTGAAAAAGTGATTGCCCTTAAACCTAATAACTGCTTGGGCCACCCTTAGCAGCAACAACTGTAATCAAGCCTTTGCGATAACTGGCAATGAGTCTTTTACAGTTCTGTGGAGGAATTTTGGCCCATTCGTGTTTGCAGAATTGTTCTAATTCAGCCGTATTGAAAGGTTTTCGAATATTAACCGCCTTTTTAAGGTCATGCCACAGCATCTCAAATCAGATTCAGGTCAGGACTTTGACTAGGCCACCCCATAGTCTTCATTTTATTTTTCTTAAGCCATTCAGAGGTGGACTTGCTGGTGTGTTTTGGATCACTATCCTGCTGCAGAACCCAAGTGCACTTCAGCTTGAGGTCACAAACAGATGGCCGGACATTCTCCTTCAGGATTTTTTGGTAGAAAACAGAATTCATGGTTCCATTTACCACAGCAAGTCTTCCAGGTTCTGAAGCAGCAAAACAGCCCCAGGCCATCACACTATCACCACCATATTTTACTGTTGGTATGATGTTCCTTTTCTGAAATGCTGTATTACTTTTACGCCGGATGTAATGGGACACACACCTTCCAAAAAGTTCAACTTTTGTCTCGTCAGTCCACAGAGTATTTTCCCAAAAGTTTTGGGGATCATCAAGATGTTTCCTGGCAAAACTGCAACAAGCCTTTATGTTCTTTTTTCTCAGCAGTGGTCTTCGTCTTGGAGCTCTGCAGTGCAGGCCATTTTTGCCCTGTCTCTTTCTTATGGTGGAGTCATGAACACTGACGTTAACTCAGGCAAGTGAGGCCTGCAGTTCTTTGGATGTTGTTGTGGGGTCTTTTGTGACGTCTTGGATAAGTCGCTGCGTTCTTGGGATAATTTTTGTCGGTTGGCCACTCCTGGGAAGGTTCACCACTGTTCCATGTTTTCACCATTTGTGGATTATGGCTCTCACTGTGGTTCACTGGTGTCCCAAAGCTTTAGAAATGGCTTTATAACCTTTTCCAGACTGATAGATCCCCTTTACTTTGTTTCTCATTTGTTCCTGAATTCTGTTGGATCGCAGCATGATGTCTAGCTTTTGAGGATCTTTTGGTCTACTTCACTTTGTCAGGCAGGTCCTATTTAAGTGATTTCTTGATTGAGGACAGGTGTGGCGGTAATCAGGCCTGGGTGTGGCTAGAGAAATTGAACTCAGCTTTCCAAAGATGTGATAAACCACAGTTAATTTATGTTTTAACCCTTTAACTGCCCAGATTAAATGGACGGGTCACGCTCCCCCAGTGGCACAGCACAGCAACTGCACGTGTCAACCTATTGACGCCCCCCGGCTATACTGAGAATTTGTACTAATCTCTATTGATCTGACAGTTTAGAAGGTGGCAGACATGCGCCAAAGGAATCATGGCTGACATGGAATATAGAAAAGAAGGAGAAATCCTCATTATTATTCTTCCTTTTTCCACTTTGAGCTCACACACCAATGTAGATGCCGGCGTGTTTGGTCATCACGACAGCGATGATGATGGAAACTGCATGAAACGGGAAAAATAGCCACGTAATACAAACAAAATTCACATGGGATAATCATAAGAGTTTGTAGATGTGGTACACGGGTGTAAATTACTAAGTAAACGTGTTACATCGAGGTCGATGTAACAAAAAACTTGAGTTCCCAGTACCAAGATGGCGGACCTACGGGTGGCATAGATTCCCACAGGAATAATGCACCAAACAGAAAAAATAGCCATGTAATACAAACGAAATTCACGTGGGGTAATCATAAGAGTTTGTAGATGTGGTACACAGTGTAAATGGCTGAGGAAACACACAAATATTGGCTACGATGCGAGCCCCCCCCTCCCGGTAACAGGTAAGAGAGAAATATTGATTTTCTGGTTCATATACTTTGAAGATTAGATAAAAACATACAACTGTAGACAAATCGGTGTAAAAAAAACCGGACCATTCTTTATGTAAATGTGTCCAAAGTCCACTTTTGACTGAGTTATGTAATTTATATAGCTGCCGTGACATTATGCAAATTAGATGCATAAATTTGTTCCTATCTGAAAATTTGGATCATATTCTACATCTTAATAATTGACAGTAAGCCATTATCTCTTGTAACTTTCAAGTTATAGCCTTGAAAATCTGAACTATTTTATTGACAAATTTTTTTTACCACTCTTGGCCACTGGGGGGGGCTTGAGTTCCCTTGCATTGCCCCAAGCGCCACATGGCACCTACGGCAGTTAAAGGGTTTTAACAGGGAGGGCAATCACTTTTTCACACAGGACCATGTAGATTTGGATTTTTATTTAAAAACTGCATTTTGTGTTTACTTGTGTTATCTTTGTCTAATATTTAAATTAGTTTGATGATCTGAAACATCTGAGTGTGATAAACATACAAAAAAATGAGAAATCAGGAAGGGGGCAAACACTTTTTCACACCACTAAGTATTGAACATGTCAACATTTTTCTCATTAAACATATTTCTGAGGGGGTCTCTGACCTGAGATTTTCACCAGATATCAGTAACAATCCAAATAATCAATACATATAAAGAAATCAAGGTAACTGTGCTCACAAAACAAATGATATTTAATAAAGTGGAATGACACAGGGAATAAGTATTGAACACGCTTGGTGAAATTCATTTAATATTTAGTAGTAAAGCCTTTGTTGGTAATTAAAGCTTCCAGACACCTCCTGTATGGAGAAAATGGGCACAGCCATTGCTCAGGAGTGATTTTAGCCCAATCTTCCACACAAACTCTTCAAATTTTGAAGGTTCCGTGTGTGTCATCTATGAAGTCTGATCTTCAGTTCGTTCCATAGATTTTCAATTGGATTCAGGTCAGATGACTGACTGGGCCATTCCAGCAGCTTTATTTTCCTTCTCTGGAGCCAGTTGAATTTCCTTGGCTGTGTGTTTGGGATCATTGTGTTGCTGAAATGTCCACCCTTGTGTCATCTTCAGCATCTTGGCAGACGGCAACATGTTCTTCTCAAGGATGTCTCTGTACATTTGTCCATTCATCTTTCCTTCAGTTATATGAAGTCTGCCTGTATCATGTGCCGAAAAAACACCCCCACACCATGATGGGATGTGCTGTGCCATTTCTCCTCCAAACATGCTGTGTGTTGTGGCATCCAAAAAGTTCAATTTTGGTCTCATCTGACCAGACTATATTCTCCCAGTATTTTACTGGCTTGCCCAAATGTTGTGCAGCAAACTTTAAACGAGCTTCAACATGCTTTTTCTTCAGCAATGGAGTGTTGCGAGGTAAGCGGGCATAGAGCTCATGTCGGTTGAATGCAGAACTTGTTTTCTTTGAAACAACAGTACCTGCTAACTCCAGGTCTTTCTGGAGTTCTCCACGAGGGGTCTTTAGTTCTTGTATAACCCTTCTGATAATTATTTTGACTCCTCTGTCAGAAATCTTCTGAGAAGGTCCTGATTGTGGCCGGTTTATGGTAAAATGATGTTCTTTCCACTTCTGAATGATGGTTCTAACAGTGCTCACTGGAACATTCAGTAGTTTAGAAATGCTCCTGTCACCAGTGCCATCATTATGTTTTGCAACAATAAGGTTGCGAAGGTCTAGAGAGAGCTGTTTGCTTCTACCCATCATGAGTTCTTTGTGGTGTGACAATCTGATATTCACATACCTTTTTAAAGGCTATCAATCAGGACTTAATAATAATAATACGTTTTATTTGTATAGATCTTTCCAAGGCACTCAAAAACACTTTACATTAATTTAAAAAAAAAAACAAAAAGTTAAAATTAAAGATTAAAAGCCAGTCTGAACAGGTGGGTTTTGAGTAATGATTTGAAGTAGTTTAACCACTTGCGCTCCGTTGTTCCGCGGGCGGGCAAGTCTCTGCGTCCTATGACGCACGAGGGCGCACGAGAGCGCGCTTGTGCGCCCTCGTGCTCATGACGCATGATAAGGATATTGATGGTGATGGTGTAGGTGGTGTGCCCTCCAAGCGCCACTGAAAAAAAAATCTGCAAACACAGCCGTGAACAGATTAGTTCATCTGATTGACCTCTCATTCGACTAATAAGAGCCTTGAATTGGGTTTCTGAAACCTTGAGGAGCCAATGAATGAAAATCTAGGAAGGAGGACCCGCCTACTGTGAATGCAGGAGCCAATTGAAGCACAGAAATTCAGGCTGGGTGAAGCGATATTTACTGCTGCAGAAGGACTCTGTACGAATCTACTACAGACCCAGGCTCACCCAGCAGCATGGAGAACACCCACAAGTGGGACCTGCACTCATTCCAGCAGAATAGACGGAGGCCGACGACAAAAGTCGTAAATCATTCGCCAAAACGGCAATAATGGAATTATGTTGATCGGGATCCACGAGCGGAGCAGCGTCGCGTTCGTCTGACGCGTGGGAAGAGCTGTTCGCCACGACTCTGCTGCTTTGAAGAGGTAAGGTGTTATAAGCTAAATTATTATTTATCCCTGAAAACTGTAATCCAAAAATGACTTTTGACCGATCGGTAAATTACAACTGTACTGCGCACGAAGTACGAAGTGCGTGCGCCGCGATAAACGGTTCATTTGCCGTGTTCGGACCGTGAACGCCCCCCCCCCCCCCGCTGCAGAAGAGGAGCGGGGGGGGGCTACGGTCCGAACGCTCCCCGGTCCGCGGGGGGAAGCATATCAGTCTATTCCATCATGTAGCGATGGCCCTCTTCTGTAGCAAGGGGGGGGGCGTTTACGGTCCGTTCACGGTTCCCCCCCCCACACACACACACAGTAGCGAGGGGGGGGGCCGCTGTGAAAACATTCAAGGAAAAAAAAAAAAAAGAGTGTATTCCGTCATGTAGCGAGGGCCGAATTTGGTCCTTGGTAGCGGAGGGGGGGAACGACCCCCCGCCCCCCCCACACACACACAGACACAGCCCTGAGTGTGACCTTTCATTAGAGCCTAAAATGAAGATTCTACATTGAATTATTCAAAAGTTACAGACGTTTTTCCAAACTGTGCCATTTGGCACAATTTGGCACAGTTCCATAACGCCTGGGAACAGCCTGAGAACAAAGCTGTGTAAAATATTCATTTTTTGTGGTATTGTTACCAAATTTGGATCTCAGCTGGATAACACTTGGTTCTACATTTCTGTCGCATTTTCCAGCCGGATCGGACAGCTGTGTGTTATTTACAAGCATTTGTATCCAAAAAAACACTGTGTCCAATTTTTTTTTACTTCAAGTTCAGTATGTTTAGATGACTGTAACTCAGTGGCCGGAGCACATAGAGAGATTATGTTTTTTTTGCCAAAAAATTCAAAGTGTTTTCTTTTAAATGAGACAACCCCATGAAGATGCTGCAAAGGGTTGAATAACAGCTTTCGATTTACTTTGGGCACGTTATTTTTTGGCATTTTTAGGAAAATTGCCCGGAGTGCAAGTGGTTAAGTCTGTGCAGTCACAGATCTGTTGGGGGAGAGAGTTCTGGAGGGAGGGGCCGCAATGGAAAAGGTAATATCCCCCCAGGTTCTGTGCTTGGTTCTGTGTGGTGGAGAGAGGAGGTTTGCATCAGATGAACGAAGGCAGTTGGGGCCTATTGTATCTGCTTGCGTTTATTTATTTTTTTTTTTTTCTTATTCTGCCTAAATGATCGCATTTTTCACCCTCTGAACGTTAACCAAAACGCGATTTTTTTTGACAAACCCCTCAGACCCGGCAAAAAATTTGATAAACTGGAAAACATATGTGCCCCCCCACCCCTCATTTTTGTGGGTGGGGCCAAACGTACAAGGTCTATGGAGACTGGAGACGGGGGGGCGTGCCAGTGCAACAGGTCACTGAGATAGGAAGGGGCCTGGTGATGGGGGGCTGGTTCTGGAGGACAGGGATGATGTGGTCGCGGGAGCGGGACTGGGTGAGGAGATGAAGAGGCTGAGTTCTGAATGTATTGCAGTTTCTGGAGGACTTTGGGTGATGAGCCGTAAAGATTGCTATTGCAGTAGTCCAGCTGAACTTAACCAGCTGAAATTAATTTGCACTGATGGGGGATGGGATGGCTTCCTAAATTCTGGTGGATTTCAACTGATTTCTTGGCTTTCTATGCCTTTTTGCACCTCTTTTTCTTCATGTGTTCAATACTTATTCCCTATGTCATTCCACTTTATTAAATATAGCTTATTTTGTGAACACAGTTGCTTTGATGTCTTTGTATGTATGGATTACTTGGGTTGTTACTGATATCTGGTGAAAATTTTGGGTCAATGGCTCCATCAGAAATATATTTAATAAGAAAAATGTTGACGTGTTCAATATTTATTTTCCCCACTGTATTTGTGAGCTGTTCTGAGAACACCAGTGTTTCTTTGTGTTTAGCTTGTCAATCTGCCAACCAGTCTGCTGTGCATGCACATGACAATCAGGGTGTTACATGAGTGTCAAGAAACAAAACAAAATCCAATTTCCTGTTGCACAGTGTAGATTTGCTATTTGCTCACATTTAACCCTGTTGGCCTCATTTTAAAGATTCCATTCACTGAAAATTTGTGTTTTTGTAGGTTTTAACCTTCTGAAATGTGTCCATTGTTTATGCAGTTATTGAAAAAACATCAAAATGCTTGCATCTCTTAAAAAAAAAACAGACTTTATATCTTTTCAGTGTCCAATTAGCCATTTTGAATCTTCCGGGTTTTTTCCTCTATGTCAAGAAAATGTAATCCCCGCATTGATATCTGCCGCTGCTCTATTATTGGTCAGCATAGCTGTCTGTCTGCTAATGTCAATGAGCAGGGAGCCCAGCCAAGGCATTAGCTTCCAAACTAGGGAGTTGGCTTAGTAAGCTTGGTTTATATTGTCATTTTCTTTAGATTTCAGTCACCCTAGTGGTGCTTTCATACCAACACTGGAGATTAAAGTAGTTTGAAAATGAGACTGTCTATAAGATTCAAGATTCAAAGGCTTTATTATCATATGCGCAGTTAAGAAATGCAACATTTCCTGAGCAATGAAATTCTTACTCTGCTCTCCGAACGAATGCCAAGGTAATAGGTATACAACATACTAATAAGGTAATAACACACCTAACACACCTAATACTAATGGATATGTGAATAATATCAATCAATCAATCAATCAAAGACTTTATTCCAGACTCATGGTCCATCAATATATCTCACATCCGTCTTATTTTGTTATAGTTTCTCTGCGATCGATCCTTGAGTATTAGTTTGGCTAGGTGGTCGGCATCGGTCAGTCTAACTTATACAAGAGCTCACCTCAGCGGGGACAGGCTGCTAGGCTTGCCCTCAGCCCTAGGCAGCTAGCAGAAGCTAACAGTTTAGCCACTCATTCATGAATGTGCTTATTGTACTCCATTGCACTCCATGGTCATATCCTATCAACCACTAAAACCACACCCCTGCCCACCAGTGATGCATTATTTTATTCATTCTTTGAGACAGATTTACGTTAGTTGGCTCAGGCTCACTACCCAACCCAGGACCTAGTCAGCTAAGAAGTAAGAGGAAGGGTGGAGTTAAACAAGACGCTTAGGAATTTAAAGAGACATGCACTGAAGAGTCGTTCTGAG
The DNA here is from genome assembly GCA_020510985.1 of Pholidichthys leucotaenia. Lineage (NCBI taxonomy): Eukaryota > Metazoa > Chordata > Actinopteri > Cichliformes > Pholidichthyidae > Pholidichthys > Pholidichthys leucotaenia. The sequence continues at coordinate 336,500,429 of CM035844.1, forward strand.
TAAAGCTGCAGAAGAGGATTCACAGTGATGCTGCAATAATTAAATATTTAACCCCTTAACGCCTGAATTTATTTCCAATTATGAAAAAAAAAATTTCACTTGTGTTTTTGCTTTCAAGTAGATGCTAAATTAAGTTGAGAAAGTTAATTTGACTATAGCACATAAAATATATATAATTTTAGGTATGATGCAAATTAGCGACAACAGGCATCTATGGTAAAAAAAAATGGTAAAAAAGCACCTGTTCCCATCTCAGGTATGAAGAGTCTTTTATTTATGCAACAAAGTTATTTTCAGTATTTTCAACTCTCATGACTGCCAAACTATAACCCTAACCATTACCCTAACCCTAACCCTAGCAATCAGGAAATGGATGGTGCGCCGTCTCTGACCGTTCCTACGAGAAACTAATGCTTGCAAAAGGTTCCTAGGTATGTGTTGAAAGTGCTCCAACCGGAAGTGGAGGAATACAGACGGTATTTTGGTTGCATTTGGAGCGGAAGTGGTTTGATGCGAATTCGCGACGACAGGCGTCAAGGGGTTAAAGGCAATTTGACCAAAATTTGTCACAAGCATTCTGTTAAGACCTGTGGGAGCTGTCAACATGTGGGAAAAGTGCAGTGAGTAAGACCTTTAAAGAAAGTGCCATAGCACCACTGAGACAAATAATGAATCAGCATACAAAGTGAAGTGGCTCTTTGACCTTTTACCAAGTTTTGCCATCTCATCCAGACAACTGAATCTCTACTGCTAATTCTAATTCAGATAGCTCATGTTTTAAAATGATGTTGATAGCTATCTGTCCTTATTGTCTGTAGATTCAAAGCTAACTGTGATGTTTAAGGTAACTCCCGGAAGAAAACAATGAGTACCCTTAAATAACTGATGATAGCTGTTATTTGGCACAATTTTGGCATTTGGGAACAGAGTAACATGGATACAGTCAAGTCGGAAAGGAAAAGAAACATAGACAAAAACATGTAATGTCTGTAATAATCCCTCATTACTAAATACAACTGGCTGCTGATCAACACTGAACCCAGACAATCATAGATAGGCTGTGATGGAGGGTTGCACCGCTCTATTTTGGCTGTAATTTTAGTCTTTGTTCTTTTTTCTCTCTTCTTTGCTTAAATTGTTTGTTCAGTGGCTTGATTGCTTGATTTTCTTCTCCCTGAACCTCAGCAATTAACCTCCTCACTGAATTACAGCCCAAACTGTGAACATAATATCAAAATTGTCAAAAAATAAGATTTATCCTGCAGTCTTCTCACAATCATGCAGCTTTCTTTATTCTTCACCTTGTTTTTCCCCATGCCAATTATCAAACAAAAATCAGTCTCTCTGAGTAAATGTATTCTGCAGCTGATGTCCGCGCCTCTCAGCTGAAAAGAGCTCCCTGACATAAAGTGTGTATAAATGCGTCAGCCAAGACAGGTTCAGAAGTCCTTAAAAAAAAAGCGGTGCAAGTTATTACTCCTCTGCTGTGATTTACCGATGCGTCGACGGTCATTTATGGGGACGGAGAGACGTAACGGTCGGTGAGAGTTTTGATCAGCATGAAAGATCGCAGTTTCTGCCTGTCAGGGGAGAGAATGGCTGTCTGATGGATGCATCTGATGGTGGCAAAACAGAAAGGAAAGATATAAGTATCCAATCCATCATTTTAAACGAGCAATGCATCATTTGTGATCTGTTGAAAGCTTTGAATAATTATACATCATTTTGCCACCAGATGTAACTTGGCACATTGACACATAGCAGTTGTAGTAAATATATAAATAAATAGATAAGGTATTAAGAAATGATATCATCCTTCAGACAACTTCTAATGATAAAAAAATGTCTTGTATTTGAATGACTGGTCTTTAAAGTCTCAGTCTTAACTCATTACACCATCTAAATGCCTTATGTGGCCTCTTATGCTCTATTTTCTGCCCTCAAAGAAATTGTGATTTGTACAGTCATAGTTTACAATATCAGAATTTTAAAGAGCCCCTAATATGCTTTTTGGTATTTCACCTTTATTGTTCACCTTTTTTGTATTGGGTTTTGTAGGATTTCTGTGACATTACGTATATGATCTACAAAGTTAATCAGCCCAAAGTCCTCCAACACAGAAGTTTTCGTGTCCCACAGAATCTAGGACTACAACTCTGACTGGAACGCCTCACTTGGATTGGGTTTTCTGTTCTGTGAGGTCATCACGTCATTACTTAACAGACCTGATACAGACCTGCCTCCTGGATAGCCTGGTACACCCTCTCCTCGGATTACAATAGGAGCTAGCTGGCCTGACCATGGTTTTTAAAGCTCTTCTCTATAAAACTCTGTAAATTCAACACATTTGTTAATTTAATCCACAGTCAATTCTGGCCTTCTTTATTTTTTTTTCCAGCAAGACACAAATGCTGGAGTCATTAGCATGGCAAGATTAGCGGCATGACTCAGCACGACCAGGGATTTTATAGCTCTTTTTTATATATTGTAGTCACTAGGCCTGTACCATTTTATGCTCCAGATATAGTGATATAAAGACAACAATCTGTGTAGAACTGTTCAAAGAGGTTTGAAGTTTTATTTATGAACAATATTAAACAGTGGGGTAAAAATGTGGAAAGAATATTTAAACTAACCTAAATAAATCAAACAAAAATTAAATAAATGCAATTTTTTGACTGCTACTGTTTATACACCACATTCCAAATTATTATGCAAATAGGATTTTAGTATCATAAACATACAGTTTTTTTGTTTTTCAGTTAAACTCATGGACGGTATTGTGTCTCAGGGCTCTTTGGATCACTGATATCAATCTCACACACCTGTCGTAATTAGTTTGGCAGGTGAGCACTTAAGTAGTGGATGGCCACCATGTCCCAACAAGGCTGCAATGTCAGCTAGGAGGTGGTGGAGTCATGTTTTGGGCCGGAATCATGGGGAGAGAGCTGGCAGGCCCCTTTAGGGTCCCTGAAGGTGTGAAATGACCTCAGCAAAGTATATAGACTTTCTGGCTGACTACTTTCTTCCATGGTACAAAAAGAAGAACCTTCCGTAGCAAAATTATTTTCATGCATGACAATATACCATCTCATGCTCCAAAAAATACCTCTGTGTCATTGGCTGCTATGGGCATAAAAGGAGAGAAACTCATGTTGTGGCCCCCCATCCTCCCCTGACCTCAATCCTATTAAGAACCTTTGGAGCATCTTCAAGCAAAAGATTTATGAGGATGGGAGGCAGTTTACATCAAAACAGCAGCTGTGGGAGGCTATTCTGACATCTTGCAAAGAAATTCAAGCAGAAACTCTCCAAAAACTCACAAGTTCAATGGATGCAAGAATTGTGAAGATTATATCAAAGAAGGGGTCCTATGTTAACATGTAACTTGGCCTTTTAAGATGTTTTTGATTGAAATAGCTTTTGATTTCAGTAAATGCCATGGATTGGCCCCTCCGGGGCAGAAAGACAGACCCACGCACTGAACTGTAGTGTGACATTTATTCAACAAAAAGACAAACAAGAATCCAAATAGTGCATGATGAACAAAAATACAAATGAGAATAACTTACAGGAAAAAACACTCCGGAGCTGGCATCACCCCGTGAGTGTTGGTAGAGAGAACAGTGTATGTAATCCAGTAAACATCCATATAAGACTGCCGCAATGACAGAGTGAACAGGCAGTGTTTAAATACATGGAAAATAATGAGCAGCAGGTGTGGGCTGACTGAGTGAGCAGGTGGCCTAATTACACAATCATGAGTTATGATTCTCATGCACAAAACAGTCCCATTTCAAGTGAAAAATGTAATTGGAGACAAATTAGGAAGATATCTAATCATTCAAGGATCTTTGTTATTAGAAAATATAAATCTGGTGAACTTATACGGCCCCAATATTGATGATCAAAACTTCTTTGTTAATTTATTCCTCACTTTATCATCACTTACAGGGCAACATATAATAGCAGGGGATTTTAATTGTACATTGAATCCCAGTATAGACAGATCAACAGGACTGGACTGTACGCACAATGGATGTAGGATGACTATTAATCATTTTATGAAAGAATTGAGATTGCTAGATATATGGAGAGAAAAGAAACCACAAGTCAAAGCCTATTCTTTTTATTCTAATACCTATAAGACATTCTCACTTATTGACTACTTTTTGATCTCTACAGAATTAAGGTCCAAGATTCAAAACTGTTTCTATGATAACATTGTGATCTCAGATCATGCACCCTGCTGTCTAATATATGTAGATAAGAAATTGACAAAGGATCCAGGTAGGTGGCATTTTCAGCATAAATGGCTTCAGGATGAGGAATTTGGTAAGTGCATAGAAAAACAGATAGATGAGTTCTTTGATATTAATACTATACAAACAACAGCATGTATAAAGTGGGAGGCTTTCAAAGCTTTTATTAGGGGGCATATTATTAGTTATACAGGTTCAAAATCTAAGAAGACTCGAGAGGAGAGAGTCCAATTGGAACGTAAAATAAAAATTCTTCAAGAAAAGGTGTATGCAGGAAGTAACCCACAGTTAGAGAACGAATTACTGATTCTGAGAGCTGAATATGATAAAAAAAATCAGCTAATAGAGCTGCCTCGAGTCTTCTAAGATTGAAGCAAACTTTTTATGAACAAGGTGAAAAATCAGGAAAATTATTGGCATGGCAGATTAAACAATTAGAATTTAAAACACCAATTACTAGTATTATAAGTAACGGACAGGTAGATATAGATCATTTAGAAATTAATAGTGCCTTTAGAGATTATTATGAAAAACTATATGATACAAAAAATGAAACTGACTTAACAAAACTAAATGGGTTTTTGGGTGGATTATCTATACCAGGGGTGTCCAATCATGTGCCATGGAGGGCCAAGACCCTGCAGGCTTTACCTCCAACCAGTGTCTTCAACAGCAGATTTCGCTGAACTTCTTCCCACTGATTGCTGATCAGTGAAAACACCTGCTGAAGAGACTGGGTAGAAGAGAAAACCTGCAGGGTCTTGGCCCTCCATGGCACATGATTGGACACCCCTGATCTATACCGTGTATTCCAAATGAAAACAGGGAGATACTGGAGTCTAAAATTAGTCAAGAAGAAGTTGGGCAAGCCATTGATAATATGAAATCAGGAAAAAGAGCAGGACCAGATGGTCTTCCAGTTGACCTCTATAAAAAATTTAAGAATAAATTAATAAAACCACTTTTGACTTCCGGTTATGGCTGCCACGTAAGACGGACGTGTCTCACTCTGCTCTGCTCCTGGAGAAAAAAATCGGCAAATAACTCTCTCATTTGGGACAGAACGTATCCCAGCGTTTGGGCGAGGATATGTCGGCGAAGCCTAAGGCTGGAAAACCAGGTAAAGGAAAAAGCGAGCCGCCGAAACAGTCCAAATTAACGGACTTTCAGGTCTGTGACGCAGCAAACAAAACTCCATATATGGCGGAGGAGGCTGGCAACGGTGCGATATCTGCGGGGAGCGGCGCAGATGCGCTGATGGCTGCCATGAGTTCAATGAGAGCGGACTTTTCCTCTAGATTTGATGGGATTATGACAGCGTTGGAAGGAATAAGAAAGGAATTGGGTGACTGTGTAGAACGAACGGCGCAGATGGAGCTCCGTCTCGCTAGTGCTGAAGATGACGTCACCCGTCTTCAATTAAAGGTGCGCACTTTGGAAAAAAAAAAAAATGTCTAGAAGATAATATTTTGGATTTGGAATCTCGGTCGAGACAGAATAACTTGAGGCTGGTGGGTCTTCCAGAGGAATCAGAAGGTCGGGACGTATATTCCTTTCTGGAAAAGTGGATTCCGGAGGTGCTGGGCAGCGAGGAGTTGCAATCAGCAGTGGTTCTGGAAAAAGCACATCGTATAGGCCCACGGAGAGATAAGGGACCGCCGAGGACCTTAATTATGAAGTTTCTTAGCAACAGAGACAGGATGAAGATCTTCAACGCTGCACGAGCTAAAGGAGAGATTAAACACCAGGATCAGCAGGTGCGGTTCTACCCAGATTTGGCCACAGGAATCCAACAATTGAGGAAGCAGTTTGATCCCATACGTAAGGAGCTGCGCAACCTTGGGATTCGTCATGGTGTAATCTATCCTGCGAGACTGCTGACCACGTATGAGGGCAGAACCCACATCTTCAAGACCCCAGAGGAGGCGCAGGAGTTCATCAAGAAGATCAAAGAAGAAGAAGAGACTGGTGGGAGCTAAGCATGAACAAAATATAAGGTAGAATAATTAAGCATTTGCACAGGCATCTGACTGACTTGAAGTAAATAGCAAGTTTACAAAATATAGATTGTATTATATATTTAAAAAAAACAAAAACAAAACAAACAAAAAAAAACTATGATGTACAAAGTTGTTAAAAATTTTGGAGTTAAGTTGGAAAACTACAGAGGAGAGTTAATGTTACGTCATTAAAAGCAGTAGAGTTAGGGTGATTGGGAGGATGAAGAAGGAGTGGCTTAGGCTGTTCCCCGTGGGTGTGGAGCGGTCGATGGCTATATCGGGAGACGGAATTTTTCTTTTGATTTTGGGGGGTTCGCCACAAGTGTGGGAAGGGGGAATTTGTTTGTGTGTAGTTTGTAGGATGAATGTTCAACCACTCATGTTTTTGCTTCTCTGTATGAGCATGTTTACACTGCAAGGTAATCCCAAACTCTCTATTGATCATAAACCAAAGTGTTAATCTTAATTTAACTTCATGGAATTGCAGAGGTCTACAAAATTTAAAAAAACTTAAACAAGTTATGAATAAAATAAAAGACATGGGTTCAAAAATTGTGTTTTTACAAGAAACTCATCTAATAGAGGAGGATATAAAAAGAATTAGGAGTAGATGGCAAGGAAGTGTCTTCACCTCATCATTCTCATCCCGGGCCAGGGGAGTTATGACTCTCATACATAAATCAGTCCCTTTTCAAGTGAAAAATGTAATTGGAGACAAACTTGGAAGATATGTAATCATTCAAGGTTCTTTGCTATTAGAAAATATAAATCTTGTGAACTTATATGGTCCCAATATAGATGACCAAACGTTCTTTGCTAATTTATTTCTTATTTTATCATCACTTACAGGGCAACATATAATAGCAGGGGATTTTAATTGTACATTGAATCCAGGTATAGATAGATCAACAGGACTGGATTGTACACACAATGGATGTAGGATAACTATTAATCATTTTATGAAAGAATTGAGATTGTTAGATATATGGAGAGAAATGAAACCACAAGTTAAAGCCTATTCTTGTTATTCCAGTACCTACAAGACATTCTCACGTATTGATTATTTTTTGATTTCCACAGAATTAAGATCCAAGATTCAAAACTGCTTTTATGATAACATCGTGATCTCTGATCATGCACCCTGTTGTCTAATATATGTAGATAAAAAATTGACAAAGGAATCAGGTAGATGGCAATTTCAGCATAAATGGCTTCAGGATGAGGAATTTGTCAAGTATATAGAAAAACAGATAGACGAGTACTTTGACATCAATACTACACAAACATCAGCATGTGTAAAGTGGGAGGCTTTCAAAGCTTTTATTAGGGGACATATTATTAGTTATACAGGATCAAAATCTAAGAAGACTCGAGAGGAGAGAGCTAAATTGGAACATAAAATGAAAAGTCTTCAGGAAAAAGTGTATGCAGGAAGTGATCCAAGGTTGGAGAATGAATTACTGATTTTGAGAGCTGAATACGACAAAAAATCAGCGAATAGAGCTGCCTCGAGTCTTCTAAGATTGAAACAATCTTTTTATGAACAAGGTGAAAAATCAGGAAAATTATTGGCATGGCAGATTAAACAATTGGAAATTAAAACACCAATTACTAGTATTATAAGTAATGGACAGGTAGTTATAGATCCTTTAGAAATTAACAGAGCCTTTAGAGATTACTATGAAAAATTATATGATACTAAAAATGAATTTGATTTAACAAAACTAAATGGGTTTTTGAACGAACTATCTATACCGTGTATTCCAAAGGAAAACAGGGAGATATTGGAGTCTAAAATTAGTCAAGAAGAAGTTGGGCTAGCCATTGATAATATGAAATCAGGAAAAAGTGCAGGACCAGATGGTCTTCCAGTTGACCTTTATAAAAAATTTAAGAATAAATTAATAAAACCTTTTTTGGAAATGGTTTTAGAAGCATTTCAAAATAATAATTTACCATCATACATAAATAATGCCTTAATTATACTGCTGCCAAAACCAGGTAAGCCCTCTAATAAATGTGAAAATATGAGACCAATAAGCCTATTAAACGCCGACCTTAAGATAATCTGTAAAATTTTAGCAAGACGAATACAAGAAATTTTACCAAATATTATTAATCGAGATCAGAATGGCTTTATAAAGGGAAGACAAGGCTTCCATAATGTAAGAAGACTATTTAATATTATTTATTTTAATAAAGAAGCACCGGATACAGCTCTCCTATCACTGGACGCCGAAAAGGCCTTTGATAGAGTTGAATGGCCCTTTCTTTTTGAAGTCCTACAAAGGTTTGGACTTGGAAATAATTTCATAAAATGGGTTCAAATAATATACAATAATGCTACAGCAGAAATCCTAACAAATAACAATATTTCAAAACCAATAAAAATCAATAGAGGATGTCGACAAGGCTGTCCACTTTCACCTTTGCTGTTTACTATGGCAATTGAACCTTTAGCGATAGCGATACGTTTACATTCACAAATATATGGAATTAAAGTTGGACCAACAGAACATAAAATCTCCCTGTACGCCGATGACATAATTTTGTTTATGTCGAATCTAAAAAAATCAATTCCAACCTTGTTGAATTTAATAAAGAATTTTGGGGAACTATCAGGATATAAAATAAATAAAACTAAATCTTCAATATTAATGCTAAATGAGACCCAGAGAAATTACCCAGCCCCTGAGGTAAATCAATTCAATGTTGTAAATCAGTTTAAATATTTAGGAATCCAAATTGTGCCTAAGCTAGAATCAGTCGCCAGTGTCAACTATGAAGCCTTAATGTCAGATATCAATGAGTTAACTCAGAGATGGATGTCACTACCAATGTCGATGATCGGGAGAGTCAATATACTTAAAAGTAATATTTTACCTAAAATACTTTATTTATTTCAATACATTCCCTTATCACCACCTTTAGATTTATTCTCAAGAATAAAAAAAAAGTTAGTGGAATTTATATGGAACAACAGGAGGGCTAGATTACGTCTGTCTTTATTATATTTACCATTTGATCGTGGAGGTCTGAAATGTCCAAATTTTATGTTGTATTATTGGTCGGCACAACTGAGGTCTATGACATATTATTTTTCATCAAATGATCTCCCTCACTGGACTGAAATGGAATCATACAATTTACCTTTACCTCTTCCCATATTCATATACTCAGATTCGGCAAAAAAATTACAAAAACAAGTTAAAAATCCATTTGTAAAGCATATGATCAAAATATGGTGTGAAGCTAAAAACTATTTAAAAGAACCACAGTTATTGTCACAATTTAGTCAAATATGGGGTAATCAATATTTTAAACCAGGGAGAGCGGACGCTGTATTTAAAGTATGGAATTTAAAAGGGATACAAAAGATTCAGGATTTATATTTGCCATGTGCAGATAACATAATGTCTTTTGAAGAGCTGAGGATCAAATTTAATCTCAATAGAACACATTTTTTTAAATATCTTCAACTTAGAAACTTTATTCGATCAAATCAAAATAAAGCTCTCACTTGACCTATTTATTCATCCTTGGAAAAAATGATGATGAAAGATAGTAAAAGAAAGGGTATTATTTCAGAGTTTTATAACTCATTGACACTATCTTCAAGTGAAAATTCACTGAAAAGATTAAACTACTGGAAAGAAGATCTGCAAACTGAAATTTCAGAGGAACAATGGGAATTGGCTTGTACAGAAGCTCAAACCAAATCAATAAATGTACGCCTTAAATTGATACATTTCAAATGGTTAATGCGGATGTATGTTACACCTGAGGAGTTAAATAAATATAACAAAAATATACCAGATACATGCACAAAATGCATGGAAAGTAAAGGAACTCTATTTCATTGTATATGGGAATGTAGATTAATAAGAATGTTTTGGGAAGAGGTGAGGGTAACAATTGAAAAAATAATCTCAAAACAAATCATTTTGAATCCTAAATTGTTTTTGTTGGGTCTGTACCCAGAAAAGCATAATTTTAATAAAAGTGAAAGAACATTCATAGACCTCAGTTTGCTTAATGCCAAAAAATGTATTGCACTATTATGGAAAAAGACTCATAGACCAGATGTGACTCAGTGGTTAAGACAGATGTTAACAAACCTTCCATTAGAAAGAATAACATATACTGTATACTGAAATCAAAGGAAATTGTGTTTGAGAATATATGGAGACCTTTTATTGATTATGTAAAAAATTTAAACATAACTTTTGAAGAAGAAGGTGAATGATGTGTGTGGACCTTGTAAATTCCAAACTGGTGAACATAATATGTATACTTATGTATTGGATTGTCTAGACTAAACAGAGGAGCATTGTTGAAGATTTGATTTTGCTGGTGGTTGTTGGTGTTTTTAGTGCATCTTTTTTTTTTTGTAGTACTTTAGTGTTAGTGTTTGATTGTTTGTATCATGTTTGTTAAAAAAAAAAGGTTCAATAAAGATATTGTGGAAAAAAAAAATAAAACCACTTTTGAAATGGTTTTAGAAGCATTTCAAAATGGTAATTTACCACCATACATGAATAATGCCTTAATTATATTGTTGCCAAAACCAGGTAAACCCCCTAATAAATGTGAAAACATGAGACCAATAAGCCTATTAAATGCTGATCTTAAAATAATCTGTAAAATTTTAGCAAAACGACTACAAGAAATATTACCAAATATTATTAACCGAGATCAGAATGGCTTTATAATGGGAAGACAAGGCTTCCATAATGTAAGAAGACTATTTAATATTATTTATTCCAATAAAGAAGCACCGGATACAACTCTCCTATCATTGGACACCGAAAAGGCCTTTGATAGGGTCGAACGGCCCTATCTTTTTGAAGTCCTACAAAGGTTTGGACTTGGAAATAATTTCATAAAATGGGTCCAGATAATATACAATAATGCTACAGCAGAAATCCTAACAAACAGCAATATCTCAAAATCAATAAAAATCAATAGAGGATGTCGACAAGGCTGTCCACTTTCACCTTTACTATTTACTATGGCAATTGAACCTTTAGCGATGGCAGTACGTTTACATCCACAAATATATGGAATTAAAGTAGGACCAACAGAACATAAAATCTCCCTGTATGCCGATGACATAATTTTGTTTATGTCGAATTTTAAAAAATCAATTCTGACCTTGTTAAATTTAATAAAGAACTTTGGGGAAATATCAGGATATAAAATAAATAAAACAAAATCTTCAATATTAATGCTAAATGAGACCCAGAGAAATCACCCAGCTCCTGAGGTAAACCAATTCAATGTTGTAAATCAGTTTAAATATTTAGGAATTCAAATTTTGCCTAAGCTAGAATCAGTCGCCAGTGCCAACTATGAAGCCTTAATGACAGATATTAATGAGTTACTTCAGAGATGGATGTCACTACCAATGTCGATGATCGGGAGAATTAATATACTTAAAAGTAATATCTTACCAAAAATACTTTATCTATTTCAAAACATTCCTTTACCACCACCTTCAGATCTATTCTCAAGAATTAAAAAAAAGTTAGTGGAATTTATATGGAACAATAGGAAGGCTAGATTACGTTTGTCCTTACTATATTTACCATTTGATCATGGAGGTCTGACCTGTCCAAACTTTATGTTGTATTACTGGTCAGCACAACTGAGGTCTATGACATATTATTTTTCATCAAATGATTCTCCTCACTGGACTGAAATGGAATCATACAATTTACCTTTACCTCTTCTCTTATTCATATACTCAGACTCGGCTAAAAAATTACAGAAACAAGTTAAAAATCCAATTGTAAAGCACATGATCAAAATATGGTGTGAAGCCAAAAAATATTTAAAAGAACCACACTTACTGTCACAATTTAGCCCAATTTGGGGTAATCAATATTTTACACCAGGGAGAGCGGATGCTGTATTTAAAGTATGGAATTTAAAAGGGATTCAAAACATTCAAGACTTATATTTGTCACATTCAGATAACATAATGTCTTTTGAAGAACTGAGGCTTAAATTCAATCTTAATAGAACACATTTTTTAAAATATCTTCAGCTTAGAAATTTTATTCGATCAAATCAAAATAATGCTCTCACCTGACCTACTTATTCATCCTTGGAAAAAATTTTGATGAAAGATAGTAAGAGAAAGGGTATTATTTCAGAGTTTTATAACTCATTGACACTATTCTCAAGTGAAAACTCACAGAAAAGACTGAATGACTGGAAAGAAGACCTGCAAATTGAAATTTCAGAGGAACAATGGGAAATGGCTTGTGCACCTTGCAGAAGCTCAAACCAAATCAATAAATGTACGTCTTAAACTGATACATTTTAAATGGTTAATGCGGATGTATGTTACACCAGTGGAGTTAAATAGATATAACAAAAACATATCAGATACATGCACAAAATGTATGGAAGGTAAAGGAACCCTATTTCACTGTTTATGGGAATGTAGAAAAATCAGAATGTTTTGGGAAGAGGTGAGGGTAACAATTGAAAAAATAATTTCAAAACAATTCACATTGAACCCTAAACTGTTTTTGTTGGGTCTATATCCAGAAAAACAAAACTTTAATAAGAGTGAAAGAGCATTCATAGACCTCGGTTTGCTTAATGCCAAAAAATGTATTGCACTACTGTGGAAAAAGACTCATAGACCAGATGTGACTCAGTGGTTAAGAGAGATGTTAACAAACCTTCCACTAGAAAGAATAACATATATACTGAAATTAAAGGAAAATGTGTTTGAGAATATATGGAGACCTTTCATTGATTATGTAAAGAAATTAAACATAACTTCTGAAGAAGAAGGTGAATGATATGTGTGGACCTTGCAAATTCCAAACTGGTGAATGTATATTATGCATTCTTATGTAATAGATTACTTAGACTAAACAGAGGAGCATTGTTGTTGACTTGCTTTTGTTAATGGTTGTTGTTGTTTTTAGTACATTTTTTTTTGTTAGTTTTTTTTTTAAATTTTTAAATTACTTTAGTATTAGTGTTTGACTGTTTGTGCCATGTTTGTAAAAAAAAGGTTCAATAAAAAATATTGTGGAAAAAAAAAAAGTAGACAACCAAAAATTTCTAGTTGAGTTAAGGGTGCAAAGAGTACCTCCTTAAAAACTTGAGTAATGACTTCAGTCTTGAAGGTTTGAGGTTTTTCTCCAAAATTTATAACAATATATCGTTTTCTACTTTTCTCTGTAAATTTATCTAAATTTGCAACCATCTTCCTCAAATTTGTAATTTTCACTTGTAAAATTATGACTTTTCTTGTACATTTCAGACTATTATTGTCATAACCCGAGTGTCGGTTCTGGCCACACTCGGGTCTCATATCTTTTTGTTCCCTGGCTTTGGCAGCTGAGGGTTCCTTCCAGCTCCTCGGGCTCTTATTGTGAAGGCGCCCGGGGGAGCTCCCTGCTGTCAAAGTCAGCTGCTGCTCTGCTGTCATTAGCAGCAGCTGTGCCGCGTTGGGGTCATTAGCCGCCAGAGATATAAGCGGGTGCTAAATGTCCTCCAGCGCGGCAGTCTCTGTTATATTCTGTTATGTTTAGCCACGTTCCGTTGTGCTCCTGTTATTCTCAGGTATGTTCCTCTGAGACTTCACTCTCACTGTTGGCCGTCTGGCGCATCGGGTGTCCCCCGGCTCAGACATCACCCAGCCATTGTATGTGTTCTGTGAGTGTTCTGCCTTATCCTTAATAAATTACCACTGCAAACTCACTGGTGACTGAGGCGTCTTGTGACGGTCCGTGAGGGCCGTTGTGACAGTAGACTGCCGCCTAACGCCCGGAGAGGAGGCGTTGCATCGAGACGCCATTCACCGTGTAGTTTGCAGTAGTGGACTGTTTGTTCCTACCTGTCTGGGCGCCGTGTTGAAGCATGCCATCGTGGAGGTCTCGTGCTCGGAGGCAGGACGCTGTTCTCGCTGACACCCTCGAGCGCGTGGACAGAGTCCTTGTCGCCGCCTCCCTCCTCGAATACAACAGCGAAGTGCCCTGGTACCTGGACCTAGCCGAGGAAATTCTGGATTCTCTCCCCCGCTTCACTAATCATCCAGAGGTAAGCGTGAGGAGAGATGACATCGCCGCCCAGCGTGAGATTCTCCGAGGGCTGGAGGGAAATCCTGGCGGGAAGCTGAAGCGGAGGGGACGTCGCCCCACGCTTCGGGATCCCGCTCCTGCCTCTGTTCCGGCCCGGGAGTTCGCACCATCCGGAGGTCTTTTCCCATCGGGCATGTCGTCACTCGGGATTCCCCCAGAGAAGCTGCAGATGACAGCAGACAAGATCTGGGACCGGGTGGCAGCTGCTTGCTCCGCTGAGAATCCTCCAGCGTGTATGAAGCATGTGGTGGCGGCGGTTAGACTCGTGGAGAGGAATCCAGCGCTGCGTGAGTTTCCTGAGTTTGCTGACTTGCTTGCCGCCGTCTCTGCTCAGGAACGGCGATTTCCGGACCTCACCTTCGCCTCACCCCCTACAAGGAACCGTCGTCACTCCGGCTTCCAACCTCGGCTAGAGCCCCGTCTGGATGCTGCTCCGGGTCGCCGCAAGGGCTCAACCCCCCACACAGCTGTCACTTCTGCGCCTCGTCAGAGGGGAATCCCCGCAGCCTCGTCTTCTCCCGGGCCCTCGCCCGCTGTCCCGTCAGCGCCCCATGCCCGACTGACCCCGGCTGTCGCCCCCTCCTCCTCGTCGCCTACCCTGGCTGCTGTGTGTCACGAGAGCTCCGTTTCGGCGAGCTTCATCCCGGATCCGCCTCGAGTGGCCTCATCTCGTCTTCCCAGAGGGCCCTCTGTCGCCATCCAGCGGGGAAAGGAAGGAATGACGTCCCCCACAGCGGAGACCATCTTACCCTTGGGGGAAAGGCGAGTGCATGATAATTTCTCTCCTCTTGACATTGTTGTGCCTTGTCTGACTCCTAGGGGTGGAGTTCGGGGTATGCAGCCCCCCGAGCTCCCTCCACCCGCTGTGGATGAAAGTATTAACCCTGCTTCCTCTGTGTCTCCCTCCGCTGAGCGGTCCTCGACGTCAGGCCAACGTCGCTGGATGAGGAGGGGGCCTGCGGTTCTGGAGAGCCTGGTTCCGGTTCCGCAGCCACGCCATGGGCGGAGGAGGAGAGCGGACTGCAGCATGGAGCCATCGCCGGTGAGGAAGCGTCCCCGGGGTTCCACGGAGGAGCGGTCCGGTCCAGCAGGGCGAGATTCTCCTGCCACCACGCCATGCGGGCCACCGGCGTGGACATCGGTGCCGGAGGACTCTTTGGCTGCACACACCATCATGCCAGCTGCGGAGCCCGACGCAGCTGAGTGGGAGCCTGATGACGACCTCCTGACATCTGAGCCCGGATCTTCACAGTCCTGGACGGCGTCAGAACCCGAGCTCAGGCAAGTGCTCTACTTTGTCTTTCTTTTTCACCTCTTAGAGCATTTTTGCCTGTCTCAAGGGGAGATGAGCCGGGTGCAGCCGCCCGCTGCGTCCGAGCTTATCTCACCGGGTTCTGGCGCTGCCGGTGATCCTGATCCCGGGTTTTCTCTCTCTTTCGAGCCTTCTCCCAGGGTTGCCGGCGAGGGGCTGCTTTCGCCTGCTGTGCCAGAGGTTCCGGTTTCGGGGTTGGAGGTCGAGTTTGGTGCCACGCCGACCCAGTCGGGGTCCGTCGCGGGTTTGGTTCCGGAGGCCCAATCGGGGTCCACCGTGGGTTTGGTTCCGGAGGCCCAATCGGGGTCCACCGTGGGTGCTGCACCAGCAGGTCCTAGGTTCGGTGAGGGAGCTGCAGATCCCCAGCCACCGGATGCTGGACAGGCTCGTTTTCTTCTTCACTCTCATCTCCATTGTCATCCTCCTCGTCTCCCTGAGGCGCGCTGCCCATGTTCACCTGGGGCCGTTGGGGTTCCGATTGCTTCGCCCGGTTCTCCCTCATCTCTCCCCTTTTCAGCGGAACCGCCGGCTACTTTGACTCAACGGTTCTGGTGGGCTAGCGATGC
This sequence comes from Pholidichthys leucotaenia, assembly GCA_020510985.1. Taxonomy (NCBI): domain Eukaryota; kingdom Metazoa; phylum Chordata; class Actinopteri; order Cichliformes; family Pholidichthyidae; genus Pholidichthys; species Pholidichthys leucotaenia. The sequence continues at coordinate 336,516,677 of CM035844.1, forward strand.
GGGTCGGCCGCCCGAAAGACTGTCTCGCCAATTTGGCTCTCTGGGTCGGCCTCCCGACATTTTGGACTCCCTGTGTGGCGACCTGGTCCGGCCGCCTGAGATTCTCTGCTTCCGAGCATGGGACCGGGGTAGGCCGCCCAAACTGTTCTTTCTCCCCCTGCCTGTTTTGTGGCCTCCTGTTGCCAGTCGGCCCCCCCCGAACTTTCTGGGTCAGAACTACACTCCTCCCGGTGTTTCTGTGAGACTGTTGGGGGGGGGGGGGGTTTGATCTGTGATTTTTGTGGTTCACTCCTTTCTTGTTCCAATGTTTGGTGGTCCTTTCTCTCCACCTTATGTCAATTCGTTGTTTGCCCATATTTATATATATTGCCTGTGGTTTTGTTACCCACGTTTTAGGGATTATGTTTTTTTTTTTTCTCTATAGCCTTGTTGGTTGTTTCTCTCCCTCCTGCCAGCGCCCCATCCACCCACCCTAGGGGGGTGGGGGGGGGGGGGCTTGGGTGGTACTCTGGCCGCTCAGAGCTCGGCCTTGAGGGGGAGGTACTGTCATAACCCGAGTGTCGGTTCTGGCCACACTCGGGTCTCATATCTTTTTGTTCCCTGGCTTTGGCAGCTGAGGGTTCCTTCCAGCTCCTCGGGCTCTTATTGTGAAGGCGCCCGGGGGAGCTCCCTGCTGTCAAAGTCAGCTGCTGCTCTGCTGTCATTAGCAGCAGCTGTGCCGCGTTGGGGTCATTAGCCGCCAGAGATTACTAACTAACTAACTAACCTGCACTTATATAGCGCTTTTCTAGTCACAAAGACCACTCAAAGCGCTTTCATTAATACTAACCCTCTATTCTAAGGGCCCATAGGATATCTAGGGACAATTTAGAACAGCCAATTAACCTAACATGCATGTCTTTGGCATGTGGGAGGAAACCGGAGAAATCCCGGAGTAAACCCACGCAACACGGGGAGAACATGCAAACTCCACACAGATCACTGTTGGTCGGGGGCTGGGATCGAACCCACGATCCCCACAATCCTCCGGCCAAGGGTAAACTGTGCTGCCGCAGTGCTAACCACTGCGCCACCGTGCAGCCCCAGAGATATAAGCGGGTGCTAAATGTCCTCCAGCGCGGCAGTCTCTGTTATATTCTGTTATGTTTAGCCACGTTCCGTCGTGCTCCTGTTATTCTCAGGTATGTTCCTCTGAGACTTCACTCTCACTGTTGGCCGTCTGGCGCATCGGGTGTCCCCCGGCTCAGACATCACCCAGCCATTGTATGTGTTCTGTGAGTGTTCTGCCTTATCCTTAATAAATTACCACTGCAAACTCACTGGTGACTGAGGCGTCTTGTGACGGTCCGTGAGGGCCGTTGTGACAATTATAAATTTGTGGATTATTTTATGGCTAATGTTTATCTTTTTTAATCCAATCCAACAAATGACAGTTGACACAAAGTGTTCTACATCAACGATAAATAAAATATAAAAACAATAAAATACAGCTAAAGTACAAAACAGCACAAACAAAACAATAGTCCTACAATAGAGACAATAAGAACATATAAAATCAGTGCCTCAAACTGGGTCAAAAGCCAGAGAATAAAAATGGGTTTTAAGAGGAGTTTTAAAACTGGACAGTCAAGTGGCCTGTCTGATGGACAAAGGCAGATTATTATAAAATTGCTGTTTGTTTTTTGTTTTGTTTTTTTAATTTGAAACGGAATGTAGCAAATTTTTACTTTTCCTCATACAATCTAAACTTTTGACCATAATTTTGTAGAGCCAGAACAGAACAATAACTTTAACTTTTAAAGAAATATAATTATTAAAATTATATTTAAAGAAATAAATTAACTTAAATAACCAAAGATGCAGTTATTTCTGTTATAATATTTCTATATATTTATAGATTTTTAGAAATCTCCTCGCCAACCCGACAGCAGGAAAAACCTCCCTTATTTTGAAATCCAAATATTGGCACATTTAGTTTGTCTGAAGGCTGCTGATGGATTAAAGTCATTGACTTCGTAAATTTCGGTCATCTTAACTTGCCAGGTACATAATAATGAACATAACTTAGTTAATATTGTAGTAGCTGGTGAAGTAAATCCTTAGTGATTCATCAGTCACTCTTTCCTTTCCCTGCAATGAAGCCTAACCAGACCTGTTAGCTAAGCGACTCCTCATTGTTGTTCCAGTTACCAGCGGGTTAAAACCACCATAACCACCATAACCACCATTGTCTGTCTGCGTCTAACTGCTGACCGTCGAAAGAAATTATGGAATTAATAAGCTGGGCTTTGAACACAATTGACACTATTTTTTCAACAAGGAAAAGTGCTCCGGGGGAAGCTGTCTGCCCCGCAGGGACGGCTCCAGCGGGCTATTTATGGGACACAAGTAATTGGAGGATCTTGTGCCTAACTAATCTCTCTATCGAAGATATTGAAGATTTGTATGTCTTCGTAATAATGGTGATCAGGATCGTTCTGATTGGAACTGTGATTGTCCTGGTGTACCGCAAATTGCTGAAGATGGATACAACCTATCAAAATGCTGGCCAGGCGAGGTGCATCCATCAAATTGAAAAATTGGAGAAGACCCTGATAGCGACAAATGGAGAACTGTCTCGGAAGGTGGATTACATCATGGTCACGCTTAGGTCTATCCACGACGGACTCAACGCCCCGCAATGAAGGATTAAGTACTGAATCTACAGAAGAAAATAAAGCTCCTTCTCTGTGATCAGTTCTGTTTGGCCCAATTTCCCTATAAAAATTCCTCCTGGCTGTCTGCAGTCTGTTTTTTCAAAACATTGAGCACAAGGCCTTGGACAGCAGCTGCTCAGATAATCGCAAGGACGATTGCGAGTAGCCAGACAAAACATCTCCTGCCAAAGTGTCCTTGTTGTTCTTCTGATACAACACTTGCTTCAACAGTGCACTCATATTGATCCACGAACTGATAAATAAAGATCCACACACTGCTCTCTTTGTGTCCTGTGTAATCTTGGTCCGCTGATGTGCATTGAGGGCTTTTTTTTCCCTTGTAATCATAATATTGATTGATCATGCAACCAGTATTCTGAATCAATGATTTTTTTGCTCCTTCCTATTGTATTATTTCTTATGCTACCTGTACCCTCCTGCTGACAGGCGCGTTTCAGATGTGCCGCGGCACGGAAATGCAGGTTCATTTACTGTGTCAAGTCAAATTCTCTCGTATGTTATCAGTGATCTGTTAATGTACTTGGCAATAAATCTTTTTCTGATTCTGATTCTGAATGCCTCCACTGCTTATCTCTTGTACTTTTTTCCACATTTAAAGTACTTTAATAAGCTCATGCTTCTCTCGGACAGCAACGCTAGAGAGATCACACTCTGCCTGCAGAAACGGTCATGCGGGTGCCAGGCGGGTGGGGTGCTTCTGCACGGATGACAGTCTCACGCGTTGTTCGTGTGTGCACTTGCGGAGCGTTTCTTTCATATTTAATTTTTATTAAATTAATATATTATAGGCGCGGGGGCATACTTCCTTAGGGAGGCGGGCCACCACAGTAATGCTACCAGAGGAAACCCTGTTATTGTCAGGTTTTTTTTATTGTATAATTAATCAAGTTAGATGTTATTGTTACAGGCCTAGTAGTCACCATACTAGACTAGATGGTTCATTAATCCACTATCGATTATATATCTTGTGTCGTTCCGGTTTACTTGCAGTGGGGAAAATAAATATTAAAGACGTCAACATTTTTCTCATTAAACTTTCTGATGAAGCCATTGACCTGAGATTTTCATCAGATATCAGTAACAACCCAAGTAATCCATACATACAAAGAAATCAAGGCAACTGTGTTCACAGAACAAGTTATATTTAATAAAGTGGAATGACACAGCGAATAAGTATTGAACACATGAAGCAAAAGAGATGCAAAAAGGCATAGAAAGCCAAGAGACCATCTGAAATCCATCAGAATTTCGGAAGCCATCCCACCGCCATCAGTACAAATTCATTTCAGTTGGTTAAGTCCTGACTGGTAGCCTTTAAAAAGGTCTGTAAATATCAGATTGACACACCACAAAGAACTCATGATGGGTAGAAGCAAAGAACTCTCTCTAGACCAGGGGTCTCCAACCTGGGGCTCTTGGAACGTTCAGGTTTCTGTGGGAAATTTTCAAATTTTACTTCTTAATTGATCCAAAGATTTGCAAATAATTTGCTGCTGTTGTGCATGGTTGCAAGGGTGCCTATAGAACACATGCACAACAATGACAAATTATTTGTAAATCTTTGGACCAATTAAGAAGTGAAATTTGAAAATTTCCCACAGAAACCTGAACGTTCCAGGAGCCCCAGGTTGGAGACCCCTGCTCTAGACCTTGGCAACCTTATTGTTGCAAAACATAATGATGGCATTGGTTACAGGAGCATTTCTAAACTGCTGAATGTTCCAGTGAGCACTGTTGGAGCCATCATTCGGAAGTGGAAAGAACATCATTTTACCATAAACCAGCAACGACCAGGAGCTCCTCACAAGATTTCTGACAGAGGAGTCGAAAAAATTATCAGAAGAGTTATCCAAGAGCCAAAGATCACTCGTGGAAAGCTCCAGAAAGACCTGGAGTGAGCAGGTACTGCTGTTTCAAAGAAAATAAGTTCTGCACTCAACCAACATGGGCTCTCTGGGTGCTCATCTCACAAGCCTCCATTGCTAAAGAAAAAGCATGTTGAAGCTCATTTAAAGTTTGCGGCACAACATTTGCGCAAGCCAGTAAAATACTGGGAGAATATTGTCTGGTCAGATGGTGCCAAAGTTGAACTTTTTGGATGCCACAACACACAGCAGGTTTGGAGGAGAAATGGCACTGCACATCCCATCATGGTGTGGGGGTGTTTTTCAGCACATGATACAGGCAGGCTTCGTATAATTGAAGGAAAGATCAATGGACAAATGTAAGAGACATCCTTGAAAAGAATCTGTTGCCATCTGCCAAGATGCTGAAGATGAAACGAGAGTGGACATTTCAGCAAGTAAATGATCCCAAACACACAGCCAAGGAAACTCTCAACTGGCTCCAGAGAAGGAAAATAAAACTGCTAGAATGGCCCAGTCAGTCACCTGACCCGAATCTAATTGAAAATCTATGGAACAAACTGAAGATCAGAGTTCATAGAAGACACCCACAGAATCTTCAAGATTTGACAGTTTGTGTGGATGAATGGGCTAAAATCACTCCTGAGCAATGCCTGTGCCTAGTTTCTCCATACAGGAAGTGTCTGGAAGCTGTTATTACCAACAAAGGCTTTTCTACTAAATATTAAATGAATTTCACTGGGCGTGTTCAATACTTATTCCCTGTGTCATTCCACTTTATTAAATACAACTTGTTTTGTAAACACAGTTGCCTTGATTTCTTTGTGTGTATGGATTACTTGGGTTGTTACTAATATCTGGTGAAAATCTCAGGTCAATGGCTCCATCAGAAATATGTTTAATGAGAAAAATGTTGATGTGTTCAATACTTATGTTCCCCACTGTATGTACAAACTGAGGGAGACATGTGCCAGCTGTCCAATAGCTTGGCTGTGACTCAGTGTTAATTTTTGTCTGTTTGCTATATATTCTGTCCATCCCCACTAGACACAAATTTTTCCAGCATCATCTACCAACCTCTGACAACATATTTCATTCACAGACTTTCTTTTAAACTGATTTTATCATAGTTTATTATACTCTGGACCAGACACCTTTTGGTTAGCAGTGATTAGCTACCATTAGCAGAGTTAGCCATTCACTCATTCAGTGAATGAATGAATATACTGGATTCATATACTGGATAGTATGGATATACTGTATACTAGACAGTATATTTCCAGTGCCCAAGGAGTGGAAATATATTATCAGTCACTCAAACTACACCCAGCTGTCTCCAATAAGATAAGATAAGCCTTTATTAGTCCCACAATGGGGAAATTCCAGGATTGCAGGATTGCAACAGCACAGGGATAGCAACACTCAGAGCAAAAATTAAGAAGATACGGAAGATATAAATAAGAGCAGTGGATATACATACATACACATCAATATATAAATATATATACAAAGTGCGGAGCATTGTAGCAAGATGGAATAAACAACATAACCGTCTACTTAGTTATCCTACATAGTATGAATATGTACCCATACATATTGTCACCCTTCGTAGCGACCGATACTGTCCTAGTTTTATATACTGGAGGGGACCATTGTGTAAGTCTATTGCGTCTTTTGCATTCAGTACTTTTAGGTCGTCATGTTTTTTTGCTATCTCTGCGAGCAGCCCTGCTTAGGTTATACAGTCTGACTGCCGTAGGTAGGAAGGACAATAATGCTATGTCTGGACTTTTAAACTCTGACATTCAAGCAATATTTCATTGCTGTTGGATGAAAACCACTTATCTGCAAAACTGTTTTTTTTTTTTTTTTAAGAAATACATTATTTTTAGAAATTACATTATAATTGTCATGAAATGCCCTCTCTGAGAGCAAACAGGGATGCCAATCGCAGACTGGGAGTTTGCAAATTTATTAACAGAAGAGAGACACAAAATACTAAACGCAAACGAATGAAAAACACAGCTCTGAGGCTGGGGCGATGGACACCAGGAAAAACAAGGGGACGTGTGGAGCACACGCAAGCAACAAGGCAGGGAAACAATAACTTACTACTGTGATGTCCGGGGGATTCCCGGCTGGACAGGTTTTTTCGCCGCCACACCAGGGAAATGGCACAAACTGCTTAAATAGGGAACCCTGGATTGACAACACCTGTGGGATCATGAGTGATGATCATTACTGGCAGCCGTGACAGACTCTAAACAGAATCTGACAGCCGGAAGTGACGTGCGAGCTGTCACTGCGGCCGTCATGAACAGAATAACAAACCATCATAGAAAATAGAGAAACCAATAATGAACTGACCATAACAGGGACCCAATCCAGCAAACAGGATGAACAGAAAAACAGACAAACAGAAAAAGACTAAACTAAGCTGAAGACTGGGCACGGCCCCTGCCCATGCATCGGATCATGACAATAATATCTGGCCCATATTTATTAATATGTTACTTAGCCCGACAACCAAAGCTAAATGCTAATGTTGGCCTGAAACATTGCATTTCCATCAAAATATAAATCTCAGAGAATCGATACAAGGAGGAAAGTGGGGTGAACTGGGGCTCATGATCACTCTTTAAGGCAATTTGCTGTATAAAACAGTCTGTTATGAGGAGAGCTCCTTCCCCATGAGCAAAATGGCGGTGCGGTAATGAATCTCTAAGGGGGGTTTTAACCTCTGGGAACTGTGTCAAGCTGTGGGAAAAGTGCATAATAGGGCCTCGTTAAGCCAACAAGTCAACAGTAACTTTAAACGTGCCCTGCTCTAAAGTTCCACCTCCTGCTCCCAGTATCTCTGTCATTGTTAATGAATGGCAAAAAGTGGAAAGCCACTTATAAAAGTTTACTATTAGCACAACATGTGGGAAACTAAAACAATACCTCTGTAGAGCCGGTACCCATTCAGCAAGAAGGATTTGTGGCTTACCAAACTGAAATTACAAAGAATTTCAAAGATTGGAGCAGCTCACCAGACTGGTTTCCTCAGAATGACCAGTATATATCTTAACAATGGTCGCCTCACTGAAATTTTCACTCTACCAGAGGATCAAATTAATCATAGAGTCTTACGAGACTGATTCAAATTGGCCCCCAGCTCATGAATATGAATATAGAATGGGAGCTTCTTTTGACCATTTGCAGTAATATTTCAGGCAGCCATTTGATGTCTGTCTTTTTGTGAGACCGACTGATAATTACAGCAATAATTATGTCTTTCTATGTTGAATCTGACATGTCTCTTAGCAGACAAAGGCATGAAAAGACAAAAATAGCAGCACTTTAGAGGTTAAATTCTACGTACAGTACATAGTGCAGTTCTTATTTTTGTGTAAATGCTATCTTTCCATTGTGAGATCATCAGGCAAAAAGATGGACTTTCTAAGAATCAGCTGAACCTGGTGGGAGTTGGCGGGGGTTTTAGTCCAGAGGATTAACCAACAATAGCTGCTGCTCGATGAGGGGGGAAAAAGACTTGGATGGAATTCACGATGAGTCCTCTCTTCACAGATTATTCATTTATTCTGTGTAAACATTCAGTCATCCAACAACGGAAAGATGACTGGAAATAAAGTCTGCAGAATCTTTAATTAATATTTATGATGCAGAAATTTATACTTTTGTAAATGTTAAATTCTCTCATTGAGCTGAATAGATATTTTAGGTCAAGTAGTGTCACCATATGCAAGAGTCCGTTTTTTAAGTAAATATATTGCTCACACTTTCATATTATTCGCCACTGGGGAGCAGTGATGTCACAGAGGGGCAGATGCTCAACCAATACCGAACAAAACTAAAGTTACATACAGTAGCGCAAATTTTGCTGTACTCACTTGGGATATCAGTTTTATTTTAATACCTATACATTCATGGAGATATTGAATACCCCATAGATTTTTACATAATTGTCAACTCAGAGAGAGACCGTGGTCTTTATCGTTAACTATGTATTTACAGGGAAAAAATGGGGAGTGTCCTTTGAAAAAAATAAATGTCTGTTAAAAATAGATAAATCTTTGCAACGTAAATTTATGACTTCTTGGAAATCAGTTTGGTTTTTTGGCATTTGGAATTTGTGTTTTTTCCGCACAAAAATGTCACTTTTTCCTCGTAAATTTGGACTTGCTTATAGTAAATTTGTGACTTTTTAAATTGTAAATTAGCACCTTTTATCATATTTTTGCACCTTTTATTCTTACATATTTGTACTTAAGTTACATTAACACATGAAGTACCGACCCGGCTGATATTAATTTCCACATATAGGAGGTAGAACTACTTTCTACCAACTTGTGGATTTCAGATAATTCTTTGCCATACCATGCCTCAGTGTGCTGCTGTTTCTAATGTGTTAAATACTTTTTTCTGCTTCATTCAACTATATTACACATAACTTTCTTTATTATCTTTGAGGATTTGATTTCTTTGTATGTGTGGATTTCTTAGGTTCATACCAAAGTCTGGTGAACATTTCATGTGAGCAGTCTGATTAGAAGTATACTGTATGTGCTGTAAAAAAAAACAATATTGATGTGTTTAATGCTTATTTCCCCCATTGTAAGATGTTTCCAACATTCTTGTTTGTTTCTCAGAGAATTATGGTAGGAGCTTGATGGCAAAATTCAGGTGTATATAGGAGGTGGGTATAAGCAGTTGTTAGGTTTGGGGACTTCAGCTTTGGGGAAAAAAAAGCTTTTTTATTCTTGGCTGTAAACATCTGCTATAAAACCAACCACTTTAAGCTTTGGGTCTTTGATTTTATTGTCAGGCCCAGAGGTCGCCAATAACCACTTATGTCCCCAGATTTGAAATAAACAAGAGCTTAAGGTCTAATGACCCTGGACATTTGTCACATGTCATTGCCCCTCTCTTCATACCCACACACTTTATTCTGTCCAATAAAGCTGAAGATGCTCCCCAAGAAAGTCATTTCACTGGCATGACAATCAGAGACACACGATGGGCCGCTCCACCGCACAGATCTGTAGGTGTACAGGGAACCCTTAGGTGGCAGCAGCAGGTTTATTCTGCAGCTGTCGAATGTGGGGAGCTGTGTGTAACTGCCTTAAAGTTCACATGATATTAAAAGTTGCAAGCGCAATGATATGTATTCCCTTTTTTCCCTCTCTGCATTTCAAGAGGTATTACAATTGTATTTCATCAGTGCATCCTCTTAGAAATGAAACACGTTTTGTGCAAACAAGCACAGAGGCAGGATACATGCGGGTGCTCGTCAGAGTTAATTATTTCCGGAAGGTCAAATGAAAAATGCCCATCATGTCTGTGAGATGAAGGCTGGAGTTTGATGAAGTCTGAATGGATCCAGATCGAAATGGACGGGTCAGCCAGGTCTACAACAAAGAGTGACTCAAGGTTGAGTTCGGGAGACTGTCTGAGTAAAAGGGTGCAACCACTGTCTAAATGCAGGGGCTGCAACCTGTGGCTCTTTAGTCAAGAATCCTCCCTGTGTGTTGGCAGCGACGCTGTATTTGACACTAACATTAGCTGTTAGCTTCAGTTGGTGGACTAAATAAAACACTAACCGAAATTAACTGAAAGTAAGAATGTTAAAGACCATATAAAGCCTTATCAGAGACAGGGCTGCATGGTTTAGGATTGCAGCGCTCAGAGCAATAGTAAATAAGATAAGAAGATAAGAACTGGGGTGGGGTGGGTAACAGGAATGGATAGAATTTATAGAAAATATAAATGGTCTGTTAGAGGCTTTCTCAGTTTGTACCTCGCAGGTTGACCTAATTTGTCGGTCAGAAACCCGGCTGTGGCAACTCAGACCAGCAAATGTTAGCTGCCTGATCTACATGGCAATTACATCCAGAATGTAGCAAAACAGGCCAGAATGGGGTATATAATCAACTATGGATTAATGAACAAGCTGGGACCATGGATGTCTAATGGAGGCGACAGAATTTACAGAGAAAAGCTGAGCTCGCTCACTAGCTAAGCCAGCAGCAGCTGTAGCTATGTGAGCTCTGAGGCTCAGTGGGAAGCTTCCTCTTCTCCTCTGAGGGGTGGGCGTACCAGACGGTCCGCGGGGCCGATCTGTGAAGCAATGATGTGGCAACCTCACAGAAGAAAACAGCCAATCCAAGCGAGGCGTTTCAGAGTTGTAGTCTTAGCTTCTGCGGGAGAGGAGAACTCCTGTGCAGGAGGACTTTGGGCTGACTGACTTTGCAGACCATATAATGTCACAGGAATCCTGCGTAACCTGGTAAAATAAAGGGAAAACTTTAAAAGAAAAGCAGAATAGAGGAACTTTTTAAAAAAAACAGAATAATTATGCCTTTAAAAACAAGTGAAATGAAACGGAAGAAAACACATTGCTGCAGAATAACTATATTTAACTAAAACCAGCTCTGTGCGCTCCTGCTGATGGGTGGTAATTAATGTACGAATGGGGCAGCACCTCCCACCTGAAGGTAAACACTGTTGGGAGCAAATTAGGCTAAATATTGATTCATTGCTCTGCCCAGTAATGCACGATGATGATTTCTTCTGAGCTGAACTTGGCTGTGGTCATGCGTCTCCTCCTGGCCGGGCTCCCGGTTGAATTTGTCATCGTCAGAGCTCCAGCGGGGGAGGAGGAGAAGGTGGAGGAGGCGAAGCAAGAAGGGAGTCGCACTAGCCACCTCTGTCAACGTTTGGAGGTGTGCACTACTACCAGGGCTGTGTCTAGCATTTTGGGGCCCTATGCAAGATTGTGTTTGGGGGCTTCTACTCTTGCAATGCAGAAAGGTTCAACACCTTTAAAATGGGAAGAAAAATCCCTCCCCTCTCAAAAAAAGAAAAATTGCATAGATTGAAAATGTGACCAACATCCATATGAATGGTAAGATAAGATAAGATAAGATAAGCCTTTATTAGTCCCACAACGGGGAAATTCCAGGATTGCAACAGCACAGGGATAGCAACACTCAGAGCAACAATCAGAAGGCAAGAAAAAAAACAAGCAAGCAAGAGCAGCTAATATACATATGTACATATTACTATAAAATATATATATATACACACACACACACACACAGACACACAGTGCAGAGCATTGTAGCTAGGTGGAATAAATATGCAAGTATATAAACACACACAGTGCGGAGCAATGTAGCTAGATGGAATAATATGTAGATATATAAAAACACAGTGCGGAGCATTGTAGCTAGATGGAATAAATATATAGATATATAAATATAAACACACCCAGTGCAGAGCATTGTAGCTAGATGGAATAAATATATAGATATATAAATATAAACACACCCAGTGCTGAGCATTGTAGCTAGATGGAATAAATATGTAAATATATAAACACACACAGTGCAGAGCATTGTTGCTAGGTGGGATGAAACAGCATAACCGTCTATTTAGTTATCCTACATGGTATGATTATGTGCCCATACATATTCTCACCCTCCATAGCGACCGGTATGTTCCTAGTTGTATGCCGGAGAGGACCATTGTGTAAGTCTATTGCATCTTTTGCATTCAAAAAAAACCTATTAGTTTGTTACGTCTTTTTGCTATCTCTGCGAGCAGCCCTGCTTAGGTTGTACAGTCTGACAGCCGTTGGTAGGAAGGACCTACGAAACCTCTCGGTTGTGCACCTGGGATGATGTAGTCTGCTGCTAAATGAGCTCCTCAGTGCATCCAGTATGTCCTGCATAGGGTGGAACTCGGACTCCAGCAGAGATGACAGTTTAGCCACCGTCCTTCTCTCTCCTATCTCCTCCATCGGATCAAGGCGTTGCCCCAGGACAGAGCTAGCTTTCTTAATCTTTTTTATTTAAAAAAGTGTCAAATTTACAAGAAAAAAAGGTGTGAACTTAAAAGACAAAGTCAGGAAATTTAAAACTAAAACGGTTGAAAAATCATCAGAAAGAAATTGTAAATTTATGAGGAAAAAGTTGCAAGTTTACAGGAAAAAGATCATAAATTTATGAGAAAAAGTTTAACATTTTCAAGGAAAAAGGTTTTTAAAAAAAATGTAATGAAATAGTCACAATTCTACAAAAAAGGTTAAAAATTCCTGTGAAAAAATATACCAAAAAAAAAATCAAAAAATTTATGAGGAAAAACCTGAAAATATACAAGAAAAATTACACCAATTCATGAGGGTAAAAAAATCTGAATTTACAATAAATTAGCCAAAGAATTATGAGAAAAAAGTTGAAAATTTATCAGAAAATAGATGTAAATTTAAAAAAAAAAAAAAGAAGCTATGTTTACAAGAAAAAGCTCACAGTTTAGAGAAGCAAAATGGTAAATGTATTAGAAAACAGTAGTAAATTTATTATTACAATATAATAAAAACTACTTATTGGTGAGTGTGAAGTTGATGCTTGCAACTTTTTTGTGGCTACTCTTAAACGTAATTGAGCAATTAACATCATAAGGTGACACTGCTTTACTTGCGTGTAATCCGGGTACCCTACCATCTCTGCTTCTGTCGCCATTCAGAGTCGTGGAGTGTTTCACCGAAGCTTAGCAACAAATCGATACGGAGTCGCAGCAGCAGAAACTCCTCACTAAACATGGCACCGCATTATCTGCTCCTCACTACACCCCTGCACTCTTCTCCTCCAATCCTGCCTTCAATAAATCACACTCCACTGGATTTATTTGAGCTCGCTGTCGTTTTCACGCTTTCCTGCAGCGGAGAGACATCAGAGGGGGGAAAGCTAAAGTCACCTTTACCACATCAAAACATCCTCGTGCATCTGCAGAAATATCAGACTTCCTGCTTTTGTTCCACTCGAGACGTGTCCTCCAGCGGAAAAGGTCCGATATCACAGGTGTCGATATCGAGGCCCGGGGGCCAGATGTGGCCCTTCACAACATTTTATCCAGCCTGCTAATAAATGTGCAGCTTTTTTTCTTTTTGTAAATTTGCAACTTTTTATCCCATAATTTTGTGAAATCAACTCGTCCTGCAGTTTTGTTCCAGATGTTTTGAAACTTGGTACAAGAGTTTGATATACACTAATGATGCATATATTGCAATTTGGCTCAAATCAGATGATTTTTACAGGAGATGCAGCTGCTGATGTACTGTATGATGTTATGTTTTTACCTCAGTTAATAATTTTACCGCATAACTGGATATGCTTATTTCGCTTTGTTTGGCTGAAATTACTTGTATCAATTAATGAAAGTCTTCTATTGAATTCCAGAAAAGTTCCAGAAAAATATTATTGTTATTCTGTACAGTATATACGTGGATGACAGGCTTGTCCCAATAATTATATGGAAAAGTTGAAAACTGAGGTGTGAGATATTGCATTCGACTCAAGAGTGCTCTTGTTCTCCACTGTCATAAATTTGTCCAAGCTTCTGGTTTTAAATATTAATTATATGAGGTGTCCTTCTGGCCTAACCCTGCTTGGCTGGTTGGAGACGTATGCTGTTGAGAGGTGATGCACATTCCAAAAGCCGAACTCTTAGTGCTTATGGGCGCAGAGACAAAAATGCGGACAACTAAGGGGGCTTTCAGACCGTGCCCATTTTACTTCGGACTTTCAGACTTTTCAGTGTGGTTCGCACCAAAGAGTTGAAATTTGGTCCGGCAACAAGAAGTGGTCTCAGTCTGGATCAAGCTAAACCTTGGTCCGGTTTGTTTAGCGCAGGCTTTTTCAACCAGGGGGCCTTGGTACATTCATCTTATTTCACTTCTTAATTGGTCAAAAATGCAAATAATTTGCCAGTGTTATGCATGGGTCCATGGGTGCCTACAGAACCCACAACATCCATCCATCCATCCATCTTCTAACGCTTAATCCTTTTTGGGTTGCAGGGGGTGCTGGAGCCCATCCCAGCATCTTTGGGCGAGAGGCAGGGTACACCCTGGACAGATCGCCAGTCTATTGCAGGGTCTGCCAGTCTATCGCAGGGCCGCAGACCCATGCACAACAGTTGTACTTTATATTTTCAGCTAGTTAGCATAAGTTAGCATGCCAACCCCCCTTCTCCTGCTACCAGTAGAAAAGAATAGAAACACACAGATTTGTTTCTGGCTACAAATCAGAGTGTGCAATGGGTCCTGTCAGCCACTAGTTGACCCATAAGCTACAAGTTAAGACTCATCATTTTTTAACCAGGAGAATTAAAATTACCATCAACTTTCTTCTACTGCTCAGTCTATGTTTCTACCCTCACTATGGTCATGAACTTTGGGTAATGACTGAAAGAATTAGATCACAACACAAGCAGCACTGCTTGGGCTGCTGCCTTCATGACCCAGACCCCTGAATAAGTGGTAGGTGATGGGTGGATGAATGGATGGATCAATCGATCGATTGATCAATCTTAAAAATTTATGTTTTTCTTATAAAATTATAGCTTTCTTCTAGTAAGTTTGCAACTGTTTTCTTGTAAATTTGAATCTTCTACTCACTTTCTGTGATGTGCTCGTTTCGCTGATCCTGGTGCGTCTTGGCCCCTGCGCTGCTCGCTCTCTCCGGCCCTTCAGGTCGCCAGTGTGGAGAGAGGAACAGGCGAGCGCGCTCCAGTGTGGATGAAAAGAGAGTCCACAGCGCGGTGTGCGGGGTAGACAGTCCATCTCACGTCAGGTCAACAGTGTAGAGGGAAAAAGGAAAGGATGTGGAGGCGAGGCACGGGCGTAGGACGACACAGATCTTTATTATCCCCTCTAACAACATGTACAGCCATTGGCCCCAGCGTGGGCCGCTGGGGCCGAGAAGCCTCCCCCAGTTTCTCTGCGTTCTACCTTTATAGCTTTATTAATCGTGCATAGAAACTGGGGCTGGCGCATTATGCATTGGGTATGTGCAAAGGAATTGTGTGATGCAATTATCATAACACTTGTTACATACATTACAATACATCCACCCACCTGCACTTCATGCTGCAGCTTGGTGCAGTGGGGGGCAAAGGCGCATCGTTGTCAGGTCTAGTTACATGTAAATTTTCCTCTCCCCAGGAGGTGTGTAGAACTACTGTCTCGTTTGATACCTACCGGAGGCACTTCCTCCATCAGTCCATTAATCAGTCTCTCTTCCTGCTTCTGGGTGTGAGAGATCGCCAGAGCTGTGTATCGTGTTCCCCACAACCTACCTATTCTCTGCCCTTTTATACAATCACTTGCTTACTATGGTTTTTTTTCCTTTGTGTATTGTGGGAAATCAGTAAGTGTGTTAAAGAAAATGAGGCAATCATAATAAGAATGGAAAACAAATTGCTGCACTTCATAAGTAAACACTGTCGGGGAAACATGACAGACATCACAAATTGATAACAGTCAAGGAGAAAATCTCTCTCCTGGGTTTTTATTTCCGACCTGCCAACAGTTCATGGAGGCGTAATTCCCTCCTGAAAGCAGCAGTATTTCTCACCTCGTATTAGTTTAAAATGAGAAAACTGCATCAGTGTCATTGGAGTAAATAATAAACTTTCAATCACTTTTGCTTATTTGCCGTTCGGGATGATTATGGATACAAATAGAGGAAGTCTTTTGGGAGTCTCACAGTTCTTTTTTTTTTTAAATCACAAATATATGAAAGTAAAACTCACAAATTGGTGTGAAAATTTAACATTTAGGGAGAAAAGAGACCAAACTTTTAAGAAAACAGTAGTAAACTTATGAAGAAGAAAAAAATGCACATAAAAGACAAAAAATGCATGCAAAAGAAGTGTCACAAATTTAAGACAAAAACATTGGGCTGCACGGTGGCGCAGTTGTTAGCACTGCGGCAGCACAGTTTACCCTTGGCCGGGGGATCGTGGGTTCGATCCCAGCCCCCGACCAACAGTGATCTGTGTGGAGTTTGCATGTTCTCCCCGTGTTTGCGTGGGTTTACTCCGGGATTTCTCCGGTTTCCTCCCACATGCCAAAAAAAAAAAAAAAACCCATGCAGGTTAGGTTAATTGGAGACTCTAAAGTGGCCCTAGGTGTGAATGTGTGTGTGAATGGTTAAGGGATAGCGCCGTATCGTGGCTGCTTCATCCATCCAGGTGGTGGATGACCCTCAATTTCCTCTCTGGGGATCAATAAAGTATACTAAATCTAAATCTAAAAAAATTATAAACTGGCATATAAATTTAGCATTCATGAAGGTAAAAAGCCCCAAATTATAAGGACAACAGCAGTAAAATATACTAGGAAAAAAAACACATTTGTCAAGGAAAATTGAAATTTACAATGTCACACATTCATAAGAAAAATTCACAAACGCATAAAAATAAAAATATTAAGAAAAAAGTCCCAAATTTACACACAAATAGTAATAAATTTATTAAGAAAAAGTATTTGATAGATGGATATACAGATAGATTACACATTTTTAATAAAAACAACCCAAATTGACACAAGAATTGAACATCATCCATCCATCCATCTTCTACTGCTTATCCGGGGATCCGGGCCACGGGGGCATCAGTCTAGGCAGAGTAGCCCGGACTTCCACCCAGTTCACATAGCACCATGATCCCCATAATCCCTCCTGCAGGTGGTGAGCCCACTGGAGGGCGGACCCACGTGCCTCCTTTGGGTACGCTGGGTCCTTGATGTAGCGTTTTTCATGGAGGTCCACTGGACCGCTCTTAGTCTGGCCCTTCACCCAGGACCTGTTTGCCTTGGGAGACCCTACCAGGGGCAAGTTGCCCCCAACAACATAGCTCCTGGAATCTTTCGTGCACTCAAACCCCTCCACCACAATAAGGTGGCGATCCACGGAGTGGAGAATTGAACATCAGCGAAGTAAAAATTCCCTAAATTTATATGAAAACTTTAGCAAATTTAAGGAAACAAATATTTAATTATTCCATCCAGCTACAGTGCTCTGCACTGTGTGTCTGTGTGTGTGTATATTTATATTTTATAGTAATATGTACATATGTATATTAGCTACTCTTGCTTGCTTGTTTTTTTTTTCTTGCCTTCTGATTGTTGCTCTGAGTGTTGCTATCCCTGTGCTGTTGCAATCCTGGAATTTCCCCGTTGTGGGACTAATAAAGGCTTATCTTATCTTATCTTATCTTATTTAAAATTTACCAGAAGAAAAAGTAAATTTACAAGAAAAATGTCACAAATTTATTAGGAAAAGCTCACATGAACGCGGCATGGAAACCGCAGATTTATAAGGAAAAAAGCTGCAAATTTATGCAAAAAACCTTACAAATAAGTGAGCATGGAGCTGTTACTCTGTACTCAAGTAACTTTTTAGTAGGTACGTCCTTAGTCTTACACAAACAAATATGTTGTCAGCTACTTGTATTTAAATAATATCACAGCTACTTTTTTGTACAATTCCTAGCTACTCCACCCAACTCTACAGACTGTATATGCACCTTATTGGTTTTAAAAACAAGCCCAACATTACATCCATATGTAGTTCTTGAAAAAAAAAATGAGACCACAGCAAAATTCTTTCCTAAATTAGTGTCTTTTCATGAATGGCAGCTGTTCAATTTGAGTATCTTGAATTCCAATGCAAGAATACCTCAATCTACTGAAGGAGGTACTGATTAGGTGCTCATCCAAGCATGGTAAGACGCGTGAACGCTGTGGATAATAACTAGTTATTACACAGCTATAGATTTCTGAGTTCTTCCTAAGTTAAAACTTAAGTATTGTAGTGTTTAAGAATGAACATGAGCTTGTTTTCTTTGCATTATTTGATCTTAAAGCACATCAAAAAGCAACATCTTTGTTCTTGTTTTGGCCGGTTGTCATTTTCTGTAAATAAATGCTCTAAATGATGATATTTTGACTTGGAATTTGGATTAGTTGTTTTCAGTAGGCGAGAGAATAAAACAAAATTGTTAATTTTACTCAAAACACGTACATAGAAATATTAACACCGGATAAAGCGATACTTGCAGTGGTCCCTTTGTTCTTAGTTTTTTCCAGAGCTGTATGTCGCGCCTACATCAGAAAGTTTACATCGAGTTCTGCATCTTACAGAAGTTGTTTTGCACATTGGCGACGGCCATCAGCAGATGCATCAAAGCTATAGCTACTGCAGCCACATGCTAAGCTTCGTCTTCCTGCTGTTCCCTTTTGGGGTCACCGCAGTATGTCACCCTCCGATATCGTGATGATCCACATATTTGATTTGGCAAGGATTTAATATCAGATGCCCTTCCTGACCCAGTTGTGAACCCATGACTTTCCAGCTGTGGGGCGGGTGATCTACCACTAGCCCACCACTCCAGTATTCTGCAGTTAAATGTTAATCACAACCTGTATTTATTAGGTCGGATCTTTAACTTTAATTTTTCTAGAGTGTAAATGCATTAGCAGATATTTCAGTTCACAGTAAACATTTTCTCAGAAGTTTATTTAGTGTGACACCATAAGTCTTATTGTAGTCAGTGAGGCGTCTGGAGGAATAGAAAACTTAAACCCATGCAGAGAATAAAAATTTAACCAGCATCCATATGACTGTTGCAAATTTAAAGGGAAAAAGTTTAAATTTTAAAAGAAAAATGGCAGATTTACGAGAAAACTGTTGAAAATTAACAGTGAATAAAGCAGTGAATTTCAAGAGCAACAGATGCTAACTTAGAAGAAAAAAAGACAAATGCACAAGAAAAAGTACCAAAGTTTTGAGGAAAAAATTGTAAGTTTGTGAGAAAACTTTTTAAATTTACAAGAAAAAAAGTCAAAAAAAATTTTGAGAAAAACGTTGCAAATTTTTGTGGAAAAGAATTACAGATGTACAAGAAAAAAGCGGCAAATTTATTAGGAAAAAGTTGCAATTTTATTAGATTTTTTTTTTTAATTTCCAAGAAAAAGGTTGCAAGTTTACAAGAAAAAAGTAAAAAAAAAAGAAGAAAGAAAGAAAAAGTAAAAGTTGCAAATTTGTGAGAAAATAAATTACAAATTTACAAGAAAAAAGCAACAAAAAGGTTGCACATTTTTGGGGGGAAAAAACAAAAACAAATTTATGACAACAACATTGCAAATTTATTAAAAAAAAATTATTTTTTCATTTATGCCTAGCAGTGGTGCTCCACATGCATTTTATTCAGTTAATTAGCACGATATAGAAAGGTTTATAATGATTCTCTTTTCCATGTTGACTGATGCCTATGTGTACATGACAGCCAAGGAATAAATGGGAATAATAAAATTCTAGCATGGATCACAACCCTGAATGAGATTAGTTTCTGTGATTAGAATTTTTTAGTTTAAACAATCCATTTGCAACATGGCGATCCTCTGGATTGTGTTCTGACATTTGGACACAGTTGCCAGTATTGATTTTTAACAACGTTGGATTTTATTTTTTTTTTTTTGGTCACTTTAATTGGCCCATGAAAATATCAGCCGCTGCTGAGAGCAGAAAATCGATCGTAAGCAAACAGCTTTTTGGCTGGAAAAGTCGGACTGCATCTGACCTCAGTGGGATTTATGATTAGACGTGTTTTTTATGCCGAAAATGACTTCTTTTTTTTTTTCCTCAGCAGACATCCTTCACCTCTGACAGTATTCATAAGATAAGTGAGGGTTCCCCACTTAAACCAAATTAAACATACAAAACCAAAGTCAAACCAAATGCAAAGATGTAAAAATAAAGTCTCCTGCAGAGATCCATCATGCAGCTGACTTTACCTGGTGAAAACGTTTTAAGAAGTTTTTTATCCATCCATCTATTATCACGCCTTAGGCCTTTTTTTGTTTACGTGGATGCGGACATGTTTGTGTGGTGCCCGGTGAACCATAACTCTCCTCTCTGCCGCAATAATCCATCACAGCCACACAATATGTATATGGAAGTGAAAGTTGACGGTGGGATTTTAAATGATGCACAAGAGTTTTTCCCCCCACTTACTTTTAGACTTTAACCAGAATGAAAGATCACTCTCCCTCTCGTCTATAAAATATTCAACAGTGCTTTAGTAACTTTATAATACTTTACTGTGATATTTATGCAGCGTTCAGTAAACACGATGGCTAAAACAAAATATGAGAACCGTTGAAGAAGAGGGGGAAGAAACAGCCGCAGCTATTGGGGTGGCGATTGTAAAGAAGCACATACTGAATTTAGAGAGCAATTCCTTGGTTAGCCATGCCAGATAATTACTATTTTGAGAAATGATTCAATAAACATTTATTACAAAAAAATTTTTTTAAGAAGTTGGTTAAGCCTTAGTTAAGGCCATTTTATGGAGCAGAGTGTCCGCACATCCTCAAAAACAGCAGCCAAAGGTGCAAAGATATGATAAAAGATGTTAATTTAAAAAGTAAAAAGTCAAAAAGTCACACGGAATAAAAGTGTAACCAGTATCCAGATGAGCATTGCAAATTTACAGGGAAAAAAAGTTGAAAAATTTGTGAGAAAAAAAGTTTCAGTGTTATGAAAATAAGTCCTTTTGTTAGGAAAAAGTTGCAAATGTATGTGAAAAATCAAATTTTTGAGAAAAAAGTTGCAAATCTATGAGGGGGGAAGCTAAAATTTACAGAAAAAAATTGCAGATCTGCAAGAAAAAAATTGCAGATTTATGAGGGGAAAAGTTGTACATTTAGGAGAAAAAGTTGAAAATTTACAAGATTTTTTTTTGCATTTCTGCTTAGAATTAGTGATGTTATCCAGTTATGTAGCATAATATGGAATGATTTATGATTATATTGGGGAAACAACTATTTTCCAGGTTGGGAAGGGCAGTGCCCCCCCCCCCCCCACACACACACACACATCCCCTCCTTGATTAACCTGCAAATGGGGATGGGGGATGGCAGGTTAACAAGGGGTGGATGCTTTTTGACTAATTTTGCTAACACGGGGATAGCACCCCCCTCATCCACCCTCAAATCACCTTCTGTTGTCAGTAATGAAAATCTGCAGCAGTTTGTCTTCTGAAGAGGATTAAAATATAAGTCTGCATTCATACTGTATGTGACCACAGCCTTATAAATATAAACCTATTAGACATCATAGAGACCAGGAGCAGAGGGCGATTAGAAGAAATAACAGCCACCAGCCAGAAGTTAATCAGTGGAAACCAGTGGAGAACCACCCAGATATTATAATGAGTTTTTGATTATTGTTGGCTTATGATCCTGCAAATATATACTGTATCTCACCCATATGTGATAGCTTCACTTGAAGACTGATTTGAAAATACTAGTTAGCTTTTATCTGACTGTTTTTTACTCTGTTATTAACAAGTGTCATGATTTATTATTAGACAGCTCACATGCAGAATGCAACAACAAAGGAACACACAGGACACAAAACCCACGTTTGTAAATTTATTGAATTTTAAGATCAGCGGAGCACAGCTACAGAAAACGTCACTCGCCAGAGGAAGCAGCCTGTGGGAGGAGAGACGAGAGCTGTTAGAAGAGGAATGGAGACAGGGAAGTGGAATACACAAATTGCCACATACTTGAGCCGAACAGGCGATCCAACCGGGACCCCAGCGGGGAGAGACGAACCAGCAGGATGAAGCTGGCTGTGACATGATGAAAGACCGGGTTGGTGGTGCCTGACCGGGTGGAGATGATTGCAGCTGAGTGTGGATGATGGGGCAGGTGAGCACACGCAGTCCCCAGAGACGCACCCACATAGGAGGCAGCAACCTGAGAAAGAGAGAAGGTCTCAGGACTTCACCAACGTTATAAAGTTATACTTACGTTGTTTGATAGAGGCAGTGTACCCAAACGAGCCAGCGCTGAGGCACTGAAGAGCAGATCCTTATAAGCACTGGCTGATCAGAGGCAGCAGGTGCATCTCATCTCCCAGGTGTGTTGACTACCTGAGGAGAACACGGGAAGGAGGGGGCGCGCGCTCACCAGGACATGACAGTGCCCCCCCCCCCACTTAAGGAGCGCCTCCTGACGGTCCACTAGACTTCTCGGGATGGGCTCTATGGTAGGCCTGAACCATCCCCTTGTCGTGAAAATGCAACCTGCGGATCCATGATTGTTCTTCCGGACCATAACTGTCCCAGTGGACCAGGTACTGCAGGCCTCGACCCCGACGGCGAACATCCAGGATCCGCTGGACAGTGAAGGTGGTGTGGCCATCAAGTGTCCAAGGAGGAGGAGGCGGCTTCGGGGGAGGGCAAAGGGGGCTCACAGAGACAGGCTTGATGTGGGGCACATGGAAGGTCGGGTGCACTCGTAGGGTCCATGGGAGCTTCATCCGGACCGAGGCGTCATTGACGATCTGGGTAATGGGGTAGGTTCCCAAGAAACGGGGGGGGGGCAGCTTCTTCGAGTCCGTCTTCAGAGGGATCTGATCCGTTGCCAGCCAGACTTGCTGCCCCACGGTGTACTTGGGGACTGGGGTCCGCTTCCGATCGGCCACCTGACGATTACACTCAGCAGAGCGGGAGAGGGCGGCACAGGTGGACCCCCAGATACGGCGGCAGCGGCGAGCATGGGCCCCCACGGATGGCACTGCGACCTCCCTCTCGGCCATAGGTAAGAGAGGGGGGTGTATCCCATCAAGGCTTTGAAGGGGATGAGCCCCGTGGCGGTGGAGACGGCCAAGTTGTGGGTGTACTCCACCCAGGTCAGGTGCATGCTTCAGGTTGACGGATACTCGGCTGCTACACACCTGAGAGTGGCATCCAAGGACTGGTTGGTGTGCTCAGCCTGTCCATTGCTCTGCAGGTGATTCCCAGATGTGAGGCTGACAGAGGTGCCCAGTGTGTGGCAGAAGGACTTCTAGACTTGCGACGTGAACTGGGGACCCCGGTCAGACACAATGTCGAGGGGAATGCCGTGCAGACGAATGACATGAGAGGAGAGGAGCTCGGCAGTCTCTGAGGCGGAGGGGAGTTTGGGCAGGACAACCAGGTGAACAGCTTTGGAGAAGTGGTCGACTATGGTGAGGATGACTGACTTCCTGTGGGAGAAGGGCAGTCCAGTCACAAAATCGAGGGCTATGTGGGACCAGGGGTGACCAGGGATGGGCAGGGGATGCAGGAGACCAGCAGGGGGGGGGGGGGGGGGGGGAAGAGTCTGACTTTCCCTGGGTGCAGGTTTTGCTAGGCTTTAACATACTCCTGCACGTCCCACCACAGCGTGGGCCACCAAAACACCCGCCGGATTAGGTTGATGGTACAGGAGATCCCAGGGTGGCAGGCAAAGTGGCTGGTGGGGCCCCAATAGATAACATCACTGCAGAGGACGGCAGGAACAAACAGTCGATTGCGGTTGCATCCCGCTGGTTTGGGCTCCCAGGACTGGGCCTGTCGGACCCCCCACTCAATGTCCCAGGTAAGGACTCCAAGTTCACAGGAGGTTGGGACAGTGGGCTGGGCAAGGGACAGGGGGGCTACCTGCTCCGAATCAAACTGGCCGGAGAGCGCATCCGGTTTGGTGTTCCAAGAGCCAGGCCTATAGGTGATGGTATAGTTAAACCTACGGAAAAATAAGGCCCAGCGGGCCTGCCTGGTATTAAGCTGGCGGGCCGACTGCAGATACTCTAGGTTCTTGTGGTCGGTCCACACGATTATGAGGTGAACAGCCCCCTCCAGCCAATGCCTCTACTCCTCCAATGCCAACTTAATGACTAGGAGCTCTCTATTCCTGATGTTGTAATTCCTCTTAACTGGCGTGAGCTGCCGAGAGAAAAACGCGCATGGGTGGAGCTTCTGGTCGGAGCTTCTGGTCGGAGGACGAGCACTGTGAAAGGACAGCACCCACCCCCGAATCAGAAGTGTCCACCTCGAGGATAAATTGGAGCTGAGGGTCGACCTGTGCCAAGATGGGTGTTTTAGAGAACAGGCCTTTTAATTTAGAAAAGGCCTGTTCAGCTGCCTCGGACAGCGAAATGGTACCTTAATGGAGGTCAGCTGCGTAAGAGGCTGTGTTACCCCACTGTAGTTCCGGATGAACCTGCGATAAAAATTTGCAAACCCTAGGAAGCGCTGGAGCTCCCTACAGGAGTGAGGTATGGGCCAATCAAGCACAGTCTTCACCTTGGCTGGGTTGGCTATCCCTCTGCCACAATGAAGCCCAGAAAGGAGGTGGAACTAGTGGAGAACTCACACTTCTCAGCTTTAACATAGAGTTAGTTCTCTAAGAGCCGTTGTAACACAGCTCTCACATGGACTTCATGTTCCTCTGGCGAGCAGGAAAAAATTTATATATCATCTAGATAGACGAAAACAAACTGATTAATCATATCATGAAGGGCGTCATTTTTGAGCCGCTGGAAGACGGTGGGAGCGTTAGTGAGCCCATACAGCATGACCAAATACTCAAATTGCCCCATGTAAGTTTTAAAGGTCGTCTTCCACTCATCTCCTTCGCAAATACGGATTAAATGATAGGCGTTGCGAAGATCTAATTTAATGAATATCCACGCGCACTGAAGGAGCTCAAACGCGGAATTACTCGGGGCAGAGGATATTTATCTTTCACTGTGATCGCATTGAGCTCCAGGTAGTCAATGCACGGGCGCAATGACCCATCCTTCTTTCCAAGGAAAAAAAAAAACACCCCAAGAGGAGCCGATGATTGCCGAATAAGGCCAGTATTCAGGGAGTCTTTAATGTATCTCTCCATAGCCTCTCTCTCCGAACCGGAAATGCTGTAGAGTCGGCTAGACGGCAGCCGTGCCCCTGCGACAATCAATCAATCAATCAACCAACCTTATTTGTCATGATGCTATGCATACAACTGTAATGCAAGCAAGATGAAATTGCATTTCTCCAGGCATCCATATTGTAAAAAGAACATAATTTAAAAACACACTCACACACACCCCCACACCCCACCCCGACAGCCATTCACATATCCTGAGACACATTTGGATATTACAGTAATGTTAACTTATTACAGTTACAGTTAAAATGATAATAACTGCCTATGTATATATAAAACAGTTAAAACAGCTAAGTGAATCAAAGTAGCTAAGAGAAATAAATACTTAAAACTGACTAAAACTATAATATACATATAATATACATAATGTCCATAAAGTGCAGTAATATGTGTAAAGGATTCCAGATCAACTGTTCAGCATCCTAACAGCTTGTGGAAGGAAGCTGTTGATCAGTCTGGTGGTTCTGCCTCTGATGCTCCGGAATCGTTTGCTAGATGGCAGCAGTTCAGAGTGTTTGTGCAGAGGGTGAGAGTGGTCCTTAACAATGTTCAGTGCCCTGCTCCTACAACGGCTCTGAAAAAGTTCTTGAACAGAGGGGAGGGAAACTCCAATTACCTTCTCAGCTCCCTTAACTATCCTCTGCAGAGCTTTTTTGTCTGACATACTGCAGCTAGAGTACCATGTTGCAATGCAGATTGTTCTCCCTGCACCAGCCCTCCAGGTCTCTAACTTCTTCCCTGTACATTGATTCCTCATCCTTCTGAATAAGTCCCACCACTGTGGTGTCATCCGCAAACTTAATAATCTGGTTCCCCTCGTGTCTGGACACACAGTCATGTGTTAAAAGTGTAAACAACAGTGGACTGAGTACACAGCCTTGAGAAGCTCCACAGCACAGTCATAAGAGCGGTGAGGAGGAAGTGACAACACTCTAGACTTGCTGAAGACCTCCCCCAGGTCGTGATAGACCTTGGGGACAAGGCTGAGGTCTGGCGGCTCGGCCGGGAGAGAGGAAATGGGGAGAGACGGCAAACACTCGGACGAACTCAAACAGGAAGTCAAACAATATGGACTCCAGGAGGAAATAGAGTTTTGTGCCCAATTAATAATGGGGTTATGCCTCCGGCACCACGGGTAGCCAAGGACCATCGAAGAGGATGAATTTGGGAAAATATAGAACGAAAGTTCCTCCCGATGGTTCCCAGAAAGGATAGCGACAGGTGCCGTGCGTTCAGTGACTAGTGCGATCAGTGACTAGTGCGATCTTTTGGCCAGATAAGGTGGTGACGCTCTGGGGTCTGGGCAGTTTTTGAGTGGGAATACCCATCTCCCGAACAAGCTGGGAGGAGATGAAATTCTGCTCCGCCCCTGAATCCACTAACGCCAAGGCCCTCCTCTCGACCCCCAGCAACTGAACGAGGGCCAAAATAGAGAAATTACCGGGGTGATTATGCTCAGTCCCACCCATCAGACCCCCCACGACTATTGACAGGCCGTGTCTTTTGGGTGCCAGGGGGCACTCTGTACCGCTCGTGCTTCAAGGAACTACAGTACATGCACGCACCGGCCCTTATCCTCCGCTGACGCTCTTCGTCAGTTAAGTGGGACCGACCGAGCTCCATCAACTCGGAGAAAGAACCAGTTTCCCCTGTGCCAGTTGACGTGGTGGGTGCCCGCACGGCGGGCAGGCGAGAGGAGGACTGATGCTCCTTTGTGCGCTCGTGGTAACGGTTGTCTAAACCAACAGCCTGATCAATTAGACCGTCCAGTGAGTCGGGAACTGCATTAACCGCCAGGTCGTCGCGGAGGTGTGGGTTTAAACCATGGAGGAACATGCTGCATAAAGCAACCTCGTTCCACCCCGAGTCCACCTCTTCAACCCGAAATTCCACCGAGAACTCAGCCACTGACTGAGTCCCCTGGCGGCGAGACAGCAGGCTGGCTCTCCATACAGTCAAACGTGCAGGTGAACTCGACCACAAATCGCTCAAATGTGTAATCAGCCTCCTCTGGGCTGTCGAGAATGGACCGTGCCCAACTGAGGGCCTGGTCCCAAAGCAGAAGAGTCATAAAATGAAGTTTAGTGGTGTCATCCGGGTACCCCCCCCCCCACCTGCCCCAGATACAGCTGTACTTGACATAAAAATTCTCTACATTTCCCCACCTCCTCCGCAAACGGGGCAGGAGTGGGAACGGAGGTGGTACGGCAAACGGTAGTACGAACAATGGGAGCAGGAGAAAATGCTCAGCGACCATGCCCAGCAGCTGCATAATTGTCTGCAGCTGCCGGGTAAGCACAGCCACCTGTCTCTCGGTCGCATCTAAGCGGTCGAGAGCTGAATGTTCCGAGGCTGCTGCACTCGCTGAGCCGAAGTTCTGGCTGGCTCATTCTGTCATGATTTATTACTAGACAGCTCACGTGCAGAATGCAGCAACAAAGGAACACACAGGACACAAAGCCCACATTTGTAAATTTATTAAATTTCAAGATCAACGGAGCACAGCTACAGAAAACGTCACTCGCCAGAGGAAGTGGCCTGTGGGAGGAGAGACGAGAGCTGTTAGAAGAGGAATGGAGACAGGGAAGTGGAATACACAAATTGCCACATACTTGGGCCGAACAGGCGATCCAACTGGGACCCCAGCGGGGAGAGACGAACCAGCAGGATGAAGCTGGCTGTGACATGATGAAGGACCGGGTTGGTGGTGCCTGACCGGGTGGAGATGATTGCTGCTGAGTGTGGATTATGGGGCAGGTGAGCGCACGCAGTCCCCAGAGACGCACCCACATAGAAGGCAGCAACCTGAGAAAGAGAGAAGGAGAGAGAAGGTGAGCACAGGACTTCACCAAGGTTATAAAGTTATACTTGCGTCGTCCGATAGAGGCAGTGTACCCAAACGAGCCAGCACTGAGGCACTGAAGAGATGATCAGAGGCAGCAGGTGCGTCTCATCTCCCAGATGTGTTGATTACCTGAGGAGAACACGGGAAGGAGGGGGCGCGCGCTCACCAGGACATGACAACAAGCTTTGTGATATTCATTGGATAGTTTTAGTTAACATTAAATGTGGCTTTATTGAAGTGGGGGGGGGGGGTCCTGATAACATTTACACAGCTACATTATCTTTCGTTCAGAAGCACATTACCCTCCTTGCTTCTTACCAGTCTCCTGTGTTCTGTGTGTCTGTGGATTAGTCAAGCTAGGCGCTTCACTCCCGGTTCTCTGCGCTCCTCTCGTTTGTGTCCAGCAAACTCCATTAACTCATCCAAATTACTGGGCAGAGATCTCATATTTCCCATAAGGATGGAGGGAGGATATGTGAAACTACTTTTCCCTCGAGAGCCATATGGCCTTTCTGTTTCTCTTCTGGTTTAATCAGCAGCTGATCCCAAATCCCACAGATGTTTGTGTCTTTTTGTCAGTGACACTGTCTCCAAACCAAACATCATAGCAGGTCTCACTACCATCTTGTAAACCTTTCCTTTCACTCTAGCTGCTATCCATCTGTCACAAATCACCTCTGACACTCGCCTCCACCAACTTCAGCCTGCCTGCACTCTCTTCTTCACCTCTCTCATGCATTCTCCATTGCTTTGGATGGTTGACCACAGGTATTTAAACTCATCTACCTTCACTACCTCTACTCCTTGTATCTCCACCGTTACACCCGCCTGCCTCTCATTCACACACATGTATTCTGTCTTAATTCGACTGACTTTCATTCCTTGTTTCTCTAGTGTATACCTCCACCTCTCCAGGTTCCCCTTCACCTGATCCCCTACTTTCACTACAGATCACAATGCTGTCTGCAAACATGTGGTCCACAGAGAGTCCCGCCTGACCCCACCCCACCTTAAATCCATCTGTCACTCCTACAACACTTTTTCAACTTTCTTCTCAAAATCTTGACTTTATTCTCAAAATGAAAAACTTTGTGGCCCTAAAACTCCTTTGTAGAAAAAAAAAATACTGTATATTTCTACCTTTAGGTATAAATCAGGACTTTCTTATTTGGAAGTAGCGGTGACTCACCATTTCAT
Source organism: Pholidichthys leucotaenia (assembly GCA_020510985.1). Taxonomy (NCBI): domain Eukaryota; kingdom Metazoa; phylum Chordata; class Actinopteri; order Cichliformes; family Pholidichthyidae; genus Pholidichthys; species Pholidichthys leucotaenia. The sequence goes on from CM035844.1 coordinate 336,545,894, forward strand.
GGTTTCAGTTTGAGAAGTTTGTCAAAGAAAACTGCTGCTGGTGCTCTTGCTTTCACGAGCGTTTTGACTTCAGCTATGAAATACTTGATCTGAAGGAGGAAAATATTTCCCCTTTTTGACTCTGAGGACAAGGCCGCTGCTCGGCTGAATGGCTCTTTACTCTGTCGGTGTCCCTCCTGACCTTTGGTCGCAGTTGCAGAGTGAAATGATGATATTTTAAAAGTGCTTAAAGTAGCGGGTGCAGAGGCCCATGGAAAGCCTGGGATTACCAGAAGAGGCAGGACAGAATCTTTAAAACGACTTTGGCATTTCATTTGATGGCACTTAGATGGGCACAAGTGTTTTTTCTGCTAACAGCCACTTTGATTCCAGCTTCAGATTGTACCTTGTTGTCTGGTTGATGATAGATTCTGTCTCCAGTGAGACTCTTTTGTTGTTTGTTTTTTGTCACCATGATGGACAGGCAGGCATTGACATGTGGATCCTAGACTCACTGCAACAAACAGCAGCACAAAGCGCTTTAATCCAAAATTGGCTTGTCATGGGCTTTATGAGCTTCACAGAGACAATAAAGCCGTTGTCTATTCTGGACTCAAACGACGTCCCTCTGTCATGTGGAGATGGCAATAAAAGCGCATCTCTCTATCTCGCTCTTTGTCTCTGCAGGTGGAGTCCCCGCTGGCTGTGGAAGCGGTGCTGGGAGAGGCGGCGTTCTCGGTCACAGATGACAAGGTTTCCATCACTGAACTACGTGTCCACGCCATTTCAGGCCTGACCCTGTCACTGCAGCCCAGCCCTGGCAACAGCCACACCATGGTAGCCAAGGCAACTGGAGTTCAGACGCTCACAGCTCCCAAACAGGTACAGTACGAGCATGGTTCATCAGAGACATGAGCAACGAGTTTATTTTTAGCGTCAAATGAGTAGTGGTAAATGGAAGTTAGTGCAGTGCTGCCAAAGATGTTGCAACACTCATTAATAATCATATTTGTGTTTATAGCCTTACAATTTGCACGCCTATTCTCATTCACCATTGTATAAACACGTGTACAGTGTTTATGCTGTGCACAATTTGGTTTGTATCGCCTTAATGGGGAAGGGGGTGTAATAGAATTAGCTGAAACTGCTCCCAGATTATAAGAAATTTAGAAGAAAAAATATAAAAATTAGTAGCAGGCACAAATTTATGATGGTAAAAGTCGCTGATTTGTTAGAAAAAATATGAAAAATTCACAAGTTTAAGAGAAAAAAACACAAATCAGCATTCCAAACTGATAAGAAAAAAAGTGCAAATGTAAAGGGATATATAATGGGATTTTTTTCCCCCACATGTTGACGTAGTCCCCGTGTCTGTCACATGCTTTGGTATAAATGCTTCAGAGTTTAATCATTTCAGCACCATTTGACCCGTTTTAAGCAGTCTTCCTCAGAATGATTCATTTCAGTGCATGTTTCTTTAAATGCTTATAAGATAAGATAAGATAAGCCTTTATTAGTCCCACAATGGGGAAATTCCAGGATTGCAACAGCACAGGGATAGCAACACTCAGAGCAACAATCAGAAGGCAAGAAAAAAACAAGAGCAGCTAGTATACATATGTACATATTACTATAAATATATATATATATAGACACACAGTGCAGAGCATTGTGGTTGGTGGATGTGCAGCAGAAAGTCTAAGCTCTCTCTCCGCGGATGCGGCGGGCCAGTTGGATGTCTTTGGGCATGATGGTGACCCTCTTGGCGTTGATGGTGCACAGGTTGGTGTCCTCGAAGAGACCCACCAGGTAGGCCTCGCTGGCCTCCTGCAGAGCCATGACGGCGGAGCTCTGGAAGCGCAGGTCGGTCTTGAAGTCCTGAGCGATCTCCCTCACCAGGCGCTGCAAGGGCAGCTTACGGATGAGCAGCTCCGTGGATTTCTGGTAGCGACGGATCTCTCTCAGAGCCACGGTACCGGGCCTGTAACGGTGAGGCTTCTTCGCTCCGCTGGTGGCCGGAGTGCTTTTTCGAGCAGCCTTAGTGGCCAGCTGCTTCCTGGGGGCTTTTCCTCCAGTAGATTTATGGGCGGTCTGCTTGGTTCTTGCCATCGCGCTTTATTATTCCCTTATATTTCTTGCACGCCGCCTAAACTCCAGCCCGGCACCCGCATCGTTTTCGCTTCAGTTTCTCCTGGTATGTCGAGTTTCTCCGTTAGCACCGGGTGGCGGTTGAGTGCTAGCTAGCTCTTCCCTGCTGTATCGTCTCCTGCTGTAAACAGAGGCTCCGTCCGCCGACTCAGGAGACCTTTGGGGCGATCTGTGTGTCCGTGATATATATAGAGTGAAAGGTGTGCCGGATCAGAAAGTTATCACCGGATCAGAGAGAAGAAGGAAGATAAAAAGACTCAGAATTGAGCCGCTGTTGCAAAAGGCAGCCAACTCGTGTGGCGCCAGTTCACCCCACATTCCCTCTTTTTGTCAGTTAGGATGTTACTAGCAAACACATCCTGAGGTAACTGACGTAAAATAATATAAAAGAATTAATGAAATAAAGTATCACTGGTGGAAATGGGTGTGTGGTTTCACTGGTCAGTAACATATGATTAGTCCCTGGAGTACAATAAGCACAGAAACATACATGAATGAGTAAATGGAAAACTACTAACAGTAGCTATCCACCTTTGGTCCCAGTCAGAGGATAATAAACTATAGTAAAATTATCTAAAATAACATCTAAGAAGTGACTTGGGGTCACTCAAGATGGCGACCGGGATGGTCACACTTTTTCAGTGCTGAGACAAAGTCACTGATTTTGCCATTAAAAGTGGCTGGCCTGCAGCGATCGGCGCTCGTGGCGAACACGCACGGGCTGAATTGCCACCTCCGCTGGATTGCCCTTTAATCGCCTTTCTCCAGCGACTTCCTGCGCCTTCCTGAAGCGATTGCTAAGCTAACACTAGTTAGCTTAATGCTGGCGCCAGTCTCTAAATAACTAACCTACAGCGATCGGATATACCTCCGGTGGATTACCCCTTTGATCGCTTTTATCCGGCCACTGTGAGTAAACTGACCAGCGATTCCAGCGCTTCCTTGTGATTCACTGATGTGCCCTACCTGAAGCGATTGCTAAGCTAACGCTAGTTAGCTTAATGCTGGCGCCAGCCATTCCACCTAACACCAGCCTGAATCAAAGCCCAGCTGCGAGGCCCAGCGGAGATACTCTCAGGCAGGCGGCTATTTGTTGACGGGGATCAGCAGAGATTTCACCCAGGCAGACGGCGGTAGGCGGCGGTGCCCAGCGGAGGACTTACCGTGACTGCAGCGGCGGTGTGCGACGAGACTACCCGAAGCGATTGCTAAGCTAACGCTAGGTAGCTTAATGCTGGCGCCAGTCATTCCACCTTACACCAGCCTGAATCGAAGCCCAGCTGCGAGGCCCAGCGGAGATACTACCAGGCAAGCAGCTATTTGTTGACGGGGCTCAGCAGAGATTTCACCCAGGCAGACGACGGTAGGTGGCGGTGCCTAGCGGAGGACTTACCGTGACCTCAGCGGAGCTCGGTGGCAGCGGCGGTGTGTGACGAGACTCGGTTGGAGGAGCGGGACGGGAGACCAGTTACGGCGACTATGAGCAACGAGACCAGCAACGGAAGGGGCTAGTTGGCTAGCTGAGGCCCAGCTGGATTCGAGGACGATCGGATCAGATTCTGGCGATATAAGCAGAATTTATTTTACTATCCACAGATTTTCTTTTTCCTTCTCTCCAAGAAAGACTGAAGATGGCTGCCACCGGATTAAAAAGTGGGCTGATGGGCACCACTAATAAGCCTTCTCTACTTCTCTACTTCCTCTTCGTTTTGTCTTTGTGTGTCTGGACCTGCAACAAGAAGGATTTTCCGACAAACTCAACCAAAGGTGAAGTTAAAAAGTTTTATCTGTATGGATTTGGGCTTGGACATCTCACCCTACACTCTAAGTGGTCTTTAAAAGCCCTGAGCAAAAACTTCCAAATTAAGGCAAACATGGCTGTTAAGCAAAAATCACAATATGGCAGAGGATATACAATTAAAGTTCTGTTAGTTCTGCTACTTCTGGCAGGAGATATTCACCTTAACCCTGGACCTGCCACTATTAAACAGCAGACCACTGGGTTAGCACAAAACCGAGCTGTACAAAAGCAAAAACAACATTTATTTTTCCAAACTGTTAATCATGCATGAGTTCTTTGGGACACCAAGGCTAAACCAAAGGGGATCCTCGGCGGTCATTTAAACATACGGAGCATAATCCCCAAAAGAGATGAGATTTCGGTGTTGCTGTTGGACTCAAATCTGGACTACCTTTGTCTCTCAGAAAGCTGGCTACACAGGAACATAGACACTAATATGATCGATATTGTGGGCTACCAGTGTTTTAGAAAAGACAGGCAGGTAGGGAGGGGAGGAGGTGTTTTAATTTACATCAAAGAGAAATATAAATGTCAACTGGTTGATTTGAATACTTCACTTGAATGTTTAGCTGTTAATGTATGTCTCTCTCCAGTAATGAATTTCAACATTGCAGTATTGTACAACCCACCGTCACACAACTCTTCCTTTTATAATGAATTAAGTGATCTGGTTAAACAACTTGAGAAGAACAGAGAAACGATAATTCATGGTGACTTTAATATCAACTGGTCTGATAAAAAAGACAAACAAAAACTGAAAAGCCTCATGACTAAATTTAATTACCAGCAAATCATCAAAGGACCCACCAGGATAACCAAACAATCCAGAACACTTATTGACATGGTATTTACTAATAAACCAGAACGAATAACCAGAACCTATAATCTTGTAACTGGTCTCTCAGATCATAACATGGTTCTTGCTGTCAGGAAACTTACTAAAAAGCGACTACAGTATTTTGGGGGAGTCGATATTGACAAATCAAATTTTATTATCCCCAAATCAAAAAATGAGGAGTTTGAACATTACTTAGAGAATCAAAATTGGGAGCAGCTCATGTCAACATGTGAAGTAGATGATTGTTGTAATTTTATAACTGCAACAATCACAAAGTCTATAGAAAAATTTTCAAAGCAAATTAAAAGTAGACAACAGAAGATTAGCCTACCATGGTTAAATAATGAAATAAGAAAACTTATGAAGAGGCGAGACTATGCACTGAAAACATCACTAACCTCCAAACTACAAAATGATCACCTTGTGTACAAAAGTTTAAGAAATAAAGTGGTACATGAGCTGCGAAAATCAAAAATATCTTATTACAATAAACTGATAGATCATGCAAAGGGTAACAACAGTTCCCTATGGAGGCATTTAAATAACTTAACTAATAAAAAAAACGATCAGAAGGGGGTAAAGGAACTTAGAATCAATGGCAAGACCGTCAGTGACAAGGCTACTTTGGCAAATGAATTTAATTCACACTTTGTGGGCTCTGTGGAAGACTTAACAAAAAATTTTGTGCTGCCAAATGTGCTCAACAACACAAATTCCATACTTCCAACAGATACTTTTCACATCGATGAGGTAAATGAGAAGTTAATTGCTGGTATTGTTAAAACACTGTCAAACTCAAAAACTAATGATATCTACAATATGAGCACCTCCTTTCTCAAAATGCACAGCAAAATATTAATCAAACCACTGACTCATCTCATTAATCTCTCCATTAGGTCTAGTACATTTCCATCTGGCTGGAAAAAAGCTGTCGTCATACCAGTTCATAAATCAGGCAGTAAAGACGATATATGCAATTACCGCCCAATCTCTATTTTACCAGTCCTATCTAAGGTTCTTGAAAAAGTTGTAGCTACACAGCTGATAGACTACTTACAAGACAGTCAACTTCTTCATCCACATCAATTTGGTTTTAGACCAGGATACTCAACAGAAACAGCAAATTGTTGCCTTATTGAAAACGTCAAACAGTCCTTGGACAGGGGTAATGTGGTAGGAGCTGTTTTTCTAGATCTCAAAAAGGCTTTCGATACTGTAAACCACAGTTTGCTTTTATCCAAAATGGTATCTTTTAACTTCTCCCCAAATACATTAGAATGGTTTGCATCTTATCTCCAGAATAGAGAACAGTGTGTAAAAGTTCACCAGGATAAATCCTCATTTTTAAACAACCGCATGGGTATCCCACAAGGGTCCATTCTTGGTCCTTTACTTTTCAGCATTTTTATTAATGACTTGCCGTTACACTGCTCAGCTGCAACATGCCAACTTTATGCAGATGATGCAGTTATTTACACAGCTGCCAAGACTCCAGCACAGGCTGCAGATGTACTGTCTACAAGTATGGTTGATGTCCAAGAGTGGCTCCTCAAGAACCATCTATTGCTGAACCTTCAGAAAACAGTCTCAATGTGCTTTTCAATCAAAAAATGTAACCTGCAACATTTTAAAGTTAATATACATGATCATGACATCAGTTTAGCTACAGAATTCAAATACCTTGGCATTGTACTAGATCCTCAACTCAAATTTAATCTTCATATAAAGAAAATTTCAAAAACAGTAAAAAAAAATCTGAACTGCTTTAAATTAATTAGATATTACATACCTTACGAAGCAGCTGCACTGTATATGCATTCTATGGTTTTTTCTCATATATCATACTGTTTGACAGTCTGGGCTCAAGCAGCCCCTTCCCCAATAAGACATATAGGTTCATTATATAATCAAACCCTAAAATCTTGGACAAAAAGCCCATTAGGTGGCATCACTGTAATGTTTTAAAAAAATACAACCTATTGAGTTTTGAGAGCTTCATTGACCTCTGTTTTCTGAAATTAACTTTCAAATGTTTCCATAAATCAGCACCCGAGCCACTTGCTGGTTTCGTCCAAAGACAGGACAGCAGCAGAGCCACCAGGAGTTCTGTTAACAATAACTGTAAAATATTCCACCGCAGAACCACATTTGGACAAACAGCTTTCTCTATAAAGGGCAGTCACATCTGGAACACAATGCCAAATGAAATTAAAATAATAACGGACTTTAAAACATTCACTAAAAATGTTAAAAACTGGCTGAAAAATAAACAAGAATGTACTCATGTATGAATTAATTGTCTGCAAAGTGAGAGTGAATGAAGGGAAGGAATAAATGTGTTTGTTTATAGTGAGTGACGGAGGGAGGAAGGCCTGAAATAGGCAAATGTGAGTTATGTTATATGTGTTAAATGTGAGTCAGGCTGTTATATTTGTGTATTTATAATATTTATAATATTTATGTTAAATGTGAGTCAGGCTGTTATATTTGTGTATTTATAATATTTATAATATTTATAATTGTGTATTTATAATTTTTCTGCATTGATGTATGTGGTTATTGTGTTTATTTTTTATCTTGATTCTTTTTTCTAAAGCCCATCCAGGGACAAGAGTTGCAAATTAGCTAATAGCTATACACTCTATGTGCAACACATCAGATTGATTGTCTTTGATTAATTGTCTATGTTTATTGCACTGTCCCTGTCAAATAAACTAATCTACTACGACAGTTGACATAATATACATATATTTTGTCTCTGCTCCTGCGCACATTTTGTCCAATATGCTGTCAAGTCTTGGTCCGCTTTCCTCTGCTGTTAAACCGAACTGCATAATCTTGGTGTCTCTCATCATGCAAATGGTCTGGTTCACACCTCTTTTTATCATCCGAGGAATATTGCCAGACTGAGACCTGCTGTATCCAGAGCAGATTTAGAGATGCTAGTCCATGCTTTTTGCATCATCACGGCTGGCTACTGTAATTCTCTATTCACATGTCTTAGCTTCTCTGAATCCCCTACACATGGTTCAAAACACTGCTGCTAGGCTGCTTACTAAATCTTCTAAAAGTCCAATTTTACACCTAGTCTTAAATCCTTGCATTGGCTTGTGATCAAATTCAGAATTCAATATACAGTTTAAGTCATTGTGTATAGAGCTCCGTATGATCAGGGATCTTCTTACATTAAAGACCTTTTGAAGATGTACAACAGCAGCAGGATGCAGGTCTTCTGATCAGGGTCTGGTAGTAGTTCCCCATACTAGACTCAAAAGTAAAGGAGACTGCGCCTTTGAAGTCGTTGCTTGTGAACTCTGGAACTGTCTCCCATTGAAACTAGGGATGCAAGTTATCAATTAATTCATTAATTGATAATTGATTCACCTTGTCAATCGATTAACAATTAATTGATATCTGAATCTGAATTTCCCTCGGTGCAATATGGTCTGTCTTTAACATAAAAAGTTGCTATTTTTTCATATACTGAATAAAACATGAACATTATGTTCCTCAATGATTTATTGTACCCATTTGCATTTTTTTACTACAGACAATGCCATTTTTTGTAGTTTAACAAATTTTGCACTGTATAGTGTGCACTGTGTGCTGGTACATCTCAGTAAATTGCAAATGTTATGATTTTTATTTATTTTAAAAACTATTATCAATATCATAAATTTATCTTTTTTAGTTATATTAAAAAACTTTCTTGTTCTAATTTACTGAGATGCACTGGTAGACTGTTAGCAGGAAAATAAATTGTGAGCTGCTTCAGCTGTTGCATGTAACATTATCACAGTACCCAGGCAAACCCAGAATGATCTGGGCTCCCTCTGTTGTGTTACCTCAGTGGCAACTGGAGTCTGGTCTGCTTTTCCGTCTAGCGGCAGGTTGAAGGGAGGCAGCGGGAATTTTTTTTTTTTTTTTTGTGCTTGTGCAGCCTGCTGCAGTCTGTTTCTCCGTCCTGTTGATTTGGCAGCTGGACATTAGAACATGCAATTGAAAATTGTTGTGGTGGCTCTCCGACGTAACCCGGAAGGGCTTAGCATCTTCTTCCGCTTTTTTGGTTGAAATGCGGCAGTGGGTGACCGCGAGCACTCCCACCTGGATGGTGAAGCCACTACATTTCATAGAATAAGCTCCCATTGAAAAGAACTGCTGAGTTATCAATTAATTGACAACTAATTTAATTCAGTCGACTAAATTCTTAATGACAATTAATCAAAAGTCAATTAATCATTAACATGCCTAACTGAAACTGACAAGTGTTGAATCCATGGACATTTTTAAAAAGCAGTTGAAGACTCATCTGTTTAGACTTACTTTTATTTAATCTGTTTGTTACCTCCGCCAGGGGAGGAGGTAATGTTTTTGCCAGCGTCTGTCTGTCCGTCCGTCCATCCGTCTGTTAGCAACATTAAAAGCTATGAACGGATTTTTATGAAATTTTCAGGAAAGGTGTGTAAAGGAACGGGGAAGAAGATGATTAGATTTTGGTGGAGATCCGGATCACAATCTGGATCCAGGAATTTTTTTTAATATTATTTTATATATTAATATGGCGCTTTTCATGTACTGCCCCTTTAAGACATGTCCACTGAGCTATGTGCATGGTGACGCACCTCCCTAACCTGGAAGCCAAACACTGCAGAAAAAGCATAAAACAGCTTGGAACGAAAACGAATGTGGTCTTCATCCACATAGTATGTGATGATTGACATTATTTCATCTGAAGACGGCAAGAAAAAGCAAGCAAAGTGTGACGTAACTCCGGACGGCAGATAAGGATGTCATTGCAGCCACATGACCCACACGATATGTAAACACAGTAAACTTCAGCACTGGACAATGTTTAATTTTTTTTGTTTGTGAAATCACAATACCCCTGTTCTATTATGCTCCTTTACTATACACCACAGTGATATGATACCACACTGTTGTGTAATATAAAAACCGACCTGAAGAGTCAATAAACCATGATGTTGATTTAAGGTGGAATTGCCCAGCCCCAATGTATGGGCAATGCAATTATGACAGTCTTGTTATTATTATTATTATTATAATATAGTCATATAATGTAGTCATTTTGTTTTTGCTGCCATTTCTCTGTCTGTTAATAATAATAATCATGAATTGCATTTACAGTGGGAAAAATACATACTGAACATATTTCTGATGGAGCCATTAACCTGAAATATTCATCAGATATCAGTAACAACCCGAGTAATCCATACATACAACGAAATTAAGGCAACTGTGTTCACAAAACAAGTTATATTTAATAAAGTGAAATGGTGCAGGGAATAAGTATTGAACACGCTTGGTGAAATTCATTTAATATTTACTAGAAAAGCCTTTGTTGGTAATAACAGCTTCCAGATGCCTCCTGTGTGGAGAAACTAGGTGCAGGCATTGCTCAAGAGGGATTTTAGCCCATTCTTCCACACAGACTGTCTTCAAATCTTGAAGGTTCCAAGGGTGTCATCTACCAACTCTGATCTTCAGTTCGTTCCATTGATTTTCAGTTGGATTCAGGTCAGGTGACTGACTGGGCCATTCTAGCAGCTTTATTTTCCTTCTCTGGAGCCATTTGAGAGTTTCCTTGGCTGTGTGTTTGGGATCATTGTCTTGCTGAAATGTCCACCCTCATTTCATCTTCAGCATATTGGCAGATGGCATCAGGCTCTTATCAAGGATGTCTCTGTACATTTGTCCATTCATCTATCTTACAATTATATGAAGTCAGCCTGTACCATGTGCTGAAAAACACCCCCACACCAGGATGGGATGTGCACTGCCATTTCTCCTCCAAATATGCTGTGTGTTGTGGCATCCAAAAAGTTAAATTTTGGTCTCATCTGACCAGAATACAGTGGTGTGAAAAAGTGTGCCCCCTTCCTGATTTCTCATTTTTTTTGTATGTTTCTCACACTTAAATGTTTCAGATCATCAAACAAATTTAAATATTAACCAGAGATAACGCAAGTAAACACAAAATGCAGTTTTTAAATTGTGTTTACTATTAAGGGAAAAAAATCCAAACCTACATGGCCCTGTGTGAAAAAGTGATTGCCCCCTAAATCAAATAACTGGATGGGCCACCCTTAGCAGCAACAACTGCAATCAGGCCTTTGCGATAATTGGCAGTGAGTCTTTTACAGCGCTGTGGAGGAATTTTGGCCCATTCATCTTTGCAGAGTTGTTGTAATTCAGCCACATTGGAGGGTTTTCGAGCAAGAACCACCTTTTTAAGGTCATGCCACAGTATCTCAATCGAATTCAGGTCAGGACTTTGACTAGGCCACTCCAAACTCTTCACTTTGTTTTTCTTAAGCCATTCAGAGGTGGGCTTGTTGGTGTGTTTTGGATCATTGTCCTGCTGCAGAACCCAAGTGCGCTTCAGCTTGAGGTCACGAACAGACGGCCGGACATTCTCCTTCAGGATTTTTTGGTAGACAACAGAATTCATGGTTCCTTTTACCACAACAAGTCTTCCAGGTCCTGAAGCAGCAAAACAGCAGCCTTCCAAAGATGTGATAAACCACAGTTAATTTATGTTTTAACAGGGAGGGCAATCACTTTTTCACACAGGACCATAGAGGTTTGGACACCCCCCCCCCCCAATAATAAACACCGTCATTTAAAAAATGCATTTTGTGTTTACTTGTGTTATCTTCGTCTAATATTTAAATTTGTTTGATGATCTGAAATATTTAAGCATGAGAAACATACAAAAAAAAAAAGAGAGAAATCAAGAAGGGGGCAAACACTTTTTCACACCACTGTACTGTATATTCTGCCAGTATTTTACTGGCTTGCCCAAATGCTGTGTAGCAAACTTTAAACGAGCTTCAACATGCTTTTTCTTCAGCAAAGGAGTCTTGCAAGGTGAGCGGGCATAGAGCCCATGTCAGTTGAGTGCATTACTTATTGTTTTCTTTGAAACCGCAGTACTTGCTAACTCCAGGTCTTTCTGGAGCTCTACATGAGTGGTCTTTCGCTCTTGGATAACTCTGCTGATAATTCTTTTGACTCCTCTGTCAAAAGTCTTGTGAGGAGCTCCTGGTCGTGGCCAGTTTATGGTAAAATGATGTTCTTCCCACTTCCAAATGATGGCTCGAACAGTGCTCACTGGAAAATCCAGCAGTTTAGAAATGTGCCTGTAACTAATGCCATCATTATGTTTTGCAACAATAAGGTTGCCAAGGTCTAGAGACAGCTCTTTGCTTCGACCTATCATGAGTTCTTTGTGGTGTGACTATCTGATATTCACAGACCTTTTTAATGGCTATCAATTAATTTGAACTGATGGGGAATGGGATGGCTTTCTAAATTCTGATGGATTTCAGCTGGTTTCTTGGCTTTCTATGCCTGTTTGCACCCCTTTTTCTTCATGTGTTCGATACTTTTTCCCTGTGTCATTCCACTTTATTAAATATAATTTTTTTTGTGAACACAGTGGCCTTGATTTCTTTGTATGTATAAATTACTTGGGTTGTTACTGATATCTGGTGAAAATCTCAGGTCAATGGCTCCATCAGACATGCGTTTAATGAGAAAAATGTTGATGTGTTCAATACTTATTTTCCCCGCTGTGTGTAGCGCCTTTCAAAATGCTCAAGGCACTTTACAATGAGACCATTATTCATTCACTCCACAGACAGACAATGGTAGTGGTAAGCTACTACTGTAGCCTAGGGGTGTAACAGTACATGTATTTGGATTCAGATTTTTCTGTACGGCACCTTCAGTTCAGTGCGAAAGCGTACTGAGGTTCCACACGGAACATGTTGAGTGACAGACAGGAAGTGTAACTGCCTCACACCATACATGTAAACAAACAGTGCAGGTCAGCCTCTGACTAGCGAACGTCATGGCTGGCTGTACGGAGAAGCCAGAGCTTGAAAACCCTCTTCACAAGTCTCCTGTCAGGGAACACTTCGGCTTTCCAGTGAACTATGTGAATGGACAAAGGCAAGTGAGTAAGAGGAAAGCAGCATCGGATATGCTTTTGGCAGTATGTCGACTTGTTAACTCATTTAAAACAGCACTACACGAACATGAATATTTTTTTTGGAACACGAAAAAAAGAAAAAACCTAGCACGGTACAAGCGCAGCTTCTAGTGGCATTTAGACAGCTGGTACAAGCGCAGCTTCTAGTGGCATTTAGACAGCCTCTCAATGGCTTTTCAGATCAAGCCAAAGTAATAACAAATGCCTTTGGTGTTTTTATAGCAGCAGATCTAATGCCATATTCAGTTGTTGAGAACACCAGGTTTAAACACATGCTGAAGGTAACTGAGCCCCGGTATGAAGTTCATTGTTGTGCCGTCTTCAGCCAGAAAATAATTCCATCCTTTTAAGAACAAGCTAAATCTGTTAATGTTGCACTTTAGGCCTGTGTTTTTCAAGGGTGCCCTGGTATGTTCCTTCTTAATTGTCCAAAAAATTGCAAATAATTTGCTGCTGTTGTGCATGGGTGCCTTCAGAACCTATACACAACAATGACAAATTTGCAATTTTTTTTGACCAATTAACAAGTGAAATTCAATAATTAATTTCTCATGGAAACCTGACCAAAACAGAGCACCCTGGTTAAAATCACTGCTTCAGGCAATAAGGAATAAACGAATAATTCATACTATTGAAACTTCTATTGTTGCACTTGTCTACATCGTTCATTTGCTAAAAAGAGAATTTATTTATTTTATTGTATGCATTATATTTATTGGAGAATTGACTGCTGGCAGTTTGCAGGGGTTTTTTTTTTTGTCAAAGCTGTTCCTGCTTATACAAAAGATGAGCAGTTTTTATGTTTTGCGTTTTGTTTCCTTACTGTACCAAAAATGAACTGAACCGTGACCTTAAAACCAAGGTACGTACTGAATCATGATTTTAGCATACTGCTACACCCCTGCTGTAGCCACAACTGCCCCAGGGCAGACCGACGGAAACGTGGCTTCCAATCCACACCAACGGCCTCTCCAACTGCTACCGAACATTTATACACACCCATACCCAGTGTCATGGACACTGGAGGCAAGGTGGGTAAAGTGTCTTGCCCAGGGACACAATGGCAGGATGGCTGGGGAGAGCGGGACTTGAACCACCAACCCTCTGGTTATTGGATGACCCGCTTTACCTCCTGAGCCATTGCCACCCAATAAGGATCACGCAGAAACTCATAGATGGATTTGGATGACATTTTCAACAGAGGTGGCCCTTGGCCCAAAGATGAACTCATTCGATGTTGGAGGTGATCCGTGAGTGCATACTTCTGCCAAGGCCCTATCTCGCAATGTACAGATGGATAGCGATATGGACGGAGAAAGGGATGGAGGGGAGGACAAAGGGAGGGAGTGATAGAGCCTTGGCAGAGGTAGGCATTCTCTGAGTGCCCTCTAGTTTTTTATGTTACTTAACTTTCTGTGTGTTGCTAACAGCTGTTTTATTAGTGAAGCACCTTGTGTCATGTTCTTGAAAGGTGCTATATAAATAAACTTTACATACTTACTGTAAAATAATGACAAGATCCAACCACGATCTGACAGCTAAGCTACCAACTATCATTGTGAAAAAATAACAAAATAAGCCAGAATGACTTGATATACGTGGAGATCAAAATTAGAGAACAATGTATTAATACCTGATTTATTCTAAATATTGTTTTTCTTCATTGTTCAGAATTTAACAGAACTAGTGCATTGCCCATAGAACGCAAGTATTCCTGTCTGAATTAGGCTTTACAGGCCCAAATGTACAGTGCATCTGGAAAGTATTCACAGCGCTTCACTTTTTCCACATTTTGTTATGTTACAGCCTTATTCCAAAAGGGATTAAATTCTTTTTTCTTCTCCTCAAAATTCTATACACAATACCCTATAATGACAATGTGAAAAAGTTTTTTGGATATTTTTACAAATTTACTAAAAATAAAAAACTAAGACATCACATGTACAGTGGGGCAAAAAAGTATTTAGTCAGCCGCCAATTGTGCAAGTTCTCCCACTTAAAAGATGAGAGCAACTATGAGACACAAAATCAGAAAAAAAAAATCCTGAAAATCATATTGAAGGATTTTTAATGAATTAATTGGTAAATTCCTCGGTAAAATAAGTATTTGGTCACCTACAAACAAGCAAGATTTCTGGCTCTCACAGACCTGTAACTTCTTCTTTAAAAGGCTCCTCTGTCCTCCACTCGTTACCTGTATTAATGGCACCTGTTTGAACTCGTTATCAGTATAAAAGACACCTGTCCACAACCTCAAACAGTCAGACTCCAAACTCCACTATGGCCAAGACCAAAGAGCTGTCAAAGGACTCCAGAAACAAAATTGTAGACCTGCACCAGGCTGGGAAGACTGAATCTGCAATAGGTAAGCAGTTTGGTGTGAAGAAATCAACTGTGGGAGCAATTATTAGAAAATGGAAGACATACAAGACCACTGATAATCTCCCTCGTTCTGGGGCTCCACGCAAGATCTCACCCCGTGGGGTCAAAATTATCATGAGAACGGTGAGCAAAAATCCCAGAACCACACGGGGGGACCTAGTGAATGACCTGCCAAGAGCTGGGACCAAAGTAACAAAGGCTACCATCAGTAACACACTACGCCGCCAGGGACTCAAATCCTGCAGTGCCAGACGTGTCCCCCTGCTTAAGCCAGTACATGTCCAGGCCCGTCTGAAGTTTGCTAGAGAGCATTTGGATGATCCAGAAGAGGATTGGGAGAGTGTCATATGGTCAGATGAAACCAAAATAGAACTTTTTGGTAAAAACTCAACTTGTCGTGTTTGGAGGAGAAAGAACACCATACCTACTGTGAAGTGTGGGGGTGGAAACATCATACTTTGGGGCTGTTTTTCTGCAAAGGGACCAGGACAACTGATCTGTGTAAAGGAAAGAATGAATGGGGCCATGTATCGTGAGATTTTGAGTGAAAACCTCCTTCCATCAGCAAGGGCATTGAAGATGAAACGTGGCTGGGTCTTTCAGCATGACAATGATCCCAAACACACCGCCCGGGCAACGAAGGAGTGGTTCAAGGTCCTGGAGTGGCCTAGCCAGTCTCCAGATCTCAACCTCATAGAAAATCTTTGGAGGGAGTTGAAAGTCTGTGTTGCCCAGCGACAGCCCCAAAACATCACTGCTCTAGATTAGATCTGCATGGAGGAATGGGCCAAAATACCAGCAACAGTGTGTGAAAACCTTGTGAAGACTTACAGAAAATGTTTGACCTCTGTCATTGCCAACAAAGGGTATATAACCAAGTATTAAGATGAACTTTTGTTATTGACCAAATACTTATTTTACCGAGGAATTTACCAATTAACTCATTAAAAATCCTTCAATGTGATTTTCAGGATTTTTTTTTCTCATTTTGTCTCTCATAGTTGAGGTATACCTATGATGAAAATTGGAGACCTCTCTCATCTTTTAAGTGGGAGAACTTGCACAATTGGTGGCTGACTAAATACTTTTTTGCCCCATTGTACGTAAGTATTCACAGCCTTTGCTCAGTACCTTGTTGATGCGCCTTTGGCAGCAATTACAGCCTCAAGTCTTTTTGAATATGATGCCACAAGCTTGGCAAACCTTTTTTTTTTTTTTTTTAATGGCGCCGGAGGCAGGGCGGCCGTACCAGCAGCAACTCTCTCGTGTCTTTGTGTTTCTATCTGCTTATTCCTGTATATAGTGTGTCTCTTATTAACCAGGGCTCGGTAGGAAGATTCGGATTAAGACTGGACCAAGTGTTTTTTTTTTATTTTAGCCCGGTCTTTCTCTTAGTTTTTTCTCTTCCTCGGGCAATGGAGATCAACAGAGGGTGGGCAGACGCATTGTTTACACACGCGACCAGCTGATTGCACTGAGGAGGCCAGCGCTGCTGCCCGGAGCAAAGCCCCTCATCCCGGATGAGCTAAAAAGGAGACTCCACGGGCCAAGGGCTGGAACTAAGGTGAGGAGGAGGAGGAGGAAGCATAAGCCGGCTGTACCGATGGTCATCACCAGGAACGTGCGATTGCTCGGAAACAAAACAGATGAGCTTACAGCGCTGGTCAGGACACAAAAAGAATATCGTGAGTGTAGTATCATTTCACAGAGATGTGGTTACACTCACAGATCCCGGATGTTAACATAGCGATACCTGGCTTCAAGTCTATACGGGGGGACAGAGATGTGATAAGTAGCAGGAAACAAAGGGGGGAAGGAGTAGCACTTCTTGTGAATGAAAGGTGGTATAATCCTGGACACATTTATGTGAAGGAAAAGTGCTGCAGCCCGGACATTGAACTGCTGGCTGTGAGTATGCAACCTTATTACATGCCACAACAAATGAAGTGTGCCTTAGTAATTATCGTCTACGTCCCTCCGTCAGCTGACGCAGCGGTGGCCTGTGACATCATTAGCTTCACTACGGCCACATTACTGGAGAAGCACCCGGACGCATTTATGGCCATCACAGGTGATTTTAATCATGTCTCAGTGGGAAAAACACTACCAAACTTTCACTAGTTTGTTGACTGTCCCACCAGAGAAAACAAAACACTGGATTTACTGTATGCCAATGTCAGTGATGCATATAGTGCCACAACCCTACCCCCCATTGGCAAATCAGATCACTGCATGGTCATGTTAACACCCAAGTACGTTCCCCTTGTGCAAAGGCAGCCTGCTTATACACAGTCTGTGAGGAGGTGGACACAGGAGGCTGCTGATGCACTGCAGGACTGCTTCGAGACGACAGACTTGGGCGTACTCTGTGAACCACATGGGGTGGACATAGACAATATGATCGACTGCTTCACAGAATGCATGACTTTCAGTACAACACTGAGCCATACCACATGCAGAAATTCTCTGATGACTCAGCTGTCGTTGGGTGGATAAGAGGGGGAGAGGAGGGGGAGTACGGGGCACTGGTAGACAGATTTGTGGAGTGGACAGAGCAGAATTACCTGAGGTTGAATGTCAGCAAGACCAGAGAGATAGTGACTGACTTCAGGAAGAAGAGGATGCCTTCTCAGCCATTGCAGATTGGGGGAAGGATGTGGGGGTGGTTGAGGACTACAAATATTTGGGTGTCAGGATCAACAACGGGCTGGACTGGAGATCCAACACCGATGCTGCACACAAGAAGGGGATGAGCAGACTCTACTTTCTGAGGAAGCTGAGAACCTTCAACATGTGTAGCAGGACACTGAAGCTTTTCTACCAGACTACTGTTGCCAGTGCCATCTTCTTTGCTGCTGTCTGTTGGGGTAGCAGTATCAGGGCCAGAGACACCAACAGACTTGACAAGATTATCAAGAGGGCTGATTCTGTAACTGGTCTCAGTCTGGAGACCTTTGAGACAGTGGTGGAGAGGAGAACACTAAATAAACTGTGATCCATCATGGACAATCCTGATCACCCCCTCAACCATACACTGGACAGACAGCGGAGCACTTTCTCCAGTAGACTACTACAGCTTCGCTATCGAACGGCCAGGTACAGGAAATCTTTCCTGCCTCATGCCATTTCAATGTACAGTAACTCACTATGATGTTGTATTCTGGTCATAACTACTGTATGCTGCCATACTGCACCTTACAGTTTAACTGGTACCTCACATTTCACTCTGCTCCTGATAGTCCTGCATTGTGCAGCAGGTATGATGCATGTGTTTATACAGGTCACCATATATTCAGCTATGATGTATATAGGTTTGTATAGTAGTGTTAGTTTTACTTTCCATGGGTAATCCCTTTGTCTGTCATGCGTGTGCTTCTGTCGTTTGGTTGTCTACTGTCATGCTGCTGTTACACTGCAATTTCCCAGTTTGGGATCAATAAAGTACATCTACAGTATCTGTCTATCTGTTTATCTATCTATCTAGCTATCTTTGGGCAGTTTCGCCCAGTCCTCTTTGCAGCACGTCTCAAACTCCATCAGGTTGGATGGGAAGCATCGGTGCACAGCCATTTTCAGCTCTCTCCAGAGATGTTCAGTTGGATTCACTTCTGGGCTCTGGCTGGGCCACTCAGCGATATTGACAGAATTGTCCTGAAGCCACTCCTTTGATATCTTGGCTGTGTGCTTAGGGTCGTTGTCCTGCTGAAGGATGAACCGTCGCCCCAGTCTGAGGTCAAGAGCGCTCTGGAGCAGGTTTTCATCCAGAATTTTTCTGTCCATTGCTGCATTCATTTTCCCCTCTATCCTGACTAGTTTCCCAGTTCCTTCCGCTGAAAACATCCCTACAGCATGATGCTGCCACCACCATTGGCATGGTTATGGATGGTGCCTAGTTTCCTCCAAACATGACACCTGGTGTTCACACCAAAGAGTTTAATCTTTGTCTCATCAGACATGAGAATTTTGTTTCTCATGGTCTGAGAGTCCTTCAGGTGCCTTTTGGCAAACTCCAGGTGGGCTGCCATGTGCCTTTTACAAAGGAGTGGCTTCCATCTGGCCACTCTACCATACAGGCCTGATTGGTGGATTGCTGCAGAGATGGTTGTTCTTCTGGAAGGCTCTCCTCTCTCCACGGAGGAACGCTGGAGCTCTGACAGAGTGACCATCGGGTTCTTGGTCACCTTCCTGACTCAGGCCCTTCTCCCCTGATCGTTCAGTTTAGACGGCTGGCCAGCTCTAGGAAGAGTCCTGGTGGTTCTGAACTTCTTCTATTTAGGGATGATGGAGGCCACTGTGCTCATCGGGACCTTCAAAGCAGCAGAAATTTTTCTGTACCCTTCCCCAGATTTGTGCCTCAAGACAATCCTGTCTCGGAGGTCTACAGACAACTCCTTTGACTTCATGCTTGGTTTGTGCTCTGACATGCACTGTCAACTGTGGGACCTTATATAGACAGGTGTGTGCCTTTCCAAATCATGTCCAATCAACAGAATTTACCACAGGTGGACTCCAATTAAGCTGTAGAAACATCTCATAGGTGATCAGTGGAAACAGGATGCATTTGAGCTCAGTTTTGAGCTTCATGGCAAAGGCTGTGAATACTTATGTACATGTGATTTCTTAGTTTTTTATTTTTAATAAATATGCAAAAATCTCCCAAAAAAACAACTTTTTTTCACATTGTCATTATGGCATATTGTGTGTAGAATTTTGAGGAAAAAATGAATTTAATCCCTTTTGGAATAAGGCTGTAACATAACAAAATGTGGAAAAAGTGAAGCGCTGTGAATACTTTCCGGATGCACTGTAGGCTGTGTTTGAAAGTGGAATACAAAGAGGTGTAGCCTATATGTCGGCAATCACACGTTAGACTTTGACAAATACCCATCCATCCATCTTCTTCCGCTTAATCCTTTTCGGGTCGCGGGGGGGCTGGAGCCTATCCCAGCATCTTTGGGCGAGAGGCAGGGTACACCCTGGACAGATCGCCAGTCCATCGCAGGGCCAACACAGAGAGACAGACAACCATCCACTCTCACAGTCATACCTAAGGACAATTTAGAATCCTCAGTTTGATACCAATTGACAAATATAAAAGGGACTAAATGGCACTAAGATTTATTTGATTGTGTGAATATTGATTACAGAATACCTAATTATTGAAAATGAATGGGACATCCAGGGCAGCTTGATGGCGGAGTGGTTAGCACTGTGGCAGCACAGCAACTCACCCTTGGCCGGGGGATCCTGGGTTCGAGCCCAGCCCCCGACCAACAGTGATCTGTGTGGAGTTTGCATGTTCTCCCCGTGTCTGCGTGGGATCTGTCCAGGGTGTATGCTGCCTCTCGCCCGAAAGATGCTGGGATAAGCTCCAGCCCCCCCGCGACCTGAAAAGGATTAAGCGGAAGAAGATGGATGAATGGGACATCCAATATTAGCGACTGTTTCAGATCCCTTGTTTATTTGTTTGTCAGATCACTTATTTGTGTGATCTTTTATCACTTACTGTATATTCATAATGGTGTATCTCGCACTTTGGGGAATGGGAGTTGTTCAGCCATCATTACCATTGTTTTAGTTTATATGTTTAGTGTAATGTCAATAAACTTATGCAGTACCATAACACGGCACATTTACAAATATTTGAGAACCATTGTAGTGTTATATTTTAGGAATATTATAAGTACAAAACACCAAACATTATTATACACAGCAGAATGACCCATTTGGCTGCAATTGTTGCATCAGTGTTGCCCATTTGTCAGTAAATAAAAAATGATTTATTCCGTTATTTGGGCATTTTTATGTGTTTGGTCATGGTCGTTGTTTAGTCAAAGCATGCATATGTATCCACATATGATATGCAATTGATCTGGCCATTCCACTCTTCAATCATGGCGGTATTATTATTAAGTTTTTAATTTTTAGATACTCACGTGGGAGGGGGGACTTGCGGTCCTGCAAAGGACAGTGAACCGGTGGATCACGGTCCTTCACAGGGAGCCAAGCCCAGCCTGCCCGGTTAATGGGAGTTTCGGCTGCTGCTTTACTGCCCGTGTGCCACCGCTGTCCTTTGTGCCCCCCCTCCCCCCAGTGCACCCACGCACCTCGTGTTCTCCATGCCGAATTATCCATTAGACCTACGCAATCACTCCAACTTTGTGGTATAATTTTTTAAGCACTAAATCTTAAGTATTATCTTTTTCTAGTCAAATTTGTTACTTTTCGCTTCCTTGTTTTGCTCACAGAGTGTTGTGGTTACTGATGCAGTGATGCTGCATATTATCCAATCAGTACGGAGTCAATCCGAAACCCACGCTTCTAGAAGCCAGAGCTTGAGACATAGGAGTGGCTAAACTTTTATTGATAAAAATTACATATTTTGACTGAACAACTCCATACTTAGGGATGCACACCCTCGTAACCTCAGCAAAGCACTTATAAAATCTGAGGTCAGTCTGATGAATGGTTTGAGAGATATGTGAGGAACAGACACACACACACACACACACACACACAGAGTCTTTGCATTTATAGATAGACTAGTGCATGCCCATGTAAAGCAAGTATTCTTGTATGAAAACAGGTAACCCAGTTAGGGTTTACAGGCCCAAATGTAGGCTGTGTTTAAAAGTGGAATACAAAGAGGAGTAGTCTATGTGTAGGCACTCACACGTTAGACTTTGACAATACAAAAGGGACTGAACGGCACTAAGACTTATTTGATTGTGTGAATATTAATTACAGAATTATTGAAAATGAATTGGACATCCAATATTAGCAACTGTTTCGGAACCCTTGTTTATTTTTTGTCAGAGCACTTATTTGTCTGATCTTTTATGACTTATATTCATAGGTGCTGTATCTTTGGGTCATGGGAGTGGTTCAGTTATCATTATAATTGTTTGAGTTTATGTGTGTAGTTTATAGTCTATCGCCAATAAACTCATGTAGTACTATAACAGGAC
Source organism: Pholidichthys leucotaenia (assembly GCA_020510985.1). Classification (NCBI taxonomy): domain Eukaryota; kingdom Metazoa; phylum Chordata; class Actinopteri; order Cichliformes; family Pholidichthyidae; genus Pholidichthys; species Pholidichthys leucotaenia. The sequence continues at coordinate 336,568,024 of CM035844.1, forward strand.
ACATTTACAAATATTTGAGACCCATTCTAGTGCATCCTTTTATATTTTAGGAATATTATAAGTACAAAACACAGATATTATACACAGCAGAATGACATGTTTGGCTGCAACTGTTGCATCAGTGTTGCCCATTTGTCAGTAAATATTTAAATTAAAATTATTTATTTCGGGGGCAGGGATACGCCGTTCTTGCTGCTTGGCGGCCCAGCCTCCCTGGGCCGTCCTTCCTGGGGCATATGCCTTTGCTGTCTTGGGGCTTGTTGGCCTCGGGACATTTGTGCTCTGTGGGGGGTTGGTGGTGCTGTCTTGCTTGCTTGGGGTTTCTGGGGGGGTGGGGGTGGGGTGTTGCTATGACCTGCCACCCTCTTCGTGTGTTTCTTGGCAAACCACTCGTGATGCCGCATATTATCCAATCAGCATAGCCATGATGCCACGTATTATCCAATCAGAATGGAGTCAATTTGAAACCCTGCACACACTGAAGGGCATGAAGAGACAGAGTGATGACAGAGCGGTGGCTAAACTTTTATTGATAAAAATTTCATATTTTGACTGAGCAACTCCATATTCGGGGATGCACACCCTTGTAACCCCAGCAAAGCACTTATAAAACCTGAGGCCAGTCTGACGAATGCTTCAAGAGATATGTGTGGAACAGACACACACGCACACACACACACACACACACACAGATTTCATGCATTTTTAGATAGATATCAGCTGTTGCTATACCACTGTTGTGCTAGCATGTTTTTTTTTAAAACAAAGGCACTTAAACATAAACATTTATTTTGAAAAAAAAAAAAAAAACACTGCGCAAAATTAGAGAACAGTGACCACTGTGTCAGAAGAGAAGATTTAAACAATGTTGTTTTTTTTTTTAGGGCTATAGGATTAAAAAACTAATAGGAAGTGTAGAGAAACGGTCACATTGAAATGGTCACCAGCTACATCGCGAAGTGCACAGAGGATGTCACTATAGTGAAGACTATCACTGCACGGGGCAACTACAGACGTGGACAAAACTGTTGGTACCCCTCTGTTAATGAAAGAAAAACCCACAATGGTCACAGAACTAACTTGAATCTGACAAAAGTGGTAATAAATAAAAATTCTATGAAAATTAACCAATGAAAATCAGACAATGCTTTTGAATTGTGGTTCAACAGAATTATTTTAAAAAACAAATTCATGAAACAGGCCTGGACAAAAATGATGGTACCCCTAGAAAAGATTGAAAATAATGTGACCATAGGGACATGTTCAACTAAGATGTGTCCTCAAATTAACATCACAGGTGTCTACAAACTTGTAATCAGTCAGTCGGCCTATTTAAAGGGTGACAAGTAGTCACTGTGCTGTTTGTTGACATGATGTGTACCACACTAAACATGGACCAGAGGAAGCAAAGGAGAGAGTTGTCTCAGGAGATTAGAACGAAAATTATAGACAAGCACGTTAAAGGTAAAGGCTATAAGACCATCTCCAAGCAGCTTGATGTTCCTGTGACTACAGTTGCACATATTATTCAGAAATTTAAGATCCACGGGACTGTAGCCAACCTCGCTGGACATGGCCGCAGGAGGTGACGGATAATAGGAATGGTAACAAAAGAGCCCCGAACAACCTCTAAACACATTCATGGTGAACTCCAAGGTCAAGGTACATCAGTGTCAAATCGCACCATCCGTCGTTGTTTGAGCCAAAGTGGACTTCATGGGAGATGACCAAGGAGGACACCACTGTTGAAAACAAATCATAAAAAAGCCAGACTGGAATTTGCCAAACTGCATGTTGACATGCCACAAAGCTTCTGGGAGAATGTCCTATGGACAGACGAGACAAAACTGGAACTTTTTGGCAAGGCACATCAGCTCTATGTTCACAGATGCAAAAATGAAGCATACCAAGAAAAGAACACTGTCCCTACTGTGAAACATGGAGGAGGTTCTGTTATGTTCTGGGGTTGCTTTGCTGCATCTGGCACAGGGTGGCTTGAATCTGTGCAGGGTACAATGAAATCTCAAGACTATCAAGGTATTCTAGAGAGAAATGTGCTGCCCAGTGTCAGACAGCTTAGACTTAGACTTAACTTTATTAATCCCTTTGGGATGACTCCCTCTGGGAAATTTAAAATTTCCAGCAGCACATAAAAGGAGCATACAGATCAGAAAAGCAAAAAAGAAAAAAAATAAACACTTAATAAACACTTAACATAATATACACAGTATAAATATAAGGCTAAATATGGCTTGTACAAGTATGGTTAAGTTAAGGTTATTTCACTATGAATGCCCTACTGTCCTCTGTACTCTATGCCCCCCCCCCCCCCCCCCCCAAGTGAAGAGTTATAGAGTGTGATGGCATGGTGGACAAAAGAGTTCTTGAGCCTGTTGGTCCGACACTTGGGAAGGAGCAGTCTTTCACTGAACAGGCTCCTCTGGTCACTGATGACGGTGTGCAGAGGGTGGCTGACGTTGTCCATTATATCCAACAGTTTATCCAGAGTCCTCATCTCTGCCACCGTCACCAGGGTGTCCAGCTTCGCGCCGACCACAGAGCCGGCCCGCCTGATCAGTTTATCCAGTCTGGACGCATCCTTCTTGGATATACTGCCCCCCCCCCCAGCACACCACAGAGTAAAAGAGGACGCTGGCAACCACCGACTGGTAAAAAAAAAAAAAAAAGCTTGTTCTCAGTCGCAGTCATGGGTCTTGCAACAGGATAATGACCCCAAAAACACAGCTAAAAACACCCAAGAAGGCTAAGAGCGAAACATTGGACTATTCTAAAGTGGCCTTCTATGAGCCCTGATCTAAATCCTATTGAACATCTGTGGAAGGAGCTGAAACATGCTGTCTGGAGAAGGCACCCTTCAAACCTGAGACAACTGGAGCAGTTTACTCATGAAGAGTGGGCCAAAATACCTGCTGAGAGGTGCAGAAGTCTCATTGACAGTTACAGAAATGGTTTGATTGCAGTGATTGCCTCAAAAGGTTGTGCAACAAAATATTAAGGGTACCATCATTTTTGTCCAAGCCGGTTTCAAGAGTTTGTTTTTTAAAATAATTCTGTTAGAACCACAATTCAAAAGCGTTGTCTGATTTTCATTGGTTAATTTTCATAGAATTTTTATTTATTACCACTTTTGTCAGATTCAAGTTATTTCTGTGACTATTGTGGGTTTTTCTTTCATTAACAGAGGGGTACCAACAATTTTGTCCACGTCTGTATAAGCCTTGGATGACTGCAGAGGTGTGCTCACTGTTCACAGCCAGAGATGCAGCCTTCAGAGCGAAGGACAGGATCGCCCTCCGCTCAGCCAGGTCTGCGCTCTCAAAGGGAATTAAGACGGCGAAGCGCGCCTATGCGGAGAAAATCCAGGGACACCTCTGTGACTCAAGGAACACCAAACGGATGTGGCAGGAAGCTCGGGCGCTGACGGATTATAAGTCTAGGCAGGGGGTCGATAATGACGATGCTTCGCTTCCAGACAGGCTCAACAACTTCTTTGCACGTTTTGAAGCATCAAACCCGACAATCAGAGGGAGGGCTGGCCCATCTCCACCATCTGTTGGGCCAGCTATCATCATCAACGCAGCGGACACACAGAGGACCCTAATCAGGGTCAACCCACGTAAAGCTGCAGGTCCGGACAACATCCCGGGACGTGTGCTCCGAGACTGCGCAAGCGAGTTGGCGGATGTCCTGACTGACATTTATAACATCTCCCTGAGTCAGGCCATCGTTCCCAGATGCTTTAAGACCTCTACCATAGTACCGGTGGCAAAGAAATCAGTTGTGTCCTGTCTGAATGACTATTGTCCTGTTGCACTGACACCAATTCTGATGAAGTGTTTTGAACGGCTTGTCAAACCACACATCACAGCCTGCCTCCCTGCATCACATGACCCGCTCCAGTTTGCATATCGTTCAAACCGCTTCTCGGAGGATGCTATATATAGTCACCACCCTGCACTCTGTCATCACCCACCTGGATCAGAAAGGCACCTACGCCAGACTCCTGTACATTGATTTCAGTTCAGCATTCAACACCATTATTCCCCAGAGACTGATGGAGAAATTACTCCTTCTCGGTCTGAACACCGCCACATGTCTCTGGATCCTGGATTTCCTGACTGAGAGACCTCAGTCTGTCCGTGTTGGAAATAACATCTTCAACTCTATCACGCTGAGCACCGGATCCCCTCAAGGCTGCGTACTCAGCCCACTGTTGTTTACACTTCTAGCACATGACTGTGTATCCAGACACGAGGGGAACCAGATTATTAAGTTTGCAGACGACACCACAGTGGTGGGACTTATTCAGAGGGATGAGGAATCAATGTACAGGGAAGAAGTTAGAGACCTGGAGGGCTGGTGCAGGGAGAAAAATCTGGTGCTCAACGTGGACAAAACGAAGGAGGTGATAATCAACTTCCGGCGGTCACAGCCTGAACACATCCCTCTCAGCATCGGCGACCGTTTGGTGGAGAGAGTGGAGAACATCAAGTTCCTCGGAATGCAGATCTCGCAGGACCTGACCTGGAGCAAGAATTCCTTGGGGATCAGGAAGCGGGCCCAGCAGAGACTGCACTTCTTGAGGAAACTCAAACAGGCCTCTCTCCCCATCTGCATCCTCAGGGCCTTCTACAGAGGTGTGGTGGAAAGTGTTCTGACATACTGCATTGCTACATGGTACTCCAGCTGCAGTATGTCAGACAAAAAAGCCCTGCAGAGGATAGTTAAGGGAGCTGGGAGGGTAATTGGAGTTTCCCTCCCCTCTGTCCAAGAACTTTTTCAGAACCGTTGTAGGAGCAGATCACTGAACATTGTCAAGGACCACTCTCACCCTCTGCATAAACACTTTGAACTTCTGCCATCTGGCAAACGATTCTGGAGCATGAGAGACAGAACCACCAGACTGATTAACAGCTTCCTTCCACAAGCTGTTAGGATGCTGAACAGTTGAGCCGGAATCTTTCATACATACTACTGCACCTTATGGACGTTATGTATATTATTTGTATATTATAGTTCTAGTTAGTTTTCAAGTATGTCTCAGGGATATGTGAATGGCTGTGTTGGGGTGGGGGGTGAGTGTGTGTGAGTGTGTCTTAAATTATGTCTTTTTTTACTTATATGGATGCCGAGAGAAACACAATTTCATCTTGCCTGTACTACAGTTGTATGTACAGCAATATGACAATAAAGGTTGATTTGATTTAATTTGATTTAGAGACCCTTGCTTTGAATGACTTCAGTGTATCTGCACCCACAGAACATCACTAGTTTCTCACACTGCTCTGGTTTGAGGGACAGGATTATGCGAAGACTCTTAGTGGGGAATCGGTTCAACACTGCAGCTGGAATTGTTTGCCAGTTCACTGCTGAACAGGGCAAGGATCTGTCTTGGCACACAGTGTCTCGCCGTTTAAGACAATCTGCACTCAAAGCTCACTCTGCAGTGGCCAAACCTCTCATCAGTAGACAGAATAAAAAGGATAAACTTGCCTTTGCTGAGGAGCATGTTATGTGGACAGAGGAGAACTGGTCCAGAGTGCACTTAAGTGATAAAAGTAAGTTCAAAATGTATAAAGAAGTCAGTTAAATTTGGAGTCATAAATTTGGTGTCATCGTTTCGGGGATGTTTTCTGCAGCAGAAGTTGGGCCTCTTGTACAGCTACATGGCAAGGCGAATGCAAATGTTTATGTGAACCTCCTTCGGCAACAGACAATTTCTTCACTGCAATCGTCTCCCAATCAGCCCGCAATTTTCATGCAAAACAATGCCCCCTGTCACACTGCAAAATGGGCTAAACAGTTCCTTGAATCTAACAATATTGAAACAATGAAATGGCCAGCCCAGAGTCCAGGGGCCTCATGTACAAAGGGTACTTATGCACAAAAACATGGCATACATCCTTTTCCACGGCCGTCCTAGTGCAGGTGCTGACAACACTGGGGTTCCTGGCAACAGGGGCATTCCAAAGGGAGCTGGCAGACCGATCAGGAATTTTTCAGTTGACCCTGAGTCGAGCTATGCCAGCAATGTGGGATGGCATTATCCGGCTGTCACCCAGGTACATCATATTCCCATACAAGGCAGTTGAACAAGCCAACATCAACGCGCAATTTGCAGCAAGAGCCAGTTTTCCTAATGTAATCGGCTCTATCGACTGCACACACATTGCTATGAAATCACCTTCACAAGATGAATATGTCTATGTTAACAGGAAACATTTCCATTCTATCGTCGTCGGCCTCCGTCGGTCTATGATGACCATGGAAGAGAATCCTAAACGTCTACTCTGCTGGAACAGCACCGCCTGTGGCTGAACAGGCCGATGCGCGAATGACAGTCCCTGTCACACAGGTCACACGTGTGGGTGGTCTCCGTGCTGCTGGGTCTGTGGCGGTTCTTCCTGCGGGTCCTTTTTTCATCTGCTGCAGCAGTCAGTCTCTCTTCACCCGCCTTGAGCTGTCTGGTCAGGGTGCCTCTCCATTTGGAGCGGTCCGTTGCAAGGTCCTCCCAGCGCTCTGTGTTGATATCCAGGGCCTTCATGTCTCTCTTGCAGACGTCTCTAAAGCGCAGCTGTGGGTGGCCAACGTCTCTCCTGCCAGTTGCCAGTTCTCCGTAGAGGACGTCTTTGGGGATTCTGCCATCCTCCATACGGTGAACGTGGCCTAGCCAGCGGAGCCTGCGCTGCCTGAGTAGAGTGAGCATGGAGGGAAGGCCGGCGCGGGACAGAACTTCTGTGTTGGGCACTTTGTCCTGCCAGGATATGTCCAGGATGTGGCGAATGCAGCGCAAGTGGAAGGAGTTCAGTCTCTTTTCCTGCCGGGCGTATGTTGTCCACGTCTCACTCCCATAGAGCAGTGTGCTGATGACGCAGGCATTGTACACTGCCATCTTCGTCTTGACAGAGAGTTTGGGATTCTCCCACACTCGTGTGGTGAGGCGAGCGAGTGTGAAGGCTGATTTTCCAATCCTCTTGTTGATCTCTGTATCAAGGGAGAGGTTGTTGCTGATCGTGGACCCCAGGTACATGAACTGATTCACGACCTCCAGCTTGTAGTCATCAATGGTGATGGTTGGTGGTGCTTCCGTGCCTTGCGCCAAGACGTTAGTCTTCTTCAGGCTGATGGTAAGCCCGAAGTCCTTGCATGCCTGGGAGAAGCGGTCCATCAGGGTCTGAAGCTCCTGCTGTGTGTGGGTTGTGACTGCAGCGTCGTCTGCGAACAGCATGTCTCTGATTAGAGCCTCGCGTACTTTGGTTCTGGCTTTCAGGCGGGCGAGGTTGAAAAGCCTGCCGTCAGATCTTGTGTGCAGGTAGATTCCCTCTGTTGCTGTGCTGAAGGCATGCCTCAGGAGCATAGCAAAGAAAATCCCAAAGAGGGTTGGCGCAAGTACACAGCCCTGTTTCACTCCGCTGCGTATGTTGAATGGCTCTGAGACGTTGCCATCGTGCTGCACTATCCCTTGCATGTTGGTGTGAAAGGATTCGATGAGGCTTTGCAACTTTGGTGGGCATCCTATCTTTGGCAGGATCTTGAAAAGGCCCTCTCTGCTGACCAGATCGAACGCTTTGGTGAGGTCGATGAAGGCAACGTACAGAGGCATGTTCTGTTCTCTGCATTTCTCCTGGAGTTGGCGGATAGAGAATATCATGTCTACCGTCGATCGCTCAGCGCGGAAGCCACACTGAGACTCGGGGTAGACACGTTCGGCAAGCTTCTGTAGATGAACGAAAACAACTCGTGCGTAGACTTTGCCAACAACGCTGAGGAGGGAAATGCCCCTGTAGTTGTTGCAGTCGCTTCTCTCCCCTTTGTTTTTGTAGAGGGTGATGATCTTGGCGTCCCTCATGTCCTGTGGTACGGCACCTTCCTTCCAGCACTGGCAGAGGACGTCATGCAATGGCAGCAGTAGGGCGGTCTTGCAGTGCTTGATCAGGTCAGGGGGTATGCCGTCGTTGCCGGGTGCCTTGCCAGCGGCCAAGCTATCAATGGCCTTACTGAGTTCGTCGATGGTTGGCTCGGCGTCAAGTTCGTCCATGGATGGCAGGCAGTCGATGGCATCAAGGGCTGACGGTGTCACGGTGTTCTGTCTAGAGTAGAGGTCGGAGTAGTGTTCCACCCATCTCTCCATCTGCTTGTTCTTCTCTGTGATCATCTCCCCAGTGGAAGATTTGAGGGGGGCCGTCTTGCTCTGAGCCGGACCAAGTGCTTTCTTGATGCCATCGTACATACCACGGATGTTCCCTGTTATGGCAGCAGTTTGGATGTCTTGGCTGAGCTGAGTCCAGTACTCGTTGGCACAGCGCCGAGCAGTCTGCTGAACTTTGCTTCTCGCAGCCCTGAGAATCTGGAGATTCTTCTCGTTTGGGTACTTCTTGTACTCAGCAAGTGCTGAGCGCTTGGCTTCAATGACGGGGGTCATCTCGGTCAACTTGGCATCAAACCAGTCCTGTGACTTCGAGGTCTTCCTCCCAAAGGTAGCCAAGGCTGTGCGGTAGATGGTGTTTCGCAGCTCTTCCCACTTCTGCTTTGCAGATTCTCCTCCTTGTGGTACACCAAGTTCCTTCTCAAAGGTGGAGGCAAACTGCTCAACAAGTTCTGGTTGGGCCATCTTGCTGGTGTCAATCCGTGCCTTTCCAGGTTGTCTAGTACGATGGAATTTCTTCAGCTGCAGCTTGACCTTGCAACACACCAATGAATGGTCTGTGTCGCAATCTGCACTCTGGAACGAACGGGTGATTAGCACGTTCTTCAGTGAGGTGCACCTGGTCAGGATCAAGTCTAGCTGGTGCCAGTGCTTTGAGCGCGGATGTTGCCAGGAAACCTTGTGTTGGGGCTTGGTCTTGAAGAACGAGTTTGTGATGCACAGATCGTGATATGTGCAGAACTCGAGCAGCCGCTGTCCGTTGTCGTTCATTCTGCCCACGCCAAAAGGTCCAAGACAGGAGGGCCAGGAGTCGTGGTCAGCACCCACTCTGGCATTGAAGTCTCCAAGGAGAATGAGTTGTTCAGAGTTGGGGATGATCCTGACAGTTGTTGCGAGATTCTCGTAGAACTCGTCTTTTGCCTCTGGTGTGGCTGTCTGTGTTGGGGCATACACACTGACGAGGGTGACTGGGCCTTCAGTGGTGTTCAGGCGGAGGGTGAGGAGTCGTGCAGAGCCAGTGCTGCCCGGTTCCACCATCTTCAGCAAAGTGTTCTTCACTGCGAAGCCCACTCCGTGTTCCCTGTGTTCGTCACTGCCCTTTCCCTGCCAGTAGAACATGTAGTCCTTCTCTCTCAGTGTGCCTGCATCAGCTAACCGTGATTTCCTGGAGAGTGGCGATATCCACTCCCAGTCTCTTCAGCTCATTATTGATGATGGCAGTCTTCCTGGTGTCGTTGATGTCCTTGAGGTTAGCAGCGAGTCCTGTCATCATAGTGCGGACGTTCCAAGTTCCCAGTTTTAGAGTTGGTCTCTTTTGTTTTATTGTCTTGCCTGGTGCGAAGGTTCTCAGCCTGCTGTTTGGATTTCTCCTTATCCCCATGCACCCAATGAGGAAAGCAAGCTGTGGCGGGACAACGCCTTATTGGCTGGGGGCTGCCCAGCTTGAGGCGGGCTGTAGCTGTCCAGTGAGATCTGATGATCCCTCCCACCGTCGGGAACAACCCCTGGCGCCACTCTCTACGCCAATTGAGCAGTGGCTTATAACCGGTAACTGTCATTCCCCGTGTTTTGTTTACGCCAAAGGCGAAGCTGGAGTGTCCTCTCCAGTGATCCGGTGTTCTACCTTCCAGCGTTGGGCGTTGGTAGGATTCAAGCCTGGGCAGGAAGATATGGAGGACAAGATGTTGCCCATGCAGCATGTCCCCCCTCTCCACGTCACTGATGAATCCAAAGGAACAGCAGGGCTGCTACAGTTTGGCACCAGCGCCGTTGCAGGAGCTGCCAGAACGATGTTGAGCACAACATAGAACTGCCTTAGGGGCTCCGACTCCGGATTTTTCCTCAGGGTTGACTCCCGAAGCCTTTCCCGTGACCGGGTATGCCGCAAGGCAGCAGAGGTTTGAAATCAGGGTTTACCTTCCCCTAGATGGGCTACCTTCCCAGGTTGACGAGCCACCATCTACCCGAAGCATCTGGTTTTAAGGCGCCAGAGATCCGCCCTCGCCCCTTCTCCTATTAGTAAAAGCAGTTCCGCCGGGCTTAGAGACTAAACCACACGGGCAGGCTAGGAGTTGGACTTAGTTGTCAGAGGCTTTTCGAGACGCACGCCATAAGGAGCATTTTATGAGCACTGGGAGCTTAACCCCAGTGCCGCTCCTGGCTATGACAACCTTGGAAAAAAATGATTAAAAAAATGAAATACTAGACTTAGATAAATCATTAAATTTAATGAAAAGTTAACTTATTTTCTTCAATGTTGTCTCACTGTCTTTAGTCCAACATATTTAACAGTTCTATTAGAGTTTTTTACACTATTTACACTGGTCACCAAGTCACTTCTAATGTGAAACTTTCTTCCTTTTGGCAGCAAGCTGTGTCAGTCTCTGAACTTTGAACTTCATCTCCTTTTCTGGTTTCTTCAGAAACTGTCCGAGTGTTTCTGTTACCTCATTGAACTTTGAGCCAATTTTCACCTTTACTGTCACTTCGCTCCCCGAAGCTCCTGGGTTTTTATGATTTTTAAGTACCAGAACTGTGCTTACATGACATAAAACAAACAGCTGAATGCCACTTATTACTGTATAATATTGACTTATGTTCCAAGAAGATAGCATTCCTAAACTAGAAAAGCACTCAGAGCGCATCCCTCCGCCAAGGCTCCTTCCGTTTGTCATGGATCAACTCCAAAATGTAATGGGTTTGTGTGTAGGCCTATAGCCACTTGTGGTGAAAATTGCATCAAAGTCTGTCCATCAGTTTTGGAGTATTGTTGCTAACACAATGTGAGAAGATAAGCGCCTTGGCTGAGGTATGCATTCTCAGATCATCACCAAAATATAATGGGTTCCTCTCTAGCCCAAGAACCACCTCTGGTGAAAATTTTATCCAAATCCATCCAGTAGTTTTTGTGTAATCCTGCTGCACAAATACAAAAAAGCCCTTGGTGGAGGTATGCACTCTCAGATCATCACCAAAATCTAATCATCTGTTCCCCGTGCCATTGCACACCTTTCCTGAAAATTTCATGAAAATCCGTCCATCATTTTTCCTTGCTAACAAACAGACAGACAGACAAGCCAACGCCGATGAAAACATAACCTCCTTGGCGGAGGTAAATATTCCAACAAGCATTATCCATCACATGCTTTAACACTTGATCAAATCAAAATCAGTTAATTTTATCTATTCCATAATAGAAATAAAATTCCAACATACCATTACTTTTTATAATTTCAGCATTCATTTCAGATCACCGGTTTCAATCTCCATTGAGTCTTGGGCAGCTCATTTTCCTCCCCCACGCAGCCCAGCTCATACAGCCGCTGTACGCTGCACTCAAACGGAAACTGGCGGACAGAGTCGACTGGACTCCTGAACGGGAGCAGGCGTTCTGAGGTTAAAACAGCGCTCATTACCCTCGTCTCGGACATGGGCATAGCGGCCATCGTGGAGCAATGCGTTGCCGGTTCTTGCCAGCCGCTCACCTTTTTTTTAAGCAGGTCTTTGCACGACAGTGAGCGTAAATACAGCGTGTTCGACAGAGAGTTAATGGCTCTCTACCTGGCATACGCCACTTCCGGTTCTGGCTGAAAGGGCGCACTTTCACTGCGTTTGTGGACCATAAGCCGCTAACGTACTTAACGTACATATAATATACAAATAAAGCGGAATTCGGTGAATTACCGGAAAAATCACATCCCTGAGAACAAGCCGAAATGAATTTTTGACAAAGCATACGAGCCATTTGATTGGTCCAATCGTTTGCAACTATCCAATCGCAGGGCTGTTTACAATACAGCAGTTATTTTATTTTATTTAGCGAATGCAAAGTCCTTAAGCCAAGCAGTTGCCTCCTGGTTTGCTGTATGGAGGGTGTGTAATCCTCCTTCCAGTCTTTGGAGCGGGCAAGCCTCTATGATGTGTTCCATTGTTTGCTCCTCTCCACATGCGCACAGTGGGCTAGGGCTACTGCCCCATCTGTGAAGGCTGGCCAAGCAGGGGCCATGTCCAGTCCTGAAGCGATTGAGTGTAGACCACTGTCTCCTTGGGAGGTTGGTGCCCGGGACCTGTTGGTTGGGGTTTATCACCAGCTGTTTGTTTGGGACCTCCTTGGTCTCCCATTCCTCTTGCCAAGCTGTCTGGATGGTAAAGTCAGCTGGGGGAGGGTTTTTCCAAATCGGCCATCTGGATGAAAGTCGGGCAGTGGGTGGGGTGTAGATATCTGCATGGATTGGTAAGTCAGGAGAATCTTTAACTTTTTGGAGCATCCTTTGAGTTAATGCTGCTCGCCGGATATGTGGAGGGGCTATGTTTGACAGTACAGAGAGCCAGGGGAGTGGTGTTGAGCGGATTGTTCCAGTTATAGTTCTCATGGTTGAGTTGAGCTGGGTGTCTACATGGTGTGTGTAAGATGACCTGGACCAGACAGGGGCACAATATTCTGCTACAGAGTATGAAAGGGCCAGTGCTGAGGTGCGCAGGGTGGAGACTGCCGCCCCCCATTTTGCACCAGCGAGCTTGCAGAGCAGGTTGTTTCGTACCTTCACCTTAGCAGCCGTCCCCTTTAGATGTTCCTTGAAGGATAAGGTCCTATCAAGGGTCACTCCAAGATAAGTTGGATTTGGGGCATGCTTAAGCTTGAGTCCGCTCAGGTGGATGTTTAGTTCTCTGGCAGCTTTTGCATTGTGGAGATGGAATACACTGGAGACGGTTTTTGCTGGGCAGACTAAATTCGAAGAGACGACGCCTCTGTGCCAAGTCAAAGAAGAATCCTAGTCACACTCCTAAAGCCGAAAGCAAACAGCCCCAAGAGCACTTTGTGGTAGGATCTGCCCTTCGCATATTACAATACAGCAGTAGCTTGAGTACATCCGGGTTATCGCGAGACTTCGGGGAAGCGCCGAGCGCGTATGTTTTTTTTTCCCAAACTTTATTGAGAACAAGGTAAAGGTACAAAATTATGACATAGATGATGATAAAATCGGCGGAAATCCGCGGATCGGCGGAAAATTGCCATCCCTGATTTATAGTTTATCTTTTCAATCTGCTGCTGCATCACATGTGTAATCATGTTCAATACTGTTTTGATTCAGTGGCACACTTTATTGAGAAACAGAAAATGTCACTTCCATATTTACATGCCTGTGCAAGTCAACATATTCTTCACATATAATTGTGCAATTTTTTCTTCTTGGCTACCAAAGCCTGGAGCCGTTCTGTAGCCTTCCTCTTCTCTGATTTTCTGTGGGCAAGCAGTGCCTGTTTAGCTGCAGCTTCTCTCTTCTTTTTCATGGCTGCCTTGCTTGCCACAGAATCATGTTGAAGATCGAGTTCTTTCTGTTTCATTTCCTTCTCTTTCTTTTTTTCTTCCTTTTCATGCCTGTAAGCACTTAATTTGACCGTGTCCATCGATCGTTTTGAATGCAGCATCGAGCAAGTAGTTCGATCTCTTGTGATACGTAAATGCAACTAACCAACACTGTTGCAAGGTGGCCTGTTTCAACGCATGATTCATTCATTCTAATGAACAGCATTGTTGGGAATAAACTGCAAGCTGGCACTGTGGGGATGGGTGGCTTCTTGATGAGTAAATTCATGTAATTGTCCAAACAATAACCCACCTCATGCGCAACGCACCTGTGTGCCTCCAAATATCGCCCTGTCTTCAAGGCTTCATTACAAGTCAGTGGTTCGAGTAAGTGACTTCCTTTTTTGCTGATTAAACTACCATTTCACAGCATTCTACCAAGCCCGCAATTGCCTCTGTGTGTACAGTAGTTATGTCAATAAACACATGCGTAAAGTTTGAAATGCAACAGTGTCACCCTTTCCCCAGCGCACTTCATTCATTTAGTAGTGTGTGTAATCCATGTAAGTTGTGTATAACTATAAAGGATGAGATTTGCATTTTGGACATAAAATATGTACTTGTTGAGTCTAATATGATCTCCTTTTAACTGACAGGTGACCATTGCTACCCACTAAATAGGTTCATATTGTCTTCTTTTTCATTACTGTTTTCCTTTATTCAACGAGCTGATCCACCTGGCTGGTCACAAATCACAGCAATCAGCTGACGCTTCTGAGGATGACTGCAGACAATAGTCGAAACATGTCAAGGTTAAATAAACATCTCCCTGTCTGAATAAAGGAAACCAGTAAACTAATCTTATAGGGCTGTGAGCAGGCTATTGAAGTACCTGTATCTGGCGCTAATGCCAGAGGAAAGAATGCCAAACAAAACGTTTTTACACGCCTCTACCTCATTCAGGAGTGCCTCCAACTCACAGTCCATGAAATGCCATTAAATCCATTATTTTTGATCGTGGATGCAGGAGTAATCAAATGTGCAGGGCTTGTATATATCTATTTGCATGTAATTGCACATTCGAATGGAGGTGTGTCAAGGGAGAAGTCCGGTATTTCCTCACGTGCGTTCAATTTCAAGTAGATTGGGATGTACCAAAGAAATGTGCTTGAATTCCTGCATACACTCTGTTTCATACATCTGGATTTTTTTTTTGCTTACGACATTTTCTTGATTTAAACATACGTCATCTTTCAGTAGGAAATCCACGCAAGTCTTTGTACATAAGGCCCCAGATCTAAACCCCATAGAGAATCTCTGGAACATCCTTGGCAACAAAGTAATGGCTAAGAAACCCACCACAGTTACTGAACTGTGGAAGAGATTGCAAGAAGAATGGACCAAGATCAAACCAGAGCACTGTGAGAAACTAGTGATGTCCTGTGGGCACAAATGTGCTGAAGTCATTCAAAGCAAGGGCCTCTATACTTCCATTTAATTTTTCAACCGTATAGCCCTAAAAAAAAACCATTGTTTAAATCTTCTCTTCTGACACAGTGGTCACTGTTCTCTAATTTTGCTCACTGTTTTGTTTTGTTTTTTTTACCGGAGTGGTGGCCTAGAGGTAGAGCATCTGCCCCACAACCGGCAGGCTGGGGGTTCAAGTCCCAGCCGGGTCATGCCAAACACCATATAAAAATGGAACTTCCTGCCGTTTAGCTTGGTGCTCAGCAATAATGGAACGGAGGAGGGAAATGTTGGTTACCCAGCCTCTGGAGGAGCACAAGCCAGTGTACTCCCTGTGCCGGTCCCAAACCCAGATAAAATGGGCAGGGTTGTGTCAGGAAGGGCATCTGGCATAAAAAAAAGAACCTTGCCAAATCAACATGCGGATCATCACGATATAAGGTGATGATACACAGTGGCAACTCCAAAAGGGAGCAGCCGAAAGACAAAAAAAAAAAAAATAATAATTTTTTTTTTGATTAGTGGCCTAGATGTAGCACATCCACCCCACAACTGGGAAGCCAGGGTTCAAGTCTTGGCCGGGTTATGCCAAAGAGCATATAAAAATGGAACTTCCTGCTGTCCAGTTTGGTGCTCAGCAAAAATAGAACGAAGGAGGGAAATGTTGGTTACCTAGCCACAGGGGCAGCACAAGCCAGTGTACTCTCTGTGCCGGTCCCAAGCCCGGATAAATGGGCAGGGTTGAGTCAGGAAGGGCATCCATCAAAAAAACCTGTGCCAAATCAACATGCGGATCATCACAATATAAGGTGATGGTACGCTGTGACGACCCTGAAAGGGAGCAGCCGAAAGAGAAAAAAAAAATTGTGGTGGAAAAAAAGATTCAGTCGATTTTCATTTAAAAAATCTTCAAAGTATTCAAATACCAATTTAAAATTGATTTATTGCCCGGCTTTAGTCCCTGCTCATATTAACGCGACAAATTATGTGATATGGGCAATATAGGCATTTTATGTATCGCAGGTGGCCAAATGTACTGATGCATCGAATATATTCGGTATATTGCACAGCCCTACTCTGAAGCCAACTCCTTGATTTATAAACTCTGCAATCAATATCACAGCCAATAGTACGGTGATGGGTTATAACTGAAAACCAGATTATATGCTCGTGATATTGGGAAATTTCGCTCGGAAGAGCTGTACCAGTTTCTGCTCCTTCTGCCATAATGTTAAAATATAAATATTTCTAATGACATGACTCAAAAAAGCATTTTAGAAGGTTGAAACCCACAAACACACCATGTTTTAGTCAATGAACCCTCCATTCTTCCCCTCTGTGGATCACTACCTTGTCATGGTGGAGGAGTTTGTGTGTTTTAATGTTCCCAGGATGGATGGATGGATGGATGTGCAGACCTCCATTCTTTTCCTGAAATATATCATTAAGCAGAACTACTCATTTTAATTGATATTTGATATTACCATGTGAAATAGCATAAAAACTGACCACTGTATTTTAGCTGAAATAACTCAGCCAGTTTTTAATTGTCCAACTAAAATGTTCCACTGCCCAAGCCAGTGTGTATAGCAACATGTAGCTTGTTAGCCCCTCAAATTAATCTCTGAGAGTTGTGTGTCCTCTACAAATTCTTATACAAGCAAACCCAGCATGCCAGAATGATGCTGAGATAAACAGAACCTAGACTGCTCTGCTCACTGAAAAATTCATCCTAATTGGGGACTGGCTAAAATGTTATCTTCACCTTCACATTAATGCTGCTGCTTCTGCTGCTGTTAGGCCAGCAGTATTGGCTACATGGGCCTTAGAACCTGTTTGGAGTAAGGAAATTAATGGGGGGAAATTAATACAAATATTTGCATAACTCAGTTATGTATATTGAAACTGGAAAAAAGTGGCTTTTGAATCACATTAATAAATTGGTATTGTTAGAGTTTAAGCTGTTATTGTACATACTGAACCATCCTTAAAAAAGCTGCTTTCACACCAAAATTAGTGTGTATACGTGGGCTTTCTAAACAATGGATAAGGATAAAGAGTAAATTCACCAACAATCATACACTGATGACTTTCCAACTACGAACAGACCAAGGTTCAGTCACCAGCATGCAAGCGTTGTCATCGTCAGGGTTGGATGAGGAGGCTTTTGTGCTGTGGAAGTCAACCAACTTTTCAATGCAGAGACGTTTCTGTCGGTAGAGTACACAAATGCTGTGGGCCCCCTCAGCCACCGTGTGACCCCCAAGCTGCAAGTTCACCCTCTGCATTTATTAGTGGAGAGTTAAAATTACCTTGAGCTTTTTTCTCTATAAATTTGTGCAACTTTTTTTCTTGTAAATTTGCAACATTTTTTTCTCACAAATTTACAATTTTGTCTAGTTAATTTTGTTGCTTCTTTTGTGGAAATTTGCTACTTTTTTCTCATAAATTTGCAGCTTTTTCTAGTAAATTTATGCCTTTTTTTTTCTTTGAAAGTTTAGACTTTTTTCATGGAAATTTGTAATGTTTATCTCTCGCAAATTTGTGACTTGTTTGTATATTTAGTACTTTTTTCATAAGTTTTCAACAGTTTTTTCTCAGGAACTTGTGATTTTTCTCTTAGAAATTTGCAGAATTTTTCCATAAATTTGCAACTTTTTCTCGTAAATTTATGCCTTTTTTTTCCCACAATATTTTTATTGAACCTTTCTTTTTTTACAAACATGGCACAAACAATCAGACACTAACACAATAGTAATTTAAAAATTAAAAAGAACAATAACAAAAAAAAAAATTTTTTAAAAATTGTGTAATAAAAACAACAACAACAACCATTATCAAACACAAGTCAACAACAATGCTCCTCTGTTTAGTCTAGGTCAGTCCTTCTCAAATAGTGGGCACGCGATGCAATGCCGGGGGGGGGCGCGTGTGACCCCGGGGAACAGGCTTTGCTTTTGCCATGTAAAGTGTAATTGCACATCCACGGCAGCAGGTGGTGCAGTGGCGCTCTCATTGTCAAAGTCTGTGCGGGAGTTTAAAACTTTTTAAATTGCTGTCAACAAACCCCTCGAGAGACACCATGGAGAAATATTT
The DNA here is from genome assembly GCA_020510985.1 of Pholidichthys leucotaenia. Classification (NCBI taxonomy): domain Eukaryota; kingdom Metazoa; phylum Chordata; class Actinopteri; order Cichliformes; family Pholidichthyidae; genus Pholidichthys; species Pholidichthys leucotaenia. Next base: position 336,586,062 of record CM035844.1, read on the forward strand.
AACAGTAATGAAAAGAAAGGCGGAGAGAGACAGAGGTAAAGAGACAAATGAAAGTCTCCCAAAAGCTAAGACGAGGAAATATGACGAAGCTTATCTAGCGCTTGGCTTCACTCTGACTACGGTGCGAGACGAGGAAAGACCGGTGTGTTCACTGTGTCTGAAAGTGATGGCAGCGGACAGCATGAAGCCAAATAAATTAAGACGTCACCTACAGACATTACATCCTCAACACGTTGATAAGCCGCTTGATTTTTTTCAGCGAAAACGTGCGGAGTACGGCCAACAATCATCCCACTTTGTGAACGCTACATCAGTAAACCAGCGAGCACTTTCAGCATCATTTAAAGTGGCGCACCAAATTGCGCAGTGCAAAAAACCCCACACAATTGCAGAGGAGTTGATACTGCCTTTTTCTACCTTTTTCTTCAGACTAAAATGTTAAATATATTGGTACTCCTGTGTTAATGTTCCAGATCAATTTACATTTAATATTATTTATTGATTGAATTATTTTTCTCAGCATCAAATGGTTCAGTTGGTCAAAAATGTTTCTAGTTTAAATAAGGATTGACATATTTTTTATTTCAGGCACTTTGATGCACTTTAAGTTTTTTTTTCTGTTTTAGACTATAACAGGGTTTCTGTGTGGCAAAATAAAGTTAATATTTGTTGAAAGTTGATTTATATTGCTTTTTTCTTTTGTTAATGTTAAAAAGGATACAATTTTAGGTATACTTATACAATTTTTATAGATAATGATCTTATTTATAGTCACTGCGGCGAGTTGGGGGGGCGCGAAATATTTTCTCTTTCCTAGGGGGGGCTTTGCAAAAAATAATTGAGAAGCACTGGTCTAGGTAATCTATTACATAAGAATACATAATATACATTCAACTGCTTGGAATTTGCAAGGTCCACACATATCATTCACCTTCTTCTTCAGATGTTATGTTTAAATTCTTTACATAATCAGTAAAAGGTCTCCATATATTCTCAAACACATTTTCCTTTGATTTCAGTATATATGTTATTCTTTCTAGTGGAAGGATTGTTAACATTTGTCTTAACCACTGAGTCTCATTCTTTTTCCACAGTAGTGCAATACATTTTTTGGCATTAAGCAAACCGAGGTCTATGAATGCGCTTTCACTCTTATTAAAGTTATGTTTTTCTGGATACAGACCCAGCAAAAACAGTTTAGGGTTCAATGTGATTTGTTTTGAAATTATTTTTTCAATTGTTACCCTCACCTCTTCCCAAAACATTCTGATTTTTCTACATTCCCATAAACAGTGAAATAGGGTTCCTTTACTTTCCATACATTTTGTGCATGTATCTGGTATGTTTTTGTTATATCTATTTAACTCCACTGGTGTAACATACATCCGCATTAACCATTTAAAATGTATCAGTTTGAGACATACATTTATTGATTTGGTTTGAGCTCCTGCACAAGTCATTTCCCATTGTTCCTCTGAAATTTCAATTTGCAGGTCCTCTTTCCAGTAATTCAGTCTTTTCTGTGAGTTTTCACTTGAGAATAGTGTCAATGAGTTGTAAAACTCTGAAATAATACCCTTTCTCTTACTATCTTTCATCAAAATTTTTTCCAAAGTGAAAAGTAGGTCGGGTGAGAGCATTATTTTGATTTGATCGAATAAAATTTCTAAGCTGAAGATATTTAAAAAAGTGCGTTCTATTAAGATTGAATTTAATCCTCAGTTCTTCAAAAGACATTATGTTATCTGAGCGTGACAAATATAAGTCTTGAATCTTTTGAATCCCTTTTAAATTCCATACTTTAAATACAGCATCCGCTCTCCCTGGTGTAAAATATTGATTACCCCATATTGGGCTAAATTGTGACAGTGAGTGTGGTTCTTTTAAATATTTTTTGGTTTCACACCATATTTTGATCATGTGCTTTACAATTGGATTTTTAACTTGTTTCTGTAATTTTTAAGCCAAGTCTGAGTATATGAATAAGGGAAGAGGTAAAGGTAAATTGTATCATTCCATTTCAGTCCAGTGAGGAGGATCATTTGATGAAAAATAATATGTCATAGACCTCAGTTGTGCTGACCAGTAATACAACATAAAGTTTGGACATTTCAGACCTCCACGATCAAATGGTAAATATCGTAAGGACAAACGTAATCTAGCCTTCCTATTGTTCCATATAAACTCCACTAACTTTTTTTTAATTCTTGAGAATAGAGCTGAAGGTGGTGGTAAAGGAATGTTTTGAAATAAATAAAGTATTTTTGATAAGATATTGCTTTTAAGTATATTAATTCTCCCGAACATCGACATTGGTAGCGGCATCCATCTCTGAAGTAACTCATTAATATCTGTCATAAGGCTTCATAGTTGGCATTGACGACTGATTCTAGCTTAGGCAAAATTTGAATTCCTAAATATTTAAACTGATTCACAACATTGAATTGGTTTACCTCAGGAGCTGGATGATTTTTCTGGGTCTCATTTAGCATTAATATTGAAGATTTTGTTTTGTTTATTTTATATCCTGATATATCCCCAAAGTTCTTTATTAAATTTAACAAGGTCAGAATTGATTTTTTAAAATTTGACATAAATAAAATTATGCCATCGGCATACAGGGAGATTTTATGTTCTGTTGGTCCTACTTTAATTCCATATATTTGTGGATGTAAACGTACTGGCATCGCTAAAGGTTCAATTGCCATAGTAAACAATAAGGGTGAAAGTGGACAGCCTTGTCGACATCCTCTATTGATTTTTATTGATTTTGAGATATTGCTGTTTGTTAGGATTTCTGCTGTAGCATTATTGTATATTATCTGGACCCATTTTATGAAATTATTTCCAAGTCCAAACCTTTGTAGGACTTCAAAAAGATAGGGCCATTCGACCCTATCAAAGGCCTTTTCGGCATCCAGTGATAGGAGAGCTGTATCCGGTGCTTCTTTATTGGAATAAATAATATTAAATAGTCTTCTTACATTATGGAAGCCTTGTCTTCCCATTATAAAGCCATTATGATCTCAGTTAATAATATTTGATAATATTTCTTGTAGTCATTTTGCTAAAATTTTACAGATTATTTTAAGATCAGCATTTAATAGGTTTATTGGTCTCAAGTTTTCACATTTATTAGGGGGTTTACCTGGTTTTGGCAACAGTATAATTAAGGCATTATTCATGTATGGTGGTAAATTACCATTTTGAAATGCTTCTAAAACAGTAGTTTTATTAATTTAGTCTTAATTTTTTTTATAGAGGTCAACTGGAAGACCATCTGGTCCTGCTCTTTTTTCCTGATTTCATATTATCAATGGCTTGCCCAACTTCTTCTTGACTAATTTTAGACTCCAGTATCTCCCTGTTTTCATTTGGAAGACATGGTATAGATAATCCACCCAAAAACCCATTTAGTTTTGTTAAGTCAGTTTCATTTTTTGTATCATATAGTTTTCCATAATAATCTCTAAAGGCACTATTATTTTCTAAAGGATCTATAACTACCTGTCCATGACTTATAATACTGGTAATTGGTGTTTTGGATTCTAATTGTTTAATCTGCCATGCCAATAATTTTCCTTATTTTTCACCTTGTTCATAAAAAATTTGCTTCAATCTTAGAAGACTCGAGGCAGCTCTATTCGCTGATTTTTTGTCATATTCAGCTCTCAGAATCAGTAATTCGTTCTCTAACTGTGGGTTACTTCCTGCATACACCTTTTCTTGAAGGATTTTTATTTTACGTTCCAATTGGACTCTCTCCTCTCGGGTCTTCTTAGATTTTGAACCTGTATAACTAATAATATGCCCCCTAATAAAAGCTTTGAAAGCCTCCCACTTTATACATGCCGTTGTTTGTGTAGTATTGATATCAAAGAACTCATCTATCTGTTTTTTTATGTACTTAACAAATTCCTCATCCTGAAGCCATTTATTACCTCCGCCAAGGAGGTTATGTTTTCATCGGCGTTTGTTTGTCTGTCTGTCTGTCTGTTTGTCAGCAAGATAACTCAAAAAGTTAAGGATGGATTTTCATGAAATTTTCACAGATTGTCAGAAATGGGGTATCCTACAGATGATTAGATTTTGGTGGTGATCTGGATCACCGTCCACAAGAAAACCGCCATTACGCAAAATGCCATTTTCGTGAATAACTACTAAACCACTAATCCTATCATTGTCAATCCAATTGCTTGTCATATGTTTTCATGGTCAAGGAATCTGAAAACGTACACACAAACACTGTATGGGGGGAACTGTGACGCTAAACCGCCATTACGGAAAATGCCATTTTCGTCAATAACTACTGAACCACTAATCCTATCATTGTGAATCCAATTCCTAGTCATATGTTTTCATGGTCAAGGAATCTGAAAACGTACACACAAACACTGTATGGGGGGAACTGTGGCGCTTGGCGGAGGTCTGCGCTCTCCGAGTGCTTTTCTAGTGTTGAAAATGCCACCTAACTGGGTCCTTTGTCAATTTCTTATCTACATATACTAGACAGCAGGTTGCATGATCAGAGATCACAGTGTTATCATAGAAACAGTTTTGAATCTTGGATCTTAATTCTGTAGAGATCAAAAAATGGTCAATACGTGAGAATTGTGAGTCTTATAGGTATTAGAATAACAAGAGTAGGCTTTGACTTGTGGTTTCATTTCTCTCCATATATCTAGCAATCTCAATTCTTTCATAAAATGATTAATGGTCATCCTACATCTATTGTGCGTACAGTCCAGTCCTGTTGATCTATCTATACTGGGATTCAATGTACAATTAAAATCCCCTGCTATTATATGTTGCCCTGTAAGTGATGATAAAGTGAGAAATAAATTAACAAAGAAGTTTTGATCATCAATGTTGGGGCCATATAAGTTCACCAGATTTATATTTTCTAATAACAAAGATCCTTGGATGATTAGATATCTTCCAAATTTGTCTCTAATTACATTTTTCGTTTGAAATGGGACTGTTTTATGTATGAGAATCTTAACTCCCCTAGCTCGGGATGAAAATGATGAGGTGAACACATTACCTTGCCATCTTCTCCTAATTCTTTTTACATCCTCCTCTAATAGATGAGTTTCTTGTAAAAATTCAATTTTTGAATCATGTCTTTTATTTTATTCATAACTTGTTTAAGTTTTTTAAGATTTTGTAGACCTCTGCATTTCCATGAAGTTAAATTAAGATTAACGCTTTGATCTACGATCAATAAGGAGTTTGAGATTACCTTGCAATATGAACATACTCTTACAGAGAAGCAAAAACATGGATGATAGAACATTCATCCTAAAAACTAAACAAAAACAAATTCCTTTTCCCCACATTCGTGGTAATCCCCCCAAAGTCAAAAAATTCCATCTCCCGTTATAGCTAGTGACTGTTCCACACCTGCGAGGATCAGTCAAACCACTCTCTCTTTCTCCTCTCAATCACCCTGACTCTACTACTATTCTTATAACATTAACTCTCTTCTGTAGTTTTTTCAACATAACTTCAAAGTTTTATAGCAACTTTGTACATCACAGCTTTTTTTTTTTTTTTTATAATACAGTCTGTATTTTGTAGACATGTTATATGTTTCAGATCAATCAGATGTCTGTTCTACCTCTGTCATGTTCATGCTTAGCTCCCACCAGTTTCCTTTTGGATCTGCTTGATGAGCTCCTGCGCCTCTTGAGGGGTCTTGAAGGTGTGGGTTCTCCCCTTATATGTGACCAGCAGTCTTGCCGGATGAATTACTCCATGACGAATCCCTAGGTTGCGCAGCTCTTTTCGGGCGGGGTTGAACTGCCTCCTTAATTGTTGAATTCCTGTGGCCAAATCTGGGTAGAACCGCACCTGTTGATCCTGGTATTTAATTTCCCCTTTAGCTCGCGCCGCATTGGTGACTGTCATCTTGTCTCTGTAGTTGAGGAACTTCATAATCAGTGTCCTCGGTGGTGTCTTATTATCTCTCGGTGGGCTGATTCGGTGAGCTCTCTCTAAAACAACCAATGACTGCAGATCCGCGTTGTTCAGCGCTTCTGGAATCCACTTTTCCAAAAAGGAACATGGGTCCCGTCCCTCCGCTCCCTCCAGGAGGCCCACAAGCCTCACATTATTCCGTCACAAGCGGGATTCCAAGTCCAGGACGTTATCTTCCAGACGTTTACATTTTAATTCCAGTGTTTGCAACTTAGATTGTAGGCTGGTGACGTCATCTTCAGCGCTTGAAATTCGGAGCTCCGCCTGCGATACTCGCTCCATATAATCGTTTATTTCCTTTCTCATTCCTTCTATCGCTGCTATAATCCCATCAAATTTAGACGAAAACTCTGTTCTCATGGAGTTGATGGCAGTGAGCACTGCGTTTGTCCCCGCTTCAGCAGTTCCCGCTCCGCCGCTGGCTCCTTCCTCCGCCATCGTCTCTGGAGTTTTTTCTGTTTCGCCTCGAGCGTGGAAGTCTTTTAGCTTGGGGTGTTTCGTCGAGTTACCTTTTCCTCCACCTAATTTCCCAACCTTGGTCTTTACCATATCCGCGCCAAAACGCTGGGATGGGTTTTTATTCCAATTAAGAGAGTTTTAGTAAACTTTTTATTTTTAGGAGCAGAGCAGTGTGAAACACGTCTTCCTACGTGGCCGCCATAACCGGAAGCAATTTATGCCTTTTTTGTCTATTCTTGAAAATTTGTGCCTTTTTTGGTAACTTTATTTCTTTTTTCTCAACTTTTTTTCTTGTGTTTTACTTTTTCTTGTGAATATTTAACTTTTTCTCATAAATGTGTTATTTTGTTTTGTTAATTATGCTGCTGTTTCATGTAAGTTTGTGACTTTTTCTGGGAAATTTGCTACTTTTTCTCATAAATTTGCAGCTTTTTTTAATAAATTTATGCCTTTTTTCCTTGGAAATTTTTAGCTTTTCTTGTAAATGTGGATTTTTTTTCTTGTGAATTTGTGACTTGAAAATTTATAGCTTTTTTCTCATAAAGTTGCCATTTTTTCCTTGTACATTTGGAATGTTTTCTCAAATTTATGAATTTTTTTAGTAAATTTATTACTTTTTTCTTGTGAATGTACAGATTTTTCTTGTAAATTTGCAACCTTTTTTCTCAAATTTTCTATTTTGTCATGTTAATTTTGCTCCTTTTGTCATGTAAATTTGCTACTTTTCTCATAAATTTGCACCTTTTTCTCTTAAATTTATATTTTCCTACAAAATTTTTGACATTTTTCTTGTAAATTTGGAAAGGTTTTTTTTGTCGTAAATTTGTGATTTTTTTTTTTTTTGTAAATTTTAGTTTTTTCTTGTAAATTTTTCAAATTTTTGTAAATTTATGACTTTTTCTTGTAAATTTGCTACTTTTTCATACAAATTTAGAACTTTTTCTTACAAATTTATGCTTTTTTTGTTGGAAATTTTTGATCTTTTTCTTGTAAATTAGGAATGTTTTTTTTTCTTTAAAAAAACAACATTTTGACTCTATTACTTTTTTCTGTAAATGTGAAACTTTTTTCTTGTAAATTTTTTACCTTTTTTCCTTGGAAATTTTTGGCTTTTTTCTTGTAAATTTTCAACTGTTTTTCTTGTAAATGTGCAACTTTTTTCTTATAAATTTATGACATTCTGGTTACATTTTTATTCTATGTAAGGTTGAATTTTTTTTCTGTTCAATTTGATTTAAGTTTATTTTTTTATTTTGTTTTGTTTTTGTCTCTGGAGTTATAGAAATCATTTTATTCTCAAATCCTATAATCGTCATGAGTATCTTTAAATTAACACCCAAGCACAAGTGTCGCTTTTCACCAATAAAATCATTTCCATGCTAAATTGTTTTAAGCTCACGTCAGCATCGCTAGCTATTGAGGATGTCAGATAAACGGCTCCTGCTGTAAACTCAGTAAGTTTCCTCTGTCTTGTTTTTATTACAAACTCTAATGTTAGTCAAGCCGGCTAAAAACTCCTGACACATCCAACTACATTTCCCAAAATGGATTTTATTGCTCGGGGGAGAAGTATGAAGACGTTTGTGAGTTTTCTTTGACACCGTCTCTGTATACCGAAGCAAGGATCTCTGCAATTCTCAGCAAAGAATTAATTGGCAGCCCTGGTTCACCCAGGGAGGCGTGCATGTCTGAGCTCTTTTCCTGCTCTGTCCTTTCATCGGCCTGTGAGCAGCTAGAAATGCACCAACAACCACATCAGGCATCAGCGAGAGGGAAGCCAGCATTAAATTCCAATTTTTCTTGCTTTCCGCTTCTTGGCCACCTTGAAATTTAATTATTGTAATGTATTGTCCTAAGTGCTCTCCAAGGCCAGGCCATAAAAGGCAGCCAATTCCTCTGCTGGCAAAGCTCTCAGAGGACTTCTGGAGCTATTTCAAGCCATTTGATTCTGTTTCACAAGAAAACTTTCTAAATGTCCTCTATTACTCAGAAATGAATGAAACACATAAACTATGGATGGAAAACCCTGGAGAATCAAGGTCTCTTTGTATTATTCACTTTTCCTCTTGACAAAGTTAAATTCTTTTTAAACTGAGAAGCATTGGTACTTAAAGGCTTATTGTAAACCATCATAGTCTGACAAAGAAGCGCTTCAGTCGTGTATTTATGGATCTAAACCGTATGCAGCTACATCTCAGCAATAATGTTTATGCTAGTTATGCATATTTTATAATACAAGCTGTGTATGTTCAGTTTACATCCTCATATGTAGTGCTTTGATGTTATAAAGTTCAATTGAGAAAGCGGTGAAATGAAAAAAATTAAACTGCATCATAACTTCCCCAGAAAATTGACTGTCATGACTCTGAGGTTAAAAACCAGTGGATCAGTGTTAGACATCCATCCATCCATCCATCTTCTACCACTTTTCCGGAGGTCCGGGTCGCGGAGGCAGCAGTTCAAGCAGAGAAGCCCAGACTTCCCTCTCCCCAGCCACCTGCTCCAGCTCTTCAGAGGGGATACCAAGGCGTTCCCAGACCAGCTGGGAGACATAATCTCTCCACCGAGTCCTGGGTCTGCCCCGGGGTCTCCTCCCAGTGGGACGTGCCTGAAACACCTCAAGTGGGAGGCGTCCAGGAAGCATCCTAATCAGATGCCCATACCACCTCAACTGACTCCTTTCAATGTGGAGGAGCAGCGGTTCTACTCTGAGCCTCTCCCGGATGACTGAGCTCCTCACCCTATGTCTGAGGGTGAGTCCAGCAATCCTACAGAGAAAGCTCATTTCAGCCGCTTGTATCCGCGATCTCGTTCTTTCGGTCATTACCCAAAGCTCGTGACCATAGGTGAGAGTAGGAACGTAGATTGACTGGTAAATCGACAGCTTTGCCTTAGAACTCAGCTCCCTCTTCACCACAACAGACCGGTACAACGTCCGCATCACTGCAGATGCTGCTCCAATCCGTCTGTTGATCTCTCGCTCCATTTTCCCCTCACTCGTGAACAAGACCCCAAGATACTTAAACTCAGGAGCCTGTCCCCAACCTGGAGAGGACAATCCACCTTTTTCCGGCTGAGGACCATGGACTCGGACTTGGAGGTGCTGATTCTCATCCCAGCCGCTTCACACTCAGCGGCAAACCGTCCCAGCAAGAGCTGTAGGTCATTGCTGGATGAAGCCAACAGGACAACATTAGTTAATTAAATTATACTTTGAAAATGCATAATTACAGTTCGTCATTTCACCATACTCTTGAAAATACATAAATATGTATGCTTGTGTATACAGTATCTCACAGAAGTGAGTACAGCCCTCACATTTTTGTAACTATTTTATTATATCTTTTCATGGGACAACACTGAAGATATGACACTTTGATACAATGTAAAGTAGTCAGTGTACAGCTTGTGTAACAGTGTAAATTTGCTGACCCATCAAAATAACTCAACACACAGCCATTAATATCTAAACCACTGGCAACAAAAGTGAGTACACCCCTAGTGAAAATGTCCAAATTGTGCCCAATTAGCCATTTTACCTCCCTGGTCTCATGTGACTCATTAATGTTCCAAGGTCTCAGGTGTGAATGAGGAGCAAGTGTGTTACATTTGGTGTTATCACTCTCACATTCTTTCATACTGGTCACTGGAAGTTCAACATGGCACCTCATGGCAAAGAACTCTCTGAGGATCTCTAAAAAAAGAATTGTTGCTCTACATAAAGATGGCTTGGGCTATAAGAAGATTGCCAACACCCTGAAACTGAGCTGCAGCATGGTGGCCAAGACCATACAGCGGTTTAACAGGACAGGTTCCACTCAGAACAGGCCTCACCATGGTCAACCAAAGACGCTGAGTGCACGTGTTCAGCGTCATATCCAGAGGTTGTCTTTTGAAAATAGACGTATGAGTGCTGCCAGCATAGCTGCAGAGGTTGAAGGGGTAGGGGGTCAGCCTGTCAGTGCTCAGACCATACACCGCACACTGCATCAAATTGGTCTGCATGGCTGTCGTCCCAGAAGGAAGCCCCTTTTAAAGGTGATGCACAAGAAAGCCCACAAACAGTTTGGTGAAGACAAGCAGACTAAGGACATGGATTACTGGAACCATGTCCTGTGGTCTGATGAGACCAAGATAAACTTATTTGGTTCAGATGTTGTCAAGCGTGTGTGGTGGCAACCAGGTGAGGAGTACAAAGACAAGCGTGTCTTGCCTACAGTCAGGTATGGTGGTGGGAGTGTCATTGTTTGGGGCTGCATGAGTGCTGCCGGCACTGGGGAGCTACAGTTCATTGAGGGAACCATGAATGCCAACATGTACTGTGACATACTGAAGTAGAGCATGATCCCCTCCCTTCAGAAACTGGGCCACAGGGCAGTATTCCAACATAATAATGACCCCAAACACACCTCCAAGACAACCACTGCCTTGCTAAAAAAAAACTGAGGGTAAAGGTGATGGACTGGCCAAGCATGTCTGCAGACCTAAACCCTATTGAGCATCTGTGGGGCATCCTCAAACAGAAGGTGGAGGAGCGCAAGGTCTCTCACATCCACCAACTCTGTGATGTCATCATGGTGGAGTGGAAGAGGATTCCAGTGGCAGCCTGTGAAGCTCTAGTGAACTCCATGCCCAAGAGAGTTAAGGCAGTGCTGGAAAATAATGGTGGCCGTACAAAATATTGACACTTTGGGCACACTTTGGACATTTTCACTTAGGGGTGTACTCACTTTTGTTCCCAACAGTTTAGACATTAATGGCTGTGTGTTGAGTTATTTCGAGGGGACAGCAAATTTACACTGTTATACAAGCTGTCATGAATTGCCCGCTCAGGGCAGAGAGACGAGGCTCAGGCGCTGAACTGTCATTAGTGTAGTTTATTAAAGTGAAGCCAAAAAAACAGAGTCCCACAATGTGTTCAAAAGAGGCAAACAAGGAGGAGATTACTTACAATAATATGCGCCAGAGCAAAGCAGGGCTCTGGCGGAGACGAGGAAACAACAGTCAAAGCGGCAACAAAGTGAAATGAAAAACAGCGTTCTTAAATATGATCCAACAACAACAAGTAACAGGTGTGAGTTCACCTGAGCGAGCAAAAGGAAATAATGAGTAATCAAGAGAACAGCTGAGATGCAAGGGAGGAGCGGATGAATGGTCATGACAGGTGAGGGAGGGGCAGCTAGCAGCTTGACAGGTGGCAGGGCACGCCCACGAGAGGCTGACAAACCCTGACAGCTGCCAACAGAGAGAGGGAAAACAGGAAAAACAAAATAAAATAACATCCTAAATAATACATATCAAAAACTACAGAAATCAAACACAACAGGAAAATGGCAAACAGAACCTAAATACAGGGAACAGATAATGATCAATACAAGTATAACAGAAGGCGGTATGGAACTCACAAGAAATAACAATATAGTAGATAAATATGAATACACAGCAAAGTCATAAAACTGAGTTTGGGGGAAATTCCAAACTCAGTACATGACACAGGCTGTACACTGACTACTTTACATTGTGTCAAAGTGTCATACAGTATCTTCAGTGTTGTCCTGTGAAAAGATACAAAAATATATTTTCAAAAATGTGAGTGGTGTACTCACTTTTGTGAGATACTGTATGATCAAAAAATGTTAGCTAATTAGCTCTTATATCTGCTTGGAAGAGAAGGTTTATTTTTGCCCTCCATCTAAAAAATACCACATTTATTGAGGCATCTTGATTGGAAATATATAAATAAAAACATTATTTTTATACAGGGGGGCTGAAAAGTTCATAGGCTGAGAAGTACATAGTGGTCAAATTTGACCAAATGTGGTTTATTTTTCAACCACAGGGATCCAAGCACTGCAACACCGATGGAAGAAGTGTGTGGACTGAAGGGGAGACTATGTTGAAAAAAACAAAACAAAAACACATTTGGTCAAATTTGACCACTATGAACTTTTCAGCCTATGATCTTTTCAGCCCCCCCTCCCCTATATGTTGATTTATTTACATTTTTGTTCCTGCTATTCACCACCTGTACATCAACTTTATACAGCTAGCAAATGTAAGCTTATTAATTATTTTTGCCCCATCTAAGAAATAACAGAAATATTGAGACAGCCATAAAAATGTGTAGCTCAAATAAAAACATTATTTTTATATATAGCAATTATCTAGTATTATACAACAGTTAGTTCCAACTGAGCAGTTTGATTGGACAATAGGGATTCCAGGAGTTACTATATTCCCCAATAATTGCGCTCTGATGATTCACTGTATACTGTATGTATCACTCCACTTCAAAGATATTCTAGTAACTGTTAACTATTAACCACTATTTGCTGTCAACTCTATCAGCGCAGGGACTTCTTAAAGATATGTGACATTTGTAATATTGTGTTGGACACCTTAATTTCCACAGTGAGTTTCCGTTTGAAAAGAAACCATACCTTCATGATCCGGAAGCCCTACCCTTGTAAACATTCACAAGATATTTCAAATCAAATCAAATCAACCTTTATTGTCATGTTGCTGTACGTTCAACTACAGTGCAGGCAAGATGAAATGTGTTTCTCTCGGCATCCATATAAGTAAAAAGAACATAATTTAAGACACACTCACACACACCCTCACCCTCCACCCCAACACAGCCATTCACACATCCCTGAGACATAATTGAAAACTAACGAGAACTATAATACACAAATAATATACATAATGTCCATAAGGTGCAGTAGCATGTATGAAAGATTTCGGATCAACTGTTCAGCATCCTAACAGCTTGTGGAAGGAAGCTGTTAATCAGTCCGGTGGTTCTGCCTCTCATGCTCCGGAATCGTTTGCCAGATGGCAGCAGTTCAAAGTGTTTATGCAGAGGGTGAGAGTGGTCCTTGACAATGTTCAGTGCCCTGCTCCTACAACGGTTCTGAAAAAGTTCTTGGACAGAGGGGAGGGAAACTCCAATTACCCTCTCAGCTCCCTTAACTATCCTCTGCAGGGCTTTTTTGTCTGACATACTGCAGCTGGAGTACCATGTTGCAATGCAGTACGTCAGAACACTCTCCACCACACCTCTGTAGAAGGTCTTGAGGATGCAGATGGGGAGAGAGGCCTGTTTGAGTTTCCTCAAGAAGTGCAGTCTCTGCTGGGCCCGCTTCCTGATCCCCAAGGAATTCTTGCTCCAGGTCAGGTCCTGCGAGATCTGCATTCCGAGCAACTTGATGTTCTCCACTCTCTCCACCAAACGGCCGCCGATGCTGAGAGGGACGTGTTCAGGCTGTGACTGCCGGAAGTTGATAATCATCGCCTTCGTTTTGTCCACGTTGAGCACCAGATTGTTCTCCCTGCACCAGCCCTCCAGGTCTCTAACTTCTTCCCTGTACATTGATTCCTCATCCCTTCTGAATAAGTCCCACCACTGTGGTGTCATCTGCAAACTTAATAATCTGGTTCCCCTCGTGTCTGGATACACAGTCATGTGTTAGAAGTGTAAACAACAGTGGACTGAGTACACAGCCTTGAGGGGATCCGGTGCTCAGCGTGATAGAGTTGGAGATGTTATTTCCAACACAGACAGACTGAGGTCTCTCGGTCAGGAAATCCAGGATCCAGAGACATGTGGCGGTGTTCAGACCGAGAAGGAGTAATTTCTCCATCAGTCTCTGGGGAATAATGGTGTTGAATGCTGAACTGAAATCAATGTACAGGAGTCTGGCGTAGGTGTCTTTCTGATCCAGGTGGGTGATGACAGAGTGCAGGGTGGTGACTATAGCATCCTCCGTGGAGCGGTTTGAACGATATGCAAACTGGAGCAGGTCATGTGATGCAGGGAGGCAGGTTGTGATGCGTGGTTTGACAAGCCGTTCAAAACACTTCATTACAATTGGTGTTAGTGTAACAGGACGATAGTCATTCAGACAGGACACAGCTGGTTTCTTTGCCACTGGTACTATGGTAGAGGTCTTAAAGCATCTGGGAACGATGGCCTGACTCAAGGAGATGTTATAAATGTCAGTCAGGACATCCACCAACTCGCTCACGCAGTCTCAGAGCACACGTCCCGGGATGTTGTCCGGACCTGCAGCTTTACGTGGGTTGACCCTGATGAGGGTCCTTCGTCTGTCCTCTGCGTTGATGATGATAGCTGGCCCAACAGATGGTGGAGATGGGCCAGCCCTCCCTCTGATTGTCAGGTTTGATGCTTCAAAACTTGCAAAGAAGTTGTTGAGCCTGTCTGGAAGCAAAGCGTCGTCATCATCGACCCCCTGCCTAGACTTATAATCCGTCAGCGCCCAAACTCCCTGAATCTGATCAGATTCCTCCACGCAGCTCTGTAATTCGCCTTCCGCTGCCAGGAACTCCTGACCTTGTTAACCTGGGCGACGTCTGAGCTGGTATGAGTTGCTCTCTGACTGACCATTTCATGAAACTGCTTGCGAAGTATTTGAGTACTGCTAGCTTTTGCTGGACTAGTGGCACATTCTTGGCAGATAGAGGTATTATCAGTGGCAAGGACAGGCCAAGACAAACTGACTCCAGTATCTGTTGCAGTGACTGACCAGATGATAGGTTTGTTTATCTCTGCTCTTTGTGTAGTGCATGTCACGATGCACCGACTGCCCGTAGAAACCAAGAAACCAGAGCACCCGGAGAAAATCAGCGCTTTGCTTGGCATTTCACACATTTGTAGTGTAGACTGGCATTGTTCAAGGTGGCAACGTAGAATTGGCCATGGCTGCAGAAATCTGTTGTGCAGAAAACTCGAACGCACTGTAAAGACTGGCCCTGTGACTTATTAGTCTAGGCATCGTGAGTGATGGTCTATATGACATAAAGACATATTTGTCTATGTGCCATCATATAGACATCATATCTTTATGACAGCATCGCAAATATCTTTATGACAGCATTGCGAGTCCTATGATGCCTGAGTTCATACAGCGTCCTATGATGATCAGGTAGAGATCATTGGCCGTCCAGGCAGAGATCATTGGCTGTCCTATGATGTCCTATAAATGTGACACACACACACACACAGATTTCTTGCTTTAATAGAGTGATGTCACTTGGTGGTAACCTTCACACATAAAACAAAAGTGGCTACAGCGCTGCAAAAAGTACAAAGGTTTATTGTCAAAATTCCCAGTGCGGTATTACATGAATACATGTATAGTACATTGTTGATGCAGAGAATATATATTTATACTGTATTATTTTAACCCCTTGAACTCTGTGAATTCCGCGGGCGGTCACGTCTCTGCATCTTAGTGCGTCTCAGTGCACACTAAAAAAAAAGCTGTATTTCCGGTCTTCCAGTACAGACACAGCCTTGTTACAACCTGAGAAAAAAGCTGTGTAATATATTCATTTTTTGTGGTATTTTTACAAAATTTTGACCTGAGCTTGAAAACACTTGGTTCTACATTTCTGTTGTGTTTTCCAGCCAGTATCTGACAGCTGAATGTTATTTGCAAGCATTTGTACCTAAAAAAAAACACCCAGGCGAACTTTCTTGTTACTCAGTGGCAGGAGCACTTAGAGAGATTATGACTGTTTTGCCAAAAAATTCAGTGTTTTCTTTTAAATGAGACTAACCCCATGAAGATGCTGCAAAGGGTTGAAGAACAGCTTTTGATTTACTTTGGGCATGTTATTTTTAGGCATTTTTAGGGAAGTTGAACAGAGTTCAACAGATTAATTGCTTTTAATCCTAGATCAAGTTTGTTTTGGCTTAAAATGCATCATGATTGTTAAATATATCTTATTATACCTAACTCAGTACTGTTTACCTGTTGAAATATATATTTTATATTGTATATATATGTATATATATATACATATATATACGTATATGTATTTATAGCCCCATAAATACAATATGGCACCTGGTGATTTAGTTTTGGCAGCTGATCACTTTTTGCCATGACACCACCATAGACTCAGTGCTGCTGGAGCGGGTACATCCCATGATGTCTCAACAGTCTCCCCATGATTTTCACACAGATCAGAGCAATTTGTTGCACTGGAAGCTAAACATTTCTACAGACATTCTGAAGTTCTATAACCACTGAGCGTTTGTGAAGCTGAGGTGACATCAGTGAGAGGCTGTGTTGAACGCCCAGACCCACGGTTTGAAGTGGTAATTTTGCCACAAGAGAGCCATTTGAAACGCACACACAGCATACATATTTTAGTACCTAATAGCAATAACTTGCAGACATTACAATGTAGTACGGCGAACTTAAAGCAAACTAGCATTAGCAATCATTAGCTTACCTTCATATGTGACCTGGCTCGTATCCTTACGTCTTCGGTTCTATGGCTTCCTAAGCGCTCCAGTACTTTTCCAGATTGTTTCGTCTCGCTGCCTGTCCCCTTGTCTGGCTCTCCTTTTTGGCCTTTATTCTGACAAAAATCCAGAGACCAAGGAGTCGCCTCGTAAGCCGCCATGTTGTGTTTTGCTTGTGTTGCGTGTTTTACATCACGGGAGTGTGGCGCCGCCTTGCTGTAAAAAAAATCCCACCCACCCCAGGCGGTATTCAGCTGTAATGGAAACAAAAGTGAGCTGAGTCGAGTAAAGCCAAGTCGAAGTGAGTAGGGCCAAACAGGTACTAGTGGAAAAGGGCCATTTGTCACCTATCATACCAGTTGTTTGCCAGTGTTATAAGCATGCAGTGAACAAAGGGGGCCTTCAGCTATAGCTTTGATTACATGGATGCCGATGTTGTGGTTTACACAGCAGCAGATGAACGTTTTCAGGTAACCACCATGTAGAAACAAAAGGCTTTTTATCCCGTCTTCAGCTACAGAGCAGTTCAGACGGGGAATGAGTGATGGGGAAATACAAAATGAGACCATGATGACACGTGGCAAACACAAAGAGACGGATTCTTCATTCGGAGCACACACTGCTACTTTATGTGCTTCATCTGTGAGTGCTGCAGAGCCAACCTGTGTTGTAGCCTTCAGGACAACACAGTCATCCCTCCGCCACTGCTGCCCCATCCTCCTCCTCCTCGCTGGAGAGTGGTTTGCTTGTGTGCACATCAGAGGCTGGCTGGCTGCTGTGTGCATGTCAAGGCTTGAGCTGAGCACGGGGCACTGCGGATGCTCTCAAATGCTCTGGAGATTTGGGGATTGGAGCGAGTCCAGAGCTTCAAAGGCCCGCTGGGGAGCACGCATTCAAATCACGATTAACACCAACGAAAGAGAGGACACTGAGCCAACGAAATAATTCTGTTTAGAGATGTAACACAATGTAGAGCTGCTTTTATTTTTCCACATTGATATTGTAACTATATCATCTTTGAGTCTGTTATTTCACCTTTTTGGATTCAGTAACTTTGTTTCAAGATCACTCAGTGAAAAATGATCTTAATGTGATAATAAGTGCCTGAAACGATGGATGAGTAGAGATGTGGTATAACAAGAGCAGGACTTGGCAAACTTTAGTGTAAAAAGAGCTATTTTAAGCTATTTTTCATCAAAAAAAAGTCTGTTAGGCGTTACAAGATGCACATATGATCCTTTAAATGAAGCAAAACAGATGAATTATATGAATAAACTAGTGTATCAACATTACTAACAGGCATTTTTGGTTTTTACATGCATATACTGCGGGGGGGGGGGGGGTCTGGCAACTTTATTACATTATTATTGTCAGTTTACAATTTTTTGTCTATCCTAGATATGAAGATTTTTATTGTTCTTGTCAGTTTGCCATTTTTTTCCTGTTAATTTTCTAACATGTAAATTTGAAAGCATTTCTAATTTGTGGCATTTAAACATACAGTATATTTGAATCTTTTTTGTGTCAATTTGAAATTACTCTTTTAATATTTGCAACCACTCATTAATTTCTGAGTTGTTTTCGTTAATTTGGAAAAAGTGTGTTATGTCCCCTTTGAATTTTCATTTTTTTTCTTAGAAATTTGGGATGGAAATTCTTTTAAATTTGTGACTTTTTCCTCTCTCTTTCAAACAAACTAGCAATTTTTTCCCTTTTGTATGCATTTTTCTTAGGTTTGCAGCTTTTCTTATAAATTTGTGACTTTTATCATCATAGATTTGTGACTGCTACTTGTAAATTTTAATGATGATGAGCATTTGAAGTACCCGTGATATGTCCTTTTTCCACATGTTGACACAACTCCCAGAGGTGTTAACAAAAGTCTGTGACATGCTATAGTTAAAACACATCAGGGTTTAATTATAGAAGTACCATTTTTACACCCAGTTTAACAAGCTCTCCACACAATTGGCTGTTTTAGCTGATTTTGCTTTAAATGCAAATGAGCCACAGTTCACCCCACCTAGAACACACTCTAACCCCACCGTCCCTCTTTCATCACTTCTGATCTCTGTAGCTGATGATGCTAAAGTTAACTGGTTAGCTCAAAGCTCTGGCAGCGAACACACCCTAAGATAGCTAATGTGTTGGCTAAGTTTAAAAGCTCAAATAAAACATTATCAGACACAGCAGTGTGTGGTTTGCATGGTCAATTGTATATGCCCGAGCCACGGGGTGTAATAATAGAAACAACCCTGAATAACTGAATGACTTGCTCTGCTAACGGAGGCTAACTGATGCTAGTCCCACAATAAGCCATAGTAAAATAAGCCATGATAAGCTCTACAAGTGAGCTATATGGTCAAGTGTTGGAAAATGATCTGGCTGGGATCTCTGGGGGACTGCAATGCGTATGTGGGCAACGACAGTGAAACCTGGAAGGGGTGATTGAGAGGAATGGCGTTCCTGATCTGAACCCGAGTGGTGTTCAGTTATTGGACTTCTGTGCTAACCACAGTTTTTCTATAACGAACGCCATGTTCAAGCATAAGGGTGTCCATATGTGAGTGGTGAGTGGTGAAGACAGCGGAGAAGATCATCAGGACTCCACTCCCCTCTCTGCAGAGCATCTACCACCGCAGAGTCCAAAAGAGAGCTGACGTCATCCTCCGGGACCCCACCCACCCCCAACACAGACTGTTCACACTTCTACCCTCAGGTCGGAGGTACAGAAGTGTGAAATGCCGAACAACCAGACTGAAAAACTCCTTCTTTCCCACTGCCATCAGACTCATGAACACACAGCGACTCCCAAAACTCTGTAACACAGCTTTGGAACTCACACATCGGCTGCTAAATTTGCACACTGCTCACCTGTACAGTAGATACAGTATCACCTGTCTGATGTCCATATCATCTCTGCTGCTACTTACCAATAATTTGTAATTATACACTGCTTGTTGCACAATGCTCATTTGCACACTGTACATAGGTTCATGCCATCTCAGGTTCACATCATCTCTGATATCAATATACCACTATCACTTTAGTCATCCGGTGACTTCATTTTCATTCCTCTACTGACTAACTGTGTGTTGGTGTACAGTATGTGTCCTAGCATCCATCAGTACTAGGATTGAGTTACTGTGTTAGTGTGTCATGACCTATTAGAATTGTTGTTTCTGTACCTTTAACTTGGCATTTGTTCGGAGAACAAAGTAAAAATTCCATTGCTCAGGAAATGTAGCATTTCTTAACTGTGCACATGATAATAAAGCCTTTGAATCTTGAATATGTGCACCTAGCACCAACACACCCTAGGTCGCAGGTCGATGATTGATTTTGTTATCGTGTCATCAGACCTGCGACTGTATGTCTTGGACACTCGGGTAAACAGAGGTGCAGAGCTGTCAACTGATCACCACCTGGTGGTGAGTTGGATCCGATGGCAGGGGAGGATGCCATTCAGACCTGGTAGACCCAAACGCATAGTGAGGGTGTGCTGGGAACGTCTGGCTGAGGCCTCTATCTGGGAGGTCTTCAACTCCCACCTCTGGAAGAACTTCAACCACATTCCGAGGGAGTCTGGAGACATAGTCTGAATGGGCCATGTTCTCCACCTCCGTTGTTGAAGCAGCGGCCCAGAGCTGCCACTGCAAGGTTGTCGGGCCATCTCGTGGTGGCAACCCCCGAACCAAGTGGTGGACACCAGTGGTGAGGGGGGGCATTAAGCTGAAGAAGTAGTCCTATCAAGCTTGGTTGGCTTGTGGGACTCCCGAAGCAGCTGAGGTGTACCGGCAGGCCAAGCGGAGTGCAGCTCGGGTGGTTGCTGAAGCAAAAACTCGGGTATGGGAGGAGTTTGGTGAGGCCAAGGAACAAGACTTCCGGTCGGCCTCGAAGAGATTCTGGCAAACTGTCCGGCGGCTCAGGAAGGGGGAGCAGCTCCCTGTCCACACTGTGTATGGTGTGGATGGGGCGCTGTTGACTTCGACTGGGGATATCGTCGGGAGGTGGAAGGAATACTTTGAGGATCTCCTCAATCTCACTGATACACCTTCCACAGAGGAAGCAGGGCTTGTCGGTGAGGGGGACAACTCGCCTATCACAGGGGCTGAGGTCGCCAAGGTGGTGAAAAAGTTCTTTGGTGGCCGGGCCCCGGGGGTGGACGAGATTCGCCCTGAGTACCTCAAGGCCCTGAATGTTGTAGAGCTGTCATGGTTGACATGCCTCTGCAACATTGCGTGGAGGTCGGGGACAGTGCCTTTGGCATGGCAAATCGGGGTGGTGGTTCCTCTCTTTAAAAAAGGGGACCGGAGGGTGTGCTCCAACTTTCGAGGGATCACACTCCTCAGCCTCCCTGGGAGGGTCTATGCCAAGGTACTGGAGAGGAGAGTCCGGCCGTTGGTCAAACCTCAGATTCAGGAGAAGCAATGTGGTTTTTGTCCTGGCCGTGACACATCGGACCAGCTCTTTACCCTCTCGAGAATCCTCGAGGGTTTGTGGGAGTTTGCCCAACCAGTTTACATGTGTTTTGTGGACTTGGAGAAGGCATTTGACCGCGTCCCTCATGGTTTTTTGTCGGGGGTGCTTCGGGAGTATGAGGTGTCGGGCTTGTTGTTACGAGCTATTTGGTCTCTGTACGACCGTTGTGAGAGTTTGGTTTGTATTGCCAACACTCGGTCGGACGCATTCCCAGTGAGAGTTGGACTCCGCCAGGGCTGCCCTTTGTCACCGATCCTGTTCATAATTTTTATGGACAGGATTTCTAGGCACAGCCAGGGCACTGAGGGTGTCATACTTGGTGACCACAGGATCTTATCTCTGTTGTTTGCAGATGATGTCCTGCTGGCTTCATCCAGCAATAACCTACAGTTCTTGCTGGGACGGTTTGCCGCGGAGTGTGAAGCAACTGGGATGAGAATCAGCACCTCCAAGTCCGAGTCCATGGTCCTCAGCCGGAAAAAGGTGGATTGACCTCTCCGGGTTGGGGACTGGCTCCTGCCCCAAGTGGAGGAGTTTAAGTATCTTGGGGTCTTATTCACGAGTGAGGGGAGAATGGAGCGAGAGATTGACAGATGGATCGGAGCAGCATCTGCAGTGATGCGGACGTTGTACTGGTCTGTTGTGGTAAAGAGGGAGCTGAGTTCTAAGGCAAAGCTGTCGATTTACCAGTCAGTCTGCGTTCCTACTCTCACCTATGGTCACGAGCTTTGGGTAATGACCGAAAGAATGAGATCGCGGATACAAGTGGCTGAAATGAGCTTTCGCCGTAGGATTGCTGGACTCACCCTCAGAGATAGGGTGAAGAGCTCAGTCATCCGGGAGAGGCTCAGAGTAGAACCGCTGCTCCTCCACATTGAAAGGAGCCCGTTGAGGTGGCATGGGCATCTGATCAGGATGCCTCCTGGACGCCTCCCACTTGAGGTGTTTCTGGCACGTCCCACTAGGAAGAGACCCCAGGGCAGACCCAAGACTCGCTGGAGAGACTATGTCTCCCAGCTGGTCTGGGAACGCCTTGGTATCCTCTCTGAAGAGCTGGAGCAGGTGGGGAGAGGGAATTCTGGGCTTCTCTGCTTGAACTGCTGCCTCCGTGACCCGGACCTCCGGAAAAGCGGTAGAAGATGGATGGGATCTCAGATGTCCAGTGGTGTGAATAAATTATATAGAAATTTTCCAAAAAAGACAGTCAGCTAAATTAATGCTAGCAGCCTGATCTGCCGGGTTGTACTGACTATTCGGATGCCTAGTTGTGTTGAAATGTGTGTGTGAAATGCCCCGCCTCTTGTTTGTTGTTGTTGTTTGTTGTTGCTGTGAGGTGCTTGGGTGCGTGTGTGTGTATGCATACACAGCACTTCACTCGTGTGACATTTGAATGTTTTGTTTTGTAGCACCTTAACTTGCACTTTAGCATTTCCACTTTGTACAGTTTCATTGCAGATGTTCTTCTTGTGTATGATTGCCTGTTTGTGTGATTTTGTGACCCGCCAGGGGACTACAGATGCAAATTATCAGTATTGCTAAATCTGGCATACTTACATTTGTATTAATGTTCATTAGTATGTAATGTCCCTTTCACATAAACATTAAACTTAAAAGCACTGCAATCCCACCAACTTGCATTGTCGAGCTAACTACATTGACAACACAATTTCCTGCGCCAAAAAATAACTAAATTCACTAGAATGACACAAGATATCTTATTGACTATGATTTAATGAACCAGTGGGGAACATGGATGTCTAGTAGAGTGATTAGAATTTACTCAGAAGAGCCACAATAAGTCAGATCCGGCAGCTAAGCTAACACCGAGAAGCCCTACCAAGTAGGTGGGTTTAGACGGTCACAGATGATAGATGCATGCTTCCTGAAAATTATGACCAATCAAATAAAACAGAAATGAGGACGTCAGTTTTCAAGTCTCATTTAAAAAAAAAAAAAAAGTATTGCGAGTGTGAGTACACAAGACTTGGAAATAAATTGTTTGTTTCTTTGTTGAATTACTACAGAATAGCGTATGTACACTGCATTTTTGAGCCTTTAGGACAGTAAATGTCAACTGGCGGCGGACAGGCCACATCCGGCCCATCAGAGTTTACCAAACAGCCCCCACAATATTACTGAATTCAAGAATACAGTGGTGTGGAAAAAGTGTTTGCTCCCT
Organism: Pholidichthys leucotaenia; assembly: GCA_020510985.1. Lineage (NCBI taxonomy): Eukaryota > Metazoa > Chordata > Actinopteri > Cichliformes > Pholidichthyidae > Pholidichthys > Pholidichthys leucotaenia. The sequence goes on from CM035844.1 coordinate 336,609,440, forward strand.
TCCTGATTTCTCTTTTTTTTTTTGTATGTTTGTCACACTTAAATGTTTTAGATCATCAAACAAATTTACAGTATGTCACAAAAGTGAGTACGCCCCTCACATTTTTGTAAATATTTTATTATGTCTTTTCATGGGACAACACTGAAGATATGACACTTTGATACAATGTAAAGTAGTCAGTGTACAGCTTGTATAACAGTGTAAATTTGCTGTCCCCTCAAAATAACTCAACACACGGCCATTAATGTCTAAACCACTGGCAACAAAAGTGAGTACACCCCTAGTGAAAATGTCCAAATTGTGCCCAATTAGCCATTTTCCCTCCCCGGTCTCATGTGATTTGTTAGTGTTACAAGGGCTCAGGTGTGAATGGGGAGCAGGTGTATTAAATTTGGTGTTATCGCTCTCAAACTCTCTCATACTGGTCACTGGAAGTTCAACATGACACCTCGTGGCAAAGAACTCTCTGAGGATCTGAAAAAAAGAATTGTTGCTCTACACAAAGAAGGCCTAGGCTATAAGAAGATTGCCAACACCCTGAAACTGAGCTGCAGCATGGTGGCCAAGACCATACAGTAGTTTAACAGGACAGGTTCCACTCAGAACAGGCCTCACCATGGTCAACCAAAGAAGTTGAGTGCATGTGCTCAGCGTCATATCCAGAGGTTGTCTTTTGAAAATAGACGTATGAATGCTGCCAGCATAGCTGCAGAGGTTGAAGGGGTAGGGGGTCAGCCTGTCAGTGCTTAGACTGTACGCCGCACACTGCATCAAATTGGTCTGCATGGCTGTTGTCCCAGAAGGAAGCCCGTTTTATAGATGATGCACAAGAAAGCCCTCAAACAGTTTGCTGAAGACAAGCAGACTAAGGGCATGGATTACTGGAACCATGTCCTGTGGTCTGATGAGACCAAGATAAACTTATTTGGTTCAGATGTTGTCAAGCGTGTGTGGTGGCAACCAGGTGAGGAGTATAAAGACAAGTGTGTCTTGTCTACAGTCAAGCATGGTGGTGGGAGTGTCATGGTCTGGGGCTGCATGAGTGCTGCACTGGGGAGCTACAGTTCATTGAGGGAACCATGAATGCCAACATGTACTGTGACACACTGAAGCAGAGCATGATCCCCTTCCTTCGGAAACTGAGCTGCAGGGCAGTATTCCAACATAATAACGACCCCAAACACACCTCCAAGACGACCACTGCCTTGCTAAAGAAACTGAGGGTAAAAGGGATGCACTGGCCAAGCATGTCTGCAGACCTAAACCCTATTGAGCATCTGTGGGGCATCCTCAAACGGAGGGTGGAGGACTGCAAGGTCTCTAACACCTTGATGTCGTCATGGTGGAGTGGAAGAGGATTCCAGTGCAACCTGTGAAGCTCTAGTGAACTCCATGCCCAAGAGAGTTAAGGCAGTGCTGGAAAATAATGGTGGCCACACAAAATATTGACAATTTGGACACAATCTGGACATTTTCACTTTGGGGTTTACTCACTTTTGTTGCCAGGAGTTTAGACATTAATGGCTGTGTGTTGAGTTACTTTGAGGGGACAGCAAATTTACACTGTTATGCAAGCTGTACACTGACTATTTTACATTGTATCAAAGTGTCATATCTTCAGTGTTGTTCCATGAAAAGATATAATAAAATATTTACAAAAATGTGAGGGGTGTGCTCACTTTTGTGAGATACTGTAAATATTAGACAAAGAAAACACAAGTTAACACTAAATGCAGTTTTTAAATGAAGGTGTTTAGTATTAAGGGGAAAAAACATCCAAACCTACATGGCCCTGTGTGAAAAAGTGATTGGCCCCTAAACCTAATAACTGGTTGGGCCACCCTTCGCAGCAACAACTGCAATCAAGCATTTGTCAATTATTCTTTTACAGCACTGTGGAGGAATATTGGCCCTCTCACCTTTGCAGAATTGTTGTAATTCAGCCACATTGGAGGGTTTTCGAGCATGAACCGCCTTTTTAAGTTCATGCCACAGCATCTTAATCGGATTCAGGTCAGAACTTTGACCAGGCCACTCCAAAGTCTTCATTTTGTTTTCCTTAAGCCATTCAGAGGTGGACTTGCTGGTGTGTTTTGGATCATTGTCCTGCTGCAGAACCCAAGTGCGCTTCAGCTTGAGGTCACAAACAGATGGCCGGACATTCTCCTTCAGGATTTTTTGGTAGACAGCAGAATTCATGGTTCCATGTACCACAGCAAGTCTTCCAGGTCCTGAAGCAGCAAAACAGCCCCAGACCATCACACTGCCACCACCATATTTTACTGTTGGTATGATGTTCCTTTTCTAAAATGCTGTGTTACTTTTACACCAGATGTAATGGGACACACACCTTCCAAAAAGTTCAACTTTTTTCTCATCAGTCCACAGAGTATTTTCCCAAAAGTCTTGGGGATCATCAAGATGTTTTCTGGCAAAACTGAGATGAGCCTTTATATTCTTTTTGCTCAGTAGTGGTTTCCATCTTGGAATTCTGCCATGCAGGCCATTTTTGCTCAGTCTCTTTCTTATGGTGGAGTCATGAACGCTGACGTTAACTGAGGCAAGTGAGGCCTGCAGATCTTTAAATATTGTTGTGGGGTCTTTCGTGGTCTCTTGGATGGGTCGTCGCTGCGCTCTTGGGGTAGTTCTGGTCGGCCACCCACTCCTGGGAAGGTTCACCACTGTTCCATGTTTTCGCCATTTGTGGATAATGCCTCTCACTGTGGTTCGCTGGAGTCCCAAAGCTTTAGAAATGGCTTTATAACCTTTTCCAGACTGATAGATTTCAATTACTTTGTTTCTCATTTGTTCCTGAGTTTCTTTGGATCACAGCATGATGTCTAGCTTTTGAGGATCTTTTGGTCTACTTCACTTTGTCAGGCAGGTCCTATTTAAGCAATTTCTTGATTGAGAAGAGGTGTGGCAGTAATCAAGCCTGGGTGTGGCTAGAGAAATTGAACACAACTTTCCAAAGATGTGATAAACTACACTTAATTTCTTTTAATGGGGGAGGGGGCAATCACTTTTTCACACAGGGCCATGAAAGTTTGGATTTTTATTTACCCTTAATAATAAACACCTTCATTTAAAAACTGCATTTTGTGTTTACTTATGTTATCTTTGTCAAATATTTAAATTTGATGATCTGAAACATTTAAGTGTCAAACATACAAAAAAAATGAGAAATCAGGAAAGGGGTAAATACTTTTTCACACCACTGTAGTTTTGTTGCAAATGAGGCACACAGGCAAAGTTGATGTCATAGAGGGTCAGTCGCGGACTGTGTCCCCCGAAATGAGGTACTGTGAACCCCCAATAAAAAGCCCCAGACTAAGTTTTTATTTTTAATAAATATGCAAAAACCTTAAAAAAAAAAAACTCTTTTCACATTGTCATTATGGGGTATTGTGTGTAGAATTTTGAGGGAAAAAAAAGGAATTTAATCCATTTTGGAATAAGGCTGTAACATAACAAAATGTGGAAAAAGTAAAGCACTGTGAATACTTTCCGGATGCACTGTAAACGCTCCGGGCTGATCCTTCCACCCCGATACTCAGCTGTCCAAGCCAGAGTTTACTCCTGCATCTCGGTCCTCTACTCAGCCTCTAACTCTCACCACCGAGAGCCGGCCCAGCCCTTACAACCAGATGACTGCGCATCAGGGCAACCAGCCTTCTGCCTCCATATTGACATGGCAGCAGTGCTTATTGTGGGCACCTTCATGGTCCAGCATGTAGCAGTACGTGGCGGCCACACTTCCTGCCACCCGGGAGCCTGTGTATTGGGCATTTCACCTGCAGCTCTGCACCTAACTCAGATTCATGAATCTGCTACAGCAATCATTGTTGACACAAATGACTTGAAGAAACAACAATCTGAGTCTCTCAAACAGGGGTTTGTGCACCTTGCTAACTGTCTGCTGGACACCAGTAAACAGGTAATCATTTCAGGTCCACTCCCCACCCTTTGTTTCGGTGAAGTTCAGTTGCTTGAGACAGCTCCTCATCTGGTTAAAAGGTTATTGCAGGAATAGAGACATCCACTTTTTTGACAATTTTGCTGCTTTCTTAAATAAGCCTGAGCTTTTTTGGCCTGATGGCCTTCACCCCTCTTGTGAATGCCTGCGGTTATTATCAACTAACACTGAACTGACTTTGCAGTCCTGTCAGGCATCCTGACATATAGTGTCTCTGCCTGACTCTTCCTACATGCATAGTATTCCTGTTAGAATTATGCCTAGACTTAACACTTATTACCGTAGACCCTCTGCATTTTCTCATGTTAGAATAAATAATTCCATTACAGTGCACTGCAGTAACCCCACCACAATTAAGCCAGTGGTCCAGTGGTTTTTGCTCTGTTAAATTCACAGTTTGTATCAAATAAATCTTTCATTCTCAAGGATCTCATATCATCTCATAACCTTGATTTTCTGTTGCTCACGGAGACTTGGCTTAAACCTGGGGACTTGTCCCCTTTAGTGGAGATTTGCTCTCCGGATTATACATTTTTGAATTCACCTAGGCTTACAGGCCATGGTGGGGGTACTGCATGTGTTTTTAGGTGCAAGGCCTCCTGCATACAACTGAACTTGGGTTCTTTTAACAGCTTTGAAAAGCCAATCTACTGTTTAATACAATAAAACACTGGATTTATTTTATGCAAACACCAAGGATGCTTACACATCATCATACCCCCCCCCCCCCCCCCCCCCCCCCGGAAGATCGGACCACAACCTGGCTCACCTCCTGCCTGTGTACAAACCCCTGGTACATAGACAGCCTCCTGTTACCTGCACAGTGAAAATATGGCCTGAGGAGGTGGCACATGCTCTGAAGGACTGTTTTGAATCCACTGTGTGAGTGCAGCTCTGTGATCCACATGGTGAGGACATCAAGAGCCTCACACACACCATCACAGACGACATTAACTTCTGTGTAGAGAACACCGTACCCACCAAGACTATACGGTGTTTCTCAAACAACAAACCCTGGACCAACCCTGAGATAAAGTCACTGCTGAAGGAGAAGAAAAGGATCTTCAGGTCGGGAGCTGAAGTCCGTACAGAGGGTGTTAAGGAGAAAGATCAGAGAGGGGAAGGACAGCTAGAGGTTCAGGTTCAAGTTACTTTATTTGTACCCGTAGGTAGATTTGTTTTGCAGTCAGGTGACATCCATATTTACAAACCACAATTACATTCAACATGAACACAAACACAGGCACACATGAAGCTGACTATAAACATGATAAAAGTACTCAAGGCTCCACCAATCAGGACATAGGACAAAGAGATAAGAGAAAAAACAAGGAGATAAGAGAGAAGGGTCATATTAGAAAGTTAAAGACTAGTCAAAGAGGTTAAAGACACAAAAGTCTAAAACCCAATAAAGATTTAGAACCCAAATAAAAAACCTACAAAAATAAGTAAATATAAAATCAAATTAATAAATAGGTAACTAAATTATGTGCAATGTATTGTTACATCTTGTTCAACTCTTTAACAGCAGCAGGAACAAAGCTTTTTTTGTAGCGCTGGGTTTTACTTTTTGGGACAGCAAACCTCCGTCTGGAGGGAAGAAGCTGAAAGTGGCAGTGCAAAGGGTGGGAGTCATCATTTAAAATGGAGGTAGCAATCCTCTGTACCTGTCTGGTGTAGAGGGATGTCAGGCTCAGCTGTGACTCACCAAGCAAGCGACTGGACCATCTAACAACCTGATCCAAGGATTTCCTCTTTTTCAATTTCGTCTGACCAAACCACGACACTAAAGAAACGGATAAAACAGATTCAATAAAAGCCCTATAAAACATTGTCATATGGTCATATGGTCCGGTAAATTTGGAAGCGCTAAGAGTGTTGATTAGGCGCGACAGTGAGCTGTCTGCTGGGTCAACGTGACGGAGTCGTACTGACATGGTTAGGGACCCAGGAGACAGACACTGACACGAGCAGATAGTGACAATAATCTTTATTCAATAGTGAGAGAGTGTAATGCGTGTGTGAGTGCGTGGATAGTGTTCTGGTCACTGGAGCTGAGCAGCCTGGACGGAGACCCGGCAACCCTGGAACATATAAGCAGAAAACAATTACTAATGTTCCACACTCGTGAAGAGCTACAGGTAATGAGGCTTACTTGAGTGCAGCACAGGCTTCGCCCTGCTGAGTTCCAGCGGCCGTGCAGCGTGAAGGTGAAGGTGTCCGTGAACGTGCTGGGGTTACCACCCGTAGCTGTGACAATGGCAGTCCTTGTGATGACGCCGGCTGTGACTCCACAGACCGGGATGATGACAGTCCAGACGATGACGAGATTAGTGATTCCACAGAACGTGGCTATGATGATAAAGCAGATACTGATGACAGAGACTCCACTGATAGCGATGGCCAATACTCCTGCAACTGATATAACAACAGTTCTGGCAGCTGAGGAGCAAGACGTACCGGTAGTCGTGGTGGTAGCGAAATGGCTACGTATGCATGATGGCGTTACCCCGTCAGCTGGGGACGCAGGTCCGCCGCCAAGGAGGTCCACCTGTGCACAGGGGTATAGATTTGGGGTTGAGTAGCAAATCGTTCTCTTACTTGCTTGATGCTGGTTAGAAGTCCTAGATGAAGCAAGCGAGGTTCTTGACGTGGCAAGCGAGGTTCCAGACGAGACGAGAGATTGCTGACGAGACCAGAGAGCAGAGTTCAGGCTCATTCTCCGATGAAGAGGACAGATGACTCCGTGCCGGGCTGTCAGCGACGCTGGCTTTTAACAGCCGTTGATTAACACCTGTTGGTCTGTACGCAGCTGGAGTTGATGACGCCAATGACGGCCCAGAGGCCGCCATGACACTTTTAGTACAGTGACTTTGTGCCTGGGAGTTTTCCTCCTAAAGTCAATAATCATATCTTTAGTTTTTGTCGTATTCAGCTGCAAGTAGGAATCCTCACACCAGTGAACAAAATCATCAACTACTGGGCCGTGGCCACTCTCACCATCCTGGAGGAGACTGACAACAACTGAATCATCAGCATACTTTATAATGTGTCTGTTGTCATGTCTGCTTTGACACATGTTTGTGTACAGGATAAAGAGTAGTGGTGACAACACACACCCCTGAGGAGAGCCACTAGAAGAACACTTTTGTCAGGCAATGTACCATTGACCCTTACTCTCTGTGCCCTGTTGGTTTAAAAAATCCAGAATCCAACCCACCAGATTATTACTCAAATCAAATTGTTGCAGGAGCCTTTCAACTAAAATATGAGGTTGGATTGTATTAAAGGCGGAAGAAAAGTCCACAAATAAAAGCCTGGTGTGTGTCCCATTAAAATCCAGATGTTTAAAAAGCATATTAAACAGAGTGACAGTGACATCCTCCACTCTGTGAAGCCTATAGGCAAACTGCAAAGGATCCAATGCATGCTCAGTCTGCTTTAGGACCTCAAATCTGACCAGTTTTTCAAAAATTTTCATTAAAATTGAGGTCAAAGGGAGAAGAGAGAGGACAAGCTGCAGCAGAGTGATATCAGCGGGGTCTGGAGAAGCCTCAAAACCATCTCTTGGCACCAGAATACCTCCTCCCAGGCCACGAGGGGGTAGGGGGTGGGTGAACAACCTGAACCTGTTTTTAACAGGTTTGACCAACCACCCTCTTCTCTGCCTGCCCACCAACCACTGCTGCCTCCACCATCATCTAGTCCCACTGTCCACAGCCCCCACTGTTTTTTCAATTCAATTCAACTTTATTTATATAGCACCATTTCACAACAAGTCATCTGATAGCACTTTCAACTGTAGGGGAAACCCCCACAGCTGCATAAAAACCCCAGCAATCAATCAGTTTTTCCCCCCACAGATCCAACACCCCCCTCCTAGCACACAGCCCCCCTGCCCCAACCTAACTCTCACTAAGACCCAGGTGAGAGCTGAGCTGAGGAAGATCGAGGCGAGGAAGGCTGCAAGTCCAGACGGCATCAGCTCGAGGCTCCTCAAGTCCTGCGCACACCAGCTGTGCGGGATCGTGGAGCACATCTTCAGTCTGAGCCTGAAGCTGGAGATGGTACCACAGCTGTGGAAAACATCCTGTGTGGTACCCGTACCGAAGACCCCGCACCCCAAGGACCTGAACAGCTACAGACCAGTGGCCCTCACATTACACCTAATGAAGACCCTGGAAAGGCTCCTCACCCACCTCCGCCCCCTGGTGGGACTAGCGATGGATCCACTTCAGTTTGCCTACCAGCATGGCATTGGGTGGAGGTGCAGTGATCTTCCTCCTACATTGTTCCTTGTCCCACCTGGAGAAGCCTGGGGGTACTGTGAGGATCATGTTCTTTGATTTCTCCAGTGCTTTCAACACCATCCAATCATTGATCCTGAGGGACAAGCTGCTGTGCACAGGGGTGGACCAGCACCTGTCATCGTGGATCCTGGACTACCTCACAAACCAACCACAATTTTTGAGAACCCAGGACTGTGTGTCTGATACCATCATCTGCAGTATGGGGGGCCCCCAGGGAACAGTTCTGGCTCCCTTCCTGTTCACCCTCTACATTGCTGACTTTTCACACAACACACCACACTGCCATCTACAGAAGTTCTCTGATAACTCGGCGATCATCAGCCTCATCTCTGATGGGGATGATGTGGAGTACAGAGGACTTATCCAGGACTTTGTGGACTGGTGCCTGCTTGCCTCCAGATCAATGTGAAGAAAACCAAGGAACTGGTGGTGGACTACCACAGGCAAGGAGAACCCCACACAGCACCAGTGAACATCCAGGGAGCAGACATTAAGATGGTCACATCTTACAATTACCTGGGTGTTCACCTTATCAATAAACTGGACTGGTCACGCAACACCAACATGCTCTACAAGAAGGGGCAGCACAGGCTGTGAGGAGACTCAGGTCTTTTGGAGTGCAAGGGGCACTCCTGAAGACCTTCTACGATTTGGTGGTGGCATCAGCCATCACATTCTGAGTGGTCTGCAGGGGCAGTGGCATCACAGCAGCTAACAGGAAGAGACTGAACAGGCTGATCAAAAAAGCTAGCTCTGTTCTGGGGTGACGCCTCAACCCAGTGAAGGAGCTAGGAGAGAGGAGGATGGTGGCTAAGCTGACATCTCTGCTGGAGTCAGAGTCTCAGCCCATGCAGGACACGCTGAACGCACTGAGGAGCTCATTTAGTGGTAGGCTGTCCCATCCTAGGTGCACGACAGAGAGGTTCCGCAGGTCCTTCCTACCTACGGCTGTCAGACTTTATAACCTTACTAGGAATGCTCGTAGAGGTTGTATTAAATGTACTAAGCGTAATATCTTTGCACAATAGAGATCATCCCCTCCAATAGACAACTAGGACAACAACAATCATTTTTGAGGGTGGCAACAACACTACTGATTCAAATGTGAAATATTCTGTCCGGGTACATATTCATATTCTGCAGGGTAATTTAATAAGCCGTAATGCTGTTTATTCCATCTAGCTGCAGTGCTCCTGTACTGTGTATATAACATAAGATAAGATAAGCCTTTATTAGTCCCACAATGGGGAAGTTCCAGGATTGCAACAGCACAGGAACAGCAACACTCAGAGCAACAATCAGAAGACAAGAAAAAACAAGAGCAGCGTGTATACGTATGTACATATAAATATATAAATATATAAACACAGTGCGGAGCATTGTAGCTAGATGGAATAAATATATAAATATATAAACACAGTGCGGAGCATTGTAGCTAGATGGAATAAATATATAAATATATAAACACACACAGTGCGGAGCATTGTAGCTAGATGTAATGAACAGCATAACCGTCTACGTAGTTATCCTACATGGTATGATTATGTACCCATACATATTGTCACCCTCTGTAGCGACCGGTATTTTCCTAGTTGTATACCGGAGGGGACCATTGTGTAAGTCTATTGCGTCTTTTGCATTCTCTACTATTAGGTTGTCACGGGTTTTTTTTGCTATCTCTGCGAGCAGCCCTGCTTAGATTATACAGTCTGACAGCCATAGGTAGGAAGGACCTGCAAAACCTCTCGGTTGTGCACCTAGGATGATGTAGTCTGCTGCTAAATGAGCTCCTCAGTGCGTTCAGTATGTCCTGCATAGGGTGGGACTCGGATTTCAGCAGAGATGACAGTTTAGCCACCATCCTTCTCTCTCCCATCTCCTCCACTGGGTCAAGGCGTTTCCCCAGGAAAGAGCTAGCTTTCTTGATCAGTTTGTTCAGTCTTTTCCTATCGGCTGCTGTAATGCCACTGCCCCAGCAGACCACTCCAAAAGTGATGGCTGATGCCACCACCGTGTCGTAGAATGTCTTCAGCAGCGCCCCTTGTACACCAAAAGACCTGAGTCTCCTCAGTAGGAACAGCCTGCGCTGTCCCTTCTTGTAGAGTGCGTCAGTATGGTGTGACCAGTCTAGTTTATTGTTCAGATGAACACCCAGGTACTTGTAGGATGTCACCATCTCGATGTCTGTTCCCTGTATGTTTACTGGTGCTGTGAGGGGTTGTCCTTGCCTGCAGCAGTCCACCACCAGCTCCTTAGTTTTCCTCGCGTTGATCTGGAGGCAGTTCCAATGGCACCAATCCACGAAGTCCTGGATAAGTCCTCCGTACTCAGCTTCATCTCCGTTGGAGAGATGAGGCCAACGATCGCAGAGTCATCAGAGAACTTCTGTAGATGGCAGTGTGTTGTGTTGTGTGAGAAATCCGCAGTATAAAGGGTGAACAGGAAGGGAGCCAAAACCGTTCCTTGTGGGGCCCCCGTGCTACTGATGATCATGTTGGACACACAGTCCCGGGTTCTCACAAACTGTGGCCAGTTAGTGAGGTAGTCCAGGATCCATGATGACAGGTGCTGGTCCACCCCTGCACACAGCAGCTTGTCCTTCAGGATCATCGGTTGGATGGTGTTGAAAGCACTGGAGAAGTCAAAGAACATGATCCTCACCACATTCCCGGGCTTCTCCAGGTGGGACAGAGAATGGTGAAGGAGGAAGATCACTGCATCCTCCACCCCAATGCCATGCTGGTAGGCGAACTGGAGTGGATCCATCGCTGGTCCCACCAGGGGGCGGAGGTGAGCAAGGAGCAGTCTCTCCAGGGTCTTCATCATGTGGGACGTCAGGGCCACTGGTCTGTAGCTGTTCAGATCTTTGGGGTGGGAAGTCTTTGGTACAGGTACCACACAAGATGTTTTCCACAACTGTGGTACCCTCCCCAGCTTCAAACTCAGGTTGAAGATGAGCTCCACAGCTGGTCTGCACAGGACTTGAGGAGCTTTGCACTGATGCTGTCCGGTCCCGACGCCTTCCTCGCCTTGATCTTCCTCAGCTCCGTCCTCACCTGGGTCTTAGTGAGGGTCATGTTGGGGGGCTGTGTGTTGGGAGTGGGGGGGTGATGGTGGAGTGGGGTGTGGGCAGCAGGACTCAATGTCTTCAGAGGCAGCAGTGGTTGTTGTGCAGTCGTGGGGGAGGGCGGTTGGTCAAACCTATTAAAAAACAGGTTCAGATTGTTCGCCCACTCCCTGCCCCCCGTGGCCTGGGGGGAGGTATTCTGGAGCCCAGAGATGGTTTTAAGGTTTCTCCAGACCCCACCGATGTCGCTCTGTTGCAGCTTGTCCTCCATCTTCTTCCTGAAGCTGTCCTTGCCTTCTCTGATCTTCCTCCTCAGCTCCCTCTGTACGGACTTCAGCATCTCCCTGTTCCCCGACCTGAAGATCCTCTTCTTCTCTCTCAGAAGTGTTTTTATCTCAGGGTTGATCCAGGGTTTGTTGTTCGAGCAACACCGTATGGTGTTGGTGGGTACGGTGTTGTCCACACAGAAGCTGATGTAGTCCGTGATGGTGTGAGTGAGGCCATCGATGTCCTCACCATGTGGCTTGCAGAGCTGCTCCCAGGCAGTGGTTTCAAAACAGTCCTTTAGAGCGTTCATTGCCTCCTCAGGCCATAACTTCACTGTGCGCATGACCAGAGGTTGTCTGTGCACTAGGGGATTGTACACCGGCCGGAGATGAACCAAGTTGTGATCCGATCTCCCGAGTGGGGGAAGTGGTGATGAGGTGTACGCCTCCTTAGTGTTTGCGTAGAATAAGTCCAGTGTTTTATCGTCTCTAGTGTGGCATGTGACATACTGGGTGAACGTGGGTAGAATGGGAGACAGTGAAACATGGTTGAAATCACCTGAGATGAGGAGAAGAGCATCTGGGTGTTCTGTCTGCAGCCTGCCAGTTACTGAGTGGTTGACGTCATGCGCTGTCCCAGTGTTCGCTGTCGGATTTGCATAAATAACAATGCAGATCACGTGTGATTATTCCCTCGGGAGATAGGTAGGCCACATGCTAACAGCTAGCAACTCCATGTCCTTGTTGCAGTTGTTGTTGTTTAACCGTGATATGTCCCGGTCTGCACCAGTTGTTATTAACATACATTATCACTCCACTGCCCCTTGCCTTCCCACTGTCTGGTGTTCGGTCTGCCCGTATTGCGTGGAAACCCTCCAGTTCAATGTTAGCATCTGCTGCTAGTTCTGATAGCCACGTCTCAGTGAATAACATAAGGCAGCACTCCCAGTATATGCTATCGTAGCGGGAGATAGCCGCCAGCTCATCTGTCTTTCCTAGTATCGATCGTACATTCCCCATAACAATGGATGGGAGGGTGGGTCTGTACCTTATATTCCTTGCCTGCCGTCTTACACCAGCACGACACCCACGTCGTTTTCGTCTTATCTCTCCCGGTATGTCGAGTTTTTTCGTTAGCACCGAGTGGCGGTTAAGTGCTAACAGCTGGTCCTTGTTGTACCGTCTCCTGCTATAAACAGTGGCTCCGTCCACCGGCTCGGGAGACATTTGCGAGATCTGTGTGTCTGTGATGTATAAGGTGTTGCCGGATCAGAAAGTTGTCGCCGGATCAGAAAGTTAGAGGAAGAAAAACTCAGAATTGAGCCGCTGTTGTAAAAAGGCAGCCGACTCATGTGGCGCCGGAAGTGAGAGAAGTGAGAATATACATATATAACTGTGTATATATGTATATTCATTTACTGCTTTGGCTAACCAGTTCTTATCTTATTATCTTATTACTATTGCTCTGAGTGCTGCTATCCCTTTGCTGCTGTAATCCTGGAATTTCCCTATTGTGGGACTAATAAAGGCTTATCTTAATCATCTATCAACCTCCTAACCTCACAGCAGGGTTTCTTGATGAATTTTTTGAATTACTGTCTTTGCTGCTTCTTAAATTTGAATGGGCTATTATTGCAGGTGACTTCAACATCCATATTAACAATCCTAATTCATTTGCTAAAGATTTTATGACCATTTCCAAATCTTTTAATCTCAGTCAGCATGTCTCAGGGCCTACACATAACCGTGGCCACACTCTTGATTTAATTTTCACTCTGGGCATATCACTTAATTAAGTGAATACATTGGACTTTCTCTCTGACCACAAGTGTATTGTATTTGATGCACATTTAACACCTTCCATAATAGCCCAGAAGCATCAAATCAGTTCACGTATCTTTAATGAACAGTCTGCAGCTATTTTCTCCCACTACTTTTCCATGCAAACCAACCTCTCTTCTCCCTTTACTAATATCAGTGATCAAGTCTGCTGGTTCAATGATTTATGCTTTTCTTCTCTTGACATGTCTGCCCCCCACATTTCCAGATCTGCTCCAATATTAATTAAATAAAACACCATGGATCGATGATAAGATTAGGCAGTAAAGAAAGGAATACTGGAGGGCTGAACGTAGCTGGAAGAAGTCAAAACTCCAAGTACATTACAACCTGCAGGTTGTTGAAGACAGCAAATTTTTTGATAAATTTCAATCTGGATTCTGGCATAAGCACAGTACAGAAACCGCACTACTTAAAGTAACCAATGACATTCTCATGCGCGCAGATAAAGGTGAATTCACCATTCTCATTCTACTTGACTTGACAGCAGCCTTTGATACCATTGATCATCGATCCTGCTAGACAGACTTTGTAACTGGGTCGGCATTTGTGGTACAGCATTAGACTGGTTTTATAGTTTATTGGTTTATTTGTCAGGGACCATGTACAGAAAAAAAAACATTAAACGCAAGGTAAAGATGCTCTGTACCAGATTATAGCATTCTCACTAATTTCCATCTGTAGTGCCTGAGGCAGGCAAGAAGATATTAAAAGAAAAACAGCACATAAAGAAAGCAATTCAGGTCAGATTTCAGAATCTGTTGTCCCTGAAACAAGCAGGGAGTCAGTTTAAAACATAACAAGATAAGAGAACACCATACACATAAACAATTTAAGAATACAATTTCAAATCCCATTTAAGAGAAAGAGGTTTAACTCATATTTAACTAATAGACACTTTAACACCCATAGTGGCAATAATAATAATACAGTAGTAATAATAATGGATTAGATTTACATATATGGTGCTTTACATGTCAAGTGACATCTCAAAGTGCTTACAGTGAGTCCATTATTCATTCACTCCAGACAGACATTGATAGTGGTAGGCTACTACTGTAGCCACAGCTGCCCTGGGGCAGACTGATGGAAACGTGGCTGCCAATCCATGCCAACGATCTCTCCAACCACTACCGAACATTTATACACATTCATGCCCAGTATGATGGACACTGGAGGCAAGGTGGGTAAAGTGTCTTGCCCATGGACACAACAGCAGGATGGTTGGGGAGAGCGGGATTCAAACTGCCAACCCTCTGGTTATTGGATGACCCACTCTACCTCCTGAGCCACTGCCGCCCACTCACAATTGTGTTTCCTCCTCTGCTCCCCTTCTGTGTGGACTCCCCTAGGATTCGGTCCTTGGACCTATCTTGTGTTCACTATACATGCTCCCTTTAGGACACCTTTTCAGACAGATTTTGGAAGTGTCATATCACTGTTATGCCGACGATATACAAATCTACTTCTCTGCCAAAACCAATAACCTGAATCAACTATCCTCCCTCCATAATTGTTTAGCTTTTATCAAAGATTGGTTGTATATTAATTTTCTTCACTTAAATTCCAGTAAAACTGAAATCCTTATAATTGGTCCAGATAACTTTGTTGCCTGTGTTGAACAGTTTATTGGTTGCCATCACTCTAACATAGCACCCACTGCTAAAATCCTTGGTATCATCTTTGACTAACGGTCAAAGATGATATGTTGTTATGATGTCCTTTCCCACATAAACAAGCTCATCCAGTCCTGTTTTCTGCAGCTTAGAAACATTGCAAAAATAAAACATATACTTCCTCGGTCCGATCTTGAGCTCTTAATTCACACTTCAGTCTTCTCCCGATTACTGTACATAGCATTTTCAAGGATTGGCTTATGCACGAGGTTTAGAGTAAAACAGGGTTTATTCTTGTTCTTGACAACCCTTGACAACTCGTGAGAACTAGTCACCAAAAGAAAATACATTAAAATAAATATAAAAACTACATTTTACAACTTACACCAATAAAATAAATTAAAGACGTAAACATGCAGTAAAACATATAAAAACGTTAGACAAACCTCGTGAGCTGGCATCCACGAGGGGCTAAATGATCCTTTTTAACCTCCGTTTGTCCTCCTTCTTCTTTTGTATTATTTTCTTTGTTTTAATTGTCCCTTTCACATGTTCACCATCAATCTACGGAGCTTAGCAGCAAGTGGCAAGTGTGCTGCACTGCTTGGGTGGAAGTGCGCAGGTAATTAAGGTCGGGCGGAAGCTAAGGCCAAATAGATGGCATAGTCACGAAGAGAGAGACAAACAACTAAATAAAGGCATAAATAGGGAGTAAATTAAGAGAGACTGTTACACTCCCACAAAATCACTTGTGATTTTAAGGACAAACGTATTACTTATGAACTAGTGAGCAGATTATTAATTAACGGTTAATTATGAACAAGTTATGAATTATGAATGAGTATTGCAATGACAGAGGGAGAGGTGAGGGGTCTTCATTCTGCTTCCAACAGGATTACTGTCTTCTGAATGGGCCTTTCCAAGAGGACAGGTTTGGAGATTCACTTTCCATGTCCATACAGGGTTGGATCACTCACCGGTAGTTTCACCTTCCTCACTCTTCCATCGTTACTAGGATACACTTCAACAATCTTGGCCAGTTTCCACTGGTTTCTTGGACTTATCTCATCTTGTAGGAGGACTATATCAGTGATCTTGGCATTTCTGTGTTCTTTATTCCATTTCTGTCTACTTTGTAGATTTAACAAGTACTCTTTTTTCCACCTTGTCCAGAATGTATTGGTGAGAAGTTGAACACAATACCATCTTTTCCTGAGATAAAGATCATCTTTAACAAACTTTCCTGGAGGTGGGGAAATGATCGTAGACTTCATGGTCAGTATGTGATTCGGTGTTAAGGGTTCTGGGTTTGATGGATCACATAGCTGGTCAGTAGTGAGTGGTCTACTGTTGATACTGCCACGACTTCGTAAAGAAATGTCCTTAGAGAGGAACTGTTAAGTTGTTTGGCTGATTGTTCCAGGATTGACGTCAGTATACTTCTTGTGGTGCGAATTTGTCTTTCCCAGACACCACCCATATGACTTGATGCTGGGGTGTTCATGAGAAACTCACATTCTTGTTCTTCAAGTGTGGTTTGATCCATTTCCTTGAGTGTTTCAACAAATTCATTTCTGGCGCTGACAAAATTCGTGCCTTGATCACATCTGCCAGACTGCACCTCGAATGGCGATGAATGCATGCAGAGCATTGATGAAGGCATCAGTAGTCAAATCATCAAGCATCTCAATATGTACTGCCCTGGAGCACATGCAGGTGATTAACAAGCCATAGCGCTTTAACTCCTTCCTGCCTTCCTTGACATAGAAAGGACCGAAACAGTCCATCCCGTAGTAGGTGAATGGCGGGGTGGTCTCCATCCGATCTCCCGGGAGGTCTGCCATCCTTTGCTGCTCGGTACATCTTCTGAACTTTCTGCACTTTATGCACTTGTAAATGTGAGATGACACAACTTTGCTGCACCCAAGGATCCAGAGGCCATTAGCATGAAGCTCGTTCATGGTGATCCCTCATCCTTGATGGTACATTCTCTCGTGATAATGCTTGGCAAGCAATGCTGACACATGGCTGTCTCTTGGCAGGACTGCTGGATGCTTAACATTGGGATGTAAGGCAGCATGTTTGAGGTGTCCAACTCGAAGAATGCCTTGATAATCCAGAAATGGGCATAACTTGTGTAACTTGTTCACCTTGTCTTTGGTTTGCATCACTTTATGATGTTGAAGGGACTTTATTTCTTGTGTGAAAACTCTTTTTTGAACCATCTTGATGATTGTCAACTCTGCTTCTCTTCTCTCTTCCAGGCTGCTAACTTCGCAGGACTTTGGTTTGCGATCCCTTGCTTCTTTCACATAGCGCTTTAGTCTGGCAAAGGCTTTGATCATTCTTGACCAGTCCGAGAACTTGCGTAGGCGCTCTAAGAGTGACCATTGTTCTTTAGCTTGTGTCTTGTGAATTTGAACTTTCTTGACCTCTGGGTCACTGCTTGATAGCTCTCCCATCTTGATTTCACTGCTGGATATGATTGGTTGCCAGAGAAGGTTTGGGCCTGCAAACCAGTTTCAGGCAATGAGTTGTTCAGCTGTGAGGCCTCTCGAGGCATGATCGGCTGGGTTTTCTTCTGATGCCACGTACCTCCACTATGTAGATTTTATGCTTTATTTGATGCGTTCCACTCGGTTTGCAACAAACACATGGAACCTCCTGGCTTCATTGTTGATGTATCCAAGTACAACCTTGGAGTCAGTCCAGTATGTTTCTTGTGAGACTTGTACTTCAAGTTCCTTTCTTAGCATGTAACCAGTGTGAACAGCAACTACAGCCGCTGACAGCTAAAGTCGTAGTATGGTTGTTGCTTTGGAAGGTGGAACTCTTGATCTTCCCATGGCCAGGGAACAGTGGACTTCACCAGATGTGCTTACTGCTCTGAGGTAGGTGCACATGCCGTATCCAGACACACTTGCATCAGAGAAATTGATGCAACTCATAGTGCTGGACCTTGAAGCCTGGTGGAATGTAACATCTCTGAATTTTCACATATGCAAGGTTCCTGAGGTCAAGAAGCCAAGATTCCCACTGGGGTCGAAGGCTGTCAGGGAAGGTGTCGTCCCAGCTGAGTTTATCTCGACATATTTGTTGCAAGATCTGCTTTCCCGGCAAAACAAAGGGTGCGACGAATCCAAGTGGATCGAACACTGAAGCCACTGTGGACAATACTCCTCTTCGTGTTAGTGGATTTTCCTTGACTGTTACTCTGAAGTGGAACTGGTCTGATTCCACACACCTAAGCACTCCGAGTGCTCTCTCCATACGCACGTCACCCAGCGCCATGTCCAGATCTTTGGTGGCTATAGCGCATTCTTCCTTTGGAAGCAAGGCTAGGACCTTGGTGCTGTTGGAGATAAACTTATGCAACCAAAACTTGGCTGTACTGCAGAGCTCACAGGCTTCTTTGATGAGCTGTATTGCTTGACCTTCGGTGTCAACATTTGCTAACCTATCGTCAACATAGAAATTGGTTTTAATGAACTTGACGGTGTCTTTGCTGAAACAACCTTCTCCTTCAGTTGCAAGGTGCTTGAGGCCATAGTTGGCACAACCAGGCGAGGAAGCCACACCAAATAGGTGTACTTTCATCCGATAGATGGCGTATGGGGTTTCAAGGTTGCCATTCTCCCACCATAAGAACCTTAAATAATCTTGGTCGCCAGCACACACGTGGAACTAATGGAACATGTGTTCAATATCACACATAATAGCTACCGGGCCTCTTCGGAAATGGCACAAGACTCCAAGTAAGGCGTTAGTTAGCTCTGGGTCGGTAAGGAGATGGTCATTTAAGGACGTACCTTGAAACTTGGCAGAGGCATTGAACACAACACGAATCTGTCCAGGTTTTTGTGGATGATACACCCCATGGTGTGGGATGTACCCAGCTGGGGTCTTGTCAATGTCTTGCTCTGGGACTTTTTCAGCGTCTCCATGAGCAATGATTTCTTCCATAAACTTCTTGTAGTCCGTGTAGTACTGCTTGTTCCTTCTCAGCTTTCTTTCCAAGCATTTGAGACGATGAATGGCACGTGTCTTGTTGTCAGGCATGTTGGTCCTTTCACTCTTGAATGGGAGTGGCTTTCCATAATGCCCATCCTCTTTGAGTTTAATGCCTTCTTTGATCTTTGTCAGGAATCTGAGATCTTCTTGGGAGATCTTTACATCTTCAAAGGCTTTTTCCACAAAATCTGACTCCAACCTTTTGATCACGTCGTCAGGTGAGACCATTTCCTTTATCTGACTTCTGTACACATAATGAACTTTGCTGGTGAGGCTCGAAAAGGGCTGAATACCTGTCACCACTTGCTTTACAATGACTTGGTGACTCACTCCAATAACGTCTCCATAATCAAGACATGGATTGCCGAAGGTCACAATACTCCATCCCAGATCAGTCCTTTGTGCAAAATGGCTGACTTTCCTTGCCGGACACAACTTGTTGGGGCACAAGAGCTTGAGAACAGTTGTAGCCAATTAGAAGGCCCACGTCACAACTTTGGAGTGGAGCAATCTCATCTGTGATGTGTTTGAGATGTGGCCATGCCTTTGCCATACTTGGCGTTGGAATATGATCTCGATTTGCTTGAATAAAGTCTCTTGCATACGTCACTGGCAGGGATATGGTCTTGTTGGAGTAAAACCCTCTTACTTGTAAACCGGATAGCTTGTGACAGGACACAACTGTGTTTCTTGAGGACATAGTAGTAAGCTTTAGCTGAACTGGTTCACTTTTAGTGTTCAGAGCTCTTGACGTTTCTTCGAGGATGAAGGTTGTGTCACTCTGTGTATCAAGGAGTGCATACACAAGAACTTCACGCTCTGTCTCACTTTCGGCTGACACCCATACAGGAATGATAGAGGATATGTATGTGTCTTTGACGTTCTGCATTACTCTGTTATACATCGCTTCACTTGTTGTTGGTGTAACACTGTCTTGAAGGACCTCTGTTCTTGACCTTGTCTTGTCAGTGCTTTTCACTTTATTAATCTTTGTCTGAGTTCTTTCTTTTTTAGTTTGATCGTCATGAAGAAATGTTGGATGTTTTTTCTTGCATGTATCACAAGTTTCTCTATTTTCACAATCCTTTGAGCGATGGCCAGACTTCAAGCAACCAAAGCAAAATTTCTCCTCCTGTGCGAACTTGAGTCTTTCACTGATGCTCTCATTCATGAACTTCCGACACTTCTGTAAAACGTGACCTGCCTTCTCGCAGTAGACACAACTTGCATTAACAACTCTTTCATTTGAGTTAGTCACTAGGACCTTACCTCCATGGCTTCTATTCTTGAGGATCTTACTTTCTGTCGTTTCATCTTCACTTGGTTTCAGAGCATGGAGAGATGTTATGGGGCTACATGCAATTTTGGCTTCATGTGAGATGAACTCTACAAACTGGCTGAAACTTGGAAAGATGTGGCTCGTTTCTTGCACTTTTGTAACCTTTCTGTTCCACCTTGATGTGAGCCAGTCTGTAAATTTTGCAAGCATTTTTTGGTTTTCATTGCAGTCATTGAGCACTTCAAGTCCTTTAATCTGTGACATAGCTGCTTGACAGCTATGAAGGAAGTCAACGAACTCTTGAAGTTCCGTACTGCCTTTGGAGCATATCTTGGGCCATGCACTGAGTTTGTCTCTGAAGGCTTTGGTGATGAGGAATGGATTGCCATACCTGTATTCAAGGACCGTCCATGCTGCATTGTAGGCTGACTCTGTGCCTAGCAGAAAGTAGCTCTCTATCGCTTTCCTTGCAGATCCACTCACATACTTTCACAGATAGTATGTCTTCTCTTCAGCTGGTATATTCTTTCTGTCAATGAGTGTCTGAAATGAGATCTTCCAGTCATTGTATCTAAGTGGGTCGTCACTGAATACTGTTGGTTCTGGTACAGGAAGACGACTTGCACTGAGGGACTCTGCAAAGGCTCGGACAAAATCTGTAGTGTTTACTTCTTGTGAATGTGTCACGTTTTGTGGCGGGTGACACAGTTTGAGGTGCTGGTCATTGTTTTCAGACTTGACTTCATTTTCTTCATCCAAATTGTGTTGATGGAGTAGGTTGTATATTTCTTCATCTGAACATTCACTTTGCTCATACACTCGCTGTCTTGCTTTAGCAGCTTTCAGTTTTTTGACTGTATCCAGTCGCTCCAGTTCTCTGCGCTTTGCTTCCAGCTCTCTTTGCTGCCGTGCAATGTCTGCTTCTTGCCTTTCAATTTCCTTTAAGTGGTTTTCTGGTTCAAGCAGAACTTCCAAGGCAGCTTTGTTAGCCGCAACTTCAGCAGCTGCATCTTGTCTTTTTGAAGAGTGCCTGGATGAATGCTTGGATGGGACCTTCGAATGAGAAGAGTGACTTGCATGGTGAGATTTAACACTCGTCTTTACTGAGGCTGCAGACTTGAATACAGAGTATGTCTCCTTCCATGTTTCTTCGTCCCCTTGACTTTCAACCTTTTCAGCCTTTAGGCACCTTTTAGCAGCTTTGATTATTGTCTTTGTCACTGCTTCACATGTGTCTATCCGACGTCTTGTGTTATGGTCAGGAGAGTCAATCCGTCTCAACTCATCATAAGCTGTGTTCAGATTTATTGCAGCACTTGAAACTTTAGCAACATGTTCATTCAGCAGATCTTGTGAGCATTGCTGTTTCATAGCTCTTTTGGCATCTTTAGTGACAGCCTTCCGCTTCTCACAGCACGTAATGAAACGGTGTGCAGTTTTTCCTTACCTGCTCATCGTGCAGCTCTTCGCCCTTTTCTGTCAACTTACGACTTCTCCGGCTCCTTTGTGGCTCTTGTGAGGTAGTGGGGATATCATCTCCTGTGCCTTCAGCTCCTTGTGGTTGCTCATCTGCACAGAGTTGCTCTTTATCACAACAATCTTCACTGACTTCTGAATTGACCCCAAACTCTGCCAATATTTGCTTTGGTTTGCCTTTGTTTACTTTAAATGAAAGATTTAACGCAGTAACTTAACATTGAGTTTGGTAATAAAATGGTTAAATGTTAATCTTGTTAAATGTTACTGTCACTTTAACTTAAACAGCAAACTGTCTTATTGTTCTTCAAATGTAACTTTAAGTCAAAACTCAACTCACTATAAGCTGTAAGCAACCATTACATATCTTGAATGAACCAGTAATATCCTTAATGTTACTGAGAATCACTGAATATACACAGTATGTGGGTTACTTAGCACATCACAGATATGCACACTGTATGATGATCAATTCAGCTTCAACAGGAGAAATGTAAATAAAGAAAATTATTTCAATGAAAATATTTCAGTCCTTGATTCACAACAGAAACAAAAATTATCTTATTTCTTGTTACAATGTCCTCTTGACTTCACTTATATTTAAATCAAATAATATTAATGAGTCTCTTGTTTAGGGCAACATACATTTTGGGAACCTGGAATTTCCCGCGGTTGCTGCGTCTTGCGTCGTGCATTGGGCCATGGCAAGATGGAGGCGCCGTGCTATCGTCCCTCTCATCCCTGGCTCTGGCATGGCACTCGTCCACCCATGCGTTGGAGCAGAGGAGTTCTCACTGTAGCACCCTCAAGGATTGGCTAATGCACGAGGTTTAGAGTAAAACAGGGTTTATTCTTGTTCTTGACGACCTTTGACAACCCGTGAGAACTAGTCACAAAAAGAAAATACATTAAAATAAATATAAAACTACATTTTACAACTTACATCGATAAAATAAAGACATAAACATGCAGTAAAACATATAAAAACGTTAGACAAACCTCGTGAGCTGGCATCCATGAGGGGCTAAATGATCCTTTTTAACCTCCGTTTGTCCTCCTTCTTCTTTTGTATTATTTTTCTTTGATTTAATCGTCCCTTTCACATGTTCACCATCAATCTTCAGAGCTTAGCGGCAAGTGGCAAGTGTGCTGCACTGCTTGGGCAGAAGTGCGCAGGTAATTAAGGTCGGGCGGAACCTAAGGCCAAATAAATAGTTACGTGTACACTAAAGTTGAGCACTAGGTGGCATAGTCGCGAAGAGAGAGACAAACAACTAAATAAAGGCATAACTAGGGAGTAAATTAAGAGAGACTGTTACATTGTAACTCTCTTTACACCTGCCTCAGTCAATCCGCAATAAATCGTTTACAATTAATCCAAAATTCAGCTGCCAGGTTATTAACTAGAACCAGCCGTCAATCTCACATTACCCCATACTTGCATCCCTTCATTAGTTCCCAGTAAAATTTAGGATTCAATTCAAAATTCTCATAATTACATTTAAAGCACTACACAGTCTCACCCCCAATTACATTTCTGACCTCCTGGTTCAATACTCCACATCTCATCCACTTCGCTCCTCAAATACTGGTCTCTTATCTATACCACGTTCTACCTACAATACAAGATGTGATCGTGCCTTCTCCGTTGTTGCACCTACCCTCTGGAATCAGCTACCCCAATCCATCAGATGCACGGGAAATCTGAATTGTTTTAAACATCTTTTGAAAACCCACCTCTACCGACAAGCATTTTTATAACCCCACATTATGCAGTGTGTGTGTTTGTAATGAGTCCAGTTGTGAGTCTGAGTTTGTGTTTTTGTCTGTTTGTGTGTGTCTGTCTCTTTTGATGTGCTCAGTTTTGTTGTGCTGAAAATGTTGTCTGGTTTTATCTTGAAATACTTTGTTTTATGCTTGTGAAGCACTGTGTAACCGTGTTTTAAAAAGTACTATATAAATAAAGTTTTACTTACTTACGTAGGAAATAATATTAATTTTATTTTACAAGAGCATCTGACCCTCAGTGTCTGACCCTTGGACAAATGTAGTTGATGACCCCTTCTTTAGGCACTAAGATGATAATTCATCGCTGTAACCTTGTAGATGAGTCAGAAAACAGAAAAAAAACATGCCATTGAGCCTTTATCGAGACATGCACTGAAATAAACCATTATGAGGACGGCTCCATAATTTGGGTCAAAATGGTGCTGCAGTAATTAAACCCTGAGGTATATGACCAAAGCATGAGACATTTCATTAAGACCTGTCTAAACTGTCATGTGGAAAAATACAACTTATGTCTCCTGTAAACAACTTTTTGCTCATGATTTATAGGTGAGGTAATACACCAAGTGGAGCAGCTTCTCTGTGCTGCTGAGTCATCAGAAAGATTGCTCATAATTGATCGTGCTTCTATGACTGATATTCACAAACTATTCTCAGCAGTAGTGCAGTTTTTACCACAGTGTATGTTATTTCTTCTCGAACTTCTCCAGCTAAACTTTTTGTTTTTCTTTCTCTTTTTCTTACCTGACAGGAGGCCAGTTTGTCCATCTGGATGCTTTTCAGTGACAACACAGCTGCCACACTGACTTACTTTGATCCCAAAGACTACAACATCAACGCCTCCACTCTGGATGACAAGGTTGTGTCGGTGTCTCAGGAGCTGCCACAGCGCTGGCCCATGCTGGTGGCAGAAGGGGAGGGATCCGGCGAGATGGTGCGACTGGAGATGACCATCTGTGAGGCCTGCCAGAAGACCAAACGGAAGAGCGTCATTGCATCTGCCTCCATTTACGTGAAGGTCCGCTTTGGCCCAGAGGAGGACTCCGAGGAAGACGTGACCACGGAGGGTGAGATTGAGCTGGTGCCCATCACTAGACGACCAGTCGTCGATCCGAATGTTAGTGGGAGGATTTATGAGACGTCAAATGAGCAGCCTGCCAGCGTTCCCATTGACTACACCAACTTCCCCACCATAAGCAACCAAGAGCGGCCGACCGAGAGTGACGAAGAGGAGGACGACGACTTCGTGCATTCGCCTCGCAACATGACCGACCTGGAGATCGGCATGTATGCCCTGCTGGGAGTCTTCTGCCTCGCCATCCTCGTCTTTCTAATCAACTGCATCGTCTTCGTGCTGAAGTACCGACACAAGCGAATCCCGCCGGAGGGCCAGGCCAACATGGACCACTCCCACCACTGGGTGTTCCTGGGTAACGGCCAGCCGCTCAGGGCCCAGTGCGACCTGTCGCCGCAGCAGGTGGAGAGTCCCAGTAACCCTCTGGAGGGGGTGCAGACTTGTTGCCACGGGGACCACCACAGCAGCGGCAGCTCCCAGACCAGCGTTCAGAGCCAGGTGCACGGGCGCGGCGATGGCAGCTCTGGCGGCTCCACGAAGGACAACGGTGAGGATGCCAGCTCACCCACCTCCAAGCGCAAGAGAGTCAAGTTCACCACGTTCACCACCCTGCCCACGGAGGAGCTGCCCTACAACTCCATCCCCATCGCGGACGAGGAGGACATTCAGTGGGTGTGCCAGGATATGGGCTTTCAAGACCCGGAGGAACTGCACGACTACATGCGCAGAATAAAAGAAATCGCCTGAGATAACAGGTCAAGGCTTTCTTAACAGAACCTTCCTTTCTATTTTTCTCTTTTTCACCTAAGTGAAAGAAAATTTTTCACAGACTAAAAAGGCCAGCTGCTGTTTCGGTTAGGGTTTGTTCCATTTTAGTTTGCACAGTGCTGTAATCTCATACACACTCAACACAAAGGAGAATGCGAGGAGGCCAGACTCGACCAGAGGATCTCAGTCACAAGAGGAATCTGTAAATCTTGGCTACAGCGGACCGTTTTCCTGTCCCTGAAGAAAGCCTGACACGGACAGGAGCACAGAGGAGGATCTGGTGTGTTTTTGGTGGCTCTGCAGTACTGTACCTGTTCTAAACAAAGAGGCCTTTGATGAACCGATAATGGTCAAAGACTCTCATAAAACCTCTGTTTAAAAAAAAAGTCATTTTTGGGTTTTTTGCCAAAGTGGGACAAAAAGTTTTCTCTTAACGGCAAAAACCTTCATCGTTGTTCTTGGTGCAGCGCACTCATGATTTGTACTCATGTTCATTCCCAACGTTTTTCTACATTTCACAGGTAGTCGAAAGCAGTGCCCTACTACTACAAGTACTATTACTACTACTGCTACTGCTAGTCCTCATGGTTCTAAACAAATCTAATGCCTTATGAAAATGGTCACACTTCACTTTGTCTGCGTTCAGACTGCAGCTCTTAATGCTCCATTCTGATTTTTTTTTCCTCAGATCTGATTTTTTTTTTTTTTTTGCCAAAGTGGCTAATGTGCACCGAAGAATGATAACAAGATGTCATACACAGGGCCAGATTTAGCCATTTTGGGGCCCAGGGCAAACACAAGCATGGGGCCCTCTACAGCCTTTTTTCTCCTATTATTCTTGCTATTTTTTGCTTTCATGTTACTGAAATGAGAAGTAACAAAATTCAATCACAGATTAATTATGAAGACATAAAAATGGACAAATTTCTGGAAAGAAGTTATAAATTTATGACAAAAAAGTCACAAATTTATGAAAAAAATCAGACCAAAAAAAAACCAAATTGAGAAAAGTTGAGAAGTGTTAAATTTGTGAAAAAAATGACAAATATGTAGGAAAAAAGTTATCAAAAGATTCATTTTCCGGAGCAAGAACAGAAATCTGAAGAATTAAAATTTGCAAACTTACATGAAAAAAAATAATCACAAAGTTAACAGAAGAAAAATCACAAATTTCCTGGAAAATACAGTTTTACATAAAAATCATAAGGTCAAGTGAAAAAAATGACACATTTCCAAGAAAATTAATTTACTTGAGAAAAGCTACATATTTATGAGAAAAGTAGCAATATTATGAGGAAAAAATCTGAAATATTATGAGGAAAAAATCTGAAAAATTATGAAAATGTTTAGTAAAATTACTAGAAAACAAGTGGCAAATTTACGTGAAAAAAGTTGCAAATTTGTGAGGGGAAAAAGTTGCAAACTGAGTTAAAAATGTCACAAATTTATGTGAAAAAATGTGCAAACTTACAGTGCATCTGGAAAGTATTTACAGCGGTTCACTTTTTCCACATTTTATGTTACAGCCTTATTCCAAAATGGAATAAATTCTTTTTTTTTCCCTCAAAATTCTACACACAACACCCCATAATGACAACATTAAAAAAAAAAGTTTTTTGAGATTTTTACAAATTTATTAAAAATAAAAAACTAAGAAAACATATGTACATAAGTATTCACAGCCTTTGCTTAATACTTTGTTGATGCACCTTTGGCAGCAATTACAGCCTCAAGTCTTTGAGGCTTTGAATATGATGCCACAAGCTTGACACACCTATCTTTGGGCACTTTGGCCCGTTCCTCTTTGCAGCACCTCTCAAGTTCCATCAAGTTGGATGGGAAGCGTCGGTGCACAGCCATTTTCAGATCTCTCCAGAGATGTTCAACTGGATTCAAGTCTGGGCTCTGGCTGGGCCACTCAAGGACAATCACAGAGTTGTCCTGAAGTCACTCCTTTGATATCTTGGCTGTGTGCTTAGGGTTGTTGTCCTGCTGAAAGATGAATCATCACCCCAGTCTGAGGTCAAGAGCGCTCTGGAGCAGGTTTTCATCCAGGATGTCTCTGTACATTGCTGCATTCATCTTTCCCTCTATCCTGACAAGTTTCCTAGTTCCTGCTGCTGAAAAACATAGATGATAGAGTGATGGATGGATGTACTTTATGCTGTGTATACTGTATACATTATAGATGAAAGACGATGACCCATATAGATACATGAATCATACTCGCTGTACAATGCAGGACTATCAGTCGCAGGGTGCAATATGAGGTACCAATTAGACTGCAAGGTGCAGTATGGCAGCATTGTTATGACCAGAATTCAACATTAGAGTGAGAAATTGTACAGTGAAATGCATGTGGAAGGAAAGATTTCCAGTACTTCACCGTTCTGCAGCAAAGCTGTAGCAGTCTGCTGGAGAAAGTACTCTGCTGTCTGTCCATTGTGTGGTGGAGGAGGTGATCAGGATTGTCCGTGATGGATCGCAGTTTGTTCAGTGCCCTCCTCTCCACCACAGTCACAGGGTCTCCGGCCTGAGACCAATTACAGAGCCAATGGCCTGGTAGAAAAGCTCCAGCATCCTGTTGCACACATGGAAGGATCTCAGCTTCCTCAGAAGGTAGAGTCTGCTCATCCCCTTCTTGTACGCAGCATCAGTGTTAGATTTCCAGTCCATTCCATTGCTGATGATGACACCCATGTATTTGTAGTCCTCCACTACCTCCACATCCTCCTCCCTAATTCGCAATGGCTGTGAAGGCGTCCTTTTCTTCCTGAAGTCAATCACTATCTCTCTGGTCTTGCTGATGTTCAGCCTCGGGTGATTCTGCTCGGTCCACTCCACAATTCTGTCCGACTGGATAGTGTTAAAGCCAGGTATCGCTATGTTGTTGTCCAGGATCTGTGAGTGTAACCATGTTTCTGTAAAGCAAATGATACTACACTCATGATCTTCCCTTTGCATTCTGACCAGTGCTGTGAGCTCATCCGCCTTGTTTCCCAGTGACCTCATGTTACCTGTGATGAACATTGGTACAGCCGGCTTGTGCATCCTCCTCCTTCTCCTCCTCACCTTGGCTCCAGCCCTTTGCCCTCAGCATCTCCTCTTCAGCGCATCTGGGATCAGGGGCTTGTCTCTGGGCAGCAGCGCTGTCCTCCCCAGCGTAGTCAGCTGGTCGCCTGAGTAAACGGCACGTTCACCCCCACTTCTCTTGTTCTCCATTGCCCAGAGGAAGAAAAGTAAGAGAAAGACCAGGAGTAAAATAGAAAAACTTGGTCCAGTCGTTAATCCAAGTCTTCCTACCAAGCCCTGATGAAAAGAAACACACTGTATACAAGAATAAGCTAATAAAGACACAAAGACACAAGAGCTGCTGCTTTTACAGCCACCTCTCCTTACGATACCAGAAAAAAAACATCCCCACAGCATGATGCTGCCATCACCATGCTTCACTGTAGGGATGGTATTGGCCTGGTGATGAGTGATGCCTAGTTTCCTCCAAACATGACGCCTGGCATTCACGCCAAAGAGTTCAATCTTTGTCTCAACAGACCAGAGAATTTTATTTCTCATGGTCTGAGTGTCCTTCAGGTGCCTTTTGGCAAACTCCAGGTGGGCTGCCATGTGCCTTTTACGAAGCAGTGGCTTCCGTCTGGGCACTCTATCATACAGGCCTGATAGGTGGATTGCTGCAGAGATGGTTGTCCTTCTGAAAGGTTCTCCTCTCTCCATAGAGGAATGCTGGAGCTCTGACAGAGTGACCATCAGGTTCTTGGTTACCTCCCTGACTAAGGCCTTTCTTCCCCGATCGCTCAGTTTAGATGGCCATCCAGCTCTAGGAAGAGTCCTGGTGGTTCCGAACTTCTTCCATTTATGAATGATGAAGGCCACTGTGCTCATTGGGACCTTCAAAGCAGCAGAAATTTTTCTGTAACCTTCCCCAGATTTGTGCCTCGAGACAATCGTGTCTCAGAGGTCTACAGACAATTTCTTTGACTTCATGCTTGGTTTGTGCTCTGACATGCACTGTCTCTCAGGTGTGTGCCTTTCCAAATCATGTCCAATCAACTGAATTTACCACAGGTGGACTCCAATTAAGCTGTAGAAACATCTCAAGGCTGATCAGTGGAAACAGGATGCAGCTGAGCTCAGTTTGGAGCTTCATGGCAAAGTCTGTGAATACTTATGTACATGTGATTTCTTAGTTTTTTATTTTTAATACATTTGCAAAAATCTAAAAGAAAAAAGTTTTTTTCACATTGTCATTATGGGTTATTGTGTGTAGAATTTTGAGGGAAAAAATGAATTTAATCCACTTTGAAGTAAGGCTGCAACATAAAATGTGGAAAAAGTGAAACGCTGTGAATACTTTCGAGATGCACTGTAGATGAAAAAAGTGCCAAAATTCTGACAAAAAAAGTTGCATATTTGTAAGGGCAATGAGTTGTAAATTTATGAGAAAATACAG
This sequence comes from Pholidichthys leucotaenia, assembly GCA_020510985.1. NCBI lineage: Eukaryota > Metazoa > Chordata > Actinopteri > Cichliformes > Pholidichthyidae > Pholidichthys > Pholidichthys leucotaenia. Next base: position 336,639,379 of record CM035844.1, read on the forward strand.
AAACTTATTAAAATGTATGGGGGAAATTCAAAAATTTATGTGAAAACAGTTAAAATTATGAGGGGAAAAAGGTCACAGATGTATGTGGGGGGAAAAAAATCACAAATTTAAATGAAAAAAAAATCAAAAAGTAGCAAAATTATGAGGAAAAAAATCAAAAAACTAGGAAAACAGGTAACGAAATTACTAGGAAAAAGTAGTAAATTTATTTTTAACAAGTTGCAAATTTATGAGGAAAAGTGGCAAAATTCTGATGAAAAATGCACACATTTGTGAGGGAAAATTGTTGCCAGTTTGAGAAAAAAGTCACAAATTAATGTGAAAACAGCTGCAAATTTATGAGAAAGAAAGCTGCAAATTTTTTAGTTGAGAAAGTTGCACATTTAGATGACAAAAGTAATTGAAAATCAAAAAGAATCAGATTTGGGCCATGTTTACCTGCAGTCTGAGCGTAGCCTCTATGTATCCATGCAGACACCACAGCCCAAGGCGGCGTGCTCCAGCTGCTCTCGAGTTTGATGTATGGAACGAACTTGAGCATCGTGGGAATCTCTTACAGTCATTGCATGGAAGGAGATCTTGAGGCACAATCAACAACTTTTTTTTTCGGTCCAAATTTGTAAATGTTTATATTATACTTGTCATGCCCATTACTAAGCAAAATACATAATATGTTATCATGCGTTCCATGCATGCCATGCCATGCCAGGCCAACATACATTCTGTACATGCAGACATTCCTCTCTAGTAGATGTATATACCGTCTGGGGCTGGAGTTCAGCACCAGTTCCGCTCTTTTCTTTGACAGGCTGCTCGCTCAGAGGAAGCAGAGGCTGGCTGGAAGTCTTGAAAGTTTTATAGTCTTGTGGTGGGTGGAAGGTTGCCCTCAGTAATGCCATAGCAGAACTGCAGATTTTTTAAATAAAATGATATTACATTCGTCTGTAGGGCGTGGGGATTTGCTATGCAGTAGACTTGTAACAGATCTAATCTTTTGATGATTTAGTCCCCCTCCCTCCATGTTTGGCTGGCCTCCAGCCTTTTAAAAAATACTAAAAAAAAAAAAATCTTATTAACATACTTGTTGGGAGCATTCTCACTGAGCACAAGATCCTCTAAACTCTGCAGGAAATGTCATCCCTCCTTAAAGTGCATATTGCAGGTTAAAATGTTAAAACACTTCTAGCATGTCTTGGAAGTTTACCTTTTAAAGACGCACTCCGGTGGCCATAAATCCGCTGTAAAAACAAATCTACATTGTCTAAAATGGTATCTTATGCCCTTTCATTGTCTTACAGTTTCGTGTCATAATCTTTTCACCTCCCCCTCCCCTCAAATGCCAGAATTGGTGACTAGGCCCAATCCACATACTACAGGGCTAATAGTGGCTAGCGCTGCATTAAACTGTCTAAATCCTGTGGAAAAAAAAGGCTTACCGGTTGAAGGACATGCCCAGTTGTATGCATAGTGGCCCAGGATAATGACTGAAACTGCATCTGTCCTTAAAAGCAGTTTAATGGTAAAGCCCATCTTAATTTGGGTCAAGTTTTCAAAGCAGCTAGCCCAAAAATGTTAACTGGTCAGAGGCTAACTTCAGTTAGGCCGGAGAGTCCTGATAGGCTCAGCACTACTCATGTGTCAGCGGCTGTACATATCTACATCACCAATAACACTCCAGTTCAACTCGCCTTTTTTGAGGGGGCGGGGCTTAAGTTAAACTTAAAACACACAAGACATCTGAGTGGTTTCACTCTTGATATGTCTTGTAAGTCATAAAAAAAATGTTAGACATGTTCACACAAAAAAAAAAAACAACCTAGATTTTTGGTGGAGTCTCACTTTAAATGTTAGTGCAGGTTTAACAGTGATTTGCAGCACCTAAAGGCAGAAGTGTTAGCTTTTAGCTCTGCTCATAAAAGTTTTTTTTTTCCTCCAAAATGCATCATATTACAAAATCGCCTGCATCAGTTCTGTGTACAGCAGTGTTGGTAGTGAGAGTTACCAGTGGTGATTTATTTGGTAGTAGTAATGATTCCTGTGTGTGCAGGTCGTACCAACCTTCGGGTCATCAGGACATTTGCTGTTTAATTTTACTGAACAGAAACTTCAAGGGTAGTATCTCACTGAGCGGTGAATACTGACGAACGTAGTGGGTTTTTTTTTTTTTTTTTAGATTCACCAGCATTCATGAGAATAGTTGGTGAAATTCAAGCTAGTATCTCATGGAGCAGCGAATGCTAAGAACTTCAAGAATACTGCGCTTTTTGTGTTTTGTCAGGGTTCGTAAAAGGTTGCGCAACAGTTTGCGCCCAGTTTTTTTAAGGTCACCAGCAGTTTTGTGGTAAAGGATCTTAAACAGTTGCTCATGTTCACTACTAGGCGAACCAAAAAGAACTTTAGTGACACTGATTACAACAGTTTACAAACGTGTTACAGCTGTTTACAACCATTTTGCAATTGTCTGAGGAAAAATACATTCACCAAAAAAAATTTGGAAATTTTTTTTAAAAAATTTTGCGACAAAGAAAAACTGTTTGGGACCTCACAAACTGTTTGGTGACCTTTTACAAACCCCGACGAAACCTCAAAATCGCTGTGTTCACCAGCATTCACCGCCTGGTGAGATATGGGGGTAACTTCAACACGGATGAGCTCCACGTGTCATCTGATTACCGTCACTGCTGCTCACCTCCAGCTTTTCTTCAGTTTAAGTTATTTATTTTAACATCATCTAAAATGTGCAAATTGGGGGGAAAGGGGGGCATTATGGAGACCAAAACTATGATGTTTGCTGGACACAAAAGGAGAGAAGATTAGCTGAGAACTAGGAGGGTAGCAGCTAATGGCTAGCAGCTAACAGTCTCTATATGGTTTTACCCACAGGCAGACAGAACACTAGAGATAAAGTAAGCATAAAGGAGGGATTGTGTGTTTTAACAACTGAAAATGTAATTGTGCATTTTATTGGGAATTTTGCACAGTTCTGTAATACCATGTTTAACATTAGCTAAAAACTAACCAACACTCTACTGCAAAAATGGGTTTAAATATTGGGTTTATATATACATATATATGTGGAGAAAATGGAGGAATAGGCGAAAGCAACGAGCTGAACGACACAAGGCTTTATTATTTCTCCAACATAACAGCAAACACGCTTCTGAGCTCTGCTGAGCTACTGCGCTACCTGGGTCTCTGTACATTCCTCTGTTATACTTTTTTTCCCATACGTAGAGACCCAGAGCTTCCGACCCTCATACATTGTTGTGTGAACAAAGAGAAATGCAGCACATTAGCATAATATCCGCGGGTTCTGCACAAACACACTTCTTCTCTCCGGCATTTACTCCTCTCCCTGGGGGGTGCATAGTCTCAACAGTCCCGTTTGATACCCCCCGGTCCATTATTCTCCCCTTCCCCCTGCCTTCTGTGTGTGAGCAAACCCCCAAACTGTGCCCCCACACAGTCCCCCCCCAAACACCTAGAAGGGTCTCGAAATCTCTCCCCCCCCCACGGTCCTTTGGGCTCGAGCTGGCGCTCATAGCAGCTGTAGTTGGGGGTTGCCGATCCAGTAGAGCAGTCCTGCTGGTGACGTGTATCGGAGGGCATGTCAGTCTGTGGAGGGAAAGGGGGAGGGGAGGAAAACACCTTATGCTTCGCCCCAGGTTCCGGCACGTTGAACAGTCCACTGTACGGTGGGCGCAGCAGGGTCCGGTGCGCATCGTGCCTGATGGAAAGAAAACCAGTATCTGCAGGCTTTTTGGGACGAAGGTGTGGGGAAAGCAATGGTGGGCCGGTCCGGTATGTTAAAAGCCTCCGGGCCGCGCAAAAATTGTGTGGGCAGATCAGCCTCGGGTGCGGGATTTTCTGGTAAAAACTCTCCGGTGATCCGCAGCAGCTGAGAAAAACAAGTTCTGCCAAATCCTCCATTTAGGTGCGGAGGGCAGCCCTAAAAGAATCTGGGGAAGGCGGTCAGCCCAATTCCCCGAGGATCCACAGTGGCTGAGAAAAAAATATGTTCTGTCAGGGAGGCTGCCAAATCTTCTTTTGGTGCGGAGCGCAGCCCTAAAGGAACTCTGGACAGGCGGTCGACCCAGTTGTGTCCGTGGGTGACATGTCCTGATGGTGGATCCGTTGGCGGCCGTAACCTCGGGAACGCTGTCCACTGCCACCCTGCAGCGTTGACCAGCAGGATACTCTTCTGGGCGCAGAAATCCACCAGAAACCATCTCCCCGAACATGTGTCTGTGACACAAAACAGCTTGTTTCTTTCGCGAGCAGTCGCAGCTGCTAATAGCTGCTGGCCGTGTCATTTCCCGACTTCTTGACTGGGCATGGTGGCACACATCACTGGGCGTTTGAGCCGGATGGTGGATCCATTTCCTGCGCCAGTGCACGGTAGTCCTTAGTCACTCTCAATGGCGAGTTGGCCAGGTTCGCTCCCACTGCAGCCGGTCGGTTCCTGAAGCAGGCTTGTCGCCTGTTGCGTGGCGCACTCGTCCGGCGCAGCGACCACTTAGTAGTATTCTGTGTAATCCTCGTAATCCCATGGAGTGCGCACGGGGCTTCTGTGCGCTAAAACCTTGCTGTTGTGGTCGTGAAGCCAGAGTCCGGGAGCGTGACTGAAACAGCGCAGGCGGCGCTGATGCCCTCCCTCCCGGTAGTCTCCACGGCGGTGCTCGGCTCGCTATCCATGGTGCGTCTTGTGTCCCAGTGTGGCTCACTCTTCCTGGCCCACCAGGTCGCCAGTGTGGCGAAAGGATTAGGCGAGCGCTCTCCATGGTACATCGGGTTCACCGGTGTGGAGGAAGGGATAGGCACTCCAAAGCATGTCCGGGGTCACCAATGTGGAGAAAAAGGAATAGGCGAAGGCAACGAGCTGGATGACACAAGGCTTTATTATTTCTCCAACATAACAGCAAACACGCTTCTGAGCTCTGCTGAGCTACTGCACTACCTGGGTCTCTGTACATTCCTCTGTTATACTTTTATTTCCATACGTAGAGACCCAGAGCTTCCGACCCTCATACACTGTTGTGTGAACAAAGAGAAATGCAACACATTAGCATAATATCCGCGGGTTCTGCACAAACACACTTCTCTCCGGCATTTAATCCTCTTCCTGGGGGGCACATAGTCTCAACAGTCCCGTTTGATACCCCCCAGTGACACTTCCTCCTTCAGTCCATTATTCTCCCCTTCCCCCTGCCTTCTGTGTGTGAGCAAATCCCCAAACTGTGCACCCACAATATATATACAGTATATATATATATATAGATCATCATCACAGCAGTCTGTCGGGGGCGACAATGACTGTTTCATTTAGGTCTGATCAGATTCCTCCACGCAGCTCTGTCCTTCGCCTTCCGCTGCCAGGAACTCCTAACCTTGTTAAGCCAGGCGACGTTCGAGCCGGTATGAGTTGCTTTCTGATTGACCATTTCATGAAGCTGCTTGCAAAGCATTTGAGTACCGCTAGCTTTTGCTGGACTAGCAGCACATTCTTGGCAGATAGATGTATTATCAGTGGCAAGGACAGGCCAAGACAAATTGACTCCAGTATCTGTTGCAGTGACTGACCAGATGATAGGTTTGTTTATCTCTGCTCTTTGTGTAGTGCATGTCGCGATGCACTGACTAGTAAAAGTCCACCACAGACCTTGCGACAGATGTGCTTATCTGCCAGGATGTCCAGTCTCACCCTGTGCAACTGGGAGTGGTCTATATATAGTAATATCTGTTTATTTAATAATTTCTCAATATATTAATTAACTGGTGTGGTTAACCTGGGAATTGCTCTTTTAGGAAGGTTAAGAACTAAATTATTGATTTTGTTCCATCATTTAAATCATGGTTTCCCCATGCCATCACCATGTTATATGTCTGTGGTTCTCCATTTTGTCTGTTCCAGTGAAGTTGAGTTTAGAGGTCAAATATGATTCATACGCGAGCAGGGCCAGAGTAAATTTTGCGAGGATGTGTGTGTGGATGTGGACGCGATAATATGCAGAATTCACTGACCAATCAGAATAATTGTTGTGCAGAAGTGTTAATTTATCTGTGAATATTTACTGAAGTGGACTTCAGGTGTTCTAAGGCACAAAAGTTAAAGTTCTCACAGTGTTTTTGGTCATACATTTTCAGTTACTTTTGAAGTGAGTGATGTCAAAACTGGTCAGAAATGTTCATATTGTGACGTTTGCAGGGTTCACACAAAGACAATGGAGCAGATGGCTGTGATCAACCTGATTTATTTTTCACACACCCCAACCCCCAACCTGCCTCTGTGCTACAGAGTGGAGGGGAGGTCATTCTCCCAGACCCCTGTTTCAATCATGGTTACACACACAGATACATCTTGCCCTAATCCTGCTAAACACTGCTGGGTCATCATAATGCAGTTATAATGACACAGCAGTATAACTCAGAAATAACACATTTAACACACACATAACATTTTCATCTGGCAAAGCATGCTGGGAAATTCACTTAACATGGCCCCAACGTTACACTGCCGTCCCCCCCCGGACTGGTTTCTGTCCCCAGAAAAATTAAAGTCCAATTTAAAAGTCCAATACAAACTCATCCAGGTGTCGGGGCGGTCTTCGGCGCCGGCGGCCAACACGTACAGGCCCCCTAGTGTCCATCTGGGTCTCGGTCGGGGTATCGGGCCGGGATGGAAGCTCCGGTTCGTCCACCAGCGGTGCAGATGGCCGATACGGGGCGAGACGGTCACGATGAAGGACCACAACCCAGTCCCTTTTTCTAAGCCTCACCCTGTACACCACATCTGACAGTCTCTCCAGGACCACACATGGCCCCGACCACTGGCTCGCCAGCTTCGGTGATCGTCCTCTCTTCCTCTCAGGGCAGAAAACCCAGACTCGATCTCCCGGTGCAAAGTCCCTCCCCTGACAGCGGGAGTCGTACGCTCGCTTCTGCCGACCCCCTGCCGCTGCCAGGGCCTCTCGAGCCAGCTCGTGCACCGTGTGGAGACGTTCTTTCAAACAAAAAAAATAATCCAATCCGGGTCTTCCCTCCACCTCCGGCTCAGGGGGGCAACCGAATACCAAATCCACCGGTGTGCGCAGCTCGCGTCCAAACATGAGCGCCGCAGGGGTGCACCGGGTAGATTCCTGAGCTGCCGTCCGGTACGCCCACAAAACAAAAGGCAGATGCAGGTCCCAGTCTCGCTGTCGCTGGTCCACTAGGATAGCGAGCTGGGTGGTGAGGGTCCGGTTGAATCGTTCGACCAGGCTGTCGCTCTGTGGATGCAGTGGGGTGGTCCGGGTCTTCCGGATGCCCAGCCGTTTGCAGACCTCTCCGAAGACCTCCGCCTCGAAGTTCCGACCCTGATCGCTGTGCAGCTCCTCCGGTGCGCCAAACCGACAGAACATTTCATCCACCAGCTTTGATGCCGTCGTAGCGGCGCTCTGATCCGGGACCGCGTACGCCTCTGGCCACTTAGTGAAATAATCCATCGCGACCAGCACGTAGCGGTTCCCCCGGTCCGTGGTCGGGAAAGGGCCCAGGATGTCCACTCCCACTCGCTCCATCGGTGCTCCCACCCGGTACTGCTGCAGGGGAGCGTGGGATCGCTGAGTTGGTCCCTTCTGAGCTGTGCATGTGTCGCAGCGATGAACGTGGAGCTCCACGTCCTGATGACAACCGGGCCAGTAGAACCGGGCCCGAAGGCGCTGCAGCGTCTTTGTCACTCCGAAGTGGCCCGCTCCTACCGCCCCATGAACCAGCTGGAGTACTTTGGGCCGGAGTCGACGAGGAACTAGCAGTTGCCAGACGTGCCGCTGCCCAGCTGGAGTCTGCCACTGCCGATACACCACGCCCTCGTAGCAGCGGAGGTTGGCCCACTGGGAGTGCAGGGCCTTAGTCTCTGGGTCCAGCGGTGACACAACCTCCCAGGCGGGCCGCTGTCCTGCGTCCAGCCACTGCCGAACCCGCGAAATGACCGGGTCTCTGTCCTGCTCGCTCTGCAGCTGCTGCGTGCCAAGAACCTCTGTGACATCATCGCTGGGGAGAACTGCCTGATCATCTGAGGAGGGGCTGTGCGTCACTGCGTTATTCCTGCTCGCAGCGGCTCGGAGAGCGGCAGCCCGTGGGGCGGTTTGGTCCCGATCTTCAGCCCGTTGGCAGTGACGACACTCCTCTGTCGCGCAGGGGCGCCGAGACAGCGCGTCAGCGTTGGCATGGAGGCGGCCTGCCCGATGCACAATCTGGAAATTATAATCCTGCAGTGCCTCCAGCCACCTCGCCAACTGTCCATCCGGTTGTTTGAAATTTAACAACCAGGTCAGGGAAGCGTGGTCCGTCCTGAGCTGGAACCTCCCCCCGTACACATACGGGCGGAAGTGTCGCAGTCCTTGAATGACAGCCAGCAGCTCTCTGCGAGTCACACAGTAATTTCTCTCGGCTCTGCTGAGAGTGCGGCTGAAGTAAGCGACTGCCTGCTCTCCATGCTCTCCCTCCTGGGATAGCACCGCCCCGATGCCCTGGTTGCTGGCATCCGTGTCCACGATGAAAGGGCGGTTCGGGTCGGGATACTGCAGGATGGGGGCTCTGATGAGCGCTGCGCGAAGCTGGGAGAAAGCAGCAGCACAGCTGTCACTCCACTGGAACGTGCGTCCTTTCTGCGTCAGCTGATGCAGCGGGCTGGCGATGGTGGCGAAGTCTTTCACAAACCTCCTATAATAGGAGGCCAATCCAAGAAAACTCCTCAGTTCTCCAACGTTCCGCGGCACTGGCCAGTCTCTCACTGTTGCCACTTTTTCCGGGTCGGTGGCGACCCCCGCTGCGCTGACGATGTGGCCCAAAAAGGTGGTCTCCCGCCGGAACAGGTGGCATTTCTTAGGGTGTAACCGTAGCCCCGCCTGTTGGATGGCTCCCAGCACCTCTCGGAGATTTGACAGGGCGCTGTCAAAATCAGCTGCATGCACCAGCAGGTCATCCAGGTAAACAACGCAGCGACTCCGGGGCACGTGAGCCAGCACTCGCTCCATCAAGCGCTCAAAGGTGGCCGGAGCGTTGCAGAGTCCAAACGGCATCACTTTAAACTGGTACAGTCCCTGCCCGATGGAGAAGGCTGTTTTCTGGCGGGCCTCGGGTGACAGTTCTACCTGCGAATAGCCGCTGCGTAGATCCAGCGAGCTGAACCAGCTGGAGCCGGCGATGTGGTCCAGTGCATCATCGATGCGGGGCAGGGGGTAGGAATCTTTCCTGGTGGCGTCGTTCAGGCGTCGGTAATCCACACAGAACCGCCACGACCCGTCCTTCTTCTTGACCAGCACCACCGGCGCCGCCCAGGGGCTGCTGGAGGGCTCAATAACATCTGCCTCCAGCATTTCTCGCACTTTTTGTTCCGCCGCTGCCCGCCTTGAAAAGGGCAGCCGGCGTGGGTGGAGTCGAATCGGCCTGGCCTCACCGGTGTCGATCTCGTGCTGCACCAACCCGGTCCGGCCGCATTCCTCATCCTTCGCGGCGAAAACACCCATAAAACAGTCCAATAGCTCCCGCAGCTGGCGTCCCTGTTCCGGGTCCAGCCCGCTGCAGCTCCGCTGAAATAATTCCTCCACCGCCTGCTGCGTCTCTGCTGACACGTTGACCCCTCCCCTTGCTGTCCTTGTGTGCGTTCGTGCTCCCTCTGTCCGCGCTGGTGATGTCATCGTGTCCAGTCCTCGCGGTGGCCTGCCTGGTCCGGTCTGTCTTGGCGATCCCTCGATCGCGCAGGCCCCCGTGTTCCTTCCCTGGGTTCTGCTGTGGAGCGTGATGGTCCGGTTTCCCAGCTGGAGGGACGGTCCCGCGGTGTCGATCTTGGCGTTCCAGGCTGTGAGCAGGTCTAGTCCAATAATACAGGGGTCTTGGATGTCAGCCAGCCAGAACGGGTGTCTTATGTTCTGACCGGCCACCCCCACCACCAAAACTCTCCGCCCCCCCAGTCTGGCGCGCTCACCGGTAGCCGTGGTGACGCAGCGCTTGGTGGGTTCCCACCCCCATGGGGCCGTCTTGTTTGTGCCCGGCAGCACACCGGGTCGAACCAGGGAGATTGTAGAGCCGGTGTCAATCAGGGCCCGGATCGACGTCTTCCCCAAGCTGCACTGTAGATAGATCCCTGGAGAGTGTCCAATTCGGCCCACGCGTGGTGCCGGCTCCTCGGGGGAAACATCTGCGGGGGGCGGCCTGTTCCCGTTCACGCCACCTCGCTCTAGTTTAACGCCGGCGAGGGGCGTTCTTCTCCGGGGACGTGCCGCCGTGGTCTGCCGTAATTCCTCCTCTTCCTCCTCGCTCTCCATCGTGGCCTGGAAGGTTCTCTGTCTGTGTGTTGGCGCTTCAACTGTGCGATTCATCAGCGGCTCCACCCGCTCTGCTTCTGCCACTGCAGTCTCCCAGTCGCTCGCAGCATGGATCCGTACGTGGCTCTGGAGCTGGGCCGGGCGGAGACCTTGGATGAAGCTCCGGAGGGCGAGCTTCTCTACCGCCTCCGGTGCGAAATCCGGGTAGCTGCGCCGGGTTAGCAGCCGTATGTCTGCAGCATAGGTTCCTAGGCTTTCCTGGTTGCTTCTACGGCGGCGGGTCAGCTGTTCCTGGGCGTGCTCAGCGTCCACCGTTCTCCCAAATCGTCTCTGGAGCGCCCCTTGTAGCGCTGGCCAGCTGTAGCGCTCCTCAGGCAGGAGATCAGAAAGCGTGCAGAGAGCTCTCCCTTCCAAGGCCAGCGCGACTTGCACGGCGGTTTCCTCTGGTGACCAGCCGTTCAGCGCAGCGGCCAGTTCGACCTGGGTCAGGTAGTCATCCAACGTGGCCTCGCCGTTGAAGCGGGGAATCTTGGCCCACTGCCTAACAGATGGGATGGCCGCCTCCTGATCGATCGTCACTCTTGATCGCCGTGGGATCGCCAGCCCGTCCTGTCCTGAAAAGGGCGGAATGCGGGGCTGGTTTGCTCTGCTCTGCCCGCTCTGTCTTGAAAAAGACAGAAGGCGGGGTGCGCTGGCCCCGTCAGGTCCGCCGCTTTGTTCGTCCCGGCTCCTGGCTCCCGGGGGTGGTGTCTCGGTCCCATCGTCCATCATCAGCTGAGCAATGAACTGCTCCAGCTGCTGGATCTCCATTCTGATCCTGGCATCCATCTGCTCCATCCCACTTCTGACACCAGTGTGACGTTTGCAGGGTTCACACAAAGACAATGGAGCAGATGGCTGTGATCAACCTGATTTATTTTTCACACACCCCAACCCCCAACCTGCCTCTGTGCTACAGAGTGGAGGGGAGGTCATTCTCCCAGACCCCTGTTTCAATCATGGTTACACACACAGATACATCTTGCCCTAATCCTGCTAAACACTGCTGGGTCATCATAATGCAGTTATAATGACACAGCAGTATAACTCAGAAATAACACATTTAACACACACATAACATTTTCATCTGGCAAAGCATGCTGGGAAATTCACTTAACATGGCCCCAACGTTACAATATGATAATGTATTCTCACCAGAAATGACTGCGTCTTCAGTCATTTTAGTAAATTTATAATCTTATTTCACTCATATCAATGGTGATATTATTCTTCTGTTTGGGCTCAGTTGCAAATTAATGAGAAAAAAGTGATAGAAAAAGTAATGCATTTCAAAGAAAAGTGTCTGAAATTTGTAAGAAAAAACTCACAAATTTGGGAGAATTAACTCTCAAATGTGCAAAAAAAATGGCAAATTGAGGGAAAGAAGTTGCAAATCAATTAAATAAGTGACAGAATTATGAGGAAAAAATCTGAAATTTATTGGAAAAGCATGGCAAATTTGGAAGGAAAAATAATGAAATACATAATAGGAAGAAAGTAGCAAACTTATGAGGGAAAAAGCTACGAATTTTCAAGAATAAAAAATGGCAAAGAAGTTCAAATGTTGAAAATTCATGATTTTCCTGAAAGGTCACACAAATTTATGTGGAAAAGGGTGGTGGGGGTGAATCTGAAATGTATAAGAAAAAAATTCACAAATCTTTGAGAACAAAGTCTCAAATGTACTATAAGAAAAAAAAAAAGCCAAATACACTTTTAAGGTGGTATATACAGTATGCGTGAAACATAATTTTTCAAATTTATGAGGAAAAAGTTGTACATTCATGAGAAAAAGATCGTAAAGGTTTGAAAATTTCTGGCTCCTAAAACAAGACAAACTTTTCTGGTTTGTTGGTCTCAGTTTCTCAATTATTACACCGTTGTTATGGACTATGTTTATCTTAAAGCAACATTATGTAAGAGTTATACTTTAAAATAATGTTCCCAAAATTGTTTTAATGATACTTCAACCTTTTACCAGGTGTTGTCACTTGCGCCATAGCCTGAGTGGGTCCACGTTGCCTTCGTCAGCTCTGTTCTCTGTAGTAACACTGAAAGAACTACAACTTCAGTCTCAATAACCAATCACAGGACACATCACAGGACACAACTTTAGTCTCCAACAACTAAGCACCCTGTGATTAGCTGTTAGGACTCAGGTCATAGTCTCCATAGTTGTAGTCTTTTCAGTGTTCCTACCTGGAACAAGAAGGTTACGTACTGCTGCTTTTAGAAGTATGACTTGGTTCTTTCATCAGTCAGTCTTCAGTAACAAACAAAGGGCGTTGAATAGACACCATTTTAAACCGTCCAAGCCCGTCCTCCTACAGCTGCAACACCCACAGGAATTGTCGAGATACTTGAGAGAACTGGTAGCCAATAGGTTTTGCGTTTTAAACAACGGCCTCTTGGGATGAATGTAGACCTCTAATTAACTAAACCCAGCTGTTTTGTGCAGAGTGATGATGTGGTCGGCCCAAACTGGTGGCATTACAGATTGAAGGTAGTTTCTTACTGGGCTGAACAACTTTGAGAGGGGTTGGGGACCTATGAAACTGAACTGTGACTGATTGGAGACAAAAAGGACAAGACGTTCCACCTGCAAGTCAGGTGCAAACGGCCTGGTCAGACACAGCTGTGCCCAACAGTAGCCATGTTTACATGGACACAAGTAACGGGATTAAAAGCCTGATCAGAATAAAAATCCTTCATGTAAACACGCCAATCTGAATATTCTGACCCGATCACACTCATTCGGATCAAAATTTTCTTCCAGTTGAGACAGGTGGGTTATGCCGATTGTTAATCCGAATGGTGCGCATATAAACACTTATTCCAAAACTTGGCTAGAAAATGTTTACTGGGCATGTCTGTACGTCAGCCACACATTGACGTGACGTATTTCCGCCTTTACAGCAGCTAGCGGAAGACATGGCGGGAGTAAAACAGAACTGGTCTGTATCGTCCTGCTGTCTCCCTCTGTTCGTCATATGCAGAAGTATGTACTTGTAGCTTCATTACTGAGACCAGCAGAAGCAAAAGTACAGTCTGAATAACACAATACAGGTCCATTTCAAAAAGAGAAAGACGCGAAGCGGGGTTTGTTTACATCGGAAGGTGCTTCTTCTTCTACTATTTCCAGAATGTCTGATAATTGTGCATATGTCAAAATGATTTAGTCCATTCAAACGTGTGACACATGGAAACGCACATCCTAATCGGATCAACTTTTTCAGGATCCATGTAAAGAGTAAAGTTCTCATCGGAATTGTAATCAGATTGAAGAAATTTTGCCCATGTAATCGTGGCTAGTGTCACCATGCCACCCAAGGGCAAGAAAAGCAAGGCTAGGGATAGGGAGGCTGCTGTCCCCGCCCTACGGATCCCGACAGAGGAAAAGGAGCCGGTCGTGGGCCCAGGGGCTGCTGTGTCTGATGCGGAGGACTCTGAGGCAGCCTCTTCATCCAGCAGTCTCTGCACTTCTTCTCTGTGGTCGATCTTGCTTGACGTCTGATGATAAAACGACTGCTGGGATGAAGAGATGTGGTCCTGATGTTGCAGTTGTCATGGATAACTGTCATGCGAGTGTTGCACAGGATTTGCACAGCCATTGTGGGACAGTCAGGAGTGCAAAAAAAAAAAAAATGCACAGTTTTGTTGCGCAAATGTCATGGCCCAAAATTCGCCGGGAATTTGTGTGACATCCGTGCAGTGTTGGTAATTTGCACATATGCAAATGTGCAAATTCAGTGTGACTCCAAATAAAAATTGTTGCTAATTCACGTATTTGTCACACGTTTTTCTATCTCCAACTAGTTGTGAGCTGTCGCAGCCTTCTAGCAGCTTCACGTCTGGATTCCCTATCATTTGCTCACACGGCGTGTAAATATGTTGCTCATTACATGCGTTTTCTTTTCTTTTTTTCCTCATTTAAATCCAATCATTTACGCATACGTAACATTTGCATTTTCCGTTTCGTATTTACTTCAAGCTGCTAATAGAAACTTGGTCTGCTTACAAGTTGTAAATGAAGATTTTTGAATTGTACCCCTGCATCACCTCCCCACCCATCCATTCATGGTGAACTGTGCACAAGGTGCACGGCTCGGTTAGCTGTGCCAAGTAACCACCACACTGACTATAATATTGTAATGTACAGAGCACTGTTAAAGTTCCTGTATTCTCTTAAAAGCAAACCCTTGTATTTTCCCGTTATATGTAAAGTACTAAAGGTTAAAAAATACAATACACAAATGATGTGGTGTCATTTTTTACCTCTGGCTGTGACCGTGTGTGTGTGTGTGTGTGTGTGTTTGTAGCATGCATCTAAAAATTATTCATGGATATATTTTTTTAATTTTCAGGAGAGATTAGAAATGAGCCAGTGACCAGTCAGTTGCGTTTGAGGCATGATCTGAATCACTATCAGCCTCCAGGAGTTTTTTTTTTTTTTTTTTTAAGATTCCAAAGGGGAAATGAATGCAGTTTGATGTTCACCAGCAGCAACAGGCGAATCCTGGTCATATTCTGGATGTCAATATTTGTCGATATATAAACCGCGTTTTGCACAACTACTGCTTCCATCCTTAAACGTAGGGTCTAACTCCAGGCAGGGTGATAAAGCTTCTGTGACTGGTGGAGTTGCTTTGTTTTCTAACCAGTGTCCGGGTCTGTGAGGCTAGACTCTTTTCTTTTAGTGACCCTTTTCTTTTAGTACTTTTTTCCTGCAAGTCCAAACTCATGTTCACTGATTTCTTTAAAATTTGTTACTGTGTCAGTGCAGCTGCCCAAACAAATGTGAGCTAAGCACTGCTGATGTGACTGGCACATTTGGCAGTGAGGAGGAGCCAGCCAAGTATGAGCTGATAGGCTATGAGCAGACATCAATTTCTGGTGATGTGTGGTTGTTCACATAAATCAAAGTGACATTTTTGGGGGGGTGCACAGAAATGCCAAAGCTATTGTATATTTGGCCTTTTTCAAAACTACTGATTGTATATCGTATGGGCCCTAAAACTATTGTATAAATATGATAATTATCATATATCTGGCAGCACTGAGGCCCACCCACATCCCGCCCACAAGGATGCTGACGCACCACCTCTCCTCAAAGACCACAGCACACAGAGGTCTGTAAGTTGGCAAATTTGAAGAGCCAGTGATTAGTCCTGAACGGTTCACCTGTTATGGTGACATCACAAAAAAGCTCTATCTAAACTTACCTTTTTGAAAGTGGGAGGAGCGTAACTGAACTTTCACAGCAGAAAAACACAGACATGACACTTAAGAGTGATTCCACCCTGACTTCCGGGAAGATGGCGGAGAGACATAACACTTAAACAAAGAGCTCTCCCTAGCCGGATTAAAAATCATCGGTAAATGGCCAACTCGACATAAACGAATCAATAAACTAAGGGATGAAAACACGAAGGAACCGGGCACAAGGACAAAAACAGGGTAAAATTGAAGAATTCCTCTCCAACAACGCAGGAAAAACCGCTGTACGCAAAGCCCAAAAAAACGAGATGTCCACAGCAGAGAAAATGGAGGACACCAGACTCGACAACATGAACGCTGGCATCGCCAGTTTGGGTGAAGAGTTAAGAGAATTCAAGCGACAGCTACAACAGGATTTAGCGGCTCTTAAGGAGGAACTGAAAAAAGAAATTAAGGAGGAAATCATGGACCTCCGAAGAGAAATGGAACGTAAATTAACGGAAAACATGGAGGAGCTGCGCTCCCAGCGGGCGTGTATGACAGAAGCGCAGACCCGAATTTCGGAACTAGAAGATTGGAAAAGCGAGGCAAACGAACAACTACAGACCCTGACGACGCAAACGCAGAGGATGCAGGAGAAAATAAACGACTTGGAGAGCAGATCCAGACGAAGCAATATGCGCATCTTTGGAATTCCGGAGGGCATTGAAGGCAACTCGATGACGAAATTCATGGATCAGTTCTTAAAAAAAGAACTGGAAATACCCGGAGAAACGGATCTGCAGATTCAACGGGCGCACAGAACACCGGCACAGAACCCGAAAACAAACTCTCCACCCAGGTCAGTTGTGGTAAACTTTGTGAAATATGACATAAAGGAAAGAATCCTGACGCAAGCATGGAAAAAAAAGATACGAATCGGCGACAAACAGGTATTTTTTGACCATGACTACCCGACAGAAATCGTGCAGCAGCGGAAGAAATATGCCAATATTAAAAAAACGCTGAAAGAGAAAAAAATTAGATTCCAAACGCCGCTAACGAAAATGAGGATTCATTGGGAGGAAGGCACAAGAACCTACAACACGGCCGAAGAGGCAGCGCGGGATATGATGGAGCGGGGCCTTGAGGTGAGCGTGCCGAAGGAGACGGCTGGAGCAGCGGCGGCCCTGAACGCACCACGACAGACGGAGTGGAGGCGAGTGAACGGCGGAAGAAGGGGGAGAGACGTGGAGCAGCGGGCCCAGGACAAGCTACAAGGCTTTCAACTGAAAGCCTAGATCATAACAAAGATTAAGAAAGGCACAGAAGAAATGAAGGCCAAGAAGACAAGGTAAAAGAGAAACAGACGGCTAGGAGAGGTTTAAGTGATATTTGTTGGACATTTCTAGATTTATGACTATTACTTTGATAGTAATTAGAAGTCTAGGGAGGGCCCTTCACTCTGTGAAGACAAACCCCCCACCCACCAACAGGGACCAGTGGGCAGAAGAAAGGCCCAAAGTACGGAGGTTGAGTTTTTTTAATGTGTTTTTATATAAATATGTGTTATTTTTGTTGTTAAAGGGGCTAGGAGCACAAGTTAAAAAAATGGAAAAACATGAATATGGGTAAAAATCTTAAGATAATGACACTAAACGTGAATGGTCTGAACTCACCTGTTAAAAGGGAAAGAATAATAAGAAAATTCAAGAAGGAAAAAGCTGAAATTATATTTATGCAAGAGACACATTTGAGCAAGGCAGAACATGTGAAACTAAAGAGATTTGGCTATAAGAACTCCTACTACAGTTCATTTAAGGGAGGAGCAAAAAGGGGGGTTATGATACTAATCTCAAACAAAATACAATTTGAAAGTGAACAGGAAATCCAGGATAAAGAAGGCAGGTATGTAATAATAAAGGGAAGAATAGATGGTATGCAGATCACATTAGTGAACATCTATGCCCCACCAGAAAGTGACAAGGGTTTTTTTCAACATCTGTTTGATCTCATAGCAACACACAGTGAAGGAGTCCTAATTTGTGGAGGAGACTTAAATGCTGTCATGGATCATGAAGTTGACACAACAAGTGTTAAGAAGACAAAAAAACATGTAACAAAGTTCATAAGAACCTCACTGGCAGAAATGGGTATGGTAGACATATGGAGGGACCTACACCCACTCGAAAAAGACTATACACATTATTCAGCAGCCCATAAAGTACACTCTAGAATAGATTACTTCCTTATGAATGAAGGTGACAGACACAGGGTGAGAAATTGTTGGATTGGAGGGGCAGAAATATCAGATCATAATCCTATATACATGGAAATATATTTAAACAATAGAAAACGACAAACAACATGGAAACTTAACGTAGGACTGTTAAATGATGAGAAAATGAAAGAAAGAATAAAAATAAACATAAACGAATATATCCAAGAGAATGACAATGAAGAAGTGGACCCAACAATACTATGGGATGCACTAAAAGCCGTGTTAAGGGGTAAATTAATTGTTGAAACAGGAAAAGCAAATAAGACTAAACTGGAAGCGTATGAACAAAGATGTGAGAGACTGAGGGAATTAGAACGTAAACATCAAAGCACAAATGATCCAAAAATATATCAAGAAATTAAAGAAGAAAAAACAAAGATAAAAGAAACACAAATGGATGAAATTGAAAGGAAAAATAGATATCTAAAGCAAAAATATTATGAAACGGGGCCAAAAGCCACAAAACTGCTGGCAAAACGGTTAAGAAAACAACAAACAATGAATAATGTATACAAGATTAAAGACCCCACCACAAATAAAACCACAGTTAACCCAGAAAACATCGAAGAAATTTTCCATAATTTCTACCAAGAACTATACTCGCAACCTGAAGAAACAAATACTAAAGATATCAAAAAATTTCTAGACACATTGGACTTGCCATCAATAGGAAATCAACAAAATGAAAAACTAACAGCAGAAATAACAACACAAGAGATCAGAGATGTGATTAAGTCACTTAAAAACGGTAAATCACCAGGTAGTGATGGATACCCATCTGAGTTTTATAAACTGTTTATAGAAGAACTCACGCCACAACTCCTAAAGTCATTTAATTGGACGCTGAACAACAACAAAATACCTCCATCATGGAACGAAGCAATCATTTCAGTTATTTTAAAACCAGGGAAAGATAAAGAACAATGCGGAAACTATAGACCAATCTCTTTATTAAATGTAGATTATAAAATATACACAACAATTATATGTAAACGAATAAAGACATTCTTGACGGAATTGATAGAAGATGATCAAACTGGATTCATAGAGGGACGCCAAACACATGACAATATCAGGAGAACAATACATATAATTAATCAAATACATAAAGAAAAGAAAAGCGCAGTAATAATGAGTTTAGACGCAGAAAAAGCATTTGACAGGGTTAACTGGAAATTCCTATATAGTGTACTGGAGCGCTTTGGATTTAACGAAAAATCAGTACAATGCATAAGGACGCTATATCAAGAACCTGTGGCAAGAATCAAGATAAACGGTAGCTTAACAGACAAAGCAAATATACAAAGATCAACTAGGCAGGGATGCTGCTTATCGCCCACCTTGTTTGCTCTGTTCATAGAACCATTGGCTCAAGCGATACGACAAAATAAGAAATTAAAAGGTGTAACAATAAAGGGGGCGGAACACAAGATTGGGCTATTTGCAGACGATATTATAGTTTACCTTGAACAACCAGATAAATCAATAATGGAAATGATGAACTTGATAGAAAATTTTGGAAAATTATCAGGATACAAGATAAACATAACAAAAACACAAATACTGACATTCCACTATAACCCTCTAAACCAGATAACTGATAAGATCAAACTAAACTGGAACCAAAAAGAAATAAAATACCTTGGAGTGAACATACCTAAAGACCTAAGCAAAATATATAAAGCAAACTATGATAGGTTGGAACAAGAAATAAAAAAAGATATTGATAGATGGTCAATCTTAAATATGGATCTGAATTCAAAAATTGAGACAGTCAAAATCAGCATACAACCTAGATTACTTTACCTCTTCCAGGCTATACCAACAGAGATTCCAGATGCCCAATTCTCAAAGTGGGACAGGATGATATCGAGATTTGTTTGGGGAGGTAAAAAACCAAGAGTGAAATATAAAACCCTCCAATTACCAAAAGAGAAAGGAGGCATGGGCCTACCGAGTCTAAAGGAATATTACTACTCAGCACAAATAAGATATATCATATGTTGGTGCGACGAGGGATATGAGGCAAAATGGAAAGAAATGGAAAAGGAAATTGAGGGACTCCCAGTACAAAGCATAATAGGGGATAAAGATGCATATAAGCAAATCAAACAAATAGACCCAATCACTAAATTTACTTTAGAACTGTGGTATAAAATAGTACAAAAATATAATATAAGGGAAGACATAAAACTATTGAAATGGGTAGCATTTGACAGTCAGTTTGAACCGGCAAAACAAGATAGGGGATACAAAAATCTGGTGAACAAGGGAATCACAGCATGGGGCAATATCGGAAAAAAAGATCTCGGGAGCTTTGTAAATATCAGGAGAAAATTTAAATTAGAAAGATCGGAATTTTTCAGATATCTGCAGATGAGAGATTACTATATGAAGAAGATTAGGCATAACCTCCAAACAGATGTGAACGAGATTATACAACTTATTTTAAGCTCATATGCAGGAAATAAAATAAGAATTATTTCAAAACTATATCAGAAACTTATGACAAACAATCATACAAGTAACTATATAAAGGAGAAATGGGAGAAAGAGCTCAATTTAAACATAACAGAAGAAAGCTGGCAGGAAATATGGAAAACACAACACACGTCAACAAATTCAAGGGCATGGAGGGAATTTGGATGGAAAAACCTGATTCGCTTTTTCATTACACCACAGGCTGCACGGTGGCGCAGTGGTTAGCACTGCGGCAGCACAGTTTACCCTTGGCCGGGGGATTGTGGGGATCGTGGGATCGTGGGTTCAATCCCAGCCCCCGACCAACAGTGATCTGTGTGGAGTTTGCATGTTCTCTCCGTGTTGCGTGGGTTTACTCCGGGATTTCTCCGGTTTCCTCCCACATGCCAAAAACATGCATGTTAGGTTAATTGGCTGTTCTAAATTGTCCCTAGATATTTGTTTCCTATAGGCCCTTAGAATAGAGGGTTAGTATTAATGAAAGCGCTTTGAGTGGTCTTTGTGACTAGAAAAGCGCTATATAAGTGCAGGTTAGTTAGATTCAAGGAAAATATACAAATACCCAATCTTTATGCTGGAGGGGATGTGGGGCTCAAAATGCAGACCACTCACATATGTTTTGGAAATGCTACAAAATATCATCATTTTGGAAATCTATGCATGTGACAATACAGAGGATATTAGGATATAATATACCAATGAACTGTAACCTGATGTACTTATGTGATCTTAAAAAAGACAATGTTATACAGGCTGAGGACAGATATCTAGTTAAAATCTTGTTGATTGCATGTAAAAAAACTATCACAAAAAAATGGCGATCAGAAGTTCTTCCTGACCAAGAACAATGGACTGACATTGTTGAGGACATACGTATGATGGAAAAACTAACATATCGACAAAGAATGCAAGAAGGACTATGGGAAAAAAAATGGCGGAAATGGACACACTACAAAGTGCAACAACGAGGCAGAAATTGAAAGAATAACCAAAGACACTGAAAAAACCAGAAGAATTAAGAGATGGAAACTAAAAACTTGATGCTCCAACATTTGTCCCCCCCCTTTCATTTTTTATTTTTTTTATTTTTTATTTTTTATTTTTATTTTTATTTTTTTTTATATTTTTTTTTATTTTTCCCTACCCTAACCCCTTTGTTTTTTAAATGTAGAATGTGATCTGAATGCATTATATATGATGAAAAATGAATAAAAATCTAAGTTACAAAAAAAGAGTGATTCCACCCTTGATATGTCTTGGAAAACGTTAACAAGGGAAATAAAAAAACAAACTTGATTTTCACCAGTGTGTCACTTTAAGTTAATGAACAAGAGGCCAGAAACATGACTGGGAATAAAAATTATTCAGAATAATGTTCCTCAGTGTAAAATTCCAAAGACTTTGAATATTCCATCATCTGCAGAACATAATGCCATCCAAGGATTGCAATCTGGAGACATCTCAGTGCACCAGGGACACATCTGAAAATCAATATTTTCAGTTCCTCAGGCGGCACTGCATGGAAATCACTGCATAGGCTCATCATGGTCTGTGAACAGTTTGACAACTATCAGCAATCCACAAATCCACTTTCAACATATCAATATGCTTCCTATGTTCTATTGAGAATAAAATGGTGGTTTAATAGATATGCAATCATTGCATTCCCTTTTTTTTTTTTATATGTTACACAGCATCCCAGCCTTTACGGAATGAGGCTTATACTTCCGTTTCTGTCGAGAATTTCCACAGTGAATCATCCAAACCTTTTAGAGTCTTGGCTGGATGTCTATCATATGTCAGCATGAGTTATCAGAGGAAATCATCCTCAGCAGGTCCACATACGTATGAAGGAACGCTCTGACCTTGAAAGGATTCTGGCTCATTGGGCTCCTAATGTCTCACCAGAGTGGAGCAGTAATCACATTTGATTTATACAGTATATAAAAGTAATGGTTTCATTCATTTCCTGGAAATATTTATATCATTTTAAGTGATGAGCTCCAAACACGAGTGAGGAACAAACACCAAGGACAAGACAGGAAGAAAAGAGTCTGTGGTTTATTGTTTCATTTGCTGTTGTTTCATCTTTCAGTTAAAGAATATTAGTGCATTTGATGTCTACATTTTACCATGTTTCACTACCAGAATTAATCACGTCCCGATTAATTAGATCCATCCATCTATTTTCTACCGCTTTTCCAGAGGTCCGGGTCGTTGAGGTAGCAGTTCAAGCAGAGAAGCCCAGACTTCCCTCTCCCCAGCCACCTGCTCCAGCTCTTCAGAGAGGATATCAAGACATTCCCAGGCAAGCTGGGAGAAAGAGTCTTTCCAGCGTGTCCTGGGTCTGCCCCAGGATCTCCTCCCAGTGGGACGTGTTATGTCCGTAAAACGTGGCACAATAATGAGACGAGTGGTGAACTGAACAGGACTTTATTATAGGACTCACTGAGTACAGACAGATGCTCCCGCTAGGCAAAGAGGTGGCCGAAGAGATCGTCCCTCTACCACACAGCCCTCTTATACTCCGGGTGATGTCACCACCCGTGTTACACCATAAAAAGTCCTAAGAACAACACTACACCCCCCCTTAAAAAAGTCCAAAATGTATGCACACCAATTAGACCCTCTCAAATTTAGTGCCCGAATCCATCCATCTTCCATCCATCTTGTACCGCTTTTCCGGAGGTCCGGGTGGCAGAGGCAGCAGTTGAAGCAGAGAAGCCCAGACTTCCCTCTTCCCAGCCACCTGCTCCAGCTCTTCAGATTGGATACCAAGGCGTTCCCAGACCAGCTGGGAGACATAGTCTCTCCAGCAAGTCCTGGGTCTGCCCCAGGGTCTCCTCCCAGTGGGACGTGCCCAAAACACCTCAAGTGGGAGGCGTCCAGGAGGCATCCTGATCAGATGCCCATACCACCTCAACTGGCTTCTTTCAATGTGGAGGAGCAGCGGTTCTACTCTGAGCCTCTCCTGACTGAGCTCCTCACCTTATCTCTGAGGGTGAGTCCAGCGATCCTATGGAGAAAGCTCATTTCAGCTGCTTGTATCTGCGATCTCGTTCTTTCAGTCATTTCCCAAAGCTCGTGACCATAGGTGAGAGTAGGAACGTAGACTGACTGGTAAATGGACAGCTTTGCCTTAGAACTCAGCTCCCTCTTCACCACAACAGACCGGTACAATGTCTGCATCACTGCAGATGCTGCTCCGATCCGTCTGTCAATCTCTCGCTCCATTCTCCCCTCACTCGTGAATGAACTGTAGGTCATTGCTGGATGAAGCCAGCAGGACAACATCATCTGCAAACAACAGAGATGAGATCCTGTGGTCACCAAGCATGACACCCTCCGTTACCTGGCTGCGCCTAGAAATCCTATCCATAAAAATTATGAACAGGATCAGTGACAAAGGGCAGCCCTGGCGGGGTCCAACTCTCGCTGGGAATGAGTCCAACCGAGTGTTGGCAATACAAACCAAACTCTCGCAACGATCGTACAGAGACCAAATGGCTCATAAAAACAAGCCCGACACCCCAATCTCCCGAAGCACCCCTGACAAAAAACCATGAGGGACGCGGTCGAATGCCTTCTCCAAGTCCACAAAACACATGTAAACTGGTTGGGCAAACTCCCACGAACCCTCAAGGATTCTCGAGAGGGTAAAGAGCTGGTCCGATGTACCACGGCCAGGACAAAAACCACATTGCTCCTCCTGAATCCAAGGTTCGACCAACAGCCAGACTGTCCTCTCCAGTACCTTGGCATAGACCTTCCCAGGGAGGCTGAGGAGTGTGATCCCTCTAAAGTTGGAGCACACCCTCCGGTCCCCTTTTTTGAAGAGAGGAACCACCACCCCGGTTTGCCATGCCAAAGGCACTGTCCCCATCCTCCATGCAATGTTGCAGAGGCGTGTCAACCATGACAGCCCTACAACATCCAGGGCCTTGAGGTACTCAGGGCGAATCTCGTCCACCCCCGTGGCCCGGCCACCAAAGAACTTTTTCACCACCTTGGTGACCTCAGCCCCTGTGATAGGTGAGTCGTCCCCCTCGTCCACAAGCCCTGCTTCCTCTGTGGAAGGTGTATCAGTGGGTTTGAGGAGATCCTCAAAGTATTCCTTCCACTGCCCGACAATATCCCCAGTCAAAGTCAACAGCACCCCATCCGCACCATACACAGTGTGGACAGGGAGCTGCTTCCCTCTCCTGAGCTGCCGGACAATTTGCCAGAATCTCTCTGAGGCCGACCAAAAGTCTTGTTCCATGGCCTCACCGAACTCCTCCCATACCCGAGTTTTTGCTTCAGCAAACACCCGAGCTGCACTCCGCTTGGCCTGCCGGTACACCTCAGCTGCTTTGGGAGCCCCACAAGCCAACCAAGCTTGATAGAACTCCTTCTTTAGCTTAATGGCCCCCCTCACCACTGATGTCCACCACTTGGTTCGGGGGTTCCTACCACGAGATGCCCCGATGACCTTGTGGCCGCAGCTCTGGGCCACTGCTCCAACAATAGAGGTGGAGAACATGGCCCATTCAGACTCCATGTCTCCAGACTCCCTCAGAATGTGGTTGAAGTTCTTCCGGAGGTTGGAGTTGAAGACCTCCCGGACAGGGGCCTCAGCCAGACATCCCCAGCACACCCTCACTATACATTTGGTTCTACCAGGTCTGAATGGCATCCTCCCCGGCCATCGGATCCAACTCACCACCAAGTGGTGATCAGTTGACAGCTCTGCACCTCTCTTTACCCAAGTGTCTAAGACATATGGTCACAGGTCTGATGACGCAATAACAAAATCGATCATCGACCTGCGACCTAGGGTGTCCTGGTGCCAGGTGCACATATGGACACCCTTATACTTGAATATGGTGTTCTTTACGGACAAACTGTGGTTAGCACAGAAGTCCAATAACTGAACACCACTCGAGTTCAGATCGGGGAGGCCGTTCCTCCCAATCACCCCCTTCCAGGTTTCACTGTCATTGCCCATGTGCGTGTTGAAGTCCCCCAGTAGGACAATGGAGTCTCCAAGAGGAGCACCCTCCAGCACCCCAGTCACAGACTCCAAAAAGGGTGGGTACTCTGAAACATCATTTAGTGCATAGGCACAAATGATGGTCAGGACACATTTCCCAACCCGAAGGCACAGGGATACAACCCTTTCATCCACAGGGGAAAACTCCAATATAGAGACAGCAAGGTGGGGGGATACAAGAATACCCACCCCTGCTCGTTGTCTCTCGCCCGGTGCAACTCCAGAGTAGGCCAAGCTCCAGCCCCTCTCCAGGAGACTGGTTCCAGAACTGAGCTGTGTGTTCAGGTGAGGCCAACTATATCTAGCCGGTATCTCTCAACCTCATGCACCAGCTCAGGCTCCCTTCCCACCATAGAGGTGACATTCCACGTACCAAAAGCCAGTTTAGGAAGCTTGGGATCAGTCCGCCAAGGTCTCCGCCTTTGACCGCCACCTGATCCACAGAGCACCGGACCCCCATGATCCCTCCTGCAGGTGGTGAGCCCACTGGAGGGCAGACCCATGTAACCCCTTCGGGCTGAGCCCGGCCGGGTCCCATGGGTGGAAACCCGGCCACCAGACTCTAGCCATCAAGCCCCTCCCCCAGGCCTGGCTCCAGGGTGGGGCCCCGGTAACCCCATATCGGGCGGGGTACACTGAATCCTTGTTCTAATATTTATCATGAGATAAATATCATGTGCCCGAATCACACTCTAATAATAAAGAAGATAATTAGGCCTATCCATGCACACACAAACAACTAAAACTGGGGACAGGTGTCAGATGGGTTATTCTGCAGTCTTCATCAAGGTACAGCCCATGAAATAAAACTTGCCGTGTTCCTAATAATAATATACAAAATAACCCCATGAACATATATACAAACAGATAAAAAAAAAAGCCACAACCCAATAACAAATCAGTCAATATTTACATTCACGCCATGCTACAAACACTCCCAAACAAACACCCCAAAACCTGGGCAAACCACACAGTAACCATATGCATTAAACATACTGATACGTACAATCGTTACTTGTTTTTTTCTTTTTTTTGTGACATGGGCAATTCACATAGCAACCCAGTGTAAGAAACACACTGACACCGTGGTTTGGGCAATTCACATCACAAAATCTTGACTTAAACACCCAGTCAAAATTCTTTTGCAAAAAGTGCACTTCACATAGCAACTTCTATGTATTAACTATGTCAGCATAACAACAATGTAGCCTGGGTAATGCACACATTAACATTTCAGCAAAATCACACGGTAACATCATGCAGAACACATTAACTCGGGCAATTAGTAATAACACATATTAAACACATTGCCCCACCCAAATTACCAGTTAGACAGCACAGAGAGCCCACCCCCTGGATACCCGTCAGGCGGGTCCCGACCAGAGCATCATCTTTTCTTGGCATCCGGGGACAACCCACACCGGTACTGAGGCACCTCTCTTTCCTCATAAACACACCACAGTTCGTTGGGATATCTCACTGTACCATCTGTCAGCTGCATGTAACCGTCCTCCCGGACAGCCACCACCTGTAGCCACCCCTGGTCCTCCTGTCTCTTCCGCTTCCTGCGGACTCCTCTCGACCAGGCCTCCTCTCTGGGTCTGACCAAATCAGCGACCCCCAGAGGATCCCTGCTCGGCTTCCAGTGGTTCTGTGTGCCAGCCGGTCCTGCCCCACTTGCTTTCATTTGAGATGCTGGCGAAGCTGTTGTGACCCCCTGCTTCTCAGTACCTCCCAGCCGAACTCCAGAAGCAGAATGAGTCAGCCACTCGGCTCCATCCGCCGTCACGGGCGTCCCACGGCGCCGCCCAGTTTCCTCAGCTAGGGTAACTTGAGCTCTGGCGCAGGAACCCTCTCACGATGGCTCTGGATAGGGTTGGTCCCGCTCACCTTCCAGATTACTAGGCCAAGGTTCATCCCATACTTCATCATCCGCCACTGCCGGCATCAGTCAGTCCCATAAACCACAGCCTGACCACTCTTCACCAGCGCCGCTAGTAATGGAAAACCTTATTCCATAGAAAAGATCGCAGCCCATCACATTTTTGCCAATGCCCGTCGCTACAAACTTCAGGTTGGCAACCACCGATGACTTGTAACAAGCCGTCAGCTCCACCGAACCCACAATGGGCAGCCTCCTTCCTCCATAACAGCATAATGACTTCAAGTGACCTCTCAGCTGATAGTATGGGAAGAAACTCCTCACAGTGTGCCAACTCAACACCGACCTCACTGCGCCCATGTCAACTAGTAAAGGTACCTCCACTCCGTCCAATTCCACCATACAATACGTATGGCCGTCTGTGTCTGGGGAAATGGTGTGGATAACTGTGGGAGTTGGAGCAGGGGTGTCCGCTTTGTGTCACCGTTCCCCCTCGCTCAAACCTTTTACAGGCCCTGGCAAAGTGATGCAGGAGTCCGCACTTGCCACAGCATTTACCTCTCTTTACTCTTTCTAGCCTTGTACCGGTGCTTATTGGACCCGCAACCCAAGCATTTGGGCGATCCCGGGGCAGACCTTATTTTCACAACTGCAGCGCATTCCTCTTGTCCACTGTCTTTGCTGTCCGGGTCCACAGCCTGAGTCGTCAATTACGAATCAGTGCGGCATAGCGTAGCTCTTTCACCGAGGTCGCGTGACAGCTTGTCTGCTGCTTCACACTGTTCAGCTATTTCTACAGCCGTGGCTAAAGTCAATTCGCTGGAGTGTGTAAGTAGTTTCAACCATGCTGACGAACACAGTGTGTGCTCCACCAGCTGGTCGCGGACCATTTCTTCCTCTAAATCACCGAATTGGCAGTCACCAGCCAGCTGCCGTCGGTCTGCAACATAATGCTGCACTGACTCGCCAGTCCTCTGGTGGTGCTGCCGAAACTGGATCCTCCTGACGATGACATTTGCAGGCGAACGAAAATGTTGTGCCTTTAGCTCAACCCCGTCATCAAAGCTATCGCTAGCTCCCAAGGTAGAAAGGATACGCTGTCCTTCCATACCTAAATTGTGGACAAAAATCGCCCGTGCTCGTACCTTCTTCAGTTTGCCGAGGTTTAGTGCCACTACATAATTCTGAAAAGCGGTGAACCACCTCGTCCAAGGCACTGGAGGCTCCCCCGGAGTCTCCAAAAATGGCCGAATAGACGACATGCCGGCATCCATACTTTATCCTCGTTGCCAGATGTTATGTCCGTAAAACGTGGCACAGTAATGAGGCGAGTGGTGAACTGAACAATACTTTATTATAGGATTCACTGAGTACAGACAGACACCCCTGCTAGGCAGAGAGGTGGTCGAAGGGACTGCCCCTCTACCACACAGCCCTCTTATACTCCGGGTGACGTCACCACCTGTGTTACACCATCAAGAGTCCTAAGAACAACACTACAGGACGTGCCTGAAACACCTCAAGTGGGAGGCGTCCAAGAGGCATCCTGAGCAGATGCCCAAACCACCTCAACTGGCTCCTTTCGATGTGGAAGAGCAGCGGTCCTACTCTGAGCCTCTCCCAGATGACTGAGCTCCTCACCCTATCTCTAAGGGGGAGTAATTAATTAGGTATTAATTAGTATTTGATATCACAATGACCAGCTGTCCCTTTGTTCTCTTGAAGCTGTTCTAAAGTAGTGACTCATTGGAGGAGATCATCTTAAACACACAAGTACAAAAATAATAATAATAATAATAATAATAATAATAATAACTAGAAAAGCACGCAGAGGGCGCATACCTCTGCCAAGGCTCCTTCCGTCCCTCATGGATCACCTCCAAAATGTAATGGGTTTGTTTTCAAGGATTCTTGCTAACACAGTGTGAGAAGGTAAGAGCCTTGGTGGAGGTATGCATTCTGGGATCGTCACCAAAATGTTATGGGTTCCTCTCTAGTCCAAGGACCACCTCTAGTGAAAATTTCATCCAAATACATGCAGTAGTTTTTGTGTAATCCTGCTGCACAAATACAAACAAGGTCCTTGGTAGAGGTATGCACTCTCAGATCATCACCAAGATATGAGTTATCCTTGGTCCAAGGGTTACCTCTGGTGAAAATTTTATCAAAATCCATCCTGTAGTTTTTGCATAATCCTGCTAACAGACAGACAAATGAATGGACAAACAAACAGACCACCCCATTTACATAGTAACCTCCTTGGCGGAGGTAATAATAATATCAAATATATTGACAAGTAAATATTTCAAATTTACAAGAAAAAATCTCAACTTCATTTGAAAAAAAGAAAAGGTTGCTAATTTATGACAAAAAAAAGTTGTAACTCGATGCAAATTGGTTACAAATCTATGCAGAAAAAAAATCAAATTTATGAGAAAAATATCAATAAAAAATGTGAAGAATCTTAAATTAACAATAAAAAAATCAAGATTTTTTTTAGATTTATAATAAAAGTGAAAGAAAACCTTGTGAATAAAAGTTACAGTATTTACAAGGCAATCAGAGACAGTAAAATTTACCACTTTCTGGACTCCCTTTACTTATTGTTACCTCTGCCACGGAGGTTTTGTTTTTGCCGTCATTGGTTTGTTGGTTTGTCTTTTAGCAACATTACTCAAAAAGTTATGAATGGATTTTAATGAAATTTTCAGGAAAGGTGTGTAATAGCATGAGGAACAGATGACTAGATTTTGGTGATATCTGAGAGTGCATATCTCCACCAAGGGCTTTATTTGTATTTGTGCAGCAGGATTACACAAAAAGTACTGGATGGATTTGGATGAAATTTTCACCAGAAGTGGTTCTTGGGCTAGAGAGGAAGCCATTACATTTTGGTGATGATGTGAGAATGCATACCACAGCCAAGGCTCTTTTCACAGTGTGTTAGTAACAATACTCTAGAACTAATAGACAGTAGAGTTGGAACATTCATGAACGATTCGTTCGAGTGTACTAGTTCTTTTGGGTTAACAAACTGTACTTAATCACTTACCGTAACTGAACGAATCACTTAGGAAATAGCGGACATTTCATCAACCAATTCTGAATCACGTACACATCATTGACTGGTAGCTCTCCTAGCGTTCTACAGCCTATTACAACCTCACAAACCTGGAGCTCCAGAAGGAGCTGCTTTTATTGGACGAGTCGTTCACAAAAGGCTCCTCCTGCCTGGCTTGCTGCAGGAACCAGGAAATAAACAATGGATGGATTCAACACAATGAAATGAAACAGCGAAAGTGATTTTGAAGCAAGAAATATATCATTTAGTTGCTGAATCTGTTTTTATATGACACATCAGCACCCCAGTCAGAGACTCCAAAAGGGTGGGTACTCTGAACCATCACTTGGTGCATAGGCACAAATGATGGTCAGGTCCCGTTTCCCAACCCGAAGGCGCAGGGAAGTTATCTTTTCATCCACTGGGGAGAATTCCAATGTCAAGGCAGCAAGGTGGGGGATATAAGAATACCCACCCCTGCCCATCGCCTCTCACCTGGGGCAACTCCAGAGTAGGCCAAGCTCCAGCCCCTTTCCAGGAAGCTGGTTCCAGAACCAGAGCTGACTTTGACGCAGTTTTCACCAGAAGTAGCTCTAGACCTACACATAAACCTATTACATTTTGAAAGTGATCCATGAGGGACGGAAGGAGCCTTGGTGGAGGTATGCGGTCACTGACTCCTTTTCTTTTTTGTTGTCTTTCCCCCAGTCCTATTAAGCAGCTAGGTGAGCAGAACAGAAATCTCCTTCCCTTATTGTGCCAAACAGATTTACTTTGCCAAAAGGAGCTTCATACAGTACAGATAAGATACAGTTAGGCCCAGAAATATTTGGACAGTGACACAAGTTTTGTTATTTTAGCTATTTACGAAAACATATTCAGGATACAATTATATAATCAATATGGGCTTAAAGTGCAGACTCTCAGCTGTAATTTGAGAGTATTCACATCCAAATTGGAGCAAGGTTTTAGGAATTACAGCAATTTAATACGTAGCCGCCTCTTTTTCAAGGGACCAAAAGTAATTGGACAATTGACTCAGAAGGCTGCAAAAAAAATAACAAGGCTGCATGGGCTCTTCCCTCGTTAACCTGTCATCAATTAAGCAGTTAAAAGGTCTGGAGTTGATTCCAGGTGTGGCGTTTGCATTTGGAAGCTGTTGCTGTGAACACACAACATGCGGTCAAAGGAGCTCTCAATGGAGGTGAAACAGACCATCCTGAGGCTGAAAAAAAGAAGAAATCTATCAGAGAGATAGCAGAAATGTTAGGAGTGGCCAAATCAACAGTTTGGTCCATTCTGAGCAAAAAAGAGTGCACTGGTGAGCTTGGGAACTCAAAAAGGCCTGGACGTCCACGGAAGACAACAGTGGTGGATGATCACAGAATCCTTTCCATGGTGAAGAACAACCCCTTCACAACATCCACTCAAGTAAAGAACACTCTCCAGGAAGTACGTATATCAGTATCTGAGTCTACCATAAAGAGAAGACTTCATGAGAGTAAATACAAAGGATTCACCACAAGGTGCAAACCATGAATCAGCCTCAAAAATAGAAAGGCCAGAATTGACTTTGCCAAAAAACACCTGAAGAAGCCAGCCCAGTTCTGGAACAGCATTCTTTGAACAGATGAGACTAAGATCAACCTGTACCAGGATGATGGGAAGAAGAAAGTTTGGAGAAGAATTGGAACAACTCATGATCCAAAGCACTATATCTTCTGTAAAACATGGTGGAGGCAATGTGATGGCATGGGCATGCATGGCTTCCAATGGCACTGGGTCACTTGTGTTTATTGATGATGTGACAAAAGACAGAAGCAGCCGGATGAGTTCTGAAGTGTATAGGGATATACTTTCTGCTCAGATTCAGCCAAATGCAGCAAAGTTGATTGGACGGCGCTTCACCAATAATCCAAAACATACTGCAAAAGCAACCCAGGAGTTTTTTAAAGCAACGAAGTGGAATATTCTGCAATGGCCAAGTCAGTCACAAGATCTCAACCCAATCGAGCATGCATTTCACTTGCTCAAGACAAAACTTAAGGCAGAAAGACCCACAAACAAGCAACAACTGAAGACAGCTGCAGTAAAGGTCTGGCAAAGCATCACAAAGGAGGAAACCCAGCGTTTGGTGATGTCCATGGGTTCCAGACTTCAGGCAGTCATTGCCTGCAAAGGATTCTCAACAAAATATTGAAAAGTAACATTTTACTTAGGGTTATGTTTATTTGTCCAATTACTTTTGAGCCCCTGAAATGAGGAGCGTTTGTATAAAAATAACTACAATTCCTACATGTTTCATTCTCCTCTCTGCGCCACACCAGTAGGCTGCCTTTTGCAACAGCGGCTCGATTCCGAGTTTTTTTTTTTTTTTCCCTTCCTCTCTCTTTTGATCACTTTTTTTTCACCCCACTTATATCACGGACACACAGATCGTCCCAAATGTCTCCTGAGCCGGTGGACGGAGCCACTGTTTATAGCAGGATACGATACAACAGGGAAGAGCTGCTAGCATTTAACCGCCACCCGGTCCCACTGGAAAAACTCGACATACCGAGAGAATTGAGGCGCAAGCGTCGCGGCTGCCGGGCTGGAGTAAGGCGGAGGACAAAAAATATAAGGTACAGACCCTCCCTTCCATCTGTTGTCATGGGAAATGTACGGTCGATACTGGGAAAGTTAGATGAGCTAGCGGCTATCTCCCGTTATGATAGCACTTACCGGGAGTGCTCTCTCCTTTTGTTTACTGAGACGTGGCTAACTGAACTAGCAGCAGATGCTAACATTGAGCTGGAGGGTTTTCACATGATACGAGCTGACCGAACACCAGAGAGTGGCAAAGCTAGGGGCGGTGGAGTGATAATGTATGTTAACAACAAGTGGTGCAGACCGGGACATATCACTGTTAAACAACGACACTGCAGCAAAGACATTGAGTTGCTAGCTGTTAGCATGAGGCCTACATATCTCCCGAGAGAACACTCACACGTGATCTGCATTGTTGTTTATGCAAATCCGACGGCGAACGCTGGGACAGCGCGTGACGTCATCCATTCAGTAACCAGCAGGCTGCAGACAGAACACCAAGATGCTCTTCTCCTCATCTCAGGCGATTTCAACCACGTTTCACTGTCTCCCATTCTGCCCACTTTCACCCAGTATGTCACATGCCACACTAGAGACAATAAAACACTGGATTTGTTCTACGCAAACACTAAGGAGGCGTACACCTCATCACAACTCCCCCCACTTGGGAGATCGGATCACAACTTGGTTCATCTCCGACCGGTGTACAAACCCCTAGTGCACAGACAACCTCCGGCCATGCACACTGTGGAGTTATGGTCTGAGGAGACAATGGACACTCTAAAGGACTGTTTTGAAGCCACTGCCTGGAAGCAGCTCTGCGATCCACATGGTGAGGACATCGATGGCCTCATTCACACCTTCACGGGCTACCTCAGCTTCTATGTGGACAAATCCGTTCCCACCAAGACCATACGGCGTCACTCAAACAACAAACCCTGGATCAACCCTGAGATAAAAACACTTCTGAGAGAGAAGAAGAGGATCTTCAGGTCGGGGAACAGGGAGATGCTGAAGTCCGTACAGAGGGAGCTGAGGAGAAAGATCAGAGAAGGCAAGGACAGCTTCAGGAAGAAGATGGAGGACAAGCTGCAACAGAGCGACATCAGCGGGGTCTGGAGAAACCTCAAAACCATCTCGGGGCTCCAGAATACCTCCCCCCAGGCCACGGGGGGCAGGGAGTGGGCGAACAACCTGAATCTGTTTTTCAATAGATTTGACCAACCGCCCTCCCCCCTGTCTGCACAACAACCACAGCTGCCTCTAAGAAATCAAGTCCTGCTGCCCACTCCCCACTCCACCGACACCCCCCCCACTCCCAACACACAGCCCCCCATCCTGACCCTGACCAAGACCCAGGTGAGGACGGAGCTGAGGAAGATCAAGGCGAGGAAGGCGTCGGGACCGGACGGCATCAGCGCAAAGCTCCTCAAGTCCTGTGCAGACCAGCTGTGTGGGATTGTGACGTATATCTTCAACATGAGCCTGAAACTGGGGAGGGTACCACAGCTGTGGAAAACATCTTGTGTGGTACCTGTACCAAAAACTTCCCACCCCAAAGACCTGAACAGCTACAGACCGGTGGCCTTGACGTCCCACTTGATGAAGACCCTGGAGAGACTGCTCCTTGCTCATCTCCGCCCCCTGGTGGAACCAGCGATGGATCCACTCCAGTTCGCCTACCAGCATGGCATTGGGGTGGAGGATGCGGTGATCTTCCTCCTTCACCGTTCTCTGTCCCACCTGGAGAAGCCCGGGAATATGGTGAGGATCATGTTCTTTGACTTCTCCAGTGCTTTCAACACCATCCAACCGATGATCCTGAAGGACAAGCTGCTGCGCGCAGGGGTGGACCAGCACCTGTCATCATGGATCCTGGACTACCTCACGAACCGGCCTCAGTTTGTGAGAACCCGGGACTGTGTTTCCGACACGATCATCAGTAGCACGGGGGCCCCCCAGGGAACGGTGCTGGCTCCCTTCCTGTTCACCCTTTATACTGCGGACTTCTCACACAACACAACACATTGCCATCTACAGAAGTTCTCTGATGACTCTGCGATCGTTGGTCTCATCTCCAACGGAGATGAAGCTGAGTACAGAGGGCTTATCCAGGACTTTGTGGACTGGTGCCATCGGAACTGCCTCCAGATCAACGCGAGGAAAACTAAGGAGCTGGTGGTGGACTGCCGCAGGCATGGGCAGCCCCTCACAGCACCAGTAAATATACAGGGAACAGACATCGAGATGGTGACATCCTATAAGTACCTGGGTATTCATCTGAACAATAAACTAGACTGGTCACACAATACTGACGCACTCTACAAGAAGGGACAGCGCAGGCTGTTCCTGCTGAGGAGACTCAGGTCTTTTGGTGTACAAGGGGCGCTGCTGAAGTCATTCTATGACACGGTGGTGGCATCAGCCATCACTTTTGGAGTGGTCTGCTGGGGCAGTGGCATTACTGCAGCCGATAGGAAGAGACTGAACAAACTGATTAAGAAAGCTAGCTCTGTCCTGGGGCAGTGCCTTGATCCGATGGAGGAGATAGGAGAGAGAAGGACGGTGGCTAAACTGTCATCTCTGCTGGAGTCCGAGTTCCACCCTATGCAGGACATACTGGATGCACTGAGGAGCTCATTTAGCAGCAGACTACATCATCCCAGGTGCACAACCGAGAGGTTTCGTAGGTCCTTCCTTCCAACGGCTGTCAGACTGTACAACCTAAGCAGGGCTGCTCGCAGAGATAGCAAAAAGACGTAACAAACTAATAGTTTTTTTGAATGCAAAAGATGCAATAGACTTACACAATGGTCCTCTCCGGCATACAACTAGGAACATACCGGTCGCTATGGAGGGTGAGAATATGTATGGGCACATAATCATACCATGTAGGATAACTAAATAGACGGTTATGCTGTTTCATCCCACCTAGCAACAATGCTCTGCACTGTGTGTGTTTATATATTTACATATTTATTCCATCTAGCTACAATGCTCCGCACTGTGTTTTTATATATCTACATATTATTCCATCTAGCTACATTGCTCCGCACTGTGTGTGTTTATATACTTGCATATTTATTCCACCTAGCTGCAATGCTCCGTACTGTGGGTGTTTATATATTTACATATTTATTCCATCTAGCTACAATGCTCTGCACTGTGTGTTCATATATTCATATATTTATTCCATCCAGCTACAATGCTCTGCACTGTGTGTCTGTGTGTGTGTGTGTATATACTGTATATATTTTATAGTAATATGTACATATGTATATTAGCTGCTCTTGCTTGCTTGTTTTTTTTTCTTGCCTTCTGATTGTTGCTCTGAGTGTTGCTATCCCTGTGCTGTTGCAATCCTGGAATTTCCCCGTTGTGGGACTAATAAAGGCTTATCTTATCTTATCTTATCTTAATCATATATTTTTGTTCAACCCCTTGAATTAAACCTTAAAGTCTGCACTTCAATTCTGTGTAGTTGTTTTATTTCAAATCCAATGTGGTGACATGCAGAGCCCAAATCATGAAGATTGTGTCACTGTCCAAATATTTCTGGGCCTAACTGTAAGATAAGATAAGATGAGATAAGATAAGATAATTCAATTCAATTCAATTCAACTTTATTTATATAGCGCCATTTCACAACAACAGTCATCTCATAGCACTATCAACTGTAGGGGGAACCCCCACAGTTGCAGAAAGACCCCAGCAATCAGACGATCCCCTGTGAGCAAGCACTTGGCGACGGTGGAGAGGAAAAACTCCCTTTTAACAGGAAGAAACCTCCAGCAGAACCAGGCTCAGGGAGGGGCAGTCATCTGCTGCGACTGGCTGGAGGGTGAGGGGATAGAGAAGATGAAAAGAACAGACATGTAGAGAGCAAACAGCACGATGGGGACTCAATCTATGGGAGAGAACAAACAAATGTTAATGACCAGCAAAAAAAAATATTTCATTGAGAGTGAGGAAAGGAGTGAGGCCCAGTGCATTACTGGAGGTCCCCTATTAACAGCATAACTAAGGGAGGGTTCAGAAACACATGATCCCTCCCTAATTGTAGGCTATATCAAAAAGCTAGGTTTTAGCCCTATTCTTAAAAACAGAGATCGAGTCTGACTCCCGAATCCAGATTGGCAGCTGGTTCCACAGGAGAGGAGCTTGATAACTGAAGGCTCTGCCTCTCATTGTACTTCTGGAGATTCTAGGTATTACAAGTAATCCTGCGTTTTGGGAGCGTAGTGCTCTGTTAGGATAATACGGTAGTATCAGATCTTTTAAATAAAAAGGAGCCTGATTGTTTAGAGCTTTGTAAGTAAGAAGAAGGATTTTAAACTTAATTCTAAACTCTATGGAAAGCCAATGAAGGGAGGCCAGAACCGGAGAGATATGATCTCTCTTTCTAGTACCTGTTAAAACTCTTGCTGCAGCATTTTGGATCAGCTGAAGACTTTTTAAAGATGTTTTAGGACAGCCTGATAATAAAGAATTACAATAATCTAATCTCGAGCTAACAAAAGCGTGGATCAGTTTCTCAGCATCACTCTGAGACAAGATGCTCCTAATCTTGGCAATATTACGCAAATGATAGAAGGCAGTCTTAGAAACAAATTTAATATGTGAATTGAAGGACAGATCTTGATCAAAAATAAGCCTTTATTAGTCCCACAATGGGGAAATTCCAGGATTGCAACAGCACAGGGATAGCAACACTCAGAGCAACAATCAAGAAGACAAGAAAACAAGAGCAGCGAATATACATATGTACATATAAATATATATACACACAGTGTGGGGCATTGTAGCTAGATGGAATAAATATATAAATATATACATATACAGTACATATACAGTATATGTACTGTATATTATTTATAAACTCCTCTTGTAATAGCTTCTAATACTTCATTTAAATTGTTTTACCCATGAAGGACCCAATGGGGGGGGGGGGTGAGGAAAGGAGTGGTGGGGAGGGGGAAAGAATAGGGAGAGGAACAAACAGAGAAGACAAACAGACTAGCACAACTGAAACAATTTATTTACCTTTTGTTCTTATTAAAGACAAAAATAGAAAGGAGATGTTTTTTCCTTCTTTACATGTTTCGACTGTTCACTGCAGCAACAGCCTAAGGCTGCAGTTCGACTGTTGAGGCTGCAGTGAACAGTCGAAACATGTAAAGAAGGTAAAAACATCTCCTTTCTATTTTTGT
Organism: Pholidichthys leucotaenia; assembly: GCA_020510985.1. Lineage (NCBI taxonomy): Eukaryota > Metazoa > Chordata > Actinopteri > Cichliformes > Pholidichthyidae > Pholidichthys > Pholidichthys leucotaenia. The sequence continues at coordinate 336,677,454 of CM035844.1, forward strand.
CTTTAATAAGAACAAAAGGTAAATAATTAAAAGAAGATAAGATGAACCTACCCGAGCTACAACTGAAACAAACAGAAGGCAAACTGTCTCTTCTACTGAAAAGGTCTCATCACAAGTCTGGTATCTGCACCTTTAACAGGTGCAGATAAATGTGTGTGTGTGTATGAGTGTGTGTGCAAGGTAAGTGTGTGCGTGTGAGTGGTTTGCCAGGAAACATACAAAGAGGGTGGCAGGTCGCAGTAACATCCCTCCTTCCCCCCCACCTCCCAGAAACCCTAAGTAAGCAAGACAGCGCCACCAACCCCCACAGAGTGCAAATGTCCCGAGACCAACAAGCCCCAGGACAACCAGGCATCCGCCCTAGGAGGGACAGCAAGGGAGGTCAGGCCGCCAAGTGGCTGGTGCAGTTATCCACATCCCCAGACCGGCCAGCCCCCCCCCCCCCCCGTGGGGCCAACGCCAGCCCCAGGCCCCAGAAGGCCAGTGCCGCCCCCCCCCCCCCAGACACCCCAACAGCGGACCCAAGCTACCCCAGCACCGCCAACACACACCCCGGGAACCCCCTCGCCAAAGGAAGGTGACAATAAGGCACAGCATCCCCATGGGGGGCCAGCCCCCCCAATCCAAGGGAGTCCACACTACCAGGAGGTACCAGGTTCAGTCCAGCATGCCCTGACCAACACCCACACTCACTCACACTCACTCTCCCTCTCCCCCATACAATTCCACACTCACACTCCCACACCCAGACCCACCCTCTCTCTCCCACTCCTGTACCCACTCAATCTTGCGCCCACTCCCACTCGCCCTCACAGCTGAGTGCCTTTCTAGTTTTGTTTCTTAAAGTGTGGACACCACAAACATATAAAGCTAACAGTCAGCTGGACATCACTAGCTGCTAGGCTAGTTGCAGAAACATAAACAAGTCAATGCGCCACTTAGATAATTTACATTTTCTTCATTCTGGCTCAAGAAGTTTAATTTTACACGAAATAAACAGCACTCATTGTCACTTTCTATGCCTGATAATGACAGAAAATTCAGTAAAAATATATATATTTGGTTGTAACAATGTTATTACTTGATTTAAACACTGATGTTACTGCACACAAGAATTGACTTTTCAATATTGTCTCCTGTGTATACCAGTGATTTTTTTTTATGTTCCTGTCTTTTCTTTCTTTTCTTGTATTCATATGCTTCCTTTATTGTGATGCTCATTCATTCATAGAATTGTCATTGTGGGGATGACAAGTTCAAACACATAGGGTAGGTCATATGAGAAGTACTGAAGAACTTACTTTAAATAATAATAATAATGTAATGGAGTCAATAAAAAGCATTCCTGCTTGGCTTGCCAACTGGGTCAAACCTCATGGTGACACAAGTCGAGAGTGCGGGACTCAGGAGCAGAAAGATGTGAGTACAATACTAATACACAATATAATAACAAAAATAATAATAATAAAAGAATGACAATATCAGTTGTAAGGCAACTGTATAAGTTGTGTAGGAAATAGGAGATCATTGGCATTCAAGAAACAAATGCCAGTTTATACATTTATTCTCATAACTACTACTGGCTGAAGGAAGGAGCCCAGGATAGAGATGTTCCTCTTTCAAATGGTCTCTTATTTTTTTTCCAGAGCTGTATGTCTATGGTGGAGGCAACACAACAGTGTGTAATTGGAGCACTTTTAAAGAAAACATTTTACATTTATGAGAATAAAGTCTCAAATGTGCAAGAAAAAAGTAAAAAAAAAAATATCTGAGTACAAAACTGAAAATTTAAGAATTAAATCTAAATTTAAAAAAAGAATTTTCATCTGTCTTCTTCTTCTTCTTTTTCTTCTTTCAGCTGCTCCCTTTAAGAGTCGCCACAGTGGATCATCTGCCTCCATCTCACCCTGTCCCTTGCATCTTCCTCTGTAACGCCAACCCTCTCCATGTCCTCCTTCACTACATCCATGAACCTTCTCTGCAGTCTTCCTCTTCAGTGGTCATCCTGTTCAGTCACTCTTTTCATGTTATTGCACCCATAAGCACTTTCAGCAGGAAGTACCTAGAAGGGGAGATGACTTAAAATTTTGTATTATGATCACATCCTCCATCTTAATATTTGGTGGTGTTGGCGTCATATATGAGGACACCAGGGTGTACCCTCCTACTGTGTTGTATTTCTGCTCATCCTGCTGTTTCCAGCTATTAAACTCCACTCCTGGAGGTGCTTGCTTGAAGTCTGGGGTGTTTACTCTTTAGCTCACTTCACCTGGGTGGCTCAGATCAAAGCCCTCTGAACTCAGGTAAGACGCACAGGTCATTAGAGAGGAGGAACTCTGGTTTCTTCTGTAGAGGAGGCATTTGATCCAGGAAAGCAAAGTTTTATTCAGATATATTTATATGTATAGGTGATTGGGAATTTTTTTTTTTAAACTTCTGCACCTTTTGGTGAGATTTCATTGAGTTTGATCTAAATGTGCGTCTTCTTCACTCGCTGAATTATGTAAAAATCAGAATGATTTATTAGTGCCTATACAAAAGCATAAAGAATTTGGTATTAATCAGTAAGCAAAAACTACAGGTGTGAATAAATAAGTTTAAAATTAACATAAAACTAAATCAGTTAAAAGTCAGCATTTAAAAATGCTCCCACCAATAATGGGTCTGAGTCCTGAGTTGAGTATCAGATTTTTTATTTTTTTTTTGTTAAATTATTGTCACCATACTAGACCAGCTGGTTCATCCGTTCTGGCTTATTTTGTTATATTTTGGCCCTAATAACCAGGTATATTAAGCTGCTAACATTAGCTGGCTGCACCTGGGATTTCTGACTGTTTTCAAGGTCGAGTTGCCAGGTACAAACTGAGAGAGGAATCTGCTAGTCTGCTAGCCTAGCCCAGTGGTCTCCAACCATGTGTCATCTTGGCCTAATACCCTGCAGGTTTTACCTCCAACAAGTGTCTTCAGCAAGCGATTTCACTGAATATCTTCCGACTGATTGCTGAAGAGACTGGAAGAAAAAAACCTGCAGAGTCTTGAGCCACCATGGCATATGGCTGGGATTCACTAGCCGAGTCGCTAAACATCCCTTTGTGACTATTTCTATGTTGATCAATCATGGTAAATTGCGATTAATCATGCCTAAATCACGATTAATTGTTCCTCTCGGTTGTTGCTTGTGCTGGATTGCACCCAAGTGCAATTAATTGTGCTGGGTCACGTCTGTCATAAACTCCCCATGCGCTGTAGAAATGCGCACGGAGGACGGGGTGAAAGGACAAGGATTTATGTGCTGGGTTACACCACACACACACATTTATTAAGCTCAACACACTGATAAACAGTTACAGTGTCTACACAATGGCTCAGGAGTCCTCCAGGACACTCAACAGTCAGAGGTGAGAATACCGGGGAAAGCGCACACACAGATTATACTCACACGACGGGAGCTTGTCCGAGTAAGTCCAAAAACACCAAGTGAACACAGTCCTTTAGATGAGACTCCATACGATGCACAAAGACCATAAATGAAGTGCAATGACTCAGCAATGCATGACTGGCAAAAGACTCCTTAAGTGCACGCATTGCTGGGGATGGTAAATTGGCCGCACCTGGGCAAGGAGCGGGGAGATGGCAACCGGGAGTGGGAAGCTCCCAGTTGCCAGCTCTTTATTACTGCCAGCTGGCAGTAATAAAGAGGGGGCGTGGTCGGACCGCCAGACAGTTAGACAGCGCTCACACCAGCATGAGCCCAAGAGGCTGCCTCACCACTGCCGGCCAGAAAGCAGTGGCTATTGGTATGGCACAGCACACAGAAATACATATTAATATACATACAACGTGGCACCTTAACCCACAGAGAGATCAGGACCGAGCCAGGAGAAACCAAGCCTGCTCGGCCCCTGACAACGCCTGGTTGCGATTAATTGTGCTAAATCATACCTGGCTGCTATTAATTACGATGGGTCAGGCCTGATCTTGATTGAGTGCGGTGAGCCACGATTAAATGCAATGGGTCGTACCTGATTGCGAGCAATTGTGCTGGGCCACGCCTGATCACAACTGATTGTGCTGAGTTATGCGTGATCACAATTTACTGCACTAAATCATGCCTAATCATGATTGATTGCACTAAATTGTGCATGATTCTGAGTGCTTGAGCTCAATTACTCTTGATCGCGATTAATTGTACTGAATTGTGCCTGATTGTGATTAAATGCGCTATCTCAAGCTGGCCTCTCTCTTGCCAATATGCTACCTATGGCAAAATTAATGGTGTTAATCACGATTAATGTGCCCAACACTATTTTCTATGTATTCTATCCATACCCATTAGACACCTATTTTCCTAGCATCTACCAACCCTTGACCATATGTTTCCATCACAGACATTATTTCAGCTTATTTTATTATCCACCTTTTTCCTAGGCCCCATGATGCCTTGCATGAATTATGGTAGCAACTTCTGGTACTTGTCACTGAAATGGGACACTTTTCCTTGTTAAAAAACAATGACTTCGGCATCAAAAACGCTGGAACACAGCCTTTTGCACCTCAAAAACAGTAATATAATCATACCACATCCCACGACTATGGAGGGATGAGAAGATGACTTTAAAATGTGGCCAGTAGCTCCGTGGACAGTGTGGTGTAGTGAGTGTGGTGTGTGCATGCTGCCATACCCGCCTCTGGTGTGACGTCAGGCGGGCACGGCCCTTGTGTATAAATAGCTGGGTTCTATATAATAAAGGTGGACTTGCTGCATGACAAAGGAGACTCCTGTCCCTCATTCCTCAGACATAACATCTGGCGACGAGGATTAAAATTATGGGAACGTATGGGCTACCTCCACCACTAGCACCATTTCTAGAGTACACGGGAGAGCCGGTGATCCTGTGGCCGCAGAGGAGGGCCATGTTTGAGGATTATATCAGGGCGCTGGGCTTGAGTAGGCTCGACGGGAGATGACGGTGAGCACTCCTGGCCCACAATCTTGGTGCGGAGGGCCGAAGAATTCTTGGTACGTTGGGTGAAACAGAGTATTATGAGGATGCTGTCGAGCGGCTGGCAGAGTACTTCGATGAGCAGATGTGGACCGCGAAGCTGCGGGTGATGGAGCTGTTGGTGCCAGGAACGGCTGAGCTAGTTATCTGGGGGAAGCTAACAACCCGTTCTGTTACTATGGACAGGTTAGCCGCTAAAAAAACCAAGCTACGAGCTGCCAGCTAGACCTCAAGGTCGGACCGGGGCCACGAGTGGAAGAGTCCCCAGTCACTGAAGACGGTGGGCCCGTCAAAGAGCTCAGCATGGTACAGGACCATAGCGCTGATGAGTCAGACGGCACGGTGCGCAGCGACAGCAGAGAGGGAGAGCAGCAGGAGTCATCCCCGCTGCTGGAGGTTAGGCAGTGAATGAGCGGGACCATGGAAGCGGACAGCCCCAGGGAAGAACAGCGACAGCCGGACATGGAGTCAACGCAGCAGAGTGCTTGGGACGAGGGTAGAGAGAGCAGTAACAAGATGCCTGTGTCGGAGAGTGATGCTGAGAGCTCCGAGGGAGAGCAACAGCAGCTGGACATGGAGGCAGTACATCGGAACACCTGGAACAAGGGTGCTGGGAGCAGTGGTGAGGTGCCGGGGTCGGGAAATGATGCTGACAAGAGCGATGCTGTGGACCCCAGGAGTGAGCAGCAGCAGCCGTGTGCCACAGAGGTTGGCCAGTGCCTCAGTGCCGGAGCTCCATGCACCTTGGATGAGGGCACTGGGCGGTACGGCGAGGCGCCCGAGGCAGCAAGTGGCACTGACAAGCGTGCTTCAGTTTTCCCCGGAGTGCAGCCACGTGGGGCTGCAGTGTTTGGAGCCATGACGGAGGTGTTGAGAGTGGTCGGGAGCGGACTGACAAGCATGGACGGTGTGCCGTATAGCAGCATGGCGGGTCCCAAGGAATGAGGCAGTCAGTGGTGAAGAGTGACATTTTTGCAGGAGAGGTTGGTTTTGATCCCGGAGGCAGACAGCGGCCAGGGGCGTTCATGCCATGGGGCTGTCCGGGATCTCCGAGCCGGTCTTATCTAAAGTGGCCAGGGGTGTGCATGATTTGGAGCTGCCCTGGTCCCCCAGGCCGGTGTTACCGCTGGCTGCCGGTGGACATAGGTGTGACTTAAAATATTCTGAATGTAAGTATGTACGCAGATGCTCTGCTGGTGTGCATGTGAGTATGTATTGCAAGGGATTATTTTACATATTTTAGAGCTGTGGTCCAATTTTTGTTATTCTTTGGGATGAGTTTGTTAGGTGATTTTCTGGAATTTCCCCATTGTGGGACTAATAAAGGCTTATCTTATCTTATCTTTATTACTGTTCATTATTCCTTGTTCCTTAGTGCACAATTCCGGTCCTAAATTGGGGAGGGTTTTGATCGTGTGTTTGGTTTTGCATTTTTGTAAGGGGAAGGTCAGGTCAGGCATTGGTTTGCTTGCTACCGGATAACCATAAAAACTGGTACTACCTGTCTCATGGGTTGGGCCATTGGCAACTCAACCAGCAACCCCGCCCTTCCGAGGGTGTGGAGGGTGAAACTGGGCATCCTGGCAGAACTAAAAACAATATCTGTCACAGGTCTGTGGTGGACCACTCCCAGTTACACGGGGTGAAACTGGACATCCTGGCAGATAAGCACATCTGTCGCAAGGTCTGTGGTGGACTTTTACCAGTCGGTGCATCGTGACATGCACTACACAAAGAGCAGAGATAAACAAACCTATCATCTGGTCAGGCTCTGCAACAGATACCGGAGTCGTTTGTCTTGGCCTGTCCTTGCCACAGATAGTACCTCTATCTGCCAAGAATGTGCCACTAGTCCAGCAAAAGCTAGCGGTACTCAAATACTTTGCAAGCAGTTTCATGAAATGGTCAGTCAGAAAGCAACTCATACCGGCTTGGACATCGCCTGGGTTAAGAAGGTCACAAGTTTCTGGCAATGGAGGGCGAAGGACAGAGCTGCATGGAGGAATCTGATCAGACCTAAATGAAACAGTCATTGTCGCCCCCAACACACTGCTATGATGGGATGATGAAGGGGGAGGAGAATTGTGGTGTAGTGAGTGTGGTGTGTGCATGCTGCCGTACCCGCCTCTGGTGTGACATCAGGTGGGCACGGCCCTTGTGTATAAATAGTTGAGTTCTATATAATAAAGGTGGACTTGCTGCATGACAAAGGAGACTCCTGTCCCTCATTCCTCAGCCATAACAGACAGTAGCTCTGTTAGTTAGCTCCGCTGCTAACATGCTAACGCTGTAAACAAATAAAAGCTCTGAGATATATCAATGTTTCCACCGCAATAAAGTCGGCTGCATTTTGTTAAAATATGTTGGACATATTCAAATTTACTTCAGAGCAGACGTAGAGTCTAGTCAGAGCCACAAAGAACCACAACACCTTGCTTGGGCATTTTAACTTCGGGGTAAAATGTCAAATCTGTGACATTTATACAAGTGAAAACATACCTGGCTCTTGTCTTGGTGTCTGTCCTGTGTCTGTACCACCGATCACACGAACAATCCTTTAGTTTTCAGTGCATGATCTACTCATTGCTGTTGAAGCCACAGATTTAGCTGTGCTTCTCTGTGAGGAGCATCACACCACAAACAGCGGCAAGTACCAGAACTACGCAAAAACATTCAAAAATACAAAAGCTACAAGTGCTGAAATTAGGTGCCACTTGAGTGCAAAACACGTATGTTGACTATACAGTAAAATGAATTTGAAAAACTTTTAAAAACGCTATTTTTAATGCCTCTGCTACTCCACTCTTACTGACTGATTTAACACTAGGTCAGTCAAAACCGGAAGCTCCGCCCATAGTCGTTCCTACAGCGGCACCCCCAGGAATGAGGTGGATAGTTTGTTGTTCTCTGGGCTGGACCTCTCCTTGATTAGCAGCAGCTAGCAGTGGTCAGCTGCCTTTAGCAGAGTTAGCCATTCACTCATTCAGGAGTTGTTTCTATGTTTATTACATTCCAGGTACCAGTCATATGCTGTCAAACCCTCACACTACACACCTGTGTCCACTATAATGTTTTATTTTGGCTTTTAAATTTAAACATTCAGTCAGGATTTGTTATTTTGCTTAATCCTAAAACCGAAGCTAAAAGTTAACATTAGCTGACAACTGCTAGTATCAAAATCTAAACCTCAGAGAAATGACACAAAAGAGAGGGTGGGCTGAACTAGGGCTCAATAACATTTAACCTGTTGAACTCCGGGATTCCGCGGGCAGTCACATCTCTGCGTCATAGTGCGTCTCAGTGCGCACTGAAAAAAAAAGCTGCATTTCCGTTCTTCCAGTACAGACACAGCTGCGAACAGAAAGCCAAAGGAGTGTTTGATTGGTTTAGATTTGATTGACCTCTCATTCGACTAATAAGATCCTTGAATTGGGTTTCTGAAACCTTGAAGAGCCAATGACTGAAAACCTAGCAAGAAGGACCTGCCTACCAACAACCGCGAATACAACGAGCCAATTGAAGCAGAGAAGTTTGACGATTGAAACGCGTGCGTCCCCGTGCGTAAAATCTTTTTTGCCTAAGCCGCTGGGTGACTCACATTGAGACCTGTGTGTAACGGTAGCGTTAGCCACTCTCAGCCATTAGCCAGTCTTTTTTTATTACTACTGTTCTTATTTGTTTTGAAAAATGGTTCGCAAAAACCGCAATCATGGAAGCGGAGATGGTTTGACCGGGTTGGGTGACCAGAACCACGAGTCCGTAACAACCGGACCAGCTTCATGTTCGTCTGACATTGAGGAACAGATGGTCACCAACGACACTGCCGTTGTGGACAGGTAAGTGTTATAAGCTAAATTATTCTTTATCAATGAAAATAGTAATAAAAATGACTTTTGACCGATCGGTAATTACAACGGTCCGTCATGGCCACAAGTTTTTTTGTGCGCCGAGCTCCTCTGTAGTGGTGGGGGGGGGGAGTTGTTATCCTCTACATTGCAGATATTTAGTATAATTTTTATTGCGCTGTAGGTTATTTTTCTTGTAAAAAAAAAAAGGCCACACATTTTTTTTACGTGCCATGTTTCTTTGTGTGTGGGGGGGCTTGTTTGTTCATTCATTCATTCATGAATGAATAAACACCCCTCCCACACACACACACACACACAACCCTGAGTGTCACCTTTCATTAGAGCCCAAGATGAAGCTTCTATGTTGAATCATTCAAAAGTTATAGACATTTTTCCAAACTGTGCCATTTGGCACAGTTTGACACAGTTCAAAAATGCCTGGGAACAACCTGAGAAAAAAGCTGTGTAATATATTCATTTTTTGTGGTATTGTTACAAAATTTTGACCTCAGCTTGATAACACTTGGTTCTACATTTCTGTTGCATTTTCCAGCCAGTATCTGACAGCTGTGTGTTATTTGCAAGCATTTGTATCTAAAAAAAAAACACCCAGGCGAACTTTATTTTCTTCAAATTCAGTATGTTTAGATGACTGTTACTCAGTGGCAGGAGCACTTAGAGAGATTATGACTGTTTTGCCAAAAAATTCAGTGTTTTCTTTTAAATAAGACCAACCCCATGAAGATGCTGCAAAGGGTTAAAGAACAGCTTTTGATTTACTTTGGGTATGTTATTTTTAGGCGTTTTTAGGGAAATTGACCAGAGTTCAACAGGTTAAAGGAATATGCTATTTTAAAAAACAGCCCATTTTGATGAGAGCTGCTTCCCCGTGTGTAACATTGTACTGCAATAATTAAACCCTGACGTGTTTTGACAAAAGCCACAGGCATTTCATTAACACCTCTGGGTGGGAGCTGTGTCAACATGTGAAAAAGAGCACAATGGGGTACTTTAGGAGTTTAATTAAATGAAAACAGCGCATCTTGCTTTGTGACATGAACGATTTAATATTTTTATGAGGTACACGTGGCCGTGAATGTATTTGATAAAATTAAAACCCATAAAAACACAATTTTGCAGCTAATGGGACCTTTAACTATTTTTAAACTATGAAAGGTTATATTTTTAAAAAGTTTCAAATTACAACAAATTAAATAAAATTAGAAAACACAACTATTAATTGTATTTTCTTCAAATATTCTCCTCAAATGTTCGGGCCGTGTATGATAGCACAGATAATCGCACACACTGCTGATGAAATGACATGTTTCGCTCATTATTCTCTCAGTTACATCTGCACCCACTTCACACCACTGATTCTGAAGACCTCTTACAAAGCAGAAATGCATTTTTCATAAAGTACAGCCAAGTCTCTGAGGCACTGCCATGTCGTATCCACTTGCGTGTTTGTGTGTGACTTTGGTGCCCCAGAGGTCTGAGCAGCGGCCTGGGTGCAGCTTATAGCAGCTGTCAGCAGCTTCTATAAGAGGAGGACGGCATGCGTTCAGCTGCTGCCTCTACTGTTTTGGTGATCAAACATATAAATGGCAAAATAAGGGCAAAAACGTGTTTCTGCATCCTCATGTATGCCCCCTACTGTAGCCGATAGTGCTCTGCTATGTATCAGCACCACTTTATAGTCTTTCAGTGAGTAATTTGCTCTGCAAAAGTTAGAAACAATAAAAAAAACCATCAAAAAGAATTGTTTTGACCACAAAGTGCATATGAAATAAATAACTCATTAAACAGAAGCACAGTATTCAAATATTTGCATTTTTGAGTTTGTCTATGAACTTTCACTAAGAATTCACGACTTCTTAGTGAAAGGACATACTGAATGCACTGAGGAGCTCATTTAGCAGCAGACTACATCATCCCAGGTGCACAACCGAGAGGTTTCGTAGGTCCTTCCTACCAACGGCTGTCAGACTGTACAACCTAAGCAGGGCTGCTCGCAGAGATAGCAAAAAGACGTAACAAACTAATAGTTTTTTGAATGCAAAAGATGCAATAGACTTACACAATGGTCCCCTCCGGCATACAACTAGGAACATACCGGTCGCTATGGAGGGTGAGAATATGTATGGGCACATAATCATACCATGTAGGATAACTAAGTAGACGGTTATGCTGTTTCATTCCATCTAGCAACAATGCTCTGCACTGTGTGTGTTTATATATTTGCATATTTATTCCATCTAGCTACAATGCTCAGCACTGGGTGTGTTTATATATTTATATATCTACATATTATTCTGTGATATCCTACCGTGTAGCAATGATCACACTTGAGTTATTTCTTTGGCTAACTCTGCCATTTATTCTGCAACACACATAATATGACTGAACATGGATTCTGCGCGGGGTTTTCACACTCTTATTCTAATATGTCCCCTTAATAGTAGTGCTGAACAATACAGGTAGTTCCCCCTAGAGGCATGTGCCAGTAATGTTTTGAATTAGACTTGCAGTCTACCACATCCCTCCCCTCTAGATTAAACTACTTTTAATTACACTAGCCAATTATGCTAGACATCCTGGAACTCCCATTTAACCCTAAACAATCACAGTTACTTTTAACTTCTTAAACACATGTGCCATACACATAATTTCTTTCTCTCTTTTTTTTTTTTTACATGTATAACACACATAACAGTCTAACTGGGGATTTGGTTTGACTACCGCATCCCAGTGCGGTTCCAGGACGCATTCTTGTCCTGTGGCTGGGGAACTCACTACTGACTAAGTATAGTCCTTCAAGTAGTCTGGAGCTTTCCTAGCTCGCTGAGATCTTCTCACGGCGGGTGAGCCAACTGCAGGTGAAGACTCAGACTGCTCCACTGTTTCGGCTGCTGCAGTGCTGCCCGTAGAATCTGCAGAGACGGTTACCTCAGGTTTCACCTGAAGTGGTGGTTCATTGATGCTCTCCTCAGGATGGGTGTCAGACAACACCTCGGGTGCCATCGGCAGGGGAATGGAGCTCCTACCACGAACTTGGTCGATGTGTCGCCTCACCACTTGTCCATGACCTAATGTCACCTTGAATGACACAGGGCCTGTCTTTTCTGTTATTTCTCCTGGTACCCAGGCTGGTCCTGAGCCAAAGTTGCGGGTGTAGACCACGTCTCCTTCTCTCAGTATTCTCTCTCTAGCATGCATGTCATGATAACCTTTTTGTTTCTCTTGTTTATCATGCACTTTGTTTCTGAAGTCTGGATGTATTAAGTCAAATGTTGACCTCAACTTCCTTCCACACAACAGCTCAGCTGGTGACTTGCCAGTTGTAGATTGGGGTGTTATTCGATAGCTGAACAGAGCTCTCGACATTCGGGTTTCAATAGAGTCTCCTGTCATCTTTGTCATGAGTGACTTGAACGTCTGCACGGCCCTCTCGGCTAAGCCGTTAGAAGAAGGATGGTATGGCGCAGTCGTGATGTGACGTATGCCATTCTTTTCAGAAAACTCTTGGAACTGTTCACTCGTAAAACATGTACCGTTATCTGATACTATGATTTCAGGTAGCCCATGTTGGCTGAAACTCTTTCTAAGACATTCAATGGTAACAGTAGAAGTAGAGCTACTCACAGAATATGCATCGATCCACTTTGAGTATGCGTCAACTATGATCAGGAACATTCTTCCCATCCATGGACCTGCGTAGTCAATGTGAATTCTTCTCCATGGTTTATCTGGAACTTCCCAGGGATGTAGTGGGGCTGCTGGAGGACTGTTCCTGTTCTCCTGGCATGCCGCACATGACTTCACAAGCGCCTCCACCTCTGCATCCATGTTGGGCCACCACATGTAACTCCTCGCCAACGCTTTCATGCGAGTGATGCCAGGGTGTGCTTGGTGTAGTTGTTGCAGTAAGGCATTCCTACCAGGTGGTGGAACAACCACGCGTCCTCCCCACAGGATACAACCTTCCTGGGTGCTGAGCTCATCCTGTCGTCGGGCATAGGGAATGAACTCAGGACTGTTCATCTTCGGCCATCCTCTCAAGATGTATTCTCGCACTCTTGCTAGAACAGGGTCTTTGTCTGTCCACTTCTTTATTTGTTGTGCGTTCACCAGGGGCACGCCGATATCTTCAAACAATAGCACTCTCTCCTCCTCCTCAGGCGTGCTGTCTCTTCCTCCATCCAAGGGTAGCCTACTCATCGCGTCAGCATTCGTATGGTCCCGTCCGGCTTTGTAAACGATGGTGTACTCATACGCTGCTAATGTAACGGCCCATCTCTGAATTCTCTGAGATGTCATCTGGGGTATGGCTCTCATTTCACTGAACAGTGAAATTAGTGGCTTGTGGTCAGTCACTATAGCGAACTGTCTCCCGTACAGGTATTTGTGGAATTTTTTTACACCAAATACTACTGCAAGGCCCTCCTTGTCTAGCTGGGAGTAGTTTTTCTCAGCTGCACTAAGAGTTCTTGAGACGAACCCTATGGGTCTCTCTGAGCCATCCTCCATACGATGAGAGAGTACAGCACCCACACCGTAGGGTGATGCGTCACACGCCAGGATGAGTGGTTTGTTTGAATCATAGTGCACTAACACACTACAGGACTGAAGTAGCACTTTGGACTCTTCAAACGCCTTCTGCTGCTTGACCCCCCATGACCATTTTTCTTCCTTCTTAAGTAAGGTATGTAGTGGTGCCAGCAGCGTGGAGAGCTTTGGGAGGAACCTATGGTAATAGTTCAACAAGCCCAGGTAGGCTTTTAACTCAGTAACATTTTGTGGCTCAGGCGCCTCCGCAATGGCTTCCACTTTGTCTGTTAGAGGGTGTAGACCACTGGCGTTGATCTTGTGGCCTAGGAACACCACCTCTTTTCCCATGAACTCACACTTGCTTCTTTTCAACCTCAGACCACTTTTCTCCAACCGATGAAGCACTTCCTCCAGCGTTTTCAGATGTTCTTGTTCATTTGGTCCTGTACAAAGGATGTCATCCAAATAAATGGCAACATTCGGAATTCCACCTAGGATGCCCTCCATAGTTCTCTGGAATATAGCAGGACTGGAAGCTACTCCAAATGGTAAGCGTGTGTAGGTATATAAGCCTTTGTGTGTATTGATGGTTACATACTTTCTTGATTCTTCTTCCAGGACTACTTGTTGGTAGGCGTGACTCATGTCTAATTTCGTGAAGTGTCGGCCGCCGTTCAGCTGTGCGAAGAGGTCCTCCACTTTAGGAATTGGATACTGATCCACCCGTGATGCTCGATTGACAGTGAGTTTGTAATCTCCACATATTCTAATGGAGCCATCCGGCTTTCTCACTGGGACTATGGGCGCCGCCCATTCTGCAACCTGCACTGGCTCAATGATCTTGTCATCCAGCAGCCTCTGTAGCTCGCTTTCAACCAGTGGCTTGACTGCATAGGGTACCGGTCGGGGTTTGCAGAATCGTGGTTGGGCCTCCTTGTCCACATTAATCTTTGCAGTGACACCTTTTAGCTGTCCTACGCCTTCTTTGAACACCTCAGCGTGTCTTTCGAGGATCTCCTCCAGCTGCAATTTGGGCTGAGATTCCACTTTATTCACCAACTGATCAATCATGGCCAGTTCTTGTAGCCAACTTCGCCCTAGTAGATTTGGTCCTTCGCTCCCAACTACTACTACAGGTAAGTCCTTTTCTTTGTTTTCGTGCTGCACCTTCACTTGTGCCATGCCTAGCACGTCTAGCTTCTCTCCTGTGTATGTTTTTAATTTTAATGAACAGGGATTTAATTCTGCTGTGTCTGTTTTCTTCCACAGTTGTGTATATTGCTGTTTACTTAATATGGTTACTCCACAGCCTGTATCAACTTCAAATGTTACTTTCATTCCATTAACATTCATGGTACGCGTGATGGGCGCTACCTTGGTCAGCTCCTCTGACGTGTTGTAAATTGTGTGAAAATCCATGTCTTCTGTATCACTTTCTCCCTCCCCTCTCAGTTGATTTGCTCGCTGTTCCTTTCCTGGGCCCTTGTTTTCATACTTTTGCCCATTAACTGTCGCTTTCAGCACCTGTGCGCTGTCCACCTTTATTCTACATGCTTTCTTAATGTGCCCTCGCTTGCCACAATTATGACACAGCTCAGTGGCAAATTTGCACTCGGCGGCATTGTGCTGGCCTTTGCAGCGATAACAACTGGGGAATTTGTGCTGAGTTTTGTCAGTCGACACTTTGTGGACACCTACTTGGGTCTTAGGCACACGAACATGCGTTGCTGTGTCCTCTGTTAGCTTCCCTTGCATCTCTCTCACATCTTTAGATGCTGTTTCCATCGCTTGGCATAATTCCAAAGCCTTCGCAAAAGTGAGTTTTGTTTCAGATAAAAGTCGCCGTTGCATTCGGTCATCATTCACTCCACACACAAGTCTGTCTCTTAACATTTCTTCCAATGAGTCTTTGTAATCACAGTGCAGTGTTAATTTCCTCAATTCTGCCACATACTCTGCTATGGACTCAGTGTTCCTCCTTATGCGTGAATTAAATTTGAATCGTTGCACGATTTCACTCGGTTTGGGGCTGAAGTGCTTCTGAAGCTCAGCAGTAAGCTGGTCGTACGTTTTATCTTTCGGTAATGCAGGGCTTATTAAATTTCTCAACAAACTGTAAGTAGTTGCACCAACTCCACTCAACAGTACAGCCTTCCTTTTGTCTGGCTCCTCAATGTCACTAGCTTCGAAGAAAAAGTCCAACATTTCACTATATTCTTCCCATGACTGAGTCGAGTTATCAAAAGGGGTTACCGTTCCGATTACAGCCGCCATTGCTCGTCGTGGTGGGGAAACCTCGTTTTTCCTCCTCTGAACTTGCACTCGAACTACTGGAGTCACTTGAGTTCGCCACACTTGCAATGTTCTCTGTTTCTCGCCGCTGATTTTTTTCTTTTAATCCTCGTCGCCAATTGTGTGATATCCTACCGTGTAGCAATGATCACACTTGAGTTATTTCTTTGGCTAACTCTGCCATTTATTCTGCAACACACATAATATGACTGAACATGGATTCTGCGCGGGGTTTTCACACTCTTATTCTAATATGTCCCCTTAATAGTAGTGCTGAACAATACAGGTAGTTCCCCCTAGAGGCATGTGCCAGTAATGTTTTGAATTAGACTTGCAGTCTACCACATATTCCATCTAGCTACATTGCTCCGCACTGTGTGTGTTTATATACTTGCATATTTATTCCACCTAGCTGCAATGCTCCGTACTGTGTGTTCATATATTCATATATTTATTCCATCCAGCTACAATGCTCTGCACTGTGTGTCTGTGTGTGTGTGTATATATATATATTTTATAGTAATACGTACATATGTTTATTAGCTGCTCTTGCTTGCTTGTTTTTTTTCTTGCCTTCTGATTGTTGCTCTGAGTGTTGCTATCCCTGTGCTGTTGCAATCCTGGAATTTCCCCGTTGTGGGACTAATAAAGGCTTATCTTATCTTATCTTAATGCAATAAGAAAAAGAGAGGAGGAGGAGGAGGAGGAGGAGTTGGCCGACCTTCATGAATCAAGGAATACTCATAAAATTAAAAATGAAAAACAATGGGCGTCAACTGGATGGTTTACCAGAAGATGACCCATGTTTAAGGATCACTTAACAGCAGAAAGTTAAAATCGTGAGGTTATCAAGTCTAAAAAAACTTCCATCAGACCCCTCCTATATTGCCAACAGATTACTTGTAGGTTATAGCAGTTACCCACAGGAGTCTGTGAAATAATGCCTTGACTAGAATGGAGTCAAATTCATTTCCAATCATTACAAGGGGTTACAAAAAGGATCACCCGGCCATGGCCTGTCATGTTCACCTCCGGCAGGCAGGTAAGGACTCGCACAGCAGGCAGAAGTCCAGCATAACATGGTTTTATTTAACAAATAAACAAATGCAACCCAGGGGCTTATAAACACAACTAAGGACATGACTGATAGATAACTTTCTGAAAAACTAAGGACACGAGGGTTACCGGCAGGGAACAACGATTACACATTACAATGTTAACATTAATGACGCCACACCAGATTGACACTGAACACCGACATAGTAGATAGACAGGGGAGTAATCACAGAACACAGGACAGGTGGGAACAATCAAGGGCAGCAGGGAAGTAGCTACAGGTGAGGAGAACAGGACGGGCGGGGCTGCACAAACAATCACAGACAGGGGATGCACAGAAACAAGAACAGAGCATCAGGGGAGACAAGACCATGACAATAATACTATTAATAACAATCAACTGAAAACTGAGTAGGGACAAATCCTACAGGACATAAGAGACATGATAATGAAAGTAAACACAATAATCAAACTCAGATGAAAATAAACACAATGATCAAACTAAGACTGAGGTAAGAGAACATGGAAAAGCTGGGATAACAATCAGGGGCTAGACAGGCGCGCACATGAAGGAAGTTGTCTACAGGTAGGGAAAACATGAGGAGCTGGGACAATGGGTAAACAGGTACACTCACACAGACCCAGGACCAAACAGGGGATGGACAAAGCAGATACAACCAATAATGAAAATAAACAGAGGATCACCATAAGGCAGACAGGGAATGATACTACAGACCGGGGAGGCACAGAAGACAATCACAGAGGACCCGGGGGAACACAGAATGCAAATAATTTTGTCAGATACAGACAAAATGGCTGCCGGGGTGCAGACACACAGTTTGGCAAGTCCTGTGTGTTTGCTTAAAAAGTCATCTAAAGAGCAAATTGGACCGTGGATTGTGATATCAATGTACTCCTCTGTTGTTTGGATAATTCTCTTTCTTCTGCTAAGTTCAACCTGTCCAAGAAAAAGGGACACTTTAACCTTGTATCCAGCCAGATGGAGTCAGCACATGCTATTCACAAGGGTATTGGACTATGGCCATGCCAGGCCACCCCCAGGTGAGCAGGAACAGGCTGTTACAGGCAAACCACTCCTGGGTGTTTTTAATATCTTGCTGATACTTCTTTTGGCTGGTGATGTTGAATTAAACCCTGGGCCAGTGCCAGATGGGCCTCCACCTTTGCTAGCTGGGTCTCCATCTCTGCTATCTGGGCCTTTACCATTGCTACCTGGGCCAACACCATCATTAGCTGTGCCTCCACCTCTGCTAGCTGGGCTAACATCATTGCAAGCTGGGCTTCCACCTCTGCTGGCTGGGCTAACACCATTGCTGGCTGGGCCTCCACCTCTGCTAGCTGGGGCTCCACCTCTGCTAGCTGGATCTCCATCTCTGCCAACTGGGCTTCCAATTTTGCTAGCTGGGTTCTCACCCCTGCCAGCTGGGTTTGGACCTGGGCTAACAATACAGCCAGCTGGACCTACATTGCAGCCAGTCGAATCACCTTCAGTAATAGTCGGGCCACTTCCGTTGATATTTGAGTCATCATCACCTCTAACTGAATCTTCACCAACACCAGCCGGGCCTTCACTATGTGCAAACATTGCCAATAAAAGAAGTAGGAGGCTGCCAAATCCCGCAATATTAAAACACCGGAAATTCGGGGTGTTTCAAACTGTTAATAACTCTAAATTAATATGGGACTCAGGACACAAACCAAAAGGCATTCTTTGTGCACACTTAAATATAAGATAAGATAAGCCTTTATTAGTCCCACAACGGGGAAATTCCAGGATTGCAACAGCACAGGGATAGCAACACTCAGAGCAACAATCAGAAGGCAAGAAAAAAACAAGCAAGCAAGAGCAGCTAATATACATATGTACGTATTACTATAAAATATATATATATACACACACACACAGACACACAGTGCAGAGCATTGTAGCTAGATGGAATAAATATGTAAATATATAAACACCCACAGTACGGAGCATTGCAGCTAGGTGGAATAAATATGCAAGTATATAAACACACACAGTGCGGAGCAATGTAGCTAGATGGAATAATATGTAGATATATAAATATATAAACACACCCAGTGCTGAGCATTGTAGCTAGATAGAATAAATATGTAAATATATAAACACACACAGTGCAGAGCATTGTTGCTAGATGGAATGAAACAGCATAACCGTCTACTTAGTTATCCTACATGGTATGATTATGTGCCCATACATATTCTCACCCTCCATAGCGACCGGTATGTTCCTAGTTGTATGCCGGAGGGGACCATTGTGTAAGTCTATTGCATCTTTTGCATTCAAAAAACTATTAGTTTGTTACGTCTTTTTGCTATCTCTGCGAGCAGCCCTGCTTAGGTTGTACAGTCTGACAGCCGTTGGTAGGAAGGACCTACGAAACCTCTCGGTTGTGCACCTGGGATGATGTAGTCTGCTGCTAAATGAGCTCCTCAGTGCATTCAGTATGTCCTGCATAGGGTGGAACTCGGACTCCAGCAGAGATGACAGTTTAGCCACCGTCCTTCTCTCTCCTATCTCCTCCATCGGATCAAGGCGCTGCCCCAGGACAGAGCTAGCTTTCTTAATCAGTTTGTTCAGTCTCTTCCTATCGGCTGCAGTAATGCCACTGCCCCAGCAGACCACTCCAAAAGTGATGGCTGATGCCACCACCGTGTCATAGAATGACTTCAGCAGCGCCCCTTGTACACCAAAAGACCTGAGTCTCCTCAGCAGGAACAGCCTGCGCTGTCCCTTCTTGTAGAGTGCATCAGTATTGTGTGACCAGTCTAGTTTATTGTTCAGATGAATACCCAGGTACTTATAGGATGTCACCATCTCGATGTCTGTTCCCTGTATATTTACTGGTACTGTGAGGGGCTGCCCATGCCTGCGGCAGTCCACCACCAGCTCCTTAGTTTTCCTCGCGTTGATCTGGAGGCAGTTCCGATGGCACCAGTCCACGAAGTCCTGGATAAGCCCTCTGTACTCAGCTTCATCTCCATTGGAGATGAGGCCAACGATCGCAGAGTCATCAGAGAACTTCTGTAGATGGCAGTGTGATGTGTTGTGTGAGAAGTCCGCAGTATAAAGAGTAGGAAGGGAGCCAGCACCGTTCCCTGGGGGGGCCCCCGTGCTACTGATGATCGTGTCGGACACACAGTCCCGGGTTCTCACAAACTGAGGCCGGTTCGTGAGGTAGTCCAGGATCCATGATGACAGGTGCTGGTCCACCCCTGCGCGCAGCAGCTTGTCCTTCAGGATCATCGGTTGGATGGTGTTGAAAGCACTGGAGAAGTCAAAGAACATGATCCTCACCATATTCCCGGGCTTCTCCAGGTGGGACAGAGAACGGTGAAGGAGGAAGATCACCGCATCCTCCACCCCAATGCCATGCTGGTAGGCGAACTGGAGTGGATCCATCGCTGGTTCCACCAGGGGGCGGAGGTGAGCAAGGAGCAGTCTCTCCAGGGTCTTCATCAAGTGGGACGTCAAGGCCACCGGTCTGTAGCTGTTCAGGTCTTTGGGGTGGGAAGTTTTTGGTACAGGTACCACACAAGATGTTTTCCACAGCTGTGGTACCCTCCCCAGTTTCAGGCTCATGTTGAAGATATACGTCACAATCCCACACAGCTGGTCTGCACAGGACTTGAGGAGCTTTGCGCTGATGCCGTCCGGTCCCGGCGCCTTCCTCGCCTTGATCTTCCTCAGCTCCGTCCTCACCTGGGTCCTGGTCAGGGTCAGGATGGGGGGCTGTGTGTTGGGAGTGGGGGGGTGTTGGTGGAGTGGGGAGTGGGCAGCAGGACTTGATTTCTTTAGAGGCAGCAGTGGTTGTTGTGCAGTCAGGGGGGAGGGCGGTTGGTCAAATCTATTGAAAAACAAATTCAGGTTGTTCGCCCACTCCCTGCCCCCTGTGGCCTGGGGGGAGGTATTCTGGAGCCCCGAGATGGTTTTGAGGTTTCTCCAGACCCCGCTGATGTCGCTCTGTTGCAGCTTGTCCTCCATCTTCTTCCTGAAGCTGTCCTTGCCTTCTCTGATCTTTCTCCTCAGCTCCCTCTGTACGGACTTCAGCATCTCCCTGTTCCCTGACCTGAAGATCCTCTTCTTCTCTCTCAGAAGTGTTTTTATCTCAGGGTTGATCCAGGGTTTGTTGTTTGAGTGACGCCGTATGGTCTTGGTGGGAACGGATTTGTCCACACAGAAGCTGAGGTAGCCCGTGAAGGTGTGAATGAGGCCATCGATGTCCTCACCATGTGGATCGCAGAGCTGCTTCCAGGCGGTGGCTTCAAAACAGCCCTTTAGGGTGTCCATTGTCTCCTCAGACCATAACTCCACAGTGTGCATGGCCGGAGGTTGTCTGTGCACTAGGGGTTTGTACACCGGCCGGAGATGAACCAAGTTGTGATCCGATCTCCCGAGTGGGGGGAGTTGTGATGAGGTGTACGCCTCCTTAGTGTTTGCGTAGAATAAATCCAGTGTTTTATTGTCTCTAGTGTGGCATGTGACATACTGGGTGAACGTGGGTAGAATGGGAGACAGTGAAACATGGTTGAAATCGCCTGAGATGAGGAGAAGAGCATCTGGGTGTTCTGTCTGCAGCCTGCTGGTTACTGAATGGATGACGTCACGTGCTGTCCCAGCGTTCGCCGTCGGATTTGCATAAACAACAATGCAGATCACGTGTGAGTGTTCTCTCGGGAGATATGTAGGCCTCATGCTAACAGCTAGCAACTCAATGTCTTTGCTGCAGTGTCGTTGTTTAACAGTGATATGTCCCGGTCTGCACCAGTTGTTGTTAACATACATTATCACTCCACCGCCCCTAGCCTTGCCACTGTCTGGTGTTCGGTCAGCTCGTATCATGTGAAAACCCTCCAGCTCAATGTTAGCATCTGCTGCTAGTTCAGTTAGCCACGTCTCAGTAAACAAAAGGAGAGAGCACTCCCGGTAAGTGCTATCATAACGGGAGATAGCCGCTAGCTCATCTAACTTTCCCAGTATCGACCGTACATTTCCCATGACAACAGATGAAAGGGAGGGTCTGTACCTTATATTTTTTGTCCTCCGCCTTACTCCAGCCCGGCAGCCGCGGCGTTTTCGCCTCAGTTCTCTCGGTATGTCGAGTTTTTCCAATGGGACCGGGTGGCGGTTGAATGCTAGCAGCTGTTCTCTGCTGTATCGTATCCTGCTATAAACAGTGGCTCCGTCCACCGGCTCAGGAGACATTTAGGACGATCTGTGTGTCCGTGATATAAGTGGGGTGAAAAAAAAAAAAAAAAAAAGACGGATCAAAAGAGAGAGGAAGGGAAAAAGACTCGGAATCGAGCCGCTGTTGCAAAAGGCAGCCTACTCGTGTGGCGCCGAGAGAAAAAAAAAAAAAAAAAAATATATGAAGTATTCTAACAAAAAGTGATCAGGTTCATCATCTTCTCATTGATTCAAATATTGACTTTCTTTGCCTATCTGAGACATGGCTCCGTGAATCTTCGTCCTCAGCAATACTATCTGTACCTGGTAATAAAATGTTTAGAAAAGACAGACAGGGTTCTAAGGGAGGAGGCGTTATGATTTATGCCAAGGATACTTTTAATTGTAATAAGATACATGTTACAGATGAGAATTGACTGGAATTTCTTGGACTAACTTTCTTTGTCACAGCAAATGTCTTTTATTCTTGTAGTTATTTATAGGCCTCCTTCGTCAAATGTAGATTTTTATGAAAAGCTGGAAATTTTATTGAAACAACTTAATTTTGCAAAAGAAGTAATAATAATGGGTGACCTAAATGTTAATTGGGAAGTCAACAAAGTTAGGAAAAATCTGAAAAAGGTTATGGATGACATGGATATGACTCAGGTAATTAATGGCCCTACGAGAATCACAAACTCCACTAGCGCTCAGATTGATCTAGCTTTTACTAATAGGCCAGAAAGGATCTTGAAGTCATACGATATGCTCACAGGATTGTCTGATCACAATCTTATAATGGTCACAAGAAAATTAAATAAAAAAGTGCTTCAAATCCTTGGCCGCCACTGAATTCTATAGGATACCAAAACAGGAACAACAAAATTTTCAAGATTCAATTCAAGAAGTAAATTGGAATGAATTACTCGTTGGCAAAAATTTAGATGAGGATTGTTCTAAATTTGCCAACAAAATACAACAAATTATTATACAATTTACACGGATAATTAAATTAAAAGCTAGAAAGAATGGCCTTCCTTGGTTAAACAAATTTATTCTGAAATTGATGAAAGAGTGAGATCACTTTTTGAAGTTGTCAGTTAAATCAGGACACAACAGGCACCAATTTATTTCATTGAGGAATAGGGTAGTGAAAGAAATAAGAAAATCTAAAGCTGACTTTTTCATTACTGCTTTGAATAGTGCAAATTCTAAAATAACCTGGAATTATATTAAAAAAACTATTGGGTGATTCCCAAAAAAACAAAACAAAACTATTGCAAATTCAATTAAATGGAAACATCTTGACGGAACCTCAAGTGATGGCTGATGCTTTTAACAACTACTTCATTGAATCTGTGTCAGAAATCTCTGATAAGTTTATAGTAAAACAAAGGAAGGAATACCCTGTATTGTCTGCAACTCAGTCTTTTACTATTACAAATATTACTGAGACCAAAGTTATCGATTAATTCAATCACTCAAACCATCTAAAGCAAAGGATGTTTTTGGAATGGACATAAACATGCTCAAAGATTTAGGTTCAGCTCTCGCCACTCCTATTGCCTCAATCATTAATCTTTCAATTTCATCTGGCCATTTTCCAAAGGCCTGGAAATCTGCTATTGTTACCCCTGTTTTTAAATCTGGTGACTCAACTTTTCTGCATAACTACTGACCAATAAGCATTCTTCCGGCCATTTCCAAAATTGCAGAAAAATGGGTGGCAAAGCAGATTGTCCATTATTTAAAGTTCCCCTTCTCTCCACGCCATGCAGTTTGGTTTCAGATCCAAGCATTCCACTGAAATGGCTACATGCCTCTTCATTGAGAAAATAAAATCTTTTCTTGATAAGGGTGGAGTTGTAGGGGTGGTGTTTTTGGACGTCAGGAAAGCATTCAATACAGTAAATCACTCTGTTCTTCTTACCAAGCTCTTTAAATTTAACTTTTCTCACAATGCTGTGAGCTGGATTGAATCATATCTGCATGATCGAATACAATCTGTATCAGTTAACAACTGCAGATCTGATTCTCTTAGGCTAACTTCTGGAGTCCCTCAGGGATCAATATTAGGCCCCCTTTTATTTAGTCTTTACATTAATGATTTGCCCACTGTTTGTCCTGAAGCTGAATGCTTAATGTATGCAGACAACACTGTTTTTTTTGTTCATGGTCGCTCCAAAGACACTGTTGCTGCTAAACTTAGTAAAACAATGTCCTGTGTCACAACTTGGTTGCAGGAGTGCTGTCTACAGTTAAATGTTTCTAAAACTGTAGGCATGTTCACTAAAATAAATAGAGTGTCACCTGACCCTGACATACATGTTAATGGAGGAAAAATACAAATTCTTAGCCAATATAAATATCTTGGGTTAATAATAGATTCACAGCTTTCCTTTAAAGCCCATTTTGCTAAATTGTGTAAAAAACATCAAGTTAAATCTTGTAAGTTTTCGTGCAATTCGAAATGAAATGTCAACTGAAGCCGCAAAAATATACTTGCATTCAATGATTCTCAGTCACTTCAACTATTGCCTAACTAGCTGGTCCCAGGCGGGTTTGAGAGCCAAAAAAACACTGGAAGTTTTGTACAAACAAGCAGTTAAAGTTATGGATAAAAAAAACCTAGGCATTATCATCATTGTGCAATTTTAAAAAAATTACAGTCTTTTAAATTGGGATAGTCTTCATACATTTGCAAATTTAAATTTGATTTATAAAGTACTGCATGATTTGGCTCCACATCCTCTGGCAGAGTTCATCAGCCAAAGAAACAGCTCTGAGCGTGTCACTCGAGGCTCTGTCAGAGGTGACTGTTTCATTCCTCTGCGCAGGAGTACTTTCAGTAAGTTGGCCTGATCAGTGAGGAGCGCTAGTGAGTGGAACTCAGTACCTGAGGAGGTTAAACTGCTTACAAGATACAAGGCCTTCACAAAAAAATTGAAAATGTGGCTTATAAACACCTACAGCTGCCAACACTAAAAGATAAGTCTGTTGTGATGTTTGATGTTGTGATTAAATGTACGGTTTGTTATGTATATGTTATTGGTTACATTAGTGCCCTCTTAAATGTCTAACCATGTTTTTTTCTTGTAGATGCATTTTACTGCTTTTTTACATCTTGGCCAGGAGACTACAGATGAAAACTAGCCTTTTGGCTAATTCTGGCTTTTTTAACCATGTGTAATCATGTGTTTTATGAAATTGCATTGTCCCTTTTCAAATAAACTAAACTAAACTAATGCAAATAATCATTAAAACCCAACAAAGTATACAGGTGATGACTTTCCTGCTTGGCTTCTTAGCCTGCCGCACCTCCTCCGGTGCCCTTCGGGTCAGCTGCAGGGTCATCAGCTGGAGTCACCGATCACTGATGTTTCGCCCCCTATCCAGTACATCTCCCGGTGGGGGGGCAGTAGCTGAATGGGGACGTCTCCCTGCCACCCCCTGCAAGTGACTCTACTGGGGTACCTCACCCCACGTGCTACCACTCCTCCGAAGCCAAAGCCAGTGACTTGCCTTCTCAGCCTCTTCCGCCATTTCTTTGATGGCCCTCCGTAACCTTTCCCCTGAGAGAACAACTTCCCGCAGGAGACGAGTCACTGACCTTCCCGCAAAGCTCCTACATCCCACTTCCACTGGGTGGATTGTTGCAACCCAGCCTACTTCCCTACACTCTGCTGCCAGCTCCGTATATTTGAGCCTCTTACTCTCATTAGTTGCTGATATCCCCTCCTTCCAAGGGACAGTGAGCTCGATGATGGCAACCTTGCATATAGCTGAGGACCACAAAATCAGAGGAAAACACAGAGAGCACAAATGAACATGAAGCATGGGCATAATTGTAAGATCCCCTGGGGCGAGTGGAAAAATGTCATGAGGTCATTCCTCGCAGCGATGGTAGCCCTAGTTGATCAGCTCCGTGACAGATTTTTGCGGATCCAGATGTTCAAACACAATCCTGTCCCCCTGAACCACTCTTCGACACTCGCCTGGTTGAGATACAGTGCATCCGGAAAGTATTCACAGCGTTTCACTTTTTCCACATTTTGTTATGTTACAGCCTTATTCCAAAATGGATTAAATTAAATTTTTCCTCAAAATTCTATGCACAATACCCCATAATGGCAACATGAAAAAAGTTTTTTGAGATTTTTGCAAATTTATTAAAAATAATAAATTAAGAAATCACATGTATGTAAGTATTCACAGCCTTTGCTCAATACTTTATTGATGCACCTTTGGCAGCAATTACAGCCTCAAGTCTTTATGAATATGATGCCACAAGCTTGGCACACCTATCTTTGTGCAGTTTTGCCCATTCTTCTTTGCAGCACCTCTCAGGCTCCATCAAGTTGGTAGGGAAGCGTCGGTGCACAGCCATTTTCAGATCTCTCCAGAGATGTTCAATTGGATTCAAGTCTGGGCTCTGGCTGGGCCACTCAAGGACATTCAGAGTTGTCCTGAAGCCACTCCTTTGATATCTTGGCTGTGTGCTTAGGGTCATTGTCCTGCTGAAAGATGAACCATTGCCCCAGTCTGAGGTCAAGAGTGCTCTAGAGCAGGTTTTCATCCAGAATGTCTCTGTTCATTGCTGCAGTCATCTTTCCCTCTATCGTGACTAGTCTCCCAGTTCCTGCCACTGAAAAACATCCCCACAGCATGATGCTGATACCATCATGCTTCACTGTAGGGATGGTATTGGCCTGGTGAGGAACGGTGCCTGGTTTCCTCCAAACATGACGCCTGGCATTCACGCCAAAGAGTTCAGTCTTTTTCTCATCAGACCAGAGAATTTTGTTTCTCATGGTCTGAGAGTCCTTCAGGTGCCTTTTGGCAAACTCCAGGCAGGCTGCCATATGCCTTTTACTAAGGAGTGGCTTCCGTCTGGCCACTCTACCATACAGGCCTGATTGGTGGATTGCTGCAGAGATGATTGTCCTTCTTGAAGGTTCTCCTGTCTCCACAGAGGAAGGCTGGAGCTCTGACAGAGTGTACATCGGGTTCTTGGTCACCTCCCTGACTAAAGACCTTCTCCCCCAATCGCTTAGTTTAGACGGCCGGCCGGCTCTAGGAAGATTCCTTGTGGTTCCGAACTTCATCCATTTATGGATGATGGAGGCCAGTGTGCTCATTGGGACCTTCAAAGCAGCAGAATTTTTTCTGTACCCTTCCTCGGATTTGTGCCTTGAGACAATCCTGTCTCAGAGGTCTGTAGACAATTCCTTTGACTTCATGCTTGGTTTGTGCTCTGACATGCACTGTCAACTGTGGGACCTTATACAGACAGGTATGTGCCTTTCCAAATCCTGTCCAATCAACTGAATTTACTACAGGTGGACTCCAATTAAGCCGCAGAAACATCTCAACGATGATCAGTGGAAACTGTCACCATGGGTTGAGATGCCGTCTCGGCACTCAGCCCATGTTTTCCCTCATCCCTGCTTCCCATTGAGCAGCGTCTCAGCTGGCCCCCAGCTGGCAGCATTATGGACGGCTGGGGCCAATTAGTCTTCATCAGCTGGGGCGCTGCCAATGAGGATAAATAGGAGCAGCCTCGATGACTCGGGGCTGCGACATAAACACATTGCTAAGCTGAAGCCCCTTCGTCTGGTGTCAGCTTATACTCCTCTTGCAGCATTCCTGTGTTTGTATCCCGCTGTGAGTATGTACGTCTTGCTACCCCCCACGTCCGGTACGAGCTGCTTACCTCTGCGCTGTGCAACCTGTGAGTGTACGTCTGCATGAGTATCTGTGCTCTCCTCATCCCTTATCCCTCACCCTTAATAAAACATCTCGACTCACTGGCTTGTCCCTGGCTCTGATTGCCCGGCTCCCTAGAGCCGGGTATGACAGTATGTCGCAGCCAGAAGAGTTGCCGGCGGCCGTGAGTCGCTGTGGAAATGTACCTTTCTGTCCGAGTGTCAGCGCTGCTAGCATGCCGTTTCCCAGGAGTCACTTCCGGCGCCAGGGCGACGAGCTAAGGTCCATCTCGGAGGCTGTCGACGGGACATTCTTCACCCTGCACGACGCCTCCAACGCGAGACGCTGGCATCCGGGCCGTGCTGAGGAACCCCTGGACTGTCACCCTCACTCTCTGTACCATCTGGAGGACAGTGCCAGGATAGACGCTGCAGGTACACAGCGAGAGAAGCTCCACGGGGTGGATGGAAATCCCGGCAGGGAGTCGAAGTGGGCGACGTCTTTCCCCGCTTCGGAGTCCCGTTCCTGCCGCTATTCCAGTCCGGGAGTTCGCGCCAACCAAAGGACTTCCCCCGACCTGCGCCACGTCACTCGGGATTCCCTTCTAGGAGCCGCAGCTGACAGCAGTTATGTCCGGGGTCGAGTGGCTGTCGCGAGCTCTACTGTGTTTCCTGTCACCACCTTAAGGCATGTGGCGGCGGCAGTGAGATTGATGGTGAGGACTTCAGGGCTACGAAGCTTTCCCGTGCTCGACGCCTTCCTCGTCTCGATCTCCGATCTGGAGCGGCGAATCCTGGGTTTCCCCCTCGCTTCGTCCCCTGGGAGTAGTCGTCATCACATCGCCGAGTCACCTCTGCACGAACCTCGTCCGGATCCAGTTCTGGGTCATCGTCAGGACCGTTCCTCCCACGCAGCTGTCATCCCTTCGCCTCGTCAGTGTGGAGATTCTACAGCCTCGTCCCCTGAGCCTCGTTCCCCCGCTGTCATTCCTGGACATTCGGGCTGGCTCACCCCGGCTGTTTCCCCCTCCTCCTCGACGCGCTTCCTGACCGCTGTGTGTGCCTGGAATCCCGGCCTGGTGAGCTCTCTGCTGGAGACAACGCGAGCGACCCTCAGACGAATTCCCGGGGGGTCCTCCGTTATCGCCGGGCGGGGAGAGGAAGAAGCAGAATCCACTACAGCAGGCGATACTCAACCTCCAGGGGGCAGGCAAGTCATTGTTTTTTCACACCTGCTTAATGATTTGCTCTGTCACATCCCTGGAGGAGAAGTTCAGGGTTCGCAGCTCCCTGAACTCTCCCCACCTGCTGTAACCTGTATGCCTAATCCCGCATCCTCTGTGTCTCTCTCCGCCGAGCGGTCCCCGGCTCCGGGTCAACGTGGTGGGATATGGAGAGGGCCTGTGGTTCCGCAGCTACATTGCGGACGGAGGAGGGGGACTGACTGCTGCGTGGAGTCTATGCCGACGACTGAGCGTCCCCGGGTCTTCACGGAGGAGCGGTTCGGTCCGGCGGGACGAGATTCTTCTGGCTTCACGCCGAGTGGATCGTCGGCGGGGTTACCTGAGCTGGAGGGATCTCAAGCTGCGCTGACCATCGTGCTGGCTGCGGGGCCCGACGCGGCTAGATGGGAGCCTGACAACGACCTCCTGACGACGGATCCTGGATCTTCGCAGTCCTGGACGGCGTCAGAACCCGAGATCAGGCGAGTGCTCTCCTTTCTTTTCTCTCTTTTTATCCCCGAGCACTTCAGCCTATCTCCAGGGGAGACGAGCCGGGTGCAGCCGTCCGCTGCGTCTGAGCTCGTCTCGCCGGGTTCTGGCGCTGCCGGTGATCCTGATCCCGGTTCTGTTTTCTCTTCTGAGCCTTCTTCCAGGGTCACCGGCAAGGAGTTGCTGTTCCTCGTGGTGCTGGAGGGTCCGGGTTCAACGTTGGAGGTCGGTTCTGGTGCAGTATTCAACGTGGGTTCGCCCGAGACCCAGTCGGGGTCCAACGTGGGTTCGCCTGAGGCCCGATCGGGGTCCGACGTGGGTGCTGCCCCAGTATTGTCCAGGTCCGGTGAGGAGGTGGCCGTTTTCCTGCGGCCTGACGCCCGCCGCCCTCGTCATCGGCTCTCCCCTGAGCCTCTTCCACCGGGATCCGCTCTGATCCTTCGCCCGTCTCAACGGTCCTGGTGGTTGAGTGATGCGGGTCGACGACCCGACCCACAGAACTTTCGGTTCGGTGATCTGGTTCCCCCCACTGGTCTGTTTCCCTCTGGGCAGCCTGGTTCGGCTGCCGGTGGACTGGATTCCTGGGATCTGGGTCCAGAGTTCGCCGTCCGAACACTTCTCTTTCCCTGATTCGCCAGCTGGACGATGGGCGGGGAGATCTCCGGAGCCATCTCGGCCATTTTTGGACTCTGCCTGCCATTCACCTCGGGTGTCACTTTTTCTTTTGTTATTAAGGTCACTCGGGTGTAATGTGTTGTCCTGTTGGTGGATTCGTTTTTATAGTGCTGTGTTTTCCATCGCTCATGCTCAGCATTTTACTTTTTGTGCCATGTTTTTAGCCTCGTTTTTTGTATTGTAGAGTTATGTTTTGTTTTCCGTAACACCATGCTCTGCAGTTATCCATTTATTCCAGTCACTTTCATTTCTTTAGGTGACTGGGTATTTATATATTCGTGTGTGGGGGTTTTTCTTTGCCTGCACTCAGTATTTCTTTTTTGTCCTGTTGGTTCATTATAGAGTCATGTGCTTTGTTTTCCGTAACACCATGCTCTATAATTGTCATTTGTTCCAGTCACCCTCACTTTTCTTGGTGACTGTGTGTATGTACTTAAATTAGCGCTGTGTATAGGTTCCCCTTTATTTAACCGTACTCAGCATTTTTTGCCCTGTACCTTTTTGGTGGTTCTTTTTTCCTTGCTCTGGGTCACGCATGGTTGGTACTCTCTGGGTAGTATGTAACCGGCGTGCTGACCCAGTTCTTCTCCCCATCTGTACCTGGGTTAATTATTCTGTTTTGTCAGTATTGTATTTGGGTTTTTCTTTCCCGCTACCCTACATTGCCCCATTGGTGTTGTCCTTCCCTTGGCTTCTTCCCCTCCGGTCCGCCTCCCTTCCTCCCACCCTAGGTGGGGGGGGGGGGGGGGGCTGGGATGTTCCTGGTCGTTCAGGAGCCCGACCTTGAGGGAGGGGCTCTGTCACCATGGGTTGAGATGCCGTCTCGGCACTCAGCCCATGTTTTCCCTCATCCCTGCTTCCCATTGAGCAGCGTCTCAGCTGGCCCCCAGCTGGCAGCATTATGGACGGCTGGGGCCAATTAGTCTTCATCAGCTGGGGCGCTGCCAATGAGGATAAATAGGAGCAGCCTCGATGACTCGGGGCTGCGACATAAACACATTGCTAAGCTGAAGCCCCTTCGTCTGGTGTCAGCTTATACTCCTCTTGCAGCATTCCTGTGTTTGTATCCCGCTGTGAGTATGTACGTCTTGCTACCCCCACGTCCGGTACGAGCTGCTTACCTCTGCGCTGTGCAACCTGTGAGTGTACGTCTGCATGAGTATCTGTGCTCTCCTCATCCCTTATCCCTCACCCTTAATAAAACATCTCGACTCACTGGCTTGTCCCTGGCTCTGATTGCCCGGCTCCCTAGAGCCGGGTATGACAGTAACAGGATGCAAATGAGCTCAATTTTGAGCTTCATGGCAAAGGATGTGAATACTAACATATGTACATGTGATTTCTTAGTTTTTTATTTTTAATACGTTTGCAGAAATCTCAAAAACTTTTCACATTGTCCTTATGGGGTATTGGTGTGTAGAATTTTGAGGAAAAAAAATGAATTTAATTCATTTTGGAGTAAGTCTATAACATAACAAAATGTGGAAAAAGTGAAGCGCTGTGAATACGTTCTGGATGCACTGTAACTCTGTTGCTTCTGCGTCAGCAAAATTTGGAGGGATGTATCGCGTTTCGACCACATTGACTTTACTGGCATAGGCAAAGTTGTGCTATACTATGCAGGCCTTCACAATCTTCACAGCTTTCTCTGGGAAGTATTCCAGTGATCGCCCAAGAATTCTCCAGTGTGCCACAAGGATGCCAAATGTATTCTCAATGACGTGTCTGACTCTGGAGTGGCGGTAGTTGTAGATGCTTTTGTCTAATGGCAGGTTCACCCCTGTTAAGCCAAAAAGGAAAGCACACAGAGAAAACATCAATAATCAGACACACATACAGATATATGTTTTTATACTTGTGTATGCAAGGCAGATAAATCACAAAACAGGTGGCTGATTTGAAGTAATACAGGGTTATGCTCATTATGTCACAACAGAAGTCATGGCAGTAAAAAAATAGTAAGTCAAGAAAACAGTGTGGTATTAACTTCCGCAGTTAAAAAAAAAAAATAGCCACGCTGTGTACCGCTGTCACTGACATACCTGGAAATAGTCGCATCAGATTGCTGTGTAGGGGAAAGGCAACATCGCCAATGATCACATGGGAAACTGTGACTGTTGTCCCAAGAAGATTGGCGGGCGGGGGTAAATTCAGTTTGTTTTCCAACAGTATGATCCAAATTGGCTCTCTCTGAAGATGCCCCCGTTTCTTCATCTATGTGTCTCAGTGGCTGGATTAGCTGTCATGATACTGAGCGCGGGTCTGTACCGTGCTCGGGTCTTTTGGTTATTATCTTTTTTCTGTTTATGTATTTAGTCACCACCACCGGAGTGGTGGCTCAGTTGGTAGAGCATCCGCCCCACACCCGGGAGGCAGGGGTTCAAATCCCGGCCGGGTCATGCCAAAGACCATATAAAAGTGGAACTTCCTGCCGTCCAGCTTGGTCTCAGCAATAAATGGAATGGAGGAGGGAAATCTGTGGCGGCCCCTTGCATGGCAGCAGCCCTCTGATTCTACATATGGGGTGTGTGTGATTAACACTGTAGATGGGAAAAACAATTTCGTTCTACTGTACATGATTGGTTGAATGACAATAAAGGGTGATTTAGATTAGTCCTGATTTTCTGCCATTATTATTTGTGCTTTTACTTTGACAGCATCATGACAGGACTTCTGCCTGTCAAGTCTGTTCGCGGCCTGTCACAGCTGTGTAGTGTCTTTGAGTACGTTCTCACTCGTGCATCCACACGTGATTCACATTTTGATTTCTCCTTTTGTATTATTTAAGCTCACTTAAAGCTTAAATAATACAAGCTTTACAAGCTTCCTTATTTGTATTTTTCTGTAATCACCCTTTGTGGTCTTTGTAAATAGCTTTTTTGTATTCGCCCTTCGTGGCTGGTATTTGTGTTCATTATTATTATTTATTAAATGAGCAAACTCACAGCAGGCGAATGGTGCCTCATTTCTCCCCTAAAGGGACATTTATGACATTAGCATGGGAAATTCACCCTGTGTCTGTCTCTGTCAGTTCAGTGGTCGCACAAACCATCTCCTCCGCTTTCTCTGCTTTCTGCATTGCATTGCTTGTAGTAAGTAGAACAAGCTGTTGTTCAGTGTTTATAAGAGCCATCTGCATCAAAATTCATTTTTGTACGGTTGCCATCGCTTGCGCTAACAAAAGCAGGAAATACATGAGGAAAAGACAGGAAGCACTCTACACATCCGCTGAGACCCCACAACCACCTACCGTTTGGGCAGTGAATTGCAGATCGACACTGACAAACCGGCACGGAAGAAAATTCTGCAGAGGACTGCGTAGGCGTCATCCATTGGCAATGGCATTAACGTGATGCGGGTGCATAAACCACGCTTAAATCTGAGGTAGGGGAACATGGAACAGCTGGGATAACAATCAGGGGCTAGACAGGAGCTCACATGAAGAAAGGTGTCTACAGGTAAGGAAAACATGAGTTGCTGGGGTAATGGGTAAACAGATACACCCGCACAGATCCAGGACCAAACAGGGGATGGACAAAACAGACACAATGACCAATAATGAAAATAAACAGAGGATCACCATCGTCGTCGGCCTCCGTCGGTCTATGATGACCATGGAAGAGAATCCTAAACGTCTACTCTGGAACAGCACCGCCTGTGGCTGAACAGGCCGATGCGTGAATGGCAGTCCCTGTCACACAGGTCGCACTTGTGGGTGGTCTCCGTGCTGCTGGGTCTGTGGCGGTTCTTCCTGCAGGTCCTTTTTTCATCTGCTGCAGCAGTCAGTCTCTCTTCACCCGCCTTGAGCTGTCTGGTCAGGGTGCCTCTCCATTTGGAGCGGTCCGTTGCAAGGTCCTCCCAGCGCTCTGTGTTGATCTCCAGGGCCTTCATGTCTCTCTTGCAGATGTCTCTATAGCGCAGCTGTGGGCGGCCAACGTCTCTCCTGCCAGTCGCCAGTTCTCCGTAGAGGACGTTTTTGGGGATTCTGCCATCCTCCATACGGTGAACGTGGCCTAGCCAGCGGAGCCTGCGCTGCCTGAGTAGAGTGAACATGGAGGGAAGGCCGGCGCAGGACAGAACTTCTGTGTTGGGCACTTTGTCCTGCCAGGATATATCCAGGATGTGGCGAATGCAGCGCAAGTGGAAGGAGTTCAATCTCTTTTCCTGCCGGGCGTATGTTGTCCACGTCTCGCAGAGACACTGCCATCTTCGTCTTGACAGAGAGTATGGGATTCTCCCACACTCGTGTGGTGAGGCGAGCGAGTGTGAAGGCTGATTTTCCAATCCTCTTGTCGATCTCTGTATCAAGGGAGACGTTGTTGCTGATCGTGGACCCCAGGTACGTGAACTGATTCACGACCTCCAGCTCGTAGTCGTCGATGGTGATGGTTGGAGGTGCTTCCGTGCCTTGCGCCAAGACGTTAGTCTTCTTCAGGCTGATGGTAAGCCCGAAGTCCTTGCAAGCCTGGGAGAAGCGGTCCATCAGGGTCTGAAGCTCCTGCTGTGTGTGGGTTGCAACTGCAGCGTCGTCTGCGAACAGCATGTCTCCGATTAGAGCCTCGTGTACTTTGGTTCTGGCTTTCAGGCGGGCGAGGTTGAAAAGCCTGCCGTCAGATCTTGTGTGCAGGTAGATTCCCTCTGTTGCTGTGCTGAAGGCATGCCTCAGGAGCATAGCAAAGAAAATCCCAAAGAGGGTTGGCGCAAGTACACAGCCCTGTTTCATTCCGCTGCGTATGTTGAATGGCTCTGAGACGTTGCCGTCGTGCTGCACTATCCCCTGCATGTTGGTGTGAAACGATTCGATGAGGCTTTGCAACTTTGGTGGGCATCCTATCTTTGGCAGGATCTTGAAAAGGCCCTCTCTGCTGACCAGATCGAACGCTTTGGTGAGGTCGATGAAGGCGATGTACAGGGGCATGTTCTGTTCTCTGCATTTCTCCTGGAGTTGGCGGATGGAGAATATCATGTCTACCGTCGATCGCTCAGCGCGGAAGCCACAGAGACTCGGGATAGACACGTTCGGCAAGCTTCTGTAGACGAACGAGAACAACTCGTGCGTAGACTTTGCCAACAACGCTGAGGAGGGAGATGCCCCTGTAGTTGTTGCAGTCGCTTCTCTCCCCTTTGTTTTTGTAGAGGGTGATGATCTTGGCGTCCCTCATGTCCTGTGGTACGGCACCTTCCTTCCAGCACTGGCAGAGGACGTCATGCAATGGCAGCAGTAGGGCGGTCTTGCAGTGCTTGATCAGGTCGGGGGGTATGCCGTCGTTGCCAGGTGCCTTGCCAGCGGCCAAGCTATCAATGGCCTTGCTGAGTTCATCGATGGCTGGCTCGGCGTCAAGTTTGTCCATGGATGGCAGGCAGTCGATGGCATCAAGGGCTGACGGTGTCACGGTGTTCTGTCTGGAGTAGAGGTCGGAGTAGTGTTACACCCATCACTCCATCTGCTTGTTCTTTTCTGTGATCATCTCCCCAGTGGAGGATTTGAGGGGGGGCCGTCTTGCTCTGAGTCGGACCAAGTGCTTTCTTGATGCCATCGTACATACCACGGATGTTCCCTGTTATGGCAGCAGTTTGAATGTCTTGGCTGAGCTGAGTCCAGTACTCATTGGCACAGCGCCGAGCAGTCTGCTGAACTTTGTTTCTCGCAGCCCTGAGAATCTGGAGATTCTTCTCGTTTGGGTACTTCTTGTATTCAGCAAGTGCTGAGCGCTTGGCTTCAATGACGGGGGTCATCTCGGTCAACTTGGCATCAAACCAGTCCTGTGACTTCGAGGTCTTCCTCCCAAAGGTAGCCAAGGCTGTGCGGTGGATGGTGTTTCACAGCTCTTCCCACTTCTGCTTTGCAGATTCTCCTTCTTGTGGTACGCCAAGTTCCTTCTCAAAGGTGGAGGCAAACTGCTCAACAAGTTCTGGTTGGGCCATCTTGCTGGTGTCAATCTGTGCCTTTCCAGACTGTCTAGCACGATGGAATTTCTTCAGCTGCAGCTTGACCTTGCAACACACCAATGAATGGTCTGTGTCGCAATCTGCACTCTGGAACGAGCGGGTGATTAGCACGTTCTTCAATGAGGTGCGCCTGGTCAGGATCAAGTTCAGCTGGTGCCAGTGCTTTGAGCGCGGATGTCGCCAGGAAACCTTGTGTTGGGGCTTGGTCTTGAAGAACGAGTTTGTGATGCACAGATCGTGATATGTGCAGAACTCGAGCAGCCGCTGTCCGTTGTTGTTCATTCTGCCCACGCCAAATGGTCCAAGACAGGAGGGCCAGGAGTCGTGGTCAGCACCCACTCTGGCATTGAAGTCTCCAAGGAGAATGAGTTGTTCAGAGTTGGGGATGATCCTGACAGTTGTTGCGAGATTCTCGTAGAACTCGTCTTTTGTCTCTGGTGTGGCTGTCAGTGTTGGGGCATACACACTGACGAGGGTGACTGGGCCTTGAGTGGTGTTGAGGCGGAGGGTGAGGAGTCGTGCAGAGCCATTGCTGCCCGGTTCCACCATCTTCAGCAAGGTGTTCTTCACTGCGAAGCCCACTCCATGTTCCCTGTGTTCGTCACTGCTCTTTCCCTGCCAGAAGAACGTGTAGTCCTTCTCTCTCAGTGTGCCTGCATCAGCCAACTGTGTTTCCTGGAGAGTGGCGATATCCACTCCCAGTCTCTTCAGCTCATTATTGATGATGGCAGTCTTCCTGGTGTCGTTGATGTCCTTGAGGTTAGCAGCGAGTCCTGTCATCATAGTGCGGACGTTCCAAGTTCCCAGTTTTAGAGTTGGTCTCTTTTGTTTTTTTGTCTTGCCTGGTGCAAAGGTTCTCAGCCTGCTGTTCGGACTTCTCCTCATCCCCATGCACCCAGTGAGGAAAGCAAGCTGTGGCGGGACAACACCTTATTGGCTGGGGGCTGCCCAGCTTGAGGCGGGCGGTAGCTGTCCAGTGAGATCCGATGATCCCTCCCACCGTCGGGAACAACCCCTGGCGCTGCGCTCTATGCCAATTGAGCAGTGGCTTATAACCGGTAACTGTCATTCCCCGTGTTTTGTCTACGCCAAAGGCGAAGCTGGAGTGTCCTCTCCAGTGATCCGGTGTTCTACCTTCCAGCGTTGGGCGTTGGTAGGATTCAAGCCTGGGCAGGAAGATATGGAGGACAAGATCTTGCCCATGCAGCATGTCCCCCCTCTCCACGTCACTGATGAATCCAAAGGAACAGCAGGGCTGCTACAGTTTGGCACCAGCGCCGTCGCAGGAGCTGCCAGAACGATGTTGAGCACAACAGAGAACTGCCTTCGGGGCTCCGAATCCGGACTTTTCCTCAGGGTTGACTCCCGAAGCCTTTCCTGTGACCGGGTGTGCCGCAAGGCAGCGGAGGTTTGAAATCAGGGTTTACCTTCCCCTAGATGGGCTACCTTCCCAGGTTGACGAGCCACCATCTACCCGAAGCATCTGGTTTTAAGGCGCCAGAGATCCGTCCTCGCCCCTTCTCCTATTAGTAAAAGCAGTTCCGCCGGGCTTAGAGACTAAACCACACGGGCAGGCTAGGAGTTGGACTTAGTTGTCAGAGGCTTTTCGAGACGCACGCCACAAGGAGCATTTTATGAGCACTGGGAGCTTAACCCCAGTGCCGCTCCTGGCTATGACAACCTTGGAACCACACCATAAGGATGTGATGATCCTTCACCATAAGGCAGACAGAATGACACAACAGACTGGGGAGGCAAAGAAGACAATAACAGAGGACCTGGGGGAACACAGAAGGCAAATAATGCAAATAATCATGAAAACCCAAATCAGAAGAAAAGACAGAGAGCACAAATGAACATAAAGCAAACATAAATGTCCTATGACATTGCCCCTATTGTACTCTTTCCACATGCTGACACAGCTCCCTGAGGTGTTAATGAAACGTCTGTGATATGCTTTGGTCAGAACGCCTCAGAATTTGATTATTGCAGTACCATTTTACACATGGGGAAGGAGCTCTCTGACATGGTTTGTATTAAGAACCCAGTGGCAGATACAACATTGAGTACACGGAGACACAGCTGCAAGGTTTGTATATTTATTGAAATAGTTGTGGAGGCTCTTTGAGGAATTAGACCTACAGGAGAGACAAAAGACAGAAGGCAAGTATGGGTGAGGATATGGAGTAGATAATATTAATTTGTGGGGTTGCTTACTGCAAAATGAGATGATGTTAGGTGTGTCCACTTCTTCAGGACAACATGGAGAACCAACAGTGGTGTTTATTGTGTAGGTGAGTATAGTTTGTCCACTTATAAGTGAAGGAGGTTGGAAACGGTAATAATGGAGCAGATTTAATGTAATGTAATGTACTTTATTTATATAGCCCTTTAAAACAATCCGTAGGTGACCAAAGTGCTTTCCAGAAAATTAAACAGCATTAAAAACACACACAGCATTAAAAACAAATAACATAAATAAATAAATAAGAATAAATACCTGAAAATAAAAATAAGAATAAAATAAAAACAAATGCCAAGACAAATATCACCATTACTGGGTATTAAAAGCCATCCTAAACAAATATGTTTTAAGTTCTGATTTAAAAAGGGCCAGGTCAGAGATAGCACGTAGGTCGGGGGGGAGATTATTACAGAGCCTAAGAGATTAAAGGTAGGTATGGCAGTACCCCGAGCCCTGGGGTCTATCCTGTGACGAGATGGCAAGTGAATTTACAATAATTAATCCTTACTTGCTTTTTCCAGGTGGGTACAGGCAGATGGAATCCATGGACAAGTTGGACAGGGTCAATGTTCTTTCCATTGTATCTTTTTCATGCTTGTATTGCCAATGCAAGGTTGTCAGTGTAACCAAACTTTTTAGATACTGTCTCGGAATATCCCAAATATTCAAGTTGAACAGGCCAACACTGATCTCTGGGGCACTCCATTCTTGATTTTCCAGACTTTACTCTCATTTCCACTCAATCTCACTAAGAAATATCATGTGTTTGTCATGAGGTTCAACAGTATTTTCCTACACATGACCACCAAGGCTATCTTTGTCATCAGCCCATCTCGCCACACCGTATTGTGGGCTGCTGTGAGATCAACAAATATTGATCTCTTCATTCCCTTCTCGTATCCTGATTAGCTGCACTGTAGCTATGTTAGCTCCAAGGCTCAGTGAAAAAGTTTTCACTGTCAAGTCAAGTCTTCTCTGAGGAAAGGGTGGACAGACTGTCAAGGGAGCAAGTCTGTGACCTAATGGTGTAATAGCAGATGAGAACAGCAAATCCAAACAGAACCTTTCAAGCAGAGCTGTAATCCTAGTTTCTGTGGGAGAGGAGAACTCCTGTGCAGGAGGACTTGGGGCTATTTGACTGTTAGACCATAAAATGTCACAAAAATCCTATAATGCACTAGAATTAAGACGAACACCCCCCCCCCCCCCAAAAAAAAGTGTAATAGGTGCACTTTGAAGAGATGTTTTTAAAAAGACACATAAAAACTAATGGGGTCTTTTTGTCACCAAATTCACTTAAAAAGTGAGTTGTTGCTTCTTGCAGTTATTTCCTCTGCTGTAAAAGCCTTAAGTTTATTTCTTTCTACCACAAAGTTATAATGCCTCACAGAAGCTATCAAAAATAAATTAAGGAACTACCTACTTGCACATGAATAACACATCACCTGTTGATTTATTATCACCAACAAAAGCTCTGTTGTAAATTTTCAATCAGCCAACTTCATATCCGCAGATGAACACAGTCTCAGATAAATAGATTAAATAGATTAATAGCTGAAAACTCCTGCTGTTTGAAAAAAAATAAAAAGTAAAACTGACTTGGTCGTCCATTTTTGCCGAATCTTCATACGTTTGGAATCCATACAAAAAAAAAGCATATTTATTGGTAATTAGATTAAATATTTAGGTAGTGTCAGGTCAGTTCAGTGCCTGCCCTCCTCCCAGAAGTTCCTAACCATGTTACAGATAAATGGAATATCTCAAAGTGGTCTGATCCATATCTATTTTCTTATTATACACTACTGGAGCAGCTTTGCATTAATCTGTGTTAAAATAATCTTTATTTATCTTAATTTGTCCCTCACTGTCCTGTGCTGTTCATCCACAAACTGTTAAGCTTCTTTCCAGACTTGATCACTTTCTGGATGACTTCTGCACAAAATAGAACATTGGATCAAGAGGGATGGCTTTAAAGAGCAATCTGTTGATTAATATGTTGAGAAGTTGTTCAGCCTGTTGGATACCATAGAGACCTGGAGCAGAGGAGGATTAGGAGAAATAACAGTCGCAGTCACATGACATGGGATTTTTCTGACTCCATGACAGCAGTATTTCAGGAGTGGAGAAGACTGCTCAGTGGTAATATAAAGTATTTCAATGTAAAATACAGGGTTTACGCAGACTGAAATCAATCACTGAAATCAATGTTCAGGCCCCTCGGTAAGAAAAGCAGCCATTTATATCTTATCTAACATTAAATAAAGGTTCACCTCTCCACAAGAGAGCCACTGTACAGGTAGTCAAACCATCTTCTAAAGTGAAGTCCCACTGCTTAAGAACTGACATTTTCAAACACTATCACTATAATTATGCTTACTTTCTCCATGTGTTATCTTAAATATATAAATGCTGAAGAACTTTAAGTCAGAAAATTCCCATTTTTGTCCCCATTTTATGTTGTTTTTTTTTTTTCTCCACTGATCCCATGTCAAGGCTTTTCCAGGGCAGCTCCAATAAACCCAGACAGAAGATAAATCTTTAACGATATAAAACATCAGCAGCAAGTGTCAGATTCTGGTGTCAGCTGTCCAAATCAAAAGCACACTGTCTTTTTTTTTTTTACTTCAGTTTTACACAGAAGTTCAGCAAACCGTACAGGGAACAATCCATCATAGAAGAAGAAATGAGTCTGACAGCTGAATCCACAGGCCGAGATTCAACTCTCACACCAGAGTTGTTGCACTTTGCTCGTTAGATTAAGGGGCTACGGCTCTTTACATAACTTGTACAACTCTTTCCAGCTGTGTTATTCACAGGTCTCTTCATATTTTAATTCAAAGCTCCTTCTTTGGAAAGAAATGATAAAATATAGAATGAACTGAAATGAAAAGTAATGTAGAGGAAGTCTTCATCACATCTTCATCTTAAAATTAAAAAAAGATCAGAGGTGACATCTTTGTTTTTTTAGTGGAATCAAGTGGACCAAGTAGCAGATTAATGCTGATACTGATCACTGTCAATCAGTGACGTGTGTTATGTTGGTAAAATGAGAACCAAGGATGAGACTGAGTTTTGAACTGAACACGACTTTATTATAGACGCACTCGTATAATGCAAGGCGCTGCTGTCAGGCTGGGAGGAGGTCAAGAGACCACCCCTCTTCCTTACAGCCCTCTTATACCCTGGGTGGTGGCGGAACCAGAAAGGTGGAGCCACCACCCGTGTCACACAATAATACATCCTAATAACAACATAACACTCCACCCCTTCAAAAAAATGGTCCAAAACACACACATACAATCGAGATCCTCCCCCAATTTGGAACCCAAATCACATGCTAAAACTGAACAGAAATATTTGAAACCTATGACATACACACAAAACAACTAAAGCTAGGGGGGAACAGGTGGACTACCGTTCCACCCCCACATGGCCGGACGGATTATTCTGTCATTTCTACTAAAACACAGTCCATTAAACAGAAAACTGCCATGTTCCTAGAATAAACAGTATAAAACACAAAACAATCCCATTAACAGGACTAACGTACAATTCAGTTATCCCCCATTTCCAACACTATGCATTACATACATCGCCCAACCATCAGTCTGCCCCAGTAGAGGAACCCCCCTCCCTTCCCCCGGCAAACCATCAGACAGTTCCCCTCTGGTGCATCCTCTTTTCTTCACTCCCAGGCATGACCCACGTTGAAGTCCAAACACCACCTTCTCCTCTTTGGCGTGCCGCAGCTCACAGGGATGCCTCCACGAGCCATCAGATAG
Source organism: Pholidichthys leucotaenia (assembly GCA_020510985.1). Taxonomy (NCBI): domain Eukaryota; kingdom Metazoa; phylum Chordata; class Actinopteri; order Cichliformes; family Pholidichthyidae; genus Pholidichthys; species Pholidichthys leucotaenia. The sequence continues at coordinate 336,719,481 of CM035844.1, forward strand.
TTGGACGCAGGCATCCTCCCCAACAGCCACCACTTGCAGCCACTCCTGATCATCTTCTTGTCGGCGTTTGTCACGAACACTTCTCGGCCGGGCCACTTCTCTGGGTCGGGCCACATCCACGACCCCCAGAGGGGCCCTATTCGGCTTCCAGTGTCATTGTTTGGCACATCCTTTCAACGTGCCATCCGGTCCTGCCCCGCTCTCTTTCATTTTCGCTGCCGGCGTTGCCATTGTGACCCCCTGCTCTCTGGTTCCTTCCAGCCAAAATCCGGGAGTAGAATGGGCCCTCCACTCGGCGCCACCCGCCATCACGGGCGTCCTACCGCGCCGCCAAGTTCCCCAACTAGGGTTACTTGGGCGCTGGCACCAGGACCCTCCTGCAATGGCCCTGGATGGAATTGGTCCTACTTATTGTCCAGATTACTAGGCAAACGTTCGTCCCACACAGCTCCATCCATCGGTTGCGGAATCGGCCGGTCCCGCAAACCACAGTCTGACCACTCTTCTCCAACCCGATACTGTGAGAAGGAACTTCTCACGGTTGCCCAATCTAACATGGGTCTCATCGCTCCCATGTCAATCAGCAACGGGACTCTTACTCCGTCCAGTTCCACCATATGGTAAGAATGATCGTTGACACTTGGGAATACACTGCAAACAACCGTGGGAGGTGAAGCGGGGAGATCCTCCTTGTGTCTCAGATCCCCTCGCTCTAACCTGTAGCATGCCCTGGTGAAATGATGCAAGAATCCGCACGTGCCGCAGCGTCTTCCTCTTGTCGGACACTCTCTAGCCTTATTACGGTGCTCGGTAGACCCACAACCCAAACACCCGCGCAATCCCGGGGCAGACTTCATCTTTACAGCATTGGCGCATTCTTCATCCTCCGCGCCATTGTCGCTGTCCAGGTCTACAGGTGTCGGTGTACAGGTTCTACATTTCTGTTGCATTTTTCCAGCCCAGATCTGACAGCTGTGTGTTATTTGCAAGCATTTGTATCCAAAAAAACACCCAGGCGAACTTTTTCTTCAAGTTCAGTATGTTTAGATGACTGTTACTCAGTGGCAGGAGCACTTAGAGAGATTATGACTGTTTTGCCAAAAAATTCAAAGTGTTTTCTTTTAAATGAGACCAACCCCATGAAGATGCTGCAAAGGGTTGAAGAACAGCTTTTGATTTACTTTGGGTACATTATTTTTAGGCATTTTTAGGGAAATTGACCAGAGTGCAAGGGGTTAAACAACAACACTACAACAAAGACATGGAGTTGCTAGCTGTTAGCATGCGGCCTACATATCTCCCGAGGGAATACTCACACGTGATCTGCATTGTTATTTATGCAAATCCGACAGCAAACGCTGGGACAGCGCGTGACGTCATCCACTCAGTAACTGGCAGGCTGCAGACAGAACACCCAGATGCTCTTCTCCTCATCTCAGGCAATTTCAACCATATTTCACTGTCTCCCATTCTACCCACGTTCACCCAGTATGTCACATGCCACACTAGAGACAATAAAACACTGAACTTATTCTATGCAAACACTAAGGAGGCGTACACCTCATCACCACTCCCCCTACTCAGGAGATCGGATCACAACTTGGTTCATCTCCTGCCTGTGTACAAACCCCTAGTGCACAGACAACCTCCGGTCATGCGAACAGTGAAGTTATGGTCTGAGGAGGCAACGGATGCTCTAAAGGACTGTTCTGAAATCACTGCCTGGGAGCAGCTCTGTGATCCACATGGTGAGGACATCGATGGCCTCACTCACACCATCACGGACTACATCAGCTTCTGTGTGGACAACACCGTACCCACCAAGACCATATGGTGTTGCTCGAACAACAAACCTTGGATCAACCCTGAGATAAAAACATTTCTGAGAGAGAAGAAGAGGCTCTTCAGGTCAGGGAACAGGGAGATGCTGAAGTCCGTACAGAGGGAGCTGAGGAGGAAGATCAGAGAAGGCAAGGACAGCTTCAGGAAGAAGATGGAGGATAAGCTGCAACAGAGCGATATCGGTGGGGTCTGGAGAAACCTTAAAACCATCTCTGGGCTCCAGAATACCTCCCCCCAGGCCACGGGAGGCAGGGAGTGGACGAACAATCTGAACGTGTTTTTTAATAGGTTTGACCAGCCGCCCTCCCCCCCCCCCCCGATTGCACAACAACCACTGCTGCCTCTAAAGACATCAAGCCCTGCTGCCCACACCCCACTCCACCAACACCCCCCCACTCCCAACACACAGCCCCCCAACATGACCCTCACTAAGACCCAGGTGAGGACGGAGCTGAGGAAGATCAAGGCGAGGAAGGCGTCGGGACCGGACGGCATCAGTGCAAAGCTCCTCAAGTCCTGTGCAGACCAGCTGTGGAGCTCATCTTCAACCTGAGTCTGAAGCTGGGGAGGGTACCACAGTTGTGGAAAACATCTTGTGTGGTACCTGTACCAAAGACTTCCCACCCCAAAGACCTGAACAGCTACAGACCAGTGGCTCTGACGTCCCACATGATGAAGACCCTGGAGAGACTGCTCCTTGCTCACCTACGCCCCCTGGTGGGACCAGCGATGGATCCACTCCAGTTCGCCTACCAGCATGGCATTGGGGTGGAGGATGCAGTGATCTTCCTCCTTCACCGTTCTCTGTCCCACCTGGAGAAGCCCGGGAATGCGGTGAGGATCATGTTCTTTGACTTCTCCAGTGCTTTCAACACCATCCAACCGATGATCCTGAAGGACAAGCTGCTGTGCGCAGGGGTGGACCAACACCTGTCATCATGGATCCTGGACTACCTCACTAACCGGCCACAGTTTGTGAGAACCCGGGACTGTGTGTCTGACACGATCATCAGTAGCACGGGGGGCCCCCCAGGGAACGGTTTTGGCTCCCTTCCTGTTCACCCTTTATACTGCGGACTTCTCACACAACACAACACACTGCCATCTACAGAAGTTCTCTGATGACTCTGCGATCGTCAGCCTCATCTCCAACAAAGATGAAGCTGAGTACAGAGGACTTATCCAGGACTTTGTGGACTGGCGCCATCAGAACTGCCTCCTGATCAACGTGAGGAAAACTAAGGAGCTGGTGGTGGACTGCCGCAGGCAAGAACAACCCCTCACAGCACCAGTAAACATACAGGGAATAGGCATTGAGATGGTGACATCCTACAAGTACCTGGGTGTTCATCTGAACAATAAACTAGACTGGTCACACAATACCGACGCACTCTACAAGAAGGGACAGCGCAGGCTGTTCCTACTGAGGAGACTCAGGTCTTTTGGTGTACAAGGGGCACTGCTGAAGACATTCTACGACACGGTGGTGGCATCAGCCATCACTTTTGGAGTGGTCTGCTGGGGCAGTGGCATTACAGCAGCCGATAGGAAGAGACTGAACAAACTGATCAAGAAAGCTAGCTCTGTCCTGGGGCAGTGCCTTGACCCAGTGGAGGAGATAGGAGAGAGAAGGATGGTGGCTAAACTGTCATTTCTGTTGGAGTCCGAGTCCCACCCTATGCAGGACATACTGAACGCACTGAGGAGCTCATGTAGCAGCAGACTACATCATCCTAGGTGCGCAACTGAGAGGTTTTGCAGGTCCTTCCTACCTACGGCTGTCAGACTGTATAACCTAAGCAGAGCTGCTCGCAGAGATAGCAAAAAAACGTGACGACCTAATAGTATTGAATGCAAAAGACGCAATAGACTTACACAATGGTCCCCTCCAGTATACAACTAGGACAATATCGGTCGCTACGGAGGGTGAAAATATGTATGGGTACATATTCATACTATGTAGGATAACTAAGCAGACGGTTATGCTGTTTATTCCATCTAGCTACAATGCTCCGCACTGTGTGTATATATATTTATATATTTATATATTTATTCCATCTAGCTACAATGCTCCATACTGTGTGTTTATATATTTATATAGTTATATGTACATATGTATATTCACTGCTCTTGTTTTTCTTGTCTTCTTGATTGTTGCTCTGAGTGTTGCTATCCCTGTTCTGTTGCAATCCTGGAATTTCCCCATTGTGGGACTAATAAAGGCTTATCTTATCTTATCTTATCTTATCTTATGTGTTTGCATCATGATTTTCTATCTTGTCTGTTAAGGCACCAGTGGGAAAAGAGTCAACAGTACAAACCATTTATCAGTGACTTTGAAAATAATGACTCATTTTTAAGAAAAAGTAACCAAAACAATTATTTTATTTACTGAAGACTGTATTGTTGGATGTGCCACCGCAGAAGACACTGCACACTTTAGTGAAGGTACCAGTGTATGGAGGAATTCTGGGCCATATTAGCATCTGTACTTTATCATAATGGGTTTGGGCGGGGGTGTCCAATCATGTGCCATGGAGGGCCAAGACTCTGCAGGCTTTACCTCCAAACAGTGTCTTCAACAGCAGATTCCACTGAATTTCTTCCACTGACTGCTGATCAGTGAGAACACCTGCTGAAGAGACTGGGTAGAAGAGAGAACCTGCAGGGTCTTGGCCCTCCATGACACATGAATGGACACCCCTGGGTTAGGGTTTAATGGGATTTAACATTTTAACACAAACTGCTTTATGGTTCATAATTCTGTTGACAGACTTACACCAAACCAAAAGTGATTTCTCAAACTGCTGGATTGTTCTTAGACAGCTTTTCCAATCTTTCAGTACTTAATTTATGTCACTTGGTGGTAACCTTCACACACATATATATATATATATATATATATATATATATATATATATATATATATATATATATAAAGAGACATCTGCAAAAACTTCAAAGGTTTGTTGTCAGTGCAATTCTCAGTGCAATACTACATGAATGCATGTATAGTACATTGTTTATGCAGAGAATATATACTGCTCAAAAAAATTAAAGGAACACTTTCAAAACACATCAGATTTTAATGGGAAAAAATAAGCTGGATATCTACACTGATATGGACTGGATAATGTGTTAAGAATGAAAAGATGCCACGTCTTTTGATGGAAATGAAAACACTCCAAAACTTAAATTGAAGAAATTGTGGCAGGCTAGTCCAGCTTACTCAGATTAAAAAGTATTCCTTTAATTTTTTTGAGCAGTATATATTTCTACAGTACATGTATCTAGTAAATCAAGTATTTTCCATGTAACCTTGTGACTGCATTATTTTAATTGCTTTTAATCCTAGATCAAGTTTGTTTTGGCTTAAAATGCATCATAATTGTCAAATATATCTTATTATACCTAACTCAGTACTGTTTACCTGTTGAATATATATTTTGTGGCTAATATAACTACAACCTGGCGATCAAGTTGTGTCAGCTGATCACTTTTTGCCATGACACCACCACAGACTGCTGGAGCAAATACATGACATGATGTCTCAACAGTCTCTCCGCGATTTTCACACAGATCAGAGCAATTTGTTGTACAGGAAGCTAAACGTTTCTACAGACGTGCTTAGGCTCTATAACCACTGATCGTTTGTGAAGTTGGGGTGACATCAGTGAGCGGCTGTGTTGAACACCAGACCGACCGTTTGAAGCAGTAATTTTCCCACAACAGAGCCATCTGAAACACACACACACAGCATACATATTTTAGTACCTAATAGCGATAACTTGCAGACATTACAGTGTAGTACGACGTACTTAAAGCAAACTAGCATTAGCAATCATTAGCTTACCGTCATATATGATCTACTTCATATCCTCACGTCTTCAGCTCTATGGCTTCCCAGAAGCTCCAGCATTTTTCCAGAGTGTTTCGTCTCGCTGCCTGTACCCTTGTCTGGCAGTCCTTTTTGGCATTTACGGTGACAAAAAGCCACAGACCGAGGAGTCACTTTGTACAGCCGCAATGTTATGTTTTGCTTGGGTCGCATGTTTTACGTCACAGGAGTGTGGCGCCGCCTTGCTGTAAAAAAAAATCCTGCCCACCCCAGGCATACCCAGCTGCAGTGGAAACACAACCGAGTAGAGCTGAGTAGTGTAGAGTAAGGCCGACTGGGTACTAGTGGAAAAGGGCCAAAACAGTGCAGCCCAGCCTCTGACTAGGGGAATGTCATGGCTGGCTGCATGGAGAAGCCAGAGCTTGAAGACCATCTTCACAGGTCTTGTCTGGGAACACTTTGGCTTTCTGGTGAAATATGTGAACGGACAAAGGCAAGTGAATAAGACGAAAACAGCATCGGATATGTTTTTGGCAGTATGTTGAACTTGTTAGCTCATTTGAAACGGCACCACGCAAACGTGCAGCACACAAAAAAAAAAACTAACACGGTACAAGCGCAGCTTCCAGCAGCATTTAGATAGCCTCTCCAGGGCTTTTCAGATCGAGCCAAAGTAATAACAAATGCCATTGGTGTTTTTATAGCAGGCCATATTCAGTTGTTAAGAACACCATCTTTAAACACATGGTGAAGGTAACTGAGCCCTGGTATGAAGTTCCTTGTTGTGTTCACTTCAGCCAGAAAATAGTACCATCTTTTCAAGAAAAAGCTAAATCTGTTAATGCTGCCCTTGAGGCCAGTGTTTTTCAAGGGTGCCCTGGTATGTTCAGATTTTTGTGGCACATTATTTAATTTAACTTCTTAATTGTCAAAAAAATGCAAATAATTTGCTGTTGTTGTGCATGAGTGCCTTCAGAACCTATACACAACAATGGCAAATTATTTGCAATTTTTCTGACCAATTATCAAGTGAAATTAGATAATTAATTTCCCACAGAAACCTGAACATAGTGGTGCGGTGGTGCAGTGGTTAGCACTGTACCAGCACAGCAACTCACCCTTGGCCATGGGATCCCTGGTTCAATCCCAGCCCCTGACCAACAGTGATCTGTGTGGAGTTTGCATGTTCTCCCCATATCTGCATGGGTTTACTCCGGGATTTCTCCGGTTTCCTCCCACAGGCCAAAAACATGCAGGTTAGGTTAATTGGAAACTCTAAAGTGGCCCTAGGTGTGAATGTGTGTGTGAATGGTTAAGGGATAGCGCCATACTGTGGCTGCTTCATCCATCCAGGTGGAAGCCCTCAATTTCCCCTCTGGGGATCAATAAAGTATACAAAATCAAAAAAAAAAAAAAAAATACCAGAGCACCCTGGTTAAAAACACTGATTCAGGCAATAAGGAACTTGTCCTAAAATTAAAAGAATAATTCAGACTATTCAAACTTCTATTGTTGCACTTGTCTGCATCGTTCATTTGTTAAAAAGGGCATTTATTTGTGTTATTCTATACATTTTATTTATTGGAGAATTTACTGCTGGCAATTTGCAGGTTTTTGGGGTTTTTTTGTCAAAGCTGTTCCCACTTATACAAAAGATAAGCAGTTTATGTTTTGCATTTTGTTTCCTTACTGTACCGAAAATGAACCGAACTGTGACCTTAAAACCAAGGTACATACTGAACCGTGATTTTAGGTGTACCGTTACACCCCTAATATACACTACTCATAAAAGTTAGGGATATTCAGCTTTCGGGTGAAATTTCAGGCTGCACCTAAAATACACTGTAACCTTTACAAGTGAACTTAATTTGACCTTCTCTGACCTTTTGAATGCACATTTCCAACTGTTCAGTGTTTCAGTACTTTTTGCTCACTTGCTGTTCTCTAACAAGGTGCTTAATAGCAAAATTCCCAACAGGTGTTTGATCCATGACTCAACCAATAAATTTTCTGGTCCATTTAGAATTGGTATTCAAACAGTCCTCTTCATCATGCTGTTCACATTTTGACATCATGAGACCAAGACAACACCTCACAATTGATCAACAGTACCTCACCATTGCAAGGCTTCAAACAGGATGTTCTCAGAGGGAAGTGGCCACTGAGTTTAGAGTGTCACAGAGTGTCATCAGCATGTTGCAACAGAGATACTGGAAGAGTCGCAGAAAGGCATAGAAGTGGACGTCCTTTGGCCACATCCCATGCTGATGACCGCTTCATTGTGAACAGTGCCTTGCGGAACTTGCTCATGAATGCCACTCAACTCCAGGCACATTTAAGGGAGGTGAGAGGCACCCAAGTGTCACGTCAGACCATTCAATACTATTTACATCAGCATGGTCTGCGTGCTAGATGACCTGACCACACCACCAGGTACAGTCACCATCTTACATGGGCCAGGGAGCATTTACGCTGGACAAGGGACCAGTGGACCTCAGTGCTGTTCTTTGATGAAAGTTGATTCACGTTGAGCAGAAACAATGGCTACCAACGATGTTGGAGACATCAAGGAGAGCGCTATGCATTAGCCACTATTGTCACCAGACAAGCCTTTGGTGATGGTGGTGTTACAGTCTGGTCAGGCGTGTCTAGTCAATACAGAACTGCCCTACACTTTGTGAATGGTACAGTGACATGACCATACTACCTGAATAACATTAATTATTATTAATAATAATTATTAATTAATTATTAAAAATTAATTAACAATATGTCATTAATCCAGTCATTGTGCCCCTGCATGAACAACACAGGCCTAATTTCATCTTCATGGACGACAGTGCTCCAGCTCATCAAAGTCACATCATTAGGGAACGGCTGCTGGAGGCTGGGGCACCTCAAATGGAGTGGCCTGCATTTTCTCCAGACCTGAATCCCATAGAAAACCTATGGCATCAGCTGAGTCACCATGTAGAGGCTCGTAACCCTTCACCCCACAACCTCAATGGCCCGAGGGCTGCCATTCAAGAAGAGTGGAATGCCATGCCTCAGCAGACAAGTCAGCGTGTGAATAGCATGAGATGTTGTTGTCAAGCTGTAATTGATGCTCAAGGGCACATGACAAGTTATTGAGACATTGACATTTTTTGCTGTGGTATACCCACCACAGTTGTTGGCTTTTGTTTCAATAAATTGTTTGAGATGAGGAAATCACTATTGCATGCTTCTACTTAAATGCCCTACTTTCATGATATTATATCACTGTAAACACAGAAGTGAACGCGGTGTAGTGATGCATTTGATTGGTTAGACTGAGCGTTTCAGCACCAATCAGAGACGAATTTGATTGGTGAAATTGGCAGAAGTTGACGAGGATTGGCCAAAATTGCAGGAAAGTTGCAGTGATTGGATAGAATTGCAAGGTCATGCAATAGTTGCGCTGATTGCCTGATTTTGCGTGAACTGATGCTATCACAACATTGCAAAATCCTGGAGGGACTGAAAAACCTGGAATCTGAACAGGGGTGTGTAGACTTTTTATATCCACTGAGTATATACTGTATATATATATGTATATATATATATACAGTATATATATATATATATATATATATATATATATATATATATATATATATATATATATATATATATATATATATATATATATATACGTATATATATATATACTGTATATATATATATTCTTGGAGGTGCCGCTGTAGGAACAATTATGGGCGGAACTTCTGGTTTCGGCTGAAGTAGTGTTAAATCAGTCAGCAAGAGTGGAGTAGCAGGGGCATTTAAAATAGCATTTTTAAAAGTTTTTCAAATTCATTTGAATGTATAGTCCACATACGTACGTGTTTTGCACTCAAGTGCAGCTAATTTCAGCACTTGTAGTTTTTGTATTTTTTGAGTGTTTTGGCATAGTTCTGGTACTTGTTGCTGGTGTTCGTGGTTGTGCCATAGACTGTATAAATGGAGGCTTCTCACCGGCAATGTGTAGATGATGCACTGAAAACGGTAATAAGACTGTTCATTTGATCGGTGGTACAGACACAGGACAGACACAAGAGCACAGCAGGTATGTTTTCACTTGTATGGATGTCATAGATCTGACATTTTTGTGTTATATATTTCACCAAAATGAAGGCAGTATGAAGTAAAATAATAAATAAATAATAGTAACAGTTTGCTTCCTAAGGCTTAATGATTTAAGAAAGATATCAAATAGTTTTTGGGTTTTTTTTTTTTAATTCGTTGCACTGCCTTGGAACGATGTGGACTCGCAGCTTCAGCATGCATTAATTTTTAAATTATCACAAAATATAGATCAATAAAATTTTGAACAATTGTCAGAAAAGGTCTGTAGGTGTTAAGTTAAATAACAAGCATTCAGGGCACGACAGCAGCATCAGCATTTTAATTTCAGGGTAAAACAAACAGCTGTAACTGTCTGTTTTACCCCAACATTAAAACACCCAAGCACAGTGCTGTGATTCTTTGTGGCTCTGACTAGATTCTACTTCTGCGCTGAGGTAAATCTGATTATGTCCAATATCTTTTAACAAAATGCATCTGACTTTATTGTGGTGGAGAGAGACATTGATATATCTCAGAGCTTTTATTTGTTTACAACGTTAGCATCTTAGCAGTGGCGCTAACAAACACAGCTACTGTCTGCCAGGCCACTTTTTAAGGTCATCTTCTCATCCCTCCATAGTCGTGGAAAGTGGTATTGTGGAGTGTGTAAATGACAAGGCAGATTTGTCTCAGGCAGTTTATTACACATCTCACACATGAGCATAGTAGCAAGAGGGCATCTCAGACAGAACTCTTCCCTTAAATACTCAGGTCCTTCTAAATATCAAAGGTCACATTGCATTCACATCAAAGGTCACATTGCATGCACTTCCTTAATCCCTTAACAGCCCCCTCGCAGTCTCTGGCACACAAAGGATCCTCCTAGCAGTCTCTGACACACAAAAGATCACACTTTCACAGCTTCCTGTTATCTCCAAGGAAACTCTGCCCTTTGTTCTTATCTAAGATGCTACACATTATGTTTTCCCCATATGCGGCCACACCACCCCCCCGAGTATATTGGATCGAACAAAAGAATAAACAGAATCATTAAACATCAATCCACATGCTGCTTGGGCTTCAGTCTTCTCCCGTATCTGCTGTAACCAGGATTCACCGCCTCCGCGGCGCTGTCATGCTGGGGAGCTGCTGTTTGGGGGTGAAAACCTTTTGTCTGTCCCTGCGGGTGTTCTGGGGAAATTTTACTCTGGGAAGCTCCCCGTGGGGGTCTTCCACGCCGAGGGGCCCTCGCCAACAGCACTTGCTCGTCCGCCATCACAAAAGCGGGTTTGAGTCTGTTAATGCCAACCTTTTCCCTCCTACCCCCCAAATCTAGCAAAAAATGCTTGTCCCCTGTTTCCAGCACTCTGAACGGCACATCATAAGGTGGTCGCAGTGGGGGGCGATGTGCGTCGTGTCTGACAAAAACAAACTCCGTGTTTTTCAAAGTCTTAGGCACAAAAACACACGGAAAACTGTGGTGAACAGGGCCCGGCAGCGTGCCTGTGTCAATGCTACACTGCAACAGCTGAGACGGGGAGCTGCCTGGCGCAGGATTATCTGGGAGAAACTCCCCGGACAACCGAAACGGCTGCGCAAAAACGAGTTCAGCTGGGGAAGCTTCCAAGTCCTCTTTAGGCGCAGAACGTAACCCCAATAAAACCCACGGTAGCTTGTCTACCCAATTTGCATCCGTCAGTGATGCCCTGAGAGCCGCTTTCAATGACCTATGAAAACGTTCGCATAACCCATTAGCCTGTGGATTGTACGCGGTTGTGCGGTGAATTGTGACACCCAGGCTGCGGGCCATTGTTGACCAAAGTTCGGAAACAAATTGAGGGCCTCTGTCAGACGTAATGTCCGACAGGACTCCAAAACGCGCCACCCATGCTGTTAAAAACGCGCGCGCCACCTCCTCGGCTGTGGTTGACGTCAGTGGAACCACCTTAGGCCAGCGCGTGGTGCGGTCCACCATTGTCAGAAGGTGCATGCACCCCTGTGATGGCGGGAGGGGGCCCACGAGGTCCACGTGAACATGGTCGAACCTCTTAGCCGGGATGTGAAACGGCTCCAAGGGAGCTCTCGTGTGTCTGTGTACTTTGGCTCGTTGGCACGCCATGCAGGCTGCTGCCCACTCTTTCACTTGTTTGCGAAGGCTCGGCCGCACAAATTTCTCTCCTACCATTTTGACCGACGCGCGCACTCCCGGGTGCGCTAAAGAATGAATCGAGTCAAAAACGCGGCGGCGCCACGCGGCCGGTACCACGGGATGCAGTCGCCCCGTGGAGACATCGCAGATTAGGAGGGGCATACCGTCTTGCAGCACCCTGTTCTCCAGCCTTAACCCTGTTGGTCCAGACTGGAGCACGCGCACATCCGCGTCACTAACCTGCTCCGCGGCCATGGCTGTGTAATCTATCCCCACGTAGACCGGGGCCGCCATGGCGCGTGAGAGGCAGTCTGCCACTACATTCAGTTTACCCGACACATGCTGAATATCGGTAGTAAACTCTGAGATCGCGGCCAGCTGTCTCTGCTGCCGGCCCGACCACGGTTCTGAAACCTTGGCCATCGTGAATGTTAGTGGCTTGTGGTCAACGAACGCGGTGAAACAGCATCCTTCCAGCCAGAACTGGAAGTGGCGAATGGCCAAGTGGAGAGCCAGCAACTCCCTGTCGAACGCGCTGTATTTACGTTCACTATCGTGCAAAGTCCTGCTGAAAAAGGCTAGCGGCTGCCAAGCCCCGGCTACACGCTGCTCCACGACCGCCCCTATGGCCACATCTGACGCTTCAGTAGTGAGCGCTATGCGGGCCATTGGATCTGGATGTGCCAACAACGCAGCGTTTGCCAGGGCTGCCTTGACTTCCGAGAACGCTCACTCTTGCTCCGGGGACCATTCAATCTTATTCGCGGGTTTCTGTTTTTTGAGCGCGGCGTACAGTGGTTGCATGAGCTGCGCTGCGCGGGGGAGGAAACGGTTATAAAAATTCACCATTCCCAAAAACTCCTGTAACGCCCTGACCGTTTGCGGTCGGGGAAAATCTGCTACCGCGCGCCCTTTGTCAGGCAGCGGAACCGCTCCTTCGGGAGAGACGCGGTGCCCCAAAAAATCAATCTGCGTCACCCCGAACTGACACTTCGCTGGATTGATTATTAAACCGTGCTCTCCCAACCTCTGGAAAACCACCGTGAGGTGGGTTTCGTCTTCGTCTTCGGACGCGCTGGCTACCAAGATATCGTCCAGGTAGACGAATACGAAAGGGAGATCGCGCAGCACCGCATCCATCATGCGTTCGAACGTCTGTGCAGCCCCTTTGAGCCCGAATGGCATGCACAAAAACTCGAATAGGTCAAACGGAGTTATCACCGCTGTTTTGGGTATGTCCTCAGCGCGCACTGGGACTTGGTGGTAACCGCGGACCAAGTCTATTTTAGAAAAAACGCCCGCCCCTGCCAAGTGAACGGAAAAATCCTGGATGTGAGGAATTGGGTAGCGGTCGTGCGCTGTGGCGTTGTTCAACCTGCGGAAATCCCCGCAAGGCCGCCACGAACCGTTAGCTTTAGGGACCATGTGTAGCGGGGAAGCCCATGGGCTGTTTGAACGCCTGATGATGCCCAACCTCTCCAGGTTGGCGAACTCCTCGCGCGCTATGGCCAGTTTAGCTGCGTCCAAGCGCCGAGGTTTTGCAAAAACGGGCGGCCCGGTGGTGGTAATAAAATGTTCAACCCCGTGTTTAGCGACGGCTGCTGAAAATGTCGGGACCGTGAGTGCTGGGAACTGAGTGAGCAGTGTGTGGAACTTACCGCTTGCAGCTGTGACGTTGGCTTGTGCTGTTGGCCGGGACGCTCGAGCTGTACAGGGAATAGAATCAAAAGACAGTGCATTAACCAGGCGCCTGTTAGCGACATCAACCAACAAACCATGTGAGCACAAAAAATCAGCCCCCAATATATTGAAATTCAATGCTGCTATGACAAAAGTCTACTCAAATGCACGGGTGTGTAGCGACAGAAGTAGAGTCCTCTCACCAAAGGTCTTAATCTCCGAGCCGTTTGCTGCCGCCATCTGGGGGCCGCTGGAACCTGTCAGCCGGTGGGCATAGGACGGCATGATGAAACTCAACTGGACGCCGGTGTACACGAGGAAATGCCTCCCCGAGCGTGCGTCCCTCAACTAGAGCAGCTTATTCTCCTCCCCGAGGGCCGCAGCTGCTACCGACCCCCGGTCTTGGCATTTCCCGAGCGCTTGAACTGGCACGGTGGTATACATTTGCGTGCCTTCTCTGCAAAGCGGCGATGGTAGAAACAAAGGATGTCTCCTCCGCGTTCCTTGGACCCCGCCGCCGCTGTCGTCGGTGGTTCTGCTACCGCCGTCAATGGCTCCTCGCCCCCTCCGGCCGTCGCGCCGAGCTCCGTCGCTGCCGCCGTGGTCGTGAGCTCTCTTCTGGCCATGATGATCCGGTGTGCTTCCCGGGCCAGCGCACGGTAGTCCCGCTTGGCTAGCAACTGGCCAGGGCCGCTCTCGTCGCTGACGGAAGGTTCCGGAGGAAGAGGTGGGTAAAAATGAAGTGGTCGTCGTCCGAGCCTTTCAATCTCAGCATCGTCTCCATCAGGTCAATAGCCGTGCAATCTCCTAACCCGGTCCGCATCAGGAGTCTCTCTGCTCTCTCCTCAACCGAGAGTGTGCAGTGCTGGATAAGTGCGGCCTTCAACGCGCCGTATTTGTCGCTGGTTGGTGGCTGGTCCAGCAGGCTCTCCACATGCTGAGCCGTGAGGGTGTCAAGCTTTGCGACCACATGGTAGAACTTCGTGTCATCCACCGATATCCCCCGGAGGACGAACTGCGCCTCAACCAGGTGGAACCAGGAGCGTGGATTGTGCTGCCAAAAATCCGGTAGCTGGATTGTAACGGCATACGCTTGGCTGGGGGCTCCCAACAAGGCTGGCTCCGGGGAACTCTCTTCGTGTTGCATGCTTCGTCTTGGGTCACCAGTATGGAGTGTGTAAATGACGAGGCAGATTTGTCTCAGGCAGTTTATTACACATCTCACACATGAGCATAGTAGCAAGAGGACATCTCAGACAGAACTCTTCCCTTAAATACTCAGGTCCTTCTAAATATCAAAGGTCGCATTGCATTCACATCAAAGGTCACATTGCATGCACTTCCTTAATCCCTTAACAGCCCCCTCGCAGTCTCTGGCACACAAAGGATCCTCCTAGCAGTCTCTGACACACAAAAGTTCACACTTTCACAGCTTCCTGTTATCTCCAAGGAAACTCTGCCCTTTGTTCTTATCTAAGATGCTACACATTGTGTTTTCCCCATGTGCGGCCACAGTATGATTATATTGCTGTTTTTGAGGGGCAAAAGGCCGCATTCCCACATTTTTGATGCCAAAGTCATTGTTTTTTAACAAGGAAAAGTGTCCCGTTTCAGTGACAACTCCACTTTCTAAGCAAGGCATTATGGGGGCTAGGAATAAGGTGGCAATATACTGTACGTATATATATATATATATATATATAAGGTATTACATTCAAGTGACTTTAAGGGCAATGTGAAATGATCAACAAGTATCAAACACCGCATTTGAGTTTCTGAGAATTTACTGGGTGGACTCATGTGAAACCATAGAAAAATATAGCTTAAATTGGCACTGTAACGAATAATGAAAAAAAGAACCATAAAATAGCTGTAAAACAGAATTGTTAGGAAAATTGGATGCAATTTTATGACAAAAATGATAAAAGTTAGTTTATAAAAAGAAAAATTTGTGTTACTCTAAAACTGTGAAAAGGAACGGAGATTAATGAAAAGATAAACATTACTCTTCCCAAGTTTTTATAACTCTGGTCGGAGTTTGTGATCGGACCTATATTTCTATAACAGGAGAAATTTGGAATAATTGTCATTTGTCTGATGTTCCATGTCATCCTAGACCTCAGACATAGGTTATTGTTGTATTTTGTCTCCTTGTTTTGTTCATTTATTGTCTAGGGTTTTTCTGTGTTCTGTTCTGCCTCTCCCGCTTCCTCCAGGCACTCCCCATTGGCTGCTCAGCCTGTCGCTGCAGTAAGCAGTCTGTAATCAGCACACCTGCCACAGCTACTCACCTGTATTCACTCTGTGCCATTAGTTCACTGTGTATTTATTTCCTATCAGTTCATTCACTTATTGTCGGGGCGTTCGTCTGCATCCTACACGCAGTCAGTCTTTGTGATCCGTTATCTCTCTGTGTTTGGTCTACTCATTCCTGGGACTACGTTTGGTGTCGTTTTTTTCCCAGAGCCCAGCTGCGCTCCGGCACACTCATGTAAGTCCTCCTTCTCCCCGCTTCACGTTTCTTATTTCCCCCAGCAGCCAGTTTACCCTGGGGCGTGACGTGAACTTTTTCTCGTAGCCAACCAGACTCTACTGAACTGGGCTTCTCTGTTGTGTAGCTTATTATTTTGGATTACTTATGTTGGACACCTTTTGTATTATTGACTCTTTGTTAATAAAACACACGCTTCACCTGCAAGTGGGCTCGTCTCTTTTCATTCGTGCGCTGCATAAAAGCTCACGTTCATGACAGTAATCATATTTGGACTGACATTAGAACTGAGCTCAGCAGAGAAAAATGGATTGTGCTTACTCTTGTAGCAGGAGGCAGTGACGGGACTGTTACGTCTCAGTAACAGAGAGCGGAGAAGGAGCTGGTCTGAACATCATCTCTTTATTTTACCTTGTTCACAGATACATACAGTACATATCTCCCAGCCGTAGCCCTCCTGACGTCACTCCCTACCCCACCCTGGCCGAGCTACAGCAAGCCCCAAGGCCCAGTTCCCTTATGTCACATCCTCCCTCCCCCTCGGAAAATTCAAGAGCACAAACTGACCCCCCCAAACATGCAAAATAACTATAAACACAACACATTAATACAGTCTGTGGGGAGCCTTGAATAACGAAACCGAATTGCATTTAATTCCAGTTTATTTCAAGTAATCATCCCACTGTCTGCTCTCATTCCTGAGCAGCGAACAAAGAGCGTGAACACACCAAAGTTCTCCCTTTTAAACATTCTCACATCAAACCATCTCCCTCGCAGGGGAAATCACACATCTCTACCAAAATCCCTTTATTCACATTCATCAACCTTTTATTTATATAACTCCCCCTTCTCTCCTCTCGAGCCTCAGCGGTCAGGAAGTCTTCTGTCCCCTGTCCTCCGCAGGGGGTCCAGGCTCTGCGGCTCCGCACCGCAGGGGACTGCAGCTCTGTGGCTCTCCTTCATCGTGAGGTTAAATCACATATGCAGTGTCCAACATATACATGTCTAACAACACAGCCATATAACCCCCCCCAAACGATGAAGAACAGACTATTTCCTAAAATTTAATAACACCTTACTCACTACTGAATAATCAACACCAACATTCAGTCTGTGCGCCGCTTGGGCTTCAACCGTCTGCCGAATCTGCTGTGAGTTGGCCCCGCCTTGCCTGCGGCGCCTTTCTGCTTTGGCTCTGTTGACTGAGGAAGAGAGTGATTATTTGCCCCTTGCGGGGGCCTGCCTCGTCGAGGCGCCACTGCGACCGGTACAGACACGTCCTTCATGACAAAAGCAGGTTTTAGTCTGTCAATACTGACTGTCTCTTTTCTGTCTCCAAAATCTAGCACAAATTGCTTATCACCTGCCTCCAGCACTTGAAATGGCCCTTCGTAAGGTGGTTTGAGCGTTGCTTTTAGGGCTTCGCGCCTGACAAAAACGAAGTCGGCATTTTTCAAAACCTTGGGGACGAAAACTCGTGGAAAAGCGTGATGAACCGGACCCGGGAGCATGTCTGCTCCCATGCCAACTAACGGTCCCAGAGCAGAGAGAGGTGGGGGCTCTGGGTGCTCTGGTAAAAACTCGCCTGGCAGCCTCAGAGTTTGTGCGAATACCAGCTCCGCTGGGGAGGCGTCTAAGTCCTCTTTAGGCGCAGAACGCAACCCTAATAAAACCCATGGCAGTTTATTTACCCAATCTGCATCCGTGAGCGACGCTCTGAGTGCTGCCTTCAAAGACCTATGAAAACGCTCGCATAAACCATTAGCCTGAGGGTGGTAAGCCGTAGTGCGGTGAATTTTGGCTCCTAAGCCGTTGGCCATCGCTGACCACAGCTCAGAGATGAATTGCGGTCCTCTATCGGACGTAATGTCCGACGGAACCCCGAAGCGCGCCACCCAAGCCGTTAAAAAAACGCGAGCCACCTCCACGGCCGTGGTCGTCGCAAGTAGGACCACTTCCGGCCAACGTGTGGTTCGGTCCACCATTGTCAAAAGATGCATGAACCCCTGCGATGCCGGTAGGGGGCCCACAAGATCGACGTGCACATGGTCGAACCTTCTGGCCGGAATGCGGAACGGTTCTAACGGGGCTCTTGTGTGCTTGTGAATTTTGGCCCGTTGACAGGAAAAAACGCGAGCCACCTCCACGGCCGTGGTCGTCGCAAGTGGGACCACTTCCGGCCAACGTGTGGTTCGGTCCACCATTGTCAAAAGATGCATGAACCCCTGCGATGCCGGTAGGGGGCCCACAAGATCGACGTGCACATGGTCGAACCTTCTGGCCGGAATGCGGAACGGTTCTAACGGGGCTCTTGTGTGCTTGTGAATTTTGGCCCGTTGACAGGAAATGCAGGTTTTTGCCCATTCCTTCACGTGCTTGCGCAGGCACGGCCAAACAAACTTTTCCGCCACCAGTTTCACCGACGCGCGCACCCCCGAGTGCGCCAGTGAGTGGACCGAGTCAAAAACACGGTGGCGCCACGTGGCCGGAACCACCGGACGCGGGCGCCCCGTCGACATGTCGCAGATCAGGGGGGGCATACCGGTTTGTAAACACTTGCTCTCCAGCCTTAACCCTGTTGGTCCAGACTGGAGCGCGCGCACGTCTGCGTCCGCCCCCTGGTCCACTGCCATGGCTGCGTAATCTATACCCATGTGCACCGGGGCTGCGCGCGCCACCGTGCCGCTCTCCTGCGGCGCGGTCACGGTGGCCCGTTCTGCCTCTGCGCGTGTTGGAGTCGTGAACGCGCGCGAGAGACAATCTGCTACTACATTGAATTTGCCCGCAACGTGCCTAATGTCAGTGGTAAATTCCGAGATTGCGGCCAGCTGCCTCTGTTGCCTGCCGGACCACGGGTCTGAAATTTTGGCCATGGCGTATGTGAGCGACTTGTGGTCCACATAAGCGGTGAAGCACCGTCCTTCCAGCCAAATCCGCTACCGCACGTACTTTATCTGGTAACGGAACCGCTCCCTCCGGGGAGACGCGGTGACCCAAAAAATCGATCCGCTCGACGCCGAACTGGCACTTGGCTGGGTTAACTATTAAGCCGTGCTCTCCCAGCCTCCTAAAAACTGCTGTGAGGTGCGTTTCGTGTTCGTCCTCTGAAGTACTCGCGACCAAAATGTCGTCTAGGTACACAAACACGAAAGGGAGATCGCGTAACACGGCATCCATCATCCGCTGAAACGTTTGCGCCGCCCCTTTGAGACCAAACGGCATGCGTAAAAATTCGAAAAGTCCGAACGGGGTTATTACCGCTGTTTTAGGAATGTCCTCCGGTTGGACCGGGACTTGGTGATAGCCGCGAACCAGATCAATCTTTGAAAAAATGCGCGCCCCTGCCAGGTGCACCGAAAAATCCTGAATGTGAGGGATGGGATAACGATCGTGCGCCGTAGCGTTGTTTAGCCTGCGGTAATCCCCACACGGTCTCCAGGAGCCATCGGCTTTCGGTACCATGTGCAGCGGCGAAGCCCACGGGCTTTTCGACCTACGAACGATGCCTAGCCTCTCCAGGCTGGCGAACTCCTCGCGCGCAATGGCGAGCTTAACTGCATCCAAGCGCCGAGCTTTTGCAAACACGGGAGGACCAGATGTGGGGATAAAGTGTTTCACCCCGTGCTTCGCGACTGTCGCTGAAAAAGTGGGCATAGTGAGCGCTGGAAATTGGGTGAGGAGTGTGTGAAACTTACCACCTGCTGTAGCGATGTGGGTCTGTACTGGTGGCGGGGACACTCGAGCTGAACAGGGGAGAGAGTAAAAAGAGAGTGCATTTACCAGCCGTCTATTAGCAAGATCAACTAACAGATTGTGTGAACACAAAAAATCCGCGCCCAACATGTTGAAACTCACCGCCGCTATTACAAAAGTCCATTCGTATGTGCGGCCATGTAAGCATAAAGGCAAGGTCCTTCTCCCGTAGGTGTTGATGTTCGAGCCATTTGCCGCCGTAGCTCCGCTACTGTGGGGTCCAGCCACCCGGTCTGCGTATGTTAGGGTGATGAAGCTCACTTGGGCTCCGGTGTCAATGAGGAACTCTCGTCCGGAGCGTGCATCCGTGATGTAGAGCAGCTTGCTGCGTTCTCCGAGGGTCGAAGCTGCCAGCGACCCCCGGTCTTGCCGTTTCCCGAGCTCCTGAAGTTGCAGGGCGGCACACACCTGCGTGCCTTCTCCGCGAACCTCCGATGGTAAAAGCAGAGATCTTCTCCTCCGCTGTGTCGTGTCCGCGCCTCTGCCGCCGGACAATTGGCTCCACCTCGTCGCGGCCGTGCTGCCGCCGTCGTCGGCCAGTCTGGGTCTGCCGCCTCTGGCTCCCCGCTGTCTCGGGTCGCCGCTGTGGTTGCTTGCCCGCCGCAGGCGTCCAGGATCCCATCTGCTTCCTGGGCCAGCTCCCGGAACTCCTCCAGGGTGTGACACTTTTTGCCGGCCAGCGTGCTTCTCGCATGCGTCGGGAGGTTGGAGAGGAAGATGAACTGAAAAATGAAATCATCGTTGTCCAACCCTCTCAGCTGTATCATCTCCATCAGGGCGCTCGGCCTGTGTCCTCCTTGGTCTAGCAAAGACAGGATCCTCCTTGCCCTCACTTCGGCCGAGGGGGTGAAAAACTTGATGAGGGTGGATTTCAGCTTGCCGTACCTGTCGGTCGCGGGTGGCTGCTCCACCAAACTCTGCACGCACCGAGCTGTGCTGTTTTCCAGTTTAGCGATGACATGGTGGAACTTAGTGTCATCCACCGTTACTCCTGCGAGCGCGAACTGCGACTCTGCTTGCAGAAACCACGACCGTGGGTTATCCTGCCAGAAATCAGGCAGCTTAACGGCCACTGCGCTCGCCAGCTCTGAGCGCTGTGAGTCCGGGACCCTGAGACCTTCTTCGGTCATTCTCAACGTCGTCAGTCACCAATGTGGGGAGCCTTAAATAACGAAACCGAATTGCATTTAATTCCAGTTTATTTCAAGTAATCATCCCACTGTCTGCTCTCATTCCTGAGCAGCGAACAAAGAGCGTGAACACACCAAAGTTCTCCCTTTTAAACATTCTCACATCAAACCATCTCCCTCGCAGGGGAAATCACACATCTCTACCAAAATCCCTTTATTCACATTCATCAACCTTTTATTTACATAACTCCCCCTTCTCTCCTCTCGAGCCTCAGCGGTCAGGAAGTCTTCTGTCCCCTGTCCTCCGCAGGGGGTCCAGGCTCTGCGGCTCCGCACCGCAGGGGACTGCAGCTCTGTGGCTCTCCTTCATCGTGAGGTTAAATCACATATGCAGTGTCCAACATATACATGTCTAACAACACAGCCATACAGTCCACTTTTTCTCTTTTCTAATGACCAAAACAGGCCCTAGGACACCTGTTTGGACTACCAACACACCCCACCAGGCTGGGGCGTACATTCTGCCACTGAGCCCAACCATCCTCATTCATTCTAGTTACAAAATCGTCCAGGTATCTGGGTCTCCGACGCTCTCTAGCCGGGCATCCCTCGGGAGGGCACACTGCCTCCAGCACCGTCGGTTGAGTCTGCAGGTCGGCAACTGTCCGAACTCTCTAGTCCCAACTGTCACTAAAACAGTCCACGGCGGAGCCACTCGTCACCTCCGGCGGGGACCTCCTCAGCCTGCTCGCATGCCACCGGGACCCATCGTCCAGTTCAAAAGTATCTGGTCCTCTCAGTCTCACAATCCTCCGCAGTCCCACCCACAGTGGCTGAAGTTTGTGGGCGCAGGCGGGGTGCTTGATCCAGACTTGATCTACTACCCTTCTGGAAACAACTGGGTGCTGAGATCAGCCTGAAGGGCATCCAGGTGTAGCGGAAAACCCCCATGTGGGTCATGAAGGCTGATAAATTCCTGCTGTCCAGATGTAGTGGCACCTGCAGGTAGCCCTGGCATAGGTCCAGTTTTGAGAAGACCTGCGCCCCTCCTTGTCGCCAAATATTGTATCTCAATAACGGCGAGCGGAGAAGGAGCTGGTCTGAACATCATCTCTTTATTTTACCTTGTTCACAGATATATATATACAGTATCTCCCAGCCATAGCCCGCCTGACGTCACTCCCTACCCTGCCCCGGCCAAGCTACGGCAAGCCCCAAGGCCCAATTCCCTTATGTCACAAGGACATCAAATGTAATGTAATGTACTTTATTTATATAGCCCTTTAAAACAACCCATAGGTGACCAAAGTGCTTTACAGAAAATTAAACGGCACTAGAAACAAACACAGCATAAAAACAAATTTACATAAACAAAGAGATAAGCATAAAAACCTAAAAATAAAAATAAAAACAAATGTCAAAACAAATGTCACCACCACTGGGTATTAAAAGCCATCCTGAACAAATATGTTTTAAGTTCTGATTTAAAATGGGCCAGGTCAGAGATAGCACGTAGGTCAGGGGGGAGATTATTCCAGAGCCTGGGAGCGACAACAGAAAAGGCTCGGTCACCCCAGTGTTTATACCTCGACCAGGGCACATCCAGCAAAAGCTGACTGGATGACCTCAAAGCCCTGCCTTGGTCACCGACAGTTAAAATCTCAGACAAATAAACCGGAGCAAGGCCATTAAGAACTTTAAAAACAAAAAGTAAAAGTTTAAAATTAATTCTACAATGGATTAGAAGCCAGTGAAGTGAAAAAAGGATTGGAGTAATGTGCTCTCGCCTAGTTGTGTTGGTAAAAAGACGGGCCGCTGCATTTTGCACAAGTTGAAGGTGGCCGAGAGAAGACTGAGAAATGCCAACATAAAGTGTATTGCAGTAATCAAGTCAAGGAGTGATTAAAGCATGGATGGCTATCTCAAGATCATGACGGCTCAGGAAAAGGTTTGGCTTTGGATAACAGACACAACTGATAGAAGCTCATCTTGACTACATTGTCAATGTAGGTTTGGGCGCATGCGCACGCAGCGACCGGCAGCTGGTGAAGAAAGTCCGTCGTCTGTGTCTCTGTTTTTACGCACTTTAATGTGTTTAAACGAAATTCTCTGTGTCGTTTTTGTCCTTGAATGTTTGTGGACTGTATAACGAAGAGCCCCCTGGTTCCATCAATATGGAATTCCTCCTTACTTTTGCACTGCTGCTTCTTTCCCACCGGCTCTTTGTCTCTGAGGTAAGCGCAATCATGATCATGCCGGGGAGAATACAATATTCCAGAGACATGTTACTGCATTTAAACATGGATAATGCATCATCTGTGATTGAGTCTATGCCGCAACTGCCGGACTTTATTTTAAGAGACTTTCATGGACACAGCGATGAAAAGAGAGACAAGAGGAGGAAACGCGGAAAGCGTGGAGGCATGAAATTAAGCCTGAGGAGACGTCAGTTTAACAGCATTCCTCTTCCTTTCATGATTTTGGGGAACGTACAATCCCTCAGAAATAAAGTAGATGAAATTCAAGGGAATGTACGCTACCAGAAGGACTTCAAGAACTGCTGTGTCATGGCTTACTCAGAGACATGGCTTATGGCGCAAGATCCGGATGCAGACCTGTGGATTGACGGCTTTGGAGCCCCACTTCGCTCAGATCGGCAGGAAGAGGTAACGGGAAAACGTCAGGGGGGCGGCGTATGTTTATACATTAATAAAAAGTACTGCACATCTGTCATGGTCAGAGAGCGCATCTGTACACCCGATGTGGAGCTTCTGTCCGTATCGCTGTGCCCCTTTTATCTGCCCCGCGAGTTCCCCCAACTTTTCATCACGACTGTGTACATTCACCTGAGGGCGGACGCTGACTCCGCCTCCAGCACCGTCTTTGATGTGGTACAGTGGCTGCAGTCAATTTCTCCAGAGGCTCCAAACTTTATTCTTGGGGATTTTAACCATGTCTCTTTAAAGAAGACGCTTAAAAACTTTTATCAGTATGTCTCCTGCCCAACCAGGTGAAAAAAGACATTGGACCTGTTCTATGGATCCATTGAGAGGGCCTATAAATCACTTCCCCTTCCTCCTTTAGGATCCTCAGATCACAACTGTGTACATTTGCTGCCCACATATAAAACTGCTTTCAGAAGAGGCAAGGTGAAGACCAGAGACATAGATGTGTGGACAGAGGATTCAGTGCACTGCCTCCAGGAATGCTATAATTGTACGGACTGGGAGGTTTTCACACTGTCCTGCGGGGATGATTTGGACTCTTTGGTAGACGTCACATGCTCATACATGGCTTTCTGTAAAAATATGATCGTTCCACGTAAACGTGTCAAAATATATCCCAACAACAAGCCATGGGTTACAAAATCAGTTAAATCCTGCTTACAGAGAAAAGCACTTGCCTTTAAACAGGGGTCTGTTTCTAAGCTACAGGTTGCCACAAAAGAGCTGAAGTCCGAAATTTTAAGAGCAAAACAGAATTATAAATCAGAATTGGAAAGCAAGATGGCAACAAAGAAACTTGGTTCAGACTGGGCCAGTATGAAAACTATTGCAGGCCTTCAGAGCACAGAGCGCAGTAATCGTGTGTTTTTAGATGGTTTTATTTCAGACACAGAGCTGGCTAATGCTCTTAATTGTTTTTATGGTTGTTTTGATTCCTCTGATTTTAGCACAGAAACCCAAGATTTGAAACAGAAACTCAAAGACAATCAGCACTTTAATATTGAGATGCGGGATATTAAAAGGGAGCTCTTTGCTGTAAAAGTGAACAAAAGTCAGGGCCCTGATAATATACAGTGGGGCAAAAAAGTATTTAGTCAGCCACCAATTGTGCAAGTTCTCCCACTTAAAAGATGAGAGAGGTCTCCAATTTTCATCATAGGTATACCTCAACTATGAGAGACAAAATGAGGAAAAAAAAAATCCAGAAAATCACATTGTCTGATTTTTAAAGAATTTATTTGCAAATTATGGTGGAAAATAAGTATTTGGTCAATAACAAAAGTTCATCTCAATACTTTGTTATATACCCTTTGTCGGCAATGACAGAGGTCAAACGTTTTCTGTAAGTCTTCACAAGGTTTTCACACACTGTTGCTGGTATTTTGGCCCATTCCTCCATGCAGATCTCCTCTAGAGCAGTGATGTTTTGGAGCTGTCACTGGGCAACACGGACTTTCAACTCCCTCCAAAGATTTTCTATGGGGTTGAGATCTGGAGGCTGGCTAGGCCACTCCAGGACCTTGAAATGCTTCTTAAGAAGCCACTCCTTCGTTGCCCAGGCAGTGCGTTTGGGATCATTGTCATGCTGAAAGACCCAGCCACGTTTCATCTTCAATGCCCTTGCTGATGGAAGGAGGTTTTCACTCAGAATCTCACGATACATGGCCCCATTCATTCTTTCCTTTACACAGATCAGTCGTCCTGGTCCCTTTGCAGAAAAACAGCCCCAAAACATGATGTTTCCACCCCCATGCTTCACAGTAGGTATGGTGTTCTTTGGATGCAACTCAGCATTCTTTCTCCTCCAAACATGACAAGTTGAGTTTTTACAATAAAGTTCTATTTTGATTTCATCTGCCCATATGACATTCTCCCAGTCCTCTTCTGGATCATCCAAATGCTCTCTAGCAAACTTTAGACGGGCCTGGACATGTACTGGCTTAAGCATCTGGCACTGCAGTATTTGAGTCCCTGGCGGCGTAGTGTGTTACTGATGGTAGCCTTTGTTACTTTGGTCCCAGCTCTCTGCAGGTCATTCACTAGGTCCCCCCGTGTGGTTCTGGGATTTTTGCTCACCGTTCTCATGATCATTTTGACCCCACAGGGTGAGATCTTGCGTGGAGCCCCAGATCGAGGGAGATTATCAGTGGTCTTGTATGTCTTCCATTTTCTAATAATTGCTCCCACAGTTGATTTCTTCACACCAAGCTGCTTACCTATTGCAGATTCAGTCTTCCCAGCCTGGTGCAGGTCTACAATTTTGTTTCTGGTGTCCTTTGACAGCTCTTTGGTCTTGACCATAGTGGAGTTTGGAGTCTGACTGTTTGAGGTTGTGGACAGGTGTCTTTAATACTGGTAACGAGTTCAAACAGGTGCCATTAATACAGGTAACGAGTGGAGGACAGAGGAGCCTCTTAAAGAAGAAGTTACAGGTCTGTGAGATCCAGAAATCTTGCTTGTTTGTAGGTGACCAAATACTTATTTTCCACCATAATTTGCAAATAAATTCTTTAAAAATCAGACTATGTGATTTTCTAGATTTTTTTTTCCTCATTTTGTCTCTCATAGTTGAGGTACACCTATGATGAAAATTGGAGACCTCTCTCATCTTTTAAGTGGGAGAACTTGCACAATTGGTAGCTGACTAAATACTTTTTTGCCCCACTGTATGTGGGTGATTGGTAAAGTCCTGTGCACCTGAACTGAGTCCTATATTTCATTACATTTTCAATAAGTCCTTACAGACACAACATGTGCCTAAGATCTGGAAAGATGCCGTGGTTGTTCCCGTTCCAAAATCCAGCTGTCCTAAAACCGTAAATGACTTTAGACCAGTTGCTTTGACTTCAATTTTAATGAAAATTTTTGAAAAACTGGTCAGATTTGAGGTCCTAAAGCAGACTGAACATGCATTGGATCCTTTGCAGTTTGCATATAGGCCTCACAAAGGAGTGGAGGGCGCCACTGTCACTCTGTTTAACATGCTTTTTAAACATCCATCCATCCATCCATCCATCCATCCATCCATCTTCTACCGCTTTTCCGGAGGTCCGGGTCGCGGAGGCAGCAGTTCAAGCAGAGAAGCCCAGACTTCCCTCTCCCCAGCCACCTGCTCCAGCTCTTCAGAGGGGATACCAAGGCGTTCCCAGACCAGCTGGGAGACATAGTCTCTCCACCGAGTCCTGGGTCTGCCCCGGGGTCTCCTCCCAGTGGGACGTACCTGAAACACCTCAAGTGGGAGGCGTCCAGGAGGCATCCTAATCAGATGCCCATACCACCTCAACTGACTCCTTTCAATGTGGAGGAGCAGCGGTTCTACTCTGAGCCTCTACCGGATGACTGAGCTCCTCACCCTATCTCTGAGGGTGAGTCCAGCAATCCTACGGAGAAAGCTCATTTCAGCCGCATGTATCCGCGATCTCGTTCTTTCGGTCATTACCCAAAGCTCGTGACCATAGGTGAGAGTAGGAACGTAGATTGACTGGTAAATCGACAGCTTTGCCTTAGAACTAAGCTCCCTCTTCACCACAACAGACCGGTACAACGTCCGCATCACTGCAGATGCTGCTCCAATCCGTCTGTCGATCTCTCGCTCCATTTTCCCCTCACTCGTGAACAAGACCCCAAGATACTTAAACTCCTCCACTTGGGGCAGGAGCCTGTCCCTTTTTAAACATCTGGATTTTAATGGGACACACGCCAGGCTTTTATTGTGGACTTTTCCTCCGCCTTTAATACGATCCAACCTCATATTTTAGTTGAAAGGTTCCTGCAACAATTTGATTTGAGCAATAATCTGGTGGGTTGGATTCTGGATTTCTTAACCAACAGGACACAGAGAGTAAGGGTCAATGGTACATTGTCTGACCAAAAGTGCTCTTCTACTGGCTCTCCTCAGGGGTGTGTGTTGTCACCACTACTCTTCATCCTGTACACAAACATGTGTCGGAGCAGACATGACAATAGACACATTATAAAGTATGCTGATGATTCAGTTGTTGTCAGTCTCCTCCAGGATGGTGAGAGTGCCCACGGCCCAGTAGTTGATGATTTTGTTCACTGGTGTGAGGATTCCTACCTGCAGCTGAATACGACAAAAACTAAAGATATGATTATTGACTTTAGGAGGAAAACTACCAGGCACGAAGTCGCTGTACTAAAAGGCCAGACCACTGAATGTGTACAGTCCTACAAATATCTTGGGATGATTATTGATAGTAATTTAAACTTTGAAGAGAACTGTGAAAGGGTGTGCAAAATGGGTCAGCAACATTTGCATTGTTTGAGGAAACTTGCTCGCTTCCAAATTGACCGAACCATGAAATGTTTTATCGGGCTTTTATTGAATCTGTTTTATCCTTTTCTTTAGTGTCATGGTTTGGTCAGATAAAACTGAAACAGAGGAAATCCTTGGATCAGGTAGTTAGATGGTCCTGTCGTTTGCTTGGTGAGTCACAGCTGAGCCTGACATCCTTGTACACCAGACAGGTACAGAGGATGGCTACCTCCATTTTAAATGTTGAATCCCACCCTTTGCACTGCCACTTTCAGCTTCTTCCCTCAAGATGGAGGTTTGCTGTCCCAAAAAGTAAAACCCAGCGCTACAAAAACAGCTTTGTTTCTGCTGCTGTCAGAGAGTTGAACAAGTTGTAACAATATATTGTACATAATTTAGTTACCTATTTATTAACTCCATTTTATATTTACTTATTTTTGTAGGATTTTTATTTGGGTTCTAAATCTTTTATTGGGTTCTAGACCTTTGAGTTTTTAACCTCTTTGACTAGTCTTTAACTTTTTAATATGACCTTTCTCTCTTTCCTCTGGTTTTTCTCCCATCTCTTTGTCTTTATATCCTGATTGATGGAGCCTTGAGTATTTTTATCATGTTTATAGTCAGCTTCATGTGTGCCTGTGTTTGTGTTTGTGTTTATGTTGAATGTAATTGTGGTTTGTAAATATGGATGTCACCAGACTGCAAAACAAATCTACCTACGGGTACAAATAAAGTAACCTGAACCTGAACCTGACCCTGAGATGCGGCCTGGCTGATGGCCACAAGGGAAAGGGATCAGAGTGCAGTGTTCAATGTATGTGTCAATGTGTGTGAATCAGTTTATCAAATTTTGAATGGCTGTCAAAAATCACCCCCAAATTACTGACAGCTGAACTGAGCCTTAAAGAGAGGGTACCAAAGCCAGCTGTTACAGTATCCCCAAATGCAATACATTCTGTTTTTTCTTCATTTAAGTGGAGAAAATTTTGGCTTAACCACAACTTAATGTCAGTGATGCAGTCCAATAAAATACTTTGTGAGTTTGTTTGTTCTGGGTTCAAAGGTAAATAAAGCTGCAAATCGATCCAAATGAGTCCGTGGAACGATTCCAAAAATCACACTGCTGTTTGAAGCTGCGACTAACAGGAGCTGAACGAATGGTGTGGCTGGTTTCTTTTATCCAAACTTTGTCAGTATGGGCTAGAACGTGATTTCAGAGGAAACAAAGGCCTTCCAGTAGTGCCTAGGTCATTCAAGGTCCGATCAAATACCACAGAGTTATTGAGGCTGCACGGTGGCGCAGTGGTTAGCACCGCGGCAGCACAGTTTTACCCTCGGCTGGGGGATCGCGGGGATCATGAGATCGTGGGTTTGATCCCTGCCCCCGGCCAACAGTGATCTGTGTGGAGTTTGCATGTTCTCCCCGTGTTTGCGTGGGTTTACTCCGGGATTTCTCCGGTTTCCTCCCACATGCAAAAACATGCAGGTTAGGGAGTTAAGGGGCGCTTGCGCACTCAGCGACCAGCAGCTGGTGGCTTGTCACCGGACTGCAGAACAAATCTACCTACGGGTACAAAATAAGTCCAAAAAAAAAAAAAGAGAGAACAGAAAGCAAAAGGCAAGAGTGGAATCATGTCATAACACAGAGAGATAATAATATAAAATACAAGATGATTCATAGATAGATAGATAGATAGATAGATACTTTATTTCGAACAAAAAAGTATAACAAAAACAAAACAAATGACAAATGCAATAAAGTAACAGTATACAGTGTTCGAAAGGGTGAAGGAAGAAGTGAACACTTATTAATTCCATCTCCTCTTTTCCATAAATACACCCATGTGAATTATATACAAATTACCACCTTTAAGACCCCAAGTAAACAATTAACTGTATTTTTTACATATCAACATTAACACCCATCCATCCTAACATACATTGATGTCCATACATCAAAACCAGCCTCAGACAACACAGATATACACAGTGCTGTCCCACCCACCATTCCATAGTGTCCCATAATGTCCCAGAGTGAGCATAGTGAATCGTACATATAAATACTACCCTTCTAACATATATCCTTTCAGCAAATAATGTTTATACCTCTTTTTGAATTGAATTCTGTTTGTACATAGTTTCAGTTCCGGCTCCAGTCTGTTCCACAAATCCACCCCACAGACAGATATGCACATACTTCTCTTGGTTGTTTGTATCTTGGGTTTTGTAAAGTTTAAGTCTCCTCTCAAATTATGATCATTGTCTCTTTTTGTTAAATATTTTTTGTATATTAGTTGGGAGTTGATTATTAATTGCCCTGTGCATTACTTGTGCTGTCTTAAATTTAACTAAATATATAAATATATAAGTAAATATATATATATATATATATTCATAAATATATAAACTGACTAACCAAGACTACGATAGTAAACTAAGAAAACGGGAACGTCCAAAACAGAGAGCAAATGGCAAAACTCAAATAACCACATACAGACAAAACCAAAACTCAAATTCAGTAATAAAACGGAGATGGAGAAAATACAGAAAACAATCTACAACTAGAAAAGCACTCGGAGAGCGCAGACCTCCACCAAGCGCCACAGTTCCCCCCATACAGTCTTCAGATTCCTTGATCATGAAAACATATGACAAGCAGCGGTTCAGTAGTTATTCACGAAAATGGCATTTTCCATAATGGCGGCCACAGTTCCTCCAATACAGTGTTTGTGTGTACGTTTTCAGATTCCTTGACCATGAAAACATATGACTAGCAATTGGATTGACAATGATAGGATTAGTGGTTCAGTAGTTACTCACAAAAATGGCATTTTCCGTAATGGCGGCCACAGTTCCCCCCCATACAGTGTTTGTGTGTACGTTTTCAGATTCCTTGACCATGAAAATATATGACTAGCAATTGGATTGACAATGATAGGATTAGTGGATCAATAGTTCTTCACGAAAATGGCATTTTCCGTAATGGCGGCCACAGTTCCCCCCATACAGTGTTTGTGTGTACGTTTTCAGATTCCTTGACCATGAAAATATATGACTAGCAATTGGATTGACAATGATAGGATTAGTGGTTTAGTAGTTATTCACGAAAATGGCATTTTGCGTAATGGCGGTTTTCTTGTGGACGGTGATCCGGATCACCACCAAAATCTAATCATCTGTAGGATACCCCATTTCTGACAATCTGTGAAAATTTCATGAAAATCCGTCCATATCTTTTTGAGTTATCTTGCTAACAGACAAACAGGCAAACAAACAAACAAACAAACAAACAAACAAACAGACAAACAGACAAACCAACGCCGATGATCACATAACCTCCCCCTTTGGCGGAGGTAATAACTGAAAGTGACAATGCATGGGGAAAAACTGTTTTGTTACTGTTCTATTGTTTCTGAACAAAAAGTTTTATTATGATAATTTTGGGACCTTGGGGAAGTCAGGTTATTTAGCACCTCAGACAGAGACAGGGAATAAGCATGGGAGAACAATGCCCAGGAAGGACAGAGGGGGTTGAATGCAGTGTAGTGTAAACATCATGCTGTGTGATGTGAAGTGCCATGAAACTTGTGAAGTGTGACTTGTGATATAGAGAGGAGAGCTTGCTGTAACCATTCAGTCCATTCTGTGCTTGTGAGATGTGAGTGTGTAATAAATCGTCTGTCATGAATCTGCCTCTTCATTTACACACTCCACACTGGTGACCCAAGACGTATTATGGAACACGAGGCAAGAACCCCGGAGCCGGCCCGGTCGGGAAGCCCCAGAGACGCAGCAGCCATTCCACAGACAGCCCGGACTGGAACCCCCAGCAGCGCGTGTGCGGTTTCAGTCAAGCTACCGGATTTCTGGAAGCGCAACCCGCGCTCTTGGTTCCACCACACCGAGGCCCAGTTCGCCCTCCGGGGAGTAACGGCACACGACACCAAGTTCTACCATGTGGTAGCAGCGCTGGACTCCTGCACAGCCCAGCAGGTAGCGAGCCTGCTCGATAAGCCACCAGCCCGCAACAAATACGAGGCGCTCAAGACTGCGCTCACCCGGCGTTACACGCTCTCGGAATGTGAGAGAGCGGAGAGGCTCCTGGCGCGGACCGAGTTAGGAGATGGGTCGGCCGTCGACCTGATGGAGAAGATGCTGGTGTTAATGGGCACGGACGACGGGCACTTTCTGTTTGCCCACCTTTTCCTCCGGAACCTTCCAACAGAGGCGAGAGCGGTTCTGGCCAATTCGCCGTTGCTGGCCGCGCGGGACTACCGTGCGCTAGCCCAGGAGGCAGACAGGATCATCCTCACCACCAGGGCGATCACAGTCAACACGGCGGCGGCGGAGCCCAGCGAGACGACCAGAGGAGGCGAGGAGCCACCGACGGTAGCAGCAGCGGGGGCCAAGGAGCGCCAGAGAGACACGCTCTGTTTCTACCACTGCCGCTTCAGAGAGAACGCACGCAGATGTGCGCCACCGTGCCAATTCAAGCACTCGGGAAAACACCAAGGCCGGCAGTCGGCAGCAGCTGTGAACCTCGGTGAAGAGAACAAGCTGCTCTACATGACGGACGCGTGCTTGGGGAGGCGTTTTCTCGTGGTCACCGAAGCCCAGAGGAGCATCATCCTGCCTACCTACGCTGACCGGCTGGCAGGACCTAGTGGCCCCGGGATGTTGGCAGCAAATGGCTCGGAAATTAAGACCTTTGGTGAGAGGACACTGATCTTATCTCTACACGGCCGTACATACGAGTGGACTTTTGTCGTAGCAACACTGAATTACCATATCCTGGGAGCTGATTTTCTGTGTGCACATGGTTTACTGGTTGATGTTGCTAACAGGCGCCTGGTTAATGCACTGTCCTTTGACTCTCTCTCCTGTATAGCTCGAGCGACCCAGCCAACAGCACAAGCCAACATCACAGCTCCAGGCGGTAAGTTCCACGCACTGCTCACTCAGTTCCCAGCACTCACAGTCCCGACGTTTTCGGCAGCCATCGCTAAACACGGGGTGGAGCACTTTATCGCCACCACCGGGCCGCCTGTTTTTGCAAGACCTTGGCACTTGGATGCAGCTAAACTGGCCATAGCGCGCGAGGAGTTCGCCAACCTGGAAAGGTTGGGCATCATCAGGCGTTCGAACAGCCCATGGGCATCCCCGCTATACATGGTCCCTAAGGCTGAGGGATCATGGCGACCGTGCGGTGATTTCCGCAGGTTGAACAACGCCACAGCGCACGACCGCTACCCGATTCCCCACATACAGGATTTTTCCGTTCACCTCGCCGGAGCACGCATTTTTTCCAAAATAGACCTGGTCCGCGGTTACCACCAAGTCCTAGTGTGTGCGGAGGACATATCAAAAACAGCGGTAATAACTCCGTTCGGTTTATTCGAGTTCCTGCCCATGCCGTTCGGGTTAAAAGGCGCAGCACAGACGTTCCAGTGCATGAAGGATGCAGTGCTGCGTGATCTCCCGTTCGTGTTCGTCTACCTGGACGATATCCTGGTAGCCAGTACGTCCGAAGACGAACATGAAACCCACCTCAGGAAGGTTTTCCAGAGGTTGGAGGAGCACGGGTTGATAATCAACCCGGCGAAATACCAGTTCGGTGTGACGGAGATTGATTTTTTGGGGCACCGCGTCTCTCCGGAAGGAGCTATCCCGTTGCCTGACAAAATGCGCGCCGTGGCCGATTTTCCCCGGCCTCAGACGGTCAGGGCACTGCAGGAATTTTTGGGGATGGTGAACTTTTATAACCGTTTCCTTCCCCGCACGGCATGGCTCATGCAACCATTGTATGCCGCGCTCAAGAGACAGAAACCCGCGGATGGAGTCGAATGGACCCCGGAGCGAGAGCGGGCATTCTCGGAGGTTAAAGCAGCCCTGGCGAACGCCGCACTACTGGCGCATCCGGACCTGATGACCCGGATATCGCTCACCACCGACGCTTCAGACGTGGCCATAGGGGCTGTCGTGGAGCAGCGCGTTGCTGGGGCTTGGCAGCCGCTCGCCTTTTTCAGCAGAACTTTGGGTGACAGCGAACATAAGTACAGCACGTTCGACAGGGAGTTGCTGGCCCTCCACCTGGCCATACGCCACTTCCAGTTCTGGCTGGAAGGGGGCAGCTTCACCGCATTTGTAGACCACAAGCCACTAACGTTCGCGATGGCCAAGGTTTCAGAACCATGGTCAGGCCGGCAGCAGAGACAGCTGGCCGTGATCTCAGAGTTTACTACCGATATTCAGCATGTGTCGGGTAAACCGAATGTGGTGGCGGACTGCCTCTCGTGCGCCGTGGTGGCCCCGGTCTACGTGGGGATAGATTACGCAGCCATGGCCGCGGAGCAGATTAGCGATGCAGACGTGCACGCGCTCCAGCCTGGACCAACAGGGTTAAGGCTGGAGAGCAGGGTGCTGCAAGATGGCGCCCCCCCCCCCCAATCTGCGATGTCTCCACGGGACGCCCTCGTCCAGTAGTCCCGGTTGCGTGGCGCAACCGCGTGTTTGAGTCGGTTCACACTCTGGCGCACCCAGGAGTGCGCATGTCAGTCAAAATGGTGGGAGAGAAGTTTGTGTGGCCGAGCCTACGCAAACAAGTAAAAGAGTGGGCTGCAGCCTGCGTGGCATGCCAACGAGCCAAGGTACAAAGGCACACAAAGGCTCCTTTGGAGCCGTTTCCGGTACCGGCTAAAAGGTTTGACCATGTGCACGTGGACCTCATGGGCCCCCTCCCGCCATCACAGGGGTGCACGCACCTCCTGACAGTGGTGGACCGCACCACACGCTGGCCAGAAGCAGTCCCGCTAGCGGCAACCACGTCCGCGTACCTAGCACGCGCTTTTTTAACAGCATGGGTGGCGCGTTTTGGAGTTCCGTCTGACATTACATCCGACAGGGGCCCTCAATTTGTTTCCGACCTCTGGTCCGCGATGGCCCGCAGCCTGGGTGTTACAATTCATTGCACAACCGCGTACAACCCACAGGCCAATGGGTTATGCGAGCGTTTTCATAGATCACTGAAAGCAGCACTCAGGGCTTCACTGACGGATGCAAATTGGGTAGACAGGCTGCCGTGGGTTTTATTGGGGTTGTGCTCCGCGCCAAAAGAGGATCTGGAAGCTTCCCCGGCAGAGCTCGTTTTTGCGCAGCCCCTACGGCTGCCTAGGGAATTTCTGCCAGATAATCCCGCGCCGGGCAGCTGCCCTTCTCAGCTTTTGCAGCGTAGCGCAAAAACAGGCACACTGCCGGGCCCTGCCCACCACAGTTTTCCGCGTGCCTTTGTGCCTAAAACTTTGAAGAATGCGCAGTTTGTGTTCGTCAGACACAACACCCACCGCCCTCCATTGCGCCCACCCTATGATGGACCGTTCAGAGTGTTGGAAACAGGGGATAAGCATTTTGTGCTAGACTTGGGGGGTAGACGGGAGAAAATTGGTATAGACAGACTCAAACCCGCCTTTGTAGTGGCGGGTGAGCAAGTGCTGTAGGCTGGGGCCCCTTGGCGTGGAAGACCCCCACGGAGAGCTCCCCAGGGAAACGATTCACCAGAGCAGCCACACGGGCAGAACGAAGTTCCCCCACCACCACCACGGCTCACCCGCAGTCAGACACGCTCCCAGCAGCCCCCCACCGGCACAGCAGCGCCACGGAGGCGGTAAACCCCAGTTACAGCAGATATGGGAGGAGACTGAAGCCAAAAGAGAGTGTGGACTGATGTTCTGTCTTAGATGCTGGGTGGGGACCTTGGGGAAGTCAGGTTATTTAGCACCTCAACCAGAGACAGGGAATAAGCATGGGAGAACAATGCCCAGGAAGGACAGAGGGGGTTGAATGCAGTGTAATGTAAATATCATGCTGTGTGATGTGAAGTGCCTTGAAACTTGTGAAGTGTGACTTATGATATAGAGAGGAGAGCTTGCTGTAACCATTCAGTCCATTCTGTGCTTGTGAGATGTGAGTGTGTAATAAATCTTCTGTCATGAATCTGCCTCTTCATTTACACACTCCACATAATAAAGTATTTTCTATTTACCTCTAAACTTTGCCCAAATTCTGTCCTTGGTTTTAACTAATTAATAATCCAAAGGGAAAAAAATCACAAAACACTTAAAGGTCATAAAAATTCATTCAAATTTAGTAATCTGATGATGCATCCACCTTAATTATTAAAAATCATCGCTGTCGTATCGGTATCAGCGATAGTGACCCTGTATTTGCTTGGTATCAGATCGATACCAAATCTTGCAGTATTGCACACCACTAGTTCTGAGTTGCTCCCATGTGATTGCCTGATTAGATATTTGTGTTAACATCGTTTTAAAATGCTGTTGTCTGCTGCTCTGTGTTTGCTTTATAGGTTTTGACACAAAAGCAGGACTTTGTAGGAGTGTGTGGGGGCACAGTTTGGGAGCTCTCTCACACCCAAAAGCCAGGGGGAAGGGGGAATAATGGACAGTAGGAGGGGGTGTCACCGGGGTGCATCAAACGGGACAGCAAAGACTACTACCCCCCCACCCCCACCCCGGGGAGAGGAGTAAATGCTGGAGAGAAGAAGTGTGTTTGAGCAGAACCTGCAAATTATGTTAATGTGCTGCATTTCTCTTTGTTCACACAACAACATACCTGTCAAGGCATACCTCATGCCTCCCTTATTGGGGGGGGCCTTCACACCTGTACTGACCTCATGCCTCCCTTATTGGGGGGGGGCTTTCACACCTGTACTGAGTACTTAAAAATTGTATTTATCGGCAGATGAAAGAAAACTGAAGCAAAAAAAAAACAAAAAAAACAAACAAAAACCAAACAAACAGCAACTGCAACATGAACTATTTCAAATTGATTCATTTATGCTGCCAATGCTGAAACAAAAGCAGAATGGATTTTTGTTTCATAAGTTAAGTATCAGAAATAATTCTCTTTGAAATTGTGTTAATAATAATAACAATGAAAATATCAATCTTATTCAGCCCTTTCAATATAATGCTATACATTCAGATGTACATTCTGCTGGGGGTTTCTTCCTGTTAAAAGGGAGTTTTTCCTCTCCACCGTCGCCAAGTGCTTGCTCACAGGGGATCGCCTGATTGCTGGGGTCTTTCTGCAACTGTGGGGGTTCCCCCTACAGTTGATAGTGCTATGACATGACTGTTGTTGTGAAATGGCGCTATATAAATAAAGTTGAATTGAATTGAATTGAATGTAAAGCAAAGTTCCAAGATACAAAATAACAGTACACTATAGGGGATTTGGGCTACCTCTAAGCATGTTTGTTAAGATTTTAAAGCATTTTTTTTTGTTATATATGGGTAATATTTGAAGGTGAATAATACTGCCCATACCTGAAAACATTTGGAGAGTTCTCCTTCAGTCTGGAAAGGACAGAATTGTCTTGACCCACCATCGTGTTGCAATTGTCCGAACCAAAGCCCACAACAGTCTCCCATGGAATATTGTGCAATCTAAAAATAAATAAATAAATGGTGACGGTGAAGGAGAACGGTGACGTCCAGTCCCTCGATTTCCCTTTTCTTCAAGCTTTGTTTTCTTCGCCGACGGCGCACTGCAAGAAGCCATTTTGAAAATCACAAAAACACTGCTTAGGTGCGCTTGTGGAGGATCGAAATAAGTGCAGGCGGACGCTGAGCGTTCTGCCAGCCCCGTACGCTATGGGGGTCACACACGAGGTGTTCCTCCACACTCTCAATAATTTTTTTTCCCGTATATTTTTCTTTTTGGCGTACAGAAATGGCAATACGCCCGTATTTGCTAAAATTGCATTTTCCCCGTATTAAAATACGGCGAAACCGTATCACTTGACAGGTATGCAACAATGTACGAGGGTCGGAAGCTCTGGGTCTCTACATATGGAAATAAAAGTATAAAAGAGGGATGTACAGAGACCCAGATAGCGCAGTAGCTCAGCAGAGCTCAGAAGCGTGTTTGCTGTTATGTTGGAGAAATAATAAAGCCTGGTGTCGTCCAGCTCGTTGCCTTCGCCTGTTCCTTTTTTCTCCACAAGTGCACCTTTGCTCACAGAACATTCTTTTGAATTTCACAGAGCAGAAATGGTTTTTCTGTGTTTCCAATACACAGCCATACCTGGAAGTTGCTAAAATCACACTAGCTTTTCCATGCTATGTAGGATCTCTGTTTCACGTGGAGGGAATCCTTAAGAGAATATAATTAGATGTTTTCTGCAGCTTTGACACAGTAATATTGCGCTTCGGGTAACCAACATTATTCACAGCTTTCATGCTGCGTTAACAGTAGCTGCTGCAGAGCTTGTGGTGAGCTCCCGCCAAAGTAGTGTGTCCTCCCACTGCTCCACTTGGAGAATTCCAGCATGTTTTTTTTTTCCCTTTTTTAAATCAGGGGAATTATTGCTGTGCAGTCAGTACAGTCATGAATGGTAGCCCTGGTGGGTTTTAGACATACATATCTGAATTTAGTTTGATTTGTTAAGGTAGCAATTTACTATAATACAGGCAATAAAATACAGGGTAAGTACAGCATAAAAACCAGTGGAGGAAAGGAAAGAAACTGTTAAACCACGGTAAGAACTTGTTGAAAAAACAGGGGCAAAAATCCAAGATAAAAACAATAAAAACAGTAAACATGTGGTTAATAACATGGTAAAAACATGTTTTACCTTGGGTTTACCCTTTCCCCCCAGTTTAAACCTGTACCAATAGGGTAATGGCATCAGATGAAAGCCTATGTATAATACAGCATATTTACCCCTTACTTACTCAGTTTTTTTAATTCTCCACTTTTACTGTTTTGCCCAGTTTTTAATCTATTTTTAGCATGGTCCCCCGCCCCCCGCCCCGTCATTCTATTTTTTCCCCTGTTCCCCTAGACTCTTCCCCACCCATAAATATACACACCCCATCATCACATCACCCTTCAGTTTCAGTAGGTGTCACTATGGCCTCCCGTTGTAACGGTTTAGAAATGTTCTGTGCTCATGTAATAATAATAATAATAATAATGGATTAGATTTATATGATGCTTTACATGTCAAGTGACATCTCAAAGCGCTTACAGTGAGTCCATTATTCATTCGCTCCAGACAGACATTGATAGTGGTAAGCTACTACTGTAGCCACAGTTGCCCTGGGGCAGACTGACAGAAACGTGGCTGCCAAACCCACGCCAACGGCCTCTCTGACCACTACCGAACATTTATACACATTCATAGCCAGTGTCATAGACACTGGAGGCAAGGTGGGCAAAGTGTCTTGCCCAGGGACACAACGGCAGGATGGCAGGGAAGAGCGGGATTTGAACCACCAATCCTCTGGTTATTGGACAACCCACTTTACCTCCTGAGCCACTGCCGCCCACATTTCCCTCCTCTGTTCCATTTGTACTGAGCCCCAAGCTGGACAGCAGGAAGTTCCATTTTTTTTATATGGTCTTTGGGATGACCAGGCCGAGACTTGAACCCCAACCTCCAATTTGTGGGACAGATGCTCTACCTCTAAGCCACTAACTAACTAACTAACTAACCTGCACTTATATAGCGCCACCACTCCGGTCCTTGTTTAATGTGTTAATATTTGGATATTCTGTGATTACCGGTTGGATATTCTGTGATTACCGATTATTCAAGTCTTATCCCTGCCTCAGTTTTAGTTCTCATCTCATCTCATCTTATCTAATCTTCTTCCGCTTAATCCTGTGTTGATTATTATTATCTTGATTCCTGTTGTCATTGTCCCTGCCGTGTCTTTGTCTGTTCAGTCATTGTTGTTGTTGTCATGGTCTCTGTTGTGTTGTTGTCCCTTTTCAGTCATAGTCAGTAGCCATGTTTACACGGACACAAATAACCGGATTAAAAGCCTGATCGGAATAAAAATGCTTCATGTAAACACGCCAGTCTGAATATTCCGACCCGATCACACTCATTCAGATCAAAATTTCCTTCCGATTGAGACGGGTGGATTATGCCAATTGTTAATCCGTTTGGCGCGCATATAAATACTTCCAAAAGTTTGGGTAGAAAATATGTTTACTGCACATGTCTGTATGTCAGCCACACGTCGACGTGACGTATTTCCGCCTTTACAGCAGCTAGCGGAAGACATAGTGGGAGTAAAACAAAACTGATCTATATTGTCCTGCTGTCTCCCTCTGTTCGTCATATGCAGAAGTATGTACTTGTAGCATTATTACGGAGACCAGCAGAAGCAAAAATACAGTCTAAATAACACAATACAGGTCCATTTCAAAATGTGAAAGACAAAAAGCAGGGTTTGTTCACATCAGAAATTGCTTCTTCTTCTACTATTTCCGGAATGTCGGATAATTTTGGGCATGTCAAAATGATTTAGTCCGTTCAGATGTGTGACACATGGAAACGCACGTCCTGATCGGATCAGCTTTTTCAGGATCCATGTAAACAATAAAGTTCTGATCTGAATTGTAATCAAACTGAAGAAATTTTGCACATGTAACCGTGGCTGTTGTCATGCTCATGTCCCTCTTGGTGCTATGTTCGTGTCTCGTGTGTAACCCCTATTGTTCCCAGTCCCTCATGTTTTCCATATCCATAGCCACTTTCCCTCATGTGTAACTGTTCAGCCCTGATTGTTCGTCCAGCTGTCCTGCGTCTGTAATTATGAGTTCCCCTATACAGTCATGTGAAAAAATTACACTCTATGAAAGCCTGTGTGTTTTTCTTTTTTTTTTTTTTTTTTTTACATATTTAGACATATGGATATTTAATATTAATTTTAACAATACTGGGAGATTCAAGAAATATAACTCAACAATTAAAACTAAAGAAGACTTTTAAAATTTGTCTTGTAAAATGTAATTCTAAAAACATGCCATTTCTGGTGAGGAATAAATTAGGACACCCCCACATTTATTCCCACTTAAAATGGCTAAAATCACACACAGGTGTATCACATCAGGTGCACATGATAGAACATTGTTACTTAGC
Organism: Pholidichthys leucotaenia; assembly: GCA_020510985.1. Lineage (NCBI taxonomy): Eukaryota > Metazoa > Chordata > Actinopteri > Cichliformes > Pholidichthyidae > Pholidichthys > Pholidichthys leucotaenia. Next base: position 336,760,407 of record CM035844.1, read on the forward strand.
ATTTTAAAGGAGACTTGTCCTATTTAAACCTCAGACATTTAGTTTGGTGTGCTCCTAACTGTTGAAGTGAGAGTGAACACCATGGTGAGACAGAAAGAGCTGTCTGAGGTCTTCAGAAAGAAGATTGTAGCAGCTTATGAGTCTGGTAAGGGATTTAAAAAGATCTCAAAAGAATTTGAAATCAGCCATTCCACTGTCCGGAAAATAGTGTTCAAGTGGAGGACATTCAAAACAACTGCCAACATGTCCAGGTCTGGCCATTCAAGCAAGCTCACCCCAACAGCAGACTGCAAGATGCTAGAAGAAGTTTCCAAAAACCCTAAAATGTCATCACAGGACCTACAGCAGGCTCTTGCTGCTGTTGATAGGAAAGTGCATGCCTCTACACTCAGAAAGAGACTGCTCAAGCTTAACTTGCATGGGAGGCGTGCAAGGAGGAAACCTTTGCTCTCTAAGAAAAACATGAAGGTAGAATAAGTCCAGTGTTTTATTGTCTCTAGTGTGGCATGTGACATACTGGGTAAATGTGGGTAGAATGGGAGACAGTGAAACATGGTTGAAATCGCCTGATATGAGGAGGAGAGCATCTGGGTGTTCTGTCTGCAGCCTGCCAGTTACTGAGTGGATGACGTCACGCGCTGTCCCAGCGTTCGCCGTCGGATTTGCATAAATAACAATGCATATCACGCATGAGTATTCCCTCGGGAGATATGTAGGCCGCATGCTAACAGATAGCAACTCGATGTCTTTGCTGCAGTGTTGTTGTTTAACAGTGATATGTCCCGGTCTGCACCAGTTGTTGTTAACATACATTATCACTCCACCGCCCCTTGCTTTGCCACTGTCTGGTGTTCGGACTTATATTCATAATAGTGTATCTTGCACTTTGGGGAATGGGAGTTGCTCAGTCACCATTATAATTATTTTAGTTTATATCACTGTTCAGTGATGGAGTTAAGTGTAATAGTGAATTTCTTCTGTGTATCATCAACAAACTCATGCAGTACTATAACACGACACGTTTACAAATATTTGAGACCCACTGTCATGCATCATTTTATATTTTAGCAATATTTTGTTATTAAAAGGTTTTTTTTAAACTGTAATCAACCGAATTAACTACAAAACACCCAACATCAATAAAGTACATCTGTCTATCTATTATTATGCACAGCAGAAGGACCCGTTTAACTACAACCGTTGCATCAGTGTTGCCCATTTGTCAGTAAATATTTAACTAAAAATAATTTATTTCATTATTTGGGTGTTTTTATGTCCTGCGTTTGGTCGTTAAGTCATTCCAGCCATTCCGCTCCACAATCATGGCGGTATTAAGTTTTTAATTTTAGATACTCGCGCGGGAGGAGGGACTCGTGGTCCTGTAAAGTACAGTGGTACCACACGGGTGAAGCAGAAGCAGGGACTCCCATCTACTACTGACTGGGTAGGCTGGGCGTTCCTCCCCACAAAGGACTGTGGTCCGCCCGGTCAGGCTGCTGTTTCTCCCGGTATGTTCTGTGTTGATATACTAGTATTCTTTGCCAGACCCGGTCCCTGCTGAGGCTCCGCCCAGTCTGCTCACGCACCTCATGTTCTCCGCATATGCCAAATTATCCTTTAGACCTACGCAATCACGGCAACTTTATGGAATAATTTTTTTAAGCATCAAATCTTCAGTATTATCTTTTTCTAGTCAAAGTTGTTGTTTTTCACTTCCTTGTTTTGTCCAGGGAACACTGTGATGACTGACAGGTCGTGATTTTGCATATTATCCAATCAGCATGGTTGTGATCAGTGTTACAAAGTATGCATTACAAGTAACACCACTACTTTTGCAGTAGCATGCTGTGTAACAAAATTACTGTTTAAAAATTCAGTAATGCTTTACAGTTACTGAAATTTGATCAGATGTGTTACTTGCGTTGCTCGTTTCATTAATATGGATAGATATTTTTAGCGCAAATAAAAATAAAGTGATTCTATGTAGCTGGCGCAGCCGTCAGTCTCCTCCACGGGTCAGTTTCCTGTCCTTTCCCAGTTCATACGCAACCTGATGGGAAGAAATGCCGTGGTGTGGTGACTTCTCATATCTAGCCTTTATCACTGTTGTCCGACCGGTAAGTAGCCCCCAACAGCTCCTACCTCTGTAGTTAAACATGAGTATTTTTAGCGCAAGAAGCTGTATTTAATGTCCGCAGTTGTGTAAATGTTTTCTTACTGCACAGAGAAGTGACTGTGATTTGTTGCAGTAGAGAACAGCTTAAGGTGAACTTTCATTTATCAGTGTTCTGTTTTATTTTATCTTATTCATTTACATGCCGTTGTGATATGCAGCTATTTCATGGAAGTAAATCCTCTAAATATGCATTTTTAATGGGCTGGTCCAGGGGTGTCATACATATGGCTTGTGGGCCAAAAACGGCCCACTAGGGGTTCAAAATTTTCTCTGAATTTACAGCATTATTTCTAGTAAATTTCTGACTTTCTACTGATTACAATAGTTTGTGTAAATCTGACACATTTTTTTCTCTATAAAATGAGACGTTTTTTCTCATCAGTTTTCTTTTTCTTATTTTTTCTGATGAGAACAAGGGGCCCTTGATCTTGCTGTGTGTGCAAGATGATTTAAGTATGCATCTAAAAGTAAGGTGAAAGTTACTTGTCCAAGTAACTAGTTACTTTAATCATGCAGTAACTCAAAAGTAACTCTGTTACTTCTGAAAAGAAGTAACTAGTAACTGTAACTAGTTACTATTTTTTAGTAACTTGCCCAACACTGTTTGTGATGCCACGTATTATCCAATCAGCATGGAGTCAATCCGAAACCCCGCCCACACTTCTTGAAGCCAGGGCACGAAGAGACACAGAGCGGTGGCTAAACTTTTATTGATAAAAATGACATATTTTGACTGAGCGACTCCATACTCAGGGATGCACACCCTCGTAACCTCAGCAAAACACGTACAAAATCTTAGAACATAATGAAGCCTTCTTTTGAGCATCTCAGCCCCAGGTAGGGGCAGCAGCTGGTTCTTCCCACTGTTCTCTCCCAGCCACTGCCGAAACAAAGTCACGCAAATTCAGCCCAGGACAGCAACCTGTGTTTGTGTTGTATGCCTCTGGTCACAAGCACAAAGCACTCAGATGGCTACAGTTTCCATCTTGTGCCCAGACTCACACATTCGCCCACTCACTGTTTGATAAATGTAAAAAAAAAATGCAGTGTTTTCAAAAAATGTTTTGAAATTCTTTAGTCCCCCCCCCACACACACACACACACACTGTTTTCATCTTGTTTTTCCTGTTTTTGTAATTTATGGGCTGTATTATAATGCTACCTCAGAGAGTCAGCCCACCAAGGACAACAAAACTACTTTTCTTCATGACGGGCATGACAGCTTTTAAAAGTTTTATTGAGGCTCAAGGTGTGACTCTGTGAGCATGTCCTGCCTCCAGCCCTGGCTAGTGAAAGCTCAGAAAACTGAGGGGAAGGAAAGCTCATCTTTAAGATAAGATAAGATAAGATAAGCCTTTATTAGTCCCACAACGGGGAAATTTCAGGATTGCAACAGCACAGGGATAGCAACACTCAGAGCAACAATCAGAAGGCAAGAAAAAAAAAACAAAAAAAAAAAACAAGCAAGCAAGAGCAGCTAATATACATATGTACATATTACTATAAAATATATATATACACACACACACACACAGACACACAGTGCAGAGCATTGTAGCTGGATGGAATAAATATGTAAATATATAAACACCCACAGTACGGAGCATTGCAGCTAGGTGGAATAAATATGCAAGTATATAAACACACACAGTGTGGAGCATTGTAGCTAGATGGAATAATATGTAGATATATAAAAACACAGTGCGGAGCATTGTAGCTAGATGGAATAAATATATAGATATATAAATATAAACACACCCAGTGCTGAGCATTGTAGCTAGATGGAATAAATATATAGATATATAAATATAAACACACCCAGTGCAGAGCATTGTAGCTAGATGGAATAAATATGCAAATATATAAACACACACAGTGCAGAGCATTGTTGCTAGGTGGGATGAAACAGCATAACCGTCTATTTAGTTATCCTACATGGTATGATTATGTGCCCATACATATTCTCACCCTTTCGAGAGGGATTTTGAGGTTTTCTTGTGAGTGGTGTCATACTCGCTGTTAAAGATTTAAAAATCAGGAAAGATCAACACAAAGGCACCAGTGACGCAGCTTTGTTCTCTGTGTGATGATGGCCTCACTCTGCAGCAGTGCATGCTCTCACAGCCATACAAACCAAACAGTCATGCATGTTTTATGACGGATCCGATGAAAAATTCAGTCCCTTCTTACACAAACACAAATTGTCATTTTGTCCTGTTCTATAAGGCCTGAATTTCTAACTTAGATGACAAGGTTCAGTTATTATTTGCTCGAGCTTACAGCAGCCATGACAACTCAGAGTCCCTGACGTCCATCCAGAGGCACTCAGTTGAGGAGGGGTGTTTCACACGCTGAGTTGTGTGTTTATGTGGATGTCAGCTCAGCCCCTTGTGTGCTTCACCAGTGAGTAAATATCAAAGCTCATTACACCCATTGTGATGAGTGAGATTGTGTAATTAGTCAACAACTCACCCAAGAGCAAACTATCTAAAAATTGTTACACTGGGTCATCCCTGTAAATAAAAGATACATGTAGCTTCTAGGTCAGAGTTTCTACAGCTGTTTAAAGAGCCCCTGTTAGTCAGATTCAAAGATTTTTATTTGTCAATACTTCTATACATACAGGACATACATGAGAATTGAAATGCCATTTCTCTCTCTCTCTTAGTGGTGTGCACAATATATAGAAAAAGAAGGCATAAGGATGAAAAACAACAAGAGAAGTCTATGTACAGTAATGCTACCCCTAGTGCAATTAAAGATAAATGATAAAACCCAGCAATCTTACAGTATATACAGAAAAAGTGGAACTGTAATACCCGTAATTGCAAGTTCAGTGTGGTAGTGTAAGTGCAGACAGTGACAGATAGAACTGCACCTGATCAATATTTCAATAACAGACAGCAGCAGGTATGGCATGTGTGCAAATGGTTGCAGTAAGGTGCAGAGACATACAGCAATGAATGTATTACTGTTGGTGTGCCAAGTCTTTCTGTGCAAACAGCTGATGTAGTTATTGTGTGGGTGAATTGTGTGGGCCTGATGGCCTGGTAAACAAAGCTGTTGCTGCTGTCCTGTGGAGTGGGCCTGGAAGCTCCAGTACCTTTTCCCTGAGGGCAGAAGGCTGAAGTGGGAGTGGGAGGGGTGGGAGGTGTCACCTGCAATGTTGATGGCTCTGTGGGTGAGGCGGGTGTAGTAGATGTCCAAGAGGGAAGGAGAGGGGCACCAATGATCTTGCTGGCTGCTTTCACTGTGCGTTGTAGTGTCTTCCGGCAGGAAGTGGTATAGCTTCCACACTACACCGTGATGCAGCTGGTGAGGATGCTCTCAATGGTGCACATGATGGGGGGTGGGACTCGTGCTCTCCTCAGTTTGTGGAGGAAATAGAGGCGAGTTTGAGCCTTCTTGGCCAGTGATGCGGTGTTGTTGGACCAGGAGAGGTCCTCAGAGATGTGCACCCCCAGGAACTTGGTGCTGTTCACCCTGTCCACAGCTGCTCCATTGATGATCTGATGGGGGATGCTGTGTGTGTCCTCTCCTAAAGTTGACTACAGTCTCCTTGGTTTTTCCTACATTCAGGAAGAGGTTATCGTCTTTACACCACTGGACCAGTTCGCTCACCTCATTTCTTTAGTTGGCTTCCTCATTGTTTGTGATGAGACCCACCAACGTTGTGTCATCCACAAACATGATGATGCGGTTGGTGCTGTAGGCTGGTACGCAGTCATGGGTCAGCAGGGTGAAGAGCAGTGGGCTGAGCACACACCCTTGTGGGGTCTCTGTGCTCAGTGTGATGGTTTTGGAGGTGGTGCTGCCGACCCGCATGTTCTGTGGCCTCGCCGTGAGAAAGTCCAGCACCCAGTTACAGAGAGAGGTTTTGAGTCCCAAGTGTCTGAGTTTTTGTATTAGGTGCTGGGGGATGATTCTGTTGAATACTGAACTGAAGTCCAAGAACATCATTTGAACATAGGAGTTCTTTGGGTCCAGGTGGGTGAGGGCTGGATGGAGCGCAGCAGCGATGGCATCTTCTGTGGATCTGTTTGACCTGTATGCAAGCTGAGATGGGTCGTGGGAGGGAAGGAGGGTGGACTTGATGTTCTGCATGACCAGCCACTCAAAGCACTTCATTATGATGGAGGTCAGTGCTACGGACCGGGCATCATTGTAGCTGGATGGGATGAGCTTCTTTGGGACTGGTATTATGGTGGAAGTTTTGAAACACGTGGGGACAACAGCTTGAGTCAGGGAGATGGTGAGGATGTCGGCCAGGACATTCTTGAGCTCCTCCACACAGTCCTTCACAACGTGACCTGGCATGTTGTCTGGTCCAGCTGCCTTGCGTGGGTTGATCCTGGAGAGGGTCTTCGTCACACTAGCTGGATCCAGACTTATAGCCTGCTCGTCTCGGGGAGGAGTGGTCTTCTGTGCTGATGTGCTGTTTTGTGCTTCAAAGCGGCCAAAGAAGTCATTTAAGTTGTTAAGCAGTGTGATGTTGCTCACAAAAGTCACAGAGTTCACAGAGCTCACACAGGTCTGAGGTGGAGGTTTGTAGTTGGTGAGGGTCTGTTTGCCATGCCAGAGAAAATGTGCATCTCTGGTGTTGCTGAAGTGGCCGGATATTTTCTTGCTGTACTGTCATTTTGACGTTTTGTCGTTTTATTATGTTTTTTCCACATGTTGACACAACTCCCTGAGGTGTTCATGAAATGTTTGTGACATGCTTTGGTCAAAACATCTCACGGTTTAATTAGTGCAGTGTGGTGGACACAACACACATGGCACTCCACCCAGGACAATGGGGTTGGTGGGGGAGAGGATAGTTAGGGACGCCAATGAAGAAAGGTGAGAGGAGCTAAACAAACAAAGTTGTGTCCCCCCCCCCCCGCACCAGGTTCACACCTGAGGATGCAGGGATGCGAATGTATGGTAGCAAGACCTGCTCTGTGACGTGTGTGTCAATGTCATGTTAATGTGTGTACATGTCTTTCATGTCTGCATGTTAATGTGTTTACCCTGTGTGCCGGAGGCGGGAATAGAAGTGTATAAAAGAGTTCACTCAGGCACTCAGAGTTGAGAGTTTCTGTGTTTTATGTTGGAAGAGGAATAAAGTTCATGTATCACCTAGCTTGCTGCCTCGTCTGCTTTCATCTTCCACAGCAGTACCATTTTACACATGGGGAAGGAGCTCTCCTCAAAATTGGCTATTTTACGGCATATTGTTTTAAAAGCTAATCAGCCTCAGTTCATCCACCCTCTCTTTTTAGTGATTTCTCTGTGCCGTTTGTGTTAATAATTGTCACGCCGCGCCATTCATCAGCGGCGCCACCTGCTCACGCACCTGCTACTCGTCAGCGGCGAAGGATAAAAGCCGCCTCGCCCTGAGCGTCGGCCTGAAGCCGTAGACTTCGTTTCCTTTGCATGGACTTCTACCACATTCTCTTCAGCATCCTCTTTACCGGTAAGAAGTTCACTTACCTCATCTCTCCAGTCTGCTCCCCTGTGCACAGGTGGATTCCTCGGCGGCGGACAATCCCGTCCCTCGTCTCTCCTCGCTGCTGCACCGAGCCCTGCAGGTGGCTGTCTCCCGGGCTTCCATCCTTGAAGCGCCAGTCATCTGCCCAAACAAGTAAGCTTCTCTCCCTCGCCTATTCTCCTCCCGTGTTGGTGTGTACTCATCACCCTGTGTCTGATTTCTCCCATAGGGTTGCCGGCTGAACGGTCTCCTGCCTCTGGGTCCGAAGCAGACGCCCCCACCAACACATTAACATTCTGCAGACACGCACCCAAACATCCCTGTTGTTAATAAACAGTTTGAACTACTCTGAGCCTGTGTGTGTGCGTCTCCTGAGCCGAACGTTATGTCAGTACGGCTTCAGCAGAGCGGCTCGGCGGACGGCGGGCTCGCACACCGGTTTACCATCCTCGAGGCTCGGGTGGATCAGATTGTTTATCAGCAACAGGTGGTTCTTAACCAATTATTAGAACTGACTAACCGATTGAACCGCTTGGACCCCCAACAGCCGTTCCTCCCGACTCGCCAGGGTGGCGCGGCTCCTGCTGTTCCAGCGGCCGTCCAGCCGGCTCCAGTGGCACCGGTTCGGCTCACGCCGATTCCGACCCCCGCCCGCTTTAGCGGTAAGCTCGGCGGAGCGCGGGGGTTTATTATGCAGTGTGAGTCCGTGTTCCACCGTGTGCCCGGAGATTTTCCCTCGGATCACAGCCGAATTGGTTACATAGGGAATCTTCTGGAGGGGCGTGCGTTAACTTGGACCTACGCCGTAATGGCGAGGCCCAGTTATGCCACCCTCACCTATGACCAATTCGTGAGGCGCTTTCTGGAGGTCTTTGACCACTCACAAACCGAAACGGTCCAGGTCGATCGGCTTCTCGCTCTCCAGCAGGGAAGCCGGTCGGCAGCGGACTACGCGGTCGACTTCCGGGTAGCGGCGGAGGAATTGGGCTGGGAGGAACGCTCCCTCTGTGGCCTGTTCCTCCGCAGCCTCAATAGTGATCTGAGGGATGAACTGGCTGGTCGGGATATCCCTGGGACGCTAGCGGAGCTGACGTCCTTAGCGATAAGTTTGGATAACAGGCTGCGCGAGCGCTCCTCGGGGCGGAGGTCTTCTTCTTCTCGCCCTCGTGGAGCCTCGCCGCACCTGTTCCAAGCTCGCCCCCTGGCGGCGCCGCCAGCATCGCGCCCCGAGGAGTCGGAGCCGATGGTGACGGGCTGGACTAAACTTTCCCCTGTGGAGAAACAACGCCGCCGTGAGTTGGGCCTCTGCATGTATTGCGGAGGCGACCAACACACCGTGGAGTGTTGCCCACGGAAAGCCAGTCGGTGGGGTCCGCGAGTCACTGTTGGAAGCCTCGCGGATGTCAATCGGTTAGGATCACTGACTCAATTGAAGCTGCCCATCCGTTTCTGCCATAACCCTACTGGGCACCTCACCCACGCACTGGTGGATTCGGGCGCAGAAGGCAGCTTCATTTCACAAAGCCTGGCAACCCGATTGGGCATCCGCTGCCAGGCACTCAATACTCCCATCTCCCTAATCCACCTCTCCCGTGCCACCCTCGGGAGAGTGACACATCAAACTGTTCCCCTACCGGTCATCATCTCGGGAAACCACCGGGAGGAAATGACCTTTTACGTCCTTCCCAACTCTGTGTCGCCCGTCATCCTGGGGTATCCCTGGCTCCGCCTTCACAATCCGGTCCTGGATTGGAAATCAGCTGGGATCTCGGCATGGAGTACGTTCTGTATGGGCACCTGCCTTCAGTCCGCTGCCTGCTCTCCGTCCGCTCCTCCCCCTGCGACGGACGCTGCACCCCCGGACCTGTCTCTGGTGCCCCCAGAATTTCACGACCTGGGTATGGTGTTCAGCAAAGCGAAAGCTATGTCTCTTCCCCCTCATCGGCCCTATGACTGCGCCATCAACCTCCGCCAGGGGGCTCCCTTACCTTCTGGTCGCCTTTATAGCCTGTCTGCGCCGGAGAAGGAGACGATGAACGCCTACCTGAAGGAATCTTTAAGTGCTGGGATTATCCGCCCATCATCGTCACCCGTGGGGGCAGGGTTCTTCTTCGTGGGGAAAAAGGATGGGTCCCTCCGCCCTTGTATCGACTACCGGGCCCTCAATAATATCACGGAGAAGGACCGTTACACCCTGCCTCTCATGGACACTGCTTTCCACTCCCTCCAGGGGGCGACCTGGTTCACCAAGCTGGACCTACGCAGCGCTTACCACCTCGTCCGGATCCGGGAGGGAGATGAGTGGAAAACGGCCTTCCGTACCCCGAACGGCCACTTTGAATATCTGGTGATGCCGTTCGGGTTGACCAACGCTCCTGCAGTCTTCCAGCGCCTCATAAATGACGTCCTCCGGGACTTCATTGGCCTTTTTGTGTTCGTCTACCTGGACGATATTCTCATCTTCTCCAAGTCCAGGGATGAGCACCAGGTCCACGTGAGGCGGGTCCTCCAAAGGCTGCTGGAGAACCGTCTGTACGTTAAGGCGGAAAAGTGTGAATTTTACGCCAGGAGCACGTCCTTCCTGGGGTTCATCATCGCCCACGATAGGGTGCTCCCCGACCCAGAGAAGGTAAAGGCGGTGGTGGAATGGCCCACACCTGCATCCCGGAAACAGGTGCAGCAATTTGTTGGCTTCGCCAATTTCTACCGCCGCTTTGTCCCCAACTTCAGTGCCATCGTGGGACCACTGACCCGCCTCACGTCCCCGAAGGTCCCGTTCCGGTGGACCGAAGAGGTCGCTGCCGCCTTTGAGGCGCTGAAGGCGGAATTCTCCTCCTCCCGGGTCCTTCGCCAGGTCGACCCCGCGCTGCAGTGCATTGTAGAGGTAGACGCCTCGGACACGGGAGTGGGAGCAGTGCTGTCCCAGCGGTCACCGGACGATGGCGCCAAGCGACCGTGCGCCTTCTTCTCCCGGCGCTTGTCCCCGGCGGAGAGAAACTACGATGTGGGGGACAGAGAGCTCTTGGCCATCAAGCTCGCCCTGCAGGAGTGGCGCCACTGGTTGGAGGGGGCAAGCCTGCCGTTTGTGGTCCTCACGGACCACAAGAACTTGGAATACTTACGATCTGCCAAGCGCCTGAACGCCCGCCAGGCGCGCTGGTCCCTGTTCTTCGCCAGGTTCCAATTTTCCATCACCTTCAGGCCTGGCTCTAAGAACGTCCTGCCTGACGCCCTCTCCAGGCAGTTCGCCCCCGTGGAGTCGGAGGAGGCGCCCCACTCCATCCTGCCCAGGTCGTGCGTCGTGGGAGCCATCTCGTGGGACATTGAGAGCAAGATCCGGAAGGCACAGCAGGTGGAACCTGACCCTGGCGGCGGACCGGAGGGGAGGCTGTTCGTGCCATCCGCGGTCCGAGGAGAGGTCATCCACTGGCTCCACACCTCCAAGCTCACCTGTCACCCTGGCACCTCCCGGATGATAGATCTCCTCCAACGGTCCTTTTGGTGGCCAGGCCTGCGGAGGGATGCAGCCCGCTACGCCCGGGCTTGCCCAATCTGTGCCACCTGCAAATCGGGAAATGCCCCTCCAGCGGGTCTGCTCCAGCCCCTGCCCGTCCCTGGCAGGCCCTGGTCGCACATCGCTCTGGATTTCGTCACCGGACTCCCCATCTCCAACTCCTATGACACCATCCTGACCATCGTGGACCGCTTCTCCAAGGCCGTGCACTTCATCCCCCTGCGAGGCCTCCCTACTGCCCTGGAGACGGCGGACCTCCTCGTCCAACACGTGGTCAGGCTGCATGGGATTCCGGTGGACGTGGTCTCGGACCGGGGCCCCCAGTTTTCATCTGAGGTTTGGAGGTCATTCTGCAACGCCATCGGAGCCAAGGTGAGCCTCTCCTCCGGCCATCACCCCCAATCCAACGGGCAGTGTGAGAGGACCAACCAGGAGCTGGAGGCTGCGCTCCGCTGTGTGTCCAGATCCAAACCCGCGTCCTGGAGCAACCATCTTGCCTGGGTTGAATATGCCCACAACACCGCTCGCTCTTCTGCTACAGGGATGTCCCCCTTCAAAGCGTCCCTGGGTTACGACCCCCCGCTGTTTCCGGAGCAGGAGAGTGAGGTAACTGTCCCGTCAGTTAGGGCCCATCTCAGGCAGTTCCGCTCCACCTGGGCTGCCGCGCGCCATGCGCTATTACGCACAGCGGAGCGCAACAGGACTGTGGCGGACCGGCGTAGGAGACCTGCCCCGGCGTACAGAGTTGGGCAGCTTGTTTACATTTCCACCCAGGACGTCACTCTAAAAGGCGAGAGGAGAAAGCTGGCACAGCGCTTCATGGGTCCCTACCCCATCACCCGGATCATCAACCCGGTGGCTGTGCGCGTGGCTATTCCCCCCTCCCTCCGCATTCATCCTACTTTCCACGTGTCGAAGGTGAAACTGGCGGTTTCTGACCCCCTTTGCCCTCCTCCTGCAGCGCAACCCGCGCCCCGGATGATTGGTGGCCATCCGGCCTGGTCCGCTTCCTCCATCCTGGACTCCCGGCGCCGGGGTCGTGGGTTGCAATACTTGGTGGACTGGGAGGGCTATGGGCCCGAGCATCGACAGTGGGTGCCCCCGTCGTTTGTGTTGGACCCATCGCTCATCGCGGACTTCCACCGAGCGCACCCGGATAAGCCATCGCCAGGAGGCGCTGCTAGAGGGGGGAGTACTGTCACGCCGCGCCATTCATCAGCGGCGCCACCTGCTCACGCACCTGCTACTCGTCAGCGGCGAAGGATAAAAGCCGCCTCGCCCTGAGCGTCGGCCTGAAGCCGTAGACTTCGTTTCCTTTGCATGGACTTCTACCACATTCTCTTCAGCATCCTCTTTACCGGTAAGAAGTTCACTTACCTCATCTCTCCAGTCTGCTCCCCTGTGCACAGGTGGATTCCTCGGCGGCGGACAATCCCGTCCCTCGTCTCTCCTCGCTGCTGCACCGAGCCCTGCAGGTGGCTGTCTCCCGGGCTTCCATCCTTGAAGCGCCAGTCATCTGCCCAAACAAGTAAGCTTCTCTCCCTCGCCTATTCTCCTCCCGTGTTGGTGTGTACTCATCACCCTGTGTCTGATTTCTCCCATAGGGTTGCCGGCTGAACGGTCTCCTGCCTCTGGGTCCGAAGCAGACGCCCCCACCAACACATTAACATTCTGCAGACACGCACCCAAACATCCCTGTTGTTAATAAACAGTTTGAACTACTCTGAGCCTGTGTGTGTGCGTCTCCTGAGCCGAACGTTATGTCAATAATGATGCCATGTTTGAGGCTAACATTAGTGAATTAGCTGTTTATGTTAGACTAATGTAAAACTGTTAGATTTTTTGTTTTTCTTATTTAAGACAAGAATAAAAAGGAAATGTTTTCACCTTTACATGTTTCAACTGTCCAACTGCAGTCTTCCTCAGAAGTGACAGCTGATTGCTGTGAAGTGTCATTTATCAGCTGCCTTTCCAAGATGGGGCCAGCCCAGCAGAACTGTCAAATCCACTGGGCTGGCCCCACCCTTCACCATCCAGTGGTCTCTGGAGAATGTAGTCCCAGGTGTGCGAAAGCATAAATGCCCCCTCATCCCAATTCATGCTGTCTTTTCCCCACTTCCTGATTTGTATGGCCTCCTTGATCCAGCGTTTGTGTCTGTTACTCTCCGATCCAATGATTTTTGCGTTGTCCCAGTCCATGATGTGATTATTTCTTTTGCAGTGATCTGATATTGCTGATTTTAATATTGCTTGTTCTGCTTTTTCTTTTTGTGAGGAAAGGCAGCTGATAAATGACACTTCACAGCAATCAGCTGTCACTTCTGAGGAAGACTGCAGTTGGACAGTCTAAACATGGAAAGGTAAGAACATCTTTTTATTTTTGTCTTAAATAAGAAAAAACTAAAAAGAAGACAAAATGAACCTACTTGAGCTACTACATGGAAGTTACAGACAAAATTGTATCAAAGATTTCTGCCGGCTGGAAAAACTGGAGAAAACACGAGCACGCTACAGAAACCACCTGAGATTTAACCTCTGTTGCAGAGATGAGGATGTTACACCAGCAAGCCTCAACATAAAAAATCCGATCCCAACTAGAAACACAGAGAAAATAATCAACATAGCATGGAAAGACCTGATAAAAGAAAGGACAAGAGTGACAGCGAACAATGTCGAGAGAATCAACAGCCAGATAAAGGAGGAAATGGACATTTTCAAGAAACACTACGCCACCGACCAGGAAATGCAGGAACAGATGAAAGCACAATTAAAACACGCACATGAACAAAAATGAACAATGAACGCACATGAACAAAAATTCACCATAATGAAAACCCGCCAAATAAAAAAACTAAAAAAACTCACTGAATGGAAGAACGAGAGAAGACAAACACCCACAGAAATGAACAATAAGTGGGTCAAAAACTTATCACAATGCACACTCACGGACACTGAGAAAAAAGTGCTGAGCAGAGGACTAAATTTCACCATTACACCAACCAAAATACCCCACAAAGAATACATCTTAGCAACAGAGCTCGCATGTGAAAAGATCCAGGATCAAGGGGAAAAAGCAACACTATGTAACACAGTAGCAGGAATCCTCAAAACGGCCAAATTACCGCAAAGCAACATCACAAAAGAAGGAGAAAAAGCAATAAACTTACTTAAGAAAGATAAAACAATCACAATCCCCCGATCAGATAAAGGCAGAACCACAGTAGTAATGAACACGGAAACATATGAAAAATAGATGGAAACCATGTTGGCAGACAGCAGCACGTATGAAATCATAAAAACAAACCCCACAGAAGAAAAGGAAAAAAATGCTAAAAGTCTTTCTCAAACCCCCACTAGAAAGCAAAAAAAAAAAAACCAAAGGATGTATACGAACACCTGATACCCACAGCCAGCATCACCCCCCGAATCTATGGAACCCCAAAAATACATAAGAAGGACATCCCACTGTGACCAATAATAGACAGCATTAGATCAGCCACATACAATTTATCAAAAGCCCTGGTTGAAAGGATCATGAAAAAACAAAATTAACACAGCGGTAAAACCACACAAAAAAATAAGATAGTTATTAGTATACCCCAAGGACAAAATAGAACAAAGCAAAAAATGCAACGTAATATATGAAATATGCCGATCTTGTAACATGACCTACATCGGAGAAACGGGAAGATCATTCACCACAAGGAAAAAAAAACATCAGAAGGAATGTGAGAAGGAAACACAAGGACGGCTCACAAGATCACAAAAAGAAAAGTCAGAACAAGCAATATTAAAATCAGCAATATCAGATCACTGCAAAAGAAATAATCACATCATGGACTGGGACAACGCAAAAATCATTGGATTGGAGAGTTACAGAATCAAACGCTGGATCAAGGAGGCCATAGAAATCAGGAAGCGGGGAAAAGACAGCATGAATTGGAATGAGGGGGCATTTATGCTTTCGCACACCTGGGACTACATTCTCCAGAGACCATCGGATAGTGGAGGGCAGGGCCAGACCGGTGGATCTGACAGTTCTGCTGGGCTGGCCCCGCCTAGGAAAGGCAGCTGATAAAGACACTTCACAGCAATCAGCTGTCACTTCTGAGGAAGACTGCAGTTGGACAGTTCAAACATGTAAAGGTAAAAACATCTTTTTATTCTTGTCTTAAATAAGAAAAACAAAAAACTAGTAAGAAGACAAAATGAACCTACTTGAGCTGATGTAAAACTGGCTGTTTAAGACACACCTATAGATACAGTGGGACACATCATCAGTGATGTACCTGAGCTCATTGGGTGTGTCGGGTCTTTCAACATCATACACCCTTACTCAGGCAACCCAATCATAGTTTATCAGGCCCTGGCTTGTGTCCCAGCAGCAGTACTGGCCCATGAATCACTCCTCTTGAGCCACAGCCATCTGAAGGCCCTTTCTGCTGCCTCCATGGTCGATTTTATGGCTTTTCTTCTGGCGACCCCAGTAATACCAAGCAGTGTGTACACCTTATGCAGTGATCGACCAACGAAGCCTCTGCAACCCACTTCAATCAGAATCAGAATCAGAATCAGAATCAGGTTTATTGCCATTGTTCATGTAGTACACAAACTAGGAATTTGTCTCGGTACAATGCTGCAACATTAAACATGATAAGATAAGAGAAATAAACTATACATGTAATAAAGTGTAGGATAAGATTAAGTGATACTGGTCAACAGTTAAAATATATATTAGCCAGCAGCAGATACTGTGGAGAACTATATAGTGCAGTCGGTAATGCAGGAAGAAAACAGTGATGATTGACATGAGTCTGGTTGAGCTGCTGTACATGGTGCACGAGAGTCACTTAGTGTTCAGCAGTCTAATGGCAGAGGGGAAGAAGCTGTTCATGTGACGGGAGGTTTTAGTCTGGATGGACCGACGTCTTCTACCAGAGGGGAGGGGGGCAAACAGTACGTGACCAGGGTGTGAGGGATCGGCTATGATCCGGCCAGCACGCCTCCGGGTCCTGGAGATGTACAGATCCTGGAGAGATGGGAGCTTGCAGCCGATCACCTTCTCAGCAGTGCGCACGACGCGCTGCAGCCTTAGTCTGTCCCTGGCAGTGGCTCCTGCGTACCACACGGTTATGGAGGTGGTGAGGATGGACTCGATGATGGCTGTGTAGAACTGCACTAACATCTTGGTGGGTAGCTTGAGCTTCCTCAGCTGCCGCAGGAAGAACATCCTCTGCTGGGCTTTTTTGATGAGTGAGCTGATGGTCAGCTCCCATTTGAGGTCCCTGGTGATGGTAGTGCCTAGGAAGCGGAAGGAATCAGCAGTGGTGATGGGAGAGCCTGAGAGGGTGAGGGGGGGCAGAGGAGTAGTGACTTTCCTGAAGTCCAATGGGCTCACAATGCATCTTCCAGCCTGCCCTCCTGCATTGCTCCACCATCTCCTGGTACTTGGCCCGCTTGTGTTCATTTGCCTCTTCAGTTCGGTCCCCCCACAGAATTGTAAGCTCAAGCAGCAAAACCTGCTTTGAGGCGATAGATGTTAATACCATGTTTGGTCTCAAGGAAGTTATTGTGACGTGGTCTGGGAACTTCAGCTGTCCCCCCAGATCTACTCAAAGCTCCCAGTCCAACGCCAAGTTCAGCAATGTACATACAGTATGTACAGGTTTGGGCTGAATATGTGCTTTCCAGCTCTGACAAAGTTGATGTTTCTCGCTGGCGGACCAGCTTGTTAGCCATGGTGTTTGAGATGGTTTCTGCTATGGACTTGAGGACCTGGTCGTGCCGCCAGCGGTAGCGGCCATCACTCAGGGCTGTTGGACAACCACTTAAAATATGCTCTAGGGAACCCCTTCCTGAGCACAGAGGACAAGTTGGTGAGTCCTTCTTCCCCCAGATGTAAAGATTTGTAGGGGTGGGAAGAACATCAAACGCATGTATCAAAAATTTGATTCGTTCCTAACAATGCTGCCATACAATGTGGCTGAATTAAAACAATTCTGCAAAGAAGAGTGAGCCAAAATTCCTCACAAGTAAAAGACTTATTGCCAGTTATCGCAAACCGACAGTTTTTTCCGCCTAGGGTAGCACAACCAGTTACTAAGTTTAGGGGCAGTTACTTTTTCACATAGGGCCAGGTAGGTTTGAATAGCTTTTTTTTCCCTTTAGTAAATGAAATCATGATTTAAAAACTGCATTTTGTGTCATAATTATTTACTAGACAGCTCACATGCAGAATGCAGCAACAAAGGAACACACAGGACACAGAAACCACGTTGGCAAATTTATTCAATTCAACTTTATTTATACTGCGCCACATCACAACAGAGGCTGTCTCATGGCGCCAGAGTGCAGAGAAAAACCTCATTCAAGTTCAAGATCAGCGGAGCACAGCTACAGAACACGTCACTCGCCAGAGGAAGTGGCCTGTAGGAGGAGAGACCAGATCTGTTAGAGGAGGAATGAAGACAGGGAAGTGGAATACACAAATTACCACTTACTTGGGCCGAACAGGCAATCCAACCGGGACCCCAGCAGGGAGAGACGAACCAGCAGGATAAAGCTGGCTGTGATATGATGAAGGACCTGGTTGGTGGTGCCTGACCAGGTGGAGATGATTGCAGCCGAGTGTGGATGATGGGGTAGGTGAGCGCATGCAGTCCCCAGAGACGTACCCACATAGGAAGCAGCAACCTGAGAAGAAAAGGAGAAGAGACAGAAGGTAAGTGCAGAAACGTCACCTAATGGAATAACGTCATATTTGCATCGTTAGGTGAGGCAGTGTACCCAAATGAGCCAGCGCTGAGGCACTGAAGAGCAGATCCTTATAAGCGCTGGCTGATCAGAGGCAGCAGCTGCGTCTCATCTTCCAGGTGTGTTGATTGTCTGAGGAGAAAAATAGGAAGGAGGGGGAACACTCACCAGGACATGACAATTTTGGGACTAGGACTGACTCTTCTGGACTGAGATCTCAGAGGTTGTTCCTGAAATCTGCTGGAGCCACTGTTTCAGTTTCGGCGCAACAGCCTTAAATGCTCCATTTACTTCTAGCACCACCCCCCTTCACTTTTGGCAACTTTTCTAACTCCTATTTACTGTAAACCTTTGGTTCCTCCCAAGTGATGTTGCCATCTAATGGGAATAGAATCTTTACCTCTGTCACAGCTATTTTTTTTTCTCTCGTTTGTTGACCACTACAATGTCTGGATGGTTAGTGACTAGCCACTTTTGAATTTGGCCTGTGCTAATGTTAAACCCTGCAAGCTACAATACTAATGGGGAAAGCAAGAAGCAGAGAATGATTAATTAAATGTCTGGTGGGGTGCCAGATGCATTCTTGCCTAGGGAACCAAGTGATCCCTGGACACCGCTGCCGGGCCTGACTTCTGATTAAGAAGTTCCAGCCATATAAGTAAGTGTACAGTTACTTTATTCATCTTTTCAGTGTTTTATAGGCAATATATGCTCCTCAGCCCCCAAGTTCTCGACATTTACCTCCTGAAAACAGATTGTATATGGGCTCTCTGTTTCATTTCATCACTTCCTGTGTGCACTGGCGTAAAGCAGTGCCCCCCCAACCACCCCCCAGTTCATCAGAAACCTTTTTATATCATGTTACATAGCAGAATAAAATGCACCTGAAGTACCAATTTTAAATCTATTTTTTTCCTGTAAATTTGCACCTTTTTTATATTAAATCTATTTTATTATAAAGTTGCTTTGTTTTGTATATAGGCATTTTTTTCTCATAAATTTTCAACTTTTTTCCTTTAAGCAATTTTTTTTGTTTTACATTTGCAATTTTAGTCTTGTAAATTTGCAACTTTTTTGCCTACATTTACTATTTTTTTCATAAATTTGCAGTGTTTTATTGTAAATTTGCAACTTTTTTCATAAATTTACATTTTTTTCTGGTAAATTTGCAACATTTTTTTTTCCACAATATCTTTATTGAACCTTTTTTTTTTTAACAAACATGATACAAACAATCAAACACTAACACTAAAGTACTACAAAAAAAAAAATGCACTAAAAACACCAACAACCACCAACAAAATCAAATCTTCAACAATGCTCCTCTGTTTAGTCTAGACAATCCAATACATAAGTATACATATTATGTTCACCAGTTTGGAATTTACAAGGTCCACACACATCATTCACCTTCTTCTTCAAGAGTTATGTTTAAATTTTTTACATAATCAATAAAAGGTCTCCATATATTCTCAAACACAATTTCCTTTGATTTCAGTATATATGTTATTCTTTCTAATGGAAGGTTTGTTAACATCTGTCTTAACCACTGAGTCACATCTGGTCTATGAGTCTTTTTCCATAATAGTGCAATACATTTTTTGGCATTAAGCAAACTGAGGTCTATGAATGTTCTTTCACTTTTATTAAAATTATGCTTTTCTGGGTACAGACCCAACAAAAACAGTTTAGGATTCAATATGATTTGTTTTGAGATTATTTTTTCAATTGTTACCCTCACCTCTTCCCAAAACATTCTTATTAATCTACATTCCCATACACAATGAAATAGGGTTCCTTTACTTTCCATGCATTTTGTGCATGTATCTGGTATATTTTTGTTATATCTATTTAACTCCTCCGGTGTAACATACATCCGCATTAACCATTTGAAATGTATCAATTTAAGGCGTACATTTATTGATTTGGTTTGAGCTTCTGTACAAGCCAATTCCCATTGTTCCTCTGAAATTTCAGTTTGCAGATCTTCTTTCCAGTAGTTTAATCTTTTCAGTGAATTTTCACTTGAAGATAGTGTCAATGAGTTATAAAACTCTGAAATAATACCCTTTCTTTTACTATCTTTCATCAACATTTTTTCCAAGGATGAATAGATAGGTCGAGTGAGAGCTTTATTTTGATTTGATCGAATAAAGTTTCTAAGTTGAAGATATTTTAAAAAATGTGTTCTATTGAGATTAAATTCGATCCTCAGCTCTTCAAAAGACATTATGTTTTCTGCACATGGCAAATATAAATCCTGAATCTTTTGTATCCCTTTTAAATTCCATACTTTAAATACAGCGTCCGCTCTCCCTGGTTTAAAATATTGATTACCCCATATTGGACTAAATTGTGACAATAACTGTGGTTCTTTTAAATAGTTTTTAGCTTCACACCATATTTTGATCATATGCTTTACAAATGGATTTTTAACTTGTTTTTGTAATTTTTTTGCCGAATCTGAGTATATGAATATGGGAAGAGGTAAAGGTAAATTGTATGATTCCATTTCAGTCCAGTGAGGGAGATCATTTGATGAAAAATAATATGTCATAGACCTCAGTTGTGCCGACCAATAATACAACATAAAATTTGGACATTTCAGACCTCCACGATCAAATGGTAAATATAATAAAGACAGACGTAATCTAGCCCTCCTGTTGTTCCATATAAATTCCACTAACTTGTTTTTAATTCTTGAGAATAAATCTAAAGGTGGTGGTAAGGGAATGTATTGAAATAAATAAAGTATTTTAGGTAAGATATTACTTTTAAGTATATTAATTCTCCCGATCATCGACATTGGTAGTGACATCCATCTCTGAAGTAACTCATCAATATCTGTCATTAAGGCTTCATAATTGACACTGGCGATTGATTCTAGCTTAGGCACAATTTGGATTCCTAAATATTTAAACTGATTTACAACATTGAATTGATTTACCTCAGGGGTTGGGTAATTTCTCTGGGTCTCATTTAGCATTAATATTGAAGATTTAGTTTTATTTATTTTATATCCTGATATTTTCCCAAAATTCTTTATTAAATTCAACAAGGTCGGAATTGATTTTTTAAGATTCGACATAAACAAAATTATGTCATCGGCATACAGGGAGATTTTATGTTCTGTTGGTCCAACTTTAATTCCATATATTTGTGACTGTAGACATATCGCCATCGCTAAAGGTTCAATTGCCATAGTAAACAGTAAAGGTGAAAGTGGACAGCCTTGTCGACATCCTCTATTGATTTTTATTGATTTTGAAATATTGTTATTTGTTAGGATTTCTGCTGTAGCATTATTATATATTATCTGAACCCATTTTATGAAATTATTTCCAAGTCCAAACCTTTGTAAGACTTCAAAAAGAAAGGGCCATTCAACTCTATCAAAGGCTTTTTCGGCATCCAGTGATAAGAGAGCTGTATCCGGTGCTTCTTCATTAGAATAAATAATATTAAATAGTCTTCTTACATTATGGAAGCCTTGTCTTCCCTTTATAAAGCCATTCTGATCTCGATTAATAATATTTGGTAAAATTTCTTGTATTCGTCTTGCTAAAATTTTACAGATTATCTTAAAGTCGGCATTTAATAGGCTTACTGGTCTCATATTTTCACATTTATTAGAGGGCTTACCTGGTTTTGGCAACAGTATAATTAAGGCATTATTCATATATGATGGTAAATTACTATTTTGAAATGCTTCTAAAACCATTTCCAAAAAAGGTTTTGTTAATTTATTCTTAAATTTTTTATAAAGGTCAACTGGAAGACCATCTGGTCCTGCACTTTTTCCTGATTTCATATTATCAATGGCTAGTCCAACTTCTTCTTGACTAATTTTAGACTCCAGTATCTCCCTATTTTCATTTGGAACACACGGTATAAATAGTTCGTTCAAAAACCCATGTAGTTTTGTTAAGTCAGATTCATTTTTGGTATCATATTATTTTTCATAGTAATCTCTAAAGGCTCTATTAATTTCTGAAGGATCTATAACTACCTGTCCGTTACTTATAATACTGGTAATTGGTGTTTTAGATTCTAATTGTTTAATCTGCCATGCCAATAACTTTCCTGATTTTTCACCTTGTTCATAAAAAGATTGTTTCAATCTTAGAAGACTCGAGGCAGCTCTATTCGCTGATTTTTTGTCATATTCAGCTCTCAAAATCAGTAATTCGTTCTCCAACCTTGGATCTCTTCCTGCATATTCTCTTTCTTGAAGAATTTTTATTTTATGTTCCAATTGGACTCTCTCCTCTCGAGTCTTCTTAGATTTTGAACCTGTATAACTAATAATATGTCCCCTAATAAAAGCTTTGAAAGCCTCCCACTTTACACATGCTGATGTTTGTGTAGTATTGATGTCAAAGAACTCATCTATCTGTTTTTCTATGTATTTAACAAATTCCTCATCCTGAAGCCATTTATGCTGAAATTGCCATCTACCTGGTTCCTTTGTCAATTTCTTATCTACATATATTAGACAGCAGGGTGCATGATCAGAGATCACGATGTTATCATAAAAACAGTTTTGAGTCTTGGACCTTAATTCTGTGGAGATCAAAAAGTAATCAATACGTGAGAATGTCTTGTAGGTATTGGAATAACAAGAGTATGCTTTAACTTGTGGTTTCATTTCTGTCCATATATCTATCAATTTCAATTCTTTCATAAAATGATTAATGGTCATCCTACATCCATTGTGCGTACAGTCCAGTCCTGTTGATCTATCTATACCGGGATTCAATGTACAATTAAAATCCCCTGCTATTATATGTTGCCCTGTAAGTGATGATAAGATAAGAAATAAATTAGCAAAGAACTTTTGATCATCTATATTGGGACCATATAAGTTCACCAAATTTATATTTTCTAATAGCAAAGATCCTTGAATGATTACATATCTTCCAAATTTGTCTCCAGTTACATTTTTCACTTGAAATGGGACTGATTTATGTATGAGAGTCATAACTCCCCTGGCTCGGGATGAAAATGATGAGGTGAAAACATTTCCTTGCCATCTACTCCTAATTCTTTTTACATCCTCCTCTATTAGATGAGTTTCTTGTAAAAACACAATTTTTGAACCCATGTCTTTTATTTTATTCATAACTTGTTTAAGTTTTTTTAAATTTTGTAGACCTCTGCAATTCCATGAAGTTAAATTAAGATTAACGCTTTGATTTATGATCAATAGGGAGTTTGGGATTACCTTGCAGTGTAAACATGCTCAAACAGAAAAGCAAAAAAATGAGTGGTTGAACATTCACCCTACAAACTACACACAAACAAATTCCCCCTTCCCACATTTGTGGCAATCCCCCCAAAAACAAAAGAAAAATTCCGTCTCCCGATATAGCCATCGACCGTTCCACACCCACGAGGATCAGCCAAAGCCACTCCTTCTTCATCCTCCCAATCACCCTAACTCTACTGCTTTTAATAACGTAACATTAACTCTCTTCTGTAATTTTCCAATTTAACTCCAAAATTTTATAGCAATTTTGTACTTTTTTTTTTTAATTTTTTTTTTTTAATATGTAATACAATCTATATTTTGTAATCTTGTTATATGCTTCTAATCAGTTAAATGCTCAAATATTCTACCCTATATTCTGTTCATGCTTAGCTCCCACCAGTCTCTTCCTGGATCTTCTTGATGAGCTCCTGCGCCTCCTCGGGGGTCTTGAAGATGTGTGTTCTGCCCTCATATGTGACCAGAAGTCTTGCAGGGTGAATCACTCCATGACGAATCTCAAGGTTGCGCAGTTCTTTACGGATGGGGTCAAACTGCTTCCTTAATTGTTGGATTCCTGAGGCCAAATCTGGGTAGAACCGCACCTGCTGATCTTGGTATTTAATTTCTCCTTTGGCCCGCACCGCGTTGGAGATCGTCATCCTGTCTCTGTAGCTGAGAAACTTCATAATTAACGTCCTCGGTGCTGCCTTGTTACCTCTCGGTGGGCCGATTCGGTGGGAGCTTTCCAAGACGACTGATGATTTTAGCTCCGCGTTGTTCAGCGCCTCCGGGATCCACCCCTCCAAAAAGGAGCATGAATCACGACCTTCGGCTCCCTCCGGTAAACCCACCAGCCTCAGGTTGTTAATTTGCAACATTTTTATTTTAAATCTGCAACTATTTTCTTTTAAATTTACTTTTTTCCTGTAAATCCCTTTTATCATAAATTTGTAGCTTTTTTCTTTTAAATCTGCAACTTTTTTCTTGTAAATTTGCATCCATCCATCCATTTTCTACTGCTTTTCCAGAGGTTCAGGTCGCGGAGGCAGCAGCTTAAGCAGAGAAGCCCAGACTTCCCTTTCCCCGGCCACCTGCTCCAGCTCTTCATAAAAGGTACCAAGACGTTCCCAGGCCAGCTGTGAGACATAGGACCCATTCAGATGGCCATTGTTTGGTCCGGACCAAAGGACCAAACAGTGGCTTCCATGGATAGTTCGGTTCTTATGGCGCAGTCTGAACACGTGTTGGAATTCTGGTGCGCACCAAACAAGCGAAGTCTGGTCCCCCTGAAAACGAGGGTCTCAATTCACTTGCAAACCAAGTTTGGTGTGCTCCGCTTACAGTGCGAATCCAAATGGACTATCAAAGGGCGGAAGTGCCTCTTGGCGTTTGTGTAACCATAGCAACACATAGTCTAAGAAGGAGAAGTGGCATTTGCCATAGTACATTTTGGGTAGAAAATAACAATAAAGACAATCTTGCAAATCTGAGAAATCCTTTTACCGAAGAAACTGGACAAAGACTCATGCTGGCATAAATAGACGAGGGGGCAATCAAGACAACAAAGAACAGGCAGGCACAATCAATGACAATCAGAGACAGCAGGGAAGTGGCTACTAGTACATGAAAACATAAAGGGATGAGACAAAAGGCAAAGAGGAACAGAGAATACACAAAACTCATGCACAAAGGACCAGGGAGACATAACCATGACATGACTGACAGAGACCAGAATACAAGACCACAAATACAGAACAAGGAACCAAGGAGGAAACACAACAACAGAAACCACAATATTAATAATAAACCTAATATGTACACTAAAGCAGAGACAAAGAAAGTGATAACATACAGAGAACTAAGGACCAGGCATGGAAAATAACCAGACAAACTAAGACCAAGATGATAATAATTATAACAGCCAGTAAATCAGGATAACAATAATACTAAGCACAGAAAATTACAAAAATAAGCTTAAAGCGTGAGCACAGTCCCCAGACCATGTCCAGGCCCTGACAACAATGGCTCCATCGTATCAACTAGGCCACCGGAGTGGTGGCCCAGTTGATAGAGCATCCACCCCGGGAGGTTGGGGTTCAAGTCCCAGCTGGGTCATACCAAAGACCATATAAAAATGGTACTCCCACCTTCTAGCTTGGTGCTCAACATAATAGAATGGGGGAAGGAGAAGTTGTTTGTGGCGGTGCCTTGCGTGGCAGTGACCCGTCTGATTCTACATACAGTACATGTGATTAACATTGTAAATAGGAGAAACGTAATTTTGTTCAACTGCACATGATTAGCTGTATGGACTGAATGACAACAGAGATGGCTTCTTTTAATGTTTTTGCTTTTAAGAGTTTGAACTCTTCTTTGTTAAAAATATAGGGGCCCCTAAACACAATCTTGCATAGGGCAGTGACTAGTGACGCCTATAGTGTCCCCCTCAATCTTAACTCTTGAGAAAATGTCCTGTTTATTGTCCCCCCCCACCCCCCAACAGTAAAATGAACTATCTGCCCATGTTTAGATGTCTGTCAGTCCCAGTTAAAGCAAAATTTGAACACCGTGAGACACCTGCTGTGTGTTTTGTTGGTTCTGCTACTGGCCATTCACTCTTCACTTCAGATGGCATGGCAGGTGAAAATCCAGTATATAACAAAATCATTTCCAAGCTGTTGCCATTGGGCCATGCAGCAATCTCCGTGTAATGACATGCAAATGCACCTCTCAGACAGTGGAAATGTGTCTTTAGTCCATTGCCACCTTCACAGCAGGTCCAGGAAGCTCAGTCTGCTTTGAAGTCGGTGCTGGGCTCATGATGCATTTGAGTCATGTCTGAAGTCTGCGTAGGCCCCGGTGTCATCCACTCGGTGTCAAGATTTGGGGGAGGGTTATCAGGAGCAGCAAGTGCAACGCTGAAGGCACAATATTTGGCAAACAAATAACAAAAGCAATCTGTTTTGATCACCCAAATTATTGACTGTTTATATATTAGGAGCTATTTTGGACAAGAGGATATCAACTGATAACAAAATGTTTACAGCCTTAAAATGTGTTGAAAATTCTTATATTTTCCACTCATATCAGCGCTGCCCACACAGATGGTAGAACACAAGCAAAGACAGACTTAACAGGAAGTGTTGGCAGCCTCCCTTAAATGGCTGAGAAATGTGTGTGTGTGTGGGGGGGGGGGGGGGTGCAGCCTTAGTGGAAGTCGGCTTCTTGTCAGGGTCCATCGGCAGCAAGCCCTCTGCAAGAAGGTGATAACCCCCAGCCTTTTTCTCAGCCAGCATGTCCAACTTAATCATCGCTAAGAGCTTGACCCAGAGGAAATGCAAGGGAAGCAAATAAACATTGGACCACAGCAAACAAACTTCCTTGTTTATATAATCCAAGCGACAGTCATGAATATTGGATGCCTTCAAAGTTGGAGAACTGTTGAATCAGATTTTTGTAACTTCTTTTATTTCTCACATCTCCCTAAGCACAGGCTTTTACAGTTTTTCACAGTTGCTTTGGCCGTATCCTCATGATGACTGAAGATGTAAAAATGATATGTGAAAGTAGTCGGACTGTGTTACTGTTGATTTTTTATGTTACAGCCCATAAAGGAAATGACCATTACAACTGTCTACAGCTTGAACAATCACTGGCTGTATGTTTTTCCATATGTCCTGCTAATATTACATTGTAAAAGTCAGATATACTGAGGCAGAGGACTTTGTTGAGAGGTGAATCCAGGTCTGATTTGAGTGGGATTTACTCCAAAATAAACAAGGGATTGTGGGTACTCAACCAAGACAAATTCCCCAATATGTCGTCCCCAAAAATACAAGATACAACTAGATGTTATTGCAGTGAGATGTGACATCTTAAAGCAAAGTTAATAATGCCACAGCTGAAAGGTTTACATTCTAAAGACAAAAAGTTCCCTTCACATCTGTCCAGTGATGTAGGACCACAAAACAAACATATTATCACTGTTTCCATCACAAGAACTAGGGACCAATGGTGTGTGTCCACCCAAGGGACTGCCGCTGCTACAGAAATATTCATAGGGGCTGAAATAAGTTTCTGTCTCAGGGTAGGTACTGAGACAAAACAGATGTCAACAAGAAGCACCAAAAAAGCCACCAGAAAAAAGAGCATATAGCAAAGATCTAATGCCACCTTGAATGCAAAGAGAAACAGTCAGATCAACTTTACGGCATATTCAAGCTGCACAGGCACACAATGTATTTACATTGCGTTTCAAAGGAGCATGGGCAGAAGCTCGCGCTCTTTGTAGTGGGAATTGACAAGCACTCCATTGGTATGGATGACCTCCCCTCTGCTCACATTGTTTCCCTGCCATGTTTGAATACCCCATATAATAAACAGCAACAATCATCACTGTATGATTTTAATGTAGTATAAAACAATACATCTCAAATGGTTCAGGTCCTGTCTCTCAGGTACAGCTGAAAATGTGGCCCTGGGGGATGCTAAATCATTACCTCATACCTGTGGGGTCCCTCAGGGGTTGGTCCTTGGGCCAACCCTTTTCACCATCTAAATGCTCCCCTTGGCCTACATCATCAGTAGGCATGGAACTGCATTCCATATGATGATGATACTCAGCTCTATGTGCGTTTGGACCCGATCCACGCCTTTGTCACCTCTAGGCTGGACTACTGTAACGCACTCCTCTTTGGGATACCTGGCAGGACCCTTCAAAAGCTCCAGTACATTCACAACAGCACTGCCAGGGTCCTGACAAGGGTGTGGAAACATGATTGCATCACACACATCTGCCAGACTCTCCACTGACTCCCTGTTCATCTCAGGATTTAATTTAAAATCTGCCTTCTCACGTGCCAATGTTTACATGATAATGCACTGGTTTGTCTGAAAGATATTTTATCACCATACACTGCCATGTGCATAGGCGTAAATCAAGGGGGGGGGGCATGGGGGGCATCCCCCCTACCTGGAAAAAACAAGCTATGTTCTGATCCACAGTGTACTTCAACTGTATTCCCTACTCCCTGCTCCGTTCTCAGGGAATATCAGTGAAGTTAATTGCCCTTCACAAAATTTCTCCAATTGAAACACCTTGTAACCGTCAGCCCCCTCCTCCGTGCGTTAGCATGGTAACCATGAACACATACTGATATTATGGTGGATAATTTATATTTCTTAAATAAAATATTAATACAAATATATTTTTATTACTATCAGTTAATATTAACAATAACCAACATCAATTTAGCTTGTTAATAACATTAGCAACAATTGTTTTACTCATATTTGAGGTGCAATGGCTTATGGGTAATCTTCTTTTCAACTTCTGGTAAAGTGATGTACAGTTGTTCACTTCTTCCCTGCTCAGTTCTCAGTTCCCTTTGAAATGAAGACTGTTCACTCCCTTCGGTTTGGAATCTCAATATGGTGGAATACCCTGTGCAGTCCACTTTGGAGTACACTATTGGGCGATCGGAACGCACCTACAGAGAATCATTCACCCCACCCCCAATATCATCATAAATCTTTAATATCATATTCAGTGTTGGGAGTAACGCATTAGTGTAACACCACTACTTTTGCAGTAACATGCTGTGTAACAAAATTACTGTTTAAAAATTCACTAATCAGTTACAGTTACTGAAATTTGATCAGATGCGTTACTCGTTACTCATTACTCGCTATATTAATATGGATAGATATTTTTAGTGCATATAAATACAAACTGACCCTACATAGCTGACGCAGCCGTCAGTCAGCGTGACCTGTTGCAAAGAGCCTCTTCACTACTGAGCGGAGGAAAAGGTGATGCTACTTTGTTTTTGTGAAAATAGGCAGATTATTTTTCCTTTGTCGCAGTTAAGGACAAACGCATATTGGTGGGTCGCAAGCCTATTATAAGATCTATTGCAATCTTTAGAAGCACTTGAAAACAGCAACAAGCTCCGACAAAGCTAGTGCTATGCTATACTAACAACACTGTGTTCGTGGATTTACGCTATCTGAACAGCCACAGCTGAATGTAAAATGGAAATACTTTTATCTGAACACCCATGGCTGGATTTCAAGCACAGGTATGCATCTGGACAGTTTGTGACCCAGCAAGAATTAAACCAACTGATTGCCAGATACGTTGTTACAGAATAAAGATCTGATAACAGTCATTTTCCATCAGACAGCTGAGACTGTGATCCACTGAAGTTAAAACACATTTACTTTCTACCTGGATAAAGATTATTCAAAAATGGATTTGATCTTCAAAAGGAATTTGAGGGACTGAATCATGTCTCTGTCACAGCAGATATTTGGACTGTGGATAATGGACATTTTCTTTGGATCACTGCACATCGAATCAAATCCATAATATAAAGGTAAAATAAATGTTGACAGCTTTATGCAGTGTTGCCAGCTCACTCTTTTGGAGTAATTTTCATTCCTTTTCTCTCTCTCTCACTTCACAAACCCTATTTCTCACTCCAAAATGAGGAAATTACTGACAGTATCATATTGATTTTCTTCAGATTTTTCCCACAATAAGAGCTCTCAAGGCAGGATAAAGCAGACTGAACATGTTCTAAAAGCTCTGTCTGAAACAGTTTGTTTTCAGCCTGACATTAATAAATTTGTAATGTAATCCATTAATTAAATTATCTTGCTATGTGTGCAAGATGATTTACATAAGTATGCATTTAAAAGTAACGTGAAAGTTACTGTTCAAAGTGACTAGTTACTTTAATCATGCAGTAATTGGTAAAGTAACTCAGTTTTGAAAAGAAGTAACGAGTAACTGTAATTAGTTACTATTCTTTAGTAACTTGCCCAACACAGATCATATTACATAAGACTTTGAAGCAAGAATGCTAAATACATTATTTGTAATTGAGCATTTGTTGTAAATTTTACAACTTCTTTTTTTTAAATCACAACTTTTTTTTCTCATAAATTTGCATTTTTTTTCTGGTAAATTTGAAACTTGGGCAGCACGGTGGGGGAGTGGTTAGCACTGCGGCAGCACAGCAACTCACCTTTGGCCGGGGGATCCTGGGTTCGATCCCAGCCCCCGACCAACAGTGATCTGTGTGGAGTTTGCATGTTCTCCCCGTGTCTGCGTGGGTTTACTCCAGGATTTCTCCGGTTTCCTCCCACATGCCAAAAACATGCAAGTTAGGTTAATTGGCATCAAACTGGGGATTCTAAATTGTCCTTAGGTATGACTGTGAGAGTGAATGGTTGTCTGTCTCTCTGTGCTGGCCCTGCAATGGACTGGCGATCTGTCCAGGGTGTACTCTGCCTCTCGCTCAAAGATGCTGGGATAGGCTCCAGCCCCCCCGCGACCTGAAAAGGATTAAGTGGAAGAAGATGGATGGATGGATGGAAATTTGAAACTTTTTATATAAATTTGGAACTTTTTCATAAATTTGCGCCTTTTTTCTTTTAAATTTGCAATGTTTTTCTCATAAATTTGCTACTTTTTGTTGTAAAACTGCAACTTTTTTAAATCAAATTGTGACCTTTTTTCTTGTCAATTTGCTACCTTTTTCTCATAAATTTTCAGCCTTTCTCTTTTAAATTGCTAATTGTTTATCTTGCTTGTATTGGTATGCTGCATTGTTGTTGAAACTGTCAGATGATTGGGTCATGAATAAAACTTCTGGAGACCGATGGTTCCTACCCCCACAGAGGCACAGAGAAACATTCCTTTCCTCTAAAGGTTACCCACAGTTTCTGCAACAGAAAGGGACTGTTACAAGCCTAGGCTGAAACTGGGCTGGAGTTCCTCACCCTGACTGCTATTGAATATCAGAGTATAAAGTTTCTAAACATCCAAAGACATGACATTATTAAATATTACTGGCTTCAAAATGTCAATTTAAATATTTGGATCTGTGTCGCTTTTATGTGCTGGGTGCACCATACGAGAGAACCAAAGTAATGAGATGAGATGAGATGAGATTCAACTTTATTGTCATTACACATATGCACATATGCAACATATGCAACATAGAATAATATGCATAATATGCAACATAGAAGTGAGCCAAAGTGCAAAATGGGACCTGAACCAGTCTTTTGATGGAGAAACCTGCAACTGATGTCAGTAACCACAGAACTGGAAGACACCTGCAGAAAGTGACAGACAGAGAGAGAGCAGACCAAGAAAGAGGAGACAAATTAAGAGTAAGATTAATCAAAAAGTAAACTTGAGAAGTGCCTGCTTTTAAAGAGCAACTATTATGCTTTTAGTGGTTTCCCGTTTATTGTAGTGAGTTAGGTGGGATTTTTGTGACATTATATGGTCTGCAATGTCAAACAGCCCAAAGTCCTCCTGCATAGGAATTCTCTCCTGCAGAAGCAAGGAGTAGCACTCTGTCTGAAACACCTCGTTTTCATTTGGTGTTGATTTGATGTTCTCTTCTGTAAAGTTATCATGTCATTACTTATCAGACTTGATACAGACCTGTCCATATTACATGTCACTGTTGGGGAGGGCAATAAACAGAACATTCTTTCCAGAGTGAAAATTGAGGGGGACACTATAGGTAGTAGGGCCGATGCAAGATTGTGTTTAGTGGCTCCTAACTTTTTAATAGAGAA
Source organism: Pholidichthys leucotaenia (assembly GCA_020510985.1). NCBI lineage: Eukaryota > Metazoa > Chordata > Actinopteri > Cichliformes > Pholidichthyidae > Pholidichthys > Pholidichthys leucotaenia. The sequence continues at coordinate 336,792,175 of CM035844.1, forward strand.
GAGTTTAAAACCTTTAAAACAAAAACTTTATAGAAACAAACTTGAGACATTGACAAGAGAAAATTTATGGCATTGCATGGGATAAAAACTTAACCAGCATTCATATGAATGTTGCTTTTTAAAAGAAAAAAGTCACAAATTTACGACAAAAGAACTTACAGATTTATGATGAAAAAAGTAGCAAATTTACAAGAAAAAACAGCAAATCTATGAGAAAGAAGTTGCGAATTTTTTTAAAAAAAAGATTCAGATTTGCAAGAAAAAAGTTGCAAATGGTTGTGGAAAAAAGTTGCAGATTTAAAAGAAAAATTGCAGATTTATGAAAAAAAAGGTGTAAATTTATGAGAAAAAGCGCAGTGGCAGAGTGGTTAGCACACAAAAGGGAATATTGGAAGTAATGGGACAGTAAATTCCCTGGTTATGTGATAGATTAATTGTATTTCATTTCATGATTTACAAAGACAAGGTTAAAAGGGATTAATCATAATTTCATGGTTAAATGATGTAGAGATAAAAAGAGAAATTCATTTAATTGGTTACATGAGAAAAAAAGTATTTCATGTACTACCAGAGAGATTTTGAGAAAAGAAAACATGCATGTAAGGTGTGAAATGTGAATTGTAAGATCTTACTATATTACTGGATTGTAATAATAGTAATATGAGAGAAGAATTTAAACTCTAAGCTATAGTGTTATATAAGAAGAGATTGGAAAACGAATTACTCTAGCTGTAAACAATAATATCATTATTGTTGTGCAGGCTAGGTTTTTTTGGTTGCCGATCAAGAACCTTCTGGATCCTGGATTCTCTCCGAATGGAGATGGCGAGCCCGACCCGAGACTGAACCGAGATCTAACCAAGATCTCAATTAAAGAACATCCTTCCTCTCTCCAGTGCCCAAGATTCAAAGTGGTAACAACTCAAGTCGCCACTTTAAAAGAGGAAAAGAAACCTGAGTCTGGAGATATAAGATATCTTGACTGGTCAAACGACTAAACCAAAAGGACAAACAAACGCTGAGCTCAGTAGGACATTTTTGGGGTTTTATTTCATGCCGGCCGTTGTTATATTTGTATAGTTGTAAATTGTTTGTATATATTGTTCTCTTTACCTCTACAAATAACAACCAGTATTGCTCATTTCTTGCCTCCAGCTATTTCATTCCACACTCATTTTAATTCCCTATTGTAACCCTTACGAACCTAGCAACTGGTCTATACTTAATAATTTCCCTTACCTAATTAACATAAGGCAAGGGTTACAATAAGGAGTGGCGAGCCCAGCCAGGAGCCTTTTTCTTCTCTCCCTTACGTTAATTCAAGCCTATAACGTACCCAAAATGGATATTGTTGAACGTGAATCTGTGAAAATTCCAAATGCAGTGATAGTGAGTGAAATCGCTGGAGATGAGCAACTTGATGAAGTGACTGAGTTTTTGAAACGGTATGGATCGATTTCAAGAGTCATAAAAGTAGCAAATAGTAAGTCTGAGTTTTCCCAGAGTGCTATTTTTGAGTATCACTCGGGTATTGTTTTTGAAGCTCTTGACCCATTGCCATGTACTCATGTATCTGATAGTGGAGCCAGCTATATGATACAATCTCTTGCCAGTGTTTATACGCACCGTATAGGGACCGATGTGACCAAGTTATATCTCACTGACATTAAAAACCTAGCGAAGATGAGTGGCAGAGATTTTGCAGATGTCCTGAAAGACATGATGTCACAGATTTCTGAGGCAATCAAAGAATCTGAAAATGATCAATCAGAGCAAGTTAAGTTACCTGATAACTTACCTGAAGCTTTCTTGGATGAACCTCAACCTCAGCCTTCTGCAGCTGAGTCCAGTATTCAAGGTGCTTCAAGCCAGGATTTTGACAGGTTGCTTGTCACACAGTTTTGTCGAGGTTGTTGGGATGATTCCCTTTTAACTGCACTCCAGTTAAAACAAAAACGAACAAATCCTCCAACTTTTCCTGATTTTCTTCTCTTGCTACGTACTGAAGAAGACCAAAATGCTGCCAAAAACTTGCGAATGAGACGACATTTGAGCAGTTCAAAACAAAAAGTGACATCCCACGTGCAAACTGTGCAATGCAGTTCAGGTGAAAATGAGAACAGTATCACCTTAAACTCACTTCAAGAACTCTCAAAACAAGTTGCAGAAATTCAAACGCAACTAGTAAAACTAACTGCAGAACCAAAAGCTCAAAACTCAAAAAGTACACTCAGTACAAAGCCAAAAGAGAAACAAATGTCGGAGGTTCGAAGACGATCAGATACCGTCGTAGTTCCGACCATAAATGATACCGGATGGAGACAATACTAACCAATACTGACGATGGACAGTCTTGGTTACACATGCAACGGGACGTGCATGATATTTAGCGTGGGAGAGTGTAACCCAGCTGAGAAAATGACCCCTTTTTTTTTCTCAGACGTCAATTGTATTAATACAATTGTGTGATTTTATTTTGAAAACTGATTATTTTGGGAAGAGGAAGTGTGATCCTCGTTATCCAACTTTTAAATTCCCATTTCATGGTCACGTTGGGCGAGTGTGGTCTTTTCATTCGTTAAGAGCGATATTAGCCCCGCCTTCCGAGCAGAGGCAGCAGGTGCGCACTCGGTTTTCGGTCTTTTACGATCTGAGAGTGGACGAAAGAGGCTGTGGATGGTCTGGTTCACACTGATACCTCTTCTTGTTGATGGGAGCATGAGCTTGAGAGGCCGTGAGGCTGTGACTTTTGCTGTGTTCACACTGATACCTCTTCTTGGTGAGTTTAATTTAGAAAGATGCTGTAAATGAATCTAAACACTGTTCAAACACTAATTTGAAACCTTTATTATCCTAAGGTGATGGGAGCACGAGCTTGAGAGGCCGTGAGGCTGTGACTTTTGCTGTGTTCACACTGATACCTCATCTTGGTGAGTGAAGACCGAGTGTGTACTAAACAATACATGCTAATGCTAATCGCGAGTAGATTTTTTTTCTGTTTAAAAGCAATGGAAAAGGCTATTTTTGTGTCTGTATGGTTTTCCTAAATGTGATTTCAGTTCCCAACAGTATACTGAAATACTTTTAGTTCTTATGCACTATTTCTGTCGAATGTAATGTGTAGTTTGATGCTAAAAGCACATTGTGTTGGTCTCCTATGTAAATTCATAGGTTATGCTAAACCCAGTAGCTCAGACAGGGTTTTACTGATTTTAAAAGGAAATATTGGAAGTAATGGGACAGTATATTCCCTGGTTATGTGATAGATTAATTGTATTTCATTTCATGATTTACAAAGACAAGGTTAAAAGGGATTAATCATAATTTCATGGTTAAATGATGTAGAGATAAAAAGAGAAATTCATTTAATTGGTTACATGAGAAAAAAAGTATTTCATGTACTACCAGAGAGATTTTGAGGAAAGAAAACATGCATGTAAGGTGTGAAATGTGAATTGTAAGATCTTACTATATTACTGGATTGTAATAATAGTAATATGAGAGAAGAATTTAAACACTAAGCTATAGTGTTATATAAGAAGAGATTGGAAAACGAATTACTCTAGCTGTAAACAATAATATCATTATTGTTGTGCAGGCTAGGTTTTTTTGGTTGCCGATCAAGAACCTTCTGGATCCTGGATTCTCTCCGAATGGAGATGGCGAGCCCGACCCGAGACTGAACTGAGACTGAACCGAGATCTAACCAAGATCTCGATTGAAGAACATCCTTCCTCTCTCCAGTGCCCAAGATTCAAAGTGGTAACAACTCAAGTCGCCGCTTTAAAAGAGGAAAAGAAACCTGAGTCTGGAGATATAAGATATCTTGACTGGTCAAACGACTAAACCAAAAGGACAAACAAACGCTGAGCTCAGTAGGACATTTTTGGGGTTTTATTTCATGCCGGCCATTGTTATATTTGTATAGTTGTAAATTGTTTGTATATATTGTTCTCTTTACCTCTACAAATAACAACCAGTATTGCTCATTTCTTGCCTCCAGCTGTTTCATTCCACACTCATTTTAATTCACTATTGTAACCCTTACGAACCTAGCAACTGGTCTATACTGAATAATTTCCCTTACCTAATTAACATAAAGCAAGGGTTACAATAAGGAGTGGCGAGCCCAGCCAGGAGCCTTTTTCTTCTTTCCCTTACGTTAATTCAAGCCTATAACGTACCCAAAATGGATATTGTTGAACGTGAATCTGTGAAAATTCCAAATGTGAAAATTCCAAAGCTCCAGCGGAGGAGCCGCCTAGCCAGACGGCGACGAGTGGCTGTGATCGGTAGATTCCGGCTGCGCCGGCGATGCACGACATAACTGGCCAGGTAGACGGAGGCAGGCGCCGGCGATAGACGGCGGTGATCTGCGGAGCTGAGCAGCGTCACTCGGCGGAGAAGCTGCGCAGGAGCGGCGGGTCCAGTAGCGACCGAGCTAGTTGAGGCCTAGCCGGATTCTCTGCTTATTTCTATCCACAGGTCAGTAAAATGCCACCCAAAAAAGAGGAAATGGAAGAAATTAAAAAAACTCTGAACTTTGTGTTAGAAGAACTGGCCAAAGTGACTAGCCAGCAGGACAAAATATTAGACCTAATACAGGAGGTACAAGCCCTACATTCAATAATAAAAGAAAAAGACAAAAAAATTATGGACCTGGAGCAACACGGGCGTCTTTTGGAGCAACGCGTCGAGGATCTTGAACAAGGTTCTCGCATTGATGACATAGTTATAAGTGGACTAGACATCAGATATCAGTCGTACGCCCATGCCGCTACAGAACTGAGTGGTGAACATGCTTCCATAAGTGAATCAATGTCCTTAGAAAACCAAGTGCTTCAGTTCCTTAATGATAAAGACATTAAGGTAGAAGCCAATGCGATCTCAGCCTGTTATGCTTTACCGAAGAAAGATAACAAAACAAAGAAATCAATTGTGATGCGCTTTGTGAACAGGAGGGTGAAAAATGACATACTGAGGCAGGCCAAAAAACTAAAGGAAACTCAAGTTTACCTAAATGAACACCTGACAAAAAAAAAAACGCTGAATTAGCACGGCAGGCACGGATGCTAAAGAAACATAATAAGATACAGACAACCTGGACAAGAAATTGTAGAATTTGGATTAAACTAAATGGAACACCTGAGCAAGCAAAAAGTATAATGATCAGAGATGCTACTGACTTAGATAAATACAGATGAACACTGACTATGAAACACAGAGTGAGGAAACTCAAACTCTAAAAATATGCCACTATGCTGAACATAAACCACAAGAGATGGAGAATGATATTGATCCTGATAACCACTTTTTCAATAATATTCATAACCACTGTGAATATTACACTGAAAAGCAATTCAAAAGTCAAGTGCAATTAGATGGTAAACTGTCAATAATACACTTCAATAGCAGAAGTCTTAACAAAAACTTCTCACAGATTCAAGACTATTTAAAACAGCTAAACAGAAAATTCACAGCTATAGCAGTCTCTGAAACCTGGCTTAATGCAGACCAGGCTCCCCTGATGGCAATAGAGGGATATCAGATGTTTAACATTAACAGATCTCAAAAAAAGGGTGGTGGTGTTGCACTGTATATTGATGACCTATATAGATGTAAGCTTGTAAATGAAATGTCCTCAGCACTACCAGGGATTCTGGAATGTGTTACTGTTGAGATTGACCTAGACAAAACAAAAAATCTAATCATAAGCTGCATATACAGAACGCCGGGAACTTGCATTGAGACATTCAGAGATAAATTAGTCGAGCTGTACAATAATATTACTAGTAAGAAAATGGTAGCAATTTGTGGAGATTTCAATATTGATCTACTTAATCCACATCAACAAAATGTAGTTACAGAGTTCATGAACTCTATGTACAGCATGAGTCTATATCCCACAATAACACATCCCAGTAGAATCACAGCTCACTCTGCTACACTTATTGACAACCTGTTTGTCAATGTTCTCGACAAGAAAATAGAAAGTGGATTATTGATAAATGATATAAGCGACCACTTGCCAATCTTTGCACTTATCCATGGCCACACGGGGCCCAACCCAGAAAAAATCTCAAAATCATTCAGACACAAATCACCAAACACAATCAGTTCTTTTAAAGAGGACTTGCTGAAGCAAGACTGGACAGAAGTCTATGTATCAGATGTAAATGAAGCCTATGACACATTTACAAACATTGTAACCACTCTTTATGAAAAAAACTGCCCATTAGTTAAAAAAAAGCTTAAACACAAATTTACTGACAAACCATGGCTAACCAAAGGACTACAAAAGGCGTGTAAAAAGAAAAATTTATTATATAAAGCTTTCATAAAGAAAAGGACAAAAGAAGCAGAGCAGCGGTATAAAACATACAAAAATAAGTTAACATATATAATAAGATGTAGTAAAAGAGACTATTACAGTAAAGAACTGGAAAAAAACAAAGACAATATTAAAAATACATGGACAATAATCAACAGTATCCTTGGAAATAAAAGCAGAAATACCAGCTACCCAACTAACATTCCAAAAAATAATAAATCGACTCCGAATGTGAATATAGCTTCACCTGCAGATGAATTTAATAATTTTTTTGTTAACATTGGACCTAAACTGGCCCGAGAAATACCCACTACGGTGCCAACAGGTGATTCAATATGCAATAACACTGCTGTAAAAGACACCATCTTCATAAAGAACACAGACGAAAGAGAGGTCATTGAAATTGTTAAATCGTTCAAAAGTAAAACATCTACTGACTGCGATGGTATTGATATGCTACTAGTCAAAACTGTTATCGAATGCATAGTGAAACCACTGACGTATATCTGTAACCTGTCTCTCCAATCAGGTATATTTCCCAATGCAATGAAAATAGCTAAAGTAATTCCGATTTACAAGACAGGCGACAGAGGGGAACTCTCCAACTACAGACCAATTTCACTATTACCGCAATTTTCCAAGATACTTGAAAAAATATTCTATGAGAGAATTGACAACTTCATACTGAAGAATGATTTATTGTGTGAGCAGCAATATGGGTTCAGACACAAAAGGACAACAGCATATGCCTTAATGGAATTTACAGAAAAAATATCAACAGCCATTGAAAATAAAGAGTATTCAGTTGGAGTATTCCTGGATCTTAAAAAAGCATTTGATACAGTAGATCACAATCTATTATTAAAGAAACTACAAAATTGTGGTATCAGAGGGGTAGCACTGTCCTGGTTAAGAAGTTACTTAAAGAATAGATATCAGTTTGTATGTGTTAACAACAAAAACTCAGAGCTACTGAAGGTCACCTGTGGAGTCCCACAGGGTTCAGTTTTGGGACCATTATTATTCAATATGTATATAAATGATATATGTAAAGTTTCAGAAAAAATGGACTTAATATTGTTTGCTGATGACACTAACCTGCTATGCAGTGGAAACAATTTGGAACAACTTCTGGATACACTCGGAAAGGAATTAGGAAAGCTGAAACTGTGGTTTGATTCAAACAAATGAACGCTCAATTTAAGCAAGACAAAATTTATAGTCTTTAACAACCATCACAACTACCCAGTACCCAAACTCAGTGTAAATGGTGTAGAGATTGAAAGGGTATCCGAAACTAAATTCCTTGGAGTAATAATTGATAACAAACTGTGTTGGAAGCCACATATTAATTATATAAAAGGTAAAGTATCCAAATCAATTGCAATATTACACAGAGTGAAAAATTTGCTGAATCAACCCACACTATACACCTTGTATCATTCATTAATACTCCCATACATGACATATTGTAATGAAGTATGGGGAAATACATATAAAACAAACATATATCCACTCTTTATGCTTCAAAAGAGAGCTATTAGAATAATCAACAAAGCAGCTTACAGGAACCAACAAACCACTTTTTCTTAAACAAAAAACTCTCAAGTTGAAAGATCTGATCGACTTTAAAACCGCAATAATAATGTTCAAAGTGAAGAATCTATCACTGCCCGCAAATATCCAAAAGTTGTTCCAAACAAGGGAGAAACGATATCACTTCAGAGGAACATGTATATTTCAAAAGCCTACAGTGAGAACAACTACTAAGCAACACTGTATTTCAGTGCAAGGTGTCAGATTATGGAACGATTTTGGACCTGAATTAAAATCATGTACAAAGCTTGGACAATTTAAACAAAAAACTAAAGGAAGAAATACTCCAAACATATTTACAAGACGACATGTAAACTCACATAAGGATTGACATTTCCAGCCTGTGTTGTGTTATAGCTTAGTTTTTTCTTTTTTCTCTGTGACACTATGTCTTAGATTTGTTTTTGAATAGTAACCGCTTAACTTAGACTAGCTCAGTTTTCTTTTTCTCTCAGTCATATTTTGTCTTAGCCTTGTTTTAAATTGTAATCGCTCTTGTCTTGTTTTCTCTTTTTTCTCCTTTGAATTCTTGGATGGAATATGGGTGGGCAATATAAGCTGCGGCTTCAGCCATCACCCATTTCGGATAACTCACGTGGAATTGTATAGTAGAAGGAGTCTTTGTCTAATTTGACCTTGTTGTTATATTATACAGTTTCTTTTAACCTGTAATGTACTATCCGAAATAAATAAATTCATTCATTCATTCATTCATTCATTCAATGCAGTGATAGTGAGTGAAATCGCTGGAGATGAGCAACTTGATGAAGTGACTGAGTTTTTGAAACGGTATGGATCGATTTCAAGAGTCATAAAAGTAGCAAATAGTAAGTCTGAGTAACCCTTACAAACCTAGCAACTGGTCTACACTTAATAATTTCCCTAACCTAATTAACATAAGGCAAGGGTTACACTACCCCTTACCTTATATAATTCTCAAACAAAAAAGAACTGTCAATATATCAAATACAATAATGCAGAAAGGTAGATATACACCACAGACCAAACACAACTAAAACTTGTGTACACTTTGTAATTAACATCTTTTATTTTCCTTATATAAGATAAGATAAGATAAGCCTTTATTAGTCCCACAACGGGGAAATTCCAGGATTGCAACAGCACAGGGATAGCAACACTCAGAGCAACAATCAGAAGGCAAGAAAAAACAAGCAAGCAAGAGCAGCTAATATACATATGTACATATTACTATAAAATATATATATACACACACACACACACAGACACACAGTGCAGAGCATTGTAGCTGGATGGAATAAATATATGAATATATGAACACACAGTGCAGAGCATTGTAGCTAGATGGAATAAATATGTAAATATATAAACACCCACAGTATGGAGCATTGCAGCTAGGTGGAATAAATATGCAAGTATATAAACACACACAGTGCGGAGCAATGTAGCTAGATGGAATAATATGTAGATATATAAAAACACAGTGCGGAGCATTGTAGCTAGATGGAATAAATATATAGATATATAAATATAAACACACCCAGTGCAGAGCATTGTAGCTAGATGGAATAAATATGTAAATATATAAACACACACAGTGCAGAGCATTGTTGCTAGGTGGGATGAAACAGCATAACCGTCTATTTAGTTATCCTACATGGTATGATTATGTGCCCATACATATTCTCACCCTCCATAGCGACCGGTATGTTCCTAGTTGTATGCCGGAGAGGACCATTGTGTAAGTCTATTGCATCTTTTGCATTCAAAAAAAAAAAAAAAAAAAAAAAACTATTAGTTTGTTACGTCTTTTTGCTATCTCTGCGAGCAGCCCTGCTTAGGTTGTACAGTCTGACAGCCGTTGGTAGGAAGGACCTACGAAACCTCTCGGTTGTGCACCTGGGATGATGTAGTCTGCTGCTAAATGAGCTCCTCAGTGCATCCAGTATGTCCTGCATAGGGTGGAACTCGGACTCCAGCAGAGATGACAGTTTAGCCACCATCCTTCTCTCTCCTATCTCCTCCATCGGATCAAGGCGTTGCCCCAGGACAGAGCTAGCTTTCTTAATCAGTTTGTTCAGTCTCTTCCTATCGGCTGCAGTAATGCCACTGCCCCAGCAGACCACTCCAAAAGTGATGGCTGATGCCACCACCGTGTCATAGAATGACTTCAGCAGCGCCCCTTGTACACCAAAAGACCTGAGTCTCCTCAGCAGGAACAGCCTGCGCTGTCCCTTCTTGTAGAGTGCGTCAGTATTGTGTGACCAGTCTAGTTTATTGTTCAGATGAATACCCAGGTACTTGTAGGATGTCACCATCTCGATGTCTGTTCCCTGTATATTTACTGGTGCTGTGAGGGGCTGCCCATGCCTGCGGCAGTCCACCACCAGCTCCTTAGTTTTCCTCGCGTTGATCTGGAGGCAGTTCCGATGGCACCAGTCCACAAAGTCCTGGATAAGCCCTCTGTACTCAGCTTCATCTCCGCTGGAGATGAGACCAACGATCGCAGAGTCATCAGAGAACTTCTGTAGATGGCAATGTGTTGTGTTGTGTGAGAAGTCCGCAGTATAAAGAGTGAACAAGAAGGGAGCCAGCACCGTTCCCTGGGGGGGCCCCCCGTGCTACTGATGATCGTGTCGGAAACACAGTCCCGGGTTCTCACAAACTGAGGCCGGTTCGTGAGGTAGTCCAGGATCCATGATGACAGGTGCTGGTCCACCCCTGCGCGCAGCAGCTTGTCCTTCAGGATCATCGGTTGGATGGTGTTGAAAGCACTGGAGAAGTCAAAGAACATGATCCTCACCATATTCCCGGGCTTCTCCAGGTGGGACAGAGAACGGTGAAGGAGGAAGATCACCGCATCCTCCACCCCAATGCCATGCTGGTAGGCGAACTGGAGTGGATCCATCGCTGGTTCCACCAGGGGGCGGAGATGAGCAAGGAGCAGTCTCTCCAGGGTCTTCATCAAGTGGGACGTCAAGGCCACCGGTCTGAAGCTGTTCAGGTCTTTGGGGTGGGAAGTTTTTGGTACAGGTACCACACAAGATGTTTTCCACAGCTGTGGTACCCTCCCCCGTTTGAGGCTCATGTTGAAGATATACGTCACAATCCCACACAGCTGGTCTGCACAGGACTTGAGGAGCTTTGCGCTGATGCCGTCCGGTCCCGACGCCTTCCTCGCCTTGATCTTCCTCAGCTCCGTCCTCACCTGGGTCTTGGTCAGGGTCAGGATGGGGGGCTGTGTGTTGGGAGTGGGGGGGGTGTCGGTGGAGTGGGGAGTGGGTAGCAGGACTTGATTTCTTAGAGGCAGCAGTGGTTGTTGTGCAGACAGGGGGGAGGGCGGTTGGTCAAATCTATTGAAAAACAGATTCAGGTTGTTCGCCCACTCCCTGCCCCCCGTGGCCTGGGGGGGGGGTATTCTGGAGCCCCGAGATGGTTTTGAGGTTTCTCCAGACCCCGCTGATGTCGCTCTGTTGCAGCTTGTCCTCCATCTTCTTCCTGAAGCTGTCCTTGCCTTCTCTGATCTTTCTCCTCAGCTCCCTCTGTACGGACTTCAGCATCTCCCTGTTCCCCGACCTGAAGATCCTCTTCTTCTCTCTCAGAAGTGTTTTTATCTCAGGGTTGATCCAGGGTTTGTTGTTTGAGTGACGCCGTATGGTCTTGGTGGGAACGGATTTGTCCACACAGAAGCTGAGGTAGCCCGTGAAGGTGTGAATGAGGCCATCGATGTCCTCACCATGTGGATCGCAGAGCTGCTTCCAGGCAGTGGCTTCAAAACAGTCCTTTAGAGTGTCCATTGTCTCCTCAGACCATAACTCCACAGTGTGCATGGCCGGAGGTTGTCTGTGCACTAGGGGTTTGTACACCGGTTGGAGATGAACCAAGTTGTGATCCGATCTCCCAAGTGGGGGGAGTTGTGATGAGGTGTACGCCTCCTTAGTGTTTGCGTAGAACAAATCCAGTGTTTTATTGTCTCTAGTGTGGCATGTGACATACTGGGTGAAAGTGGGCAGAATGGGAGACAGTGAAACGTGGTTGAAATCGCCTGAGATGAGGAGAAGAGCATCTGGGTGTTCTGTCTGCAGCCTGCTGGTTACTGAATGGATGACGTCACGCGCTGTCCCAGCGTTCGCCGTCGGATTTGCATAAACAACAATGCAGATCACGTGTGAGTGTTCTCTCGGGAGATATGTAGGCCTCATGCTAACAGCTAGCAACTCAATGTCTTTGCTGCAGTGTCGTTGTTTAACAGTGATATGTCCCGGTCTGCACCAGTTGTTGTTAACATACATGATCACTCCACCGCCCCTAGTTTTGCCACTCTCTGGTGTTCGGTCAGCTCGTATCGTGTGAAAACCCTCCAGCTCAATGTTAGCATCTGCTGCTAGTTCAGTTAGCCACGTCTCAGTAAACAAAAGGAGAGAGCACTCCCGGTCAGTGCTATCATAACGGGAGATAGCCGCTAGCTCATCTAACTTTCCCAGTATCGACCGTACATTTCCCATGACAACAGATGGAAGGGAGGGTCTGTACCTTATATTTTTTGTCCTCCGCCTTACTCCAGCCCGGCAGCCGCGGCGTTTTCGCCTCAGTTCTCTCGGTATGTCGAGTTTTTCCAGTGGGACCAGGTGGCGGTTAAATGCTAGCAGCTCTTCCCTGTTATATCGTATCCTGCTATAAACAGTGGCTCCGTCCACCGGCTCAGGAGACATTTGGGACGATCTGTGTGTCCGTGATATAAGTGGGGTGAAAAAAAAAAAGTGATCAAAAGAGAGAGGAAGGGAAAAAAAACTCGGAATCGAGCCGCTGTTGCAAAAGGCAGCCGACTGGTGTGGCGCCGAGAGGAGGCGCCACACCAGTCTTGTGAAAACAGTGAAAACAGTTTCTTTATATTTCTTTTTGAACTGAGCGATGTTTGGACATTGTTTTAAAGACTCGCTTAGTTGATTCCAGAGCTTGGCACCACATTCCAGAGCTTGGCCAGAGCTTGGCACCACATATTGAAACAGAAAAATTTCTTTTGGTAGCTCTAAAATTATGCAACTTAAAATTTAATGAGCCCCTTAAATTATAATCACCCTCTCTTTCACAAAATAAGTATTGAATATTTCAAGGCAAAACATGATTCAACATTGTACATTAATGAAACTTTTAGATTCCACAAGATCAAACAAATTCAGTATTCTTGACTGTAAAAAAGGACACTGGTGTGTTCACAAAAACTCACCCGATGTAGAATCCTTAAAGCTCTTTTTTGCAGTAAATACAATGGTTCTAATGCAGTTTTGTATTTCCCCAGACCTCCACACAGTAATTTAAATACAGTAACACCAAGGAACAATATAAAATGGAAAGTGATTTCTGATTAATTACATGTTTTGCTTTAGATAAAATAAAAATATTTTTACACAATTTATTCTTAATATAGGTAATGTGAGATTTCCAGCAAATTTTATTGTCTGTTATCACTCCCAAAATGTTGTGACCCGAGCGCCGGTCTTGTCCGCGCTCTGGCTACGTATAGCTCGCTGCCGGCTTTGACAGCTGTGGGTTATATTCTGGCTTCACCGGGCTCTTACTGTGAAGGCGCTCGGTGGGGCTCCCGGCTGTCAAGGTTGGCCAGCTGACTGTCATTACTGCTCGTTAGGGCTCGCCCTTATTAGGCGGACACTGACGGCAGTTAGATTGCAGGAGTATCGTCAGACATCATCCAAGCCTTGTCAGACAGTCATTGTTCTGGTCTGGTCAGGTTCGTGTGTATTTTCTCGTGTTTGCTCGTTCATGTCATGCCATGTTTTAGACCGTAAGTGGCTGGGGTTAGCCTTATGGTCCTATGCTCAGTGTTCAGTGTTTTCTCGTCACAGTCATAGTCTTGTATGTGTGTCTCGTGTTTTGTAAATAAATGAGATGAGATGAGATGAGATTCAACTTTATTGTCATTACACATGTATGAATACAAGGTAACGAAACGTGACTTGGCATTTGGGCACGCTCTGCAGAGCGCATCCAAGGCCGGGGCAGCCGCTAGGCGCCAGTCATAAAGAAGAAAGGAAAAAAAAGAAAAAGAGTGGATATCACACAGTAGGCGAGAGAAAAAAACATGTTTTATCAAATTGACGCTTAAGTAAGTAAGCGAAATTTTGATTGCAGGCAAAAAAAACCCTCAATGCTTATTTAGCAGACATTTAGTAGACAAATCACACAGCAGGGAGAGAGCAGTGTATGTATATCAGTATGATGATATCAGTGTGTGTGCAGCGTTGAGTGTATCAGTTACTGGAGCACAACAAATAGTCTCCTAGGCAACGATAGATGTTATAGTTCATGAACGCTGTCCCTGAAGAGTTCTGTTTATTGCACAGCAGCGGTGTTTGGGTTAGCGAGCCAGCTGACACATCCGCTTATCTCAATTCTGGAGGAGTGAGTTATCCAGGGGCGCCGATCAAGGCCGAATCTGCTCAGACAGAGTATAGGAGTATAGGATTTCCCTATTGTCATATTCTGAGCTTACAATTCAAATTAACATTCACTGGCTTTAAATTCATATCATTCCCTGGAGAGCACGAAGCGACTCCAGATGTTTCCCCTTCTAAACACAGATGAACATGTCCGATAGAGTCCATCTCTCTAATGCATGCAGATGGTAAATTCCATGTTGGTCATTTGCCGCTACTTCGTGCACTCCCCATCTGGTCGAATTATTGAGAAGCAGCTCCGCCGGGTCCGCATTTTGATTAGCTCCTCCAGTTAAATTTTCGATACACCAGGAGAACTCCAAGCCCAATCGGCAGAAATCCTGTGATCGTAGCCAAAACAGGTAGATGTTTTTTCCACATCCTCAGTCAAATCACACAGACACATGAGTTCCAATCCATGGGTCTCTCCACATTTGGGCTCCCCCCGGGCCCAATTTTCTGTTTGAAAAGGTGGTGTCAATTGCGTTAAAGCCCAGCTTATATCCATTTTCCGTATTTTCCATTTGGGTTGAGATCAGCAAGATGGTGAGACGGCACAGACACTCACTCAGACGCAGCAAGCTGGGATTAGGTCAGGAAGGCAGGATAGGAGGAGGGAGGAAAAAAAATGCGACTGCTCTCACTGAAGGCAAAAGGAAGAATCACCATCACCATCAAATCACCATCATTGCTCGACAGCGAGTGTGATTATTGCCCGGAGTGGCTGGAGGAGACTGACGGCTATCTGGCGGAAGCCGCCCGCCTCATGCCCACTGACACGGCCGATCATTACCTATGCCTCGCACAGCGGGCTGTGCACCGTTACCATCTCACCTATATTCCGATAGGAGAAAAGAGATTATCATGGATTTTTGCACAACGCACATTGGGGGAGAAGGTGCTCCTGGGAACCCCTCCACCTCCCGTGAGGACAGCGTCCCTGGCGAGAGTGGAGATTCGTCGGCTGGAGGGAAAGCCCGGCAGGGGATCTGTGGATCGGAATCCAGTGCCTGCCGCCCGCCCAGTCCCAGCGTCATGTGTTCCCAGGCCCTTCGCCACTCCATTGGCCAGTAGGCCCCATAGCCGTGCTCCTACCAAGCCCCA
This sequence comes from Pholidichthys leucotaenia, assembly GCA_020510985.1. NCBI lineage: Eukaryota > Metazoa > Chordata > Actinopteri > Cichliformes > Pholidichthyidae > Pholidichthys > Pholidichthys leucotaenia. The sequence goes on from CM035844.1 coordinate 336,807,640, forward strand.
ACGAGAATCCCGTCCGGATCCAGCTCCGGGTCGTCGGAGGGACCCAGCCTCCCTGTTGGCCGCATCATATACGTCACGACAGAAGGGAATTCCCGCAGCCGCCTCCCACGGGTCATCTGTTCCAGCTGCGCTGTCAGATCCTCGTGTCCATGTTGCCCCGACTGCAATGTCCTCCTCTGTGACGTCACCCCCGCTGCAGCAGGCACCACCTTCTCTCCAGGAGACAGGCAAGTGCAAATTGTTTCTTCCCATCATTATTATGATCTGCCTTGTCTGACTCCTGGGGCCGGAGTTCGGGGTTCGCAGCCCCCCGAGCTTCCGCCACCTGCTGTAACTGTTATTCCTAAACCTGCTGCCTCTGTGCCTCTGTGTCTTCCCCTGCCGAGTGGTCCGCGACGCCAGGCCTATGTCGCGGGAGGAGGAGGGGGCCTGCGCGGCTGGAAAGCCTGGATCCAGCCCAACAGCCACGTCGTGGACAGAGGAGGAGAGCAGACTGTGGCCCGGAACCTGTGCCGACGGAGAAGCGTCCCCGGGTTTCCTCGCCGGAACGGTCTGAGTCAGCGGGTCGAGTGTCCCCTGCCCCCACGCCATACGGGTCATCGGCGTGGACATCAGCACAGGGGGAACCTCAGGCTGCAGATGTCGTCTTGCCAGCTGCGGAGCCCGACGCAGCTGAGTTGGAGCCTGCGGACGAGAGTCGCCGCCCTGAGCCTGGATCGACAAAGTCCTGGGTGGCAACAGAGCCCGAGTGCAGGCAAGTGCTCCCTATTGTGTCTCTGTCCTTTGTTTCGGAGCATTTTTGCCTGCCTCTCGGGGAGGCGAGTGAAGAGCAGCCGCCTGCTGCGCCCGAGCTCGTCTCGCTGGGTTCTGTTGCTACTGGTGATACTGATCCCGGTTTTCCTGTTGTGTGTGAGCTTCATTGCAGTGTCGCTGGCATGGAGCCAGTTGGGGTCACTGATTTGGAGGTTCCAGGTTCGGGGGTGGAGATCATCAGCGGACCTGCACCGACCCAGTCGGGGTCCGTTGTGGAGGATGCGGTGGCCCAATCGGGGTCCGATGGGGGTGCGCCAGAGGCACAATCAGGGTCCACCACAGGCGCGGTTCTGGCCCAATCGGGGCCCGACGGGAGTGCACCCGAGGCCCAATCGGGGTCCATCGCAGGAGCTACTTTGGCCCAATCGGGGTCCGACGTGGGTGCAGCCGCAGCCGGGACTCAATTGGGGTCCAGCGGAGGTGCAGCGCCGGTGCGGACGGTGGAGGAGCTGCAGACCCTTCGCCGTCGGACGGAGTTTGGGCTCATCTTTGCCTTCTAGTCCCTCTACTGAGTCGTCGCCCCTGTGCATCATCGCCAGGGGCCGTGGGGGTCCCTTCTCGCTCTCCCGAGCTTTGTCTCCACCAGGGAGGCCGCCGCGGGCTGTTTTCACCCGGTACTGGTGGCTGAGGGATGCGTGTCGGCCGCTTGAGGAACTACTTCACCGGTTCGGCGCTTTGGGTCGGCCACCCGACGTGTTATGTGTTTTGCTGGGCGACCTGGTTCGGCCACCAGAGGAGTGGATGTGCTGGGCTTTGGACTGTGATGAGCCGCCCGGTCATGTCCCACCCCCCATGACCGCCCATCGGCCGTTGGACACGGGGAGACCACCTGAACTGTTCCTGTGGCGCCTGGTCTCCGCCGATCGGCATGAACTGTTGGGGGGGGGGGGGTAGAGGTCACTTTTTTGGTGGGGGTTGTTCCAGTAATTGTTCTGGGTTTTTTTTTTCTTGTTATCCGGTGTTTTGTGATGGTTATTTGGGTATCTGTGGGTATTTGTGGTCTGCCCTGCAGTTGCCTTATTTTGTTTTATGTGCAGTTAGGTTTGACCCAGTAATTGTTCTGTTTTTCTGGATTTGGTTATTTGAAAATTCACTCAAGCATTTACACAGGTGAGAAGCCATATTTATTTTTTTCTCTTGCTATCCTGTGCTGTTTACTGTAATTGTTATTTTGGCATTTAATCAGATCTGAGTGTTTGGTATATTTTTTTTGTCATTGTGCTGTGTTAGTTTTGTTTCCCTTGCCTGGTCTTGTGTTTTATTGTACTGCTTCTGGGTTTGGTCTCTCTCTCCTCCGGACCTGCCCCCAGCCGCCCACCCTGGAGGGGGTGGGGGGGCAGGGTGGTCTATGGGCGTTCTGGAATCCCGCCCTTGGAGGGAGGGAACTGTTGTGACCCGAGCGCCGGTCTTGTCTGCGCTCGGGCTACGTATAGCTCGCTGCCGGCTTTGACAGCTGTGGGTTATATTCTGGCTTCACCGGGCTCTTATTGTGAAGGCACTCGGTGGGGCTCCCGGCTGTCAAGGTCGGCCAGCTGACTGTCATTACTGCTCGTTATTAGGCGGACGCTGACGGCAGTTAGATTGCAGGAGTATCGTCAGACATCATCCAAGCTTCGTCAGACAGTCATCGTTCTGGTCTGGTCAGGTTCGTGTGTATTTTCTCGTGCTTTGCTTGTTCATGTCATGCCATGTTTTAGACCGTAAGTGGCTGGGGTTAGCCTTACGGTCCCATGCTCAGCGTTCAGTGTTTTCTCGTCACAGTCATAGTCTTGTATGTGTGTCTCGTGTTTTGTAAATAAATCACCATCATTGCAAAACTCACCGGTGGACTCTTGGTGTCTTATGGTGATCCGCGAGGATCACCGCATGACACAAAAATTTTATTTCATGTACTCTTTCGATATTTACACCTTCACTTTGTAAGTGAATTTGCTTTTCCATTTTACTATTACTAAATACCATAAATTTTGTTTTGCTCAAATTTAGTGACAGTTTATTTAAATCAAACCATGTTTTAATAAAGTTCATTTCTGCAGTGATATGGCCCAGTGCATAAAATATTTGTCATCTGCAAATAAAACAGATTTTATGGAATCTTTTAGTTTGCATAGATCATTTATGTACATAATGAATAGTTTTCGTCCCAACACTGACCCCTGTGGTACATCACATACAATGTTCAAACATTCAGATTTAAACTCACCCATCTTCACAAAATGTTTCCCGTTTGTTAAATAGCTTTTTACTCAATCCAGCACAGCTCCCCGTATTCCTAATTTCTCCAATTTGTTTAGTAATATTGTATGATCATTTGTGTCAAATGTTTTTTAAAGATCTAAAAATAACCCAAATTATTTTTTTTTTCTTATCCATACAATCTGTCACTTCTTCAGTGAGTGCTGATGTTGTTGACCGGTTAGTTGTGAATCCATATTGACTGTCAGAAAGTAGTTGATATTTATCAATGAATTTGTCTAGTCTAGCAATGAAGAGTTTTTCCAGAATTTTTGAGAATTGTGGTAAAAGAGAAACAGGCCTATAATTTGTGAAGTGGTGTTTGTTTCCAGTTTTGAATAATGGAATGACCTTTGCTATTTTCATTTTATTAGGAAATGTTCCAGTTTGGAAAGATAAATTGAAGATGTAAGTCAGTGGTTTGGAAACACCATCAATAACCCATTTCACAGTCTTCATATCAATATCATCACAATCAATAGAGGTTTTACCCTTACATTTATTAACAATATCTATAATTTCTCTTTCTTCAACAGTGTTGATGAAAATAGAATGAGGATTTCTTGCAGTGTAGCTCACATTATGATATATGGATTGTTGTGAATTGCCCCTCAGGGCAGAGAGAAAGACCCAGATGCTGAACTGCTAGTTTGCGAAAATTTATTAACAAAAACACAAAAGTGCATCAACACAAAAATCCAAACTGTCACGCAAACAAATAAACAGACTTACGAGTAAGCTCACCAGAACAAGGGCAGGGTTCTGGTGAGGACGAGGGGGAACAAACCTCAATACTCCGGAGACCAGAAATGAAAACAACAGTCCTTAAATAAGGCTAGAAATATATGAAACAAGTGATGGCAGGTGTGGGTCACCTGAGCAGGCAGGAGAAACCAAAGATACAATTTAGACCAGCTCGGAGTAATGAGAGAGAGCGGACTGACAGCTGACAGGGACCCCGCCTACGTGGAGCAACAACCCAGAAACGTCACTGACAGCTGTCAGTGGAGAACACAACAGAATCAAAATCTAAAGAGATGGCAAAATAAAGACAAGTAACCTCAGAATCAGAATCAGAATCAGATTTATTGCCATTGTTCATGTAGTACACAAACTAGGAATTTGTCTCGGTGCAATGCTGCAACATTAAACATGATAAAATAAAAGAAATAAACTATACATGCAATAAAGTGTAGAATAAGAATGAGTAATACTAGTCAGCAGTTTAAATATATTAGCGAGCAGCAGATAATGTGGTGATGGACATGAGTCTGGTTGAGCTGCTGTACATAGTGCATGAGAGTCAATAAGTCACTTAGTGTTCAGCAGTCTGATGGCAGAGGGGAAGAAGCTGTTCATGTGATGGGAGGTTTTAGTCTGAATGGACCGAAGTCTTCTACCTGAGGGGAGAGGGGCAAACAGTACGTGACCAGGGTGTGAAGGATCGGCTATGATCCGGCCAGCACACCTCCGGGTCCTGGAGATGTACAGATCCTGGAGAGATGGGAGCTTGCAGCCGATCACCTTCTCAGCAGTGCGCACGACGTGCTGCAGCCTTAGTCTGTCCCTGGCAGTGGCTCCTGCGTACCACACGGTTATGGAGGTGGTGAGGATGGACTCGATGATGGCTGTGTAGAACTGCACTAACATCTTGGTGGGTAGCTTGAGCTTCCTCAGCTGCCGCAGGAAGAACATCCTCTGCTGGGCCTTTTTGATGAGGGAGCTGATGGTCGGCTCCCACTTGAGGTCCCTGGTGATGGTGGTGCCTAGGAAGCGGAAGGAATCAGCAGTGGTGATGGGAGAGCCTGTGAGGGTGAGGGGGGGCAGAGGGGTTGTGACTTTCCTGAAGTCCACAATCATCTCCACTGTCTTCAGAGCGTTCAGCTGCAGGTTGTTGTTGTTGCACCAGGACGCCAGCTGGGCCACCTCTCTCCTGTAGGCGGAGAATACAGGAATATTCTCAAAAATGTGAATAACAAACTGTAATGAACGTACACAGGAAACTAAATCATACTAGGACACAATACAGAATACGTGACAAATCAACCAAGGATAAAATAAGAGAAATGGCAACTCAAAACAACAACACTGTACAAATATGAAAAAAGGCAGAAAGACTGAGCCCGGTGGAATCCCCCCGTGCTCAGATTGTGACATGGATGTCACAGTATCAGGAATTTTCTCCACTAAAGAAGGTCCAACATTTACAAAACACTCATTAAACTTGTTCACAATGTCATTCATATCACTGATATTCTTATCATCATCAGTAAAATGTGGAGGATAATTACTATGTCCTGAATTATTGTGAATTATGTTATTTAATATATGCCCTATACCTTTAATATCATTTTTTTCTGTCTTCTAACAATTTACTGTAGTATTGTTTTTTACAAATTCTCATAATACTTGTCAACTTATTTTTATATTTCTTATACCTATTTTCAGCTTCTTTTGTTTGATATTTTATAAATTCTCTGTATAACATTTTTCTTTTTACATGCATTTTGCAATGCTTTTGACATCCATGGTTTGTTTTGGTATTTGTGTTTACCAAATTGTTTAATTGGACAGTTTTTGTCATACAATGAACTGAATATCTCAAGAAATTCATTATATGCTTTATCTGTCATGGTTCGAGCGCCGATCTCATCCGCGCTCGAGCCATGCATCATCTTCACCAGGTTTGACAGCAGTGTGTACCTTCTGGCTCCCCGAGCCTTTATTGTGACAGCACTCGGAGGGGCTTCCTGCTGTCAAGTCTGACAGCTGTGCTGCATTTCGGCTCATCAGCTGCTCTCCATTTAAGAGGGCTCTGGGAGCAGAATATTGCGGCAGTCTTGTCAACGATTGCTCGTCAAAGATTTCTCCTTTGCCAGACGTTGAGCCAGCATTCCTCGGCTCAGACGTCAACGATTCGTGAACGAGTCCTTCATGGTCGGACGCATCGACCATCCCATGGTTCTGATCGTAAGTGTGCTTCTTGTTTGCCTCATGGTCACGTGCATGTAGCATTGTACGTTTTAGCTCACCGTGGCTCATTGTTTTGTGTTTTCTTTTGTTGACAATAAACTGTGCAAACTTCATCGGTGTCTTTTGGCGTCTTATGGTGGCTCGCGAGGGCCACCGCATGACATTATCAATATCCCTTTCTTTATAAATAGTTTTCCAGTCCTGTTGTAATAAATCATTTTTTAGTCCATCCATTGTTCGTTCTGTTTTAACTCGTTTATAAATATTATCCTTAGTCAAAGAAATTTTTATATTTATCATCATGGGCAGCGCGGTGGCGGAGTGGTTAGCACTACGGCAGCACAGCAACTCACCCTTGGCCGGGGGATCCTGGGTTCGATCCCAGCCCCTGACCACCAGTGATCTGTGTGGAGTTTGCATGTTGTCCCCGTGTCTGCATGGGTTTATTCCGGGATTTCTCCGGTTTCCTCCCACATGCCAAAAACATGCAAGTTAGGTTAATTGGCATCAAACTGGGGATTCTAAATTGTCCTTAGGTATGACTGTGAGAGTGAATGGTTGTCTGTCTCTCTGTGTTGGCCCTTCGATGGACTGGCGATCTGTCCAGGGTGTACCCTGCCTCTCGCCCAAAGATGCTGGGATAGGCTCCAAGAAGATTAATGAATGAATTAAAAATACTTGCGGGTGGTCACTGATATCATTTATCAGCAATCCACTCACCATGTTGTTGTCTAAACTACTGGAAAATATATTATCAATCAAAGTTGCACAATGCAAAGTAATTTGAGTGGGCTGAATGATTTGAGGAAATAGGCTCAGGCTGTACATTGCATTGATAAAGTCATCTGATGACTGATGATTTTTTTTTTCCAGTTGCGGCGCCACATGAGTTAGCTGCCGTTTGCAACTGCCTTTTTCTTATCTTCCTTCTTCTTTCTACACCTTTCACTCTATATATATATCACGGACACACAGATCGCCCCAAGGGTCTCCCGAGTCGGCGGACGGAGCCACTGTTTGCAGCGGGGGACGATACAGCAGGGAAGAGCTAGCTAGCTGGCTAGCTAGCTCCAACCGCCACCCGGTGCTAACGGAGAAGCTCGACATGCCAAGGAACTGTGGCGAAAACAACGTGGGTGCCGGGCTGGAGTTTAGGCGACGTGCAAGAAATATAAGACAGAATAATAAAGAGCGATGGCAAGAACCAAGCAGACCGCCCGTAAATCTACTGGAGGAAAAAGCCCCCCAGGAAGCAGCTAGCCACCAAGGCTGCTCAAAAAAAGCGCTCCGGCCACCAGCGGAGTGAAGAAGCCTCACTGTTACAGGCCCAGTACCGTGGCTCTGAGAGAGATCCGTCGCTACCAGAAATCCACGGAGCTGCTCATCCGTAAGCTGCCCTTCCAGCGCCTGGTGAGGGAGATCGCTCAGGACTTCCAAGACCGACCTGCGCTTCCAGAACTCCGCTGTCATGGCTCTGCAGGAGGCCAGTGAGGCCTACCTGGTGGGTCTCTTCGTGGACACCAACCTGTGTGCCATCCACGCCAAGAGGGTCACCACCATCATGCCCAAAGACATCCAGCTGGCCCGCCGCACCCGCGGAGGGAGAGAGAGCTTAGACTTTCTGCTGCACATTCACCAACCACAATGCTCTGCACTGTGTATCGATACATATATATATATATATATATATATATATATATATATATCGTCGGCCTCCGTCGGTCTATGATGACCATGGAAGAGAATCCTAAACGTCTACTCTGCTGGAACAGCACCGCCTGTGGCTGAACAGGCCGGTGCGCGAATGGCAGTCCCTGTCACACAGGTCGCACTTGTGGGTGGTCTCCGTGCTGCTGGGTCTGTGGCAGTTCTTCCTGCGGGTCCTTTTTTCATCTGCAGCAGCAGTCAGTCTCTCTTCACCCGCCTTGAGCTGTCTGGTCAGGGTGCCTCTCCATTTGGAGCGGTCCGTTGCAAGGTCCTCCCAGCGCTCTGTGTTGATCTCCAGGGCCTTCATGTCTCTCTTGCAGACGTCTCTAAAACGCAGCTGTGGGCGGCCAACGTCTCTCTTGCCAATTGCCAGTTCTCCATAGAGGACGTCTTTGGTTCGATATGTATGGTTCGATATATATATATATATATATATATATATATATATATATATATATATATATTTATAGTAATATGTACATATGTATACTAGCTGTTCTTGTTTTGTTTTTTTTGTTTTTTTTTTCTTGCCTTCTGATTGTTGCTCTGAGTGTTGCTATCCCTGTGCTGTTGCAATCCTGGAATTTCCCCATTGTGGGACTAATAAAGGCTTATCTTATCTTATCTTATCTTATCTTATCTTATCTTAAGATTTGTGCTTATTTGGATTCAACAAATCAATATTGAAATCCCCACAGATGAACAATATCATATGATTCTTTCTTGTGAAGTTTTCTTCCATCCAACAAGTAAATGCCTCAATACTAGAACCTGGTGTTCTATATATACAGCTTATTATGACATTTTTCTTTTATTCCACAAGAATTTCAATTGTAACACACTCCAACAAATTATCCACCACAGCTGACATCTCCTCCACCACCTTAAAGTTAAATTTATTATCAACAAACAGTGCAACGCCACCCCCGGCTTTATTTTTTCTGTTCTTATATGCCAGTTCATAACCTTCTACTGTATATCAAAGTCCACACCTTTATCAGTGCTGAACCAAGTTTCAGAAACTGCTATTATGTTGAAAGGTTGTGATAACTGACTGAGGTAATTTCTGATATTCTCAAAGTTAGCATACAGGCTTCTGCTATTAAAGTGAATTATTGAAAGTTTATTTTCTCACTTGATGTTGTTAAATTGTTCCTCAGTGTAATAAAGGCAGTTACTTTTAATATTAAAGAAAAAGTTATTATCAGGGTCAATGTCATTTTGTAAATCCTGTTGATGGTGGTCTGTATACTGAAAAGTACTTAGTTCCTGGAGATTTTGTCTTTGAAGAACGTCATTAACTGATGGATGAATGTTAGATTTGTTTGCTGTCATGAAGGAGTTTTCATACCTGTTTGATGGTTAAATCCCTATGTTGGTTTGGGCGTACTGCCGCAAGGCTGGCATGGTTGAATGATCAGTTTATCATAGCATAAATATGCAATGTCCCCTTTCGCTCTTGCAGCTTTCAGATCTGGTATTAACTCTTTCCTTTTTCTCTTTACAGCATGAGTGTAATCTTCATTAATATATATTTTAGTTCCTTTGAGCGCTTTAGCCCATTGGACAATCTCCGCTCTGTCTCTGTTCCGCAGAAGCTTCACCACTACGGGCCTTGGTCTTTCACTGCTGGGCTTAACTGTGCAACGAGCTCTCTCCACCTCAATCGCTTAAGACAACTGAAGCTTTTCTGAGAAAATCTTCTTATTTTTTCTTCCGTTTCGGCCCTGGTCTCTCCAGGTGCCTCCACAATTTCTTCAATCACCAAGTTATTCCATCTGGATTGAGCCTCAAGACATCCCATTTTATCTGTGACAGTCAGAAGGGTATCACACCCTTTGCAAACGTCTGATTGTAATGAATTACTGCGACCATTTTGTTTTGCAACTTCAGTTTTTATGTCGTCCACATCTTTTTGTGTGAATTGGAGACTTGTTTTTATATCTTGCAATTCCCTTGTTAGCATGCCAATCCTGGAGTCTGTGGACTCCACAATGACTTTGACAATGCTCTTAAAACTTTCCTGCTGTTGTTGCATAAGTGCTGAAAACATGTCCTTTTGTTGCTGAAGTAGGTCATTTACCAGAGTTAGAGTCACATAGTCATCTTCCGATTTAGTTTCTGCATTTTGTTTTGGTGGCACTTTTTTCAGTTTACAGGAAAAAAAAAATCACAAACTGAAAAAAAAAAGTCTGAGGGGAGCAACTGGAGCCTCAGCCTGGTCTGGTGGTAGGTAGCTAGCTGCTGGAGCCTCAAGTTGCTCTGGTAGTAGGTAGCTAGCTGCTGGAGCCTCAAGCTGCTCTGGTGGTAGGTCTCCAGCAGCACAAGAGGAGAAGAAGAGAGTGCAGGCAGGGTGGATAAATAAGTATCTATATTCTGCTTGCGTAAGGAATATATGTTGTTGAATGCTCCTTGCAATGACTGTGTGTGCATGATGTCCTGTGTTGATGTCTGTGTGAATGTGGCTTGCTATTTATTCTTTTTAATTATTATTTTTAACTGATTTTTTAGTAATTTTAGGTCTATGTTTTTTTATAATGGGGCAATGTTTTTATAAATGGGGTATTGACTGGAGAGTACTTTGAATTCCGTTGTACCTGTGACAATGGCAATTAAAGATCTATCTATCTATCTATCTATCTATCTATCTATGTGTACTTTTGTAATTTCTGTTACTCAAGCTACGTTCTGATCCACTGTACTTCAGCGGTACTCCCTGCTTTGTTCTCAGGGAATATCGGTTAAGGGAACTGTAGTGTATTGACCATAATGTTTATAAGGTTAACATGTGTTTGAACCTTGGCATGTGCCGTACAGTTTGAGCAGCAAGTCACGCATGCGCAGCAGTAACTGTCTGAGTATAAAGCTGGCGAAGTAAAAGGTAACACGAAACATAACCCTAAGTCTCGTCCCTTATTCAATACACCACAGAAACTGGCGACGAGGATAAATTGTGGGGGAAAGAGACACACGGTGTTGGTACTAGTGAGTACAATGGCCCTGTTTGGAAGAATTGATGAGTTCAAGCCAGAAAATGAGCAATGGTCTGCGTATATTGAACGTGTGGAGCAGTTCTTTGTAGCTAACGGCATAGCCGAAGACAAGCAAGTAGCCACACTGCTAAGTGTTATGGATGCAGCTACACATGGACTCTTGAGAAATTTGGTACAGCCCAGTAAGCCGAAAGACAAAACATTTGCTGAAATAGTGACTATTCTGAAAGGACACTTTGAGCCTAAGCCGTTATTGGTGGCAGAAAGATTCCGTTTTAATCAGTGCAACCAAAAACAAGGCCAGACAGTAGCACAGTACATAGCTGAGTTGAAGCAATATGCGGTTAACTGTGAGTTTGGTGCCAACTTGGATTCATCATTATGAGACCAATTTGTTAGCGGAATAAAAAACGAAGCATGCCAGAGGAGATTATTGACAGAAAATGATCTCACCTTTGCCAAAGCTTTTGAGATGGCCCTCAACATGGAAACAGCCAACAGAGACACATGGCAGCTGAGAGGAATGGAGGGTGAAAAAGCCAGCACTGAAAGCGTTCACAAAGTAAAGCTACAGACAACTAAAAATTGCTACAGGTGCAAAGGGAAGAATCACCATGCAAGTGAATGTCATTTTAAAGAGACCAAATGCCATAACTGGGGGAAAACTGGATACATAAAAAAGGCCTGTCGTTCTAAGTCACAAACTGAAAGTGCAAAAAATTCATGGAGCAGAGAACAGCTTAATAAACACACTAGGTATGTGAAAGCTGAAGAGGACACAGAACTGGGGATGTTTACCATTCTGACGGTCACGAGCAAGGATGAAGACCTGTATAAGGAAACATTCTCTGTAGCTGATGTTGATTTAGAGATGGAAATTGACACAGGAGCGGCTAGGAGTGTAACATCACAGGCAACATACAGAAAGAAATTCTCACACCTGCCACTAGAAAGTGCTAAGGTTAAGTGTAAATCTTATGATGGAGGCAGAATCCCTGTTTTAGGACAGATTACAGCCAGAATAGTCTATGAGGGGCAAACTGAAAATCTACCACTATTGATTGTAAGTGGCGATGGTTCAGCCCTGTGTGGCAGAAATTGGCTAAGGAAGCTAAAGTTGAACTGGCATCAGATTAAGGTCCTGAAGGAAATAGATGACTGTTCACTCACAGAAGTACTGGATAAATACTCTGATGTTTTCACTGAGGAGTTGGGGACACTAAAGGACATTAAAGCATCCATTAAGGTTAAACCTGATATTTCTCCCAGATTTTGTAAGCACAGAGCCCTCCCATTTGCAATGAAAGAGAAGGTGGAGAGAGAGCTTAAAAGGTTGTAAGAAGCAAACATTATCTCCCCAGCTAAGCACAGTGAATGGGCAGCACCTATACTGCCAGTAGAATAAAGAGATAAATCAATCCGTTTATGTGGGGATTATAAAGTATCGGTAAATCAGGCTGTTGAAACAGACACTTACCCCTTACCTAGGCTGGAAGAGCTTTTGGCAACCCTTAGTGGAGGCAAAGTCTTCTCTAAAATAGATTTAGCAGCAGCTTATCGACAAGTGTTACTGGGTGATGACTCCAAAAAGTACACAACTATCAACACTCACAAGGGACTTTTTGTGTACAACAGACTCCCTTTTGGAATAAGTGCTGCTCCTTCCCTCTTCCAGTGTATAATGGAAAACCTGATGAAAGACTTACCCGTGGAAGTTTACCTAGATGACCTTCTTATCATGGGATGCACAGAAAAGGAGCATACCTACAACCTGCAGAAGGTCCTGCAACGCCTTCAAGAAAATGGGCTTTGAGTGAAACGCTCCAAATGTGAGTTCAGCAAAACTCAAATTGAATACTTGGGTCACGTGTTGGATGAACATGGTATTCACCCTTCTGAAGATAAAGTGAGAGCAATCCAGGAGGCTCCTGTTCCTACAAATGTTAAAGCGCTCCAAGCTTTTTTGGGACTTGTTAATTATTATGAAAGATTTGTACCACAGCCAAGTACAATCTTAGCCCCACTTTACAAACTGCTCAAAGGACAGATAATTTGGAAATGGACTAAAGTGGAGCAGGCTGCTGTGTCAAGTGCAAAGAAATGCTAACCAGTGATCAGGTCCTAGCACACAATGACCCCAGCCTGCCACTCACATTAGCATGTGATGCTTCCACATATGGTGTTGGCGCAGTGATTCAGCACATCATGCCAAATGGAGAAAAAAGGCCAAATGCATATGCATCCCAAACTCTGTCTGCAGCAGAAAAGAAATATTCTCAAATAGAAAAAGAGGCTCTGAGACTGATTTTTGGTGTAAAAAAGTTCCATCAGTACTTGTGGGGAAGACATTTTGATTTAGTGACTGACCACCGCCCACTGTTGACACTGTTTGGGGAACACAAATGTCTGCCTACACTAGCCACTTCACACATTCAGCGATGGGCAATAGTATTATCAGATTATGATTACCACATTGTTTATTGCAAGTCTGAAGAGCACAGTAATGCAGATGGACTTTCCCATTGTCCATTACCGGAGATCAGTAATGCAGGAAATGCAGACAGTTCAGCTGTAGTCCACTCATTGCTAGCAGAGCATTTACAGGAAGCACCGCTAAAGGCTACACAGATTGCAAAATCAACACGTACAGATAGTGAGCTTTGCAGAGTTTATAAATATGTCATGTAAGGTTGGCCTACTGAGATCGAGGAAAATTTAAAGGTGTTTTTCACAAAGAGAAATGAGCTGTCAACAGAGCAAGGTTGTGTACTGTAACGTCGGGGCCATTTTAAGGGAGCCAGGGATTTCCCAGCATGCTTTGCCAGTTTGAAACGTTACTGTGTGTTAAATGTGTTACTTCTGGGTTATACTGCTGTGTCATTATAACTGCATTATAATGACCCAGCAGTGTTTAGCAGGATTAGGGCAAGATGTATCATGTGTGTGTAACCACGATTCAAACAGGGGTCTGGGGGAATGACCCCCGCCTCCGTCTGTGCTGAGAAGCAGGTTGGGGGTCGGGGTGTGTGTAAAATAAATCTGGTTGATCACAGCCATCTGCTCCATTGTCTTTTTGTGTGAACCCTTGCAAACGTCACACTGGTGTCAGAAGTGGGATATGGAGCGAGATGAGGATCCAGGTGGAGGTACAGCGGCCGGAGCGATTCATCGCTCAGCCGGGAACGGAGTGTAGAGCTGAGACGCCGGCCCCTGGAGAGCTTCGCCGCGATGGACGGAGCAGAGCAAACCAGCCCCGCTTCCCGCCCTTTTCAGGGCAGGACGGGCTGGCGATTCCAGAGCGACTAGGAGCGGCAATCGACCGGGAGATGACAGTCTCATCCATTCAGCAGCGGGCCAAGATTCCCCGCTACAACGGCGAGAACCTGTTTGATGACCACCTGTCCCAGGTCGAGCTGGCCGCCGCGCTGAAAGCGAGTGGGAGGAGGAGCCACGGCAGCGCGTGCACGAGGGAGACTACAGGGGCAGAAGCAGAGCGGGTGGAGCCGCTGATGAATCACAGCATTGAAGCGTCAACGCCGAGACCAAGAACCTTCCAGGCCACGGCTGACAGCGAGCGAGTGGAGGAGGAGCTACGGCAGATCACAGCAGCGCGTGCACGAAGGAAACAGCCGTGGCGACGCAAGGAAGGACGGCTTCCGCTGCACAGAGCCAGGGTACATGGCATGGTACTGCCCCGCACACAGCGCACGACAAACTGGCCCCTCGCCGACGCTAAATTAGAGCGAGGTGGCATGGACGGGGAAAAAGCCGCCTCCTGCAGATGCTTCCCCCGGCAGATGACGTCACAGGCGCAGGAGCGACACAGCGGAGCGAGCAGGACGAAGATGCGGCCATTTTCCAGGCGCGGCAAGGGCTGGACGCATGGACGCGGGCCAGCGGCCGCCTGGAAGAACTAGCAGCGGTGGGAGTCGGCCGGAGCGGGCCTGGGACTCCCGCTGCCAGGGAAGGGACTGTGCGTGGTCCTACAGAGGCTGTCAGATGTGTCCATCCGCCCGCTGATGGCCAAACCGGAACCCTACCCCAACCAGATGCTCTGACCGAGACTCAGATGGCCCGTGCATGCCGCCCTGGCACCGGGCTGACTCGCGTTGGATTTCTGAAAGTGGACTTTGAATTTTCTGGGGACAGAAACCAGTCCAGGGGGGGGCAGTGTAACGTCGGGGCCATTTTAAGGGAGCCAGGGATTTCCCAGCATGCTTTGCCAGTTTGAAACGTTACTGTGTGTTAAATGTGTTACTTCTGGGTTATACTGCTGTGTCATTATAACTGCATTATAATGACCCAGCAGTGTTTAGCAGGATTAGGGCAAGATGTATCATGTGTGTGTAACCATGATTCAAACAGGGGTCTGGGGGAATGACCCCCGCTTCCGTCTGTGCTGAGAAGCAAGTTGGGGTCGGGGGTGTGTAAATAAAGCCTATTCATCACAACCATCTTGCTCCATTGTCTTTGTGTGAACCCTTGCAAACGTCACAGTACTATGGGGAACCAGAGTCATAATACCTTCAAAGATGAGAAGAGCAGTGTTAAGAGATTCACTCTGGACATCAAGGTATAGTAAAATCCAAAGCTCTTGCTCGCAGATATGTATGGTGGCCAAACATAGACTCGGATGTGGAGCAATGTTGCAAAGAATGTGAGACATGCCAGCTAGAACAAAAAATGCCTCAGCACGCCCCATTGCACCCTTGGAAGTTCCCAGGTGAAGCTGGGAAAAGCATATAGACTTTGCTGGGCCGTTTCTGAATAACATGTTCATGATTGTTGTTGATGCATACACTAAATGGCTGGAAGTGTTCCGCATGTCACAGATCACATCACAAGCTACCATTACAAGATTAAAGAGACTTTTTGCATCTTATGGTTTGCCTGAACAAATTGTGACAGACAATGCAACCACTTTTACATTGGAGGAGTTTCAAAATGAAATCCTGCATATGACAAGTGCACCAGGACACCCTGCAACTAATGGTCTTGCAGAGAGATTTGTTCAAACATTCAAAGCTGGAATGAAAAAACTGGCTAATACTAATTTGAACACTGAGGACAAGATTTCATTGTTCCTGCTGCAGTATCGCACTACACCCAACTGCACAACAGGACGGTCTCCAGCAGATCTGTTTCTCCACAGACACATCAGGACAAGGCTGGATTTCCTAAAGCCATGCATTCAAGAAACCATGTGCAAGAAACAGTATTTACAAAAGGAGCACCATGACCACAGGGCGGCAGACCGTTTTTTCAACGTGGATGACAAGGTGTATCTGCAAAACACTGGAGGAGGATCCCATAAATGGATTTCAGGACTGGTGGTGAGACAGACTGGACCGGTGTCATATGAAGTCAGAGAACGCAACTCAGAGACAGTGCACAGACGCCATGGAGACCAGCTGCGATCGAGAGCCACTGCTGAACCTGATACGGGTGGTACTGATCTACAGGTTGAACAGTCTGATCCTGAGAACTGCAGCAGCTCTCAAGAAACTGTTGATCCAACTCAGCAGAAATCAGAGCCCTTTCAGCCTGATCCTGTGGCTTTAAGGCGCTCAACATGAGTACATAGACCACCTAAACGATTTATGCAATGAGAATGTGTATTTCATTGATAATGTTGTCAATTAACAGTTTGAAGTGCATTTATTACACTTGCATGTTAGAACAGAAAAAAAGGTTTAACATAAAGTAATCTTGTTTCTCATGACTGACTAAGCAACAGTTACAGTTAAGTATTGATCAGCACACACTATTAAAGTCCATTAGTGATATGGTGAGTCACACTTTAAGGGGTAATACTCATTTAAAAAGGGGGATGATGTAGTGTATTGACTATAATGTTTATAAGGTTAACATGTGCTTGAACCTTGGCACTTGCCATACAGTTTGAGCTGCAAGTCACACATGTGCAGTAACTTTCTGTCTGAGTATAAAGATGGCAAAGTAAAAGGCAACACGAAACGCAACGCTAAGTCTCAGCCCTTGTTCAGTACACCACAGAAACTGACCTTCACAAAATTTCTCTATTTGAAACACCCTGCAACGTCACTTTTCAATTCTTTATTTATACATTTTCAAATATTAACAATCACAGCCTACAAAAATCCCGCAACAGAAAAAAAAATAAAAAAATAAATAAATAAAAATAGAAATAAAAACAACAAAAATAAATATTAGTGTAAACAAATACCCATATGGTCATCATATACACTTCTATTTCCAGATATCCAAATGAAAATATACATGGTCAATATATTTAAAAAGACAGTTAAATCTAAGTCAGAAGTTCATAAAGGGTTCCCACGTTTGCATAAAATTATCTCCCTTGTTTTTCAAATTATAGGTGCACTGCTCCAGTTGTAGTGTGTCCTTAAGAATCTGTTTAAAGAGTATGAAAGTAGGAGGTTTTTGCTGGTTCCAGTTGAGAAGGATACCCTTCTCAGCAATGTATGAGATACAGTGATGTGAAAGTGTTTGCCCCTTCCTGTTTTCTCATTTTTTGTATGTTTGTCACACTTAAATGTTTCAGATCATGAAACAAATTTAAATATTAGACAAAGATAACACAAGTAAACACAAAATGCAGTTTTTAAATGAAGGTGTTTATTATTAAGGGAAAAAAATCCAAACCTACATGGCCTTGTGTGAAAAAGTGATTGCCCCCTAAACCTAATAACTGGTTGGGCCACCCTTAGTAGCAACAACTACAATCAAGCGTTTGCGATAACTGGAAATGACTCTTTTACAGCGCCATGGAGGAATTTTGGCCCACTCGTCTTTGCAGAATTGCTGTAATTCAGCCACACTGGAGGGTTTTTGAGCATGAACCACCTTTTTAAGGTGATGCCACAGCATCTCAATCGGATTCAGGTCAGGACTTTAACTAGGCCACTCCAAAGACTTCATTTTGTTTTCCTTAAGCCATTCAGAGGTGGACTTGCTGGTGTGTTTTGGATCATTGTCTTGCTGCAGAGCCCAAGTGCACTTCAGCTTGAGGTCATGAACAGATGGCCGGACATTTTCCTTCAGGATTTGTTGGTAGACAGCAGAATTCATGCTTCCATTTACCACAGCAAGTCTTCCAGGTCCTGAAGTAGCAAAACAGCCCCAGACCATCACACTACCACCACCATATTTTACTACTGGTATGATGTTCCTTTTTCGAAATGCTGTGTTACTTTTACACTGGATGTAATGGGACACACACCTTCCAAAAAGTTCAACTTTTGTCTCGTCAGCTCACAGAATATTTTCCCAAAAGTCTTTGGGATCATCAAGATGCTTTCTGGCAAAACTGAGATGAGCCTTTTTGTTCTTTTTGCTCAGCAGTGGTTTTCGTCTTGGAACTCTGCCACGCAGGCCATTTTTGCCCAGTCTCTTTCTTATGGTAGAGTCATGAACACTGACCTTAACTGAGGCAAGTGAGGCCTGCAGTTCTTTGGATGTTGTTGTGGGGTCTTTTGTGACCTCTTGGATGAGTCGTCGCTGTGCTCTTGGGGTAATTTTGATTGGCCAGCCACTCCAGGAAGGTTCACCACTGTTCCATGTTTTCGCCATTTGTGGATAATGGCTCTCACTGTGATTCGCTGGAGTCCCAAGGCTTTAGAAATGGCTTTATAACCTTTTCCAACTGATAGATCTCAATTGCTTTGTTTCTCATTTGTTCCTGAATTTCTTCGGATCGTAGCATGATGTCTAGCTTTTGAGGATCTTTTGGTCTACTTCACTTTGTCAGGCAGGTCCTATTTAAGTGATTTGTTGTTTGAGAACAGGTGTGGTAGTAATCAGGCCTGGGTGTGGCTAGAGAAATTGAATTCAGCTTTCCAAAGATGTGATAAACCACATTTAATTTATGTTTTGCAGATAAATCTACATCTTTGGCACTGATCGAACTTATAGAAGAAATTACTAGTTGTATAGATAAAAAAAAGGTTGCTGTAGGAGTATTTATAGATTTAAAGAAAGCTTTTGACACCATTGACCACAGAATACTACTAAGGAAACTGGAAAGGTATGGGATAAGAGGGGTTGGACTGAGTTGGGTGGAAAGTTATTTAAGTAACAGACAACAAGTTGTTCAAATTGGAGAGCACAAATCACCCTTCATGGACATCACTTGTGGTGTGCCCCAGGGGTCAGTTTTGGGACCCAAACTCTTTATTTTGTATATAAATGACATATGCCATGTATCAAAAATTCTGAAATTTATTTTGTTTGCGGATGACACAAATATCCTTTGCACTGGTGAGAATTTGGTGAGAATTTGCAGCAGGTTTTAGAGGTGGTCACAACTGAAATGGAAAAATTAACGCAGTGGTTCAACAAAAATAAATTATCTCTAAATCTAAAAAAAACAAAGATTATGTTGTTTGGAAATTATAAAATAAATCATGAAATAATGGTAACGATAGAGGATACCAGAATAGAAACAGTACAGGAAAATAAGTTTCTGGGGGTGACGCTAGACAATAAAATCTGCTGGAAACCTCACATCAGTCACATCCGGGCCAAATTAGCAAAATGTATAGGCATACTGGGGAAGACAAGACACTTCTTGGACTATAAATCATTGGTCTTATTGTACAATTCACTGTTTTTACCTTATCTTAACTACTGTGTAGAAGTCTGGGGAAACACCTACAAGACCAACCTACAGTCAATATGCACATTACAAAAAAGAGCTATAAGGATAATAAACAATGCAGGATATAGAGACCATACCAATGCTTTATTCTTAAAGTCACATGTCATAAAGTTCATCGATTTAGTTAAATTTAAGACAGCACAAGTAATGTACAGGGCAATTAATAATCAACTACCAACTAATATACAAAAAATATTTAAAAAAAGAGACAATGATCATAATTTGAGGGGAGACTTAAACTTTACAAAACCCAAGATACGTACAACCAAGAAAAGTATGTGCATATCTGTCTGTGGGGTGGATTTGTGGAACAGTCTGGAGCCGGAACTGAAACTATGTACAAACAGAAATCAATTCAAAAAGAGGTATAAGCACCATTTGCTGAAAGGGTATATGTTAGAAGGGTAGTAGTTATATGCACGATTCATTATGTTCACTCTAGGATATAATGGGACACTATGGAATGGTGGGTGGGACAGCACTGTGTATATCTGTGTTGTTTGAGGCTGGTTTTGATGTATGGACATCATTGTATGTTAGAATGGATGGGTGTTAATGTTGATTTGTAAAAAATACAGTAAATTGTTTACTTGGGGTCTTAAAGGTGGTAATTTGTATAAAATTCACATGGGTGTATCTATGGAAAAGAGGAGATGGAATTAATGTGTTCACTTCTTCCTTCTCCCTTTCGAACAGTGTATACTGTTACTTTATTGCATTTGCCATTTGCTTGTATTTGTTATATTTTTGTGTTCGAAATAAACTATTTATCTAATCTAATGTTTTAACAGGGGGACAATCACACAGGGCCATGTAGGTTTGGAATTTTTTTTTACCCTTAATAATAAACACCTTCATTTAAAAACTGCATTTTGTGTTTACTTGCGTTATCTTTGTTTAATATTTAAATTAGTTTGATGATCTGAAACATTTAAGTGTGACAAACATACAAAAAAATGAGAACTCATGATGGGGGCAAACACTTGTTCACACCACTGTGTTAGGTATGGGATATTGGGATCTATTTTATTTCATTGTTGCGCATTGATAGTTCTTGTATAAAGTAATACGCGCATGCGCACTAGGATGTAATGAGTCCAAGTTCAGTTCAATAAAAATGGAAGCTGAGCCTCGGCTCCTAAAAACGCACTTACGGTGTCTGTGCTTATTGTGGCACATCCAAGGTTGAATGTGTGTGTGTAAAGTAACAAAGGAGTAACTGCATACACAACAATTGGCGACAAGGATGGGATCTGTGAATGGATATTCCGACACGGAGAGGACACGAGTCGTCGTGAGTGTGACTGTTGACTGTGATAAAAGCTAACTCATTGCAACTCGAAGTGTACACAGAGAGTACAAACCCGACGGTTAATATGGCACCAACCATGGCGGGGATAATTGGGAGAATGGACAGTTTTGATAGCGCATCGGAGGACTGGACAACATACGTGGAAAGGTTGGATCAGTACTTTGTGGCAAACGACATTCCAAACGACAAAAAGGTAGCAGTACTGCTTAGTGTAATGGGAGCTAAGACATACAACTTGCTACGCAGTTTGTTGACCCCAGACAAACCGGCAGATAAGACGTACAAAGACATTGTCACTGTTTAAGAGGCGCATTTGAATCCGAAGCCTCTCGTCATTGCCGAACGTTTTAAATTCCATAAACGGAATCAGTTAAAAACAGAGTCTATTGTTGAATTCGTGGCAGAATTGAGAAGACTGTCTGAACATTGTTCATTTGGAAGAAATCTGTCAGACGCATTGCGAGATAGGTTCGTGTGCGGACTGCACAACGAAAGCATACAAAAGAGACTGTTAACAGAAAAAGATCTGACATTGAAACGTGCCATTGAAGTCGCCACGTCAATGGAAGCAGCTGCTAAAGGCGCTACCGAGCTGCAGCAGCAGATGGCGCAAGAATGCCATGTTCACGAGTGCAACATGCACAGCATAGACAAAAGACAACAGAAAAAGGATGCATGCTATCGCTGTGGAAAGAAATCACATGCTCCACCTGAATGTTGGTTTAAAGATAAGGAGTGCAACAAGTGCCATAAAACAGGTCACATACAGAAAGTGTGCAAAACGAAAGTGAAAGATACAGTGAAGGAGAAAAAGTTCCACAAATTTAAAAATAAACAAAAAGACATGCATGACATTGAAACTTGCTCATCTGATTCAGACAGTGCACAAGATTTAGCTTGCTTTGATGTCTGCTCATTGAAAAGACCCAACAGCGGAATCATATGGGTTTCACCCAAAGTGGAAGGAAAAACACTGACTATGGAATTGGATACTGGATCTGCATTGTCAGTCATGTCTAAGAAGGATTACCAGGCACACTTCTCACATCTGCAATTGCAATCTACAGATGTAATGCTCAAAACTTACACAGGGGAACGCGTAGCCCCAATGGGCGTGATCAATGTGAATGTGTGTAACGGATGCCAACTAGTACTGTTCGGCGTAGAACGTTAGTAAACCTCCCTCCCGAAAGCCTCATACAGTATCGGTAGCGCTGAGCTATCGGTCGGACCTTTAGCTCAGTGCGATCGTGCTGTGTCTCCCATGCTCGAACTGTGTAGTTGACTGAGAGGTCGCGGGTTCGTGTCCCGTGTGGGGCGAACTGCGCAGGATGATCTCTGTCACATGTGCACTATGGCGATCAACAGTGTGCACTGCCCCTGTATGTTATTGAGAGAGGGGGTGCGCCCCTGTTTGGCCGTGAATGGCTTCGTGAAGTACAATTGGATTGGCAGTCAATTAAAGAAATGCAAGCCACAGTGACCAAAAAGCAGAGCAATGGCTCTACAAATGAAAAATTGAACAAAATACTTCAAAATGCAGGAGAAGTTTTTCAAGATGGCATAGGCAAACTAAAACATCTGAAAGCCCAGATTGTTCTGAATGACAACGCTGTACCCAAATTCCACAAGGCTCGTACAGTTCCATACGCTCTCCGGCCCAAGGTGGAAAATGAACTTCAAAGGTTGGAAAATGAGGGCATCCTATCGAAAGTGGACTGGTCTGAATGGGCAACGCCAATAGTGCCAGTGGTAAAGGGTAATGGCTCAGTACGCATCTGCGGTGATTTTAAGGTGACAGTCAATCCGGTCTTGAAGGCGGAACAGTACCCTCTACCGCGAATTGACGACATCTTCGCAGCGCTGGGCCAGGGTAAGCGATTTTCCAAGATTGACCTTGCACAAGCGTACTTACAGATGGAGATGGAGAAGTCGTCCAAAAAGTACTTGACCATCAACACCTCCAAGGGTTTCTATCAGTACAACCGCCTGGTCTTCGGCATCGCTTCAGCGCCAGCAATCTGGCAGAAGGCAATGGATCAAGTCCTACAAGGCATACCAAATACACAGTGCTATTTGGATGACATAGTGATCACGGGAGCTAACGACAACGAACATCTGGAAAATCTTGAAAAAGTGCTCCAAAGACTGAATGAATTTGGATTACATGCCAACAAAGCAAAATGTGAATTCTTCCAGGATGACATTGAATACTGTGGCCACAAAATTAACAAAAACGGGCTACACAAATGCAAAGACAAAATTGACGCTGTTTTGAAGGCCCCACCACCACAAGATGTCTCTCAATTGAGATCTTTCTTGGGCCTGGTTAACTATTACAGGAAATTCTTGCCCAACCTGTCCTCAGTGCTACACCCATTGAATTCCCTACTCCAACAGGGCACTAAGTGGCACTGGTCCCAGGACTGTGAAAAGGCCTTCAAGCAAGCAAAGCAGTTGGTGACCTCAGACAACGTGTTGACACACTATGACCCCGAAGTGCCGCTCAAGCTTGCATGTGATGCTTCCCCTTCCGGAATTGGAGCCGTGCTATCACACCGGTTCACTGACGGAACAGAGCGACCAATAGCATTTGCCTCCCGATTGCTGAATGCAGCTGAGCGTAACTATGCGCAAATTGACAGAGAAGCTCTTAGTTTGGTCTGGGGAGTGAAAAAGTTCAATCAGTATCTATACGGAAAGCACTTTACCCTCCTCACAGATCATAAGCCTTTAGTTTCAATCTTTAATCCAGCTAAGGGAGTACCAGCCATGGCCGCTGCTCGACTGCAACGGTGGGCCTTGTTTTTGAGTGCTCACACCTACAGCATTGAGTACAAAGGCACACTTCACCATGGGAACGCTGACGGGTTGTCCCGGTTGCCACTACAAGCCGCACCGCCAATTAAGACTAAGGAAGCGGTGGACATGTTCCAGATGACACAAGTGGATCCCCTACCAGTCACAAGTGAGGAGATCGCACGAGAGACAGGCCGCGACCCTGTCTTGTCTAGAGTCTACGAGCTGACACTGAAAGGCTGGCCACGCAAGGGTGACTCATCCTTACCGGGCTATTCCAGTCGCCGTGAACAGCTCACAATGCATCAAGGATGCATTTTGTGGGGGGCGAGGGTAGTGATACCACAGAAGCTGTGCCAGAGGGTTCTCTCAGTGCTACACGAGGGACACTTAGGTGTGGTGAAAATGAAACACCTCGCAAGAAGCTTTGTATGGTGGCCTGGAATTGATGGACAGATCGAGGACATTGCAAAGACATGCTACAGGTGTCAGCAGACCCAAAAGACTCCACCAACAGCCCCACTGCATGTGTGGGAATGGCCTACAAAACCATGGCAACGTGTTCACATCGACTATGCGGGCCCTTTCATGGACCGCATGTACCTGGTCGTAGTTGATGTGCATTCAAAGTGGCCTGAGGTTTTCTGCACAAAAACAGCAACATCTGCAAAGACAGTTGAACTCTTACGGGCCCTGTTCTCACGTACAGGCCTTCCGCATCAGATTGTGAGTGATAACGGAACACCTTTCACTTCTGAAGAGTTTCAGTGCTTTGTTAAAAGGAATGGCATACAACACACCACCATTGTGCCATATCATCCAGCTTCTAACAGCCAAGCGGAACGTTTCATTCAGACTTTCAAACAGTCTATGAAGGCCATGGATAAGGACTGTGCATCGCTACAGCAGAAGATTGCAAACTTTCTGCTGGCCTATCGCAACAGTACACACGCAATAACAGGACAGACACCTGCCATGCTCTTCCTAGGGCGTCCCCTGCGCTCACGCTTGGACTTATTGAAACCCAGTCTACAGCAACGTGTACAGAGAAAACAGACGGAATCTGCTCTCCGATCCCAGACGCGCTCACTGCGTACCTTTCAAGTGGGACAACAGGTGATAGCCAAAGACTACCGCAGCAAAGGACAAAAGTGGCAGCCTGGTACCATCGTGTCACAGACAGGACCGTTAACCTACGAGGTGAAAATCGGGCCAGACCTACTGTGGCGTAGACACGTGGATCAGCTGTTGGATGCATCTGGAGCAACCAACATGGATGCCAACGTTACACCATTCCAGGGTGACTTTCAGTTCAGTGACGAAGATCAAGCCACAGGCGGGCCTGAAGCCGATGCAGGTGATACTGCACCAGTCCCTGCTGTTCCTCAAAATCCTGCTGCCGACGCTCCACCAGAGAGGCGCTATCCAGAGAGAATTCGGAGACCTCCAGAGCGATTCCAGGACTGAAATGGGTTATGGTAGAATGAGAGTAGATAGGTTAGATGTATTTAGTTATGATTAATACTTACTCAGGTAAACAACCTTTAGTTTAGTGGGGATATCAATGCTGGAAGGGAGGAGTGTTAGGTATGGGATATTGGGATCTATTTTATTTCATTGTTGCGCATTGATAGTTCTTGTATAAAGTAATACGCACATGCACACTAGGATGTAATGAGTCCAAGTTCAGTTCAATAAAAATGGAAGCTGAGCCTCGGCTCCTAAAAACGCACTTACGGTGTCTGTGCTTATTGTGGCACATCCAAGGTTGAATGTGTGTGTGTAAAGTAACAAAGGAGTAACTGCATACACAACACACTGTAATTCCCATCCTCTTCACTGACAGTGGGTCTAATGTCCTGCTCAACGCTGTCCCAGACAGAGTACTGTAGTTTTGTCCATTGGTTTTTTTAGGACCTTTACAGTTAAATCATGTACATCCTGCCAAAGCTGATTCAGCATCTTGCAAGTCCAGAAAATATGCAGGATAGATCCTACCCCTCTTGCACAGCGAGGGTATTGTGAGGATATATTAGGGTATTTCCTAGAGAAGTGCACAGGAGTGAGATACATCCTATGCATGAATTTGCAGTTTTGCTCTATACTTTTGTTGGAGGAAAGAAAACAAAAAACATTTTGGCACATAGCTTCCCATTGATCATCAGTGAGGTCGTATGTCAGATCTTTCTGCCATACTGTTTTCAGTGACGTCAATGAGGTGCTATCATGTTTAAGTAATGTATTATACAATAAAGAGCTCTTTCCCTTAAGTGATTTTGAATTTGTCAAAACCTCTTCCATTCCTGTCAGATCAGAAAGGAGTCTTCCCACTCTCATCAGTGTAGTAATACAACTACAAATTTGTAAATATTTATTTAAAAAAATCCTGTTTAGGGATTTTAAATTCTGACATCAGTTCTGAAAATGACTTAAGGGAATTTTTGTTGAGCAGATGATGAAATTGTTCTATACCAAATCTTTCCATTTTAGGAGCAGTGATTTTCCTACTGAAGCCGGCAGGTCTGGATTAAGGGACAGTGGAGCCAACAAAGAAACTCTATCATGATTTCTGCAAAATTTCTTTACATCCCACCATGTCCTAAGAATATTGTAAACTACATAGGTTCTAGATACTGATTTAAGAGTGTTTGTTTTAATAAACAGTAAAGTGTTCAGTGAAAAGGGATAACAGAGTTCTTCCTCAATATCTGTCCAGTAAGTCCTTTTCCTTTGCACCCAGGTTATCAGTCTTTTTATCTGAGCAGCCCAATAATATAATTAAGGATCTGGAAGTCCCAATCCCCCTTTCTCTTTAACTTTGGTTGAAGTTTTAAAAGTTATTCTTGGTGGACGATTCTTCCAAACAAAGGAGCTCAGCATCTTATTTATAGGCTTAAATACTGTGTCTAGGTAACATGGAAGTGATTGGAACAAATAGTTTAAATGGGACAGTATATTAATTTTAATGACATTAATTCAACCTAGAAATGAGATAGGTAATTGTCATGATGCTGAGCATGGGAGAAGCACCCATGCTCATGCTTTCAGTTTGTTCTGATTATTTTTCTGTATTTCCTCATCTTAGTTTTATGATTGACTTCGTTCTTGGTTTAAGATGTATTATGTCCTTTGAGTTTGCAATTTGTTTCTGTGTATGAAAGTTTTTGTTTTTAGTTTAGTTACTATTATTTTGTCATTTATATTATGCATCCATGATCATCCAATTTCATTACCTCCGCCAAGGAGGTAATGTTTTTACCGGGCTTTGTCTGTCTGTCTGTCTGTCTGTTACCAACATACTGTAACTCAAAAAGTTATGAACGGATTTTGACAAAATTTTCAGGAATGGTGTGTAATGGCACGGGGAACAGATGATTAGAGTTTGGTGATGATCTGAGAGTGCATACCTCCACCAAGGGCTTTGTTTGCATTTTTGCATTTGTGCAGCAGGATTACACAAAAACTGCTGGATGGATTTGGATGAAATTTTCACCAGAGGTGGTTCTTGGGCTACAGAGGAACCCATTATATTTTGGTGATGATCTGAGAATGCATACCTCAGCCAAGGCTCTTATCTTCTCACAGTGTGTTAGCAACAATACTCCAAAACTGATGAATGGATTTTGATGAAATTTTCAGGAAAGATGTGTAATGGCACGGGGAACAGATGATTAGATTTTGGTGATGATCTCAGAATGCATACCTCCACCAAGAGCTTTGTTTGTATTTGTGCAGCAGGATTACACAAAAACTGCTGGATGGATTTGGATGAAATTTTCACCAGAGGTGATTCTTGGGCTACAGAGGAACCCATTATATTTTGGTGATGATCTGAGAATGCATACCTCAGCCAAGGCTCTTATCTTCTCACAGTGTGTTAGCAACAATACTCCAAAACTGATGGACAGACTTTGATGCAATTTTCACCCAAGTGGCTATAGGCCTACACACAAACCCATTACACTTTGGAGTTGATCCATGAGAAACGGAAGGAGCCTTGGCGGAGGTATGCGCTCTATGAGTGCTTTTTCTAGTATCAGAAATATTATTTGCCACATTAGCCTACCCTCACCTTTGCCTTCAGTCCTCCTTTTGTAATATTGATACTGTGGTGCACATATGTGGGTTTCATATGCTTCACATGTGTATTACTGTATGCTTATTGTATGCTTCACGTCTCAGAGGAACAAAAGGTCTGAACCTCCTAGGGGTAACAGAAGGATGTGAAGTCTGGCCTTTTGTATGCAGAGAGATGGCCTTGAGAGATTTCCTGACCACCAGGACTTTAGGTGGAGACGAGAAGACCTGGAGGGGGATGCATTGTTATTTGGGATTAAGAGACAATGTGACTGTGTGCTTTGATGTCCTGGGGTATTAAAGGGACAGATGTTGGGGGATTCCTTTCTCTTTCTGTTTTTGGATGTTGGAGAATGTGAATGTGAATAAAACTGGACTTGAGAAATAAACTCAGCCTCGTCCTTCCACACTTCTCCACACTGGTGACCCTAAGACGTATCATGAGCGGAGACGAATCTCCCGAGCCAGACTCATCAGGAGCCAGCCAAACGAATGCAGCCACAGTTCAGCTACCGGACTTCTGGCCGAACAATCAGCGCTCCTGGTTTAACGCAGTCGAGGCACAGTTCCACCTCCGGAGGATTTCGGTAGACGCCACAAAGTTCTACCATGTGGTTGCAAAGCTGGACAACCACACAGCCCAGCGAGTGGAGAGCCTGATCAACCACCCCCCGGACAGCGACAAGTACAGCACGTTGAAGGCTGCACTCATCCGTTACTTCACCCCCTCGGCGGAGGAGCGAGCAGAGAGGCTCCTGGCGCTGACTGAATTTGAGAGCAACAGACCTGCAGACCTGATGGGGAAGATGTTGAGCTTGAGAGACTCCGAAGATGATAACTTCATCTTCACTCACCTTTTCCTCAGGACCCTACCGTCAACGGTGAGAGTGACCCTGGCCAGTTCACCACTGTTGGCCCGACGAGACTACCACGAGCTGGGCCGGGAGGCGCAACGACTCGTCGACACCAATAAGCGGCGTGCGGCTACGGCTGCGGCAGCGGAGCTAGGCGCAACGTCCGGAGATGGCAGGGGGCAGAGGTTGCAGCACCAGACTCACCGACGACGGCGGCGGCAGGGGCCAGGAAACACGGAGCAGTCGATGTCCTTTGCTTCTACCATCGCCGCTTCGCAGAGAGGGCACGCAAGTGCATTCCACCGTGCCATTTCAAGCGCTCGGGAAACGCCAAGACCGGGGGTCGGTAGCGGCTGCGGCCCTCGGAGAGGAGAACAAGCTGCTCTACTTGAGGGATGTGCACTCGGGGAGGCATTTCCTCGTGGACACGGGCTCCCAGCTGAGTTTCATCACACCTTCCTACGCTGACTGGCTGGCGCCTTCCAGTGGTCCCCGGGTGTCAGCAGCGAACGGCTCGGCGATTAAGACCTTCGGTGAGAGGACTCTGCTTCTGTCTTTACACGGCCGTACATTTGAGTGGACTTTCGTCATAGCGGCAGTCAATTTCAACATGTTAGGGGCTGATTTTTTGTGCTCACATGGTTTGTTGGTTGATCTTGCTAACAGACGCCTGGTTAATGCACTCTCTTTTTATTCTATTCCCTGTACAGCTCGAG
This sequence comes from Pholidichthys leucotaenia, assembly GCA_020510985.1. NCBI lineage: Eukaryota > Metazoa > Chordata > Actinopteri > Cichliformes > Pholidichthyidae > Pholidichthys > Pholidichthys leucotaenia. Next base: position 336,836,778 of record CM035844.1, read on the forward strand.
TGGCCCCGCCAACAGCACAAGCCAACGTCACAGCTGCAGGTGGTAAGTTCCACACACTCCTCACTCAGCTCCCAGCACTCACGGTTCCAACATTTTCAGCGACCGTGGCTAAACACGGGGTGGAACATTTTGTTACTACCACTGGACCACCCGTTTTTGCAAAAGCTCGGCGCTTGGATTCAGCTAAACTGACCATAGCGCGTGAGGAGTTCGCCAACCTGGAAAGGTTGGGCATCATCAGGCGTTCGAAGAGCCCATGGGCTTCACCGCTTCACATGGTCCTGAAAGCTGATGGCTCAGGGCGACCTTGCGGTGATTTCCGCAGGCTGAACAACGCTACAGCGCACGACCGCTACCCGATCCCGCACATCCAAGATTTTTCAGTTCATCTGGCGAGGGCGCGCGTTTTTTCTAAAATAGACTTGGTACGCGGTTACCACCAGGTCCCAGTGCGCGCTGAGGACATACCCAAAACAGCGGTAATAACTCCTTTCGGGCTTTTCGAGTTTTTGCGCATGCCGTTTGGGCTTAAAGACACGGCGCAGATGTTCCAACGCATGATGGACGCGGTTTTGCGCGATCTCCCTTTCGTGTTCGTCTACCTGGACGACATATTGGTAGCCAGCGCGTCTGAAGACGAACACAAAAACCACCTCACGGCAGTTTTCTGGAGGTTGGCAGAGCACGGGTTAATAATTAACCCAGCAAAGTGTCAGTTCGGGGTGGCGCAGATTGATTTTTTGGGGCATCGCATCTCCTCAGAAGGAATGGTCCCTCTGCCTGACAAAGTGCACGCAGTAACAAATTTTCCCCAACCACAAACGGTCAAAGCGTTACAGGAGTTTTTGGGAATGGTGAATTTTTATAACCGTTTCCTCCCCTGCGCAGCGCAGCTCATGCAACCATTGTATGCTGCACTAAAAAAACAAAAACCCACAAATAGAGTCGAATGGTCTCCAGAGCGAGAGCGCGCATTCTCTGAAGTCAAAACAGCCCTGGCAAACGCTGCGTTGTTGGCACATCCAGTCCCAGCGGCCCGCATGGCGCTCACTACTGACGCGTCAGATGTGGCCATAGGGGCGGTCATGGAACAGTATGTAGCCGGAGCCTGGCAACCGCTCGCCTTTTTCAGTAAGACCCTGCGCGACAGCGAACGAAAATACAGCGCATTCAACAGGGAGTTGTTAGCTCTCCACTTGGCCATTCACCACTTCCAGTTCTGGCTGGAAGGACGCCGTTTCACCGCATTCGTTGACCACAAGCCGCTGACTTTCGCGATGGCCAAGATTTCAGAACCTTGGTCGGGCCGGCAGCAGAGACAGCTGGCTGCGATATCGGAGTTTACTACCGATATCCAGCATGTGGCGGGTAAACTTAATGTAGTGGCGGACTGCCTCTCACGCGCCGTGGCTGCTCCAGCCCGCGAGGAGGTAGATTCTGCAGCCATGGCCGCGGAGCAGGTTAGCGACGTGGAAGTGCGCACGCCCCCGGTCCGCGTGGGGATAGATTATGTAGCCATGGCAGCGGAGCAGGTTAGCGACGCGGATGTGCGCGCGCTCCAGTCTGGACCAACAGGGTTAAGGCTGGAGAACAGGGTGCTGCAAGACGGTATGCCCCCCCTAATCTGCGATGTCTCCACTGGGCGGCCGCGTCCGGTGGTTCCAGCCGCGTGGCGCCGCCACGTTTTTGACTCGATCCATTCTCTGGCGCACCCGGGAGTGCGTGCGTCGGTCAAAATGGTAGGAGAGAAATTTGTATGGCCGAGCCTGCGCAAACAAGTTAGAGAGTGGGCGGCAGCCTGCATGGCTTGTCAGCGGGCCAAGGTTCATAGACACACGAGAGCTCCCTTGGAGCCGTTTCACATCCCAGCTAAAAGGTTTGATCATGTCCACGTGGACCTCGTAGGCCCCCTCCCGCCCTCACAAGGGTGCACACATCTTCTGACAATGGTTGACCGCACCACGCGCTGGCCGGAAGTGGTTCCGCTGTCGTCAACCACAGCCGAGGAGGTTGCGCGCACGTTTTTAACGGCATGGGTAGCGCGTTTTGGAGTCCCGTCGGACATTACGTCCGACAGAGGCCCTCAATTTGTTTCCGAACTTTGGTCAGCGATGGCCCGCAGCCTGGGGGCAACGATCCACCGCACGACCGCGTACAACCGGCAGGCTAACGGGTTATGCGAACGTTTTCACAGGTCACTGAAGGCGGCTCTCAGAGCGTCGCTTACGGATACAAATTGGGTGGACAAGCTACCATGGGTTTTATTGGGGTTGTGTTCTGCACCTAAAGAGGATTTAGAAGCCTCCCCAGCTGAGCTAGTTTTCGCACAGCCACTTCGGCTGCCCGGGGAATTTCTCCCAGATAATCCAGCGCCAGAGTGCTCCCCGGCTCAGCGGTTACAGAATAGCACGGGCCCGAGCACGCTACCTGGCCCCGTTCACCACAGTTTTCCACGTGTTTATGTGCCTAAGGCTTTAAAAAATGCGGAGTTTGTTTTTGTCAGACATGATGCCTATCGTCCGCCTTTACGCCCACCTTATGACGGACCATATAGAGTGCTGGAAACAGGGGATAAGCATTTTTTGCTAGATTTGGGGGGCAGAAAAGAAATGATTGGCATTAACAGGCTCAAACCCGCTTTTGTGGTGGCTGACGAAGTTGTGCAGTTGGCTAAGGCTCCTCAGCGCGGCAGACCCCCTAGAGAGCATTCCCCAGAACACCCACAGAGGTTGACTAATAGTTCTCATCCCCAGGCAACAGCTCCACAGCAGGAAGACGCTGTGGAAGTGGTACAGCCTGCTTACAGCAAATACGGGAGAAGGCTGAGACCCAAGCGGCACGTGGACTGATATGTAGTGATTTTATTATGACATGCAATCTGTGGTTATGTTGTTCCATCTTAGACGTTTGGGGGGGGGGGGGGGTCATGTGGTGCACATATGTGGGTTTCATATGCTTCACATGTGTATTACTGTATGCTTATTGTATGCTTCACGTCTCAGAGGAACAAAAGGTCTGAACCTCCTAGAGGTAACAGGAGGATGTGAAGTCTGGCCTTTTGTATGCAGAGAGATTGCCTTTTTTTTTTTTTTTTTTTTTTTTTTTTTTTTTTTTTTTTGTTACTTATTTGTACCCGTAGGTAGACTTGGTTTGCAGTCTGGTGACAAGCCACTGGCTGCTGGTCGCTGCGTGCGCGAGCGCCCTAAACCTACATGTTTTTGGTGTGCGGGAGGAAACCGGAGAAATCCCGGAGTAAACCCGCGCAACACGGGGAGAACATGCAAACTCCACACAGCTCACTGTTGGTCGGGGGCTGGGATCGAACCCACGATCTCATGATCCCCGCGATCCCCCGGCCGAGGGTAAAACTGTGCTGCCACAGTGCTAAACCACTGCGCCACCGTGCAGCCCGGTCTTGAGAGATTTCCTGACCACCAGGACTTTAGGTGGAGACGAGAAGACCTGGAGGGGGATGCATTGTTATTTGGGATTAAGAAACAATGTGACTGTGTGCTTTGATGTCCTGGGGTATTAAAGGGACAGATGTTGGGGGATTCCTTTCTCTTTCTGTTTTTGGATGTTGGAGAATGTGAATGTGAATAAAACCGGACTCGAGAAATAAACTCAGCCTCGTCCTTCCACACTTCTCCACAATACTAGTATTCTAGTTTTTGCATCTCTTGGTTTTTGTTTTTATCTTGTGCTCACCTTGATGGTTATTTTTCCCTTTTTGTATTCTCTGGTCTGTATCTTATTTTGTAATCATTCCATATTTATAGTCAGTTACCTTTTGCCATATCCTCCTGTGCTTTTATTTTGACAGCACTCTGTGTTTACTTCTCCTTGGTTAGCTCAAGTTCACGGGCTATCACAGCTGTCACTGTTTGGTCTGATTATCCTCGTTCTTGTTCCCACACCTGTTATCATTTGTGTTAATTCCTTTTTGCCCTATTTAAGGGCTGTTGCACCACTACTCTGCGCAGCATCCTTCTCATTTGTCTCCAGACGTGATGCCCCATGTCTAATTTATCTCTGTTTCCTGGCGTGTGCCCCACACTTTATTCCATATAGGCAATATGGTCTTTCCGGCGTGGGTTCCACACTTCTGCCTATTTATTCTGACGTGTGTCCCACACACCCCTGCTTTGTAAGCATTTTTGGTTCTTGTTACACTTTTGTGTTTTATTAAAATCCCTGCCAACTCACAGTTCCTACAATTGGGTCTTCATTCCTTCCCTGCCAGGCCGGTTTATGACAGAAGGACGCTGCCAGTGTTGACGCCAGCAGACTGTGAGTTTGCCTTTTTTCTTTTTTCCTCCTGTCTATTTTTTTTGTTATGGTCTGTTTCTGCTGATATGTCGGTAAACAAGAACTCAGCAGGTGGACGATGGTACCCAATGAGCCTGGGGTGGGAGCTCTGCCAAGCGTTAGTGGAAATTGATGGACTTATTGCTTCGGCTCACATGTCTCCCACCCCTAAATCTGCTCTTTGGCACTTGGGTCTCGTGGAGGCGGCTGCTCACTGGTATCCTCGGCTCACGGAGCACACGGAGGGGGTGGAGAGAATTACTCTGGTGGCAGACCTGCAGCAGCAGAACCGCGGAATGGTGAGGAGTCCCACCTACAAGCCGAGGTCTGCACCAACGAGGAAGCGTTCCCTGGCCTTGGTACCATCGGCTTCTTGCCAGTCTCCAGCTCCAGTCGCTGCGCCACCAGACCCGCAGTCGCTCCACGAGGTGAGGTCAGGGACACCGTCTGCGCCAAGGTCTGAACTGACAAATAAGCGTCCCCTGACTCCGGCGTCTCTCCTGCCTTGCCATGAGCCCGTGTCTCCGCCTCCTCATCAGATGACCTCCCCAGTCCCTGAAGAAGCTTCATCTGGACCCGCAGCAGCAGCAACCATCACACCCCGGGAACTAAGGCAAGTAAGTACCTTTTCATTTTTTAACACTTATGAATGAATTGTCTTGCCTTATTCCCGGTGATGGGGCTCAGCAGCAGCTATCCACTTTGGCTGAGCCCTCACCACCTGCTGCTGCAGCCATTTCTTCATCCTGACCTGCTTCTCCAGTGTCCCTCTCTGTTTTCCCTGAATGTCCGCCGGTCCTGGGAGGGAGCCACCAGACGATGGAGGGGCCTGTGGTTCTGGAAAGTCCTGTTCCAGCCCCGCAGCCACATCCTGGATGGGAGGAGAGTGCCCCCTGTGTCCTGAAGCCTGAGCCAACAGGAGAGTGTCCCCTGGTTTCAGCATTGCAGGACCCAGCGTCATCGGTGAGATGATCCCCAGCTTCAGCTACCACATCTGGAGGTCCACCAGCATCATCCGCTCTGTCTGGGGTTCCACTTGCTTCAGCTGTCACATCTGGGGGTCCACCAGCATCAGCCACCACATCTGGGGTTTCGCCAGCGTCAGTCGCCATGCCTGGAGTTCCACCAGTGTCAGCTGCCACGCCTGGGGTTCCACCAGCTTCACCTGCCATCATGCCTGCTGCTTGGGCCATTGCTGCAGAGTCACCGGAGTCCTGGACAGCGGTGGAGCTCAAGTCAAGGCAAGTACTCTTCCCTGTCTCTAAATTATCAGTGTTACAGAGATCTTGTCTTGCTCGTGGTGGGGAGAATCAGTTGTAGATGCCCTCTGCTCCTAAGTTCTCCTCACCGGGCTCTACTGCTGTCAGTAGCAGTTTTCCGGTGTCTTTCTCTTCCTCCCCATCCGAGGTGGTCGTGTTGGGGATGGATTCCCAGATGGACGGATTCGAGATGCCCCAGCCTGAGTCGCCAGAGTCCTGGACGGTGGTGGAGCTCAAGTTAAGGGAAGTCCTCTTTTTTGTTTTCCCAATTTCACTTTTAGAGAGGTCTTGCTTTGCTCTTGGTGGGGAGAGCCAGTTGCGGCTGTCATCTGCTCCTGAGCTTTCCTTGCCAGGCTGCACTGCTGCTGGCGATAGTGACCCGGTGTCTGTTTCTTCTCTTCTGTCCGAGTCCTTGTCTGGTTCCACTGATGGTCTTCAGTCCCCTTTGCCAAGTCTTGCTGAGGGTCATCAAGCCGCTGCGTTGAGTTCCGCTGATGGTCATCAGCTTTTGCCTGAGATCACCGAAGGTCATCCATCTTCGCCTGAGGTCACCAAGGGTTGCAAATTTTTGCCTGAGGTCACCAAGGGTTGCCAATCTTCACCTGAGGTCACCAAGGGTCCTCCGCCTTTACCTGAGGTCACCAAGGGTCCTCCACCTTTGCCTGAGGTCGCCGAGGGTCATCCATCTTTGCCTGAGGTCACCGAGGGTCCTCTGCCTTCATCTGAGGTCGCCAAAGGTCATCCATCTTCACCTGAGGTTGCCGCTGATCAGCCATCTTCGCCGCCTGATTTCCTCACTGATCAGCTGTTTTCGTCATTTGGTTTCCCCGCTGATCAGCGCGTCGTGCGCGCTGCTGAGAAGGTGATCGGCTGCAAGCTCCCATCCCTCCAGGACCTGTACATCTCCAGGACCCGGAGGCGTGCAGGCCGGATCATAGCCGATCCTTCACACCCTGGTCACGTACTGTTTGCCCCCCTCCCCTCAGGTAGAAGACTTCGGTCCATTCAGACTAAAACCTCCCATCACATGAACAGCTTCTTCCCCTCTGCCATCAGACTGCTGAACACTAAGTGACTTATTGACTCTCGTGCACTATGTACAGCAGCTCAACCAGACTCATGTCAATCATCACTGTTTTCTTTTTGCATTACCGACTGCACTATGTGGTACTCCACAATATCTGCTGCTCGCTAATATATTTAAAAATTGCTTTGACTAGTATTACTCATTCTTATTCTACATTTTATTGCATGTATAGTTTTTTATTTCTATCTTTTATTTTTATCATGTTTAATGTTGCAGCATTGCACCGAGACAAATTCCTAGTTTGTGTACTACATGAACAATGTCAATAAATCCGATTCTGATTCTGATTCTGATCAGTCATCTCCTTCGCCTGGTTTCCTCGCTGGTCAGCCATCCTCTTTGTCTGGTTTCCTCGGTCAGTCATTCTGGTCAGCAATCCTCTTTGCCTGGCTCCTTCGCTGGTCAGCCATCTTCTTTGTCTGGTTTCCTCACTGGTCAGCTGTCACTTCGTCTGGTCTCCCCACTGATCAGTCATCCTCTTCATCTGGTTTCCCTGCTTATCAGTTTTTTTCGTCATCTGGTTTCCACGCCACAGTCCCTGCGGTCCGTAAGAGGCACGAGTTCCAGCTGCCTCCTCCAAGTGGGGGCACATCGTGCCCTGCAGCCCGTTGGCTCAGGGATGTTGGGAGACAACCTGACGGAATATGCCCTCTGCTAGAGTGGTTTAGGAACTCTGGGAGGCCACCCGACTTATTCCTCCACGTGATCTGGTAGTCCTGTGACTCTTGTAGGCCACCTGAACTGCCTTATTTCTTCACCCGGTGGTCTTAGGGTTTCTGTAGCCATCTGATTTGTTCTGTTTTGTGGGTCATGAGTGAGTTTTTTGTTTGGTCCCTCTTAGCCTGGGTTCCCCCACCGCCCTCCAGGGTTGGGTTATTCCTCTATTTCTGTTGGGGGGGGGATTTCCTCTTCCTTTTTGGTGTTACCTTGGGGTGTCTGGATTCCTCCCCTGGATGGGGGGACTCTGTCATGATGCTGAGCACGGGGGGAGCACCGTGCTTATGTTTTCAGTTTGTTCTGATTATTTTTCTGTATTGCCTCATCTTAGTTTTATGATTGACTTCATTCTTGGCTTTGGATGTATTATGTCCTTTGAGTTTGCCATTTGTTTCTGTGTATGAAAGTTTTTGATTTTAGTTTAGTTACTATTATTTTGTCATTGGTATTATGCATCCATGATCATCCAATTTCATATTATAAATATTATTTCATATTATTTGCCTGTTTGGACATTAGCCTACCCTCACCTTTACTTTCAGTCCTCCTTTTGTAATATTGATATTAGTATTCCAGTTTTTCCATCTCTTGGTTTTTGTATTTGTCTTCACCTTGATGGTAATTTTTCCCTTTTTGTATTCTTTGGTCTGTATCTTATTTTGTAATCATTCCCTATTTATAGTCAGTTACTTTTTGCCATATTCTCCTGTGCTTTAATTCAGCACTCTGGGTTTACTCCTCCTTGATTAGCTCAAGTTCGCGGGCTGTCACAGCTGTCACAATTTGGTCTGATTATAATCACTCTTGTTCCAACACCTGTTATCATTTGTCTTAATTCCTTTTTGCCCTATTTAAGGACCGCTGCACCACTGCTGGGCACAGCGTCCATCTCATTTGTCTCCAGACGCGAGCCCCATGTCTAGTTTATCTCTGTTTCCTGGCGTGTGCTCCACGCTTTATTCCATTTAGGCAATTTGGTCTTTCCAGCGTGCGTTCCACTCTTCTGCCTGATTATTCTGACGCATGTCCCTTGTCCCCTTGCTTTGGGTGTTTTTGGTTCTTGTTAAACGGGCTGTTACATGGCATATTGGTTTAAATGCTAATGAGCTACCTGGCTTTGAAGGCAACGCGATGTTTGAGGCTAATGTTAGCTTTTAGCTTCAGTTGTTGGTCTAAGCACCAACAAACTATGGCCAAAATGTAACAAATATAACAAAATAAGCCAGAATGGCGCAAGATATATATTCGACTGTGGATTAACCCCAAAAAAGCAGACTAGGGTCTCTTTAATGTGGTTCATTGCATCCATGTGCATTAACCTACCAACTTTGTTCTTTGGCGCTCTCCTAAACAGGTTGATGGTTCCCAGATCACCGATGTCTGGAGCTTGTTTTTGAATGGACACCTGAAGACATTAAAGAGACTGGATAAGAATCATTCTGGACAATTTTATTTTTATACAATAGCTAAAAAATAAGCAAACTAATTAATCTAAAAGTACGAAAGCATTGGTGAATATACAAATAAATATTTCCCTCCAACCTTGATATATGCTGATCCCTCCAGGTCACTAGGGATTTGGACATCGAGAGGGCAGTAGTCCTCTGGGATCTTGTCAATGTTTTTGATCACCTCAAATGTGCCGTGGTGAGGAAAAAGGGACCCTAGGAGTGTTAATGAGAGAAGATGGCAAATTATAACAGTTCTGCTGCTACTTTGTAAAGTGAGCGAATGTTTCCCCCCTCACCTGCGCTGTGGTAGGTCAGGTCACCGAGGATTTTGTCTGCCACTTTGCGCAACTTCCACTGCGAGCAGAGCCGCAGCAGCTCGGCGTTGAAGTCCCGCTGCCTTCGGTTCTCCTGGGTCTCCGCGACCGACTTGGTGAGTTTCTCGGCTCCCTTCAGGAGGAGCTGTGACGCGGTGGCCAGCGACCTCTTCTTATTGATCAGCTGAAACACCTGCGGAATCTGAAGGAGGGGCGACAGTTAAACCAAAAACATTAGCTTAAATGCAAAATTAGGCGGAAGGGCGGGGTTGCCGGTTGAGTCGCTGACGGCCCGACCCATGAGACAGGTAGTACCAGTGACTGAAAAATGGGGTGTTTGTAGGTTTTTACCATCTGAAATGCGTCTATTGGTCACGTGATTATCAAAAATATGTCAAAACACTCACGTAAACAGGAAAATCAATCATACTAAGAGACAATACAGAATATGTAACACCAACCAAAGATAAAATAACAGTAATTAGAACTCAAAACTACAACACAATACAAATATGGAAAAAAAAGAACAAAACAAAGAGAATGAGCAAGGTGGAATTCCCCCGTACTCAGATCGTGACATTATCAAGGACAGCACTGGGCTGGGTTTACCATTTCTTGGCGTACATTAAAACCCCCAGAACAGTCATAACCATGTTTGGAGAGAAAACGTTTACAATAGTGTGTGTGTAATCCATGCAAGCCAGTTACACAGGGTGAGACTGGACATCCTGACAGATAAGCACATCTGTCGCAAGGTCTGTGGTGGACTTTGGCCAGTCGGTGCATCGTGACTTGCACTACACAAAGAACAGCGATAAACAAACCTATCATCTGGTCAGTCACTGCAACAGATACTGGAGTCAGTTTGTCTTGGCCTGTCCTTGCCACTGATAATACCTCTATCTGCCAAGAATGTGCCGCTAGTCCAGCAGAAGCTAGCGGTACTCAAATACTTTGCAACCACCGTGGGCAGCACGGTGGTGCAGTGGTTAGCACTGTTGCCTTACAGCTAAAAGGTTCCTGGTTCGAATCCCCAGGCTGGCAGGGGTTGGAACCTTTCTGTATGGAGTTTGCATGTTCTCCCTGTGCTGTGTGGGTTTACTCCGGGGGCTCCGGTTTCCTCCCACAATCCAAAGACATGCATGTTAGGTTAATTGGTTGTTCTAAATTGTCCCTAGATATCTGTTTCCTATTGGCCCTTAGAATAGAGGGTTAGTACTAGTGAAAGCACTTTGAGTGGTCTTTGTGACTAGAAAAGCGCTATATAAGTGCAGGTTAGTTAGTAGTTAGTTAGTTAGCAAGCAGTTTCATGATATGGTCAGTCAGAAAGCAACTTACAGTACATCGGCTTGGACGTCGCCCGGGTTAACAAGGCCAGGAGTTCCTGGCAGCACAGGGCGAAGGACAGAGCTGTGTGGAGGAATCTAATCAGACCTCAGTGAAACAGTCATTGTCGTCTGCGACAGACTGCTATGATAATGATGATGATGTATACTTTGGTGTTTTATTAAATTCCCTGCAAATTCACAGCTCCTGCAATTGGGTTTTCATTCCGCCCCTGCCGGGCCAGTTTACAACAGGTAATAAACTCCAGTGTTCTAATTCTTGTTTCAGGTTTTGAATTAATGGGGGATAATTTAAATTACAAAAGTCTTCAAGTCTCAGGGATACATTCATCCCTAAATACTTAAATCCATTCTGTACAAAACAGATGGTGAAATAGCTTTAAGAGTATTAGAGATTGTTAAGTTCAATGTGAAGGCATTAGATTTCCCAAAATTTATTTTGCAACCCGATATCCTTCCAAATTTATTGATGAGACCCAACAGAGCAGGAATTGACTTCTCTGGTTTAGAGAGATACATAATAATATCATCAGCATAGCGCAAAATTCTGTTTTCAGTTTTACCTGTTTCAATTCCAGAGATGTCTGTACAGGTCCTTACTGCCTCTGCTAAGGGTTCAGTTGCCAAATTGAATAAGAAGGGAAATAGTGGACATCCTTGTCTACATCCTCTGAATAACTTAAATTTTTCCCATAAGAGTACCATTTATACCTATTTGGGCCTGTGGATTACCATACATTGACTTAATAAGCTCAATACATTTATCACCAAAATTAAACTTCTTCAATACTGAAAACGATTATAACACTCTACTGGAAACCCATCCAGGCCTGGGGTCTTTCCAGAAGGCAGTGACACAATTGCCTGCAGGACCTCCTTCAGAGTAAATGGAGAGTTCAGACACTCAGAAATTAAAGGCAAAGATACAGTATTTTCTCTAAAAATGTCTGAAGCTCTAATTCGGTGGGGTTTTCTGATGTATACAGCTTAGAAAAAAAATTAAGGAATTTGGATTGTATTGATTGTAGATCATATTTCAATTGTCCCTTTGTATCACATATACATTTTATTGTATTGTATTGACTGGCCTGTTCTTTTTTAAGCTGATAAGCTAAGAGGCTGCTTGGTTTATTACCATATTCATAATACTGTTGTCTAGTAAAGAAGATAAGCTTTTTTATATGCTCAGTTTTAATATAATTAAGCTTAGCTCTAATTGGGTTTAAGAAGAAGATGTATATTCTATGCAAAAGAGAATCATGCTTCTGGAGACAGTTGCTCTTTGGGGTAGGGTTGAGGTATGGGGCCACTTTCTTCAGGAGACCAAGTCTTGCCAGCATCTAATGCCATTTTATTGGTTATGTTGGCCAGGTCAGATCAAGATGGATTGTTAAACCCATCAGTTCAATCTCATCAACTCCTTCTAGTTCATAGTCATTGAACTGTATCTTTAGATTCTGTTCAACATCTTGCTGCCTGCTGCCCATCTCTCAATCATTATGAGATCAGAGTTCAGGGATGCAGCTACAGAAGCCCTTGACATTCTATTCTTAATGGATAAGGGAGCAAGAATTGACCCCTGTGGGACTCTGGCATTAATGGTTTGAGTGCTGGAGGTTGAACCATTCAGTATTACTTTCAGCTGTCTTGTCTGCTAGATAGTCTGACCTTGACCATATCTTGATAGTTTAGTGCTGCCTTGAGAGTTCTTATTGCATAAAAAAGGGAAGACAACACAATATTGGCAGTTTTTTCCTCATTTTTGAGTGAGGAGTAGGGTTTATAGCAGGGGTGGGCAGTGAGGGCCATTCCACTGCAGGTTTTCTGTTCCACCCAGTCTCTTCTGCAGGTGTATGCTCTGATCAACTTCAAGGACTGCTAATCAGTGAAAACACCTGCTGAAGAGACTGGGTGGAACAGAAAACAGAAAACCTGCAGTGGAATGGCCCTCCATGGCACATGATTGCCCACCCCTGGTTTATAGTGTGAGAGTGTTATGGCTTGTGGAAAACTGGACCCAAATGCAGTATTTAAAGTTCATCTGTGATGATTTATTAAGAGCTGGCCAGATGGGCACAGTTCAAAAAGCACAAAAAAATGATAAACAGCTCGGGAGCTGAATAAAAACTTACACAAAAATCAGGCAGGATCAGGTCAGGATACAGATCAGAACAGAAGTGTGTTGTTCATGCAGCATGACTAACGGCACACATGACCAGACACAGATTGGGGATTGACATAAATAGACACAGGAGTAATCAGCACAATACAGAACAGGTGGCACAATCAGGGCAAATGGAGACAGCAGGGCATGGTTACAGAGAACAGGATGGGCGGGGCTGAGCAGACAATCACACACAGAGGATGCACCAAACATGAACAGAGGAACCAGGGGAGACAAGACCATGAAAATAATGATAATAGTAAATAATGCAAACTTTAAACTAAGAGGACGACCCATGGAGAAAATAAATATGCAAAACAGAATAATAATAATTGAAAACCAGGATGAAGATAATAACCAGAGTGAAATACAGAAAATTCCAAAAATGAAACTTAAAGCGAGGGCGAGGGATGGGGCCCATGCCCTGGAGACAAGATATCACAATTATAAACTAGGATGACAGCATGAGACCCATCCCATGCCCTGGCAAAGAGAGTGTGAATGAGGGCACAAGAGTGAGATTCACTCTCAAAGAGTAGGAGTTGGCAACACTGCATAAATCTCCGAGAACTGAAACAGGGAGGGCGGTGTGAACTAAAGCTCATTAGCAATTAGAACAATATAGCCCCTTTTGAAGATCTTCCTTCCTTGGTGGTGGAAGGACGCTCTGCTGCTTTGCTCTTCCCTCTGCTTGCACTTTTCTATCAATATAGAATGTTTTTTTCACAGCCGCTGTGGATCTCCGCCAGGTTTACTGGGAAAGTCCCTCACCATTGCGGATCCACATGCAATTTTTGTGCGGCCCAGACACCTTTGACGTCCCGGGCCGGCACTCACTTACTCCCACCCCCTCCCCCTCCTCCTCCACAACGCTTTTCCCGCACCTCACTCCCTAAAGCCGGCCAATCGCCGTCTTGTCCCATTACGCACGAAACGCACCAGCCCGTGCGCCCAAGATCCACGGCCGTTCAACGTGCTGGAATCCGGAGCTGGAGCCAAACGACGGGGGGGGATCACAACCCCTGCTGAGTGTTCTGGAGGGAGCCCTGTAGTGACCCATCACAATCTATATGGACATTCAACCTTGACCCACCACAATCTACATGGACATTCAACCTTCACACTCAGTTAGCCGGCAGGAAGCAGAGGACAATTTGCATACGGACAGAGAGCCCCTAGGAGACAATCAGAACAATGGACTATTGTTATACATCCTCGGATTAAGGAGAGGAAGTCCGAGCGCCAGTTGGTCACGCGATTGATATGTATTGACTGGTATTTATATCAATATGCAAATGTGCCATGCATTCTCTCTCTTTGTATAACATGTATAAAAGAGCACACGCACACACAGCACAACACAGCGCACAGCGCTACAGTGTGTCTCATAATGTTGGAGGAAAATAAAACTCTGCAACCTCTCAGCTCGTCATACCTCGCCTGAACTTATTTTTCCTCCACACCATCTGCACCTGGATGGTGGAGGAGATACTGTGAGAATCACTTTTTTTGATTTCTCCAGTGCCTTTAACACCATCCAGCCACTGCTGCTGGGTGAGAAGCTGCGGGTGATGGGGGTTGATAGCTCTGTGATCTCCTGGATTACTGACTACCTGACAGGCAGACCACAGTTTGTCCGGCTGGGCAATGTCTTGTCTGGAGTGGTGGCTAGTGATACGGGAGCTCCACAAGGGACTGTGCTCTCTCCTTTTCTTTTTACCTTATACACCACTGACTTTCAGTACAACACTGAGTCATGCCACCTGCAGAAATTCTCTGATGACTCAGCTGTTGTGGGGTGTATAAGAGGAGGAGAGGAAGGGGAGTACAGGGCACTGGTAGACAGATTTGTGGAGTGGTTGGAGCAGAATCATCTGAGGTTGAATGTCAGCAAGACCAGAGAGATGGTGATTGACTTCAGGAAGAGGAAGACTCCTTCTCAGCCACTGCAGATTAGGGGGGAGGATGTGGGAGTGGTTGAGGACTACAAATATCTGGGTGTCAGGATCAGCAGTGGGTTGGACTGGAGATCCAACACCAATGCTGCGCACAAGAAGGGGATGAGCAGACTCTACTTCCTGAGAAAGCTGAGATCCTTCAACGTGTGCAACAGGATGCTGGAGCTTTTCAACCAGACTGTTGTTGCCAGCGCCATCTTCTTTGCTGCTGTCTGTTGGGGTAGCAGTATCAGGGCCAGAGATACCAACAGACCTGACAAGATTATCAAGAGGGCTGGCTCTGTAATTGGTCTCAGACCGGAGACCTTTGAGACAGTGGTGGAGAGGAGAACACTAAATAAACTGCGATCCATCATGGACAATCCTGATCACCCCCTCCACCACACACTAGATAGACAGCGAAGCACTTTCTCCAGTAGACTACTACAGCTTCTTTGTCAAACAGCCAGGAAAAGGAAATCTTTCCTGCCACATGCAATTTCACTGTACAGTAACTCACTATGATGTTGTATTCTGGTCATAGCTATGCTGCCACACTGCACCTTACAGACAAACTGGTACCTAACATTTTCACTCTGCTCCTGATAGTCCTTTGTGCAATGGGATGATTCATGTGTTTATGCGGGTCATCATATATTAAGTTATGATGTATATAGGTTTTATAGTCGTGTTAGTTTTACTTTCCATGGGTAATCCCTTTGTCTGTCATGTGTGTGTTTCTGTTGTTTGGTTGTCTACTGTCATGCTGCTGTTACATTGTAATTTCCCAGTTTGTGATCAATGAAGTACATCTATCTATCTATCTATCTATCTATCTATCTACAAATTTCCCCTGCAAGAAATTTATGGGCAGCGACTACCAGATACTCATAAATCACTGGGACAATATTTCACTGAAGATATAGCTCAATATTACCATGATCTAACACTTTTTTTGATCTTGTCAGTGCTACATGAGCGTGGCCTACAAACAGCTGAAGCCTGAACTGCACCAACTGACAAGATAAAGTTAAGTATCAACAAGATGCCTCCCCTTACTACAGATGACTACCACAAAATTCTACAGAAGATTACCATGCTGGAAACTAAAATCCAGCGGCTAGAAGTTAATCTGGAAGTAAATGGACTCCGTGAAAATGATATAACCCTGCCGGTGACTAAATACAGTGGACAAGACCTCGCTAACTCACAGCTATCCGGTGCTAACATGACTGAGAGGAGATGGGAGGATTGTGTACAGAGAAATAAATCCTCAAGTGATAGTCCTCCCTGGAATGCCCTTGGTACAAAGCCCAAGAATAGATTATCACACATGGTGAGGGGAGGACAAGTAACAGCCCAACTTGGTGAAATTTGTGATATAAATGGCTGGCCTGCATTACCAGCTAGACCAAGTGCCTCTTCAACCCTGACTGCTAGCAAGACACAACCGTGGATAGCTGTCAAAGGGAAGCCTAAAAACAAACCACGTCCACAACAGCCAAATACAGACGTGGACAAAATTGTTGGTACCCCTCTGTTAATGAAAGAAAAACCCACAATGGTCACAGAAATAACTTGAATCTGACAAAAGTGGTAATAAATAAAAATTCTATGAAAATTAACCAATGAAAATCAGACATTGCTTTTGAATTGTGGTTCAACAGAATTATTTTAAAAAACAAACTCATGAAACAGGCCTGGACAAAAATGATGGTACCCCTAGAAAAGATTGAAAATAATGTGACCATAGGGACATGTTCAACCAAGATGTGTCCTCTAATTAACATCACAGGTGTCTACAAACTTGTAATCAGTCAGTCGGCCTATTTAAAGGGTGACAAGTCGTCACTGTGCTGTTTGTTGACATGGTGTGTACCACACTAAACATGGACCAGAGGAAGCAAAGGAGAGAGTTGCCTCAGGTTTAGATTAGAAAGAAAATTATAGACAAGCATGTTAAAGGTAAAGGCTATAAGACCATCTCCAAGCAGCTTGATGTTCCTGTGACTACAGTTGCACATATTATTCAGAAATTTAAGATCCACGGGACTGTAGCCAACCTCCCTGGACGTGGCCGCAGGAGGAGACGGATACTACGAATGGTAACAAAAGAGCCCAGAACAACATCTAAACACATTCATGGTGAACTCCAAGGTCAAGGTACATCAGTGTCAGATCTCACCATCCGTCATTGTTTGAACCAAAGTGGACTTCATAGGAGACGACCAAGGAGGACACCACTGTTGAAAACAAATCATAGAAAAGCCAGACTGGAATTTCCCAAACTGCATGTTGACAAGCCACAAAGCTTCTGGGAGAATGTCCTATGGACAGACGAGACAAAACTGCAACTTTTTGGCAAGGCACATCAGCTGTATGTTCACAGACACAAAAATGAAGCATACCAAGAAAAGAACACTGTCCCTACTGTGAAACATGGAGGAGGTTCTGTTATGTTCTGGGGCTGCTTTGCTGCATCTGGCACAGGGTGTCTTGAATCTGTGCAGGGTACAATGAAATCTCAAGACTATCAAGGTATTTGAGAGAGAAATGTGCTGTCCAGTGTCAGACAGCTTGGTCTCAGTGGCAGGTCATGGGTCTTGCAACAGGATAATGACCCAAAACACACAGCTAAAAACACCCAAGAGTGGCTAAGAGCGAAATACTGGACTATTCTAAAGTGGCCTTCTATGAGCCCTGATCTAAATCCTATTGAACATCTGTGGAAGGAGCTGAAACATGCCGTCTGGAGAAGGCACCCTTCAAACCTGAGACAACTGGAGCAGTTTGCTCATGAGGAGTGGGCCAAAATACCTGCTGAGAGGTGCAGAAGTCTCACTGACAGTTACAGAAATCGTTTGATTGCAGTGATTGCCTCAAAAGGTTGTGCAACAAAATATTAAGTTAAGGGTACCATCATTTTGTTTTGTGAGTTTGTTTTTTAAAATAATTCTGTTGAGCCACAATTCAAAAGCATTGTCTGATTTTCATTGGTTAATTTTCATAGAATTTTTATTTATTACCACTTTTGTCAGATTCAAGTTATTTCTGTGACCATTGTGGGTTTTTCTTTCATTAACAGAGGGGTACCAACAATTTTGTCCATGTCTGTATGCCACATCAGAACAGATTTGTGCTTCTACTACAGGACCCTGGATCTCCATCTGATGACCTGGATAAAATCTCTCCCACATGCAGAAAGGTAAATCAGAACAACTCAGAAGGTAAAAGGCTACAGAGAAAGCTAACAGCTGGGCCTGAAACTCTGATTGTGGGTGACTCCACTGTGAAAGATGTGAGAAACGTATGTGGTAAACACACAGAAATAATGTGGTTTCCCAGGGATATGGTGTCTGATGTGAGAGACAAAATCTTGCAAATCATGGCTGATCATCCTACAGTGAAAACTTTCATATTACATGTAGCCTCAAATGATGTTGCGAAACAGCAGTCTGAGGTACTGAAACAGGACTTTAAGAAACTTCTAGATCTAGTCAGCTGTCTGACAGCTGAAGTATTTAATAGTGGCCCACTACCACTGGCCAGAGAAGGAGTTCAGAGATTTAGCAGACTGTTCAATTTAAATGGATGGCTATCAGAAGCTTGTACAAACAAATCACTTCATTTTATTGGCAATTTCAACTTTTTCTGGGACTGCAGACACTTTTTTGAGGGAGAATCTGTTCTATTTTCTGCATCGTCATTCTGTTCCCCAGGACAAGGACAAGAGACAAGAGAAACCAAAACAACAGAATAAGATTCAGCCCAGCAAAAACTGTGAGATAAAGCCGCCTCAGCCACCGCCTGTGCAGACCCCTCCTTCACCAAAAGACACCAGTGAGGACCCACCTCTTCTGCCAATGCATACCCCCTCCTCTTCAGCTTCCTCTTCCCCATCCTTCCCACTCCTCGACTTCACTGACTGGAAAAAGGACCAGACAAAACTGACCCCATGCCCTAGTCTAATTTTCTCACCCCAAAACTTCCCATTTCATCCTCCACCCATCCCCCCCCCAGCAATTCATCAGCAAGCTCTGACATAACTGTCAAAGCCCCGCTGCCCACCACCACCCCCATCCTCACAGCTGAACCGATAACAATGCAAGCTGGGTTTGATGTACTGGGTCCGGGCTGTGATACCACTGGTGCTCATGGCTCTTTCCGAGACAAGCTGGGGCCCGATATGGAAGTTTCCTTAATTCCTGTTTTATTAGGTAGCAGAAGAAGATAAGATAAGATAAGATAAGATAAGATAAGATAAGATAAGAAAAGAAGAGAAACAAAATCCATCCTACACATCCTGTAAATTTATCAAATCTAGTGTTCATTTCTCACCAGTTACTGTCATGAACTGGGCTTGATGTTCAGGCCCAGTTCTGTGATGCGGTGGCCATTCACTCTTTTGTGTATTTTTATGTCTTATTTTCCATCAGGCGCTCTCAGGGAGCCCCTGGGGTCTGCTCAGCTCCCTGACAGCTCGGCCACATCTCCCTCTCCTGCCTGTTCACCAGCTGTGTGTCATTATCGCTGTCACTCCCCTCTTCACACACACACACACACACACACACACACACACATATATTTTCTCCTATGCACACTCTTACACACGTACACACACTCACTCATCCTCAACCACATGCTTACTGATGTGGGGAGCGTGGAATAAAGAGGCTGAATTGCTTTTGATTCAGGTTTATTCAAGCATCACGTCCCCAGCCTTCTCTCTCACACGAGCAAAGAGGCTGAGCTACAGCCAAGCTTCACATTTATACCATTTCACACAAAGGCTTTTCACACACAGGAAGAATCATGTATCCCCGTCAAAACCCTCTATTGACATTTCTTCCCCTTCCAGACATTCAGTTCTCCACCTGTCTCCCGGGGGTTGGGAAGTCCTTTCATCGTACCCCCGTCCTCTTGTTGTTCCCCGCAGGTGGTCCAGACCTATTGTCTCCTTCAGTCGTGAGGTCAATCACCATATGTAATCTCAGCATCTACTTTATGCTTAAACATATGTAGTCACAAATACATGGGCTACATACCCCCCCCTCCAAATGACGAAGAATGGACAATACATTCAATTCTCAATTTTCAGTGAACATGCTACTACAGTACATCTAACATCAAACACTCAGTCTGTGCGCCACCTGGGCTTCAACCGCCTTCCAAATCTGCTGTAAGTCGGCCTCGCCTTCCCTGCGGTGCCCTTCTGCAAAGGATCTGTTGATTGAGGAAGAGAGTGGTTATCTGACCCCTGCAGGGGCTCCGGGACGCTACCCCTGGGGGGTCTGCCGCATCGAGGTGCCCTCGCTACCTGTACAGACTCGTCATTCATCACAAAAGCAGGTTTCAGTCTATCAATACTAACTGTCTCTTTTCTGTCTCCCAAATCTAGCACAAAATGCTTATCACCTGTCTCCAGCACTCTATATGGCCCATCGTATGGCGGTCTGAGGGTTGATCTTAGAGCCTCATGCCTGACAAAAACGAACTCAGCATTTTTTAGAGCTTTGGGAACGAAAACGCGCGGAAAAGCGTGATGAACAGGGCCCGGGAGCATGTCCGCTCCCGTGCCGATTAGCGGCCCAAGGGCCGGGAGGGGGGCCAGCTCCGGGTGCTCTGGTAAAAACTCGCCTGGCAGCCTGAGAGGTTGTGCGAACACTAACTCCGCTGGGGAGGCATCTAAATCCTCCTTGGGCGCAGAACGCAACCCTAATAAAACCCATGGTAGTTTGTTTACCCAATCTGCATCCGTGAGTGACGCTCTGAGGGCTGCCTTCAAAGACCTATGAAAATGCTCGCATAAACCATTAGCCTGAGGATGATAAGCAGTAGTGCGGTGAATTTTCGCTCCTAAGCCGCTGGCCATCGCTGACCAAAGCTCGGAGACAAATTGAGGCCCTCTATCGGACGTAATATCTGACGGAACCCCAAAACGCGCTACCCAGGCCGTTAAAAAAATGCGAGCCACCTCCGTGGCTAAAGAGCTTTTTTGTGTGCTTGTGAATTTTGGCCCGCTGACAGGACATGCAGGCTTTTGCCCACTCTTTCACGTGCTTGCGCAGGCTCGGCCAAACAAACTTTTCCACTACCATTTTCACCGAAGCTCGCACTCCCGGGTGTGCCAGGGAGTGGACCGAGTCAAAAACGCGGTGGCGCCATGTGGCCGGGACCACCGGGCGTGGGCGCCCGGTCGACACATCGCAGATTAGGGGGGGCGTACCGGTTTGCAAACATTTGCTCTCCAGTCTTAACCCTGTTGGTCCAGACTGGAGCGCACACACGTCCGCATCTTCGCCCTGCTCCGTTGCCATGGCTGCGTAATCTATCCCCACGTGAACTGGGGCCGCACGCGCTCCCGCACTGCTACCTTGCTGCGTGGTCGCGGTGGTATTCTCTGCTTCTGCGCGCACCGGTGCCGTGACCGCGCGCGAGAGGCAGTCTGCTACTACGTTGAGTTTACCCGCTACATGCCAAATGTCAGTGATAAATTCCGAAATTGCAGCCAGCTGCCTCTGCTGCCAGCCCGACCACGGATCTGAAATTTTGGACACCGCGTACATGAGCAGCTTGTGGTCTATGAAAGCGGTGAACCGCCGCCTTTCCAGCCAGAACTGGAAATGACGAATAGCCAAATGAAGCGCCAACAGCTCCCTGTCAAACGCGCTGTATTTTCGCTCGGCCTCGCTCAAGGATTTGCTGAAAAAAGCTAGCGGCTGCCAAACTCCGGCAACATGCTGCTCTATTACGGCCCCTATGGCCACGTCTGATGCGTCGGTTGTTAGCGCGATACGTGCCGATGGGTCAGGATGAGCTAGGAGCGCAGCGTCAGCCAAGGCTTTTTTTTATCTCCGTGAACGCGCGCTCCCGCTCTGGGGACCACTCGATGGTATTGGATGGTTTTTGTTTTTTGAGCGCGGCGTATAATGGCTGCATGAGCTGCGCTGCGTGGGGCAGGAAACGGTTATAAAAATTCACCATCCCTAAAAATTCCTGCAATGACTTGACCGTTTGTGGTCGGGGGAAATCTGCCACTGCGCGCACCTTATCCGGTAATGGAACTGCCCCTTCTGGGGAAACGCGGTGGCCCAAAAAATCGATCTGCGCGACGCCGAACTGGCACTTGGCTGGGTTAATTATTAAGCCATGCTCTCCCAACCTCCTAAAAACCACAGTGAGGTGTTTTTCGTGTTCTTCCTCTGAATTACTGGCGACCAAAATGTCGTCGAGGTACACGAACACGAACGGGAGATCGCGTAACACGGCATCCATCATCCGTTGGAATGTTTGCGCCGCTCCTTTAAGACCAAACGGCATGCGTAGAAACTCAAAAAGTCCGAACGGGGTTATTACCGCTGTTTTAGGAATGTCCTCAGGTCGGACTGGAACCTGATGGTAGCCGCGAACCAGGTCTATTTTGGAAAAAATACGCGCCACCGCTAGATGTACTGAAAAATCCTGGATGTGTGGGATGGGGTAGCGATCGTGTGCTGTGGCGTTGTTCAACCTGCGGTAATCGCCGCATGGTCTCCAGGAGCCGTTGGCTTTCGGGGCCATATGCAGCAGCGAAGCCCATGGGCTTTTCGAACGGCGAATGATGCCCAGCCTCTCTAGGCTGGCGAACTCCTCGCGCGCTATGGAGAGCTTGGCAGCATCCAAGCGCCGAGCCTTCGCGAAGACGGGGGGGCCAGCTGTAGTTATAAAATGCTCCACCCCGTGTTTCGCGACCGTTGCTGAAAAAGTGGGTACCGTGAGTGCTGGGAACTGGGTGAGGAGTGTGTGGAACTTACCACCTGCTGTGGCGACGTTGGTCTGTACTGGTGGCGGGGACACTCGAGCTGAACAGGGGAGAGAGTAAAAAGAGAGTGCATTTACCAGCCCCCTTTTGGCAAGATCAACTAACAGGCCATGTGAGCACAGAAAATCAGCACCTAACATGTTGAAACTCACCGCCGCTATGACAAAAGTCCATTCATACGTGCGGCCATGTAAGCGTAAAGACAAAGTCCTTTTCCCGTAGGTGTTGATGCTCGAGCCGTTTGCCGCCATTGCTCCGCTACCGCGGGGCCCAGCCAACCAGTCAGCGTAGGTTGGGGTGATGAAGCTCACTTGGGCTCCGGTGTCTATGAGGAACTCCCGCCCGGAGCCCGCATCTCTGATGTAGAGCAGCTTGTTGTTTTCGCCGAGAGTCGAAGCTGCTAACAACCCTCGGTCTTGCCGTTTCCCGAACTCCTGAAGCTGCATGGCGGCACACACCTGCGTGCCCTCTCGGCGAACCTCCGATGATAAAAACATAGATCATCTCCTCCGCTGCGTCGGGGGTGTGCCTCTGCCACTGAACCATCACCTCCACCACATCGAGGCCGCGCTGCTGCCGTTGTTGGTAGGATTGGGTCTGCTGCCTCTGGCTCACCGCTGCCTTGGGTCGCCGCTGCAGCTGTCTGCTCACCGCAGGCGTCCAGGAGCCTCTCTGCCTCCTGGGCCAGCTCCCGGAAATCCTCCTGGGTCTCACAACGTACGCTGGACAGCGTTCCCCTCATGTGCGTCGGGAGGTTAGTTAGGAAGATG
This sequence comes from Pholidichthys leucotaenia, assembly GCA_020510985.1. Lineage (NCBI taxonomy): Eukaryota > Metazoa > Chordata > Actinopteri > Cichliformes > Pholidichthyidae > Pholidichthys > Pholidichthys leucotaenia. The sequence continues at coordinate 336,859,932 of CM035844.1, forward strand.
TACTTGAAGAGGAAATTATCGTCATCTGACCCCCTCAGCTGCAGCATGTCCTCCATCAGGGTACCTGGCCTGTGTCCCCCTTGGTCGAGCAAAGCCAGGAGCCTCCTAGCCCTCTCTTCGGCTGAGGGCGTGAAAAACTTGGTGAGGACAGCTTTCAACCTGCCGTATCTGTCGCTGGCGGGTGGCTGCTGTACCAAGCGCCGCACGCACCGAGCTGTGCTGTTGTCGAGCCTAGTGATGACATGGTGGAACTTAGTGTCATCCACTGTTATCCCTGCGAGCGCGAACTGTGACTCCGCTTGTAGGAACCACGACTGCGGGTTGTCCTGCCAGAATTCTGGCAGTCTGACGGCTACGGCGCTTGCTAGGGCAGACTCCAGCGAGTCCGGAACGCGGAGACCCTCTCCAGGCATTCTCCACGTCACTGGGTCACCAATGTGGGGAGCGTGGAATAAAGAGGCTGAATTGCTTTTGATCCAGGTTTATTCAAGCATCACGTCCCCAGCCTTCTCTCTCACACGAGCAAAGAGGCTGAGCTACATCCAAGCTTCACATTTACACCATTTCACACAAAGGCTTTTCACACACAGGAAGAATCACGTATCCCCGTCAAAATCCTCTATTGACATTTCTTCCCCTTCCAGACATTCAGTTATCCACCTGTCTCCCGGGGGTCGGGAAGTCCTTTCATTGTACCCCCGTCCTCTTGTTGTTCTCCGCAGGTGGTCCTGACCTATTGTCTCCTTCGGTCGTGAGGTCAATCACCATATGTAATCTCAGCATCTACTTTATGCTTAAACATATGTAGTCACAAATACACGGGCTACAACTGACATCCTTTCTCGCACCTGTTCCCGCTTAGTTCTGCCCACTCATTTCCACACTCACTATCACTGCACACACCGGCAATCTCTTTCCTCATTAGGTTGGCATTATTTAGACCTGCCTCTGTTGGAAGACATTGCCGGATCATTGTCCTACACCGGGTTAGTTCCTCTCAGTGTCATATCCGGCTCTAGGGAGCCGGGCAATCAGAGCCAGGGGCAAGCCAGTGAGTCGTGATATTTTATTCAGGGTAAAGGGAAGGGATGAGGAGAGCACAGATACTCATGCAGACGTACACTCACAGGTTGCACAGCGCAGAGGTAAGCAGCTCGTACCGGACGTGGGGGTAACAAGACGTACATACTCACAGCGGGATACAAACACAGGAATGCTGCAAGAGGAGTATAAGCTGACACCAGACGAAGGGGCTTCAGCTTAGCAATGTGTTTGTATCCCGCTGTGAGTATGTACGTCTTGTTACCCCCACGTCCGGTACGAGCTGCTTACCTCTGCGCTGTGCAACCTGTGAGTGTACGTCTGCATGAGTATCTGTGCTCTCCTCATCCCTTCCCTTTACCCTGAATAAAATATCACGACTCACTGGCTTGCCCCTGGCTCTGATTGCCCGGCTCCCTAGAGCCGGATATGACAGTATGTCGCAGCCAGAAGAGTTGCCGGCGGCCGTGAGTCGCTGTGGAAATGTACCTTTCTGTCCGGGTGTCAGCGCTGCTAGCATGCCGTTTCCCAGGAGTCACTTCCGGCGCCAGGGCGACGAGCTGAGGTCCATCTCGGAGGCTGTCGACGGGACGTTCTTCACCCTGCACGACGCCTCCAACGCGAGACGCTGGCATCCGGGCCGTGCTGAGGAACTCCTGGACTGTCACCCTCACTCTCTGTACCATCTGGAGGACAGTGCCAGGATAGACGCTGCAGGTACACAGCGAGAGAAGCTCCACGGGGTGGATGGAAATCCCGGCAGGGAGTCGAAGTGGGCGACGTCTTTCCCCGCTTCGGAGTCCCGTTCCTGCCGCAATTCCAGTCCGGGAGTTTGCGCCAACCAGAGGACTTCCCCCGACCTGCGTCACGTCACTCGGGATTCCCTTCAAGGAGCCGCAGCTGACAGCAGTTATGTCCGGGGTCGAGTGGCTGTCGCGAGCTCTACTGTGTTCCCTGTCACCACCTTCAGGCATGTGGCGGCGGCAGTGAGATTGATGGTGAGGACTTCAGGGCTACGAAGCTTTCCCGTGCTCGACGCCTTCCTCGTCTCGATCTCCGATCTGGAGCGGCGAATCCTGGGTTTCCCCCTCGCTTCGTCCCCTGGGAGTAGTCGTCATCACATCGCCGAGTCACCTCTGCACGAACCTCGTCCGGATCCAGTTCTGGGTCATCGTCAGGACCGTTCCTCCCACGCAGCTGTCATCCCTTCGCCTCGTCAGTGTGGAGATTCTACAGCCTCGTCCCCTGAGCCTCGTTCCCCCGCTGTCATTCCTGGACATTCGGGCTGGCTCACCCCGGCTGTTTCCCCCTCCTCCTCGACGCGCTTCCTGACCGCTGTGTGTGCCTGGAATCCCGGCCTGGTGAGCTCTCTGCTGGAGACAACGCGAGCGATCCTCAGACGAATTCCCGGGGGGTCCTCCGTTATCGCCGGGCGGGGAGAGGAAGAAGCAGATTCCACTACAGCAGGCGATACTCAACCTCCAGGGGGCAGGCAAGTCATTGTTTTTTCACACCTGCTTAATGATTTGCTCTGTCACATCCCTGGAGGAGAAGTTCAGGGTTCGCAGCTCCCTGAACTCTCCCCACCTGCTGTAACCTGTATTCCTAATCCCGCATCCTCTGTGTCTCTCTCCGCCGAGCGGTCCCCGGCTCCGGGTCAACGTGGTGGGATATGGAGAGGGCCTGTGGTTCCGCTGCTACATTGCGGACGGAGGAGGGGGACTGACTGCTGCGTGGAGTCTACGCTGACGACTGAGCGTCCCCGGGTCTCCACGGAGGAGCGGTTCGGTCCGGCGGGACGAGATTCTTCTGGCTTCACGCCGAGTGGGTCGTCGGCGGGGTTACCTGAGCTGGAGGGATCTCAAGCTGCGCTGACCATCGTGCTGGCTGCGGGGCCCGACGCGGCTAGATGGGAGCCTGACAACGACCTCCTGACGACGGATCCTGGATCTTCGCAGTCCTGGACGGCGTCAGAACCCGAGATCAGGCGAGTGCTCTCCTTTCTTTTCTCTCTTTTTATCCCCGAGCACTTCAGCCTATCTCCAGGGGAGACGAGCAGGGTGCAGCCGCCCGCTGCGTCTGAGCTCGTCTCGCCGGGTTCTGGCGCTGCCGGTGATCCTGATCCCGGTTCTGTTTTCTCTTCTGAGCCTTCTTCCAGGGTCACCGGCGAGGAGTTGCTGTTCCTCGTGGTGCTGGAGGGTCCGGGTTCAACGTTGGAGGTCGGTTCTGGTGCAGTGTCCAACGTGGGTTCGCCCGAGACCCAATCGGGGTCCAACGTGGGTTCGCCTGAGGCCCGATCGGGGTCCGACGTGGGTGCTGCCCCAGTGTTGTCCAGGTCCGGTGAGGAGGTGGCCGTTTCCCTGAGGCCCGCCGCCCTCGTCATCGGCTCTCCCCTGAGCCTCTTCCACCGGGATCCGCTCTGATCCTTCGTCCGTCTCAACGGTCCTGGTGGTTGAGTGATGCGGGTCGACGACCCGACCCGCAAAACTTTCGGTTCGGCGATCTGGTTTCCCCCCACTGGTCTGTGTTTGCCTTTGGGCGGCCTGGTTCGGCAGCCGTTGGACTGGATTCCTGGGATCTGGGCCCAGAGTTCGCCGTCCGAACATTTCTCTTCCCCGGGTTGCCAACTGGACAATGGGCGGGGAGATTACCAGAACAATTCCGGCCGTTTTGGACTCTGCCTGCCGTCTCCTCGGGTGTCCTTTACTTCTTTTATTATTGAGGTCACTCGGGTGTAGTTTCTTTGTCCATTAGGGGAATATATGTTTTTGTGCTGTGTGTTGTTTTTTTTTATTAACCATACTCAGCATTTTTATCGTATTGTTATCCTGTTACCCTGTCACCTTTTTTTCCCTCTTGGTGACTCGCCTTATGTATCGCGCTGTGTATTGCATTTTCTTATCTTTACTCAGCGTTTTCATTCATCCTTACTTTAGCCTTGGCCTCGTCGGTGCATCATGGAGTATGCGTGTGGTTTCCTGTTCAACCATACTCTGTGATCACCCCATTCTGTCTTATTATCCTCGTGGGGGGCCTTCCCTAGCCCCGACTTTAACATTGACTGTGTTTGTTATTGTTTGAAGTAATGTGTTTCATTCCCACTTAACCGTACTTCATTATTACCCATTTGTCCTTGTCACCTCTGTTTCTTTAGGTGATCTTTTATATATTCAGTGCTGTGTGTTTTGTTTTCTTTAGTATCCATGCACAGCGTTTTTCATTTTTTGTCTTGGTGCATTATGGAGTAGTGTGTTTTGTTCCCCTTAACTATACTCTGTGATTGCTTTATTCATTCCTGCCACCTTTTTGGTGGGTTTTTGGTTTTCTTTTTTTTGCCCCGATCTATACGTTATTTGTATGCTGTCTGTAGTCATATTTGGTATTTTCCCTACCTGTGTCCTAACTCAGTTTTCTCCCTAACTGTGCTCTGGGTTAATCCTTTTCCCTGTGTTGTAGGGTATTGTATTTGGGGTTTTTTTTCTCTGCCCTGCTGCCCTACATTGGTCTATTGTGTTTTTTTTTTTTTTTTTTTTTTTTTTTTTGTCCTTCCCTTTGCATCTTCCCCTCCGGTCCTGCCTCCCTTCCGCCCGCCCTAGGTGGGGAGGGGGGGGGGGGGCTGGGATGTTCCTGGTCGTTCGGGAGCCCGACCGTGAGGGGGAGGCTCTGTCACCATGGGGTGAGACGCCGGCTCGGCGCTCAGCCCATGCTCCTTTTATCCCTGCCTCTCATTGGGCAGTGCCTCAGCTGGTTCCCAGCTGTCAGTGTCACGGGACGGCTGGGGCCAATTAATCCTCATCAGCTGGGGCGCTGTTAATGAGTATAAAGAGGAGCAGCTTCGATCATTCGGGGCTGCGACATAAGCACTGCTAGGCTGAAGCCCCTTCGTCTGGTGTCAGCCTTAACTCCCCTTGCAGCATTCCGGTGTTTGTATCCCGCTGTGAGTATGCACGTCTTGTTACCCCCATGTCCGGTACGAGCTACCTACCCCTGCGCTGTGCAGCCTGAGAATGTACGTCTGTATGAGTGTCTGTGCTCTCCTCATCCCTTATCCCTTACCCAGAATAAAACATCTCGACTCACTGGCTTGTCCCTGGCTCTGATTGCCTGGCTCCCTAGAGCCGGATATGACACTCAGTGTTTGTACTCCGCCACTCGCGTCTAGATTCCCTGCCTGTTCCCTGGCACCGCTTCACACTGGGTGGCGTTGATCATCTGTAACTGGTTGGTTCTGTTCCCTCTGGGTTATTACATGAATCTACCTGGACTGTCCAGCCTGTGTGAGTACAAACTGTTTCGCTCCTGCTGTCCAGCTCCGCCTGGCGGTTCTTTTCCCAGGCTCCTTATCCATTCTTCTGCCGTAGTCCTGTCTGCCTTTGCCATTGAACATTATTCCCTTTGTTTTACTCACCAGTGTCTGTAGAGCGTCCTGGAGGACTTCCCTGTAAATCCTGTACAAACTCATCTACTATTCTGAACTGTCTGTCCATAACCTGTAATAAATACACACAACTTATTCCTGCGTGTGGGTTTTAATTCTTTCCTCCGTGCACTGCGTAAAAGCGCACAGGGAATCATGACAGTTTCAGCCTAAACAAAATAAAAATCTAGCAGGTGATGCTCTTAACACACTGAAACTAGCTTTATTGAACATTAGGTCTTTCGCAGGAAAAATATTTTTACTTAATGAGCTCATTATAAAACACAAACTGGATTTTATGTTTTTAACAGAGACTTGGTTAGATAATAACAGTGGATCTCTTCTTATCAAAGCAGCCCTGCCCAACTACAGCTTTATAAGTGAACCCAGGCTGCATAAGAGAGGAGGAGGAGGAGTTCTTTTGTTTAATGATTTCCTCCAATGCAAGCAGATGTCTTGTGATATGTTTACTTCATTTGAATATGTGGTTCTTCAGCTGAATTTCTCCTCCCGTGTGTTGTTTCTTAATGTTTACAGACCACTTAAATACCATGCAACCTTTTTTGATGATTTTACGAAGCTGCTGTCTGTTATCTGTGTTGATTTTGACTGTGTAGTTATTGTTGGGAGATTTTAACATCCATTTTGACAACCCTCAGGACAGAGGGACCAAAGAATTGTGTTGTATCCTTGATAACTTTGGACTGACTCAGTATGTAATGGAAAAAACACACAACAGAGGACACACTCTGGACTTGGTCATCTCTAAAGGTCTGAACATCTCTAAGGTTATGGTGATGGACGCTGCTCTGTCCGACCATTCTTGTGTTTTCTTTGAGAGTGCTATTAATGTCAACAGAAATATCCAGACAGAGGTCATCAAAAACGGTATGTCAGTGATAATACCAGTGAAACATTCATCCAAGCTTTCTCTTCCTCACCCCCCCCCCCCAACACCTTCAGTAAATAAGCTCACAGAAAATTTCAATGGTAAAATTACAGATAATAGCAGTGCCATTGCTCCCATCAAGGTGAAGGTGGTCACTATTAAAAAGAAACCTCCATGGAGAAATGCCAAACTAGTAAAAGCTGAAAAAAGAGCGTGTCAAAAAGCTGAAGGTAGGTGGTGAAAAACTAAATTGCAGGTTCATTATGAAATCTATAGTGAGAGATTGAGCAATTATAATTTGGAGCTGAGAAATGCAAGGCAAACATATTTTTCTGACATCACTGCTAAAAATAACAATAATGCACACACCTTGTTCACTACTGTTGACAGGCTAATAAATCCCCCTGTGTCAGTAGCTCCTAAACTTTTATCCAGCCATGCCTGCGATGACTTTGCCTTTTTCTTTACTGTCAAAATTCAGAAAATTAGACAGTCAAACAGTGCTCCTATGCCAGGTGCTGGACATCCTCTGTGTCCATGTAGAGAACACATAAACACCATGGCAAAATTTTTTCCAATCATAAAATCTTGGTTGACATCATATGCCACCTGAAATCTATTACCTGCTGCCTTGATACTCTCTCAAGAGGGATTTTTTTAAAAACATTTCATATTGTATGGCCTCAGATCTACTACAGATCGTAAATATGTCTCTGCATTCAGGTGTCTTCCCTCAGTGCTTTAAAACAGCTGTTATCAAGCCACTTCTAAAAAGATACCTCACTCATGAACAGCTATAGTCCCATATCAAATCTCCCCTTTCTTAGTAAAATAATTTTTTTTTTTAAAAAAGCTGTTTTTCAACAACTGTACAACTTCCTGAAATTAAATAACTGTTCTAATGTCTTCCAGTTAGGTTTCTGGCCAGGCCACAACACTGAGACAGCTCTAGTTAAGGTCCTTAATGACAGCCACTCCAATACAGATAATGACAACATTTCAGTCTTGGTTCTACTGGACCTCAGTGCTGCATTCAACACGGTTGACCATCACATCTTACTAGACCAGTTAAAAAACTGGGTGGGACTTTCTGGTAAAGCACTTAACTGGTTTGAGTCATATTTAAAAGACAGGGACTATTTTGTGTCTATAGGTAACTACAAATCTGAGCGAACAAAAATAACCTGTGGAGTTCCCCAAGGTTTCATTTTGGGACTTTGTTTTTCAACATCTATATGCTCCCACTAGCTCAAATCACAAAAAAACAACAAAATATATTACCATAATTATGCAGATGATACACAAATCTACAACCAAACCAAACCAAACCCAATTTTATTTGCCATAGTTTATTGTCCCCCATCAACCTACTCAGAATTTTTATCCGAATTTGCTGATTTCTTAGCTGATTTAGTGCTGAAATCTGATAGAATAATTATAGTAGGGGACTTTAATATACATGTGGATGTAGATAGTGACTGCCTTAATGTGGCATTTAATTCAATATTAGACTCGATTGGGTTTTCTCAGAAAGTAGGAAATTCTTCTCATTATTTCCACCATACGTTGGACCTTGTTCTGACATATGGCATAGAAATAGAAAATCTTGTAGTGTCTCTTCATAACCCTGTACTGTCAGACCATTGTCTGTTAACTTTTGATTTTACTATTTCTGACTATTTGGCTCCTAAAGAAAAATATTATTACAGTAAATACCTCTCAGATGATGCTGTTACCAAATTTATGCAGATTGTTTCCTCTATGCCATGTGTCAACACAACGGAAATAAGCTATAGACAGCTTGCTCCTTCTGTAATTGATAACATGTTGGATAGTGTTACAGCTTCTCTGCATCAGACTCTAGACTTGGTGGCCCCCTTAAAAAAGAAAAAGTCTAATCAGAGATTTCTAACTCCTTGGTTCAACACAGAAACTCGTAGCTTAAAACAGAAGACTTGTCAATTAGAAAGAAAATGGCGCTCCACTAATTTAGATGAAATCTATTTAGCTTGGAGAAATCGTCTTTTAATTTATAAAAAATCTCTTAGAAAAGCTAGAACGAGTTATTATTCTGCATTAATAGAAGAGAACAAGAATAATCCCAGGTTTTTTTCAGCACTGTAGCCAGGTTGACAAAGAGTCAGGACTCTGTCAATCCTAGCATTCCCTTAGAGCTTACTAGTCGGGACTTTATGAACTTTTTCAATAATAAAATTTCATCCATCAGAGATAAAATCAATCAGATTCTTCCCACAGTTAACTTAAATACAGTAACTACTACAACTCCTTCAATTGATGTCTGTCTTGATGAGTTTACTCCAATCGACCTTTGTGAGTTAGACAAAATAGTTTCCTCATCCAAACCTTCAACTTGTCTTTTAGACCCTATTCCTTCCAGGTTATTTAAAGAAGTCTTCCCACTTGTTGGTAGCTTTATTCTTCATATAATCAATTCTTCATTAACTTTAGGCCATGTACCACAGGCTTTTAAAACGGCTGTAATTAAACCCTTACTCAAAAAGCCAACGCTAGATCCAGGAGCTTTAGCTAACTATAGACCAATCTCTAATCTCCCTTTCATTTCAAAAATCTTAGAAAGAGTTGTTGCTACACAATTATTTGACCACCTGCAGGGAAATGGTTTACTTGAAGAGTTTCAATCTGGGTTTAGAATCCATCATAGTACTGAAACAGCCTTAGCGAAGGTCACTAACGACCTCCTCATCACATCTGATAATGGACTGGTTTCTGTACTTGTCCTTTTAGACCTTAGTGCAGCTTTTGATACTATCGATCATAATATTCTGCTTGATAGATTAGAACACTATGTTGGACTTAATGGAACTTCATTGCAGTGGTTTAGATCTTATTTATCTGATAGGTTCCAGTTTGTTCATGTAAATAATGAGTTTTCTTTCAACTCAAAGCTTAGTCAGGGAGTTCCACAGGGATCTGTGCTAGGCCCTACTCTTTTTAGTTTATATATGCTTCCGTTAGGCAACATTATTAGAAAGCACTGGATACATTTTCATTGTTATGCAGATGACACACAATTATACCTGTCAATGAAGCCAGATGATAGTAATCAATTAGCCAAGTTAGAAGCCTGTCTTAAGGAAATCAAAGCTTGGATGGCTTGTAATTTCCTGCTATTAAATTCAGATAAGACTGAAGTCATTCTTGTTGGTCCAAAAAACCTTAGAAATACCTTTCCAAATCAAACTTTCAGTTTGGATGCGGTTACTCTTTCTCTTAATAGCTCTGTGAGGAACCTTGGAATTATTTTTGATCAAGATCTGTCTTTCAATTCACATATTAAATTTGTTTCTAAGACTGCCTTCTATCATTTGCGTAATATTGACAAGATTAGGAGCATCTTGTCTCAGAGTGATGCTGAGAAACTGATCCATGCTTTTGTTAGCTCGAGATTAGATTATTGTAATTCTTTATTATCAGGCTGTCCTAAAATATCTTTAAAAAGTCTTCAGCTGATCCAAAATGCTGCAGCAAGAGTTTTAACAGGTACTAGAAAGAGAGATCATATCTCTCCGGTTCTGGCCTCCCTTCATTGGCTTCCCATAGAGTTTAGAATTAAGTTTAAAATCCTTCTTCTTACTTACAAAGCTCTAAACAATCAGGCTCCTTTTTATTTAAAAGATCTGATACTACCATATTATCCTAACAGAGCACTACGCTCCCAAAATGCTGGATTACTTGTAATACCTAGAATCTCCAAAAGTACAATGGGAGGCAGAGCCTTCAGTTATCAAGCTCCTCTCCTGTGGAACCAGCTGCCAATCTGGATTCGGGAGTCAGACTCGATCTCTGTTTTTAAGAATAGGGCTAAAACCTACCTTTTTGATATAGCCTACAATTAGGGAGGGATCATGTATTTCTGAACACCCCCTTAGTTATGCTGCTAATAGGTTTAGTCAGCCGGGGGACCTCCAATAATGCACTGGGCCTCACTCCTTTCTTCACTCTCAATGAAATATTTTTTTTTTTGCTGGTCATTAACATCTGTTTGTTCTCTCCCATAGATTCAGAATCAGAATCAGAATCAGAATGAGATTTATTGCCATCGTTCATGTAGTACACAAACTAGGAATTTGTCTCGGTGCAATGCTGCAACATTAAACATGGAGTAGCATTAAAGATAAAAATAAAAAACTACGCATGCAATAAAAGGTAGAATATGAATAAGTAATTCTAATCCATGCAAAATGGCTTGCAGTTGATGAATAAATATTCCAGAGCGGGACAACAGTGTTGGGAGATCACAGTTACATCGGAACACCAGCTGCTGTTGATGTAGAAGCAGACTCCTCCGCCTGTGGTCTTGCCGGAGAGCCCCGTGTCTCGGTCTGCACGAAACAGCTGAAATCCCTCGAGGAGGAGCGCGCTGTCCGGTGTCTTTTCCTTGAGCCAGGTCTCAGTGAAGCAGAGGGCACACGAGGTGGAGAGGTCATTAAATCGCATCAGCAGTCTCAGTTCATCTACCTTGTTATAAAGAGAGTTGACGTTGGACAGAAAGATTCCAGGCAAGGCCGTGCGCGTGCCTCTCCTGCGAAGCCACACGAGGGCGCCCGCTCGTCTTCCTCTCTTTTGCCGTCTCACTTTTTAGGCTAAAAAGTGAAACAGATCGGCGGCAGAAGCCAAAAAAAACTGGGAGTAGGTCCGTGGGAGTGAAAGTCCTGATATTTAGTAGCTCTTCATGGGTGTAAGAGCAGGCAGACACACAATTGACGAACAAAAACAAAAAAAAAAAGCGCAGCGAAGCACCATGGCGACCACTGTGGGCGCCATCTTGGATCGTGCTGTTTGCTCTCTACATGTCTGTTCTTTTCATCTTCTCTGTCCCCTCACCCCCCAGCCAGTCGCAGCAGATGACTGCCCCTCCCTGAGCCTGGTTCTGCTGGAGGTTTCTTCCTGTTAAAAGGGAGTTTTTCCTCTCCACCGTCGCCAAGTGCTTGCTCACAGGGGATCGCCTGATTGCTGGGGTCTTTCTGCAACTGTGGGGGTTCCCCCTACAGTTGATAGTGCTATGAGATGACCGTTGTTGTGAAATGGCGCTATATAAATAAAGTTGAATTGAATTGAATAACCATCTCACCAGGAGATTATGGTCCAATTAAATCCCTGATCAAATGCATTGGTCAAATTAAAGAGTGGATGTGCCAGAATTTTCTTCAGATAAACGAAGACAAAACCCAAATAATAGTTTTTGGAGCCAAAAAAGAAAGACTCAAAGTTAGTACTCATCTTCAATCAATGGTGCTAAAAACCAACAACCAAGCCAGCAATCTGGGTGTGGTTCTGGACTTAGACCTGAATTTTAACAGCCACATTAAGACAGTAGTGAAGTCAGCCTATTGTAACTTAAAGAACAGTGAGGATTAAAGGTCTGATGACTCAGCAGGATCTAGAAAAACTTGTCCATGCATTTATCTTCAGTAAACTGGACTACTGTAGTCATGAAGTCCTTTGAGCGCCTGGTCCTGTCCCACCTCAAGTCCATCACCACCCCTCTCCTGGACCCGCTGCAGTTTGCCTACCGAGCCAACAGGTCTGTAGACGATGCAGTCAACCTGGCCCTCCACTCCATCCTGCAGCACCTGGACTCCCCGGGAACCTACGCCAGGATCCTGTTTGTGGACTTCAGCTCCGCATTCAACACCATCCGCCCCGCTCTGCTCCGGGACAAGCTGTCCCTGCTCAACGTGCCTGACTCCCTCTGCAGGTGGATCATCGACTTCCTGACGGACCGGAGGCAGCATGTGCGGCTGGGAAAGACTGTCTCAGACTATACTAGCATCAGCACCGGATCACCCCAGGGCTGTGTACTTTCCCCCCTACTCTTCTCCCTTTACACCAACTCCTGCACCTCCAGCCACCAGTCTGTCAAGTTGATCAAGTTTGCGGACGACACCACCCTCATCGGGCTCATCTCCAACGGCGACGAGTCCGCCTACAGGAGAGAGGTGGCCCAGCTGGCGTCCTGGTGCAGCAATAACAACCTGCAGCTGAACGCTCTGAAGACAGTGGAGATGATTGTAGACTTCAGGAAAGTCACTACTCCTCTGCCCCCCCTCACCCTCTCAGGCTCTCCCATCACCACTGCTGATTCCTTCCGCTTCCTAGGCACTACCATCACCAGGGACCTCAAATGGGAGCTGACCATCAGCTCACTCATCAAAAAAGCCCAGCAGAGGATGTTCTTCCTGCGGCAGCTGAGGAAGCTCAAGCTACCCACCAAGATGTTAGTGCAGTTCTACACAGCCATCATCGAGTCCATCCTCACCACCTCCATAACCGTGTGGTACGCAGGAGCCACTGCCAGGGACAGACTAAGGCTGCAGCGCGTCGTGCGCACTGCTGAGAAGGTGATCGGCTGCAAGCTCCCATCTCTCCAGGATCTGTACATCTCCAGGACCCGGAGGCGTGCTGGCCGGATCATAGCCGATCCCTCACACCCTGGTCATGTACTGTTTGCCCCCCTCCCCTCTGGTAGAAGACTTCGGTCCATCCAGACTAAAACCTCCCGTCACATGAACAGCTTCTTCCCCTCTGCCATTAGACTGCTGAACACTAAGTGACTCTCGTGCACCATGTACAGCAGCTCAACCAGACTCATGTCAATCATCACTGTTTTCTTCCTGCATTACCGACTGCACTATATAGTTCTCCACAGTATCTGCTGCTGGCTAATATATATTTTAACTGTTGACCAGTATCACTTAATCTTATCCTACACTTTATTACATGTATAGTTTATTTCTCTTATCTTATCATGTTTAATGTTGCAGCATTGTACCGAGACAAATTCCTAGTTTGTGTACTACATGAACAATGGCAATAAACCTGATTCTGATTCTGATTCTGATTCTGATTCTACTGTAATGCTGTCTTCACAGGTCTCCCTAAAAAGTCCATCAGACAGCTGCAGTTGGTTCAGAATGCTGCAGCTCGAGTCCTCACAAAGACCAAGAAAGTGGATCATATAACTCCAGTTCTCAGATTTTTACACTGGCTTCCTGTCTGTCGAAGAATAAATTTCAAAATACTGCTGTTGGTTTACAAAGCTCTGAATGGTTTAGGGCAAATATACATTTCAGATCTGCTAGTCCATTATGAACCACCCAGAGTCCTCAGATCATCATGTCAAGGTCTGAGGGGATGACCGTAGGGTCAATCCTACTCTGAATTAATTTCTATGTTTCTTTTTGTATTTTGGGTTCATGTTATATTTCCTGTATTTATCATTGTTTGTTGGTTCTATTATTCTGTTCCCAGTGTCACTTAATATTATTTATGATTCGGTTTCTGTACTGTCATTGTGTGTTATGGTCATGTCTCCCCTGCATATGTTTTGCCTCTCTCTGTGTGTTAGCCCCGCCTTCTCCTGTCAGCTGTTCGTAATCATTGATTTGTCCACCTGTCCCATGTTTCATGATTATTTGTTGCATTATTTAAAGGATGCAGCCCCTCTGTTTGGCACTGCGTCATTCATTGTCTGTTTGGCATCTCACACACGCTTCTGCCTGCTTTCCGAGCCCGTGAGTTCTTGTTTGCTTAGCCAAGCCTGTGCAGTCTTTTGTGTTTCAGCTCCCGAGCTGCTTTTTGTGTTTCGTTTAATAAATAATGTTTAATGCTCGCTACGCATCTGGGTCCTGCTCTTTGCCCCGAGGGGCGAACCGTGACACATCAGGGTCAGGCCAACTTAGTGATGGCCAGATAAGGCTTTCTGGAGGACTTGAAGCCTTTCATCAAAATGGCTCATACAGACAAGGCCTCATGTGAAACTTCATTTTCTCTAGTAGGCCATCTAGTGGACAACATACAGCTTTTGCAAGGGTGTGATTGGTTTGTGTATTTTTTCATTTCAATAAATGCACTGTTTTTTAAGAAATATCAATGATCATAAGGGAAAAAAGAAATGATAAAACTGACCTGCAGGTTCTTGGCCCTCCATGGCACATGATTGGACACCCCGCTTTAATGTTTTTATGTAAAGCACTTTGAATTGTCTTCAAGTGGGTGGGTTCATTTCAGGAAGGCAGCCCGTTATCCCGTTATGTTGTTGACATGCTGATGTTTTCACTCATAAATAACATAAAAGATGCTTAAAATCATAAGACACTCACCATCTTCCCAGTGAGCAGCCATCAGCTCAGCGACCTCCTAGTATACTTTTTCATTTTGGGTCACTCCGCCGTAGCAGGGCCGATGAGGCTGAAAAGTTCATAGTTGTCAAATTTGACCAAATGTAGTCTATTTTTCAAGCGCAGGGATTCAAGCACTGCAACACCAACGGAAGAATTGTGCGCACCAATGGGAAGACTGTTGAAAAATAATCACATTTGATCAAAATTTGACCACTATATGAACTTTTCAGTCCCGGCACTGGTGGAGCATTCTGAAATGAAATGCCTGGAGATCTCCGAACTGATGGCTGTTCATGGGGAAGATGGTGAGTGTGTCACAAAAGGGGCACGGTCAGGGATCATGCCCACGCTTTATGTTCAATTTAGTCTTTGCTTTTCACAGTATCATTATTATTCTGAATATGATTATGATTATTATTAAGTGCTCCCGTGTTCCCTGATCCTTCTCTGTCATGTCATGTCTTCCCCTGTTGTCTGTGTTTCATGGTTGTCTTTTGTATTTGATTATATTTTGTCATCCCTGTTTATTTTTACTATTTAATAATATTGTCCTTGCTGTCTTTGATTATGTTGTGCATCTCCTGAGTGTCAGTAGAGCCCCACCCACCCTGTTTTCCTCACCTGCTGCCTTAGATTGTCTGCCAGCTGTCTGACATTAACTTGATTATCTGTTCCCCTGTTTATGTGAGTTGGTACTTGTGCTCTGGCTGGCATCCTTGTTGTTGTCTCCCATTGTTTTCCAGTGTTCTCCTTGTGAAATTATCATCTCATCATGTAAGTTTTGCCCTCGTGATTTTGTGTTTATCAGCCTTTGTGCAGTTATTTGTTTGTTCCTTTGTTTTTTGTTAATAGATTATTGTTTGCATCATACCCCTGCCTGCGCCATGAGTCCTGCATTGAGGGCAGATCATGACAGCAGGATGCCAGCGAACAAGGACTTAGCAGGCAGGCCAGTAGCCGGTGGTTCCGATGCGAAAGAGCAGTGGGCAGTTGGAACATTCCAGTCCCTCTTCTCGAATGCTCGCAGCTCCTGCACATCGGAGGAGGCTGTTACTCACCTGAAGGTTGCCATGAAGGTTGTGGAGAGGTTCCCCAGCCTGCAATTCTGTCCCGAGGTGAAGGAGCTGCTCGAGTCCGCCTGCAGCCACATCCGCTGGACATTTTTGGAGCTGGCCCCGTGCCCTCTACCTCAGGAACGCTCACCAGCCCTGCAGCCATCTCACGGACTGGAGGAGAGTTTACCGTCTACGCCAGTCCTTGTGACAGCTGAAACTCTGGTTCTCATGACAGCTGTAACGCTGGCTCCCATGACAGCTGAAATGCCGGCTTCCATGTCAGCTGTAGCGCCAGCTCCCATGACAGCTGTAACACCAGCTTCCATGAGAGCTGTAACGCCGGCTCCCATGGCAGCTGCAGCACCAGTTTGCACAACACTGGTTCCTACAACGCCAGTTCCCATGGCAGCTGTAGTGCCAGCTTCATGTCATCCTCCATCTGCAGTGCTGGTTCTATTATCTGCAGTGGGGGTGCCCACACCCACTGCCCTGTCAGCAGTCACCACTTCCACTCTGGACTCATCTTCATCAGCGACAGCAGAGCAGCGGAACAGGCAAGTACAGTCTTATTTTCCTTTACCACATAATGAGATGTCTTGTTTTGGGTGAGGGGTCTCAGCAGCATCCCCCTTCTGTTTCTAATCCCCCACCTTCTGCTTCTGCTGTCACCCCTGTGTTGATACTGCCACGCACCCTGGTCTCCCTCTTTTTCCCTGAGGTGCACGCCGCAGCTGTGGCAGTCTTCAAGGTGCACGAGTCTGCTCCAGCTGTCCCCGAGGTGCACACCCCTACTTCAGTTTCCCCTGAGGTGCATGCAGCAGCTCCAGCAGTCTTTGAGGTGCACAAGTCTGCTCCAGCTGTCCCCGAGGTGCACACCCCTGCCTCAGTTTCCCCTGAGGTGCACGCAGCAGCTCCGGCAGCCATCGAGGTGCATGAGCCTGCCCTAGCTGTCCCCAAGGTGTACCCCTTAGCTCCAGTACTCCCTGTGACTGACGGTCCCTAACAGCAGTAATCTCCCATTGTGGTCGCTGCTCTCCAGTCATCTCCCAGTGTGGTTGCCACTCCCCAGTTGTCTCCCAGTGTAGTCGCCGCTCCCCAGTCATCTCCCAGTGTGGTTGCCACTCCCTAGTCATCTCTGAGTGTGGTTGCCGCTCCCCAGTCGTCTCCCAGTGCAGTCGCCACTCCTCAGTCACTGTTAGCCCCTGCACCGAAGTTCTCTCAGGTACTGTCTCTAGGGCAAAAGACTCCTCTGTTGCTACCTCTAGCGCGAGAGACTTCTTTGTTATTTTACGTAATTAGAGCTCCACTATTACCATCTGCTGAGCTCTTAGATTCTATGTTGTCATTCCCCAAGCAAACAATCCCTTTGTGGTCTCTAAGTCAAAGGGCTCCTTTGTGGTCTCCAGAGCAAACAGCCCCAGTGTTATCTTCTGGGTTTAAAACCTCTATGTTATCTTCTAAGCAAGAAGATCTTGTATTGTTTTTCCCAGAGCTAAGGGCTCCTGTTTTGTTTTCTCCAGAGCAGTGAGTTCCCATGTTCTTGCCTGAGGTTAAAGATTTGATGTCAGTCTCTGAACTTAAAATTTCTGTCATTTTCTCCTGAGGTTGAAGTACCTCTGTTGTCACTATTTTCTGAGTTTAAAGTACCTGTGTGGTCTTCTCCTGAGCAAGAAACTCCTTTGCTATCTCTCGTTCTAAAGGCTCCTGAGCTCGGCGCCCCCACGCCACCGTCTTCATCCATCCAGTGGCCTTTGGACTTTGGTAGACCACCAGAAACACCATGTTCACTCGTCTGGTGGTCCTTGGACTTTGGTAGGCCACCCGACGCATTGTGTTTTTCTGTCTGGTAGGCCTAGGACTCTGGCAGGCCACCAGATTCATCATGTTCTTCCTTCTGGTGGTCATGGAACTCTGGCCAACCACCTGATGAACATTTATTTTCTTCCTTAGGTTTATTGTGAGATTTCTCTGTTTTGGTTTTCCCACTGTGCCTTGTCCCCCTCCTCCCACCCATCTTGGTGTTTCTTTGTTTTTGGTTTTTTTTAGGGGTGTCTGGAAACCACCCCTTAAAGGGGGGATTATGTCACAATCGGGGCCAGGGACCGTGCCCACGCTTTATGTTCATTTTAGTCTTTGCTTTTCACAGTATCATATACTCTGATTATGATTTTTATTAAGTGCCCCCGTGTTCCCTGATCCTTGTCTGTCATGTTATGTTTTCCCCTGCTGTCTATGTTTTATGCTTGTCTTTTTGTATTTGATTATATTTTGTCATCCTTGTTTATTTTTAGTGTTTAATAATATTGTCCTTGCTGTCTTTGATTATGTTGTGCATCCCCTGTCTGTCAGTAGAGCCCTGCCTGTCCTGTTTTCCTCACCTACTGCCTTTGATTGTTTGACCAGCTGTCTGGCGTTAAGTTGAGTATCTGTTCCCGTTTATGTGAGTTGGCACTTGTGCTCTGGCTGGCGTCCTTGTCGTTGTACTCCTGTGGTTTCCTCGTCATTGATTCCCCATTGTTCCTCTCTGGGATTAGCCCATGTCCCAAGTTACCCATGAGTTTATTTTATCTGCAACTTCTGTATTATTTTTCCAGCTCCCATGCTGCGCCTTTCATTTTCCTCAGTGTTTTGCTGTTAATAAATTATTTTTGCACCATACCTCTGCCTGCACATGAGTCCTGCACTTAAAAGCTCATCTGCCCAGAGGGCAGATCATGACAGAGAGTTTTGTGACAGTGTTGATTTGTATGTAGCCATTCATTTCATTGATTATCACAGAAAAAATAAAAACTCACGGCCGAATTTACAAATGGCGGTTTTGAATCTTTTGAAGACGTCGCTGTCATCCACTGACATTACGCCTTAGTCAATCAGTGGCCTCCAGTCTGTTAGATGTCACATTTTCAGCTCTGAATTAGGTTCCAAAAACGTACCAATGGAAAATCCCACAAATTGAGTAGAGTCGAGGCAAGTAGGGCTGAACACGTACTAGTGGAAAAGGGCCAATATGTATTAAAACAGCCTGTTCTAAGGAGAGTTCTTTCAACTGTGTGTAAATGGTACTGCAGTTATTTGCCCCTACATTGTTTTGACCAAAGCATTTTACAGACATTTCATTAACACATTGGGAGCTCTGTCAACATCTGAAAAAAAAAACAACTAGATAACAGGGGCTCTTTAAAAACTTGATCTTTTATTCCTTAAAAGGGATGATCTTGTATTCCAGGGGGAAACTTTGAAGGAAGAAGAAAAAAAAAGAGCACTTGCCCCAGCTTACTGTAGATCACATGTTCACATGTTGATTGAACCCATCATGCTACATGACTGTCTAAGACGTGTTTTACATAATTCATGCTCATACATGATTCATTGTTGGCTATAAAGGAACATTCACTCAGGTTCACTGATTCAGATGGTTTGGAACTGTTCGCCTGCAGGATGTTTTTCAATGCAAATTAACGTTAAAACATTCTTTTCTCCTCAGAGCAGCTACGACATTCAAATGTATGTTTGAGACATCGCAGTCAGGTGTTATTTTATCTGCTCTCAATGCATTCACAAGCAGATCCACAAAATAACCTGTTTTGGAGTAAATGTGCAATTTCATGCAGCAAGGGCAAAATGACATGAGTGCATTCTGCCTGTGACTAAAATATTGATTTTTGCAGGGACATTTTACACATTGCCCACAGTGAATGTTTTGCTAAGAAGAGTATATTTAAAAATTCTGTGTACATCTGATAACGCAGTTTTGTTACTTAAACCCAACCCCTCGCCACCACTAAACTGTACTAGGTATTTGTAGATGTTTTTGATGTTCAGATTCCCACAGACTAAAGAAGGAGTGTACATGGGCTGCACGGTGGCACAGTGGTTAGCACTGCGGCAGCACAGTTTACCCTTGGCCGGGGATCGTGGGATCGTGGGTTCGATCCCAGCCCCCGACCAACAGTGATCTGTGTGGAGTTTGCATGTTCTCCCCATGTATGCGTGGGTTTACCCCGGGATTTCTCCGGTTTCCTCCCACATGCCAAAAACATGCAGGTTAGGTTAATTGGAGACTCTAAAGTGGCCCTAGGTGTAAATGTGTGTGTGAATGGTTAAGGGCTAGCGCCGTATAGTGGCTGCTTCATCCATCCAGGTGGTGAATGACCGTCAATTTCCCCTCTGGGGATCAATAAAGTATACTAAATCTAAATCTAAAATCTTTGACTGTCTATTGTCATTGCTGTTTTTATAGTCTTTTGCGTGAACTTTTTGAGAACCAGGGACTATCAAACAGTAGTTCCTTGTTTTATTTTTTGTTTTTTTGTTTTCACAGTCCTATTGAAAGTTCTAGTTCTAGTTCTAGTTCTGGCTGTTGAACACAGCCCGAGCTACCTATTATAAAACTGGCTGAATGTGAGAATGTAAAAGCCCAAATAAAGGATCATTGGAGCATCACTGTTATGTATGGTAAAATACCTCAATAAAGGATGAGGCCAGATGGCTGGACGAACACAGCTTTATTGAACATTGGTAATAACAGTGGACACACAGTAGACACCAGGCAGTGGGCACCAGTCGAAGAGACTGCATCATGGATGCCCTCTACTATTTATAGGGCAGTGCAGTGGCAGAACAGGAAGTGCCCGCCACTACACCGCACTTCACAATAAGGTGTCAAACACCAACACCCCCCCCCTTAGAAAAGTCCAAAACCACTCACTCAGTTAACTCCTCCCCCCCCCCCCCCCGAACAATTTGGGACCAGAATCACGTGCTAACAACACGAAAACTGGTATATTTCAATGGTTTAAAGTAGAACTGAACTCACCTTTTTGCCAAAAAAGTAGAATAGCAGATTAATTCCTTATTACCTCCGCCAGGCCGAAAAGGCCAGGAGGAGGTTATGTTTTTGCCAGGGTTTGTGTGTTTGTCTGTTTGTCTGTCTGTTTGTCTGTCTGTCTGTCTGTCTGTTTGTCTGTTGGTTAGCAAGATAACTCAAAAAGTCTTGGACGGATTTGCATGAAACTTTCAGGCGTTATTGGAAATGGTACAAGGAAGAACTGATTAAATTTTGGGGGTGATCCGGTTCACCGTCTGGATACAGGAATTTTTTTAAAGCATTTTTCAACACTGTGACATAGGGCCATTTTCAACATGTGCGCAGGCGCAATGGAGGGCGCTGGTCGTCGTGTCTGCAACACAAACTCTGCGTTCTTCAACGTTTTAGGCACAAAAGCACGCGGAAAACAGTGCTGGCCTGGGCCCGCCAGCGTACTTGTGTTTGCGCGCAACTGCAAAACCTCACACGGGCAGCTGTCCGCCGACGGATTCTTTGCCAGAAATTCCCCGGCCAGCCATAGGAGCTGCGCATTTGGCAGAAATTCCCCGGCCAGCCATAGGCGCTGCGCATTTGGCAGAAATTCACCGGCCAGCCATAGGCGCTGCGCATTTGGCAGAAATTCCCCGGCCAGCCATAGTAGCTGCGCATTTGGCAGAAATTCCCCGGCCAGCCATACGCGCTGCGCAATAACGAGCTCTCTGCCGGCGAAGCTTCTAAATTCTCGTTTGCCGCGGAGCGAAACCCCAAAATAATATAATATAAAACCCACGGCAACCTGTCTACCCAATTTGCATCCGTCAGTGGAGGAGATGGACACAACAGCAACACTTCAGTTTATTACCTCCGCCAAGGAGGCAATGCTTTTACTACTGAACCACTAATCCTATCACTATCAGATTGATTGTCATTGATTAATTGTGTGTTTATTGCACTGTCCCTGTCAAATAAACAAATAATCATTGTGAATCCAATTGCTAGTCATATGTTTACATGCTCAAGGAATCTGAAAACGTACACACAAACACTGTATGGGGGGAATTGTGGCGCTTGGCGGAGGTCTGCGCTCTCCGAGTGCTTTTCTAGTTACCTATTGTATTTTTCAACACATAAAAGAAATTTTTAGGCCGTGCGATGGCCAAGCTATAAGCCGATAAACTTTTGCCTCTGGCTGGCAGTGCCAAACAAACCGGAAGTAGTGCAGACGACGTCACGAGTGTGACCCTTATCAAAACAACAATGGCAGATGATAGCAGTTCCAGCAGTCAAGAACACCAGAGTTTTCAGAGTGAAGAGGCATTCAGGATCGGTGACAAGACAGAGGAGGATGCAGGAGGATCAAGTGAACAGGAAGAGAGCGAGGGAGGCATCGAACCGTACAGATTAGAGACAGAATTTTCGGGGGATTCCGGCACCGACTCAGACCGCAGCAATGATGGGGAGGAGAGTCGCTTATTGAATACAGAATGGTGAGTCTTTACTTTGGCATGTTTGGGGTGTCAGGATAAGGAAAATTAACAATAAAAAAGAAAGGGGAAAAAAAAACCATCAGCATTTTTCCAACTTATTACAGTGATCTCTCACTTATCGCGTTTAATGGGGACCAGAACCGACCGCGAAAAGTGAAAAACCGCGAAGTAGCGTCACCCCCCCCCCCCCAAGGGCGTCACAAGCACTATTTTGCACAAAAAGGCACAAGAGAACAGCGAAAAGTGCCACTAAGCAACACGAGCGATAAAGTACAATGAATGTGGTTAACCACGGTTGCGCCCCAGAGCCGACATTGCTACAAGGGGCGCAACAGAACCATGGCTGTGTGGAGTGGCTAACACGTCGTGATAGTGTTGGCAATACTGGCTGGCTGACAACACGGCAGATGATGCGCACAAACACATGAACAGCTGACTGTCACTGAGTCTCACTCGCTAGGCACAATGCCCGCTTGGCACGGCTCAAACCTATACGGTTTGATGCCCCCAGATTCTTCATTGTCATCCCATTCTTCAGAACTATAATCGTCTGAAGATTGGACAATACAAACCAATTCCACACTACATGTGCTGGAACCATCGTCGATGTTTTCAACCGCTTCCATCCTGTGTGTACAAAGGGCAGCCAAGCATTGTGTTCCGTCGATGATGATACAACATGGCCGGGGGGTTTTCCAGCCACTCATGAAAACGTCGGATATTCACGTGAAAAAAAGCCTGTTTGACTTAAAACTGCACAGATCAACCTATTTCGTCATATTGTATTATGTGTTGAAAAATTAGAGGAAGTCAAAAACGTGTTATCAGCACTTTAAACATTTATATGATCTGTTGAATATACACAAATCGCACCAATAAGCAACAGTAGCAGTTTTTGATAAAGTAGCGTAAATCGATGGACTCTGCTGTCGATTGGTGCTACTGATAGCATTTTTCAATAGGGCAGTACAGATCGACAGAACACCGGTCAGAAGAGCTAACAGTAAGCAGCTTCAGGCAGCATTCCCGGGTGGCGGCAACTGCGTGTGGCAGCACCCAGGGCGCAGCGCAGGCAGTTGCTGCAGCCCGGGGATGCTACCTGGAGCTGCCGGCTCAGCTCCCTCACCATTCTCCGGGCATACTCTCACGGCTGTGACGGGGCATTCCCCAGCTGGCCATGGGGAGGACCAGATACCGCAGAGCGAGACATTGCCCATTGATATCCTGTGGCTCAGCCAGCAGCCTCGGGTTGCGGCGATTTGTGGATCACCTGACACTGGCGATTTGTTGTTGCGTCTCGGTGGGGTTGTTGGGGGGCAGGCCAGGATGAAGCGAGATGCACAAATGACTGCAGATTGGTGAACCACTGCTGCTCATCCAAGCTGCAAGGAGGCTAGAAGCTACTCAGCTAATGGCTGACATAAGAGGGAGGCTGGAGTTGAACAGCTGAAGGTTGTTTCTTCAAGTGACAAACTTTATTTTTTTTTCCCTTGTCCTGTCAGGCAGCCAGGCAAGCAGAACAGGGATCTGTCACCCTTATTGTGCCAAAACAGATTTACTTTGCCAAGAGGAGCTTATACAGTACCTAACTATTGTTGTAAACTCCTCCTGTAATAACTTTTAATACTTTATTTTAATTATTTTACCCATGGGAGACCCGACAGGATGGGGAAGAGGGAAAGGAAGTGTGTGGAGGGGGAAAGAAAAGGGAGGGGAACAGACAAAAAAACAAACAAACCAACAACTAAAACAAACAAAAGACAAACTACTTCTTCCACCGAAGATGTCTCAACATGAGTCTGGTTTCTGCACCTGTTAAAGGAGAGACACTTGTGCGTGTATGTCTGCGTGCATATATATGAGAGCGTGCACAAAATAAGTGTGTGCATGTGAGTGGTTTGTCAGGAAACATACGAAGAGGAGGGGCCGGTCGCAGAAGCTCTCCCCCGGGGAACCCCGAGCAGGCAAGGCAGTGCCACCAACCACCACAGAGCACAAACGTCCAAGGTCAGCAAGCCCCAGGAAAGCCAGGCATCCACCCCCGGAGGGACGATCAAGGGAGACCAGGTCGCTCGGCGGCCAACGCAGCAAGCCCATACCCCTGGACCTGCCTGACAAACTTTAAATCAGTACATTTCAAGAAAGCCAAGAAAAATTAAAAAAAAAAAAAACTAATTTGTTTCAATAATTTAAAAAATTAAAGAAAATGTGAACAAAATATGTCACAAATACTTTAAGACATACGTGAACTGTTAAAATATGGAAAAAGTGCAGTCAATAACCTCTTTAAGGTGTGTTCAGATCAAACGCAAAGCAAATTTTTTCCATGGCGTGAATAC
Source organism: Pholidichthys leucotaenia (assembly GCA_020510985.1). Classification (NCBI taxonomy): domain Eukaryota; kingdom Metazoa; phylum Chordata; class Actinopteri; order Cichliformes; family Pholidichthyidae; genus Pholidichthys; species Pholidichthys leucotaenia. The sequence continues at coordinate 336,884,132 of CM035844.1, forward strand.
ATACATAGTCAATGAAAAGAGAGGAGCACACGCGAATCTCTTGCATTCTTGTGTTCACGTCCGAGCGATAGCGCTAGCTAGTAATGGCCTTGAGATTCTGTCATCACCGGAGTAAAAGTATCAGCAATGGAGAGTAAACTAGTTTGAAAATGAGACTGACATTCACCTGGAGACAGATGGACTGGGAGCTCTGCAGCTGAATTGGAGTGTCGGAGTTTTTTACTCATTGGACTCCTGCCACGGATATGTTAACAAGGCTAGCAGGCTAGCAATGTAAACAACCCATTATCCAGGTGAAATTTTGGAGGCAGGGACAATTTTTTCAGGTGAGAACCCCGTCAGATAGATACATAGATAGATAGATATACTTTATTGATCCCAAACTGGGAAATTACAGGGCTTGGTGATATGTCTTTTAATATGTATCACGATGCAGTTAGTGTTTTATCACGATATACGGAGATCACCTCCAAACCACTGTATAAATGTAAAACCTTTGCATAAAATGACACCGGCATGATAAGAGAAACAGACCCATGTATTGCATTTTTTAAACTGCATGAGGGGGGGGGGGGATAAAATCAAGTTACATTTTCAAACTTTATTGAACCAGTCAGACAATCCCACTAATAATTTTGCAACATTCATTCATTCATTCATTCATTCATTCATTCATCTTCTTCCGCTTAATCCTTTTTGGGTGCAACAAATCAAAATAAATAATGGTATCCATCCATCCATCCATCTTCTTCCGCTTAATCCTTTTCGGGTCGCGGTGGGGCTGGAGCCTATCCCAGCATCTTTGGGCAAGAGGCAGGGTACACCCCGGACAGATCGCCAATAGAAAGACCGAGCTTGCGCTCCCATCCCCGGACTCAGAAACAGACGCTTCCTTCTCTGTCTCAACTACCAGCTGTCTTCTTCTTGCCGGAGCCAGCTTTCTGGCCACTTGTTCTCTCTCCGGCGGGGCAGAGGGAGCTTCATGGCTGCAAGATGGCGTTCGGGGGCCCCGGGTGGAAAGATGATTGGAGGAGACACCACTCCTCTCGTCGCTCTGCCTCTCCACCCACAGCTCCCAGCCAGACATTCTCCAGAGCTACCCAGAGGGAGACGTCTGGACATTCACCGGCAGCAGAGGAGGAATCATAGGTCTTGCCGGGTTCCAGGTGGGCGGGGCCGGCGGTGGCCAGTTGCTGCCACTAAGCTCTTACCACCTGCCTCTGCCATTCACTCTTCTGTCTGTTCCATCCCTCCATCCTCACCTGCATCCCCTGTGTCTGTTTCTGTTTTTTCCGAGTGTCTGCCAGTTCTGGGTGGAAACCAGATTATCTGGGAGAAGTGTGTTGCTTCAGAGGGCCCTCAAGCAGCAGCTGCCTCTACTCTGACGCCATTGGACACAAAGTTTTGTGAGATTGGGACTGCTGCTCTGGAACCCCTGTATGAGGGTGACGAGTAGAAACAGGAGGAGCGTAGGTAGGCTGTACTGGATCAGGAGTTGCTTATGCTGGATTACAAGCCATGGCTCCTTCCAGAGCACATATCCCAGCTGGGTCGGACCCAGCTGACTATGGACGTTCCAGCTTCAGAATCTGCTCAACGTTGCTACCCAGCTCCAGTTCCTGTTCCACATCGCTCCACAGCTCCAGTACCTGCTCAGTGTTGTTCCACAGTTTCAGTGTCTGCTCTGCATTGTTCCCCAGCTCCAGTGCCTGCTCCATGGCGCCACCCAGCTCCAGTTCCTGCCCACATCATTCTGCAGTTCCTGTCTGTTCCACATCCTTCCATGGTTCCTGTACCTGCTCCTCGTCATTCCCTGGTTCCCGTACCTGCTCCACGTCATTCCCTAGTTCCTGTTCCCACCCCACCTGTCTGTGTTTCTCATCCTGAGGAGGTCACCCCTGTAGCAGAGGATCAGGAGCACAGGCAAGTACTTTTCTTTACTTTCATAATATCAATATTAGTTAAGTCTTGCCTAGCTCCTGGTGTTTTTGGTGACTCCTCATCCTGCTCTTCTCCTTTGTCTGAGGTGGCCTGGTCAAGGATGGGGTTGCAGGAGGACTATGTGCCAGTTGTTGTTCCTGAGGTCAGGAGACCCCTCGCCAATAATTCTTCCTCCCCATCTAAGGTGGCCGGTTTGGGGATGGATGCCCGGACGGCAATTATAACTATAAAATTGTAGTTTTAAAAATTGTTCTAACTAAGCCTTCACACCAATTAATGATATCGCTCAAGCAGCAGAGCCAAACATGAGCTGCACACTCCACACCGGCTTCACACGCCACATATGTTTGTCCTGCTGCAGGATGAGACCGCTTATGCCGCTGGTGCAATCAGTAATCTTAAAGGATTTTTTTTTAACTTGACCAGTACGTTGGGCAGAGAAAAAAATAAGAAGAAAAGCTGATTTTTCTCTCAGCTCCAGACTTCGGACTTCCACAGGTAGCATGAAATGAGCACACAGCGCAAAGCAGAATCACATGGGCTTGCAAATAATTAATAATAATTTCAGCTTAGATGCATCGAGCTGTTTCCGAGGGCCACTTTATGTATTCAAATACGGTCTATGATCATTTCTCCTCTACCTATTGCCCACTCAGATCTTGCTCAAAGCAGGTAGATAAATGGCTCTCATTTATTTCAGCCCTGCTGTCAAAACAGGTGACAGTGATGGTCGGATGTTTTTTGATTGGCTGAACGTGTGTTCATCGTTAATAAAATCATGAGTTGTAGTTTCATAGTCTCACATTGTGTTTATTAATAAAATTGCCATTTGAGAAAACTACAACCCGCACAAAGTGGCTAGTTGGAGTGGCTGTCTCACCGGCCACTGTTGAAATCCACCTGCCATTGGCGGGTTGGTGGGTGTTAATATCAAGCCCTGCCTCCAGGGAAGCAGATCCAAACTTAGCTTACCTTGTAGCGCTGTGTCCTCAAACTGGTGCTGCGGCCACTTCCTGCTGCATCAATCACTCTTTGGAATCCAATGAATATTTTCAGCTCTCTCAATAATATGCTGTAGTAAATTTCATCCATTATTGAGAGCTAACACCACACAATGTACACTACCTGCTGGTTAAATAGGGTCATCTTTAGTGAGCAAATGGCCTGGAAAATGCTACAAACATTCATTACACGTTGGCTGTAATAAATCATCACAGAAGTGGCCCCGTAGCTCCATAAAAACAGCACCGCCTTTGCTATCAGTTAATTCAATACCATCCCACTGCACACTGCCGTCTCATTGCTCGTTTCATTTATTTGGAGTGAGACAGGTAATCAGGTTTGGAGATGAAACGGTAGCAATAAAGGTGGTTATTTTAAAATGACCGCGGGGTGCGGTGAACGCTGGGGCTTTTTTAGCACGTTGAGTTTTGATAGGATGAACGTGGCCCGCTAGGACTGATATGTAGTTTAGCAACCCTTGTACGCTGGTTATAAAGGAGCCATCAATATCTCTTTATCACTTTGAATTTCCAGGTGGTTTCAGCCATTTATCTTCCTTTCCTTTACTGTTTCGGTGGAAAAAAAAAAAAACATGAAGGAGAGGGTAGCTTCTACAAAACACACTGTTTGGTCTGCACTGGTGATGTAACCAGTTTGAGCAATTTTTGGACAAAAACAAATCTACAACCACAAAGCATATTTGACATTGAAATGAAGGTAATGTGGTCCTTCAGCATTGGTAATTATTGATGTTTTTCTCCATCTAAATCTGGAGTGAGCAAGGAACATGGATGTCTACTATGGTGACTAGGCTTTATAGAGAAGATCCACAAAACATCTGGCTAAGCTGCAAAGCTAATGCCATAGTAGCATCTAGTGCAGAGGTGTCCAATCATGTGTCATTGGAGGGCCAAGACCCTGCAGGTTTTTTCTTCTACCCAGTCTCTTCAGCAGGTGTTTTCATTGATCAGCAATCAGTGGAAAGAAGTTCAGTGAAATCTGCTGTTGAAGACACTGGTTGGAGGTAAAGCCTGCAGGGTCTTGGCCCTCCTTGGCACATGATTGGATACCCTTCATCTAGTGCTATGAGTAGCACTTGATACTCACAGAGGGATAACCCCAGAAGCACTGCCTGCCAGGAGGCAAGGCAGGCAAACGCTTGGGCCCCCAAGGTCTGGCCGACTTTGAATCACCACAGCTGTGACAATGTGCAGTTTGCAATAACAGTGGTAGGCTAGTGCAGAACTCCCTAAAGGGGCACCTGCCTTATGTAAACAAACAAGTGAGAGCGGCTGTATCAAAACAAAGCAAAGTTATCCATCTGGCAGTGACAAAGAAGAGTAAAGAGGAAGGGGAGAAAAGAAAGCAAGCCAGTGGTAAGTAGTCCGAATAATACAGTGGTTAATTTCGCTAAGAGAAGCTGAGTGTGTTCTGCCACTGCACTGACTTCATAGTGTGGGTTTAGTTCCCCAAGAGAACTTTGAGAAATGCTAAGATTCTATACTTTGTATTAGGTGTATAATTTTTAAGTTAATATTGTTTCATATTTATAACACCAAATTTACATAATAATTACCCTGTATATTTTACAGTGTATTGTGTCAACTTTGTAAATTGCACTTGGGTTTTTTGAAATTCTCTTATTATCTAAAGTTATTTAATTATTTGTGTGTTTATTGATCTTTTTTATTGCTCTTCAGAATTCTAGGTTTGAGTTTAATGTTTATATTTTATTTTGAATAGATACTAATGTGCACTTTTGAAATTAGAAAAAAAAACCAAAACGTTAGTGTCAAATTATTAATTATAAGGGTGATGAATGCTGGTTGGAGGGCTCCCCTATGAATTTTTGCCTAGGACCCCAGGAGACTGTAGAATCGCCTTTGGATACTCCCACCCTTGAATGGACAAACACTTCCTGGAAAATATGGTGTTACAAGTGCAAGTCTCATCCAAACACACACACACACACGCACACTTTGGGTTGCTCCCTGTTCGGAGTTGCTACAGCAGATCGTGGGTCTGCATATTTGATTTGGCATGGATTTTACACTGGATGCCCTTTCTGACACAACCCTCCTCATTTTACCTGGGCTTGGGACCAACACAAGGAATACACTGCATGGTTTTGTGCTTCCCCCTGTGGCTGGGGTGGCATTCTATTTATGCTGAGCACCAAGCTAGGAGGTGAAAAGTACCATTTTTATGGTCTTTTGAATGAATGGGGCTTGAACCCACAATCTCCCGGCTGTGTTGATGCTCTACCACTAGACTACCACTCTGGTGCAAGTCTCATCCAAAAACAGAAAAAAGAAAAAAGGCTGGCAAGCCAGAGTACGATAAACTTGGGCAAAATAAGTTTATTTCTACGAGAATTACTACAGAATGAGTACACATCAATTTTAGAGTCTCTGGACACTTTTAAGATGATAATTCATCATTGTAACACTGTAAGTAAGACAGAAAACCTGAAAAAGCATGCCATGGGCCCTTTATATTACAAGTGTATAACGCTTTAGCCCTCACTAAGATTATTATTCTCATTTAAAGGTCTAAACAACCAGTCCATTTTCCTAGAACCACACTATTTGAGTCTCGTAAGTCCTCCCAAATTGAACACTGTAATTTGGCATTTGGCTTCACAACTTCACACTCTCTCAGTGTGGGTAACTGATGTTCTACATGACCGATTTCACATACTCACTGTGCTAATGGTAGCTGCCACTGTCTCACATACCAATCTCTGCTCTTCCTTATGTGTGAAATTGGGTGTAAATGTGTGGAGTGTGATGGCTGTGGTTATGTGTGAAAACTCGCTCTGCATAATAGCGGTGGGCTTTGGCAACATCGCTTCTATTTGGTAAAAATGAGTGGGAGCCATTATTTACTTGTCAAGATTGATATGCTGACAGATCTCAGGAGGGTTCCCCTCTCTCAATCTCTCTGTCCGTGTTTCTGCATCAAATGTTGGAGCCATTTGAAGTTTTTTTTTTTTTTTTTCTCCCTCTCCCTGGCTGTGGTATGCATTATTAAACACATCTCTCTGGAGATGATGCAGGTGGAACAGAGGTGGTTGCTTTTTTCTCAATATGTTATGACCTGAAGCTCAGAGGGCCACTGAAAGCACTTTTTAGGATCAGTCTGCAAACTTGAGGGTTTATGGTGCTTTATTTACCAGTTTTTCTAGCTGCACTTTAAATTTTATAACCTTCACTTCATTTTCATTGCTCTCCTTTCAGCCTGCTTTTAAAAGGTTTCTCTTTGAACAGTAATCTTTTCATTTTTAAATGCTGACTCAAGGCCTTTTGAATAGTCTTGTCTGTGTGCATGTTAGAAAATTTGAATCCATCCATTCATCCATCTTCTACCGCTTTTCCGGAGGTCCGAGTAGCTGAGGCAGCAGTTCAAGCAGAGAAGCCCAGACTTCCCTCTTCCCAGCCACCTGCTCCAGCTCTTCAGAGAGGATACCAAGGTGTTCCCAGGCCAGCTGGGAGACGTAGTCTCTCCAGCGAGTCCTTGGTCTGCCCCGGGGTCTCCTTCCAGAGGGATGTGCCCGAAACATCTCAAGAAGGAGGTGTCCTGGAGGCATCCTAATCAGATGCCCAAACCACCTCAACTGGCTCCTTTCAATGTGGAGGAGCAGCGGTTCTACTCTGAGCCTCTCCCGGATGACTGAGCTCCTCACCCTATCTCTGAGGGTGAGTCCAGCGATCCTACGAAGAAAGCTCATTTCAGCAGCTTGTATCTGCGAGCTCATTCTTTCGGTCATTACCCAAAGCTTGTGACCATAGGTGAGGATAGGAATGTAGATTGACTGGTAAATTGACAGCTTTGCGTTAGAGCTCAGCTCCCTCTTCACCACAACAGAAACAATAATCAGAAAATTTGAATATTTTGAAAATTTTCATTTAAAAATAATTTAATTCCAAAAGTAAACTTGTATATTCCTTATAAGTAAAGGGAAACATTTTGAGTATTATGATTTATAGATTATCCAAATCTGAAATCTAATATCTCAGATTATTAGAATATTCCCTAAAATCTATTCACAATTAGGATCCGCCACGTTTAACGGGACAGCCCCTCAACATTGTGGATCCACATGCAATTTTTGCGCGGCCCAGACAACTTCACCGTCCCAGGCCGGCACTTGCTACCCCCACCCCCCTCCCTCCACCTCCGCCTGCACAGAGCTTTTCCCGCAGCTCGCTTCCAAAGCCGGACGATCGACGCCTCAGCCCCCTGCTGAGCCCTCTGGGGGGGAGTGGTGTGGGTGACCCCCACAGCCTACGGGTCAAGCAGAGCGCTCAGCTGGAGCAATTAGCAGAACAGTGAGATGTATGGACTGATATCAATAGGTAGAGAGGAATTCCGGTGCCAGTAATCCAGCTATTGATATGTGTGACTCTAATGCAAATGTCCATACCTTCCTGCAATTTTACGTTTTATTCCAAAAATACTTCACAGGCAACAGCTCCAAAGAACATCCGACACCCCCACAAACCAAATGAAAAACCCCTGTTAATATACTCAGTGAGATAATCAACCTAATTGGCACATACCATAACCCCAGGTAAGACAATAAACATTTTCATATTTCCGCATACACCCAATAACATCTAAAAGAGACATAAATACATAAATAATTTCCCACCTATTTACAGAATAAATAACACACCATAAATACACCATAAATAATACAAAAAATAATTTAAACCCCTATTTACATCTCAAATTCCCACTTTACTCAACCATCCTATACTTCCTCCTGCTGGTATCCTTTAAAAGGCCCTCAAAGACTCCCTGAGGAGTCTTTTGCCCAGACACCACCAGGAAGCATGCTGACAAAGGTATGTAGTTTTACGATTGATCAATTGCCTCACTGACCAGATGTAGTAATGATTGTACCTTTAAAGATGTGTACAATGTTCAAACACTGTGTGGTATGTGGATTTGTGGCACCTTATTGTGAAGTGCAGTGTGGTGACATGGACCTCCTGTCATGTCACTGCAATACCGTATATAGTGGGGCTAGCTGCCATGTTACAGCCTCTTATGCTGGATGATCCCACTGGTGCTTGCTGTGTACTGTTGTGTTCCAGCCATCAATAAAGCAGTGTTTGACGCTACCTCATCTTGCCTCATTCATCACCAGATTTTACATACATACATGTAACACGCTGGCTGTAGTGTTAGGTTTTGTTTGTGGTTTTATGACGTCTCTCCTCATGTGCGCTTCCGCGACAGCGTGCTTTTGGGGCAGGCGGATGTTTTTCAACACACAAACCCAGAGCTTTGTACACACGGTCAGGACGGAGACATGGCGAGACATCCACCGACAGGCTGGTGGAAACAGAGGAAGGGACGGTATTGGAAACCTCGCAGGTGAGTGTTTTTTCTTAAAATCATACACTCTGCTGATGTGTCCGGTTAATACTCACTGCAAACACAAAAGTGAACGCAGTGCGGCAATGCATTTGGTTGGTTAGACTGAGCGTTTGAGCACCAGTCAGAGACAAATTGATTGGTGAAAATGGCATAAGTTGATGAGGATTGGCCAAAATTGCGGGAGAGTTGCGATGATTGGACGAAGTTGCAAGGTTGTGCAATAGTTGCGCTGATTGGCTGATTTCGCATGAATTGACATGATCGCAACATTGCCAAATTCTGGAGGGACTGCACAGTGGACCAACACCTGAGGATGACATGACACCCCAAATCCTCACAGACTGTGGATACTTCACACTGGACTTTTAACAGCTTGGATTCCGTTCTTCACCACTGTTCCTCCAAACTCAAGGACCTTGCTTTTCAAATAAAATGCTAAATTTCTTTTCATCACAAAAGAGGACTTTGGACCACTGAGCAACAGTTCAGTTCTTTATCTCTTTAGGGTTAGGGTTAGGCTTTTCCTTTCCCAAATCATTTGCAACCCATTTTATCAGCCTTCCTCAGAACAAATTGTTTCAGTGCATTTTTATATAAGTGCTCGTGAGCAGTGTTGGGAGTAACGCGTTACTGTAACTGCACTAGTGCCTTGAAGCTTGTGAAGGTGACTTGGGATATAGAGAGGAGTGCTTGCTGTAACCAGTCAGTCTGTTCTGTGCTTGTGAGATGTGAGTGTGTAATAAATCGTCTGACATGAAGTTGCCTCTTCATTTAAACACTCCACACTGGTGACCCAAGACGTATTATGGAACATGAGGCGAGAACCCTGGAGCCGGCCCGGTCGGGAAGCCCCAGAGACGCAGCAGCCATTCCACAGACAGCCAGGACTAGAACCCCCAGCAACGCGTGTGCAGTTTCAGTCAAGCTACCGGATTTCTGGCAGCACAACCCGCGCTCTTGGTTCCACCACACCGAGGCCCAGTTCGCCCTCCGGGGAGTAACGGCAGATGACACCAAGTTCTACCATGTGGGAACAGCGCTGGACTCCCGCACAGCCCAGCAGGTAGCGAGCCTGCTTGATCAGCCACCAGCCAGCAACAAATATGAGGCGCTCAAGGCTGCGCTCACCCGGCGCTACACACTCTCGGAATGTGAGAGAGTGGAGAGGCTCCTGGCACGGACCAAGTTAGGAGATGGGTCGGCCGTAGACCTGATGGAGAAGATGCTGGCGTTAATGGGCATGGACGACGGGCACTTTCTGTTTGCCCACCTTTTCCTCCGGAACCTTCCAACAGTGGCGAGAACGGTTCTGGCCAATTCGCCGTTGCTGGCCGCACGTGACTACCGTGCGCTAGCCCAGGAGGCAGACTGGATCATCCTCACCACCAGGGCGATCACAGTCAACGCGGCAGCGGCAGAGCCCAGCGAGACAACCAGAGGAGGCGAGGAGCCACCGACGGTAGCAGCAGCGGGGGCCAAGGAGCGCCAGAGAGACACGCTCTGTTTCTACCACCGCCGCTTCGGAGAGAACGCACGCAGATGTGCGCCACCGTGCCAATTCAAGCGCTCGGGAGAACGCCGAGGCTGGCGGTCGGTAGCAACTGCGACCCCTGGTGAAGAGAACAAGCTGCTCTACTTGACGGACGCACGCTCGGGGAGGCGTTTCCTCGTGGACACCGGAGCCCAGAAGAGCTTCATCCGGCCGACTTATGTTGACCGGCTGGCAGGACCTAGTGGCCCCAAGATGTTGGCAGCAAACGGCTCGGAAATTAAGACCTTTGGTGAGAGGACACTGATCTTATCTCTACACAGCCGTACATACGAGTGGACTTTTGTCGTAACAGCACTGAATTACCAGATCCTGGAGGCTGATTTTCTGTGTGCACATGGTTTACTGGTTGATGACCAGCACAGCAGTGCCACGGAGGCAGTAAACCCCAGTTACAGCAGATATGGGAGGAGACTGAAGCCGAAACAGCATGTGGACTGATATTCTATTGTTCTATCTAAGATGCTGGGGGGGCGGTATGGAAGTCAGGTTATTTCGCACCTCAGACAGAGACAATGAATACACATGGGAGAACAATGCCCAAGAGCGTGAGAGGGGGTTGAATGAAGTGTAGTGTAAATATCATGCTGTGTATGAGGAAGTGCCTTGAAGCTTGTGAAGGTGACTTGGGATATAGAGAGGAGAGCTTGCTGTAACCAGTCAGTCTGTTCTGTGCTTGTAAGATGTGAGTGTGTAATAAATCGTCTGACATGAAGCTGCCTCTTCATTTACAGACTCCACAAGATATTTTTAGCACAAATAAAATGACCCTACCATAGCTGGCGCAGCTGTCAGTTTCCTTTGCATGTCGGTTTCCTATTCTGCCCCAGTTCACATCACAGCCTGGTAGGAATTGAAATGCCGTTGCGGTGGCGACTTCTCATATCGAGCCCTGATTGCCTGTTGTCCAAGCAGTGAGTAGCCCCCAACAGCTCCTACCTCTGTGGTTAAATATGAGTATTTTTTGAACAAGAAGCTTGCATTTAATGTCTGCATTAAATGCATTTAAAGTTTTCTTACGCACAGAGGAAAAAGTGGCTTTGATTTGTTGCAGTAAAGATGAGCTTCTTCTAAGCAGTGAACTTTCATTTATCTGTGCTTTCTGTTTTACTTTATCTTATTAATTTACATGCTGTTGTGATATACAACTACGTCATGGAGCTAAATCCTCTAAATATGCATTTTTAATGGGCTGGTCCAGGGGTGACAAACATATCTCGTGGGCCAAAAACAGCCCACCAGGGGGTCCAAAATTTTCTGTGTCATGAACTGCCCGTTCACAGAGCAAATAGAAGACACCAAATGCAAGCAGTGAGTTTGCAAATTTAATAAGACCACACATACAAAAACACACACACTACAGCACAGACAAAAACTATGATTTCCCAGCAGGGCTGGACATATGGGGAGAAAGGTAAAGAAACTATGAATTCCCAGCTGAGCTGGACATACGAAAAAAGGGAAATACAATCTACAAATTCCCAGCAAAGCTGGACTTACGATTAAAGAACTTTACAGAGATGGGGACGCCGTCTCAGGATGAGGACAGATGACTAATGACCCAGCGATTAACAAACAGAGGGTTCAGGTTCAGGTTACTTTATTTGTACCCTTAGGTAGATTTGTTTTGCAGTCAGGTGACATCCTTTTAGACATATATTTACAAACCACAATTACATTCAACATGAACACAAACACGTACCAAAGGTATGAGGTTTCGTGGGAGTTTGCCCAACCAGTTTACATGTGTTTTGTGGACTTGGAGAAGGCATTTGACCGCGTCCCTCGTGGATTTTTGTGGGGGGTGCTTCGGGAGTATGGGATATCGGGCTTGTTGTTACGAGCTATTCGGTCTCTGTACGACCGTTGTGAGAGTTTAGTTCGTATTGCCAACACTCGGTCGGAGTCATTCCCAGTGAGAGTTGGACTCCGCCAGGGCTGTCCTTTGTCACCGATCCTGTTCATAATTTATATGGACAGGATTTCTAGGCGCAGCCAGGGAATGGAGGGTGTCATGCTTGGTGACCACAGGATCTCATCTCTGTTGTTTGCAGATGATGTTGTCCTGTTGGCTTCATCCAGCAATGACCTACAGCTCTTGCTGGGACGGTTTGCCGCTGAGTGTGAAGCGGCTGGGATGAGAATCAGCACCTCCAAGTCCGAGTCCATGGTCCTCAGCCGGAAAAAAGGTGGTTTGTCCTCTTCGGGTTGGGGACAGGCTCCTGCCCCAAGTGGAGGAGTTTAAGTATCTTGGGGTCTTGTTCACGAGTGAGGGGAAAATGGAGCGAGAGATCGACAGACGGATTGGAGCAGCATCTGCAGTGATGCGGACGTTGTACCGGTCTGTTGTGGTGAAGAGGGAGCTTAATTCTAAGGCAAAGCTGTCAATTTACCAGTCAATCTACGTTCCTACTCTCACCTATGGTCACGAGCTTTGGGTAATGACCGAAAGAACGAGATCGTGGATACAAGCGGCTGAAATGAGCTTTCTCCGTAGGATTGCTGGACTCACCCTCAGAGATAGGGTGAGGAGCTCAGTCATCCGGGAGAGGCTCAGAGTAGAACCGCTGCTCCTCCACATTGAAAGGAGTCAGTTGAGGTGGTATGGGCATCTGATTAGGATGCCTCCTGGACGCCTCCCACTTGAGGTGTTTCAGGCACGTCCCACTGGGAGGAGACCCCGGGGCAGACCCAGGACTCGGTGGAGAGACTATGTCTCCCAGCTGGTCTGGGAACGCCTTGGTATCTTCTCTGAAGAGCTGGAGCAGGTGGCTGGGGAGAGAGAAGTCTGGGCTTCTCTGCTTGAACTGCTGCCTCCGCGACCCGGACCTCCGGAAAAGCGGTAGAAGATGGATGGATGGATGGATGGATGGATGAACACAAACACAGGCACACATGAAGCTGACTATAAACACGATGAAAGTACTTAAGGCTCCACCAATCAGGACATAAGACAAAGAGATAAGAGAAAAAACAAAGATATGAGAGAAGGGTTATATTAAAAAAGTTAAAAACTAAGTCAGAGAGATTAAAAACTCAATAGAAGTCTAAAACCCAATAAAAGATTTAAAACCCAAATAAAAAACCTACAAAAATAAATAAATATAAAATAAAAATTAATAAACAGATAACTAAATTATGTGCAATATATTGCTACATCTTGTTCAACTCTTTGACAGCAGCAGGAACAAAGCTGTTTTTGTAGCGCTGGGTTTTACATTTTGTGACAACAAACCTCCGTCTGGAGGGAAGAAGCTGAAAGTGGCAGTGCAAAGGGTGGGAGTCATCATTTAAAATGGAGGTAGTAATCCTCTGTACCTGTCTGGTGTACAGGGATGTCAGGCTCAGCTGTGACTCACCAAGCAAACGATTGGACCATCTCACTACCTGGTCTAAGGATTTCCTCTGTTTCAGTTTTATCTGACCAAACCATGACACTAAAGAAAAGGATAAAACAGATTCAATAAAAGCCTGATAAAACATTGTCATTACGGTTCAGTCAATTTGGAAGTGTGCGCGTTTCCTTAAACAATGCAAATGTTGCTGACCCTTTTTGCACACCCTTTCACAGTTCTCTTCAAAGTTTAAATTACTATCAATAATCGTCCCAAGATATTTGTAGGATTGCACACATTCAATGGTCTGGCCTTTTAGTACAGTGACTTTGTGCCTGGGAGTTTTCCTCCTGAAGTCAATAATCATATCTTTAGTTTTTGTCGTATTCAGCTGCAGGTAGGAATCCTCACCCCAGTGAACAAAATCATCAACTACTGGGCCGTGGCCACTTTCACCTTCCTGAAGGAGACTGACAATAACTGAATCATCAGCATACTTTATAATGTGTCTGTTGTCATGTCTGCTCTGACACATGTTTGTGTACAGGATGAAGAGTAGTGGTGACAACACACACCCCTGAGGAGAGCCAGTAGAAGAACACATTTGGTCAGACAATGTACCATTGACCCTTACTCTCTGTGTCCTGTTGGTTAAAAAATCCAGAATCCAACCCACCAGCTTATTACTCAAATCAAATTGTTGCAGGAGCCTTTCAACTAAAATATGAGGTTGGATTGTATTAAAAGCAGAAGAAAAGTCCACAAATAAAAGCCTGGCGTGTGTCCCATTTAAATCCAGATGTTTAAAAAGCATGTTAAGCAGAGTGACAGTGGCATCCTCCACTCCTCTGTGAGGCCTATAGGCAAACTACAAAGGATCTAATGCATGCTCAGTCTGCTTTAGGACCTCAAATCTGACCAGTTTTTCAAAAATTTTCATTAAATTGAAGGTCAAGCAACTGGTCTAAAATCATTTACCATTTAGGACAGCTGGATTTGGAACAGGGACAACCACAGCATCTTTACAGATCTTAGGCACATGTTGTGTCTGTAAGGACTTATTAAAAATGTAGTGAAACACAGGACTCAATTTATGTGCACAGGACTTTACCAAGTGTCCACATACATTATCAGAGCCCTGACTTTTGTTCACTTTTACAGCACAGAACGCCCTTTTAACATCCTGCACCTCAATATTAAAGTGCTGATTTGTCCTTTGAGTTTCTGTTTCAAAATCTTGGGTTTCTGTGCTAAAATCTCAAAGAATCAAAACGACCATAAAAACAATTAAGAGCATTAGCCAGCTCTGAGTCTGAGTTAAAACCATCTAAAAACATACAATTACTGTGCTCTGTGCTCTGAAGGCCTGCAATAGTTTTCATACTGGCCCAGGCTGAACCAAGCTTCTTTGCTGCCATCTTGATTTCCAATTCTGAATTTATAATTCTGGTTTTGCTCTTAAAATTTCGGACTTCAGCTCTTTTGCGGCAACCTGCAGCTCAGAAACAACCCCCCTGTTTAAAGGCAAGTGCTTTCCTCTGTAAGCAGGATTTAACTGATTTTGTAACCCCATGGCTTATGTTGGGATATATTTTGACCACGTTACGTGGAACAATCATATCCCTGCAGAAGCCATGTAAGAGCATGTCACATCCCACCAAAGAGTCCAAATCCCTCCCCGCCGGACAGTGTGAACACCTCCAGGTCCGTACAGTTAAACATTCCTGGAGGCAGAGCACTGAATCATCTGTCCAGACCTTCATTTCCCTGGTCTTCATCTTTTCTCTTCTGAGAGCAGTTTTATATGTGGGAAGCAAATGTACACAGTTGTGATCTGAGGATCCTAAAGGAGGAAGAGGAAGAGATTTAAAGGATCCCTCGATAGATCCATAGCAGAGGTCCAATGTCTTTTCTCGCCTGGTTGGGCAGGAGACGTACTGATAAAAGTTTTTAAGTGTCTTCTTTAAAGACAAATGGTTAAAGTCCCCAAGGATAAAATTTGGAGCCTCTGGGGAAATTGACTGCAACCGCTGTACCACATCAAAGATGGTGCTGGAGGCGCAGGCAGCATCCGCCCTCGGGTGAATGTACACAGTCATTGTGAAAAGTTGGGGGAACTCACCAGGCAGATAAAAGGGGCATAGCGATCGGACAGAAGCTCACATCTGGTGTACAGATGCGCTCTCCGACCGTGACAGATGTACAGTACTGTTTATTAATATGCAAACATACGCCGCCTCCCTGACGTTTCCCTTTTACCTCTTCCTGCCGATCCAAGTGAAGTGGGGCTCCAAAACCGTCAACACAAAGGTCAGGGGCCCGGTCATGATCCTTAAGCCACGCCTCCGTGTAAGCCATGACACAGCAGTTCTTGAAATCCTTCTGATATCGGACATTTCCTTGAATTTCATCCACTTTATTTCTCAGGGATTATACGTTCCCCATAATCAGGGATGGCAACAGGAAATTCTGATTTCAGCTGAAATCTAATTTGGTCGATTGACTTATGGGGGGGGGGCTGGGGGGGTGCAGCCCCCCTGAAGCTGGGAGGTTTCAGTAAAACAGAAGTAATTTAGACTGAAAAAAATGATTTAAAAAAAAAAGAAATATTAGACTTAGATAAATCCTTAAATTTAATGAAAGGTAACTTACTTTTTCTTCAGTGTTGTCTCACTGTCTTTTAGTCCAACATATTTAAACAGTTCTATAAGAGTTTATTACACTATTTACACTGGTCACCAAGTCACTTCTAATGTGAAACTTTCTTCCCTTTTGGCAGCAAGCTGTGTCAGTCTCTGAACTTTTGAACTTCATCTCCTTTTCTGGTTTCTTCAGAAATTGTCCAAGTGTTTCTGTTTACCTCGTCAAACTTTGAACCAATTTTCACCTTTACCGTCACTTTTCTCTCAAGCCAATTCCATTGGAACTTATTTTTTGACACGTTTGTCTATTTCTAGCACTGATGACTCCTGATCCTTCGATAAAAATCTCATAATTCCGCTGAAAACAATACCGAAAGCTCAGAATTCCAACAGGAACCAGGGATGTGATTTGGGGTTGGGGGAAATTATCTGAAAATTCAGCAGGGGGCCTGGGGGATGCAGTCCCCCAGTGGGGTCCGGGGCAGAGCCCTGGTGGGGGGTGGGGGGGCAAGGGGGGTGAAGCCCCCGAAGCTCCTGGGTTTTTATGAATTTTAAGTACCAGAACTGTGTCTTAAATGACATAAACAAACAGCTGAATGCCACTTATTACTGTAGAATATTGACTTATGTTCCAAGAAGATAGCATTCCTAAAATATTCCAACAAGCATTATCATCACATGCTTTAACACTTGATCAAATCAAAATCAGTTAATTTTATCTATTCCATAATAGAAATAAAATTCCAACATACCATTACTTTTTATAATTTCAGCATTCATTTCAGATCACCAGTTTCAATCTCCATTGAGACTTAAGCAGTTCATTTTGCACAATCACTGATGCAGACAAGTCTTAGAAATATTCAAAAGTTTTGAGTCAATATCCACTGTGCACTGTCAATTTCAAACTGTTTGGAATCATAAAAGGGGATGGTTAAGCTTTATTACCGTTTCCTCCCCGCGCAGCCCAGCTCATACAGCCGTTGTACGCCACCAGTAACAGAGAGTTAATGGCTCTCCACCTGGCCATACGCCACTTCCAGTCCTGCTTGAAAGGGCGCACCTTCACTGCGTTCGTGGACCACAAGCCGCTAACGTACTTAACGTACTTTATCTTCCTGGAAGATAAAATAAAGCGGAATTCGGCGAATTAGCAGAAAATCACATCCCTTAGAACACCGCCGCCATGAATTTTTGAAAAAAGCATACAACGAGCCCATTTGATTGGTCCAATCGTTTGCAGCATCCCATAGCGCAGGGCTGTCAAGCTACTGCAATACAGCAGTAGCTTGAACACAACACATCCGGGTTATCGCGGGAGACGACTTCCGGGGAAGCGCCGAGCGCTTATGTAATCGTGTTGATTTTCGCTAAAATCGGTAACAATAAGGTACCTTACCCCCCCTAAAATTTTCTCAACTGATTTAGGACGATTCACAGAAATGATCAATTTGAAAATAAATCAGCGGAAATCCGCGGATCGGTGGGAAAATTGCCATCCCTGCATAATAATGGAAGGAAGAGGAATGCGGTTAAGCTGACACCTCCTCAGGTTTAATCTTACACCTCCACACTTCCGCATTTCCTTCTCTTGTTCTTCTTCTCATTGCTGTGTCCGTGAAAGTCTCTTAAAATAAAGTCCGGCAGTTGTGGCACAGACTCAAACACAGACACTGGATTATCCATGTTTAGTTGCAGTACATGTCTCTGGAATACTGCATCTTACCAGCGTGACCACGCTGACGTCCCCAGACAAAGAGCCAGTAAGAAAGAAGCCACAGTGCGAAAACAAGAAGAAAATCCATACTGATGGAACCAAAGAGCTCTTCGTTATATAGTCCACAAACATTCAAGGACTAAGATGGCAAGAGAAATTAACGTTAAAACACATCAAAGTGCATAAACACAGAGACTAAGATGCCGAACTATTTTCACCCACTGCCGGTTGCTGCGTGCGCATTGCGCCAATGGTCAAGGAGTTAAATAGGTAGAGAGAGTGACTGTACAATGAGAATCAGCTGTGAGTCATGAGGAGAGGAGACAGGACTGACAGCTTGATAGGAGCACCAACCCATACCAGAGCAAAAGAGAGAGAGAACACAAAACAAAAGGTTACAGACAAAAATACAAATATAAAGTGAGAACTAAATAAGGGCAAATAATAAACTGAAGGATAAATGCAGTTAATACCAAACATATAAAATGACAAGACCGCAGTGTGAACGTAAACAGGAGAGATAATACAAGATATAAGAAAACCAACCTAGGATAACATGACAGGAACCCAAGAATACAACAAATATACAATACAGAAAAAGACAATGAGACTGAGTGTGGCGGAACCCCCCCGCGCTCACATCATGACACTCTGTAAATTTACAGCTTTATTTCTAATAAATTTCTGACTTTCTACTGATTAAAATAGCTTATGTAAATCTGAGACATTTTTTTCTCTGTAAGACGAGACTTTTTTTCTCATCACTTTTCTTTTTACTTCTTTTTTTCTGACTGAGAACAAGGGGCCCTGATCTTGCTATGTGTGCAAGATGATTTAAGTATGCATTTAAAAGTAACATGAAAGTTACTTGTCCAAGTAACTAGTTACTTTAATCATGCAGTAACTCAAAAGCAACTCCAATATTTCTGAAAAAGAAGTAACTAGTAACTGTAACTAGTTACTATTTTTTAGTAACTTGCCCAACACTCACATGAGTTAGTTCACCCCACCCTCCATCTTTCATCGCCACAAGAAGTTTGGTTCAGGTGGGGAAAGTGCTATTTTGGTCTTAGACTTTTCCTTTTAAAGGTCGCATTCACTGGAAAAATAGTGCTTTTGTAGGTTTTAAGCTTCTGAAATGCATGACTATTGAAAAACATCAAAACGCCACTTCTCATGAAAAACACACACCTTTATATTATTTCTGTGTTCAATGAGTCATTTTACCCTGGGTTCCTCTTCATCAACAAAGGTAACCTCTTTGATACCTGCTACTGCTGTCATGATTAAGTAGCCAGAGACTCAAGTGCAGAGCAAACAACACCAGAAGAACAGTCAGACTCAGGTGGTAACGTAAAACACAGTTTAATTTGCCACAAAAACACAAAACGCACAACAACAAAAAAAACCAAGTAAACACAAAAACAATACAAGTGGGCACGCTGGAGCAGCACACAGCCTGTAGAGGAGAGAGAGGGGGGGGAAATGATTAATAATGTGACTTGGAGGAGAGAGGAGAAGATGAGAAAAGAGGAGGCGAGGCTTTCTATCCAAGCAGAGGGCATGGCTGTGACTTCAGCATGTGGTGGTAGGAGGCTGGTGGGGGAAAGACCAGTGGGATGACAGGTGAGGGAAGAGTCGAGGAGTTGGTAGACCTGGTGGAGTATGAGTTGTCTCGGAGATGAGAGGTTCATGTGAGTGTGCGCAGCCCGGAGTTCACACTGCTGAGATGGCAGCAAATCTGAAGAGGAGAAGACAAAAGGGTGAGACACCTGGGAGGAACAAACACCATACAACATTAACATCAGTTGCTTGGCAGCAATACCCAATGGACAGCAAAGAGCACTTGCAGACTGGCCTTTTTTAAAGTGGTAGATGAGGTGACAGAAGGTGTGCACAATCACGCAGGTGAGGTGTAATCAACTCCGGAGCCGGGAAACAGGCAGAGGGAAAAAACACAGTAGAGGAGGGGGAGCACACTCACCTGATCATCACAGTGCCCCCCCCACCCCCAAGGGGTGCCTCCTAGCATCCCTCCAGACTTGTTTGGATACACCCGGTGGAAGGCCCAAACCATGCCCTTGTCGTGGAAATACGATCCGGGGATCCATGACCTCTCCTCCGGTCCATAACCCTTCCAATGGACAAGGTACTGCAGGCCCCGGCACCGACGATGGACGTCCAAGATCCTTTGGACCGTGTAGGTGGTTTGGCCGTTGAGGACACGGGGAGGAGGAGGATTCTTCGGGAGGACAGAGGGGTCTGGCAGAAAGGGGTTTAATCCATGATACATGGAAGGTCGGGTGGATGTGGAGAGTTGGAGGCAGCTTGATCCGAATGGTGACATCACTGATGATGCGTGAGATGAAGAACGGACCCAGAAAGCGCAGTGACAGCTTTCGTGACTCAGTCTTCAGTGGAACCTGTTCGGCAGACAACCACACCTTCTGTCCCACAGTGTACTTGGGTGCCAGTGCATGTCTGCGATGGGCGTAGAGACAGTTCCGCTTGGATGAGCGGAGAAGGACAGCCCAAGTAGATGTCCAAAGACGGCGGCAGCGGCAAGCATGAGTCTCCATGGATGGCACAGCAACCTCCGTCTCCGCCATAGGTAATAACAGTGGAGTGTACCCCATAGAGGCCTTGAAGGGCATCAGGCCAGTGGCAGAGGAGACGGCAGTGTTATGCGCGTACTCCACCCAGGTCAGGTGGGAGGTCCAGGTGGTAGGGTTGCAAGAGGCTACACACCTCAGGGTGGCCTCCAGGGACTGGTTGGCACGCTCAACCTGACCGTTGCTCTGAGGGTGATAACTGGAAGTGAGGCTGACAGAGGTACCCAGTGAATGACAGAAGGCTTTCCAAACCTGCGAGGTTAACTGTGGCCCTCGGTCCAAAATGATGTCAATGGGAATCCCATGCAGGTGGATGACGTGGAGAATGAGGAGGTTGGCAGTCTCGGCAGCAGAGGGTAATTTGGACAGGGAAACCAGATGGATGACTTTGGAAAAACGGTCAATGATAGTGAAAATGATGATGTTGCCTTGTGATGGAGGGAGACCCGTGACAAAGTCTATGGCAAAATGAGACCGGGGTGACTAGGGACAGGTAGGGGATGAAGGAGGCCAGCTGGTGGTGAGGAATCTGATTTGTTGGTGGCACAAATCTGGCAGGCTTTAACATAGTCTTGAACATCCGTTCTGAGGGTTGGTCACCAAAAAACTCGAAACAGTTCAACAGTCCGGGAAATGTCATGGTGACAGGCAAAGAAACTGGTGTGCCCCCACTGGATAATGTTGCTGCAGGGGGCAGAGGGAACATAGAGAAGATTAGCTGGGCTTCCCTCAGGGATGTGTTCAGAGGCCTGGGCCTGCCGCACCCTCTGCTCGATTTCCCAAGAGAGGGCTCCTAAAACACAAGAGGAAGGCAAGATTGTTTCAGGAGGAGAAAAGGCAGCCAAAGAGAGAGAGGAAGGAGAAGAGTCAAAGGAAAACTGGCAAGAGAGAGCACCGGGTTTGATTTTGTGAGACCCAGGACGGTAAGTAATGGAGAGATTAAACCTGAGGAAAAACAAAGCCCAACGGGCTTGGCGAGAGTTTAACCGTCTGGCAGATCTGAGATATTTTAAGTTTTTGTGATCTGTCCAGACTATGACAGGTTGGGCAGCTCCCTCTAGTCAGTACCTCCATTCCTCTAATGCTAATTTAATGGCCAGCAGCTCACGGTCTCCTACGTCATCATTCCCGTTGGCTGGGGTCAACCGCCGAGAGAAATACACGCACGGATGAAGCTTTTGATCAGAGCTGGAGCACTGGGACAGGACAGCGCGCACCCCCAAATCAGACGCATCAACGTTAACCACAAACTGGGATTGGGGGTTGACCTGGGCCAGGATGGGTGTTTGAATGAATGAATGAATGAATTTATTTATTTCGGATAGTACATTACAGGTTAAAAGAAACTGTACATTGGAAAAACTCGACATACCGAGAGAACTGAGGCGAAAACGCCGCGGCTGCCGGGCTGGAGTAAGGCAGAGGACAAAAAATATAAGGTACAGACCCTCCCTTCCATCTGTTGTCATGGGAAATGTACGGTCGATACTGGGAAAGTTAGATGAGCTAGCGGCTATCTCCCGTTATGATAGCACATACCGGGAGTGCTCTCTCCTTTTGTTTACTGAGACGTGGCTAACTGAACTAGCAGCAGATGCTAACATTGAGCTGGAGGGTTTTCACATGATACGAGCTGACCGAACACCAGACAGTGGCAAGGCTAGGGGCGGTGGAGTGATAATGTATGTTAACAACAACTGGTGCAGACCGGGACATATCACTGTTAAACAACGACACTGCAGCAAAGACATTGAGTTGCTAGCTGTTAGCATGAGGCCTACATATCTCCCGAGAGAACACTCACACGTGATCTGCATTGTTGTTTATGCAAATCCGACGGCGAACGCTGGGACAGCACGTGACGTCATCCATTCAGTAACCAGCAGGCTGCAGACAGAACACCCAGATGCTCTTCTCCTCATCTCAGGCGATTTCAACCATGTTTCACTGTCTCCCATTCTACCCACGTTCACCCAGTATGTCACATGCCACACTAGAGACAATAAAACACTGGATTTATTCTATGCAAACACTAAGGAGGCGTACACCTCATCACAACTCCCCCCACTCGGGAGATCGGATCACAACTTGGTTCATCTCCGGCCGGTGTACAAACCCCTAGTGCACAGACAACCTCCGGCCATGCACACTGTGGAGTTATGGTCTGAGGAGACAATGGACACCCTAAAGGGCTGTTTTGAAGCCACCGCCTGGAAGCAGCTCTGCGATCCACATGGTGAGGACATCGATGGCCTCATTCACACCTTCACGGGCTACCTCAGCTTCTGTGTGGACAAATCCGTTCCCACCAAGACCATACGGCGTCACTCAAACAACAAACCCTGGATCAACCCTGAGATAAAAACACTTCTGAGAGAGAAGAAGAGGATCTTCAGGTCAGGGAACAGGGAGATGCTGAAGTCCGTACAGAGGGAGCTGAGGAGAAAGATCAGAGAAGGCAAGGACAGCTTCAGGAAGAAGATGGAGGACAAGCTGCAACAGAGCGACATCAGCGGGGTCTGGAGAAACCTCAAAACCATCTCGGGGCTCCAGAATACCTCCCCCCAGGCCACAGGGGGCAGGGAGTGGGCGAACAACCTGAATCTGTTTTTCAATAGATTTGACCAACCGCCCTCCCCCCTGTCTGCACAACAACCACTGCTGCCTCTAAAGAAATCAAGTCCTGCTGCCCACTCCCCACTCCACCAACACCCCCCCACTCCCAACACACAGCCCCCCATCCTGACCCTGACCAGGACCCAGGTGAGGACGGAGCTGAGGAAGATCAAGGTGAGGAAGGCGCCGGGACCGGACGGCATCAGCGCAAAGCTCCTCAAGTCCTGTGCAGACCAGCTGTGTGGGATTGTGACGTATATCTTCAACATGAGCCTGAAACTGGGGAGGGTACCACAGCTGTGGAAAACATCTTGTGTGGTACCTGTACCAAAAACTTCCCACCCCAAAGACCTGAACAGCTACAGACCGGTGGCCTTGACGTCCCACTTGATGAAGACCCTGGAGAGACTGCTCCTTGCTCACCTCCGCCCCCTGGTGGAACCAGCGATGGATCCACTCCAGTTCGCCTACCAGCATGGCATTGGGGTGGAGGATGCGGTGATCTTCCTCCTTCACCGTTCTCTGTCCCACCTGGAGAAGCCCGGGAATATGGTGAGGATCATGTTCTTTGACTTCTCCAGTGCTTTCAACACCATCCAACCGATGATCCTGAAGGACAAGCTGCTGCGCGCAGGGGTGGACCAGCACCTGTCATCATGGATCCTGGACTACCTCACGAACCGGCCTCAGTTTGTGAGAACCCGGGACTGTGTGTCCGACACGATCATCAGTAGCACGGGGGCCCCCCAGGGAACGGTGCTGGCTCCCTTCCTGTTCACTCTTTATACTGCGGACTTCTCACACAACACAACACACTGCCATCTACAGAAGTTCTCTGATGACTCTGCGATCGTTGGCCTCATCTCCAATGGAGATGAAGCTGAGTACAGAGGGCTTATCCAGGACTTCGTGGACTGGTGCCATCGGAACTGCCTCCAGATCAACGCGAGGAAAACTAAGGAGCTGGTGGTGGACTGCCGCAGGCATGGGCAGCCCCTCACAGTACCAGTAAATATACAGGGAACAGACATCGAGATGGTGACATCCTATAAGTACCTGGGTATTCATCTGAACAATAAACTAGACTGGTCACACAATACTGATGCACTCTACAAGAAGGGACAGCGCAGGCTGTTCCTGCTGAGGAGACTCAGGTCTTTTGGTGTACAAGGGGCGCTGCTGAAGTCATTCTATGACACGGTGGTGGCATCAGCCATCACTTTTGGAGTGGTCTGCTGGGGCAGTGGCATTACTGCAGCCGATAGGAAGAGACTGAACAAACTGATTAAGAAAGCTAGCTCTGTCCTGGGGCAGCGCCTTGATCCGATGGAGGAGATAGGAGAGAGAAGGACGGTGGCTAAACTGTCATCTCTGCTGGAGTCCGAGTTCCACCCTATGCAGGACATACTGAATGCACTGAGGAGCTCATTTAGCAGCAGACTACATCATCCCAGGTGCACAACCGAGAGGTTTCGTAGGTCCTTCCTACCAACGGCTGTCAGACTGTACAACCTAAGCAGGGCTGCTCGCAGAGATAGCAAAAAGACGTAACAAACTAATAGTTTTTTGAATGCAAAAGATGCAATAGACTTACACAATGGTCCCCTCCGGCATACAACTAGGAACATACCGGTCGCTATGGAGGGTGAGAATATGTATGGGCACATAATCATACCATGTAGGATAACTAAGTAGACGGTTATGCTGTTTCATTCCATCTAGCAACAATGCTCTGCACTGTGTGTGTTTATATATTTACATATTTATTCCATCTAGCTACAATGCTCAGCACTGGGTGTGTTTATATATTTATATATCTACATATTATTCCATCTAGCTACATTGCTCCGCACTGTGTGTGTTTATATACTTGCATATTTATTCCACCTAGCTGCAATGCTCTGTACTGTGGGTGTTTATATATTTACATATTTATTCCATCTAGCTACAATGCTCTGCACTGTGTGTTCATATATTCATATATTTATTCCATCCAGCTACAATGCTCTGCACTGTGTGTCTGTGTGTGTGTGTATATATATATATTTTATAGTAATACGTACATATGTATATTAGCTGCTCTTGCTTGCTTGTTTTTTTTCTTGCCTTCTGATTGTTGCTCTGAGTGTTGCTATCCCTGTGCTGTTGCAATCCTGGAATTTCCCCGTTGTGGGACTAATAAAGGCTTATCTTATCTTATCTTATCTTATCTTATAATATAACAACAAGGTCAAATTAGACAAAGACTCCTTCTACTATACAATTCCACGTGAGTTATCCGAAATGGGTGATGGCTGAAGCCGCAGCTTATATTGCCCACCCATATTCCATCCAAGAATTCAAAGGAGAAAAAAGAGAAAACAAGACAAGAAGATAAGTTTCAGACAAGTTTCAGAGAAGAGGGCCTTTAATTTGGTGAAACCCTGTTCTGCTGCTTCAGATCATTTAAACGGGATTTTCCTAGATATGAGCTGAGTTAACGGCATGGCTACTTTGCTGTAATTCCAAATAAATATGCAGTAGAAATTGGCAAAGCCCAGGAAGCACTGGAGCTGCTTTCTGGACTGGGGGTAGGCCAACCTACCACCGCTTTGACCTTCGTTGGGTCGGCCTTTAACTCGCCCTCGGCCACAATAAACCCCAGGAAAGAAGTGGAGCTGGAAATAAACTCACACTTTTTGGCCTTCACGAAAAGTTGATTCTCCAGCAACCATTGCAGGACTGCCCGAACATGGACTGTGTGCTCCTCCAGCGTGCGGGAAAAAATGAGGATGTCATCAAGATAAATAAAAACAAAGTGGTTCACCATGTCCCGGAGGACGTCATTTATCATCCTCTGGAAGACGTCAGGGGGCGTTGGTCAGCCCAAAGGGCATGACCAGGTACTCAAACTGCCCCAGATGTGTTTTAAAAGCTGCCTTCCACTCGTCTCCCTCATGTACAGTATGCGAACTAGATGGTATGTGTTGCAGAGATAGAGTTTAGTGAACACATACGCATACTGAAGCAGCTTGAAAGCCGAGTTAATAAGCAGTAGCGAGTACTTATCTTTGATGGTAATAGCATTCAGCTCACAATAATCAATGCATGGCTGCAGCGACCTGTCTTTTTTCCCCATGAAAAAGAACCCAGCGCCGAGAGGAGTGGATGACGGACGAATGAGGCCGGCACTCAGGGAGTCTTTGATATAACTCTCCATTGCCTCCCTCTCCGGCCCAAACAAACTGTAGAGCCAACTGGATGGCAGCCGCGCGCCCGGGAGTAGATCTATAGTGCAGTTGTAGGACCAGTGGGGTGGTAAAGCGAGGGCCCTAGACTTACTAAAAACCTCCCCAAGGTCATGATTGTCCTCAGGCACAAGACTGAGATCCGGCGGCTCGACTGGAGGGAAGGAGATAGGAGGAGTGGGCGAACGTGCGGCAGAGTAGAGGCACGATGAAAGACAAAAAGGACTCCAGGAAGAAATGGAGCCTTCGTCCCAGTTAATAATTGGATTATGTTTGCGGAGCCATGGATATCCCAAAATCCCAGGAGTAGAAGAGTTAGGTAAGACAAAAAACTGAATGGTTTCACGGTGGTTTCTGGAGAAAATGATGAAAACAGGCTCGGTTTGGAGCATAACCGTGGTGAATCTACAGCCAGAAAGGGCTGAGACATTTAGGGGTGACGGTAGGACCCTGGTGGGAATCTTAAACTTTTGCACAAGACCCTGTAGAATGAAATTTTGCTCAGCTCCAGAATCTATAAGAGCTGAGGTTTTGCACTTGGGTTCCAGTAGCTGAATGAGAGCCAGAAGTGTAAAACTGTTGGGAGATTTGGACAAGATCCGCCCGCCAGACCCCCCACGGCTACTGACGGACCGGATCTTTTTGGCCGAATGGGGCATTTCGGACCGCAATACATACAGGCCCCCGCCTTCTCCCGACACTGGCGTTCCTCCGGAGTCAGATGAGTCCAACCAAGGACCATCGGCTCCGGTGGAGAAGCTGACTTGGCGGAGCGAGATGACAGGGGGGAACGGTCACGACGCAGACAAGGAGACAGAGGCCGTCTGTTCCCTTGCTCACTCGCAGTACCGATTATCCAGGCCAATGGCCTGCTCAATTAGTTCACCTAGAGAGGAGGGATTAGCCCGGATAGTCAGGTCATTGCGGAGGTTGGAATTGAGACTCCGGAGGAAGGCGTTGCGTAGAGCAACGTCATTCCATCCGGAATCCACTGCAACGACCCGGAACTCGACTGAGAAATCGGCAACCAACCGACTTCCCTGCCGGAGTCCCATCAATTGGCTTGCAATATTACCCTCACTCTCTGTATGGTCCAGTGCCCGAGTGAATTCCTGAACAAACCGATCATATGTGTAATGGGGCCCCTCCGGACTAATTAAAATGGACTGAGCCCATTTAAGAGCCCAGTCTCTGAGCAGCAGGGTCATGATTTGAATCTTGGATGAATTGTCCTGATACTCCCCTGCCACCTGCTGGAAATATAGCCAACAGTGGAGCAAAAACCCTTTATACCCCCCCACACCTCCCCCGCGTACGGGACAGGAGAGGGGATGGAAATGGTTCAGTGGATTGGAGGAGCTGTCAGAGCAGCAGTTGTAGGGGGAGACACCAAACCAGGAAGTCGACACAAATGGTCGGTAACCATAGCTAATTGCTGAGTAATAGTTTGTAATTGTTCAGACAAGAACATGACTTGGCGCTCCGTGGCATCTAAACAGGAGAGTGCTGACTGTTGCCCCGGTGAAGCCCCCGCTGAGCCTCGATCCTGGCTGGACCGTTCTGTCATGTAGCCAGAGACTCAAGCACAGCGCGAACAACACCAGAAGAACAGTCAGATTCAGGTGGTAACGTAAACAGTTTAATTGCTACAAAAACACAAAACGCACAACAACAAAAAACCCAATAAACACAAAAACAATACAACCGGGAATGCTGGAGCAGCACACAGCCTGTAGAGGAGAGAGAGAGGGGAAATCATTAACAATGTGACTTGGAGGAGAGGGGAGAAAATGAGAAAAGAGGAGGCGAGGCTTTCTATCCAAGCAGAGAGCCCGGCTGTGGACTCCAGCGTGTGGTGGTAGGAGCTGGTGGGGGAAAGACCAGTGGGATGACAGATGAAGGGAAGGAGTCGAGGAGTTGGTAGACCTGGGTGGAGTATGAGTTGTCTCGGAGATGAGAGGTTCAGGTGAGCGTGCGCAGACCCAGAGTTCACACCGCTGAGATGGCAGCAAATCTGAAGAGGAGAAGGCAAAAGGGTGAGACATCTGGGGGGAATAAACACCATACAACATTAACATCAGTTGCTTGGCAACCCAACAGTCCAGCAAAGAAGCGCTCGCAGACTGGCTCTTTTAAAGCTGGTAGATGAGGTGGCAGCAGGTGTGCACAATCACACAGGCGAGTGTAATCAACTCCGGGGCTGGGAAACAAGCAGAGGGAAAAACACAGAAGGGGAGGGGTGTCGTGCCGAGCTCTGCTCTCTTGCTGAGAATTGCATCCCATCGTCGCAGACACGGGGAAATGGGTTGGTGGTATTACAGCGTCACTCCCTTAGATGCGCGTTGTCACACACAGTCGGGTGCCAGTCCCGCCCATTTCCGGCTGACTGCGACGATGGGATGCAATTCTCGACAAGAGAGCAGAACTCGGCACGACAGCGGGTGCACGCTCACCTGACTGTCACAGCTGCTCTATTACTGGCAAGTATAGCTGTCTGTCTGCAAACATACAGTCATGTGAAAAATTAGGACATCCCATTAAATATTCAGTTCTTTATTAAGAAATGTTCACATTTTTTTGTATACTTTTATTAATCCCAGAGGGAAATTCAGGGCATCCATGTGGATGGATCAGGCAGCCACGGTGCGGCACCAGTCCCTTCACCATTCACACACACATAGGGCCACTTTAGAGTCTCCAATTAACCTAACTTGCATGTTTATGGCCTGTGGGAGGAAACCGGAGTACCCGGGGTAAACCCACGCAGACACAGGTAGAACATGCAAATTCCACACAGAAAGGTCACGGATTGTCAGGGGGTGGGATTGAACCCACGACCTTCTTACTGTGCTGTCACAGTGCTAACCACTGCGCCACCAAGCTGCCCCATGACGATATTGATGTCTAATCTTGTTTTTATTTATCTCTGGGAAAAAAGGTGATTTAATTGCAAGTAAATAACAAAAATTAACCTTCTTTTACTCATTAAACAAAAGATGTTAACAAAAATGCTTATTCTAACTGACGAAAACGTTAGGACACCCTACCGCCTAATAGCTAGTGTTACCCCCTTTGGTTGAAATAACTTCAGTGAGATGCTTCTTGTAGCCATCTACTAGTCTCTGACATTGGTCTGAAAAAAGTTTGCCCCACTCCTCAATGCAGGATTCTTTCAGCTGTGAGATGTTTGAGGGGTTTCTTGCATGTACAGGCCATTTCAAGTCACCCCACAGCATCTCAATAAGATTAAGATCTGGGCTTTGGCTCGGCCATTCCAGGACTCTTCATTTCTTAGTTTTTAGCCAATCCTTGGTGGATTTACTGGTATGTTTTGGGTCATTGTCATGTTGCAGTGTCCAGTTCTGCTTCAGCTTTAAATTTTTTACAGATGGTCTCACGTGGTCCTCAAGCAACCTCTGATACATGGTAGAATTCATGGTGGATTCTATGATGGTGAGCTGGCCAGGTCCTGCTGCAGCAAAGCATCCTCAAACCATGATATTTCCACCTCTATGCTTCACAATTGGTATGAGGTTCTTTTTCTGGAATGCTGTATTTGGTCTATGCCAAACACATCGTCTGTTCTGGTGTCCAAATAATTCAATTTTAGACTCATCTATCCAAAGAACATTATTCTACACATTCTGATCTTTGTCTACGTTCTCTCTGGCAAACGTCTGGCTTTCATGTTTTTTTTAGAGAGCAAAGGTTTCCTCCTTGCACACCTCCTATGCAAGTTAAACTTGTGCAGTCTCTTTCTGATTGTAGAGGCATGCACTTTCACATCAACAGTAGCAAGAGCCTGCTGTAGGTCCCGTGATGACATTTTAAGGTTTTTGGAGACTTCTTTTAGCATCTTGCGGTCTGCTGTTGGGGTGAACTTGCTTGGACAGCCAGACCTAGGCATGTTGGTAGTTGTTTTGAATGTCCTCCACTTGTAGACTATTTTCCGGACAGTGGAATAGCTGATTTCAAATTCTCTTCAGATCTTTTTAAATCCCTTACCACACTCATAAGCTGCTACAATCTTCTTTCTGAAGGCCTCAGACAGCTCTTTTGATAGCACCATGGTGTTCACTCTCACTTCAACAGTCAGGAGCACACCATACTAAATGTCTGAGGTTTAAATAGGACAAGCTTCCTTCAAAATGCTGAGTAACGATATTCTAATCATGTGCACCTGATGTGATACATCTGTGTGTGATTTTAGCCATTTTGAGTGGGAATAAATGTGGGGGTTGTTATGTCTAAGAAATAAGCACGGACAGCGGGCATGAACAGCACTGTCCTTTATTCAATACACAACTGAACCATATACAGAAGGGTGGCACCGTATTGCGCCATGGCCAGTTTGCCACATGATAACGTCACCTATGGTGAGCCACCATATCCAAACACCACATTTATTCTACCCCCCCTCGCCCCTTGAAAAACCCAAAGAACTATGTACAGCTACCTGGGTACCCAGGTGGACTACCGGTATGCCTGCATGACCGAGTGGGTTATTCTGCCACTGTTATCGGTCACGCCCTGGCTACACTCAAGACTCCATAATTCAGTTACAAAGTCCCTAAGGTAGCAGAGTCTCTGTCGGACCCGGGCCAAACGGTGCTCAGATCGCGCCACCGTCGCCAGCTCCGGGGGAAGTCAGTTGGGGTTTGTGGCTCTTAAAGTCCCAACCTGATCTCACGGTGTCCGCGGCTGTCTTCTGGTCTGGGGCCGAAGTTGGTGTCACTTTTCTGAGGTGGCTGGCGTGCCACCGTGACCCATCAGCGAGACAAAAAGTGGCTGGACCCAGCTGCTCTGTGATCTGCATTGGTGTTGTCAAAAATGACTGCAACTTGTCGGCACGATTAGGACGTCGGATCCGAACCCAGTCCAGCACTGTGAGTCCGGATTCCCTCGCCCTGCACTTCTTGTCGAACCTTTGTTTCATCCATTGGTGTTGTTCAACCACCCTCCCGCTAGGTGAGGGCATCTCCGGCGATGTATCAGCCACTGGGGGGAGCAGTCGGTCCAGTAGAAGGCTCATCTCCCGTCCCAGCATCAGTAATGCCGGGCAGCTGCCTGTCATGGAGTGAGGTGTTGCTCTATAATGTAGTAGGGTGCTCTGTAGAGCGGTTGAAAATGGGAGCCCATTATCTAGATGTGCCCTGAAACCATTCTTGAGTCTCTGGTTGAATCCCCCCCACCACCACCGTTTACCTGAGGGTGGTAGAAGGCGGTTTTTATATGTTTAATGCCCCTTTCTTTCATGAAGGCCTCGAAATCCGCCGACATGAACTGCAGTCCATTTTCTGTTGTGATTGCATCCGGCACACCCCAGCGGGTGAAAAGGGAGGTGAAGAAGTCAGTGACTACGTCGGTGGTGACTGTGCTGGAGGGCCACACCTCGGGCCATTTTGAGTGGAGGTCGTAGGCCACCAATAGAAAGCGTAGGTGCTGGGGGGGCACTATGCAGTTCACCGCATTTGTCCAATTGGATGTGTTTCTACAGGGCTGATGGCCATGGCAGGGGGTTGCAGGGGTGGGGGGGGTGGCATGCCAGTTTTCCCGCTGGCCAGGCAGTGCGCACAGTCTTTCACCATGACTTCCATGTCCTTGTCGATCCCTGGCCACCATACTGAGCCTCTACATCGCTGTTTAACCCTGACGACACCCTGGTGACCCTCGTGTAGCATGGTCAGGATGCAGCCTTTGAGTACCTCCAGAATTACTGTGCAATGCCCTCTTGCCACACAGACGTCATTCCAGCATGATAAATTGTCCCTGACTCTGTGGAAGGGTGCCAATTCCTCCAGCACCTTGGCCGGCCAGCCCTCGCAAATGAATGCGTATAGCTGTGTCAGTGTTGGGTCCTGTTCAGACACCTCCTGGAGCTCTTGTAGGGAGACAGCATTTTGGAGTGGCCCATGTAGCATGTGAATTAGTTCTGGCTCCAGGGGGTCTCGGTCGCTGTTTGGAGTGAGGTTAGGTGTGGCCCGGGACAGGAGGTCTGCCACTATATTTTCTCTGCCCGGTGTGAACTGGGTGTCAAAGTTGTACGCCTGTAGTCTTTCTGTCCACCTGTAGGTGTGCAGGGGTCTGTGTCCCGACCCCGATGTTTCTAGCAGTGCCGTGATGGCTCTGTGGTCTGTTCGCAGCGTGGAGTGTTGTCCATATAGGTACATGTCCCAACGTTCGCACACCCAAACGCACGCCAGTGTCTCCCTTTCTCCCACTGAGTACTTCTGCTTGGCTGAGGTGAGTGGCCTCAAGGCAAATGCCACTGAGCACTCAGTTCCTTCTTGCAGTTGTGATAAAATGAATCCCACTGCTGTGTTGGAAGCATCACACATCACAAATGTGGGGTTTAGTGGGTTAAAGTGGGCAAGTACTGGTGGGGAGGTGAGGTGCGTCTTTAATCCACTGATGGCAGCAGAGCATGCCAGGGTCCATACCCAGATTGCATCCTGCTTCAGGAGGGCACATAGTGGGTCTATTGTTTCTGGGTACCGAGGGATAAAACGACCATAAAAATTCACCATGCCAAAGAAGTATGAGAACTGCACAGGGCATGATGGTTCAGGCAGCTGCAGTTTCGCCTTGACATTCGAGTGCAGGGGACTCAGGTCCTTGGCAGACAGGCGGAAACCCACGAAATCAACGGTTGTTGCTCCAAAGATGTACTTCTCCCTGTTGAGTGTGAGGCCATGTTTTGCTAGTACCTCCATGACTTTATCCAGGCGGGTGTCGTGGGAGGCCGCTGTTGTGCCGTGCACCACAATGTTGTCCAAGTACACCACCACCCCTGGGAGACCAGCGAAAATGGTGGCCATGACCTTTTGAAAACAACTCAGGGCAGAGCTAAGGCCAAATGGCATGTGGGTGTACCTGAATACACCCATGTGGGTGATGAAGGCCGTCAAGTTGCGGCTGTCCGTGTGGAGGGGAACCTGTAGGTAGCCTTGGCGGAGCTCTAGTTTGGAAAAAACCTTCTAGCCATGGAATGCTGCTGTCAACTCCTCTGTCATGGGCAGGGGATATTTGTCGGGGATCACTGCTTTGTTTACCATTCTGAGGTTGATACTCAGTCGTAGGCTGCCCATCTTCTTCTTTGCTACCACCAGGTTTGAGATCCAGGGGAATGCGTTGATCCACTCGATGATGCTAGCATCCAACAGCTTCTGCAACTCTGTTGTGACGTCACCCCATAGTGCAAGGAGTAGCTGGCGCAGAGGCTGATCTTTTGGAGGCACCCTCATGTCAATGAGCGGTCGGTGATTGAAAGAGGTGAGGCAGCCCAGCTCTGTGAAAAGCACTGGCCAGCGGTGCTGCCAGGATGAGGTGACTGCCAGAATGGTGTCACCCCTTGGGTCAGTAATGGAGAATCCCAGCTCGCTAATTAGGTCAATGCCCATCAGATCAGCCCCTTGATGCGTCACCTGGTAGGTGAACGATGGAACGGTCTTGGGGCCATACTGCACAGAAAAACTGACCGTCCCTACCATACCGATTCTAGTGTGGCCATAACTGAATAAGTCCTCCACCTCAGCTGCAAAAGTTTTCCAAGGAAACAGCTTCCTGACTGTAGACATGCTCAGAAAGGACCTCGAGTCCCCAGTGTCGAAGCATCAGTGGCACGTCGACGCCATCCAGTTCCACCATGCACCACCTGAGCGGCGAGTATTTGGTGCCATTTGAGTGAGCGGTGGCTAAGCCCGGTGTGCGGGCCGTTGAGTCCGTGCAGGTTGAGCGACAGACCCTAGCAAAATGGTTTAGCTTCCTGCAGCAGTAGCATTTCACCCATCTGGCTCGGCAGACAGGTGATGGGGTCTAATGTTTAGATGAACCACAGCCACTGCAGTGTGGGCACTCACCTGCATTGTCCCATTTCCTACCCTTCTTCTTTTGGTTGCAGCGGGGAGGTGTGGGGCTAGGGTGCTGGG
This sequence comes from Pholidichthys leucotaenia, assembly GCA_020510985.1. Classification (NCBI taxonomy): domain Eukaryota; kingdom Metazoa; phylum Chordata; class Actinopteri; order Cichliformes; family Pholidichthyidae; genus Pholidichthys; species Pholidichthys leucotaenia. The sequence continues at coordinate 336,918,089 of CM035844.1, forward strand.
CAGTGACGGCGGTGACCTGTGTTTGCGGGGTAGGGCGAGGGCCTTGCTGGCGCTTGTTGGCTAGGCAGTGTCCGAAATAAAATTTTGTTTGGCGTTGGAATCAATCAAAGCGACATTCATGTGCTCATGCATGGAGAATTGTAAACAAACAAGAACACACTTAGACAAGTGGAGCTGGGATGAACACCCCCCCACACACTAATCCCCCATCGCGACAGACAGGCGCATTTCTTTGGTTTTAGTGAGACAGTTCTTGGGGTTGTGATTTTTGGTCATTCCATAATAACTTGAGCCCCGCTCCGCGTGGTGCTGTCTGCTTGTGGGTTCAGCCAGCGGGAGCAGCAAGGGGCGTGTAACTGAGGACGTGGGAATGAGGATGTGAGAGCATGTGCCAGGTTGATGTTCACGAACACATTCACTCAGGCTATTGTCGAGCCGAATGACCAGGGAAATTAATGCGTCTAACAAAGCTGGTTCATCTCTGCTAGCTAGCTCATTCCGAAGACTGGAGTTGAGGCCGCTGATGAAAAAAGAGCGAATCGTGGTATTCCCCCAACCTGTTTCAGCCGCGATCACCCAGAAATCAACGGAAAACTCCGCAGCAGATTTAGCCCCCTGACACAGGGTTTGGAGGCGAGAGGAGGCGCAGCCCTCACAGTTAGAGTGATCAAAGATCTTAATAAACTCCTCTGCAAAACGAGCAAACATGTAGGATGAATACCCAGTGCCGGTGACAATGATGCGTGCCTAGGTAAGTGCTCGGCCCTCAAGAAGATTGAACATATAGCTTATTTTGCAATGCTCGGTGGGGAACTCATCCAGGAAATGCTGAAAAACCAGGCTGCATTGTAGGAGACACCACCCCACCACCCCACCCCCGTTCCCATTATAGCGAGCCGGTGTGGGAATTGTTAAGGAGCACCCGGGACAGGAGGTAACTGGGGCTGGAGCGGCGGGAGGGCTTTGTGACTGGTTTAGATGGTCAAAACGCTCTGTTAACTTTTGAAGCTGAGTTAGCGTTGCTTGCATTTGCAGCGAGAGAAGATCTACCCACTGCTCAAGATCATCTAAACGGGCGACCAAGGATCCCCAAGCTGCGACTACTGGGTCTTGTTGGAGAGGAGCACGTACTGACATGGTTTATTAAGACAGACCCAAACACAGGCAGCAAGGAGACCAGAGGTAAGTGAGACAATGATCTTTACAATATAATGATGATAGTAAATGTGTGCAGAGAGTCTGGCAACCCTGTGGGAAGGAAAAAAGAAACAAAGGGTAAGTATGGTGCTGTCACTGTTTGGTAATGTTACTGTTTGTGTCTCTTACAGATGGTGGCGATCCCTCCACTGTGAAGCTGGGAGGCTGCAGACTCTCGGCGTGGGGTGATATTACATGGTGCATATTTACAGATGTGATAGTCCTGTGCTGGGAGTGAGGGGAAAATAAGTTAATGTACATTCAGGACACCACTCAAGGCCCAGTCACCCTCGTCAGTGTGTATGCCCCAACACTGACAGCCACACCAGAGGCAAAACACGAGTTCTACGAGAATCTCGCAACAACTGTCAGGATCGTCCCCAACTCTGAACAACTCATTCTCCTTGGAGACTTCAATGCCAGAGTGGGTGCTGACCACAACTCCTGGCCCTCCTGTCTTGGACCTTTTGGTGTGGGCAGAATGAATGACAACGGACAGCGGCTGCTCGAGTTCTGCACATATCACGATCTGTGCATCACAAACTCGTTCTTCAAGACCAAGCCCCAACACAAGGTTTCCTGGCAACATCCACGCTCAAAGCACTGGCACCAGCTGGACTTGATCCTGACCAGGCGCACCTCACTGAAGAACGTGCTAATCACCCGTTTGTTCCAGAGTGCAGATTGCGACACAGACCATTCATTGGTGTGTTGCAAGGTCAAGCTGCAGCTGAAGAAATTCCATCGTGCTAGACAACCTGGAAAGGCACGGATTGACACCAGCAAGATGGCTCAACCAGAACTTGTTGAGCAGTTTGCCTCCACCTTTGAGAAGGAACTTGGTGTACTACAAGAAGGAGAATCTGCAAAGCAGAAGTGGGAAGAGCTGCGAAACACCACCCACCGCACAGCCTTGGCTACCTTTGGGAGGAAGACCTCGAAGTCACAGGACTGGTTTGATGCCAAGTTGACCGAGATGACCCCCGTCATTGAAGACAAGCGCTCAGCACTTGCTGAGTACAAGAAGTACCCAAACGAGAAGAATCTCCAGATTCTCAGGGCTGCGAGAAGCAAAGTTCAGCAGACTGCTCGGCGCTGTGCCAACGAGTACTGGACTCAGCTCAGCCAAGACATTCAAACCGCTGCCATAACAGGGAACATCCGTGGTATGTACGATGGCATCAAGAAAGCACTTGGTCCGGCTCAGAGCAAGACGGCCCCCCTCAAATCCTCCACTGGGGAGATGATCACAGAAAAGAACAAGCAGATGGAGAGATGGGTGGAACACTACTCCGACCTCTACTCCAGACAGAACACCGTGACACCGTCAGCCCTTGATGCCATCGACTGCCTGCCATCCATGGAGGACCTTGACGCCGAGCCAACCATCGACGAACTCAGCAAGGCCATTGATAGCTTGGCCGCTGGCAAGGCACCCGGCAACAACGGCATACCCCCCGACCTGATCAAGCACTGCAAGACCGCCCTACTGCTGCCATTGCATGACGTCCTCTGCCAGTGTTGGAAGGAAGGTGCCGTACCACAGGACATGAGGGACGCCAAGATCATCACCCTCTACAAAAACAAAGGGGAGAGAAGCGATTGCAACAACTACAGGGGCATCTCCCTCCTCAGCGTTGTTGGCAAAGTCTACGCACGAGTTGTTCTCGTTCGCCTACAGAAGCTTGCCGAACGTGTCTACCCCGAGTCTCAGTGTGGCTTCCGCGCTGAGCGATCGACGGTAGACATGATATTCTCCATCCGCCAACTCCAGGAGAAATGCAGAGAACAGAACATGCACCTGTACGTCGCCTTCATCGACCTCACCAAAGCGTTCGATCTGGTCAGCAGAGAGGGCCTTTTCAAGATCCTGCCAAAGATAGGATGCCCACCAAAGTTGCAAAGCCTCATTGAATCGTTTCACACCAACATGCAGGGGATAGTGCAGCACGATGGCAACGTCTCAGAGCCTTTCAACATACGCAGCGGAGTGAAACAGGGCTGTGTACTTGCGCCAACCCTCTTTGGGATTTTCTTTGCTATGCTCCTGAGGCATGCCTTCAGCACAGCAACAGAGGGAATCTACCTGCACACAAGATCTGACGGCAGACTTTTCAACCTCGCCCGCCTGAAAGCCAGAACCAAAGTACGCGAGGCTCTAATCAGAGACATGCTGTTCGCAGACGACGCTGCAGTCGCAACCCACACACAGCAGGAGCTTCAGACCCTGATGGACCGCTTCTCCCAGGCATGCAAGGACTTCGGGCTTACCATCAGCCTGAAGAAGACTAACGTCTTGGCGCAAGGCACGGAAGCACCACCAACCATCACCATTGACGACTACAAGCTGGAGGTAGTGAATCAGTTCACGTACCTGGGGTCCACGATCAGCAACAACCTCTCCCTTGATACAGAGATCAACAAGAGGATTGGAAAATCAGCCTTCACACTCGCTCGCCTCACCACACGAGTGTGGGAGAATCCCAAACTCTCTGTCAAGACAAAGATGGCAGTGTACAACGCCTGCGTCATCAGCACACTGCTCTATGGGAGTGAGACGTGGACAACATACGCCCGGCAGGAAAAGAGACTGAACTCCTTCCACTTGCGCTGCATTCACCACATCCTGGACATATCCTGGCAGGACAAAGTGCCCAACACAGAAGTTCTGTCCCGCGCCGGCCTTCCCTCCATGTTCACTCTACTCAGACAGCGCAGGCTCCGCTGGCTAGGCCACGTTCACCGTATGGAGGATGGCAGAATCCACAAAGACGTCCTCTATGGAGAACTGGCATCTGGCAAGAGAGACGTTGGCTGCCCACAGCTGCGTTTTAGAGACGTCTGCAAGAGAGACATGAAGGCCCTGGAGATCAACACAGAGCGCTGAGAGGACCTTGCAACGGATTGCTCCAAATGGAGAGGCACCCTGACCAGACAGCTCAAGGTGGGTGAAGAGAGACTGACTGCTGCTGCAGATGAAAAAAGGACCCGCAGGAAGAACCGCCACAGACCCAGCAGCACGGAGACCACCCACAAGTGCGACCTGTGTGACAGGGACTGCCATTCGCGCATCGGCCTGTTCAGCCACAGGTGGTGCTGTTCCAGCAGAGTAGACGTTGAGGATTCTCTTCCATGGTCATCATAGACCGACGGAGGCCGACGACAGTACATGTAGATACTGTATAAATATATATTCTATATGTCTACAATGGACAATTACAGTGTAGTTTCTAAACAAAAATGAGGTTTTTGCACATAAATATTGGAATAAGTTGCAATTTCATAAATTCTATATGTTGTTATCCAAATTACAAACACTTTGGCCAACACTCTAATTTTTGAGATGTGATAAAACCTCAAAACATTTACAGACACATTGTAGGTGGACTGAGACCAGGCAGTACACCTTTGACAAGCGGGCGCTTCCAGCTCCTGCAGCTCGTGATCACTTTTTGGCAGCTGATCACGTTTTGGCACCTGATGTGCCAAAAAATGATTGTCTGCCAAAAAACTGAGTGAGCCACCCTCGATCTCTTTTTGGCAACCGATCCTTTTTTGGCACAACACCAGTACTGTTTGATCTGACACTAAAAGGATATCATGATCAAAATTTGAAAGCAAACACTTAGAGGAACATGTCCACATCTGTCGACGTGCCAGGTGAGCATTTGTAATATGTATTTGTAATTATGGATACTATGGATTTGTAGTTGATAACTGCAAAAAAAATGGTACGATACTGTACTGTTCTGTAATATTGCTTAATAATTATGAACCTTGTCAGTAAACTGTAGTGGAGAACAGAGGAGGAAAAAAAATGGCCTGAAAGATTAAATAAACCATAATGTTGATTTAAGGTGGAATTGCCCAGTTCCAATGTATGGTCAATACAATTATGACAGTCTTGTTATTATTATTATTATTATTATTATTATTATTATTATGTAGTCATATAATGTAATCATTATTCATTTCTCTGTCTGTGGGTGAATACAAGATCATATGGAGCGGCAACGACACCCACCACACCCAAGGCATGGCCATTGCCATCCACCCACAGTATGTGACTTCCCTCACCACCTGGAAGCCATTGGGTCTCCGTTTGCTGTAGGCTTGCCTGCGACACTCTTTTGGCTACCTTTCCATCTTCGTGGCCTACTCCCCCACGAACGTTGCCAATGACCAAGGCAAGGATGCATTCTATACACAGCTGCTCAACGAGCTACGTTGTATTTCCCACCACGACATCACCACTGTCCTAGGGGACATGAACGCCACCGTGGGCCCTGACAGGAGCGGCTTGGAACACGTCATGGGACCGTTCCCATCTGACATCAGCAACGATAATGGTGAGTGCATAGTGGAGGTGTGTGCCACACACAATCTGAAGATCCTGGGCACCTGGTTCCAGCATCATCAAATCCACTGCACCACTTGGTACTGTAACACCGGTGCTACATCCGAGACCATTGACCACATCTTGGTCAGTGGGCGCTGGAGAATTGCAACTGACTGCCGTGTCTTATGCAATGCTCATCTGGGGCAGGCCGACTATTGACTCCTCACCGCCACTGTCCACCTGCACCTCCACCACAATGCCCCTCCTGGCCCTGCACACCGCCACCCCCCAGACAACGAAATGATGAGATTTACACCCCTCAGTTTGCCCATTGCTACTCCATTAAAGTCATGAACCATTTTGCTGCCCTTGACCATCCAGAGAGCCTTGAGGTTGCCTGGGAGCAGATTACCACCACTCACACTCTGGCTGCCACAAACGTCCGAGGTGATTGTTGCCAGAGGATTCAGCCACGGATCTCTGACGCCTCAGTGGAGCTGGTCAATCAGTGCCATGAAGCCAGACTCCAGGGGAAGGATGACTACCACAAGCTGAACATAGAGAGACACCACAGCCTCCAGCACGATGAAGCCACTTGGCTCCATCATATCGCCAACAAGGACAGCAACAGCTTCCAGGCAGGGAACCTCTGGTCTGCCTATCAGTCTATCAAGGAGCTGTGGCACACCAGCAAGAAACGGTAGTCATCGTCCCCCTGCTAGTTGCCGATGGCAAAAGCCTCGTCGCAGATCCGATGACCAAACTCCAACAATGGCGGGAGCACTTCGCGAGCGTCCTCTGCAAGTCCCCTCCTCCCACCTCGGATAAGCTGCAGCAGTATGCTGATGCTGGTGTTGAAGACAACTCGATCAGCCTAGCCCCGTCCTCAATCAGTGAGCTGTCAGATACCATCAAGAAGCTCCCTTCTGGGCGAGCCCCCGGCGCTGATGGAGTTATGGCAGAGATGATGAAAGCTGCCCTCACCTTTGTCATCCCCTGGCTGGAACATCTGTGTCACTTCATCTGGGCAGAAAAATGCATCCCTGAGGAGTGCAGGAATGGGGTCATTCTGTCCAGATGCATACCTGTGCTTGAAATCCGGCCGGGACTGTTGAGCCAAGAATATTTCCACTTTACATCCAGCCATGGCTGTTCAGATAGCATAGCTCCACTAACACTGTGTTGTTAGCATAGCTAGCCATTACTTAGCGCTAGCTTTGTCGGAGCTTTGTTGCTGTTTTCAAGCGCTTCTGAAGATTGCAGTAGGTCTCAACTGGCACTGAGCTTCCAACCTACCAATATGCTTTTGTAGTAGTCTTAAGAATAAATATGTTCCTGCAGTAATGAACTTCCCAAAATGTCCGTGTTGTAAATATGTCAAGTGTTTCTGATGGGGCGATAATTAGTGTGACACATCTGGGAACTTCCTCACACTCTGGAAGCCTGGGAAGGGGTAAGTTGTGTGTAATTCCTCAGGGAACGAAATTGATTAATGTGATTGATTTACTGTAGTTTTCTTTAAGTTATTGTACTAATTTTGATTGTAAGATTTTCTGTTACATTTTCGTATGCAATACCGATGTAAAATATTCAAAGTAGCGTCATAAATACCGATGATTGATGGCTAGTTAAGTAGGCGCTAACGAGTCCATTGTTCTGTAGGAATGCCAGCACTTGTCCCCATTCCCGTGTCATGTGCAAATTGTCTGCCCCAATCTGTTTCAGGTATGTTAAAATGTTAAATGTACTGTTGTAAAAAATAGAAAAAACGATCAGTCATGTAACTCTGTCATGTAATGCTGTCATGTATTTGGTGCTAAACTTTTTCTTTGCTTGTGGTATACTGTAACTATACGATCTAAAGTTATGTAGTCCACGTAGCTGTAAGCTATGTTTCTCACACTCTGGAAGCCTGGGAAGGGGAATGCCAGCACTTGTCCCCATTCCCGTGTCATGTGCAAATTGTCTGCCCCAATCTGTTTCAGAAATAAACAGACTACTGACTGATCGAGACTCTGCCTGACGTCTACTTCTCTGCATCGGCCAAGATTTATTTTATTTTGTTATTTTAATGTAGCTGACTAGTTCGAGTCCGTTACATAAACTGGTGCCGTGACCTTTCAAGGATTCTTCTGATCAGCCACAGCTGATCTCCGGGGTCCAGCTGCCTGCTGAGTGGAGGTTCGCAAGGAGAGTCCAGTCTTCATCAACACAACGCATCCTTCAGTTACTTAAGGTTTTGACAGAAGCTCATTCAGTATTATTTGGCTTTGAATTTTATTTTATGTGTGTTATATCAGAGTAGCCTGTTTTGAAATTTCTATTTTGTGTTTATTACCATTTAATTGAGCTAGTTTTTAGTAATGGATGGTGATATGTCTCATAGCCTTTATTCTCACACCCCTGTAGCTGGGGCAGGTAGAGGCAGGGGTCTTTTTTTGTTGAGGGGTGGGGGAGTTAAACAGTTAACTTTCACTGACATGGTGGGAGAGGGTGGTACTATGCATACACACCCAGTGGGGGCTACTTATGTTGTACAGACACCACAGCCACATATCAGTGATGGGGAGGGGGATTTACCAGCACAGGCATGTGAGGTAGGGCCTGCATCCTCCACGCCCATGTTTCCTCCTGGTAGCAATGACCCCTCAGCTGAGCTGCGTGATCTAATTACTGAATTAGGGAATCGAATTGGAGATTCCATAGCCAGTCGGCTGTTACCTTCTACTCAGCCTGTCACACAGTCATGTGACCCGGTCTCTCCAATGGCGCCAGACAGGCATGAACAATCTAGTAACATCAGTGGCACTCTTGATCCCACCAATGTCAATGTGGTAGTCAAGTCAGATGTTCGTGAGCCTGCTGTGTTCAGAGGGGAGGGGTCTGATAAATGCTCAGTACAGGAATGGATAGAGCTGATGGAAATGTATTTACGCAAAAAGAAATTCCCCACTTCGGATCAAGTTGATGAGATCCTGAGTCATCTGATGGGAAAGGCCAAGAAAATAGTTAAAGTGGGAATAAGGAGTAGCTTAACCCCAGACCATGCAGTCCAGCCAGACATGATCTATGATATCCTGCGGAAGTATTTCAGTGAGTCCCCTGCATCATGCTTACCGTTGGCTGATTTTTATGCCACTCGGCCCAGTGTGGGTGAGAATCCAGTGGATTATTGGGTGCGCTTGAATACAGCAGCAGAGCAGGCAGATCATCTCCTGAAAAAGCAAGGCAGGAAATTGGAGAACATGAATGCTGAAATATCCATGATGTTTATTAGGAACTGCAATGATCCTGAGCTGTCCAGTGTATTTAAGAGTAAACCTATGAGCAAGTGGTCTTTGACAGAGGTGCAGGAAGCGATCGATGAGTATCAGAGGGAGTTCCTGTCCAAGAGGAAGCCAGTGGAAGTTAAACCATCTAAGGTGACCGCGGCTGTCGCTTACTCCATGCCAGACGTTAAGGAGGAAGTGAGTGTTCGTGAGCCTAGTGCGTCTAGCCCGTCCAGATTCAGCGAGTCCTCCAGTGCGGAGGGGGGTGCGTTTGAGCGTGTCCTGTGTATGCTGGAGAGGGTGCTGGAGAAGACAAACCAGGCCACAGCACCGGGTGTTGCGCAACCAGCCCAGTGGGTTCGAGTCACTCCCTGCCGCGTCTGTGGTGACAGCACCCACTCTACAAGATCGCACTGCATGAGAGAAAAGCGATGCCTTGCTTGCTTTGAAACTGGACATCAAAAAAAGGACTGCTCCAAGCGCAGGACAGCAATGCCCAATACCACTGCGCCTGCTCAGGGAAACTAGGCCACCCACATGTGGGAGGGGACGATGTGGGTGCATTTAGTCAGTCCCTCAGTTTTGAAGATGATGTGCAATCTACTTATGAAGAAAAATGCAAGTGTGCTCCTGCTGGAAATAAGATTGTTTATCAAAATGTGCACAAATTAGCAAATTCCGATAGTCTCTTTTATACTGACGTCTCAGTGAAGAACCAAGTTTTGTTGCATGCATTAATTGACAGTGGGTCCATGGCCTGCACAATGAATGAAGAGGCCGAACAGAAACTACGTAGTGTGGGCTTATGTGCTGAGAGCATTACTGCAGACACAGGCATGGTACTGGTGGGGTGTGGTGGGGTTCAAGTGATGCCGAAGTGCATTTATCAGCTGGAGATGACTGTGTATGGACAGGATGTGAGTGTTCCCACACTGGTCGTGCCAGGTCAGTGTGACGAAATGATCCTGGGCTCCAACGTGATAAAGCACTTGGTTCATCACCTCAAACAAAACTCCAGTTACTGGAAAGTGATTGAGAAGCCTGAATCAACGAATGACCCAGGGGTTGAACATTTTCTTAACATGTTATCTGGAATTAACAGATGGAGGGGGAATGTGATTCCTGACATGATAGGTACAGCCAAGCTGACACAAGCCGTAACACTGCTGCCACATCATGAACACCTTGTGTGGGGTAGGCTCCCAGCCAACTCACCTGTTTCAGCAGGGAGCGCTATTCTCGCTGACGCTCCAAGTTCCAACACACACAAGAAGGGTATCATGGTGGGGAGGGCTGTCGCTACAATGTCAGGGGACAGATGGGTACCTATTAAAGTGATCAATCCAAGTGACAAACAAATTACATTGAAGCAAAACATTAAGTTAGCTGATGTGTTCCCGTGTGTTGCATTGGAAGACCTGGATGTACCCACTTCCAAAACCCCCCCAAATGACCTTCTGGTGAACAGCCAGAGCCTACATGATGCTGACTCATCCTCCTCTACCCCTGATTTCAGTGATGCTCTGAATCGACTCGGATTGAGTGACCTCGACATTGATTCATGTGATGTACAGATTATTGGAAAGGCCAGTTGTTCGACCTTGATACGGAAGAATATGAGAGCCTATTTTCTAGAACAAGTTGGACCTGCGGTGAGGCCACCGGTTTTGTTCATCAGGATCCACCTGACTGATCCTCGGCCATTCAGACTCCCGTATCGACGTGTCCCACCTGGTCATTACCAAAAGCTGAGACAGGTGCTGTCTGAGATGGAGGAAAAAGAAATCATCCGTAAGTCTTCCAGTGAGTGGGCGTCACCCCTGGTACTCGTATGGAAGAAGAACGGTGATCTGAGGGTTTGTGTGGATTACAGATGGCTGAATTCCAGGACTATCAAAGATGCCCACCCATTGCCTCATCAGGCGGATTGCCTGGCTGCTCTTGGGGGGAGTGCATTCTTCAGCACCATGGACTTAACATCAGGATATTACAATATCCCCATGTGTGAAGAGGATAAGAAACTGACTGCCTTTACCACGCCCATGGGGCTGCATGAGTTCAATCGCATGCCTCAGGGGCTATGTAGTGGGCCAGCCAGCTTTATGCGCCTCATGACAAACATCTTTGGCGACCAGAATTTTTTGACTCTGTTGTGTTATTTAGATGACCTCTTGGTTTTCGCGCCGAACGAAGGTGAGGCACTGAAGCGGCTCGATGTAGTGTTCAGCAGGCTGAGTGCGCACGGATTAAAGCTTGCGCCCAAAAAGTGCCATTTTCTTCAGCGCAGTGTGAAGTTTCTGGGCCATGTCGTTGACGACAGTGGAGTAGCGACTGATCCGGAGAAAGTACAAGCAATTGCTGCCATGACTGAACAAGCACTAATGCATGAAGATGGCATGACCCCATCCCCAAGAAAAATAAAGTCCTTTTTGGGCATGGTCATGTATTATCAGCGCTTCATTCAGAATTGCTCTAGCATTGCTAAGCCTCTCTTTGCCCTCACTGCAACGCCAAAAAAGAGTAAAGGCCAGACAAGGCATGTGGCCTTTAAGAAACTCAAGCCGAGTGACTGGACAAGTGACCAACAGAAATCTTTTGAGCAACTGAAGTTGGCCCTACTCGAGTCAGTCGTCTTAGCTCATCCAGATTTCAGCCGTCCCTTTATCCTGTCCACTGATGCGTCATTAGATGGGTTAGGGGCAGTCATCTCTCAAGTCCCGGAAGGGGAGAACAAGGCCCGTCCGATTGCTTTTGCAAGCAAGTCTCTGACGCAATCCCAGACCAAGTACCCAGCGCATCGGTCTGGAGTTCTTGGACCCTTAAGGTGGGACAGGTCTGTGATAAATTTAGTCATTGGTTTAAAAGGGCATGAGTTCACTGTCTGGACGGAATAATAATCCATTGACCATATATACTGACTAAGGCCGAAGTTGGACGCATGCGAACAGAGATGGGTTGCGAAGCTTAGCCCCGTACAACTTCAGTATCAAGCTATATTCCTGGCAAGAAAACATTGCTGGCGGACGCCCTCAGCAGGCAGCCTTTCGTTCAGGGCTGTGGTCAGCAAGAGCTTGTCGTCTGAGAGCCATACGGCGAGCGCTGCTGGAAGAAGGCACAGCTGATTAAGGACAATATGATACAGGAAGTCTTTAGACTGAGTGCCAACCACCAGGAGGTCAGTTGTCTCTCGCAAGTCTCCAGGCTGGAGCGTTCCTCACTCGACAGCGAAAAAGTGAAGGCCGTGTTCGAGGGTCATGCTGAGTGGGAGATGGGATCAGCTGAGAGAGCCTCGTGTTGGCTTGTCCAGGACGTGCAGCAGCTGGCTGCCTGTGGTCAGAACCCCTTACCTGTGTTTTCCATTCAGGAGTTGCGAGGCCAGCAGCAGCAAGATGCCTGCCTCTCCAGAGTCATCTCTTTTGTGACACGCGGGAGACGACTGTCGCGAAGAGAAAGGCCTCACGAGACAGATGACGTCTTGAGAATGTTGAAGCAGTGGGACAAACTCAAGATGTTAGATGGGCTACTGTACAGGGTGAGCAAAGATCCACTGACTGGCAAGAAAAGACACCAGTATGTTGTTCCAGCTTCATTGGTTCAGCGAGTGCTGCAAGGCATCCATGATGACGCAGGCCACCAGGGCCAGCAGAGAACTTTATACTTGGCAAGGCAGAGGTTCTTCTGGACTGACATGGAACGGGATGTCCGTGAATATGTGAAAACATGCAAGCGTTGTGTGGTCAGTAAGACTCCTGAACCGGAAGCCAGAGCGCCCCTCGAAAGCATTAAGACCACGAGCCCATTAGAACTTGTGTGCATTGATTTTTGGTCCGCGGAGGACAGCAGTGGGAAAAGTGTGGATGTGCTAGTGGTCACTGACCATTTTACTAAAATGGCCCATGCCTACCCCTGCCATGACCAATCTGCAAAACAAGTTGCCCGCCAGCTCTGGGACAAATACTTTTGTGTGTATGGGTTCCCTGACAGAATTCACTCAGACCAGGGTGCCAATTTTGAAAGCGAGCTGATCAGGGAATTGTTGCAAGTTGCTGGGGTCAAAAAGTCCCGAACTACTGCCTATCACCCCATGGGGAATGGGAACATTGAACGGTTCAATAGAACTTTGGGCAGCATGATAAGAACCCTTCCCCCTAGAGCAAAGCAGAAATGGCCACAGATGCTACAGACTCTAGCGTTTGCTTACAACTGCACTGCACACGAATCCACCGGTTACGCGCCATTCTTTTTAATGTATGGCAGAGTGCCACGTCTACCGGTGGATGTCATGTTTCAGAATGCTGTAAGGGACTGCGACACTGTGGACTATGACCAGTATGTTGCTAGGATGAGACAAGATCTGAAGGAGGCTCTGTCAGCTGCTCAGGCCAACGCTCTTTCAAGCCAGGAACGTCAAGCAGACTTGTACAATAGGAGAACTAAAGGACGTGACATTGTGGAAGGTGATCGAGTCTTGTTGGCAAACAAGGGTGAACGGGGGCGCAGGAAATTAGCAGACAAGTGGGGGTCCACCCCGTATGTCGTCGTCTCTGCCGACCCTAGGTGCCATACTTACCGTGTCAGGAACACAACCAATGGGCAAGAAAGGGTTGTTCACCGCAATCTGCTTCTCTTGGTCAACTTTCTGCCAATTGAAATGGACAGTGCTGCTCATGAAGTGACCCTGAGTGAGTCGTATGAGTCAGGTGATGATCTGGATTCACATGTTGCTGCATCAGAGATCGACAGGACTGCTTGGACAGCCAGTTGGGTGGCAGGGGCCTCTGCCTCCAATCAGCTGCAAGAGGCTTCATGCACACAAGATTCTGACCTGCCCGTGCAGTTGAACACAGCGGAGACTGTTCAGTTGACCAATGATCTTTCAGAAATGCCCTGTCTATCTGCCAGTTTTTGTGGTGACCAAAGATCTGAAGTGTCCATGCCGCATTCCAGCATTGGGAGAACCAGGTTAGGGAGGGTAGTTAAACCAGTGAATCGGCTGATTCAGAACATGGCCCAACAGTATACTCAACGCTCAAACAGTTCAGTTCTTAGTTTGGCTAGGGCACTGATGCCGTAGGGGAAGACACACACACACACACACACACACACACACACACACACACACACACACACACCACATAGGCCTTCTGTCCAGTTGAAGAATGACAGATTTGTTCTTTTTCTTTGTTTTTTCTTCTCTTTATTTCCTTTTCTCCAATTCATGTGAAGTCAACTGGTGGTATTTAGTCTGGTATGATATGGGTAGTGTATACGGCACTCCTGTAGCAAGTACACTATGGGGGGGTCTACGCAGCCCTCCGTAGTTGCTTTCCCTTTGAATTGGGTGACATACATGTTGCAGTATACTGTGGGATATACTTATCCAGTGGTTTTTTGGTGGTTGACTTGTAGTGGTATTTTGGTGAAGTTCAGAGGGGAGTATGTAGTAGTCTTAAGAATAAATATGTTCCTGCAGTAATGAACTTCCCAAAATGTCCGTGTTGTAAATATGTCAAGTGTTTCTGATGGGGCGATAATTAGTGTGACACATCTGGGAACTTCCTCACACTCTGGAAGCCTGGGAAGGGGTAAGTTGTGTGTAATTCCTCAGGGAACGAAATTGATTAATGTGATTGATTTACTGTAGTTTTCTTTAAGTTATTGTACTAATTTTGATTGTAAGATTTTCTGTTACATTTTCGTTTGCAATACCGATGTAAAATATTCAAAGTAGCGTCATAAATACCGATGATTGATGGCTAGTTAAGTAGGCGCTAACGAGTCCATTGTTCTGTAGGAATGCCAGCACTTGTCCCCATTCCCGTGTCATGTGCAAATTGTCTGCCCCAATCTGTTTCAGGTATGTTAAAATGTTAAATGTACTGTTGTAAAAAATAGAAAAAACGATCAGTCATGTAACTCTGTCATGTAATGCTGTCATGTATTTGGTGCTAAACTTTTTCTTTGCTTGTGGTATACTGTAACTATACGATCTAAAGTTATGTAGTCCACGTAGCTGTAAGCTATGTTTCTCACACTCTGGAAGCCTGGGAAGGGGAATGCCAGCACTTGTCCCCATTCCCGTGTCATGTGCAAATTGTCTGCCCCAATCTGTTTCAGATATAAACAGACTACTGACTGATCGAGACTCTGCCTGACGTCTACTTCTCTGCATCGGCCAAGATTTATTTTATTTTGTTATTTTAATGTAGCTGACTAGTTCGAGTCCGTTACACTTTTGTCCTTAACTGTGACAAAGGAAAAATTCCACAAAAACAAAGTAGCTTCATTTTTAACAGTAATACATGCTATATGTATGCTGTATGTTTCTACACTTTACTGCAACCATTTGCACAAATGCCATATCTGCTGCTGTCTGTTTTCCAATACTGTTCATGCGCAGTCCTGTCTGTCACTGTCTCCACCTACACTACCGCATCAATCAATCAATCAATCAATCAATCAATCAAAGACTTTATTCCAGACTCAAGGTCCATCAAGAGAAAAATAAACAAGTAAAGTAAAAAAACAAGACAGTTGAAACAATCAAAAAGTTACAAGAAACACTAAGACATAACTGCTTAAAGAAGTACAAAGACAGTACAGACTTTAAAAAGACTTAAAAAGACTACTGTACCAGTGCCTTCTAAACTGTGACTGACAGCGAATAGAACTGAGCTTAATGCTAGACATGACTTGAATGATTTCATTTCTAGATACATCAAGCCGACAGATGAATTTATACATAAAATTCCTTATTACTGCATGCAGAGTATTTACACGTGATGAGACAAATAACTCGGAGGCACTGCACCATCGAGGCTTTTTAAGTAAAATTCTTAAGGCATCATTGTAGGCAACCTGTAATTTCTGCATACTTAGTTTCCTATAATTTATCCATAAATGAGCAGTGTATAAAGGTGTACAATAGGTTTTAAAAAGAACCAGTTTCACCTCATCTGAACAAAAACCAAATCTGCGTGCAAGAATATTTGCTTGCATGTAGATTTTGCAGCGTTGTCTGAAAATATCATCATCATCAGTCATTCTATCATTAATAACATGTCCCAGATATTTAATTTTATCCCTGACAATTAATTCCCTGCCTGCCAATTCAAAGACAGGGAATTTCATTAACAAATCTTCTTTAGTGCGGCAGATCAGCACACAACTCTTATTTGTATTATATTTTATGTCATTTTCCTCTCCATAAGCACTACACACTCTTAATAACTCCTGAAGACCAGCACTACTTGGACTGAGAATAACTAGATCATCAGCATACATAAAATGATTCACTAACTTATTCCCTATTAAACACCCAGTTTTACAGGCATTCAGTTGCTTTGACAACTCATCCATGTAAAGATTAAATAGAATAGGGGACAATATACTGCCCTGTCTGACACCACTGCTCACACCAAATGGTGATGAATGACTCTTCCCCCATTTCACCAGCATCTTCTGATGTGCGTACCAGTAAATCAGGATACGTACTAAGTACTTGGGCACCCCCCTGTCAATCATTTTCCTAAACAGTATCCTGTGATTAACACGATCAAACGCCTTGGAGGCGTCAATAAAGCACAGAAAAACTGAAGAATTTTGATTTCTGTACTTATTTATAATTTCTTTTAAGGCATATATGCACAGATCTGTTCCATGATGGGGTTTGAATCCAAATTGATGATCAGTAGATTTGATGAATACATTTAATTTTTCAAACATGATTTTTTCCAGTACTTTAGATATTATATTGGCTAAAGCTATGGGTCTGTAATTATCCAGGCTACACAGCTTGCCAGCTTTATCTTTAATGACTGGTACCAACACAACAGACAATAATGATTCTGGTAACAGCCCATGAATCATGAAGCTGGTGAAACAGATTGCAAGAAGAGGAGCAATTCTTGAGCTAGCGTATTTAAGATGCTCAGCAGAAATACAGTCTAAACCACTCGCTTTGTTATCTGATAGCTCTCTAATGGCTTTGATCACTGCATGAGTGTCAATCAGGAGCGAATCGTCCCTTTCTACTTTCCCTGCCTTGTAAGTTTCATCCTTAGTTGAATTAAATAATGAGTAAAAGTGTTGCCGCCAAAGATCCACAATATTTTCTGTACCTGAAATGCCTTCCAAAGTACAGGGCAAAGGTGTTTTACTGTTACTAATCCGTCTAAGCTCCTTCCAAAATTCTGTGACATTCTTATCTAACAATTTCTTGGCCAGGGAATTACTTCTCATAAGCTGCTCATTTTTAGAGATATGACGAATAGCATACTTAAACTTAGCATTTGTACATTTCTTCATCTCAAATTCTGGCCCTTGTCTGGGTCTCCCAGCCACCACCCATGCTTTATATGCTTCCCGAGCTTCAGAATAAGGCACAGCTACGGCCTCATTCCAGCCAGGTCTAACCTTATGTGTTTTACGTATTTTCTTATAATAAGGCTTGCTGTCCTTATACAGGGAGTTAACTATAGCATTGTACAAACTACAAAGGTCCTTCTTATGTTCAATAATGCTGCAGTTCACATCGCTGCACATTACAGCATCTCTAGGAAGACATATTTTACTCAAGGATTTATCTGTACGACCACAATATTCTACAATTTCTTCCTCAGAAAGAGTGTCCCAGTCTAATTTTCCCACCTCATCCTGACTGACATTTTGATAAAGTGCAGGTAGACAGTCAACATTAATTATCATCTCAAACGGTATATGATCAGACATTGCTAACCCATAATAAATACTCATGCCACCCAAAGAAGCATGTGCATCACCCATGCTGATGCAATGATCGAGCCAGGACGTAGTGTGCCAAGCCTCACTTATATAGGTATAACTATCAGGAGGCATTAGTACCTTACTTGACAAGATTAAGTTGTTCTCATAGCAAAAATGATACATATGTTTTGCAAATAAGGAGTCAGTGTCAGATATGTCTGCATTCAAGTCCCCCATAATAAAAATACAGGTATTATTATAGTCTTGCATATAAGAATTGATAAAGGCAAGCTTATTTAAATATTCATCCTCATTCTGTTGACATTCAAATGGCGTATATACATTGATAATAAGGAATTCCTTATCATTACAATTAAACTGCACACCAATACACCAATCTACACCAAGTCGGACCACTTTTATCAAGGAGTCCAGCTTCTTTCTCCAGAGAATAGCCACACCTCCAGGTATCCTCCCCCTGATAATCCCCTTGCTGAGGTCAGTTGTAGACTCCCCAGCACCATGGAAATCAGGGTTAAGACAGTTCAAACGTTCCAAGTCTTGTTTTGAAAGAAACGTCTCCTGAAGGCACAAAATATCACAATTGTTCAATAGATTGTCAATAACTAACCGGCGAGCTTTCTCCCCAGCATTTTGCCCCAATTTAAGGCCACGACAGTTGTAAGACATGACCTTAATACCCATCAAAAAAGGAGGAAGAGTTAAGAAAGATCGCCATCATGCATGGGTGCCCGCATATTCTCCACAGCAGCCGCTCCACTAGCTCCAGCCCTCCCAGCCCCCCGGGGCTCATAATATCGCCGCACCAATGTGCCCTCTGGCCAGAGCTCTGGCTGGTACATGTCCCCCACCTCAGAGCATTCCGCCGTTACTTTAAACGAGCTAACCCTGCCGTTCCCAGTGAGGATTTTCTGACATAAAACTTCTCGTCCAAGCTTATCTTTAAGATATGCAGATAAAGTGTCAGCTTCCAAATCACGATGAAAACGGGTAGCAAACACACTCACCGTCTTGGTCCGAACTGTTTTAATATTCCCAGAGCCCGTACCCACAACAGGGGCCGCGTTGCTGCCTTTATTCCTGCGGCTGTTTGAAGCAGGGGATGGCTTGGGTTTAACCGCAGCGCGCTCAGATCGCCTTCTTCCCTTTTTCACTACTTGACTCCATGTTTGAGATCCTGGTTCAGAGGCTACTGTTCCAGAATTTTCTCCGGTTATAGGCTGATCCACCGGCTCCGAATTCACATCCAGAGCCTTCTCTCCAGCGGTCAAGTGAGATTTCCGTGTGTCTCCAGGTCTTGAGTCGATCGTCAGGCAGGCCACCTCCTCCGCTTCGACATTAGCGGGGCTGGCAAGCCCTCCCAGGGCGGGCGCTTCCTTATCCACGGCTCGTGCGGCAGACTGCTCCAGGCCACTTACACGGCGGGCAATATCCGAGGTTATCGTGCGTAGATCTTCACTGGAGCTAGTCTGTAACAGCATGGTTTGTTTCATGGCACAAACCTCTGCACGTAGCTGCTCCATTCTCCTCAGTAGGCTTGAGCAGTCCAGGCTGGAAAATGTAACCAGCGGCAAATCATCCAGGTAATGAGAGACGAATCTAGGTAGTTTTTCACCACATTCATTCATCACCTTAAGGCAACTCTTTAAATTATTTGCATCTTTCTGGGCCCCCTTGTGTGTAACATACCTCTGTGTAGTGGGGCAGACCTCAAACAGGACTTTTTTCGAGGCCTCAATCCACTCAGAGTCAAAAGTACTTGAGGCCAATAGGACGATCTCATCCTGACTCAGAGTCTTAATTTTCACTGCAAGGAAATTTAGCAGCTCATCCTCAACAATTATTTTCCCCTCAGCAGTTTTATATACTTCAGGTTTTAAACGAGACCGTTTTACCTCAGGGGCTTCCATAGAGCCATTCCAGCCAGGACGCGTGGATTCCGCCATCTTGTCGAACTTGCAACTACGAGCATCGAACTTGCAACTACGAGTATTACTGCTCTACTTTTTCTGTATATAGGATTGCTGGTTTTATTGTTTAGCTTTATTGTTGTATTGTGCGTGAACCTAAGGCATGTTAGGTTTTACTTGTAGTACCACCTCCTGACCGCAGGGTGTGCATTGAGCAGTTTATAGGGATTTGCATGATGGTAACTGAGGCAGTGAGGAAGTTGTACAAAAAGGGTAAAAATAAAGGCAGCACTATAGCAGCTCCCGCAACTGGTGTGTGGCTAATTTTTATATTAAACAAATCTACAAAACATTGCATGGTGTCAGAAGCCAACCGAACTGACAGCCAGTGAGCAAGAGACAATAATGGATTCCTCAGGCATTCCTGCACCCCGTATGGAGTGGGACTTCCTCAACCTTCCAGACGTATGGCAGAGGTTTATCCCATAGATATTAAATGCTAGATTGGCAGCGCTGGCCAGTCCGTGCTTGCGGTGGCGTGACGCGCGTCCGCCATCTTGGTACAGGATATCTGTAGCACATCCCTGTGGTCCAGTGCAGACACCTGCTTGGGTCATTCTCCTTTGTTAAACGTTTGACAGGCTTCAGTGAACATGTTTACAACACAGTACAACACAGCGCATAGTGGTTTACTTTCAGCATAATCTGCATAAATATTAGGTGTTTAAGAGCTTCATAATTATTAAATTATGGCATTTTGCAGTGTCTCAATCAAGAACTGTCAAATGAGCTGAAAAAGAAGTTACCATACCCCCTGATTAATAATTAAGCCTACCTCTTTCATTGTGGCCATTTATGCATAAATATATGGCCGAAATTGATTAATTCATACTTTGTCCTGGGCTGTATTTGTTATATTTGCCACCCCAGGCAACCAGCTTATTGCCCCCCCCCAATTGTCAAAAATGTTTATCAAAGAAATATTTCAGCCTGTGCTATACAAATTGGCCCAGATATGTCAACTTTGAAATAAAGAGAATAAAAAATTACAAATCAATTATTCAAGTTTCTTCATTTAACTAGACAGACATTATACACTCCCCCCCCCATCTACCTGGATCTGTATAGTTGTTTAAAATCAATTTGAAATTCTTATTGATTTTAGGCCCACATAAATTTATACAATACACCAATGTTCATTACAAATTTATTAAATTTATTGCATAGAATAATGCACTCAACTTGAAAGCAGCAAGCTCATATTAATCAATTGCAAAGTGAGGTGAAGTGTTAATTGAATCAAAACACAGTTTAAAGCAGTAGATGTAGGCTTTATTAATTTAACCCAGAGCCCAGCCCATCGTCATCACCATCATCATCACACGTAATATCCACCCTGTCCCCTCCTATCCATCATAGCAAATATTTATAGTAATGTCAGGCAAAATGTAATATAAGACAGAAATAGTAATGTCTATGAGATATGACTGCATTAATCATCACCAGATCTTCTTGTACCCCCTCCCTGTAATAGACAAATGTGAAATAGGTAATGTAAAATTCTATCTGTAAAGTTTCAATTTTCAAATAACATATTGTGGAAGTTGTGTTCAATGATGAGACTGAGTTCATTCCTCAGGTTCGGCTTTATTGCAGAACACAATCATCCAACATTCTCAAATAGAAAGAAGAGGCAGAATCATGTCACATCACATTCTTATACCTCCGGGGGATTAAGAACTCAAGTCACATGGTGCTTCTGCAAACATTTAATCACAATGCAAGTCTCTGAAGATTCACCATTGTCTCTTATTCTCCGATGTTCCGGGGATGCCCCCAGGGCCTCCTCTCTGAGACAAGGGTCCGACTTCACACCTCCTCGACATCTCCTGTCGGCCCCCGTCGATCCAGACTCTTTGTTCCTCCAGATGTGAAGCCCTAATCCGCATAAGCCATACATTTGTGGAAGATATGAACCAGACATATGTGCCACAATATCTGTAAATTACTATCTGCAAACCTTCATGATGTTGGTCTGATACAGGAGGTAGATGTTTGTACACATATATGTGTAATTATTGTGTAAAGACGGTTTGATAAACCTAAATCTTTCATTAGGCCAAGTGTATACAGGAAAAAGAAAAACTATCCTCACGCTATTTGAGTAACTACCAAACTAGTTACAAGAACCCAAAGTTCATTGTTGATAATATTGGCTACCAATATTGACCCAGTAACAAAGAACACAATGTAACACTGTATACTAATATCACATGAGAAATATTGCCATAACTATCGATACTGAATTACAATATATATTACACTCATGGCAGTCATGCATGTACAGAAATCAGTGACCTCCCAAATGAAAATCAGAGTTTTTACCTTTATTTTTGACAACACGCCATTAAATTATTTAAAAACAAATACTCGACACTTACCGTAAGGGTTCCAGCATAACAGTGCTTAAGTCGCAGCCCAGAGTGATCGAAGTTGCTCCTTTTTATCCTCATTAGCAGCGCCTCAGCTGATGAGGATTAATTGGGCCCCAGCCGTCCTGTAACGCTGCCCAATGAGAGACAGGGATGAGAAGGGACTGGTCTGAGTGCCGGAAAACCCGGCGTCTCATCCCATGGTGACAGAAATGAAGACATAATCAGAGTGTTGTGCGTTAAGCTGAGCTGTGGATTTGTTGTGATTCCTGTACCAATATGGCGGCCGTAAATCTCGCGCTCCAGTGACCTACTGCCAATCTAGCATTTAATATCTATGGTTTATCCAGCATGTGAAGCTAATGTTTTCCAGGCCTCTACACAACAAAGACGAGGCAACCCAATGCAGTCACCTCCTTTTATGGGTAGGTGAACATGGCAGAGATATATATAACACATGGACTCTGACAGCTGATGAAGCTAAGAAGCTACAAACATATTATGATAAGTTTGAACAGTATCTCATGCTGAAAACAAACACAATATTTGTGAGGTACAAATTCAGCGAGCGGTTGCAGGGGGAAGGTGAATCCTTTGAACATTTTGTAACTGAGCTCAAGCTCCTCGTGCAACAGTGTGGCTATGCAGACAGCGATGAAATGGTGTGAGATAGAACTGTATTTGCCACCAACTCCCCACATGTAAGAGAAAAACTGTTAAGCTAAGGCTCAGGCTTGACGTTAGAAAAAGCCACATTGCATGATCGTATGAGATTGCCCAGGACCAGCTAAAATCTATGGTCGTGTCTCGCCCTAATCCGCAAGCAGGCGCAGCAGCACACACCATTTATTACAAAGAGAGACACACACAACAAAAGAGGGGGAAAGTACCAATAACAACACAGCTAAATTCAGAATATATGGACAATATGTACAGCAGCATAGTGATAAACATGCATGACCTGCAAATGGAAAAAAGTGCAAAAAATCTAACAAGTTGGACCACTTTGCCAAAGCCTGCCACACAGAACAGCCACGCAAACCAAACCCAGTTTACACTGTAGAACCAGATGGACTCTGTGCAACAGAAGAGTTATTCATTGACTCCATTGCAAAAGTAAATGACGAGGAAACAAATGAACAAGCATTTGCATGTGTTGAAGTAGGCCCACAGTCACACAGCATAAAATTCAAGCTGGACACAAGGGCCACGCCTAACATTATCCCTGCACATATTTTCAGAAGGCTCTTCAAAGACACTGAATTAAAACCACCCACACATCTGCTATCAGGCTATGGAGGTGAAAAGTTAGACATTAAAGGCACATGTCAGCTTCAATGTCAGCGCAAAGACATCATCAAGACACTAGTGTTTGACATTGTAGAAACAGCAGCCCCTCCTATATTAGGACCGAGAGCTTGCCTTGATATGAACTTAGTCAAAATAGTGTTGTCGTAGAAAGCAACAGCATTATGGAGGAGTTTGCCGATGTATTTAAAGGCATTGGAAAATTTCCAGGTGAATGCAGCATCCACATAGAACCCAATGCTGTCCCTATTGTATCCCCACCACGCACAATTCCATTCGCATTGCGTGACTGCCTGAAGCAGGAACTAGATGCTATGGAGAAAGATGGAATCATCACAGAAGTAACAGAGCCTACCCCATGGGTGAACAGTTGTAGTAGGCGAGAAATCCCGCACAGGACAACTCAAAGTGTGCCTAGACCCAAGAGACTTAAATAAAGCTGTCAAAAGACCACATTATCCACTCCCCACACTCAACGATATTACACCCAAGCTTACCGGGGCAAAGTTCTTCAGTGTCCTAGCTGTACGCTCAGGATACTGGGCCATCAAACTAACACGTGAATCCTCCCTACTCACCCCCTTCAACATTATCTTTGGCAGGTACAGGTTCAACTACCCTTTGGAATTGTATCAGCCCAGGATATTTTTCAAAGGAAAATTGATGAGACATATGAAGGACTCGAAGGGATTGTAGCCATAGTTGATGACATATTGGTGTTTGGCAAGACCAAAGAGGAGCATGATGCTATCCTCCGGGCTATGCTACAGCGAACCAGAGAAAGAGGAGTATGTCTGAACTCAGAGAAAAGTGTCATATGTGCAGCTGAGGTCAATTATTTTGGGCATGTACTCACTCGTGAAGGAATACTTCCTGACTCAAAGAAAATCCAGGCAATCAAAGACATGCCGCTACCAGAGAACAAAGCAGAATTGGAAACAATACTAGGCATGGCAAACTACCTAGCCAGATTTGTCCCATGTCTGTCTGAGGTCAACGCTCCACTTCACCAACTCCTAAAACAGGACACAGAGTTCATATGGGACCAAAACCAAGAAGAAGCCTTCCGCAAAATGAAAGAACCCATCACAAGAGAACCAGGCCCCATACTCTGATACTATGACCCTACAAAAGAGCTCTGCTTGCAAGTTGATGCCTCAAAACATGATATCGGCGCAGTTTTGATGCAGGAAGGGCGACCGGTAGCATACGCTTCCAAGTCACTCACACCTACTGAAATAAACTATCCTCAAATAGAGGAAGAACTCTTTGCAGTGCTGTTTGGTTGCAAACGCTTCCATGCTTACATGTTTTGGCAGAAAAGTGATTGTTGAGTCAGAACACAAGCTCCTTGAGTTCATTTTGAAAAAGCCAATCTCCAGTGCCCCAGCTCGCCTGCAACAAATGCTTTTACAACTGCAGCATTACAACATAGAAATCCAGCACAGACCAAGGAAAGATATCTCTGTGGTGGACACACTGTCCAGAAAACCACTACAAGACTACAACAGTGCGCTGAGTGAAGGTATGGATGAGCATGTTAACTCAGTCATGAACAACCTGCCCATAAGCGACAGGAAACTCACAGAGATAAAAGTGGCAACAGCACAGGACTCCCAGCTCTCATTGTTAAAGCAGACTGTGCAGTCAGGATGGGCAGATGACAGGAGAAAATGCCCTGCTGCCCTGTTGGACTATTGGAATTTCAGAGATGAAATAACGCATTATGACAGCGTTCTGTTTAAAGGAGACAAAATTATAATACCCTCATCACTGCAAAATGACATGTTGCAACAAATCCACACAGGTCACCTTGGAATTGAGAGGAGTAAGTAAAAAGCGAGAGATGTCCTCTTCTGGCCTGGCATGGGCAACAATATCACAGTCATGGCAGAAAATTGTTCCATATGCCATAGAGTGACGTTCTGCAAACACCAAAGAACCTCTCATCTCACACCAGATTCCAGACAGGCCATGACAAGTCATTGCATCTGATCTATTCACGTGGGATGGAGAAAACTACATGGTTGTGATGGATTACTACAGCAGATACTTTGAATTCGAACGGCTGCACACGACCACTACAGGAGCTGTCATAAGAAAACTGAAAGCTATTTTTGCAAGACATGGTGTGCCAGAGAAACTTGTCTCTGACAATGGGCCACAATACAGCTCACAAAAATTCAGAGTGTTTTCAAAATCGTGGGACTTTGAGCACATCACATTAAGCCCATATTACCCACAAAGCAACGGACTGGCCAAAAGGACCGTAAGAACAGCTAAGTCCATATTAGACAAAGCCAAAGCCCAGAGAGTGGATTCATATCTAGCCCTGCTGGAGCAGCAAAATACCCCTGCCGACAAATTCAAATCACCTGCACAGCTTCTCATGAGCTGATGACTATGCTCAGTGCTCCCAACCACAAAGCAACACCCGAAACCTCGGGCCACCAGTCAGAGAACGGTATGCACAACAAAGTCAAAGAGCCAAGCCTGTCAAAAGCTATATTATGACAGAAATGCAAAGACACTTCCACAGCTACTGGAAGGAGACAACATCCACTACCAGCAGCAAAATGGTCTGTGGAAACCAGCAGCTGTGGTCCAGCCTGCAGACACTGATAGATCCTACATCATTCTCACCAATGATGGGCAAACCTTACGATGCAACCGTCGTCATCTGATGACCACAAAGACCTCTCCTACATTGGCTGACTCGGGAACAGCTGACTAAAGCATCGATATTGAGAGGCAGTGAGCCGATGACACCCAGGCTGAAGACTCCACTGTCAGTGACTCTTGGACCAAAATCATGCTGACCACCAGATCTGGCCATGTGGTCAAACCCAGAGCTGTCCTTGACTTATAATTGTAAAAACAAAAAAAAAGAGAGAGAGAGAGATGACCTATAATTGTCATGCAAAATAAGAATAATATGCATTTGTTGCTGAGAGTAAAATGCTCACTTATTGCCTCAGAATGTTGGAAGAATGGCACAACAATACACATAATACAGAGTTTATCATTCTAGTTATAAGAATGCTTTGCAATATGCAGCTATGTTAAGAGTTTTGTGACAGTTAAAACAACCATATGATGAGGATTGCTATATTAGACAATCAGTCATGTATCATTGCTTGTTATGGTTTTCATTAATCCGTAGTTCAAGGTACAAGTTAGTATTGTCATGTTACTTGACATAATTTATCATTTGACTGAGTTTAAAAAAAGGGATAACCTTTTGAGGGTTTTTTTATACTGTGCACACCACTGAAGAGAGAGAGAAACGCTATTTCAATTCTCCTGACAAATAAAAATCCAGCCATCTTCTTCCATTTAATCCTTTATTGGGTCGCGGGGGGGGGGGGGGCTGGAGCCTATCCCAGCATCTTTGGGCGAGAGGCAGGGTACACCCTGGACAGATCGCCAGTCCATCGCAGGGCCAACACAGAGAGACAGACAACCATTCACTCTCACATTCATACCTAAGGACAATTTAGAATCCCCAGTTTGATGCCAATTAACCTAACTTGCATATTTTTGGCATGTGGGAGGAAACCGGAGAAATCCCGGAGTAAACCCACGGAGACACAGGGAGAACATACAAACTCCACACAGATCACTGTTGGTCAAGAGCTGGGATCGAACCCAGGATCCCCCGGCCAAGGGTGAGTTGCTGTGCTGCTGCAGTGCTAACCACTCCACCACCGCGCTGCCCCAAATAAAAATCTTGAATCTTAAATCTTTTCCTCCGTTCAGTAGTGAAGACTCAGCTCTCTGCAACAGGTCACGTCGACTGACAGCTATGTCTCAGCTACAGTAGGATCAGTTTGTATATTCAATTATTTGCGCTAAAAATGTCATGGTTGTACAAATACAAACAATGCTGCTAGGCAAGGGTGTTAGTAGGTTGTGAGTCTACGCAACCAGACTGAGCAATGAGAGAAGCTCCCTTATAAAGGGCAGTTCAAATTGGCAACAGGTGAGATCACGGCTGCATGGTGGCGCAGTGGTTAGCACCGCGGCAGCACAGTTTACCCTCGGCCAGGGGATCGCGGGGATCATGAGATCGTGGGTTAGATCCCTGCCCCCGGCCAACAGTTATCTGTGTGGAGTTTGCATGTTCTCCCCGTGTTTGCGTGGGTTTACTCATGGATTCCTCCAGTTTCCTCCCACATGCCAAAAACATGCAGGTTAGGAAGTTAAGGGGCGCTTGCGCACGCAGCGACCGGCAGCTGGTGGCTTGTCACCAGACTGCAGAACAAATCTACCTACGGGTACAAAATAAGTCCAAAAAAAAAGGGGGGGCTGTGGGTAGAGCACCAATCAGAGGGGAGAGAGAGAGAAGTGCACAGAGCAAGCAGGAACCCTTACAGTACTCCACCCCCCACCCCCACGAATGCCTCCTGGCATAATACAGAGCTTGTCAGGGTGACGGAGGTAAAAATCCTCCCATATCCCTTCCAGTTGACCAAAAACTGGATGCCGCGCCCCTTGCGGCGGGCATCCAAAATTCATGTCACCACGTAGAGCAGCCCCCCGTCTATCATCTTAGGTGGTGGTGGTTTGGACGGGGGTAAAGGGAACTGGTGAACATGAGCTTAATGCGGGACACATGAAAGGAGGGGTGGACACAGAGCACAGCAGGCAGGTTGAGCTTGACAGAGGAAGGGTTAATAATGGCGGAGATAGTGAATGGGTCGGCGAACCGGGGAGCCAGCTTCCTGGAGTCAGTCTTGAGTGGAAGATCCTTGGTGGAGAGCCACACCCTTTGGCCAGCCCGATACTGAGGAGCAGGGCGCCTGTGCCTATTCGCCCACCTAGAATTCTCCTCCACTGAACGCAGCAGCGCAGCCCTAGTGTTCCACCAGAAGCATTTACAGCGTTTCACGTGGGCTGCAATGAATGGAACTGCCACCTCTTCCTCACTGATGGAGAACAGCGGGGGATTGTAACCCAAAGAGACCTCAAAAGGAGAGAACCCAGTAGCAGCGGAGGTATAGGAATTGTGGGCATAGTCTACCCACGGAAGAAAGGTGGTCCAAACAGAGGGATCCAATGCCATAACACAGCGTAGCATGGCCTCCATCCCCTGGTTTGCCCATTCACTTTGGCCATTAGTCTGAGGGTGATCCCAAAACATGCAGGTTAGGTTAATTGGAGACTCTAAAGTGGCCCTTTGTGTGAATGTATGTGTGTGTGAATAGTTAAAAGGGATGGCGCCGTATTGTGGCTGCTTCATCCATCTAGGTGGTGGATGACCCTTAATTTCTGTAAAGCGTCTTTGAGTGTCTATGATAAAGCGCTATATAAATCTGATGCATTGATTGATTGATTGATATCCAGAGGAGAGGCTGGCCGTGGCCCCGATGAACCTGCAAAAGGCCCGCCATACCCTGGAAACAAACTGGGGGCCCCAGTCGGACACAATGTCAGTGGGAATGCCATGTAGCCTGATCACATGCACTAACAGCAGTTGGACTTTCTCCAGGGCCGATGGAAGTTTCTTCAGCGACATGAAGTGTGCGGCCTTGGAGAACCTGTCAATGATGGTAAGGATAACAGAATGCCCATTGGATGGGGGTAGCCCTGTAACAAAATCGAGTGCAGTGGTGGACCATGGCCGGCTTGGAACAGGGAGGGGCTTTAGAAGGCCATCTGGAGGGGAGGAGAGGGTCTTGCCAGTGAAGCACTGAGGGCAGGCTTTAACATACTCTTGGACGTCTTTATTCATAGAGGGCCACCAAAAATTGCGGTGAAGGGAGGAAAGAGTCCTGGTTACTCCTGGATGACAGGCAAACTTAGCCGTGTGCATCCAGTGGATGACCTCACCTGTTACACTGCGGCAGGAACAAAAAGGCGACCCCATGGACCCCCTGGGTCCGGGTTGGGGACCTGAGCCTCCCTGATGCATTGTTCAATTTCCCAGGAAACTGGCCCCAAAATTACTCTCTTGGGAAAGATGGTTTCCTCACCTGAGCCTTCTGGGCTGAATGTGAACTGGAGGGACAGGGTGTCGGGCTTGAGGTTCTTGGACCCCGGTCTGTAGGTGAAGTCGAACCTCCCAAAAAATAGGTTCCATCTGACTTGGCGGGGGTTAAGACGTTTGGACGATTTAGTATATTCCAGTTTCCTGTGATCGATCCAAACCACAAAGGGTAAGGTGGAGCCCTCTAGCCAGTGACACCATTCCTCCAGGGCTAACTTCACCACCAGCAGCTCTTGGTCGCCGATCTCATAATTTCTCTCAGCCGGGGACAGGCACTGAGAGAAATAAGCACAAGGATGTAGTTTATTGTTGGCGGCAAGTGCTGCAAAAGCACAGCACCCACCCCAATATCAGATGTGTCCACCTCAACAGTGAATTGGCGGGTAGGGTCAGGCTGGAGCAAGATAGGGGTCTCAGTAAACTGGCATTTTAACAAGGAAAATGCATCATCCGCTTCGGGTGTCCAGCGAAACGGGAGCTTGGTGGAAGTGAAGGTAGTGAGTGGGTGGACAATGGAACTGTAGTTCCTTATAGAGTGCCAATAAAAACTGGCAAAACCCAGAAGCCATTGAAGCTGCTTATTGGTGGATGGAATAGCCCAATCAACAATTGCCTTAATCTTACTTGGGTGGGGTTTGATCCAGCCGTCAGAAATTATGAACCCCAGGAAAGTGGTAGTAGTGGTGTGGAATTCACACTTCTCTGCCTTTACATACAATTGATTTTCAAGCAGATGCTGCAGGACTACTTGGACGTGTATCTTGTGCTCTGCCAGTGACCACAAGTAAATCAGCATATCGTTTAAGTAAACAAAAACAAATGAGCCCAAAAAATCCTGCACGCGTTGGAAAACAGCAGGGGTGTTGGTGGGCCCAAAGGGCATGACACAGTACTCAAAGTGTCCATTAGGGGTACAGAACCCTGTCTTCCATTATTTGCCCTACCGTATGCAGACAAGGTGGCAGGTGTTTCGGAGGTCCAATTTAGTGTAAACAGCGGCATCTTGTAATTGGTCGAACGCAGAACTGATTAATGGAAGGGCATACTTGTGTTTGATGATGATTTTATTTAGTTCCCGGTAATCTATACAGAGACAGAGCAACCTGTCTTTCTTCCCAACAAAAAAAAATCCTGCGCCCATGACAGAGGAGGAGGGGCGAATACCGGTGTTCAGTGGCTCCTTAATGTACTTGTCCATTGTGCAAGGGTTTCCGTCTGCTCTGGGCACCTCTCCCTCTCCACTTGATTAGTGCTCTCCCACAGCCCTGATCACACTTGTTGCCAACTTGGGTGAACCTTTATAAGGGAGTATTCCTTCCATTGCTCTGTCTGGTCGCATAGACCTGCAACCTGATCACATCCCTGCCTGTATTAATGAACTCTTGTCTTGCCTGCCGTGTTTTGATCGGACTTGGATTACGGATTGAATTTGGATTACATGGACTGTGCATTTTTTCTTCCCCTCACCCTTCACCAAAGTAAGTCAACTTACCTATACGTTGTGTCCTCTGTCCCTGACTCCTCTGTTCCCATCTTCCAGGCCTGGCCAGCCTGTTCCCCCCTCTCCCACACAGTTCTCCCCAGCTGCATCGCTGACACCCTCACCTCTGACAACCAGCTTCCCCGGCTTGGAGATTCTCCACCATGACCCACCATCACTGTGGAAGAACCTGTCAGCCCAAATCAACAAAAATAGCACATTATTAATCATTCAGGATTCTTACCCCTGTCTCTGCTCCTTCCCCACATGGTTGCCAGATCCTCACTGCACTATTTCACCATAGCATATAATTGTAATAAAGATCATTGTTCACTAATCTGTTGTCTCCATCCGTGTTGCTTTTGGGTCTCAGCCTGGTAAAACCTGACAGTACGCGACCAGCATTCAGACCCAGTGACAAGGATGGATACATTTCTGTCCCGGCTTAACACACTCGAGCAACACCCAAGAGCAAGCTGCTCACCAAAATCAGGTCATTCTCAAGGAAATGGTTAAACTGACAGAATGCATTGCCAAATTAGAGGAGACGGTGCAGAACCTCATTCTTGCTGCTTCTGCTCTTTGGCCTCCTGCGGTGGTGCCCCCGACTGGATGCCTGGGCCACCCTCCACTGTTTGCTACACCCTCCCGCTTTAATAGTCGGTTAGGGGAGGCCCGTGTGTTCCTTTTCCATTGTCAGCTAGTTTTTGATAGCACCCTGGACGACTTTCCCACAGATCGTAGCAAGATCAGTTATCTAGCCGGCCTGCTTGACGGGTGCACCCTCTCCTGGGCACAAGCCATAGTTCAGGGTCCTGATTTTCACTCATATACTTATGAGTAGCTCACGAGCGATCTTCTACGGGTGTTTGACCACTCCGACTGCAAGGGGAACGCTTCCGCGAGGCTCATGGATTTCTACCAAGGGTCAAAGACCACATCTGAGCATGCTGTGGAGTTCTGTGTTCTCATGGCAGAACTGCGGTGGGATGACATTGCCCTTTGTTCAGCTTTTAGTCATAGTTTGAACACCACCTTGCGCAGTGAGCTGGCCCGCCTTCGAGATGAGCCTGGGTCCCTAGATGAATTAATCTACCTGGTAGTCAAACTCCACAACAAACTTTGCCAACGTTCCAGGGAGCAGCAGTCAATTCCCCATTTAGCTCCTCATGCTCCCCCCTTTCAGTCACAATTGCCTTCACTTCCTCCGGTTGCCTCCTCCTCTGATGCACCTGTGCCAATGGCAGTGGGCCGATCTAAGATCATTCACACTGAGTGGCAGTGGCACTACGAGGAGGGGCTTTGTCTGTATTGTGGTGGAACCAGTCATGTCGCCACTCTTTGCCTGGTGAAAGTATATAAAAGACTAAGTCCATCAGTTGCTGTGGGGGGCCTGACAGGCGCAGATTCCAACCCCTCCTTGAACCGTTTCTTGTTACCTATTCGGTTGTTGCTCGAGTCCACTGAATACATGGGCCCTTTTTTTTTTCCAGCCAGCCCCTGTGCCAGGTTACTAAACAGACTGTTCCTCTCCCTCTGCTAACCTCGGGTAACCATCATGAACATTTAGTCTTCCTGGTTCTCCTGGTATCCACCTCCCCTGTTGTGCTCGGGTTCCCCTGGCTGAGATTCCATAACCCGGTTATTGATTGGCAAAAAAGGGTGGTGGTTTCATGGAGCTCTTTCTGTCTGTCTGCCTGTCTCTGCTCCACCGCCTGTTCCCTGTCTATTAAGATTCAGCCCCCCGTGCCAGAGATGCCCAACTTATCCACAGTCCCTCCTGATTATCATGACCTAGCCCCAGTTTTCAGTAAAGTGAAGGCTTTGTCCCTGCCCCCTCATTGGCCATATGATTGCGGGCATTGAGCTTCAGCTGGGGGCTCGCCTGCCCTCCAGCCACCTGCAGGGCCGCAGGCAGCTTGAGCCGGACCAATGCGTCGTTGACCACCTGGGTGATGGGGAACGGCCCGAGGAAATGGGGGACAGCTTCTTGGAGTTGCTCTTCAGTAGAACCTGGCCAGCCACCAGCCAGACTTGCTGCCCCACAACGTACTTGGGGGCCGGAACCCGCCTCCAATCGGCGGCGGCCCGGGTGTGTTCTGTGGTGTGGGCCAGGGCAGCCCGAGTAGCTCTCCAGAGACGTCGGCAGTGCCGAGCGTGGGCCCCTATGTATGGCACCGAAACCTCCCTCTCGGCCAAGGGAAGGAGAGGAGGCGTGTACCCCAATGACGCCTCGAAGGGGGTCACTCCGGTGGTGGAGGATACCGCAGAGTTCATTGAGTATTCGACCCAGGTCATGTGCGTGCTCCAGGAAGAGGGGTTATCTGCTGCTACACACCGCAAGGCAGCCTCCAGGGACTGGTTGGTGCACTCCACCTGCCCATTACTTTGAGGATGGCTCCCAGATGAGAGGCTCACCGTCGTACCTAACGTCCGGCAGAAGGCCCTCCAGACCTGGGATGTGAATTGTGGACCCCGGTCAGACACAATGTCTACAGGGATGCCGTGGATCCGGATCACATGGTTGGTGAGAAGAACAGCTGTCTCCAGGGCCGACGGAAGCTTGGGGAGGGCCACCAGGTGGACTGCCTTGGAGAACCGATCCACAACAGTCAGAATAACCGTCTTGCCGTGGGAGGAGGGCAATCCGGTCACAAAATCCATGGCAATGTGAGACCACGGCCGGCCAGGGATGGGAGGGAGGAGTCAGTCTTCCCCCGGACACACGTCTGACAGGCTCTGACGTATTCCTGAACGTCCCGACGCAGCGTTGGCCACCAGAACGCCCGCTTGACAAAATCCACAGTCTGGGCAATGCCACGATGGCAAGCAGAGTGGCTGGTGTGGCCCCACTGGATGACGTCACTGCGGAGGACGGCCGGGACATACAGACGGTTCCGGGGGCACCCTACTGGCACAGGCTCCTGGGACTGGGCCTGGCGGACCCTCCACTCAATATCCCAAGAAAGGGCTCCAATAACGCGTGCAGGTGGCACAATAGTTTTGTTTTTTTTTCGGGGGGGGGGGGGGGACTACGCCCCCGGAGTCAAACTGGCACGAGAGCGCGTCCAGTTTGGTATTCCGGGTGCCAGGCCAGTAAGCGATGGTAAAGTCAAATCGCTGGAAGAATGATGACCAGCAAGCCCGCCTAGCATTCAGTCGGCGGGCCGACCGCAAGTATTCGAGGTTCTTGTGGTCGGTCCACACAACGATGGGATGAACAGCACCCTCTAGCCAGTGCCTCCACTCCTCAAGTGCCAACTTAATGGCCAGCAGCTCTCTGTCCCCTATGTCATAATTCCTCTTGGCTGGCGTGAGCCGCCGGGAGAAATATGCGCATGAGCAGAGCTTCTGGTTGGGAGGCATGCGTTGCGACAGTACAGTGCCAATCCCCGAATCAGATGCGTCCACCTCGAGGACGAATGGGAGCTGCATGTCAACCTAGGCCAAAATAGGTTTGTCAGTGAACTCGTGTTTTAATTTATTAAACGCCAGTTCAGCTGTGTCAGTCCACCAAAAGGGGACTTTAACCGAGGTCAGCTGCGTTAAAGGCAGTGCAATCCCACTATAGTTCCAGTTGAACCTGTGATTGAAATTCGCAAACCTGAGGAAGTGTTGGAGCTCCCTACGGGAGTGGGGTGTTGGCCAGTCTAACACTGCCTGTACCTTGGCCGGATCGGCAATCAGCTCCCCCTCAGCCATGATGAAGCCCAAGAAGGTGGTAGATGGTGTTGAAAACTCACACTTCTCAGCCTTCACGAACAGCTGGTTCTCCAAGAGCCATTGTAAAATGGTTCTAATATGGACCTCATGTTCCTCTGGCGAGTGGGAGAAAATCAAAATATCATCAAGGTGACTTGTTTTTGTTAATGGTTGTTGTTGTTGTTTTTATTACACTTTTTGTTGTTGTTGTTGTTAGTGTTCTTTTTAATTTTTCAATTACGTTAGTGTTAGTGTCTGACTGTTTGTGCCATGTTTGTAAAAAAGGTTCAATAAAAAATATTGTGGAAAAAAAAATATCATCAAGGTAGACAAACACGAATTGATAGAGCATATCGCAGAGGACGTCATTAATTAATCGCTGGAAGACGACAGGGGCGTTAGTGAGCCCGAATGGCATCACTAGGTACTCGAACTGGCCCTGATGAGTTTTAAAGACCGTCTTCCATTCGTCGCCCTCACAAATGCGAATCAAATGATATGCGTTTCTAAAGTCTAACTTGGTGAACACCTGTGAGCGCTGAAGGAGCTCGAATGCTGAGTTGATTAAAGGCAGAGGGTATTTGTCTTTAATTGTAATGGCATTGAGCTCCCGGTAGTCGATGCACAGGTGCAGTGAGCCATCTTTCTTCCCGACGAAGAAGAACCCGGCCCCGAGTGAAGCCGAAGATGGCCGAATAAGGCTGGCGTTCAGCGATTCCTTGATGTACTGCTCCATTGCCTCCCTCTCCGGGCCCGAAATGCTGTACAGCCGGCTGGATGGCAGCCTCGCCCCTGGATGAGATCTATAGCACAGTCGTAAGAGCGGTGAGGCGGCAGCGACAACGCTCTCGACTTGCTAAAGACCTCGCCCAAATTGTGATAAGCCCGCGGAATGAGGCTAAGGTCTGGCGGCTCAGCCCGGGAGTGGGAAACGGAGAGTGACGGGGAGCAATCAGCCGAACGCATACAATTGGCCATACAGAAAGGACTCCAGGCAGAGATGGTGTTTTGAGCCCAATTAATCGTTGGGCTATGCTTCTGGAGCCACGAGAAACCTAGAACCACCGGGGAAGATGATACGGGGAGGACCAGGAATGAAAGATCCTCCCGGTGGTTCCCGGAAAGAAGGATGGGAATAGGCACCGTGCTTAGGGTAACCACCGTGAGCTCACTGCCGGATATGGCAGTGACTCTCTGCCTATGGGGCAATTTACGTGTGGAAACGCTCACCTGCTCCACGAGAGCAGCTGAAACGAAATTACCCTTGGAAATCAAGTCAACCAGCGTCTCAACCCTCCTCTCGACCCCCGGCAACTGCAAGAGGGCTGAAATACACAATTTACCGGGGTGAGAAGAATAAGTCCCGCCCGCCAGACCCCCCGCGGTTACTAACGGGCCGTATCTTTTGGCCACCGGCGGCATTCGTCCAGACGGTGGTCGAGCAAACCAGAGTACATGCATGTGCCAGCCCTTCGCCTTTGCTCCTCATTGGTGATATTCTGAGAGAGCTCCATCGGTTCGGGCGAAGACCTGGTGCCGCTGGTCTCAGCAACTGCAGCGGGCATGCGCTCGACGCGCGGACAAGGGATGGGGCTGCGCTCCCTCACACGCTCACGGTGTCGATTGTCAGCGGTGAGGGAGGATCAGGCGGTGTCAGCGGTGAGGGAGGATCAGGCAGTGTCAGCCCTACCGCCTGATCTATCAGGTCATCGAGCGTCTCCGGGACAGGATGAACCACCAGTTCATCACGGAGTTGGTCGCTCAAGCCCTGGAGGAACGCGTTGCGTAGAGCAGTCTCGCTCCACCCCGACTCAGATGCCACAACCCAGAACTCCACCAAGTACTCGGCCACCGACCGGGTGCCCTGGCAGAGAGTCATTAGGCAGCTCATAACATTGCCCTGAGGCTGGTTCCGACCAAACGCACTGGAAAATGCGGCCACCAATTGATCAAACGAATATCAGCGCCCCTCAGGGTTGTCTAGAGTGGCATGGGCCCACTCCAGGGCTCGATCCCTGAGCAACAGGACAAAAAGCTGTATTTTGGCTACATCCCACAGATACTCCTCCCCAACCTGCTCCAAGTACCTTTGTAGTTGGAGAAGAAGTGGTTTGCATTTCTCCACCTCCCTCACGTACTGGGAAGGCGCGGGAACGGAAAACGTACGGCACAAAGTAGTGCGCGGAGCAGGCTGGGGGGGTGCAGCTGTGGGATGTGCCGCAGACAATAGCGTTACCATATTGGAAACCTGTTGCGTCAGTGCAGCGAGCTGCTGCTTGGTCACCACTAGGCGGTCCATAGCGGATTGCTCCTGTGGTGAGGCACCGGCTGAGCTACCTTCCTGGCTGGCTCGTTCTGTCATGGCGTGTTAAATTCTTGACAGCTCATGCGCACAGTACCAAACACAGGCTGGAACCACACTGAGGGGCACGTTTGAGAGCTTCATTAATGGCAAAATAACAGCACACAGCTACAGAAACAGTTGCTCGCCAGAGGAAATGGACCTGTGGAGAGAAGACGAGAGCCGTGAGCTGAGGAGTAGAGTAAGGCGAAAATGGGCAAGCCAAATTGCCACTTACTTGGGAAATCCAGGGATGAACGGCAGGACCCAGCGGGGAATAGATGAACCAGTTGGGTAAGAGGGGGAATGGAGCTGATGGTGCCTGACCGGGGAGATGAAGGTGCTGAAGGGCAGTGAGGTGGGGGAGGAGAGCGCGCGCAGTCCCAGCGACACACCTACACGATGGCAGTAACCTGGGAAGAAGGAGACGAGAGATGGTTAACACCATGTTAACAATCACAATTAAATAAAGCAAGTCCAAACAGGCAGTATACCCAGACGAGCCAGCGTAGACTGCGCATAGGGAATCTCCTTAAGTACGCTGGCTGATGAGCGGGCACAGGTGTGTCTTCTGCCTCAGGTGCAGTGATGAGTTGATGAAGGTGAGACCGGAGGGGAGGAGCGCGCTCCCGCTCCCCATGACACTCTTAGCTGAAATAGTACCAAGATTTGGAATACCTGAAAAGATTTACTCAGATAATGGAACACATTTTGTAAATCAGGTTATATCCCACTTAGGCACAGCACTTAACATTAACTTGAAAAACCTCTCAGCTTACCATCCACAATCTGCAGGACTGGTGGAACACACAAATAGGACCATTAAAGAAAGGCTTAGAAAAACAATGGCAGAAACAGGATAAAATTGGATATATTGTCTACCGCTAGTCCTTTTTTACATGAGGGTAATGCCCTGAAAAGGGGGGCTGTCTCCATCGGAAATAATGTATGGCAAGCCGTACCTACTCCCACCATTAAGGCCATTCAATTCAGGTGATGAGGAAGTGTGTTTAGCTGATTATATGCGAAGAATGTTGACTGACAGAGATGTTGTACATGCTGCTCTTCCCAGGAAGGAACACGGGGATGTGCCCATCATAGCCATACCAGGGGATCTGGTCCTCATCAAAGCCATCAAAAAGAAAAACTGGGCCGACACTCCCTCGCAAGGACCGCACAAGGTCATCCTGGCAACACTAACAGCAGTGAAAGTCGAAGGACGTGATTCTTGGGTGCATTTAACACATTGCAAATTTTACCTCACTCAGAACCCTCAGCAAGAGACTGTTTAATTGCTTCTCTATACAAGTGTTTGGCTGATGGTACACCCAGTAACAGCTTGTATAGCGAGACAACTGTTGTTTATCATGGAGAGACAAAATGCAAGAGAGAGAAGGTTGGCAGCAGAAAGATGTGAATGGTACACCTGTTTTTTCATCATTATCATCCTTGTGGTAGCACTTTCGATTTGGTTACGTTTAGGGACATCATTACTTATTTTTCGCAGGGCTGGGTATGTTACTCATACGCATCATGACTGGCTAGAAGGACCAGGAT
The DNA here is from genome assembly GCA_020510985.1 of Pholidichthys leucotaenia. NCBI lineage: Eukaryota > Metazoa > Chordata > Actinopteri > Cichliformes > Pholidichthyidae > Pholidichthys > Pholidichthys leucotaenia. The sequence continues at coordinate 336,956,358 of CM035844.1, forward strand.
ACGATGACCATGTTTATGCTGGCAATGTGTGGTGGAAGTATGCTAACCACACAGCCAAAACAGCTAATCGTTCAAATTGTTACGCATGTTCTTTGCTCCCATTCTCAGCTGGTCAAATATCTGTTACTGCTAAACCAATGGAACTGTCAGAAGTTGTTTGTTTTTTGCAAGAGGCTATGTATGGAAATAGTACAGCAAGCATTAACTTGAATCACATCTGCCACATTGTCTGTGACTCCACTGACCAGAGACACGATGACACCCCTTACACAGTGAAGGCAAGATTAACCTCGCCAGGGAATTTTTCCTTTTGTCTGAAAGGGTGTGGGAACATCTCTTTGGGCAGTTTATCATTTTCCAGGTGTGCAACAGTACATAGTACATCTTTCCCCTGTACTGCAGCCTGCCGGACCGGAATAGTAGGCAAAAGTTGTCCTGAAGATCCTTACTGTCAGTCTAGAAGTCTGGAAGGCGATGTCACCCTGCAGGAGCTCTGTAGCACCACACTTTGTGATTCTCACAAGTATGGCACATATATGGTGATGGGGGTTGGTGGCTGTGTGGCCATCGTGCCTACTAACACCTGCCCATGAACTGGGGAGGGGTGTGTGCCCCCATAGTGGAGACTGACCATACCATCATATTGTCGGCAGGACTGGCGGGCAGGGTAAAGAAAGATGTCTCTTTTTCGCCACATGATCCCATCTGGGGCACAGATGTGCCAAAAGAATTCAAGTTAGAAACTACTGGGCAGAAGGTACTCTATTCCTTGTTTCCTTGGGTGGGAGTGGCTAAGAACACAATATGGCTTGAAACAACTAGTTATAGATTACAATCATTTGTGATTTTTTCTTTGTCTGGTATAAATGAGGAGTTAACAGCTCTTAGACTTGTGTTGACCCAAAATAGAATGGTTCTTGATCAAATAACTGCCACCTGAGGGTGTGTGTTGTGGGGGATAATTGTTGTACTTTTATCCCTGAAAATGATGCAGATGGTCACATGATTGCCTCAGCCATGCGGAACTTGACTGCTTTGCAGGCTGCCATAGCCAAGGACAATGTCACTGATGAACATACCTGGTTTAGTTGGTTATTCTCTTCATGGAGAAGTTTCATCATGAACCTGTTAGTGATTTTTGTGGTAATATTTCTGGTCTTTTCTTGTGTCATTCCCTGCATCCGTAATATGATGATGAGACTTGTGCATGTTAATGTAATGATGTACCATGGTTCCAAGGTTGTCATAGCCAGGAGCGGCACTGGGGTTAAGCTCCCAGTACTCATAAAATGCTCCTTATGGCGTGCATCTCGAAAAGCCTCTGACAACTAAGTCCAACTCCTAGCCTGCCCGTGTGGTTTAGTCTCTAAGCCCGGTGGAACTGCTTTTACTAATAGGAGAAGGGGCGAGGGCGGATCTCTGGCGCCTTAAAACCAGATGCTTCGGGTAGATGGTGGCTCGTCAACCTGGGAAGGTAGCCCATCTAGGGGAAGGTAAACCCTGATTTCAAACCTCCGCTGCCTTGCGGCACACCCGGTCACGGGAAAGGCTTCGGGAGTCAACCCTGAGGAAAAATCTGGAGTCAGAGTCCCTAAGGCAGTTCTCTGTTGTGCTCAACATCGTTCTGGCAGCTCCTGCGACGGCGCTGGTGCCAAACTGTAGCAGCCCTGCTGTTCCTTTGGATTCATCAGTGACATGGAGAGGGGGGACATGCTGCATGGGCAACATCTTGTCCTCCATATCTTCCTGCCCAGGCTTGAATCCTACCAATGCCCAACGCTGGAAGGTAGAACACCGGATCACTGGAGAGGACACTCCAGCTTCGCCTTTGGCGTAGACAAAACACGGGGAATGACAGTTACCGGTTATAAGCTACCGCTCAATTGGCGTAGAGCGCGGCGCCAGGGGTTGTTCCCGATGGTGGGAGGGATCATCGGATCTCACTGGACAGCTACCGCCCGCCTCAAGCTGGGCAGCCCCCAGCCAATAAGGTGTTGTCCCGCCACAGCTTGCTTTCCTCACTGGGTGCATGGGGATGAGGAGAAGTCCGAACAGCAAACTGAGAACCTTCGCACCAGGCAAGACAAATAAACAAAAGAGACCAACTCTAAAACTGGGAACTTGGAACGTCCGCACTATGATGACAGGACTTGCTGCTAACCTCAAGCACATCAACGGCACCAGGAAGACTGCCATCATCAATAATGAGCTGAAGAGACTGGAAGTGGATATTGCCGCTCTCCAGGAAACACGGTTGGCTGACGCAGGCACACTGAGAGAGAAGGACTATACGTTCTACTGGCAGGGAAAGGGCAGTGACAAACACAGGGAACACGGAGTGGGCTTCGCAGTGAAGAACACCTTGCTGAAGATGGTGGAACCGGGCAGCAATGGCTCTGCACGACTCCTCACCCTCCGCCTCAACACCACTCAAGGCCCAGTCACCCTCGTCAGTGTGTATGCCCCAACACTGACAGCCACACCAGAGGAAAAAGACGAGTTCTAGGAGTATCTCGCAACAACTGTCAGGATCATCCCCAACTCTGAACAACTCATTCTCCTTGGAGACTTCAATGCCAGAGTGGGTGCTGACCACGACTCCTGGCCCTCCTGTCTTGGACCATTTGGCATGGGCAGAATGAACAACAATGGACAGCGGCTGCTCGAGTTCTGCACATATCACGATCTGTGCATCACAAACTTGTTCTTCAAGACCAAGCCCCAACACAAGGTTTCCTGGCAACATCCGCGCTCAAAACACTGGCACCAGCTGGACTTGATCCTGACCAGGCGCACCTCACTGAAGAACGTGCTAATCACCCATTCGTTCCAGAGCGCAGATTGCGACACAGACATTCATTGGTGTGTTGCAAGGTCAAGCTGCAGCTGAAGAAATTCCATCATGCTAGACAGCCTGGAAAGGCACGGATTGACACCAGCAAGATGGCCCAACCAGAACTTGTTGAGCAGTTTGCCTCCACCTTTGAGAAGGAACTTGGTGTACCACAAGAAGGAGAATCTGCAAAGCAGAAGTGGGAAGAGCTGCGAAACACCATCCACTGCAAAGCCTTGGCTACCTTTGGGAGGAAGACCTCGAAGTCACAGGACTGGTTTGATGCCAAGTTGACTGAGATGACCCCCGTCATTGAAGCCAAGCGCTCAGCACTTGCTGAGTACAAGAAGTACCCAAACGAGAAGAATCTCCAGATTCTCAGGGCTGCGAGAAGCAAAGTTCAGCAGACTGCTCGGCGCTGTGCCAACGAGTACTGGACTCAGCTCAGCCAAGACATTCAAACCGCTGCCATAACAGGGAACATCCGTGGTATGTACGATGGCATCAAGAAAGCACTTGGTCCGGCTCAGAGCAAGACGGCCCCCCTCAAATCCTCCACTGGGGAGATGATCACAGAAAAGAACAAGCAGATGGAGAGATGGGTGGAACACTACTCCTACCTCTACTCCAGACAGAACACCGTGACACCGTCAGCCCTTGATGCCATCGACTGCCTGCCATCCATGGATGAACTTGACGCCGAGCCAACTATCGACGAACTCAGCAAGGCCATTGATAGCTTGGCCGCTGGCAAGGCACCCGGCAACGACGGCATACCCCCCGACCTGATCAAGCACTGCAAGACCGCCCTACTGCTGCCATTGCATGACGTCCTCTGCCAGTGCTGGAAGGAAGGTGCCGGACCACAGGACGTGAGGGACGCCAAGATCATCACCCTCTACAAAAACAAAGGGGAGAGAAGCGACTGCAACAACTACAGGGGCATCTCCCTCCTCAGTGTTGTTGGCAAAGTCTACGCACAAGTTGTTCTTGTTCATCTACAGAAGCTTGCCGAACATGTCTACCCTGAGTCTCAGTGTGGCTTCCGCGCTGAGCGATCAACGGTAGACATGATATTCTCCAGCCGCCAACTCCAGGAAAAATGCAGGGAACAGAACATGCCCCTGTACGTCGCCTTCATCGACCTCACCAAAGCGTTCGATCTGGTCAGCAGAGAGGGCCTTTTCAAGATCCTGCCAAAGATAGGATGCCACCAAAGTTGCAAAGCCTCATCGAATCGTTTCACACCAACAAGCAGGGGATAGTGCAGCACGACGGCAACGTCTCAGAGCCATTCAACATACGCAGCAGAGTGAAACAGGGCTGTGTACTTGCGCCAACCCTCTTTGGGATTTTCTTTGCTATGCTCCTGAGGCATGCCTTCAGCACAGCAACAGAGGGAATCTACCTGCACACAAGATCTGACGGCAGGCTTTTCAACCTCGCCCGCCTGAAAGCCAAAACCAAAGTACGCGAGGCTCTAATCAGAGATATGCTGTTCGCAGATGACGCTGCAGTCGCAACCCACACACAGCAGGAGCTTCAGACCCTGATGGACTGCTTCTCCCAAGCATGCAAGGATTTCGGGCTTACCATCAGCCTGAAGAAGACTAACGTCTTGGCGCAAGGCACGGAAGCACCACCAACCATCACCATCGACGACTACGAGCTGGAGGTCGTGAATCAGTTCACGTACCTGGGGTCCATGATCAGCAACAACCTCTCCCTTGATACAGAGATCGACAAGAGGATTGGAAAATCAGCCTTCACACTCGCTCGCCTCACCACACGAGTGTGGGAGAATCCCAAACTCTCTGTCAAGACGAAGATGGCAGTGTACAACGCCTGCGTCATCAGCACACTGCTCTATGGGAGTGAGACGTGGACAACATACGCTCGGCAGGAAAAGAGACTGAACTCCTTCCACTTGCGCTGCATTTGCCACATCCTGGACATATCCTGGCAGGACGAAGTGCCTAACACAGAAGTTCTGTCCCGTGCCGGCCTTCCCTCCATGTTCACTCTACTCAGGCAGCGCAGGCTCCGCTGGCTAGGCCACGTTCACCGTATGGAGGACGGCAGAATCCCCAAAGAGGTCCTCTACGGAGAACTGGCGACTGGCAGGAGAGATGTTGGCCGCCCACAGCTGCGCTTTAGAGACGTTTGCAAGAGAGACATGAAGGCCCTGGAGATCAACACAGAGCGCTGGGAGGACCTTGCAATGGACCACTCCAAATGGAGAGGCACCCTGACCAGACAGCTCAAGGCGGGTGAAGAGAGACTGACTGCTGCAGCAGATGAAAAAAGGACCCGCAGGAAGAACCGCCACAGACCCAGCAGCACGGAGACCACCCACAAGTGCGACCTGTGTGACAGGGACTGCCATTCGCGCATCGGCCTGTTCAGCCACAGGTGGTGCTGTTCCAGCAGAGTAGACATTTAGGATTCTCTTCCATGGTCATCATAGACTGACAGAGGCCGACGATCATGGAGCAGTTGCCGAGGATGATGGGGATGATGAACAAACACTGTGAGCTCAAGGTGTCTCTCCATGACACAAGTACAGAGTAAAAGTATGATTGACATGCAGAAAACTGAAAGGAGTTGCATGATAAGATAAGATAAGATAAGATATGCCTTTATTAGTCCCACAATGGGGAAATTCCAGGATTACAACAGCACAGGGATAGCAACACTCAGACCAACAATCAGAAGGCAAGAAAAAACAAGAGCAGCTAGTATACATATGTACATATTAATATAATTGTATATATATATATATACTGTATATATATATATATATATATATAGAGAGACACACAGTGCGGAGCATTGTGGTTGGTGGATGTGCAGCAGAAAGTCTAAGCTCTCTCTCCGCGGATGGGGCGGGCCAGCTGGATGTCTTTGGGCATGATGGTGACCCTCTTGGCATGGATGGCGCACAGGTTGGTGTCCACGAGGAGACCCACCAGGTAGGCCTCGCTGGCCTCCTGCAGAGCCATGACGGCGGAGCTCTGGAAGCGTAGGTCGGTCTTGAAGTCCTGAGCGATCTCCCTCACCAGGCGCTGGAAGGGCAGCTTACGGATGAGCAGCTCCGTGGATTTCTGGTAGCGACGGATCTCTCTCAGAGCCACGGTACCGGGCCTGTAACGGTGAGGCTTCTTCACTCCGCCGGTGGCCGGAGCGCTTTTCCAAGCAGCCTTGGTGGCCAGCTGCTTCCTGGGGGCTTTTTCCTCCAGTAGATTTACGGGCGGTCTGTTTGGTTCTTGCCATCGCTCTTTATTATTCTGTCTTATATTTCTTGCACGCCGCCTAAACTCCAGCCCAGCACCCGCGTCGTTTTCGCTTCAGTTTCCCGGTATGTCGAGTTTCTCCATTAGCACCGGGTGGTGGTCGAGTGCTAGCTAGCTCTTCCCTGCTGTATCGTCTCCTGCTGTAGACAGAGGCTCCGTCCGCCGACTCGGGAGACCTTTGGGGCGATCTGTGTGTCCGTGATATATATAGAGTGAAAGGTGTGCCGGATCAGAAAGTTATCACCGGATCAGAAAGAAGAAGGAAGATAAAAAGACTCAGAATTGAGCCGCTGTTGCAAAAGGCAGCCTACTCGTGTGGCGCCGGAAGTAACGAAGTGATCATGATGTGAAGTTGAAATGTGCTACCTGTCAATACATTTATGAAGTTTGAAACATTATTTTTACTTTCTATTTTGTTTTTAAGTTACTCTTGTTTCTGTTTTTTATATTTTATTATTTTTGTTTTGTTTTCATCTTTTATGCTTTGTTTTTATACAAGCTGCAATAACACACATAGCAATGACACATATATCCTTATTATATTCTTACTTTAGTATCATTTTGATTTTAATGTTTTTATCATTAATCACTTTTATCTGTTATGATTCCCCGTGTGCTGCATAATGGCGTAATAACCCCAGCGGCCTCCGAGGCATCTTCTTTCCCCTCCTGGCGTTCCTCCTCAATCCAACGGTCGAGCAGAGCGAGCAGGGCCAGTCTCTCCTCCTCTTCACGGCTCTCCGCCTCGATCCACCGGTCGATTACGGCGAGCAGGTTCAACTTCTTCTCCTCCGTCATCAAGCCCATGGATTGAGTGGGCGAGGAGGATGGAACCGTCACAGCCGGGGAAGCGCGTCCTCGGTCCTCCCTCTCGCGGCGCTCCTCCTCGATCCAACGGTCTATCATGGTTAGCAGACCCAGTCTCTCCTCCTCCATCATAACGTCCGAGGATTGGGCAGGCGCCGGCCCGGGGGATGACGCAGGAGCAGGAGAACCGCAGGAGGAGGAGGTCTTCCGCCAAGAACGCTTCTTCTGCCGGGTGGCTGGCTTCGATGTTGGAGAGGCCCACTCCGGTTCCACGTCTGAATGACGGAGAGGATGGCGTCCACCCTCGAAATTACCTGGAGATTAGGATAGCGCCGCTCAACGTCGTCTGCGACGAGCTGTGCCAACAGAATGTCCTCGGGGAACTGTGGCCACTGAGTGGAGAAGAGTGCCTCTTCCAGCAGGTCCTGGGCTCTCTGCTCCTCGTTCGTCCAGACCACCAGGTTGTTACTGTGGGGGAAGAAGAAAGAGGGTGAAAAGAAAAAGAAAATCACACGTCTACTTCGCTGGGTTTTTTCTGGCTGGGTCAGAGCATTCTGTTATGATTCTCCGTGCACTATTACGCAGCGCATGGAGGAAGGAATGAAAAACCCAGTCGCAGGAGTAGAACATGCACTTTATTAACAAAAATCCCAAAACAACAAGTCCAGCAATGACCACACTAATTAACAGAGGGTTGATGTGGTGAACTTGAGGCCACCAGACATACAGGGACGCCACCTGGATGTTCCGCAGCCTGAGGGAGGGAATGCCTAGTGCCGCTGTAAGCAGTCGGCACGAAGAGAAAGGCAAACATGAACTTATGGCTGGAATGATCCGGGGCTCTTTGTGTAGTCCGGTGGATGAGAGTGAAACAGGAACGGCCGCTAACACCAGAGAAGTACACTTTCTGTAGCGTTAGAGAAGATGACTGTGTCAGGCCGAAGATAAACGTAGGTAATGATTGCAAACATACACGGAGGGCCACGTTGTCATGTATGAAACTCAATGCTCCGACGGTCTTTTCCTACTAACACAGTGTTAAAGTAATAATAATACTAACGAGGGAAGAGACCACCGGTGTGTGAGTGCATGGGGTGCCTGATTCACACCATGTGTGTATGAGTGAGTGTCTGCGCGTATGAATCGGAGTGAATGAAGTGTGTGCGTGTATGTGTGTCAAACACCCGTAATGAGACACAGCTGATGGCACTGACAGGAGGAGGAAGCGTGCCTGAGCTGTCAGGGAGCAAAGGACCCAAATAGCTCCCTGAAGCACCTGATGGAAAATAGGGCAAAACCAACCATGGGTCAGAACTGGGTTTAGAACCACCAAACCCAGGTTCATGACATCATTAATTAATAAGTTTTACTTGTCCATTTTTCCTCCTAAAGGACTAAAATGTCAGGCGGCACCTGGGGAAGCAGGGTCAATGGCGGACTTTCCCCATCACTAGCTAGTTAGGGTCTGTTGTGAATCAATGCACTGGAGCTTAGCATAGCTGCCAGATGGGGCTTTAGATGCTATAACTTATTATCACTTTTCATTTATGATGCCTTGCATGGCATCAAAGGGGGGAAATGATAATAATTAATAATAATAATAATTTTCTATTCTTTATCTTTGGTACCTCCGAGTCTGGGTGAAATGTGTACAAGGTTGACCAGCTGGACATTTATCTGATTGTTCTCATGTGAACGTTTTGTGCTGTTATGATTATGTCTGAGAAGGGAGGCAGTTTGGAAGAACCAGCCTGAACCAGATATTCTCTCATGGACAGTTTTGCAATAACAGGATGCTTAAAGACTGAAAGTTGTGTATGTGATGCAGAACAATTTTCAGAGGCGACTGACTGTATCACTTATTGTTCTCCACTGATCAGTGCAAATTAAATTTACTGAAACTTTAATCCTGCCTGATTCTTTGACTACTTGTTGAAGAGATTTTTCCAACACGGTGAAATTGGCCTTAGAGAGTGACGTCACTAGCTGGAGGGTTCTACTCTACACTTCATGGTTTGGACTGACCGTAAAAATTTAGAGTAGCTATATCCGCTCTGCTGAACGGCTCAACCCCCACCAAGCCTGATGAGCCTTGTTTTTTGGGAGATTTCACTTTACTCTCATCTACGGACCAAGGTCTAAAAACCTTAAGCCTGATGCCCTTTCCCGTCAATTCACAGTCGACCTGGCCAGCTCGGGTGAGGAGACCATCCTGCCTGAGAAAACAGTTGTGGGAGCGGTTTCCTGGGAAATCGAGCAACACATCAGGGAAGCCCAGGAAACCGACACAGACCTGGAGGGGGAAGGGGAGGGTCACGGGGTCACCTTTTGGTCCCTGCAGCAGTACAGGGCAAAGTCATCCACTGGATGCACACAGCTAAGTTCACCTGTCACCTGGCGGTAGCCAGGACCCTTTCTTCAGGACCCTTTCTCTGTCGCACCTTCTGGTGGCCCTCAATGGCCAAGGATTACTAACTAACTAACTAACCTGCACTTATATAGCGCTTTTCTAGTCACAAAGACCACTCAAAGCGCTTTCACTAGTACTAACCCTCTATTCTAAGGGCCTATAGGAAACAGATATCTAGGGACAATTTAGAACAGCCAATTAACCTAACATGCATGTCTTTGGATTGTGGGAGGAAACCGGAGCCCCCGGAGTAAACCCACGCAGCACAGGGAGAACATGCAAACTCCACACAGAAAGGTTCCAACCCCTGCCAGCCTGGGGATTCGAACCAGGAACCTTCTAGCTGTAAGGCAACAGTGCTAACCACTGCGCCACCGTGCTGCCAAGGATGTCCGCGATTATGCTAACGCCTGCCCCCAATGTTCCACAGGTGACTCCCTCCTCCCCTCCTGCCAGCCTGCTTTAGCCCCTCCCCATTCCCAGCCAGCCTTGGTCTAACATCGCTTTTGATTTTGTTACGGGGCTGTCCCCGTCAAATGGGCACTCCATTATCCTCACTATCATAGACAGGTTCTCTAAAGCCGTGCATTTTGTGCCCCTAAAGAAACTCCCATTGGCCTTGGAGAAAACTCAACTCCTGTCATTGCATGTCGTCAGGCTGCATAGCATCCCCGCTGATATTGTGTCTGATTGTGATCCCCAATTTGTCTCCAGGGTGTGGAGGGCTTTCTGTAAGACCATCGGGGCCATGGTCAGCCTCTCCTCTGGATATCACCTCCAGAGCAACAGCCAATGTGAACGGTTAAACCAGGAGGTGGAGGCCACGTTACACTGCATTGCAGCTTCCCTCTGCCTGGAGCATCTTCCTCCCGTGAGTGGAATATGCCCACAATTCATCCACCTACTACCACCTGCTACCAGGTTCTCTCCTTTCGAGGCCTCCCTGGGTTACAACCCCCCTGCTCCTCTCCATCAGTGAGGAAGAGATAGTGGTCCCATCCATCGCAGACCACATTGCGTGCTGTAAGCGCTTCTGGAGAAACACCAAGGTGGCACTGCTGCGATCGGTGGAGGAGAACTCTAGGTGGGTGAATAAGCACAGGCGCCCCGCTCATGTGTAGCGAGTGGGTCAAAGGATGTGACTCTCCACTAAGAACTTTCCCCTTTAAACAGACTCCAGGAAGCTGGCCCCTCAGTTTTTTTTTTTTTTTTTTTTTTTGTTACTTATTTGTACCCGTAGGTAGACTTGGTTTGCAGTCTGGTGACAAGCCACCGGCTGCTGGTCGCTGCGTGCGCAAGCGCCCTAAACCTACATGTTTTTGGTATGCGGGAGGAAACCGGAGAAATCCCGGAGTAAACCCGCGCAACACGGGGAGAACATGCAAACTCCACACAGCTCACTGTTGGTCGGGGGCTGGGATCGAACCCACGATCTCATGATCCCCGCGATCCCCCGGCCGAGGGTAAAACTGTGCTGCCACAGTGCTAAACCACTGCGCCACCGTGCAGCCAGTTTGTCGGCCCATTCACTATTTCGACTATTATCAACCCCTCATCTGTCAAGATGAACCTACCTGCTGTGCTCCGTGTCTGTTCCTCTTTTCATGTCTCCCACATCAAGCCCATGTTCGCCAGTTCACTCTGCCCCCCCGACCACCTAAAATGATAGACGGGGTGTGATCTACGCAGTGACACACATCCTGGATACCTGCCGCAGGGGGCGTGGCATTCAGTTTTTGGTTGACTGGAAGGGGTATGCCCCGGAGGAATGATCGTGAATCCCTAGATCTTTTACAATGGATGACTCCCTCATCACAGATTTTTCACCGCCATCCCAACAAACCCTGTGTTATGCCAGGAGGCGTTCGTGGGGGGGTACTGTAAGGGTTTCCGTCTGTTCTGTGCGCCTCTCCTTCTCCCCTTGATTAGCGCTCTCCTGCAGCCCTGATCACACCTGTTGCCAATTTGGATTACCCTTTATAAGGGAGCTCCTTCCATTGCTCTGTCTGGTCGCGTAGACCTACAACCTGATCACATTCCTGCCTGTATTAATGAACTCTTGTCTTGCCTGCCATGTTTGACCTCTGCTTACTTTAGACCCTGTTGCATGCCTGACGTTTTCAACCTTGTTTGCCCCGTTCTGCCTGCCGTGCTGTGACTACTGTTGCCTTGGATTCTGGACTTGGATTACGGATTGGATTTGGATTACATGGACTACGCACTTTTCCTTCCCCTCACCCTTTGCCTAAGTAAGTTGACTTACCTATGTTGTGTCCTCTGCCCCTGACTCCTCTGTTCCCATCTCCCAGTCTTGGCCAGCCTGTTCCCCTCTCTCCAACACAGGCCTTCCCAGCTACATCACTGACACCCTCACCTCTGACAACCAGCTTTCCGGCTTGGAGATTCCCCACCGTGACCCACCATCACTGTGGAAGAGCCTGTAAGCACAAATAAACATAAATAGCACATTATTAATCATTCAGTATTCTTACCCCTGTCTCTGCTCTTTCCCTGCAGGGTTGCCAGATCCTTGCTGCTCTATTTCACCATAGCATATAATTGTAATAAAGATCATTGTTCACTAATCTGTTGTCTCCATCCGTGTTGCTTTTGGGTCTCAGCCTGGTAAGACCTGACACATTGCTTCCCTTTCGGGGGCTGACAAACTGTACAGTTGGCCGGGGGGTGGGTGGGCTCTTGGCTGAAGCTCAATGGCACAATTGTATGGCCAATGAGGGGGCAGGGACAGAGCCTTGTCTTGCGAAATACCAAGGCTAGGTCATGATAATCTGGAGGAACTAGGGACAAGTCAGGGGGTTATGGTGCAGGGGATTGAATCTTAATGGACAGGAAGCAAGCGGCAGAGCGGTGACAGGCTAATAGGCAAAAGGGGCTCCATGAAGCCACCACTTCCCTCTGCCAATCGATAACTGGGTTATGGAGCTTTAACCAAGGAAACCCAAGCACAACGGGGGAAGTGGACATAGGGAGAACAAAAAAGACCAAATGTTCATGATGGTTTCCTGAGGCTAGTAGGAAAAGCGAGACAGTCTGCTTAGTGACATAGCAAAGGGGCTGACCAGAAAGGGTAATTATTTGCACAGGTCAGGGCAGTTCTGTACAGGGTATTTTAAACTGGGTTGCCAGATGTTCAGAAATAAAATTTTGTTCGGCTCCAGAGTCAATGAGGGCAGAGCTGACATACTCGGCAGACTCAAGCAACATCCGGATAGGAAGAGAAAGACGATTAACAGAGGGGTTAGAAACTCCGCCCGTCAGGCCCCCCGCAGTGACTGACAGGCTTAATCTTTCACTTTTGCCGGACACAGGGCGGCAACGTGACCAGGTCCCCTACAATATAGGCAAAGCCCCTCCTCATAGCGCTGCTGCTGTTCAGTGGTGTCAGTCTTAGCTCAACCCAATGCCATTGGCTCAGGCGCATCGGAGGAGGTGGTGACCAGTGGAAGTGCAGAAAGTTGCAGCCGGAAGGGGGCAGCGAGAGAAACTGAACGGGAGCTTGACTGCCGTTCCCGGGCACGTTGGCGGAGCCTGCTGTCGAGCTGACTACCAAAGAAAGTAATTCATCAAGAGACCTGGGCTCCTCTCAAAGGCAGGCCAGCTCATTGCACAAGGTGGTATTCAAACTATGAGTAAACGCTGAACAAAGGGCGACATCATCCTACCTCGCCTCAGCTGCGAGAACACGGAACTCAACAGTGTGCTCTGCCGTGGTCCTTGATCCTTGGTGAAATTCCATTAGCTTTGCCGAAGCATTCCCTTCCCGATCGGAATAGGTAGACACCCATAAAAAAAAATCGCTCGTGAACCATTCAAAGGTGTAGGCATGGTAATCAGGGCCCTGACTATGGCTTGTGCCCAAGAGAGGGAGCAGCCATCGAGCAGGCCGGCTAAGTAGCTAATCTTGCTATGATCGGTGGGGAACTATCAAAAACAAACTGACATTAAAAGAGAAATCCACAAGCCTCCCCTAACCAACCGTTAAAATGAGCAGGGATAGAATACAGTGGGGGACGACTCGGATAGGCTGCTGGGGGTGCCGTCTCGGGTGGAGAAGCAGCGGATGCGGCGATGACGAGGTTTTGTAATGTCTCTTCTAATTTAGTGACATGCTCCGTCAGCTTCACCACCTCATTAAGAAAGTCCTGATTCTGTTGAGTAGTTTCTAGTTTGATGTTGGTGTTGCTCGAGTGCGCTAAGTCAGGACATGATTGTCTCCATCCTAGTCGTTGAGTCTGATTGCTGGTCGCGTACTGTCATGGTTTGTAGGCTAAGACCCAAAAGCAACTCGGAAGGAGACAAAAACAGGTCCAATAACAATGATATATTGAAATAATTATGGGAAAGTGTGGTGGAAGGAAATAGTGCAGCAAGCATCTGGCAACCCTGTGGGGAAAGAGCAGAGGTAGTGATTAATATATGCTGATTCATTACAATGAGCAATTAATATCAATTGTGCTTACAGGCTCAGCTGGGAGATGACAGGAACTGGGTGGAGAACCTCCTAGCCTAGGAGCTGGTTGTCAGCGGTGAGGGGGATAATGGAAATGCTGGAGAGAGCTGTTGGGGAGTGAAGGAAACAGGTCGGCCAAACCTGGGAGACTGGGGACAAAGGAGAGAGGGGCAATGAACAATATCGTTGGTAAGTCGACTTAGCGTGAAAGGGGCTAAAGTGCACAGTCCAAGGGGTCCAAATCCAGTCCAAAATCCAAGGACAACAGTGGTCAGAGCACGGCAGGCAAGACAGGGCAGACAGGATCCAGCACGCTAGGCAGTCAGCAGGGTTTAGGGCAAGCAAAGATCAAAACACAGCAGGTAAGACAAGAATACAAACAATGCAGCTAGGCAAGGGTGTTAGTAGGTTGTGAGTCTACGCGACCAGACTGAGCAATGAAAGAATCGCCTTTAGGGGCAGTCCAAACTGGCAACAGGTGAGGTCAGGGCTGCGTGTAGAACACCAGAGGAGAGAGAGAGAGAAGTGCACAGAGCAAGCAGGAACCCTTACAAAAAATATCTATCTATATTAACCCTTTAACTGCCCTAGGTGCCATGTGGCGCCTGGGGCAATGCAAGGCAACTCAAGGCCCCCCTAGTGGTCAAGAGTAGTAAAAAAATTTGTCAATAAAATTGTTCAGATTTCCAAGGCTATAACTTGAAAGTTACAAGAGATAATGGCTTACTGTCAATTAGAAAGATGTAGAATATGATCCAAAGTTTCAGATAGGAATAAATTTAACTTGCATAATGTCACAGCAGCTATATAAATTACATAACTCAGTCAAAACTGTCTCTTGTCCAGGGACAAGAGTTGCAAATTAGCTAATAGCTATACACTCTATGTGCAACACATCAGATTGATTGTCATTGATTAATTGTCTATGTTTATTGCACAGTCCCTGTCAAATAAACTAATCTATATAAAGTGGACTTTGGACACATTTACTTAAAGAATGGTCCGTTTTTTATGCTGATTTGTCTACAGGGGTATGTTTTTATCTAATTTTCAAAGTATATGAACCAGAAAATCAATAAAATGTCAAAAAAAAACCATATTTCTCTCTTACCTGTTAGTGGGAGGGGAGCACGCACGCCCACGTGACCGGTCCGTTTTCGTCCATCGTAGCCAATGTTTGTGTGGTTGCTCAGCCATTTACACCGTGTACCACATCTACAAACTCTTAGGATTACCCCACATGAATTTTGTTTGTATTACGTTGCTATTTTTTCTGTTTGGTGCATTATTCCTGTGGGAATCCATGTCGCCCATGGGCGTCACCATCTTGGTACTGGGAGCTCAGTTTTTTGTTACATTGTGGTGCACATATGTGGGTTTCATATGCTTCACATGTATATTACTGTATGCTTATTGTATGCTTCACGTCTTAGAGGAACAAAAGGACTGAACCTCCTAGGGGTAACAGGAGGATGTGAGATCTGGCCTTTTGTATACAAAGAGATGGCCTTGAGGGATTTCCTGACCACCAGGACTTTAGGTGGAGGCGAGAAGACCTGGAGGGGGATGCATTGTGATTTGGGATTAAAAGACAATGTGACTGTGTGCTTTGATGTCCTGGGGTATAAAAGGGACAGATGTTGGGGGATTCACTCTCTTTCTGTTTTTGGATGTTGGAGAATGTGAATGTGAATAAAACTGGACTTGAGAAATAAACTCAGCCTCGTCCTTCCACACTTCTCCACACTGGTGACCCTAAGACGTATCATGAGCGGAGGCGATTCTCCCGAGCCAGACTCGTCAGGAGCCAGCCAAACGAATGCAGCCACAGTTCAGCTACCGGACTTCTGGCAGAACAATCCGCGCTCCTGGTTTAACGCAGTCGAGGCACAGTTCCACCTCAGGGGGATTTCGGTAGACGCCACAAAGTTCTACCATGTGGTTGCAAAGCTGGACAACCACACAGCCCAGCGAGTGGAGAGCCTGATCAACCACCCGCCGGACAGCGACAAGTACAGCACGTTGAAGGCTGCACTCATCCGTTACTTCACCCCCTTGGTGGAGGAGCGAGCAGAGAGGCTCCTGGCGCTGACTGAATTTGAGAGCGACAGACCTGCAGACCTGATGGGGAAGATGTTGAGTTTGAGAGACTCCGAAGATGATAACTTCATCTTCACCCACCTTTTCCTCAGGACCCTACCGTCAGCGGTGAGAGTGACCCTGGCCAGTTCACCACTGTTGGCCCGACAAGACTACCACGAGCTGGGCCAGGAGGCGCAATGACTCGTCAACCCCAATAAATGGCGCGTGGCTACGGCTGCGGCAGCAGAGCTAGGCGCAACGTCCGGAGATGGCAGAGGGCCAGAGGCTGCAGCACCAGACTCACCGACAACGGTGGCGGCAGGGGCCAGGAAACACGGAGCAGACGACGTCCTTTGCTTCTACCATCGCCGCTTCGCAGAGAGGGCACGCAAGTGCATTCCACCGTGCCATTTCAAGCGCTCGGGAAATGCCAAGACCGGGAGTCGGTAGCAGCTGCGGCCCTCGGAGAGGAGAACAAGCTGCTCTACTTGAGGGATGCGCGCTCGGGGAGGCATTTCCTCGTGGACACAGGCTCCCAGCTGAGTTTCATCACACCTTCCTACGCTGACTGGCTGGAGCCTTCCAGTGGTCCCGGGGTGTCAGCAGCGAACGGCTCGGCGATTAAGACCTTCGGTGAGAGGACTCTGCTTCTGTCTTTACACGGCCGTACATTCGAGTGGACTTTCGTCATAGCAGCAGTCAATTTCAACATATTAGGGGCTGATTTTTTGTGCTCACATGGTTTGTTGGTCGATCTTTGCTAACAGACGCCTGGTTAATGCACTCTCTTTTTATTCTATTCCCTGTACAGCTCGAGTGGCCCCGCCAACAGCACTAGCCAACGTCACAGCTGCAGGTGGTAAGTTCCACACACTCCTCACTCAGTTCCCAGCACTCACGGTCCCAACATTTTCAGCGACCGTGGCTAAACACGGGGTGGAACATTTTGTTACTACCACCGGACCGCCCGTATTTGCAAAAGCTCGGCGCTTTGATTCAGCTAAACTGACCATAGCACGCGAGGAGTTCGCCAACCTGGAAAGGTTGGGCATCATCAGGCGTTCGAAGAGCCCATGGGCTTCACCGCTTCACATGGTCCCGAAAGCTGATGGCTCGTGGCGACCTTGCGGTGATTTCCGCAGGCTGAACAACGCTACAGCACACGACCGCTACCCGATCCCGCACATCCAAGATTTTTCAGTTCATTTGGCGGGGGCGTGCGTTTTTTCTAAAATAGACTTGGTACGCGGTTACCACCAGGTCCCAGTGCACGCTGAGGACATACCCAAAACAGCGGTAATAACTCCTTTCGGGCTTTTCAAGTTTTTGCGCATGCTTTTTGGGCTTAAAGGCGCGGCGCAGACGTTCCAACGCATGATGGACGCGGTTTTGCGCGATCTCCCTTTCGTGTTCGTCTACCTGGACGACATATTGGTAGCCAGCGTGTCCAAAGACGAACACGAAAACCACCTCACGGCAGTTTTCCGGAGGTTGGCAGAGCACGGGTTAATAATCAACCCAGTGAAGTGTCAGTTCGGGGTGACGCAGATTGATTTTTTGGGGCATCGCGTCTCCCCAGAAGGAGCGGTTCCTCTACCTGACAAAGTGCGCGCAGTAACAAATTTTCCCCAACCACAAACGGTCAAAGCGTTACAGGAGTTTTTGGGAATGGTGAATTTTTATAACCGTTTCCTCCCCCGCGCAGCGCAGCTCATGCAACCATTGTATGCTGCACTAAAAAAACAAAAACCCACAAATAAAGTCGAATGGTCTCCGGAGCGACAGCGCGCATTCTTTGAAGTCAAAACAGCCCTGGCAAACGCTGCGTTGTTGGCACATCCACTCCCAGCGGCCCGCATGGCGCTCATGTGGCCATAGGGGCGGTCGTGGAACAGTATGTAGCCGGAGCCTGGCAACCGCTCGCCTTTTTCAGCAAGACCCTGCGCGACAGCGAACGAAAATACAGCGCATTCGACAGGGAGTTGTTAGCTCTCCACTTGGCCATTCGCCACTTCCAGTTCTGGCTGGAAGGACGCCGTTTCACCGCATTCGTTGACCACAAGCCGCTGACTTTCGCGATGGCCAAGATTTCAGAACCTTGGTCGGGCCGGCAGCAGAGACAGCTGGCCGCGATATCGGAGTTTACTACCGATATCCAGCATGTGGCGGGTAAACTTAATGTAGTGGCGGACTGCCTCTCGCGTGCCGTGGCGGCTCCAGCCCACGTAGAGGTAGATTCTGCAGCCATGGCCGCGGAGCAGGTTAGCGACGCGGATGTGCGCGCGCTCCAGTCTGGACCAACAGGGTTAAGGCTGGAGAACAGGGTGCTGCAAGACGGTATGCCCCCCCTAATCTGCGATGTCTCCACTGGGCGGCCGCGTCCTGTGGTTCCAGCCGCGTGGCGCCGCCGCGTTTTTGACTCGATCCATTCTCTGGCGCACCTGGGAGTGCGCGCGTCGGTCAAAATGGTAGGAGAGAAATTTGTATGGCCGAGCCTGCGCAAACAAGTTAGAGAGTGGGCGGCAGCCTGCATGGCTTGTCAGCGGGGCAAGGTTCAAAGACACACGAGAGCTCCCTTGGAGCCGTTTCACATCCCAGCTAAAAGGTTTGATCATGTCCACGTGGACCTCGTAGGCCCCCTCCCGCCCTCACAAGGGTGCACACATCTTCTGACAATGGTTGACTGCACCACGCGCTGGCCGGAAGCGGTTCCGCTGTCATCAACCACAGCCGAGGAGGTGGCGCGCGCATTTTTAACGGCATGGGTAGCGCATTTTGGAGTCCCGTCGGACATTACGTCCGACAGAGGCCCTCAATTTGTTTCCGAACTTCGGTCAGCGATGGCCCGCAGCCTGGGGGCAACGATCCACCGCACGACCGCGTACAACCCACAGGCTAACGGGTTATGCAAACGTTTTCACAGGTCACTGAAGGCGGCTCTCAGAGCGTCGCTTACGGATGCAAATTGGGTGGACAAGCTACCATGGGTTTTATTGGGGTTGCGTTCTGCACCTAAAGAGGATTTAGAAGCCTCCCCAGCTGAGCTAGTTTTCGCACAGCCACTTCGGCTGCCCGGGGAATTTCTCCCAGATAATCCAGCACCAGGGTGCTCCCCGGCTCAGCGGTTACAGAATAGCACGGGCCCGAGCACGCTACCTGGCCCCGTTCACCACAGTTTTCCGCGTGTTTTTGTGCCTAAGGCTTTAAAAAATGCGGAGTTTGTTTTTGTCAGACATGATGCCCATTGTCCACCTTTACACCCACCTTATGATGGACCATATAGAGTGCTGGAAACAGGGGATAAGCATTTTTTGTTAGATTTGGGGGGCAGAAAAGAAATGATTGGCATAAACAGGCTCAAACCCGCTTTTGTGGTAGCTGACGAAGTTCTGCAGTTGGCTAAGGCTCCTCGGCGCGGCAGACCCCCTAGAGAGCATTCCCCAGAACACCCACAGAGGTTGACTAACAGTTCTCATCCTCAGGCAGCAGCTCCACAGCAGGAAGACGCCGCGGAGGTGGTACAGCCTGCTTACAGCAAATACGGGAGAAGGCTGAGGCCCAAGCGGCACGTGGACTGATATGTAGTGATTTTATTATGACATGCAATCTGTGGTTATATTGTTCCATCTTAGACGTTTGGGGGGGGGGGGGTCATGTGGTGCACATATGTGGGTTTCATATGCTTCACATGTATATTACTGTATGCTTATTGTATGCTTCACGTCTTAGAGGAACAAAAGGACTGAACCTCCTAGGGGTAACAGGAGGATGTGAGATCTGGCCTTTTGTATACAAAGAGATGGCCTTGAGGGATTTCCTGACCACCAGGACTTTAGGTGGAGGCGAGAAGACCTGGAGGGGGATGTATTGTGATTTGGGATTAAAAGACAATGTGACTGTGTGCTTTGATGTCCTGGGGTATAAAAGGGACAGATGTTGGGGGATTCACTCTCTGTTTTTGGATGTTGGAGAATGTGAATGTGAATAAAACTGGACTTGAGAAATAAACTCAGCCTCGTCCTTCCACACTTCTCCACAACATCGACCTTGATGTAACATGTTCACTTAGTAATTTACACCCGTGCACCACATCTACAAACTCTTATGATTATCCCACGTGAATTTCGTTTGTATTACATGGCTATTTTTCCTGTTTCATGCAGTTTCCATGATAGGAAGAAAGAAAGGAAGAATAATAATGAGGATTTCTCCTTCTTTGCTATATTCCATGTCAGCCATGATTCCTTCGGCGCGTGTCTGCCACCTTCTAAACTGTCAGATCAATAGAGATTAGTACAAATTCTCAGTATAGCCGGGGGACGTCAATAAGTTGACACGTGCAGTTGCTGCGCTGTGCCACTGGGGGCAAGCGACCCGTCCATTTAATCTGGGCAGTTAAAGGGTTAATAAAACGTGTAACAAGTAATGCATCTGATCAAATTTCAGTAACTGTAATGCATTACTGAATTTTTAAACAGTAATTTCGTTACACAGCACGTTACTCCAAAAGTAGTGGCGTTACAGTAATGCTTTACTTTGTAATGCATTAGGGCGGCGCGGTGGAAGAGTGGTTAGCACTGCGGCAGCACAGCAACTCACCCTTGGCCGGGGGATCCTGGGTTCAATCCCAGCCCCCGACCAACAGTGATCTGTGTGGAGTTTGCATGTTCTCCCCATGTCTGCGTGGGTTTACTCCGGGATTTCTCCGGTTTCCTCCCACATGCCAAAAACATGCAAGTTAGGTTAATTGGCATCAAAACTGGGGATTCTAAATTGTCCTTAGGTGTGACTGTGAGAGTGAATGGTTGTCTGTCTCTCTGTGATGGCCCTGCGATGGACTGGCGATCTGTCCAGGGTGTACCCTGCCTCTCGCCCAAAGATGCTGGGATAGGCTCCAGCCCCCCGCGACCCGAAAAAGGATTAAGTGGAAGAAGATGAATGAATGTAGCGCATTACTCCCAACACTGATTTTTAATGTGCTGGTCCAGGGGTGTCAAACATGTGGCCCGCGGGCCAAAAATGGTCTGCCAGGGAGTTCAAGTTTTTCCCTGAATTTACAGCTTTCTTTCTAGTAAATTTCTGACTTTTTCTACTAATTAGAATTGTTCATGTAGATTTGAAACATTTTTCTCCTTAAGATTAGACTTTTTTCCTCATCAGTTTTTCTTTTTCTTCTTTTTTCTGGTGAAAACAGGTAGTGTAGAGTTAGATTAAATCACTCAGCAACTACTAATGACCTCGTGCAGCCCTGAACGGGTGTCCCAATTCATGGGGGTATTTTTCAACCTCTATCAAGGGTCAAGGGGTAGGAGTAGGCAAAGGGGAAGGGGTAGAGATACGTATGAGAATTGGGACAGACCCCAAATCTTCCTGTACTTTACTCAAATTACAAATTTTTTTCTAGACTGTTTTACAGCATTTACTGATGTTAATAAATAATTCAACAGTGTTTCTCTTACTATTTTTATGTATCTATAATGGTCATTTACATTTAAAATAATTGTAAATTTAATTCAAGTAAATTTAAGCATGTGATACTCTAATTTGATCATTTTAAACATAATTTTCCAACCACAAAATTGTGGCTAGTGAAAAGGCTGAATGGCTAATAACTTTGGAAAGTCACTAGGCACAGTGGCCGGTGAGCAAAAAAGTTAATGTCAAGCCCTGATTATAGTGATGTAAAAGGGAGGGTGGAGTTAAATGTGGCTCTTAGGAATTTAAAGAGACATGCCCCAAAAGGAGGCGTTCTGAGTAAGGATGCAAAAGATGATTCACAATGATGCTGCAATAATTAAATATTTAAAGGCAATTTGACCAAAATATTTCATAGATATCTCATTAA
Source organism: Pholidichthys leucotaenia (assembly GCA_020510985.1). Classification (NCBI taxonomy): domain Eukaryota; kingdom Metazoa; phylum Chordata; class Actinopteri; order Cichliformes; family Pholidichthyidae; genus Pholidichthys; species Pholidichthys leucotaenia. Next base: position 336,978,099 of record CM035844.1, read on the forward strand.
GACCTGTGGTGGCTGTCAACATGTAGAAAAAGTGCAGTGAATGGGACCTTAGTACTTTCTGTTCCAATGGTACAGGCTAGTTTCAGGTGGTTTACTTTAATACCTTAATTATCTAGAAGCAACACTGATCTGATCAAATTTAAAATGGAATGTGAGCTGGATTGTTGATCATAAGTTTGCAGTAATTTCACTTTCAGTAAAAAAAAATGGACATGACTAATTGTAATGTAGCTATGTAACTTTGCAAATATAAAGTCTTAAATTTGATCAAGTGGCTTTAAAAAGTTCTTAAGTTTCAATTTCCTTATTGCTGCAGATACCATGTTTTATGGCTGTTTTGCACAGCAGGAAGACAATAAAAGCTTTCTCTTCTATTCTAAACAGGTCTAATTCAGAGAAACTCAGAGACAGACTTGTGATGTTAAAGCCAAGACGAGCTAAAGCAGAGTTATTTCCTCCTGGAGCTGGTGAGGATCAGAATAAAACAGCCTTTATGTTCTCAGTATTGTTGGCTGAGAGGTTTCTCTTAAGTGCACTCAAAGCTGCAGAAGAGTTGCCACCATTTCTTCACTCCAGATGACAATGATTTTTGTGAAAAGGCGACAAGGTGAACCCAAAAATGCTTCAGAGCCCAGAATGAAAGAATCCAAGTTAGCTTGTTAGTTTATAGAGGCTTTTATCACCTGTTCCGGCCCCGGATTATGAGCTGCATTTTGGTGTGCAATAACTGATGTTTGACACATCTTTAATGTCCTTGCTTTTGACTTTAATGCATCAAACACCGTAAAGACTGAAACATATCAAACACAAGAAACATTATTTTAGCTGTGGACACAAAATTCTAGTATTACAGAAATTAAATCATACTGCATACACACAAATGTAAACATTTATGATCTCAAATTGATAGATTTTTTAGGTTTACTGAGTTGTTGCAAGAAAGCTACCAGCAAAAATTATGCAGCATTTACTGTAAACAAATACAACAGATTATCAAATCCACATTTAAAATTGTATGGTTTGTGCACATCAGATTTTCATATTAGAAACACACACAAAAGTTTCTATTCTTTGGAGATGTGCATATTCAAACAACCATCATTAAACTTCAACAGAGTTAAACATTTCACTAACCACTTTGCCGGGTCGCAGCCTTCCGAGGGCAGAAATTCCTTGCAGGCTCTCACATTTTGTCTGCAATTAATAGCCCGGAATAAATACCTTGTAAATTGGTATTTCAGCTAATTTAAAGTCAAGATGTCAATTCAAAAACATAACAATAAAATTGACTAGAACTAGGCATCCAGTAAATAAGGATTGCCAGATTTGCACTTCTATGAACTACCAAGGCCATGCAGGCCGGGAATTGCAGCAGTGATCGACCAGAATAATACTGCATTTACTTCAAGTCAAAAATACATCCCTATTCACAAAATGAAGCTTCAAAAATTACTTTTTCACAACTATTACAGTTTTTTCCACATGCATGGACACTAGGTGAAATGTTACATAGGCATGGATTACTACTGACAGTCACATGGTCTAGTCACACTTCAACAAACTTCAAAAATATCATCATCTCTCAAACAATCCACAAAATATCGGGTAGATAATTGGCTATGAGGGATTATTTCATCATTATGACAGTTTCACCCTACCTGGGCTGAGGTAAGCAGCTGGATGGCTTTGGATTTTTGTCTTAGCCAGCCATGCTGAATCCGTCCGTTGTCCTATTCTGCTGGGCAGGAAGTCTCAAAATCGTCTACTTCCTGTTGTGAATAATCTTATACCTCATGTATTTTTGATGACAAATTATTTCAATAATTTTTAAATCTCAAAGGACAAATTTTCAAACCTAGGTTTTTAAAAGAAAATATGGAGGGAATAAAATAAAAAAAAGGTAGGGAATTCACAAGGGATTCCCCAGAGGTCAAAGGTCATTTCCATGTTGGGGGCTCCCCCAGACACAAAGTAAACAACTTTTGACTAGCACACAGAGCCAGGCTGTGAGCATATATATACCTGCCAAAACAAATCTTTGGGAGGCATTGCTGTACAACCAAAGGTCAAATACTAGAAAGGATGTCACTGTTGACATATATAGCGGGGAAATTACAACAGTCACAAGAATTGCCATGTTTCTCACATGGATCAAACAAACACAGCTGCTGCCGTTACACTCCCACCAAAATCTTTATGATGGAAGACTATAAAGTCATGCCAACATAAAATTTTCACAATGTCACCTAATCTTTAACCGGCAGCAAGAGCACAACCTTTTGCACTGGTCTTTCCAGTTCGGAGACTGGCTTAATCTTCTCCCCACGAGCCACACTTCTGGCGTTCGAAATTCTCAGCCTCACTTTTCGGACAAGTCCGTCCTTGTCGGCCATTGCACTCGTCACAAGTCCAAGTGGCCACTGGTTTCTCGCCAACCCTTCATCCATCATGAGAACAATGTCTCCTGTTTGGAGGTTTCTTTGTGGTTTGCACCACTTTTGGCGATGTTGGAGATTCAGTAAGTATTCTTGTTTCCATCTACTTCGAAAGAGCTGACTCAGGTGTTGAACACGCCTCCAGCGTTTCCGTGCATAAACGTCCTGGGCGCAGAAGGCTCCTGGTGGAGGTAAGACTCCCTCAAGCTTGCCATGAAGTAGAGCGTTTGGCGTTATGGGAGGTTCGGCGAGTGGGTCATTCAAAGACGTTGGAGACAATGGACGACTGTTCACGATGTATGCTGCCTCATAGAACAGTGTTCTTAATGAAGCGTCGTCTAGTCGTGTGTTCGCAAAGTCTATCACCGACTTCAGCGTCTTCCTCACTGTGCGGATCTGTCTTTCCCATACGCCACCTTGCTCACTAGCATGAGGAGCATTGAACTTGAACTCCACTTGCTTGTTCGCTAGAACTGTCTCCAGCTTGTCATGATCCAATTCGGCGACAGCTTGTTTCAGTTCATTGTCAGCACCAATGAAGTTGGAACCTTGATCGCAGAGTATGCTTCTAACCACACCTCGCAATGCCAAGAAGCATCTTAGGGGATTGATGAAACAGTCAGTTGAGAGGTCGTCTAGAAGCTCCAGGTGAATTGCACGACTGTACAGACACGTGCACAGCAGTCCGTAGCGCTTGATTTCTGATCTTCCACGCTTGATGAGATACGGGCCAAAGACATCCATTCCAGACTTGTAGAATGGAGGATGCGCTTCTGTACGTTCTTGTGGCAAGTCAGCCATCTTCTGACTCTCCGCTGGTCTTCTTTGCTTGCGACACATGATACAGTTGCGTATCACTTGAGCCACTGTCTTGGAGCCCCTTTGTACGTAATATCCTTGAGATCGTAGCTCATTCAAAGTTGAGCTGCGACCTCCATGATTGGTCTTTTGATGTACATGCCTGATGATGGCCTCGGTGACATGTGATTTTCTTGGAAGGATAATGGGGTGACATTCTTCCTTGGTGATGTCTTCTGCTTCACGAACTCTTCCCCCAACCCTTAGCAGGCCTTCTTCATCCAACATGGGATCTAGAGTCTTCAAGCAGCTTGACGTTGCTACGTTTCCACCTTTCCCCAGGATTGTGATCTCTTCAGGAAACTCTTTGGCTTGTAACCACTTGATGGCTAGATTACGTGCTTTTCTGTCTTGGAGTAGACGGCTTGTCTTTGAAGACACTCTTCTTATCATAGTTCCCAAGATGTTGATCATGGTCTGCCACTTCGAGATCCTTTGTAGTACATCCAACAGTCCTGTTGGTAGAACAACGCTAGATGCCCCGAGACACTGTGCTTTTACTTCAGGGTCGCCAAGGTTGAGAGTATCGTCTGGCGAAGTCAGTGGTAGCTCTGCTTTGTAGAGAAATTCTGGGCCTTTCAGCCACATAGAGGTGCCCAGTTCTTTGGCCGACACGCCTCTCGAAGCTAGATCGGCTGGATTCGACTTGGTCGGTACGTGGTGCCATTGTTGCACTTCAGTGTTCTCCCGAATGTACTGTACACGGTTGCTGACAAACACGTGAAACCGCTTTGCACTGTTGGCGATGTATCCCAGCACGACCTTGCTGTCTGTCCAAAAATATTCCTTGGTGACATGGATCTCGAGCTCTCTTCTGAGGAACTTGCTGATTTTCACTGACGTTGTTGTTGCTGTCAATTCAAGCCAAGGAATGGAGACAACTTTTGATGGTGCCACTCTCGCTTTGCTCATGAGCAAGGCGCAGTCTATGTTTCCATCTTGGTCACACATTCTGACATACGAGCACTGCCCATAACCTTGAGTGCTGGCATCACTGAAATGATGCAACTCGAAAGATTTCACTTCCTTGTCAGGCTTGAAACATCTGGGTATTTTCAGATCCTCCAGTTCTTGAATATCTGCTTTCCAGCTCTCCCACCGTTCAATTATGACAGGCTCGACAGGTTTGTCCCAGGATTTCTTTTGCTTGCACAGTTCTTGCAGGATCTTTCTCCCTTGCAACACCACAGGGCTAACAAATCCATCTGGGTCATAGACTGACATGACTGTAGAGCGGATGCCTCTTCTTGTGTTGGGCTTATCCTGTAGTGTTATCTTGAACCTGAAGCAGTCATTTTGAACATCCCATCTTGTTCCAAGTGTGCGCTCAACCGGGAGAGGTTCCAGTTCCAAGTTTATTTCGGAGACGGTAGTGGCTCTTTCGGAAGGTAGTATAGATTCCAGGACGTCTATGCTGTTCGACAGGAACTTATGGAGTCTAACTTTGCCCTTTTTGCATATTTCAGTGGCCTGGCAGATTAGCTCCTTCGCTTCATCTTTGGTGTCGCTGAAATCTTGGTCAAGAACCTTCAGGATCTCACAGGGTGGTGGCACTATCAATTCTTTGGCGACAATCCTATGGCATAAGATAAGATAAGATAAGATAAGATAAGATAAGATAAGATAAGCCTTTATTAGTCCAACAACGGGGAAATTCCAGGATTGCAACAGCACAGGGATAGCAACACTCAGAGCAACAATCAGAAGGCAAGAAAAAAAACAAGCAAGCAAGAGCAGCTAATATACATATGTACATATTACTATAAAATATATATATACACACACACACACACAGACACACAGTGCAGAGCATTGTAGCTGGATGGAATAAATATATGAATATATGAACACACAGTGCAGAGCATTGTAGCTAGATGGAATAAATATGTAAATATATAAACACCCACAGTACGGAGCATTGCAGCTAGGTGGAATAAATATGCAAGTATATAAACACACACAGTGCGGAGCAATGTAGCTAGATGGAATAATATGTAGATATATAAAAACACAGTGCGGAGCATTGTAGCTAGATGGAATAAATATATAGATATATAAATATAAACACACCCAGTGCTGAGCATTGTAGCTAGATGGAATAAATATATAGATATATAAATATAAACACACCCAGTGCAGAGCATTGTAGCTAGATGGAATAAATATGTAAATATATAAACACACACAGTGCAGAGCATTGTTGCTAGGTGGGATGAAACAGCATAACCGTCTATTTAGTTATCCTACATGGTATGATTATGTGCCCATACATATTCTCACCCTCCATAGCGACCGGTATGTTCCTAGTTGTATGCCGGAGAGGACCATTGTGTAAGTCTATTGCATCTTTTGCATTCAAAAAACTATTAGTTTGTTACGTCTTTTTGCTATCTCTGCGAGCAGCCCTGCTTAGGTTGTACAGTCTGACAGCCGTTGGTAGGAAGGACCTACGAAACCTCTCGGTTGTGCACCTGGGATGATGTAGTCTGCTGCTAAATGAGCTCCTCAGTGCATCCAGTATGTCCTGCATAGGGTGGAACTCGGACTCCAGCAGAGATGACAGTTTAGCCACCGTCCTTCTCTCTCCTATCTCCTCCATCGGATCAAGGCGTTGCCCCAGGACAGAGCTAGCTTTCTTAATCAGTTTGTTCAGTCTCTTCCTATCGGCTGCAGTAATGCCACTGCCCCAGCAGACCACTCCAAAAGTGATGGCTGATGCCACCACCGTGTCATAGAATGACTTCAGCAGCGCCCCTTGTACACCAAAAGACCTGAGTCTCCTCAGCAGGAACAGCCTGCGCTGTCCCTTCTTGTAGAGTGCGTACGCACTCTACAAGAAGGGACAATGGCATACGCCATTGTTGCCTTGTTCATAACAAGGGCCTCCAATGATGCTCCATCCCAAGTCTGTTTTCACAGCAAAGGCTTCTTCGGGATTTCCGGAGACTGTCTCCACCGGTCTGAGTGCTTGTGGGCAGGAGTATCCAATGAGCAGTCCCACTTCACAGTCTTGAATAGGAGGAATGAAGGGGGCTATTCGAGCCAAATGAGGCATCATACTTGCCGCTACCTTTGAAGGATGTGCTCCCTGTTGTGAGGGATGTGGTCTCTTGTGTAGCACGACTTGACTCGGACTTCGACAGTCGAGTCGTATCCTCTCAGTTTGATGTCTGAGAACTTCTTACAATAGACCACCGATGAAGATGTCATAGTTGTTATCTTCATTCTTGTTATTTCATGTGGCATGCACAGCTTGGCTGCCAGATCCTCTGTGATATAGGAGCTGTCGCTTTGGGAATCAATCAGTGCATAAACCAATACTTCTTGCAAGCCAGCTTGGCCTGTCTTGACCCAAACAGGTACGATCATTGAAGTATAACTCTTCATGTAATCTTGGTTGGTTTTGTTTGAAATAGATTCAAATGTGTTTTCATCTTTGTCGGCTTCTGACTCTGTAAGCTTTGTGTCTGCTTTCTTCTTGTCTAAGTGCAGCAGAGTTCGGTGTTTGCCTTTGCACGTGTTGCAGGACACTTTATCTAGACACTTCTTTGATGTGTGGCCACGTCTGAGACATTTGAAGCAAAGGGCCTTGCTTCGAATGCTTTGTATTTTGTCATCATAAGGCAACTCTTTGAAAGCATTGCACTTGTAGATGAGGTGATCTTTGTCGCAGTAGGTGCAAACTGGAGAATTTTTGGCTCCACTTTTAGGGGTTTCTTTTTCAGCACTGGTGTTGGTGTTGGTGGCATGAGTAATGCCAGGTGCTCGTTTTGTCTTTGCTCTAGACTCGTTTCCTCTATTCGCGGTTGGCAACTTGTCTTGGTTTTGAGCGACCACGCATATAGGGTTGTTAGCCACTCTGGCTTCTCTGGCTACGAAGTCGACAAATTCTTGAAACGAAGGGTAGCCCTTTCCAACATCTATGTCTTCTGTAACACGCCGTGTCCACCTAGTGTTACAATACTCGGGTAACTTGGTTGCTGTTTCCTGGATTTGGACGCAATCGTTCAAAACTTCAAGACCTTTCACGTAGGGGATAGCTTCTTTGAGGGTGCTCAGGAAATCGCTGAAATCCTGAAGACCTTTCTTATCTTTGCCTGTTACTTTGGGCCAGTCTCTCAACTTGTTTCTCAAGGAGAGTTGAATGGTGAAGGGGTGTCCGAACCGCTCTTCCAACGTGGTCCATGCACGGTTGTAGGCAGCTTCATCACTTCCGAAAAAACAACCTTCTACTGCCGCTCTGGCTTCTCCTGCAAGGTACTGCTGCAGATAATACAACTTGTCTGATGGTGGAATTCCCTTGTTCTCAACAAGTGTCACAAAACTTTTGCGAAAGTTGATGAACTTGAGTGGGTCACCATCAAACACAGGAGGTGTGGGGACAGGCAGCCTTGATCTGCTGACGCTATCTGAGAATGTTTGGGCGATGAAGGCCAACTGTGACTCTACTTGGCTCACGCAATCTTCAGCTCTTGGTGATCTGGCCTCAGGAGAAAAAGCAGGTGCCTCTGGATTCAGATAACCTTTACTAGGCTTGTCACTGCAACAAGAGATGTCATCTGACCTTTGGACTCTTTCCTCTTCTTCTGCTATTTCTAATTGTTCATGACAACTTTCCAAGGCCACCTTGTATTTCCTTATCTTTGCGTGAAGTTCTGCACACTTTCGCTTAGCGCTCAATTCAGCCAGCTTCCTGGCCTTTTCTGAGGCATTACTTGATCCTGTTGAAGAGCCTGTTGAAGATTCTGAAATCTGTGCACTTACAGATACCTTTGACTGAATGGAGACTTTAGACTTAGCAGAAATATCAGACTCATAGTCTAACTTGCTTCCAAAGAGAGACCTGGAATAATTCATTCCCCAAGTAGTCTTGAGAAGGCTTTTTCTCTCCTTGTCTGCCATCATTGGATTCTCTCCAATTTGTTTCAAGGCTTTCGCCATGTCTGAGCACATTTGCTTAGCGCTGTCGACTCTGCGCCGCATCTCGTTGTCTGGCGGGCACAAATCTCGACAGGCTTCATATGTAGCTGTCATTTCTTTGTCCAGGCGAATCAGGTCTTCCAAGTCATCTTCAGTTGTGTCCAAGACCTCATCTTTGTATGCATAAAAAAGAGCGAACACAGCCTTCTTTACTTTACTGTATGTTCGCATAAACCTTTTGTTTGCTCTGTCTACCTGTGCTTCTTGTTCTTCCTTTTTACTGATGACAGCATCTAAAGTCGCAACTTTGTCATTGAGGCTGTCGTATTCAGCAGAAATCTCTGGTGAGACAGACTTATCCTCTCCCTTTGCTTTCACTAACCGCCTGACTTCTTTCAGTCTCTTCATGCATGTCTCTCGTCTTTGCTTCAACTCATGAAGTGGGACATGCCTGAGTTTTGTTTGTGCAGTGTTCTGGTTAGTCTTGCCAGTGGCGCCATCTTCTGGATCACTTGCATCTTCTTTTTCTTGGACTCCAGCCACCGCATTCTCTCCTTCTGGTTGCTTCTTGTCACCATTATTCTTTTCTTGTTCACTGATTGTAACCAACTCCATTTCAAGAGTTTCTATTGCATCATGTACTGTTTCTGCATCAGTGTTGAGTTGAGCTCGCTTTTCCTCAGACAAGGTTTCAACTGCCAAGTCAGCATTTATGGCTTGTAATTGCTCTTTGGCAGCTGTGATCTGCTCTCGCAATTCTTGCTCAGTTGCATTTTTGGCAGCTGCAGCCATTTTGTTGCAGTACAGTGTTTACGGAAAATAGTGAGGAAATGGGACAAAAAATGAAATGGTAATTTATACTACCTCTTTGAATAAAGTGAGTTTCGATTGCCGGCAGTATTACATACACTGTCAACTGTTTCAGTGAGTTGGTGAACTCTTTGTGGCAGCATATGCCACCCGACAGTCGTTTTGGCAATCTAATGACCGTAAAAAAATGTTTAGTAAATCTGGATGGTCTGACAGACAATGCTAGCCAGACTTGATAATTGGGATTTTCACCAACCAGATTTCTTGAGTGAAAACCTGGAGATAAAAAATATTATGCAAACCTGAAACACAATGTGTTTTTTATGTTTACCTCGAAATTTCCACTCAAAATAACTGAATGGAAACTATACTTGAATTAGGGAATTCTTATCTTTGGGGTATATGATTCCCTAAATACTTTAAGCTTGTACTTGATTTGATTAATTCAAAATTGAATTAAATTTGAGGAATCTTGAAATATACTTATATCATTGGATTGAAGCTCAAACCAGCCCTTACCTCAGCCCTTGATCTTACTTGATCTTACTAGCCTGATTTAAATTGACGTTCAAAAATACTGATTGAAATACGCTAGCAACAGGATGTGCACAAGCAGTACATGTACAATGAAAACAGAATAATGCAAACACTTCTCTCAACATCAGCACAAAATAAACACAGTATTCAGTGACTAATAAACTTGACTTTGCACTTGAGAAACACAAACTTGACTTGACTTGACTTAAAATGTGTCCTCAAGGTTCAATCACTGGATACATGTCCTTCACTTACAGGCTGTAGCAGAAAAGTGAATGTCTCTTACTTAATTGTCATATACTTGCACTAGCACACTGGTGAGTGGTACCGACAGGATGTCACCATCACAATCTCGATGACACGGCACGACCCAACCTCTTGAATCTGCAGCGTTCTTTGCTTGCACACCCACGCTCGTCCACGATGACTTGGTACAGACGAATATGAGGCAGTGTCTTTACTGTTCCGGCCCTGGATTACGAGCTGCATTTTGGTGTGCAATAACTGATGTTTGACACATCTTTAATGTCCTTGCTTTTGACTTTAATGCATCAAACACCGTAAAGACTGAAACATATCAAACACAAGAAACATTATTTTAGCTGTGGACACAAAATTCTAGTATTACACAAATTAAATCATACTGCATACACACAAATGTAAACATTTATGATCTCAAATTGATAGATTTTTTTAGGTTTACTGAGTTGTTGCAAGAAAGCTACCAGCAAAAATTATGCAGCATTTACTGTAAACAAATACAACAGATTATCAAATCCACATTTAAAATTGTATGGTTTGTGCACATCAGATTTTCATATTAGAAACACACACAAGACTTCCGGTTATGGCGGCCGCCTAGAAGGATACGTATCACTCTGCTCTGCTCCTGGAAATAAAGATTCGGCAAATAACTCTCTCATTTGGAACAGAACTTTTCCCAGCGTTTGGGTGAGGATATGTCGGGGAAGACTAGGGCTGGGAAATCAAGCGGGGGAAAAATTGAATCGCCGAAGCAGTCCAAATTAACGGACTTTAAAGTTTGTGGCGCAGTAGAAAAAGCTGCGGATATGGCGGGTGAAACTAGCGGTGGTGCGGTAACTGCTGATGATGGCGGCACAGGTGCAGTGCTGGCTGCCATTAGCTCAATGAGAGCAGACTTTTCCACTAAACTTGATGGGATTATGGCAGCGTTGGATGCAATGAGAAAGGAGTTGGATGACTGCGTGGAGCGAGCGACGCAGGCGGAGCTTCATGTTTCAAGTGCGGAGGATGAAATCAGCGGACTTCAAATAAAGGTGCGCACTTTGGAAAAAAAAAATAAAGATCTGGAAAATAACGTTCTGGACTTGGAGTCCCGGTCCAGACGGAACAACCTGAGGCTGGTGGGTTTACCGGAGGGAGCCGAAGGTCGTGATTCATGCTCCTTTTTGGAGGGGTGGATCCCGGAGGCGCTGAACAACACGGAGCTAAAATCATCAGTCGTCTTGGAAAGCTCCCACCGAATTGGCCCACCGAGAGGTAACAAGGCAGCACCGAGGACGTTAATTATGAAGTTTCTCAGCTACAGAGACAGGATGACGATCTCCAACGCGGTGCGGGCCAAAGGAGAAATTAAATACCAAGATCAACAGGTGCGGTTCTACCCAGATTTGGCCTCAGGAATCCAACAATTAAGGAAGCAGTTTGACCCCATCCGTAAAGAACTGCGCAACCTTGAGATTCGTCATGGAGTGATTCACCCTGCAAGACTTCTGGTCACATATGAGGGCAGAACACACATCTTCAAGACCCCCGAGGAGGCGCAGGAGCTCATCAAGAAGATCCAGGAAGAGACTGGTGGGAGCTAAGCATGAACAGAATATAGGGTAGAATATTTGAGCATTTAACTGATTAGAAGCATATAACAAGATTACAAAATATAGATTGTATTACATATTAAAAAAAAAAAAAGTACAAAATTGCTAAAAAATTTTGGAGTTAAATTGGAAAATTACAGAAGAGAGTTAATGTTACGTTATTAAAAGCAGTAGAGTCAGGGTGATTGGGAGGATGAAGAAGGAGTGGCTTTGGCTGATCCTCGTGGGTGTGGAACGGTCGATGGCTATATCGGGAGACGGAATTTTTCTTTTGTTTTTGGGGGGATTGCCACAAATGTGGGAAGGGGGAATTTGTTTGTGTGTAGTTTGTAGGGTGAATGTTCAACCACTCATTTTTTTGCTTTTCTGTTTGAGCATGTTTACACTGCAAGGTAATCCCAAACTCCCTATTGATCATAAATCAAAGCGTTAATCTTAATTTAACTTCATGGAATTGCAGAGGTCTACAAAATTTAAAAAAACTTAAACAAGTTATGAATAAAATAAAAGACATGGGTTCAAAAATTGTGTTTTTACAAGAAACTCATCTAATAGAGGAAGATGTAAAAAGAATTAGGAGTAGATGGCAAGGAAATGTTTTCACCTCATCATTTTCATCCCGAGCCAGGGGAGTTATGACTCTCATACATAAATCAGTCCCATTTCAAGTGAAAAATGTAATTGGAGACAAATTTGGAAGATATGTAATCATTCAAGGATCTTTGCTATTAGAAAACATAAATTTGGTGAACTTATATGGTCCCAATATAGATGATCAAAAGTTCTTTGCTAATTTATTTCTTATCTTATCATCACTTACAGGGCAACATATAATAGCAGGGGATTTTAATTGTACATTGAATCCCGGTATAGATAGATCAACAGGACTGGACTGTACGCACAATGGATGTAGGATGACTATTAATCATTTTATGAAAGAATTGAAATTGATAGATATATGGAGAGAAATGAAACCACAAGTTAAAGCCTATTCTTGTTATTCCAGTACCTACAAGACATTCTCACGTATAGATTACTTTTTGATCTCCACAGAATTAAGGTCCAAGATTCAAAACTGTTTTTATGATAACATCGTGATCTCTGATCATGCACCCTGCTGTCTAATATATGTAGATAAGAAATTGACAAAGGAACCAGGTAGATGGCAATTTCAGCATAAATGGCTTCAGGATGAGGAATTTGTTAAATACATAGAAAAACAGATAGATGAGTTCTTTGACATCAATACTACACAAACATCAGCATGTGTAAAGTGGGAGGCTTTCAAAGCTTTTATTAGGGGACATATTATTAGTTATACAGGTTCAAAATCTAAGAAGACTCGAGAGGAGAGAGTCCAATTGGAACATAAAATAAAAATTCTTCAAGAAAGAGTATATGCAGGAAGAGATCCAAGGTTGGAGAACGAATTACTGATTTTGAGAGCTGAATATGACAAAAAATCAGCGAATAGAGCTGCCCCGAGTCTTCTAAGATTGAAACAATCTTTTTATGAACAAGGTGAAAAATCAGGAAACTAAATGGGTTTTTGAACGAACTATCTATACCGTGTATTCCAAATGAAAATAGGGAGATACTGGAGTCTAAAATTAGTCAAGAAGAAGTTGGACTAGCCATTGATAATATGAAATCAGGAAAAAGTGCAGGACCAGATGGTCTTCCAGTTGACCTTTATAAAAAATTTAAGAATAAATTAACAAAACCTTTTTTGGAAATGGTTTTAGAAGCATTTCAAAATAGTAATTTACCATCATATATGAATAATGCCTTAATTATACTGTTGCCAAAACCAGGTAAGCCCTCTAATAAATGTGAAAATATGAGACCAATAAGCCTATTAAATGCCGACCTTAAGATAATCTGTAAAATTTTAGCAAGACAAATACAAGAAATTTTACCAAATATTATTAATCGAGATCAGAATGGCTTTATAAAGGGAAGACAAGGCTTCCATAATGTAAGAAGACTATTTAATATTATTTATTCTAATAAAGAAGCACCGGGTACAGCTCTCTTATCACTGGATGCCGAAAAAGCCTTTGATAGAGTTGAATGGCCCTTTCTTTTTGAAGTCTTACAAAGGTTTGGACTTGGAAATAATTTCATAAAATGGGTTCAGATAATATATAATAATGCTACTGCAGAAATCCTAACAAATAACAATATTTCAAAATCAATAAAAATCAATAGAGGATGTCGACAAGGCTGTCCACTTTCACCTTTACTGTTTACTATGGCAATTGAACCTTTAGCGATGGCGATACGTCTACAGTCACAAATATATGGAATTAAAGTTGGACCAACAGAACATAAAATCTCCCTGTATGCCGATGACATAATTTTGTTTATGTCGAATCTTAAAAAATCAATTCCGACCTTGTTGAATTTAATAAAGAATTTTGGGGAAATATCAGGATATAAAATAAATAAAACTAAATCTTCAATATTAATGCTAAATGAGACCCAGAGAAATTACCCAGCCCCTGAGGTAAATCAATTCAATGTTGTAAATCAGTTTAAATATTTAGGAATCCAAATTGTGCCTAAGCTAGAATCAATCGCCAGTGTCAATTATGAAGCCTTAATGACAGATATTGATGAGTTACTTCAGAGATGGATGTCACTACCAATGTCGATGATCGGGAGAATTAATATACTTAAAAGTAATATCTTACCTAAAATACTTTATTTATTTCAATACATTCCCTTACCACCACCTTTAGATTTATTCTCAAGAATTAAAAAAAAGTTAGTGGAATTTATATGGAACAACAGGAGGGCTAGATTACGTCTGTCTTTATTATATTTACCGTTTGATCGTGGAGGTCTGAAATGTCCAAATTTTATGTTGTATTATTGGTCGGCACAACTGAGGTCTATGACATATTATTTTTCATCAAATGATCTCCCTCACTGGACTGAAATGGAATCATACAATTTACCTTTACCTCTTCCCATATTCATATACTCAGATTCGGCAAAAAAATTACAAAAACAAGTTAAAAATCCATTTGTAAAGCATATGATCAAAATATGGTGTGAAGCTAAAAACTATTTAAAAGAACCACAGTTATTGTCACAATTTAGTCCAATATGGGGTAATCAATATTTTAAACCAGGGAGAGCGGACGCTGTATTTAAAGTATGGAATTTAAAAGGGATACAAAAGATTCAGGATTTATATTTGCCATGTGCAGAAAACATAATGTCTTTTGAAGAGTTAAGGATCAAATTTAATCTCAATAGAACACATTTTTTTAAATATCTTGAACTTAGAAACTTTATTCGATCAAATCAAAATAAAGCTCTCACTCGACCTATCTATTCATCCTTGGAAAAAATGTTGATGAAAGATAGTAAAAGAAAGGGTATTATTTCAGAGTTTTATAACTTATTGACACTATTTTCAAGTGAAAATTCACTGAAAAGATTAAACTACTGGAAAGAAGATCTGCAAACTGAAATTTCAGAGGAACAATGGGAATTGGCTTGTACAGAAGCTCAAACCAAATCAATAAATGTACGCCTTAAATTGATACATTTCAAATGGTTAATGCGGATGTATGTTACACCGGAGGAGTTAAATAGATATAACAAAAATATACCAGATACATGCACAAAGTGCATGGAAAGTAAAGGAACTCTATTTCATTGTGTATGGGAATGTAGATTAATAAGAATGTTTTGGGAAGAGGTGAGGGTAACAATTGAAAAAATAATCTCAAAACAAATCATATTGAATCCTAAACTGTTTTTGTTGGGTCTGTACCCAGAAAAGCATAATTTTAATAAAAGTGAAAGAACATTCATAGACCTCAGTTTGCTTAATGCCAAAAAATGTATTGCACTATTATGGAAAAAGACTCATAGACCAGATGTGACTCAGTGGTTAAGACAGATGTTAACAAACCTTCCATTAGAAAGAATAACATATATACTGAAATCAAAGGAAATTGTGTTTGAGAATATATGGAGACCTTTTATTGATTATGTAAAAAATTTAAACATAACTCTTGAAGAAGAAGGTGAATGATATGTGTGGACCTTGTAAATTCCAAACTGGTGAACATAATATGTATACTTATGTGTTGGATTGTCTAGACTAAACAGAGGAGCATTGTTGAAGATTTGATTTTGTTGGTGGTTGTTGGTGTTTTTTAGTGCATTTTTTTTTTTGTAGTACTTTAGTGTTAGTGTTTGATTGTTTGTATCATGTTTGTTTAAAAAAAAAAGGTTCAATAAAGATATTGTGGAAAAAAAAAAGGTAGTGGAATTTATATGGAACAACAGGAGGGCTAGATTACGTCTGTCTTTATTATATTTACCATTTGATCGTGGAGGTCTGAAATGTCCAAATTTTATGTTGTATTATTGGTCGGCACAACTGAGGTCTATGACATATTATTTTTCATCAAATGATCTCCCTCACTGGACTGAAATGGAATCATACAATTTACCTTTACCTCTTCCCATATTCATATACTCAGATTCGGCAAAAAAATTACAAAAACAAGTTAAAAATCCATTTGTAAAGCATATGATCAAAATATGGTGTGAAGCTAAAAACTATTTAAAAGAACCACAGTTATTGTCACAATTTAGTCCAATATGGGGTAATCAATATTTTAAACCAGGGAGAGCGGACGCTGTATTTAAAGTATGGAATTTAAAAGGGATACAAAAGATTCAGGATTTATATTTGCCATGTGCAGAAAACATAATGTCTTTTGAAGGGCTGAGGATCAAATTTAATCTCAATAGAACACATTTTTTTAAATATCTTCAACTTAGAAACTTTATTCGATCAAATCAAAATAAAGCTCTCACTCGACCTATCTATTCATCCTTGGAAAAAATGTTGATGAAAGATAGTAAAAGAAAGGGTATTATTTCAGAGTTTTATAACTCATTGACACTATCTTCAAGTGAAAATTCACTGAAAAGATTAAACTACTGGAAAGAAGATCTGCAAACTGAAATTTCAGAGGAACAATGGGAATTGGCTTGTACAGAAGCTCAAACCAAATCAATAAATGTACGCCTTAAATTGATACATTTCAAATGGTTAATGCGGATGTATGTTACACCGGAGGAGTTAAATAGATATAACAAAAATATACCAGATACGTGCACAAAATGCATGGAAAGTAAAGGAACTCTATTTCATTGTGTATGGGAATGTAGATTAATAAGAATGTTTTGGGAAGAGGTGAGTGTAACAATTGAAAAAATAATCTCAAAACAAATCATATTGAATCCTAAACTGTTTTTGTTGGGTCTGTACCCAGAAAAGCATAATTTTAATAAAAGTGAAAGAACATTCATAGACCTCAGTTTGCTTAATGCCAAAAAATGTATTGCACTATTATGGAAAAAGACTCATAGACCAGATGTGACTCAGTGGTTAAGACAGATGTTAACAAACCTTCCAAGAGGATCTTCAGGTCGGGGAACAGGGAGATGCTGAAGTCCGTACAGAGGGAGCTGAGGAGAAAGATCAGAGAAGGCAAGGACAGCTTCAGGAAGAAGATGGAGGACAAGCTGCAACAGAGCGACATCAGCGGGGTCTGGAGAAACCTCAAAACCATCTCGGGGCTCCAGAATACCTGCCCCCAGGCCACAGGGGGCAGGGAGTGGGCGAACAACCTGAATCTGTTTTTCAATAGATTTGACCAACCGCCCTCCCCCCTGACTGCACAACAACCACTGCTGCCTCTAAAGAAATCAAGTCCTGCTGCCCACTCCCCACTCTACCAACACCCCCCCACTCCCAACACACAGCCCCCCATCCTGACCCTGACCAGGACCCAGGTGAGGACGGAGCTGAGGAAGATCAAGGCGAGGAAGGCGCCGGGACCGGACGGCATCAGCGCAAAGCTCCTCAAGTCCTGTGCAGACCAGCTGTGTGGGATTGTGACGTATATCTTCAACATGAGCCTGAAACTGGGGAGGGTACCACAGCTGTGGAAAACATCTTGTGTGGTACCTGTACCAAAAACTTCCCACCCCAAAGACCTGAACAGCTACAGACCGGTGGCCTTGACGTCCCACTTGATGAAGACCCTGGAGAGACTGCTCCTTGCTCACCTCCGCCCCCTGGTGGAACCAGCGATGGATCCACTCCAGTTCGCCTACCAGCATGGCATTGGGGTGGAGGATGCGGTGATCTTCCTCCTTCACCGTTCTCTGTCCCACCTGGAGAAGCCCGGGAATATGGTGAGGATCATGTTCTTTGACTTCTCCAGTGCTTTCAACACCATCCAACCGATGATCCTGAAGGACAAGCTGCTGCGCGCAGGGGTGGACCAGCACCTGTCATCATGGATCCTGGACTACCTCACGAACCGGCCTCAGTTTGTGAGAACCCGGGACTGTGTGTCCGACACGATCATCAGTAGCACGGGGGCCCCCCAGGGAACGGTGCTGGCTCCCTTCCTGTTCACTCTTTATACTGCGGACTTCTCACACAACACAACACACTGCCATCTACAGAAGTTCTCTGATGACTCTGCGATCGTTGGCCTCATCTCCAATGGAGATGAAGCTGAGTACAGAGGGCTTATCCAGGACTTCGTGGACTGGTGCCATCGGAACTGCCTCCAGATCAACGCGAGGAAAACTAAGGAGCTGGTGGTGGACTGCCGCAGGCATGGGCAGCCCCTCACAGTACCAGTAAATATACAGGGAACAGACATCGAGATGGTGACATCCTATAAGTACCTGGGTATTCATCTGAACAATAAACTAGACTGGTCACACAATACTGATGCACTCTACAAGAAGGGACAGCGCAGGCTGTTCCTGCTGAGGAGACTCAGGTCTTTTGGTGTACAAGGGGCGCTGCTGAAGTCATTCTATGACACGGTGGTGGCATCAGCCATCACTTTTGGAGTGGTCTGCTGGGGCAGTGGCATTACTGCAGCCGATAGGAAGAGACTGAACAAACTGATTAAGAAAGCTAGCTCTGTCCTGGGGCAGCGCCTTGATCCGATGGAGGAGATAGGAGAGAGAAGGACGGTGGCTAAACTGTCATCTCTGCTGGAGTCCGAGTTCCACCCTATGCAGGACATACTGAATGCACTGAGGAGCTCATTTAGCAGCAGACTACATCATCCCAGGTGCACAACCGAGAGGTTTCGTAGGTCCTTCCTACCAACGGCTGTCAGACTGTACAACCTAAGCAGGGCTGCTCGCAGAGATAGCAAAAAGACGTAACAAACTAATAGTTTTTTGAATGCAAAAGATGCAATAGACTTACACAATGGTCCTCTCCGGCATACAACTAGGAACATACCGGTCGCTATGGAGGGTGAGAATATGTATGGGCACATAATCATACCATGTAGGATAACTAAGTAGACGGTTATGCTGTTTCATTCCATCTAGCAACAATGCTCTGCACTGTGTGTGTTTATATATTTGCATATTTATTCCATCTAGCTACAATGCTCCGTACTGTGGGTGTTTATATATTTATATATCTACATATTATTCCATCTAGCTACATTGCTCCGCACTGTGTGTGTTTATATACTTGCATATTTATTCCACCTAGCTGCAATGCTCCGTACTGTGGGTGTTTATATATTTACATATTTATTCCATCTAGCTACAATGCTCTGCACTGTGTGTTCATATATTCATATATTTATTCCATCCAGCTACAATGCTCTGCACTGTGTGTCTGTGTGTGTGTGTATATATACTATATTTTATAGTAATACGTACATATGTTTATTAGCTGCTCTTGCTTGCTTGTTTTTTTTTTCTTGCCTTCTGATTGTTGCTCTGAGTGTTGCTATCCCTGTGCTGTTGCAATCCTGGAATTTCCCCGTTGTGGGACTAATAAAGGCTTATCTTATCTTATCTTATCTTATCTTATTAGAAAGAATAACATATATACTGAAATCAAAGGAAATTGTGTTTGAGAATATATGGAGACCTTTTATTGATTATGTAAAAAATTTAAACATAACTCTTGAAGAAGAAGGTGAATGATGTGTGTGGACCTTGTAAATTCCAAATTGGTGAACATAATATGTATACTTATGTATTGGATTGTCTAGACTAAACAGAGGAGCATTGTTGAAGATTTGATTTTGTTGGTGGTTGTTGGTGTTTTTTAGTGCATTTTTTTTTTGTAGTACTTTAGTGTTAGTGTTTGATTGTTTGTATCATGTTTGTTAAAAAAAAAAGGTTCAATAAAGATATTGTGGAAAAAAAAAAGAAAAAAAAAGAAACACCCACAAAAGTTTCTATTCTTTGGACATGTGCATATTCAAACAACCATCATTAAACTTCAACAGAGTTAAACATTTCACTAACCACTTTGCCGGGTCGCAGCCTTCCGAGGGCAGAAATTCCTTGCAGGCTCTCACATTTTGTCTGCAATTAATAGCCCGGAATAAATACCTTGTAAATTGGTATTTCAGCTAATTTAAAGTCAAGATGTCAATTCAAAAACATAACAATAAAATTGACTAGAACTAGGCATCCAGTAAATAAGGATTGCCAGATTTGCACTTCTATGAACTACCAAGGCCATGCAGGCCGGGAATTGCAGCAGTGATCGACCAGAATAATACTGCATTTACTTCAAGTCAAAAATACATCCCTATTCACAAAATGAAGCTTCAAAAATTACTTTTTCACAGCTATTACAGTTTTTTCCACATGCATGGACACTAGGTGAAATGTTACATAGGCATGGATTACTACTGACAGTCACATGGTCTAGTCACACTTCAACAAACTTCAAAAATATCATCATCTCTCAAACAATCCACAAAATATCGGGTAGATAATTGGCTATGAGGGATTATTTCATCATTATGACAGTTTCACCCTACCTGGGCTGAGGTAAGCAGCTGGATGGCTTTGGATTTTTGTCTTAGCCAGCCATGCTGAATCCGTCCGTTGTCCTATTCTGCTGGGCAGGAAGTCTCAAAATCGTCTACTTCCTGTTGTGAATAATCTTATACCTCATGTATTTTTGATGACAAATTATTTCAATAATTTTTAAATCTCAAAGGACAAATTTCCAAACCTAGGTTTTTAAAAGAAAATATGGAGGGAATAAAATAAAAAAAAAGGTAGGGAATTCACAAGGGATTCCCCAGAGGTCAAAGGTCATTTCCATGTTGGGGGCTCCCCCAGACACAAAGTAAACAACTTTTGACTAGCACACAGAGCCAGGCTGTGAGTATATATATACCTGCCAAAACAAATCTTTGGGAGGCATTGCTGTACAACCAAAGGTCAAATACTAGAAAGGATGTCACTGTTGACATATATAGCGGGGAAATTACAACAGTCACAAGAACTGCCATGTTTCTCACATGGATCAAACAAACACAGCTGCTGCCGTTACATCACCATTAGTGAATCTCAGTACTATAACCATAATTAGATAAGTTAAATTACAATAAGGCTTAAGATGCTTCACTGTGTGTATAATCAATACTGAATATCCATCCATCCATCCATCCATCCATCTTCTACCACTTTTCCGGAGGTCCGGGTCGCGGAGGCAGCAGTTCAAGCAGAGAAGCCCAGACTTCCCTCTCCCCAGCCACCTGCTCCAGCTCTTCAGAGGGGATACCAAGGCGTTCCCAGACCAGCTGGGAGACATAGTCTCTCCACCGAGTCCTGGGTCTGCCCCGGGGTCTCCTCCCAGTGGGACGTGCCAGAAACACCTCAAGTGGGAGGCGTCCAGGAGGCATCCTAATCAGATGCCCATACCACCTCAACTGACTCCTTTCAATGTGGAGGAGCAGCGGTTCTACTCTGAGCCTCTCCCGGATGACTGAGCTCCTCACCCTATCTCTCAGGGTGAGTCCAGCAATCCTACGGAGAAAGCTCATTTCAGCCGCTTGTATCCGCGATCTCGTTCTTTCGGTCATTACCCAAAGCTCGTGACCATAGGTGAGAGTAGGAACGTAGACTGACTGGTAAATCGACAGCTTTGCCTTAGAACTAAGCTCCCTCTTCACCACAACAGACCGGTACAATGTCCGCATCACTGCAGATGCTGCTCCAATCCGTCTGTCGATCTCTCGCTCCATTTTCCCCTCACTCGTGAACAAGACCCCAAGATATTTAAACTCCTCCACTTGGGGCAGGAGCCTGTCCCCAACCCGGAGAGGACAATCCACCTTTTTCCGGCTGAGGACCATGGACTCGGACTTGGAGGTGCTGATTCTCATCCCAGCCGCTTCACACTCAGCGACAAACCGTCCCAGCAAGAGCTGTAGGTCATTGCTGGATGAAGCCAACAGGACAACATCATCTGCAAACAACAGAGATGAGATCCTGTGGTCACCAAGCATGACACCCTCCATTCCCTGGCTGCGCCTAGAAATCCTGTCCATAAAAATTATGAACAGGATCGGTGACAAAGGGCAGCCCTGGCGGAGTCCAACTCTCACTGGGAATGACTCCAACCGAGTGTTGGCAATACGAACCAAACTCTCACAACGGTCGAACAGAGACCGAATAGCTCGTAACAACAAGCCCGATACCCCATACTCCCGAAGCACCCCCCACAAAAATCTACGAGGGACGCGGTCAAATGCCTTCTCCAAGTCCACAAAACACATGTAAACTGGTTGGGCAAACTCCCATGAACCCTCAAGAATTCTCGAGAGGGTAAAGAGCTGGTCCGATGTGCCACGGCCAGGACGAAAACCACATTGCTCCTCCTGAATCCGAGGTTCGACCAACGGCCGGACTCTTCTCTCCAGTACCTTGGCATAGACCTTCCCAGGGAGGCTGAGGAGTGTGATCCCTCTAAAGTTGGAGCACACCCTCCGGTCCCCTTTTTTGAAGAGAGGAACCACCACCCCGGTTTGCCATGCCAAAGGCACTGCCCCCGACCTCCACGCAATGTTGCAGAGGCGTGTCAACCATGACAACCCAACAACATCCAGGGCCTTGAGGTACTCAGGGCGAATCTCGTCCACCCCCGGGGCCCGGCCACCAAGGAGATTTTTAACCACCTTGGCGACCTCAGCCCCTGTGATAGGCGAGTCATCCCCCTCGTCCCCAAACCCTGCTTCCTCTGTGGAAGGCGTATCAGTGGGATTGAGGAGATCCTCGAAGTATTCCTTCCACCGCCCGACGATATCCCCAGTTGAAGTCAACAGTGTCCCATCCGCACCATACACAGTGTGGACGGGGAGCTGCTTTCCCCTCCTGAGCCGCCGAACAGTTTGCCAGAATCTCTTTGAAGCCGACCGAAAGTCTTGTTCCATGGCCTCACCGAACTCCTCCCATACCCGGGTTTTTGCTTCAGCAACCACCCGAGCTGCACTCCGCTTGGCCTGCCGGTACACCTCAGCTGCTTCGGGAGTCCCACAAGCCAACCAAGCTTGATAGGACTCCTTCTTCAGCTTAATGGCCCCCCTCACCACTGGTGTCCACCACTTGGTTTGGGGGTTGCCACCACGAGATGCACCGACCACCTTGCGGCCGCAGCTCTGGGCCGCCGCTTCAACAACAGAGGTGGAGAACATGGCCCATTCAGACTCCATGTCTCCAGACTCCCTCGGAATGTGGTTGAAGTTCTTCCGGAGGTGGGAGTTGAAGACCTCCCGGACAGGGGCCTCAGCCAGACGCTCCCAGCACACCCTCACTATATACGTTTGGGTCTACCAGGTCTGAATGGCATCCTCCCCTGCCATCGGATCCAACTCACCACCAGGTGGTGATCAGTTGACAGCTCTGCACCTCTCTTTACTCGGGTGTCCAAGACATACGGTCGCAGGTCTGATGATACAATAACAAAATCGATCATCGACCTGCGACCTAGGGTGTCCTGGTGCCAGGTGCACATATGGACACCCTTATGCTTGAACATGGTGTTCGTTATGGACAGACTGTGGTTAGCACAGAAGTCCAATAACTGAACACCACTCGGGTTCAGATCGGGCAGGCCGTTCCTCCCAATCACCCCCCTCCAGGTTTCACTGTTGTTGCCCACGTGCGCATTGAATGGAATACTGAATATATGAAAACTTATTTTTTTGAGATGAGGTCAGCAACCTCTGCAAAGGAAAGAATCAGTTTGTGGATTTTTTTGTAAGAAAAAGAAAAAAAAAACTGTGTGGAGCCACAAAATGTTTGACCCCTGAAATGAAAGTGTATGCAAAGAATGCAAATTTGCTGTTTTTCTCTTTCAAAAACACATTTTAAACAGATTTACAAATTTACACATTTTTTCTTGTTGATGTGGGATAACCCCCACAACAGACTTGGACAAGCACAGCGCTCGACTAGAGCAATTAACATAACAGTGAAATGTGTGTATTAATGTCAACAGGCAGCCCAGCTTTGTCTAGCTTTTTCCTGCTCAGTACTGTGATGTTAATGTGCCATTCATGCATTGTGTTCATGCTTCCTGCCCTTACTGTGTCTATAGACTGATAACAATATGTAGATGTGCCTTGTAACCTCTCTTGTCCTGCAGCTCCGGAGCTGAGGCGAATTCTGGCCAGTAATCTCCTTATTGTTATGTGTGTCTCTCAAATGCAAATGCCCATACCTACTGCTGTGAATGCCTTTCATGTATTGTCTGTAGTTGGGTATATAAGCGGCATTGCTCTGTAACTCATTCTCTAACTCTGAAGACTGCTTCTACTACTGCTGCTGAGAGCCTGAGGACCCGCTCCAGCCTGCTTGCACAAGGGCCGGAGCGAGTTCCTATGATGGCGGTATGATTTAATAAACCTACTTAAAACCCTCAGTTCGCTGCCTATTGTAACGTGCTGCTCGACATGGCGACGTCCCACCGGGAGATTCGAACTCACGCCTCCCGCTCCGGAGTCCCGCACCCTACCTGTGTCGCCAATAGGGTCAACCCACTTGGCAAGCCAAGTAGGGTGCTCATATTGAGTTCGCTACACTACTCCCCTCTGGTTCTCGACATCGTCCCGATGTCAGCGCCCCATTACTGCTTTGGACAGGAGATCCCACTCCTGACACCAGTGTAACGTGCTGCTCGACATGGCGACGTCCCACCGGGAGATTCGAACCCACGCCTCCCGCTCCGGAGTCCCGCACCCTACCTGTGTCGCCAATAGGGTCAACCCACTTGGCAAGCCAAGTAGGGTGCTCATATTGAGTTCGCTACACTACTCCCCTCTGGTTCTCGACATCGTCCCGATGTCAGCGCCCCATTACTGCTTTGGACAGGAGGTCCCACTCCTGACACCAGTGTAACGTGCTGCTCGACATGGCGACGTCCCACCGGGAGATTCGAACTCACGCCTCCCGCTCCGGAGTCCCGCACCCTACCTGTGTCGCCAATAGGGTCAACCCACTTGGCAAGCCAAGTAGGGTGCTCATATTGAGTTCGCTACACAATGTAACGTGCTGCTCGACATGGCGACGTCCCACCGGGAGATTCGAACTCACGCCTCCCGCTCCGGAGTCCCGCACCCTACCTGTGTCGCCAATAGGGTCAACCCACTTGGCAAGCCAAGTAGGGTGCTCATATTGAGTTCGCTACACTACTCCCCTCTGGTTCTCGACATCGTCCCGATGTCAGCGCCCCATTACTGTTTTGGACAGGAGATCCCACTTCTGACACCAATGTAACGTGCTGCTCGACATGGCGACGTCCCACCGGGAGATTCGAACTCACGCCTCCCGCTCCGGAGTCCCGCACCCTACCTGTGTCGCCAATAGGGTCAACCCACTTGGCAAGCCAAGTAGGGTGCTCATATTGAGTTCGCTACACTATTTTATCATCCGCCACAGTTGAGACTTTTTGAACCCTACATTTGGAACTTTTTCTTCCCCTAAATCATGACTTTTTCTGATAAAATTAAAACGTTTTCTTGTAAAGTTACAACATTTTCCCAATAACATTGCAGCCTCTTGTCATAAATTTAAGACTTATTTTTTTATTTTCCCAAAACAAGAACTGTTTTGGTGGTAAAAGTTCTTACAACTTTGAGGCTTTTCTACACCTATATTTGAAATTTGTTTACTCCTAAATTACAGATTTTTGTGGTAGATTTAATTTTTTTCTGATAAATTTACAATTTTCTGTCTTTGTAAAATTGGAGACATTTTCTCCTGGTAAACCAAGATTTTTCCTAATATATCTTCTTCAAAACTTGTGAGGGGTTTTTTTTTCATAAATATACTCAAGTAAGAGTAAAACATCCCCCAATAAAATATCAGTAAAGTACAATTATGTGGAAAAAAGTTGCTTGAGTAAATGTCATGCCTTACTACCCACCCACCTGTAGAATAGTATAACAAAATTATGATCATTTAAAAAAATACAACAATAACATAAAAAGTTACTGATTACCCCGAGTTCAAGTTGACATAAGCTGAAATTAACCATAATTATTGAAATTATAATTAATGAAATTATTCCTAAGCACTAATTTGTAGTTCTGTTTTTGACTTTATTTCATTCACTAGTTTATTATAAAATAATCATTAAAAATAATAAAAGGGAATTAAACAAAGTATTCAAGCTTTTTTTGTTTTGTTTTTAAAGCAAATCGTTCTTGAGGAAGGGTACTACATTACCCGAAATGCAATGCATGAGAACTTCTACGGCAAGCGACAAATTTTATTTATATTTTTTAGCCGACGCAGATTGGTGGGAAGTTCAAAAAGCTTAACAGATGAGACAGTTGGACATTTTACCACATTTTTTTATGGTTTGAACTTTGTAAAGAGCTTTAAGTAAATTCCTATCTTGGCCTTTACCGGCAACAGCACCAGATAAAAAGTTAGCAAAACTTAACCGTGAGCTAAAATCATGTAGCCTGGAAAGCTAAAAACGAGCGAAGCTAGCAGCGTCGGCGGTTAGTTTTGGTTGTATTTCCCTGCGACTGATGGTTTATTTTAACGTCTAAAGTTTATTGTGGATTCAACGGTATAAAACGATGTAAACAATGGTGGTGTTGAGGGAGGGAATGTGCCCTGGACTGGATGAAGATTTACTGCGAGAACTGCGGGCTGCTAATATTAAAACGGGTCAGTTTCAGTTTTAGCATTCATGCTACAATTTTTTTAAAAAGGAATTTCCGTAACAGTGAACGAATCTGCATCATGGACGTTTGTTTTCACAGTGGAGGACCTGGTCTCATCTGACATAGAAGAAGTGGCTCAGAAATGCTGCGTGTCATATAAGGTATGTGTAACAATCGTGGAAAAAAGAAATAAAACAGTAGTTTTTATTGAGAAAGACGAACACAGACGTGTTCTCTTTTTGTAAATAACTGTTTAGAGGTTTTCCCCTGGAAGAGAATTCTTGGCAGTTACAGGGCAGTTACCATTGTTGCACAGTACTGAATGGCAAAAACGTGTGAGCTTTAGATTGTATGCAGCAAAACATAAAATCTCACAATATTTAGGCACAGCAGTACATGGAGTGGCGTTTTTTTAACTGTAGATGTTAATACACCATTTACTTGACTGTATTGATGTATGGGTAAAGAACAAGGAGCACACATACAGATGCAGCTCAATAAATTAGAATATCGTGGAAAAGTTCATTTCTTTCAATTATTCATAAAGTGAAACTCATAGATTGTATTGATTCATTACACAGTGATATATTTGAAACGTTTATTTCTTTTAATTTTGATGATTATGGCTTATGAAAACCCAAAATTCAGTTTCTCAAAAAATTTGAAAATTACATAAGATCAATTTTAAAAAATTGATTTTTAATAGAAATGTGTGCCGACTGAAAAGTATGTCCATGTACACACTCAGTACTTGGTTGGGGCTCCTTTTACATGAATCATGTATGGATTGAGTGACTGTCTGTTTTTCATCAGTTTCATAAATTTGCAGCTTTCCCCCCCATCTTTCCCCCCCATATCTATAACGGGGGGTTTAATGAATGCCCCCATCTATCTATAAATTCACGAAATCTCTGTCTGTGTGTGTGTGTCTGTTCCACACATGTCCCTTGAACCGTTCCTCAGACTGACCTAAGATTTTAAACGTGCTTTGCTGAGGTTACGGGGGTGTGCATCCCAGAATATGGAGTCGCTCAATCAAAATATGCAATTTTTATCAATAAAAGTTTAGCCACCGCTCTGTGTCGCTTCATGCCTAGCTTCAAGAAGTGCGGGCAGGGTTTCAGATTGACTCCGTGCTGATTGGATAATACGCAGCATCACGGCCTGTCAGTCGCCACAGTGTTCCCTGGACAGAACAAGGAAGTGAAAAACAACAAGTTTGACTAGAAAAAGACAATCTGTCCATAAATTCAAGGGATGTCTGTGTGTGTGTTCCTCAGACACAGGGGTGTCAAACTCATTCCATGGAGGGCCAAGACCCTGCAGGTTTTACCTCCGCCCAGTGCCTTCAACAGGTGATTTCACTGAATGTCTTCCCATTGATTGCTGATCAGCGAAAACACCTGCTGAAGATACTGGGTGGAAGTAAGACATGCAGGGTCTTGGCCCTCCATGGAATGAGTTTGACACCCCTGCTCAGACATCTCTCAATCTTATTCGTCAGACTGATGTAAGATTTTAAACGTGCTTTGTTGAAGCTACGAGGGTGTGCATCCCCGAATATGGAGTCACTCAGTCAAAATATGTAATTTTTATCAATAAAGGTTTAGCCACTGCTGTGTGACTGCTCTGTGTCTTCACCCCCCTGGCTTCAAGAAGTGTGAATGGGGTTTCGGATTGACTCCGTGCTCATTAGAGAATACGCCGCATCACAACCATGCTGATTGGATGCCACACAGCATCATGACCTGTCAGTCACCACAGTGTTACTGGGACAAAACAAGGAAATGAAAGTTGGAAAGATAGAAAAAGATAATAAGATAAGATAAGATAAGATAAGATAAGATAAGCCTTTATTAGTCCCACAACGGGGAAATTCCAGGATTGCAACAGCACAGGGATAGCAACACTCAGAGCAACAATCAGAAGGCAAGAAAAAAAACAAGCAAGCAAGAGCAGCTAATAAACATATGTACGTATTACTATAAAATATATATATATACACACACACACAGACACACAGTGCAGAGCATTGTAGCTGGATGGAATAAATATATGAATATATGAACACACAGTGCAGAGCATTGTAGCTAGATGGAATAAATATGTAAATATATAAACACCCACAGTACGGAGCATTGCAGCTAGGTGGAATAAATATGCAAGTATATAAACACACACAGTGCGGAGCAATGTAGCTAGATGGAATAATATGTAGATATATAAATATATAAACACCCACAGTACGGAGCATTGTAGCTAGATGGAATAAATATGCAAATATATAAACACACACAGTGCAGAGCATTGTTGCTAGATGGAATGAAACAGCATAACCGTCTACTTAGTTATCCTACATGGTATGATTATGTGCCCATACATATTCTGATACATAATACTGAAGATTATACTATAAAGTTGCCCTGATTGCATAGGTCTAAAGGATAATTCGTCATATGTGGAGAATGAGGTGCGCGGGCAGACTGGGCGGAGCGTCAGCGGGGACTAGATCTGACAAATCAACACAGAGCATGCCAGGAGAAGCAGCCCCCCCCCCCCCCCCCCCCAATGTTCTCTATGCGGAATTATCAATCACAGCAACTTTATGGTATATATTTTGACTGAGCAACTCCATATGCCCAGTTAACGGGAGTGATGTCCTTTGTGGCACAACGGGTTCCCGCCAGAGCGCACCCCCTTCCGTGTTCTCCATGCCAAATTATCAGTCACAGCAACTTAATAGTATATATTTTGACGGAGCAACGGGAGTCTTGGCTGCTCCTGTTACAAGGGGAGCCTCGGCTGCTGCTTTACCCGTGTGCCAGTGATGTCGCAGTCCTGCCGCAGGCAAGGACAACCCCTCACAGCACCAGTAAACATACAGGGAACAGACATCGAGATGGTGACATCCTACAAGTACCTGGGTGTTCATCTGAACAATAAACTAGACTGGTCACATAATACCGACACACTCTACAAGAAGGGACAGCGCAGGCTGTTCCTACTGAGGAGACTCAGGTCTTTTGGTGTACAAGGGGCGCTGCTGAAGACATTCTACGACACAGTGGTGGCATCAGCCATCACTTTTGGAGTGGTCTGCTGGGGCAGTGGCATTACAGCAGCCGATAGGAAGAGACTGAACAAACTGATCAAGAAAGCTAGCTCTGTCCTGGGGCAACACCTTGACCCAGTGGAGGAAATAGGAGAGAGAAGGACGGTGGCTAAACTGTCATCTCTGCTGGAGTCCGAGTCCCACCCTATGCAGGACATACTGAACGCACTGAGGAGCTCATTTAGCAGCAGACTACATCATCCTAGGTGCGCAACCGAGAGGTTTCGCAGGTCCTTCCTACCTACGGCTGTCAGACTGTATAACCTAAGCAGGGCTGCTCGCAGAGATAGCAAAAAAAACGTGACGACCTAATAGTATTGAATGCAAAAGACTTACACAATGGTCCCCTCCAGTATATACAACTAGGACAGTATCGGTCGCTACGGAGGGTGACAATATGTATGGGTACATATTCATACTATGTAGGATAACTAAGTAGACGGTTATGCAGTTTATTCCATCTTGCTACAATGCTCCACACTTTGTATATATATTTATATATTTATGGGTATGTATGTATATCCACTGCTCTTATTTATATCTGCCGTATCTTCTTAATTATTGCTCTGAGTGTTGCTATCCCTGTGCTGTTGCAATCCTGGAATTTCCCCATTGTGGGACTAATAAAGGCTTATCTTATCTTATTTTATGTCCTTTGCAGCACCACGGGTCCCCGCCAGCGCAATTGTGGGCTGTATCAACTGTACGCTTGATAAATTTTCAGCATGGGGTACATATTTTTTCCAGTTTATAAAATTTTTCACTGGGTCTGAGGTGTGTGTGTGTAGGGGGAAAAAAAGGCGTTTTGGTTAACATTTACAGGGTCAAAAATGCGATCATTTAGGCGGAATAATAATAATGATAAATAATGATAATCCCGCACCAATAAAAAACAGACGCTTACAATAGAGCGGCAGCACTCAGTCTTTGACAGTCATGCCCTCAAGGTTCAGACCATTATTTGGCCTCAGTATTGCCCCAGCATGACGATATAACCACGCCTCAATCTTAGTATTAAAGTTTTAAAAACCTTTTAATAACAAAATATTGCTAAAATATAAACTGATGCACTACAGTGGGTCTCAAATATTTGTAAACGTGTCCTGTTATAGTACTGCAAGACTTTATTGACAAATCGATACACAGAAGGAATTCAACATTACACTGAACTCCATCACTGAACAGTGACATAAACTAAAATTATTATAATGATCACTGAACAACTCTTATTCCCCAAAGGGCAAGATACACTATTATCTTGAATATAAGTGATAAAAGATGTGATCTGACAAACAAATAAACAAGGGTTCTGAAACAGTCACTAATATTGGATGTCCCATTCATTTTCAATATTTAGGTATTCTGTAATTAGTAGTCACACAATCAAATAAATCTTAGTGCCATTTACTCCCGTTTATATTTGTCAAACTCTAACATGTGATTGCCTACATATAGGCTACACCTCTTTGTATTCCACTTTCAAACACAGCCTACATTTGGGCCTGTAAAGCCTGATTGGGATACCTGCTTCAGACAGGGATCATTGGTTCTACGGGCAATGCAATAGTCTCTATAAATGCCAGAAATCTCTGTCTGTGTGTCTGTCTGTTCCACGCATATCTGTTGAACTGTTTGTCAGACTGGCCTCAGATTTTATACGTGCTGTGCTGAGGTTATGAGGGTGTGCATTTTTTTTTTTATTTTGTATACTTTATTGATCCCCAGAGAGGAAATTGAGGGCATCCACCTGGATGGATGAAGTAGCCACGGTACGGCGCTATCCCTTAACCATTCACACACACATTCACACCTAGGGCCACTTTTAGAGTCTCCAATTAACCTAAACTGCATGTTTTTGGCCTGTGGGCGGAAGCTGGAGGAATCCTGGAGTAAACCCACGCAGATACGGGGAGAACATGCAAACTCCACACAGATCACTGTTGCTCAGGGGCTGGGATCGAACCAGGGATCCCATGGCCAAGGGTGAGTTGCTGTGCTGGCACAGTGCTAACCACTGCGCCTCCGCACCACCCCACGTACATCCCCGAATTTCCGCCTCCCCGGATATGTGGAAGTTTAGGAAGGGAAATCTTTATTGAACGTCCATAGGGGAGCTATGGCCATTCATAGCTATGACATCATAGACGCACAGATGTTGCC
The DNA here is from genome assembly GCA_020510985.1 of Pholidichthys leucotaenia. Classification (NCBI taxonomy): domain Eukaryota; kingdom Metazoa; phylum Chordata; class Actinopteri; order Cichliformes; family Pholidichthyidae; genus Pholidichthys; species Pholidichthys leucotaenia. The sequence continues at coordinate 337,009,807 of CM035844.1, forward strand.
ATGGTTACTGTTGTCAGGCAGACACATCATCAAAGATCAAAGGCAGGCATCACTGAACGAGTGCTGACTTCAAAGCTCAAAGGCACGTTTCACCATGGTTACTGTTGTCATGGTAACAGTAACTTTCTATGGCCATGCAGAAATGCTTGCTTACACTTGGTTTCTACGGGCATACACAGGTATGCACTAGTACTGAAGATTTAAATTAATGCTGGGGGGCAATGGATCAGCGTTCTCGTCGCGCCCTCCGCCAGTACCCGAGCTCGCCTGGGGAAGCTAATGATCCTACCAGCAGACTAAATTCGAAGAGACGACGCCTCTGTGCCAAGTCAAAGAAGAATCCTAGTCACAGTCCTAAAGCCGAAAACATAAAGACATAAACATAAACATAAAAACATAAAGCTCCAAAGACTGGAAGGAGGATTACACACCCTCCGTACAGCAAACCAGGAGGCAACTGCTTGGCTTAAGGACTTTGCATTCGCTAAATAAATAAATAAATTAATGCTTAAAAAATTATACCATAAAGTTGCCGTGATTGCGTAGGTCTAAAGGATAATACGCCATATGTGGAGAACACAAGGCGAGGAGCAGACTGGGTGGTGCGTCAGCGGGACTGGGTCCGACAAATCAACACAGAACATGCCGGGAGAAACAGCGGCCAGACACGACCTGGCTCAAAGGCACGCTAACTGATGGCGATTAAAAAAAAAAGTTATTGTCAATAAAGTGGAAAAAAAGATAATGCATGGCATGTGCTTTTGCCCTGAGGCTGATTTATCATGGAAAACAGCTGAGCTCTGTGGTTCGAGTGATCAGCTGATTGGATCCACCTCCTAAGGTGTTCTGACATTTTGGCATATCTATCAGAACAGCACTGGACAGCTGATGGTACAGACTGCAAAGGTAAAAAAAAAAAATATGGGGGGAAGGCCCTACAACCTTTGCTCCATGAATGTGAGACGTATCAACCATACGCTGGATAAGTCGAGAACTTTTCAGCATGGGCCACACGTTTCCCAGTTTATAAAATTTTTCACCGGGTCTGAGGTAAATGGTAAATGGCACTCACTTATATAGCACTTTTATTCTCATCTCTCGATGACCAAAGCGCTTTACAGATCCTGCTATTCACCCATTCACACACACATTCACACACTAATGGTGGCATGCTGCCTAACATGGCGCTTCCAGACCCACCAGGAGCAATTGGGGTGAAGTGTCTTGCCCAGGAACACAACGGCAGGATATCTGGGGAGAGCAGGATTCGAACCGCCAACCATGTGGTTATTGGACCACCTGCTCTACCTCCTGAGCCACTGCCGTCCCCGAGGTGTGTGTGGAAAAAAAAAAAATGCATTTTGGTTAACGTTTACAGGGTCAAAAATGTGATCATTTAGGCGGAATAATAATAATGATGATAATAATAAATAATCTCGCTTCAATAAGAAACAAACATTTACAGTAGAACAGCGGCGCTCACATTGTTAGTCTTTGCCAGTCACGCCCTCAAGGTTCAGATCATTATTTGGCCTCAGTATTGCCCCAGTGCAACGATATAAGCACCGCCTCAATCTTGGCATTAAAGTTTTAAAAAACCTTTTATTAACAGAATATTGCTAAAATATAAAATGATGCACTACAGTGGGTCTCAAATATTTGTAAGCATGTCCTGTTATAGTAGTGCATGAGTTTATTGACGATACACAGAAGAAATTCAGTATTACACTGAACTCCATCGCTGAACAGTGATATAGACTAAAATAATTATAATGATGACAGAACAACTCCCATTCCCCAAAGCGCAAGATACACTATTATCTTGAATATAAGTGATAAAAGATCACACAAATAAGTGATCTGACAAACAAATAAACAAGGGATCTGAAACGTTGCTAATATTGGATATCCCATTCATTTTCAATATTTAGGTATTCTGTAATTAATAGTCATACAATCATATAAATCTTAGTGCCATTTTGTCCCTTTTATATTTGTCAAAGTCTAACATGTCATTGCCTACATATAGGCTACACCTCTTTGTATTCCACTTTCAAACACAGCCTACATTTGGGCCTGTAAAGCCTGATTGGGATACCTGTTTCAGACAGGAATACTTCCATTCTATGGGCAATGCACTAGTCTCAAGTTTAAGTAAAAAAAGTGTTTTAAATTAACCCCCCCCCCAGATAATTAAAATAAAAGCCCAGTGCTCAAGCGCTTAGTCTAACCAATCAAATGCGTCGCTGCACCATGTTCACTTCCGTGTTTACAGTGAGTATTAATAGAACACATCAGCAAAAACAAGAGTGTGTGATTAACAAAAAACCCACTCACCCGCAAGGTTTCCAACACCATCCCTTTCTCTGTCTTCCCCAGTCTGCCAGCGGACATCTTGCCACGTCTCCATCCTGACCATGTGTACGAAGTGCTGGGTTTGTGTTGAAAAGCGTCCGCCCGCCCCAAAAGCACCCTGTCGCGGGAGCGCGAGTGAGGAGAGATGCCGTAAAACCACAAACAAACAAGCAAATCTAACACTACAGCCAGTGTTTGATCATTTTATACATCTTTAGAGGTAAAATCATTACTACAGCTTGTGCATAAGCATTAAAGCTGTGAATCTCTGATGTGGACATGGACGACACCCCCCCCCCCCCTAAATGAAAGATGTTTTTTTTGTTTGTTTTGTTTGTTTTTTTTTCAGAAAAACACAGACTCCAATAGCCAATACAGAGCAACAGAATATATATATATTTTTTCCTCTCCGCTCAATACAGAGTGGTTGGTTACTGTAGGGAGTTTTCAAATGAAGGTGCTGCCAGTAATTTCCAAATCTATTCTCTTTAACATGCAGTCAATGCAATTTAGCCGTTGTAATAGATATTGTGTTAAAAGTCTATATTTGCTGTTGCACAAAAGTTTTTCTGTATAGCAAAAGTTTCTGCTTAATTTACAAATCACTGTTTAATAGGAAAATTTTGACAATCCTGTGCTTTTCTTGTATTGTTATATAGAATATCACTGCAGTAAACTATGGGGAAAAAAACATCTGCTTTAAAATTTGTAATTCTTTTAACTTTTAGTGCAAAAAAAAAACAACTCAAAACATTGCAACTTTTATCTCAACTTTTTAAAAAAGCTCCCACAAATTCAGACTTTTTGGCTGCAACAATCATAAACACATCCTGGAGGGACTGATAAATGTATTTAATAGATTCTGCCAATTTTTTCAAGTTTCTTACAGTGGTGCAGTAGATTGAATAATAAAAAAAAATAGAAAACTGAGGAAACTAAAACTCTTTCTCTGTTCTGGCACCGTTGTAATCAGGTTGATCCTTAAATCTCACAGAGATCAGCTCAGTTTAAAAAGAACAAAATAAGACCAGCAGAGATCAGAAATTCTGTTGAACTCAGAGCTGACCTTCAGGGCAGATAACAGGAGACTTTTATTTTTTAGATCATGAATAGTGTTTCCACCAAACTTTTTTTTCACAGATATGAGAGTACAAATAATCATTGAGGAGCAGAGCCTGAACAGATTAGTGTTTCAAGGCGGGATGGTGTGGGCGGACTGAAGTCTGCATAAGAAACTTTAATGAGGAAAAGATGAGAACGCCAAAAAATGCTTGAAACATCACACGGTGTACAGGAATGTTTGTTTACACTCTCAGGGATTATGAAACTATATAACATGCGTATAATCAAGTGTAAAAAGATCGAAGTTATTCCTATAAAGTTGTCTGTCTGCATTAGTAATAGGTGAATTGTTTCTCTCGTAAAAATTTCTCTCTGAAATTTGTGAATTTTCTTATAGGTTTTATATAAATTCGCAATTTTTTCTTGCATACGTATTTGTTTATTTTCTCTTGAATTTTTGTTTTTTCTCACAATTCTTTTCTTTTAATGTGCAATCTTTTCCTTTGCAAATTCAGGTCTTTCTTTCCCCTTAAATGTGGGAGGGCTTTCCTTCTAAATTAGTTTTTTCCTTTTAAATTTGTCATTTTTATTGCAAATTTGAGGTTTTTTTATTTGCAACTTTTTTCTGCAAATACATTTTTTCTCTCAAATTTGTGATTTTTTTTCCTTAGTTTTTTCAATTTGAAACTTTTCCTCTTAGAAATGCATTTTTCCTCTTAAATTTGTGACTTATTTTCTTGCATATTTGCAACATTTTTCTCATACACTTGGAAAATTTTGCTGAAATAATTACAGCTTTTCATGCAAATTTGTGCCATTTCACCATTTTTTTTTTTTATTTATTTATTTTTTTTTTAGATTTGCAGCTTATTACATTTTTGTTTTGTTTTTTGGAACCTTGTGAATTTTTTCATCTAAATTTGTGTTCATTTACTTGGAATTTATTCTTGTAAATCGGCACTAAAATTAAGTCCTAAATTTAAGAGGAAAAACAACATATTGGCCATGAGAAGTTGTCTTTGATTATGAGAGAAAAGTGTCATGTTTGAAAGGAAAACTCTCCTTTGACAAATGTTGACAGGGCACTTTTTTTTTCTTATAACTGGACTGTTATTTTGTTTATTTTAAGACTCAAATTTGTTTTGACTCCAGGCAGATTTTTTTTTTTTTTTTTTTTTTTTTTTGAAAAAAAAATTGCTCAAAACACCTCTTTTCATAGTCGATGTTTCTCTCTCTTAAATGTCCAAAAATAAACCTTTGAGCATCACAGGACTTGAGATGTTTTCTTCCTTCCTCATGTGTCCATTGGTCCTCTAAATGTTCCTCTCTAATGCGTTTGCCTGCAGCAGATGGGGGTTTGTCCCCATAGCCCAGCGTGGACTTCCTGTTCAGCTTGTTTCGCCTGGAGGATCCTCTCAGCTCATTACACCACCATCATCATCATCCTTCTCGACTGAAGAGATGAATCATTGTGGATTTTTTTTTTTTTTTGGCGGGGGGGCGGGGGGTCTCATTTTGGCCATGACGTCAACATTAGGTTAGCTATACGTTCATCTGTCCAGGGCAGACTCCTGCAGTTCACTTTAAGGTGTACTGAATAGCATTTTCATGAAAACAAATATTTAAAAAAAATACAACAGCGAAGTGTTTAGAAAGGTGCAGAATTAAAGCCTTTGTATTCTTCAAAGTGGACACCAGTGGTGGGGGGGGGGCATCAAGCTGAAGAAAGAATCCTATCAAGCTTGGTTCAGGTTACTTTATTTGTACCCGTAGGTAGATTTGTTTTGCAGTCAGGTGACATCCTTTTAGACACATATTTACAAACCACAATTACATTCAACATGAACACAAACACAGGCACACATGAAGCTGACTACAAACACGATAAAAATACTCAAGGCTCCACCAATCAGGACATAAGACAAAGAGATAAGAGAGAAGGGTCATATTAAAAAAGTTAAAAACTAAGTCTAAGAGATTAAAAACTCAATAAAAGTCTGAAGTCTAAAATCCACTAAAAGATTTAAAACCCAAATAAAAAACCTACAAATATAAAATAAAAATTAATAAATAGATAACTAAATATGTGCAATATATTGCTACATCTTGTTCAACTCTTTGACAGCAGCAGGAACAAAGCTGTTTTTGTAGTGCCGGGTTTTACATTTTGGGACAACAAACCTCCGTCTTGAGGGAAGAAGCTGAAAGTTGCAGTGCAAAGGGTGGGAGTCATCATTTGAAATGGAAGTAGCAATCCTCTGTACCTGTCTGGTGTACAGGGATGTCAGGCTCAGCTGTGACTCACCAAGCAAACGACTGGACCATCTAACTACCTGGTCTAAGATTTCCTCTGTTTCAGTTTTATCTGACCAAACCATGACACTAAAGAAAAGGATAAAACAGATTCAATAAAAGCCCGATAAAACATTGTCATTATGGTTCGGTCAATTTGGAAGTGTGTGCGTTTCCTTAAACCCTGCAAATGTTGCTGACCCTTTTTGCACACCCTTTCACAGTTCTCTTCAAAGTTTAAATTACTATCAATAATCGTCCCAAGATATTTGTAAGATTGCACGCTTTCAATGGTCTGACTTTTTAGTACAGTGACTTCGTGCCTGGGAGTTTTCCTCCTGAAGTCAATAATCATATCTTTAGTTTTTGTCGTCTTCAGCTGCAGGTAGGAATCCTCACACCAGTGAACAAAATCATCAACTACTGGGCCGTGGCCACTCTCACCTTCCTGAAGGAGACTGACAATAACTGAATCATCAGCATACTTTATAATAGCCTGTTTTCCACTAGCCCAGCACACCTCGGTACGGCTCAGTTCACTTCAGTACGGCTCGGAATGCTTCTGTCTCCATTGGTGTTGTGCTTGTGCTGTGATGGTTTGTTAGGAGGTTTTAGAAGCGGGGCAGCAGCAGATTCTGAGCAAGGCGGGGCCACACTCCCGTGACGTTACGCACCCGACTGAGTCCTTATTTAGACAAAAAAGGATTCAAGGATTATTGCCTTGCTCGCTCTGTGGATTTATCTCACAATTAATTTTATCTCATAATTAAGCTGCAACAACACAAGTCACTTTTGTTTTGAATTAACTGCCAAATGACCTAGAAATAAAGAGCTGAAACTTGTTTTTATTCGTATTAAATAATGAGACGTGGCACACTGGCCTACACCAAATTATAATTTTTTACATCCTAGGGCATTTTGGATGTACTGAATTAAAAAAAATTCATGTTTTTCACCTTCAGGTCAACGTTTGGAACAACAGTATTATTTTCCGTTTAGATGATGCTACACTCCTTCTAAAGTATTGTAATTCTCTGAATTTGGAATGCCGATAGAACATTCAATTTACATATACTTACTTTTTTACATTGACTTGTAAGCTTGATCAGTCTCTCCTGCTGCATTTTAAAGTCCAACTGTGCAACTTCTTATAAGTTAACATAAAAAATGTACCCAAAGTTTAGAACTGGATCATGTGGGGCTAATTTTTTATGATATTTCAATAAAAAGAACAGAAAGCTTACAAAAACATTTGTTTTTTGGTCTAGTTAAAAATTACATTACCTTTACAATGGTTGACCCTGACAGGAAGATCAGTATCATTTTGATCAGACTAGGCAATGGAATTTCTATGAAATTATACTGTTTTATAATTCAGTGTTATAACAGACAAACCACACTTTCCAAAACAATTCCATTTTATTATATACAAAATATTAAAAGAAAAAAAAAACTTTGCAACACAACATGAAGGTTAATCGACATTTTATACACGCCGACCACTGAGTGTCTACACCAGCTTCCCAAACTGGGTCACGACTCGGATGAATGAAGCGTCTCTGCCAGCTGTGGGTCAGGAAGGCTCGGTTGAATAATCCGGACGGGCTGTCGCGGCGGACGCGTGGGATGATTCTACAAGGAAAATGCACACAATAAAATACAGCACAATAGTTTTTAACAAGAATACATAAGCTTATTTCAGCGTATTGTTCACATGAATAATTAAAATAAAAGCTTGAGTCCGCAGTGTGCTGCAATTAAGCAGCGATCATCATCCACAAATGAACAGCTTTTTTATTGCATAAATAAACTGAGCGGCTTACCGAATATATTTGCGAAAAAACGCACAATAAAAAAAAATTAAAACTCACCGTTAAAGGACTCCGATGTCGAGACCTCCCGGTATATTTTTTCATTCCGGGCAGCTCCGTCTAACTCGCGCTGCATACGTTCGTCTGACAATGCAGTGAACAGACACTGCAGTTCCTTACTGGTCCATGGAACACCCTTATTACGCGAAGCCATTTTTGATAGAGAATAAATGAAAATAGCACAGCAATACACTGAAAGGAACCGCCAACAGTGGTTGCGTGCTGAGTAAAGGCAGTCGTGAAGATTCTTTTTTTTTTTTTTTTTTCAAAAACTTTATTGAGAAGGTCGTGAAGATTTGGTAGATGAGGAGGAGGAGAGGGGCGGTTACAACCTGACCAATCAGCGGCGACCAGTCTGTTAACGTCACAACACGGCACAGCTCAGCACTGCTGCACCCTGCCCTTCAGCGGGGCTGAGAATTGCGGCTGTTAAACCGTGTTGGGGCTTGTGGAAAAGCGTACAAAGCGTGCTGAGCCGTCCCGTGTCACGCTAAAGCGTGCTAGTGGAAAAGGCCCTAATGTGTCTGTTGTTATGTCTGCTCTGACACATGTTTGTGTACAGGGTGAAGAGTAGTGGTGACAACACACACCCCTGAGGAGAGCCAGTAGAAGAACACGTTTGGTCAGACAATGTACCATTGACCCTTACTCTCTGTGTCCTGTTGGTTTAAAAATCCAGAATCCAACCCACTATATTATTACTCAAATCAAACTGTTGCAGGAGCCTTTCAACTAAAATATGAGGTTGGATTGTATTAAAAGCAGAAGAAAAGTCCACAAATAAAAGCCTGGCGTGTGTCCCATTAAAATCCAGATGTTTAAAAAGCATGTTAGAGTGACAGTGGCATCCTCCACTCCTCTGTGAGGCCTATAGGCAAGCTGCAAAGGATCTAATGCATGCTCAGTCTGCTTTAGGACCTCAAATCTGACCAGTTTTTCAAAACTTTTCTTTAAAATTGAAGTCAAGGCAACTGGTCTAAAATCATTTACCATTTTAGGACAGCTGGATTTTGGAACAGGGACAACCACAGCATCTTTCCAGACCTTAGGCACATGTTGTGTCTGTAAGGACTTATTAAAAATGTAGTGAAACACAGGACTCAATTCATCTGCACAGGACTTTACCAAGCCCCCCCCATATATTATCAGGGCCCTGACTTTTGTTCACTTTTACAGCACAGAATGCCCCTTTAACATCCTGCATCTCAGTATTAAAGTGCTGGTTGTCTTTGAGTTTCTGTTTCAAATCTTGGGTTTCTGTGCTAAAATCAAAGGAATCAAAACGACTGGTTGGCTTGTGGGACTCCTGAAACAGCTGAGTTGTACCGGCAGGCCAAGCGGAGTGCAGCTTGGGTGGTTGCTGAAGCAAAAACTCGGGTGTGGGAGGAGTTTGGTGAGGCCATGGAGCAAGACTTTCGGTCAGCCTCGAAGAGATTCTGGCACACTGTCTGGCGACTCAGGAGGGGGAAGTAGCTCCCTGTCCACACTGTGTATGATGTGGATGGGGCGCTGCTGACTTCAGCTGGGGATATTGTCAGGCGGTGGAAGGAATACTTCGAGGATCTCCTCAATCCCACTGGCACACCTTCCACAGAGAAAGCAGGGCTTGTGGATGAGGGGGATTACTCACCCATCATGGGGCTGAGGTTGCCGAAGTGGTTAAAACTCTTCTGTGGCTGGATTGCGGGGGTGGACGAGATTCACAAGGCCCTCAAGGCCCTGGATGTTGTAGAGCTGTCATGGTTGACACGCCTCTGCAACATTGTGAGGAAGTTGGGAACAGTGCCTTTGGCATGGCAAACTGGGGTGGTGGTTCCTGTTTTCAAGAAGGGGTACTAGAAGGTGTGTTCCAACTTTAGAGGGATCACACTCCTCAGCCTCCCTGGGAAGGTCTATGCCAAGGTACTGGAGAGGAGAGTCCGGCCATTGGTCGAATCTCGGCTTCAGGAGGAGCAATGTGATTTTCGGCCTAGCCGTGTCACATCGGACCAGCTCTTTACCCTCTCGAGAATCCTCGAGGGTTCATGGGAGTTTGCCCAACCAGTTTACATGTGTTTTGTAGACTTGGAGAAGGCATTTGACCGCGTCCCTTGGGGTTTTTTGTGGGGGGTGGTTCGGGAGTATGGGGTATCGGGCTTGTTGTTAAGAGCTATCCAGTCTCTATACGACCGTTGTGAAAGTTTGGTTCATATTGCCAACACTCGGTCAGACTCCTTCCCAGTGAGAGTTGAACTCTGCCAGGGCGGCCCTTTGTCACCAATCCTGTTCATAATTTTTATGGACAGGATTTCTAGGCACAGCCAAGGAATGGGAGGTGTTACGCTTGGTGACCACAAGATCTCATTTCTGCTGTTTGCAGATGATGTTGTCCTGCTGGCTTCATCCAGCAATGACCTACAGGTCTTACTGGGACAGTTTGCTGCTGAGTTCAAAACAGCTGGGATAAGAATCAGCACTTCCAAGTCCCAGTCCATGGTCCTCAACCGGAAAAAGGTGGATTCTCCTCTCCGGGTTGGGGACAAGCTCCTGCCCCACGTGGAGCTGTTTAAGTATCTCGGGGTCTTATTCACGAATGTGGGGAGAATGGAGCAAGAGATTGACAGATGGATCGGAGCAGCATTTGCAGTGATGCAGACGATGTACGGGTCTGTCATGGTGAAGAGGGAGCTGAGCTCTAAAGTAAAACTGTCAATTTACCAGTCAATCTACGTTCCTACCCTCACCTATGGTCATAAGCTTTGGGTAATGACCGAAAGAATGAGATTGCGGATACAGGCGGCTGAAATGAGCTTTCTCTGATTTCAGTCGCGGTTTCAGCCGAGGTGGTCCAATAGACACTTCAGGAGTCCGAGTAGAAGATACCCTTTCAGATCCCCATGTCCAAGAACAAGGAGTTCCCCAGGGAAGCATCCTCTCGGTTACTCTTTTTAGCATTAAGATTTATAGTGTGCTATAAATAGGGTGCTCTTAGACCAAATACCTTTTGTAGTCTTTACGTAGATGACCTCTGTATTTGCTACAGGGGGAAAGACATGAGCATAATCGAAAGGCAACTACAGTTGTGCATAAACAAGATTAATAGGTGGTCAGTCAGTAATGGTTTTAAATTTTCAAAAACAAAAACTGTCTGCATTCACTTTTGTCTGCTGCGGTCTCTTCACCTCAACCCTGAGCTTTTCATAGATGGAGAAGCTGTCAAGATGGTAAAAGAAACCAAATTCCTCTGACTTATTTTTGATAATAAGCTGTCCTTTATTCCACATATAAAATTTCTACGAATCAGATGTTTTAAAGCCCTTGATATTATTAAAGTTTTGGCAAAAACTAAATGGGGTGCGGATTCTAAGATAAGATAAGATAAGATAAGATAAGATAAGCCTTTATTAGTCCCACAACGGGGAAATTCCAGGATTGCAACAGCACAGGGATAGCAACACTCAGAGCAACAATCAGAAGGCAAGAAAAAAAACAAGCAAGCAAGAGCAGCTAATATACATATGTACATATTACTATAAAATATATATATACACACACAGACACACAGTGCAGAGCGTTGTAGCTGGATGGAATAAATATATGAATATATGAACACACAGTGCAGAGCATTGTAGCTAGATGGAATAAATATGTAAATATATATATAACTACTCTACTGTGCTGCTGCGCCTCTACAGAGCACTTGTAAGATCTCGGTTAGAGTATGGGAGCATAGTTTATTGATCAGCAAAGAAATCATACATCAGGACGCTGGAAACTGTCCATCACCAGGGGCTAAGGCTTGCCTTGGGGGCTTTCAGAACCTCTCCTGTTAAAAGTTTGTATGTTGAAGCAAACGAGCCTTCACTTCAAAACAGCCGCCTGAAATTGGCTCTCCAGTATATGGTTAAACTTACAGCAGACCATAGAAATCCAGCCTACTCTGCAGTTTTTCACCCACGATTTTTGCAGATGTATAAGGTCAGACCTACGAGCATCACTCCTTTTGGACTCTGTATAGAACCTCACTTAGTAAAATTAAACCCTGATATGAGCAACGTAACACAGACACAGTTTTGTCCCATTCCACCATGGAGTTTGAGGAAACCCAGTATCATTCTGGATCTGAGCCAAAACAAAAAGAAAGACACTCACCTAAGTGTGTACCAGCAGCAGACCTTGGACATAAAATGCCGTTTTCCTCACCATATTTCCATATACTCGGATGGATCTAAAGTAGATGGCTCAGTCTTTGCTGTAATTTTCACTGGGCACAATCAGCATGGTTTGTGGATTCCCAAACAATGTTCAATTTTTACAGCAGAGGCTTGTGCTTTGCTTCTAGCATTGGAACACATTGAGAGAACCAAACAACAGAGCTCCTTAATTTTTACTGACTCCAGGTCCTGTCTTCAGGAACTTGGGTTTTTAAAGACTGATCACCCCATTATTATCTGGATTTTAGAGAAACTAGTTTTTTTTTTTACAGAAACATAATTTTAATATTCTCTTCTGTTGGATCCCCAGCCATGTTGGCCTGTCAGGTAACGAGCAGGCAGACAATGCTGACAAGAGAGCTCTTATCCAAGAAGTCACTCAATGCCAGATCTCAGCCCCAGACCTCAGGCCTCTAATAACCTCCTATATTTTAAAGAAGTGGCAGACTGAATGGGACACATGTACTGCAAATAAACTGCATGATATTAAACCTGCCATAAGCCATAGACACTTGCATCACTTTCAAAACCGACATGATGAGGTAGTGTACACTAGATGCCATATTGGCCACTCAAGGCTTACGCACAGCTTTTTATTAAAAGGTGAAGCCCCACCATCTTGTCAGTTTTGCGGAGGGTTTTTTTTTTATCAATAAAGCACATTTACTTGACTGTCCTGCTCTCATGACAACAAGACAACGTTTTATACTCAAAAGTCACTGAAGGATATTTTTAATAAGGCACCACCAAAGAAAATTTTAGGGTTTTTAGCACATGTGCATCTGAAGCATATCATTTCATTTTTCTAGTTTATTGAATCTAGAAATCTATCTCGCTCTATTTATTTATTCTTTCATTTATTATCCTGTCTCTATATAATTTTTAACTCAACTTTCTTATTAGTTCTATTTTTGCCATGAAATAGCCATAGATGCTGACATGGCACTAAACAAGAACACTCACTCAATCACTCAGCCGAGGTGGTTTGGGCATCTGATCAGAATGCCTCCTGGATGCCTCCCAGTGGTGAGATGTTTCGGGCACATCCCACTGGGAGGAGACCCCGGGGCAGACCCAGGACTTGCTGGAGAGACTGTGTCTCCCAGCGGGTCTGGGAATGCCTTGCTATCCTCTCTGAAGAGCCTGGAGCAGGTAGCTGGGGAGAGGGAAGTCTGGGCTTTTCTGCTTGAACTGCTGCCTCTGTGACCCAGACCTCCGGAAAAGTGGTAAAAGATGGATGGATGGATGATGAAAAAATACAGTCATTTACATCTGAGCAGTTGGATGACGAGACTATTGTGGCCAGTAAGGATCTTATAGCCGGTCACAGTCAGTCACATTACTAGGTTAATGTCTCGTGTTTCTGTAAACCAGTTGGGGCAAGAGTAACCCCCACTTTCCACTGATTCCGGTTGAAGTCCATTACGGCTGCAATCCAGTCTCCATAGCAAATGGTTCCTATTCTAGTCAATGTTCTACTCCCCACCTGATCCAGTTTGTTTCAGACCAGATCCGGCTCGCCGTAACGCATCGCTAAAAATTTGCAGTGAGTCTGTGACATGCCGTGTCCAAGAAAATGCTGCCGTATCAACTGTTCATTAAAAACTATGTAAAGATCGCCTGCTATTTTCTGAGGTCGATGACTCCACCACTGTGTCAAAAATGATGTAATCTTTGACATAGCATACAAACACTTTACAGAATTAATTTCCAGGCTGCTTGCTCTTTATTAAAGCACACAGTAATCCAGATGGAAAGCTGGTACATCATGCTTCCTTGTAGAGCTGTGCGATATGATCAAAATTTCATATGACAATGTAAGTAATCTTAACAATATGATCTTGATAACAGTATACTATATCACCATATACATTTTCTGTAAATTCTGTAGTTTAGATAAAATAATCACATAAAAAGGACCATCTTTTTTTTACATTTTAAATTACATATTGAAAAAAAATCAATTGTACAAGTTCATCTGTCATTAATTTTTTGCACCTTTTTTCCATCTTAATTTTGCAGTGTTACAAAATTGTGTTTTAATGTGCATTTGAGACTTGATTGTCATAAATTTGAGGCTTTTCTTCTAAATCGTATCATGAATAAAAAGTAAACATTTAAAAGTTAAATATTTCCTGAGCCAGAGGAGAATAGCAATAACTTTAAAAAATGTCAGTCTGAAAATGAGGACAGTACCCATCACTGCCATCTACAGATATAAATTAGCTGTTAATTTACTTTGGTGCAGTTATATATATATATATATAAAGCATCATGATTGCAAAAATGTCAAATAGAAGTGTAATTAAAATAAATAAATAAATAAATGAAAATTTAAGTGTAGATCTACAGCCTGAAGATGCCATTCTGGCCTGATTTAATTTGTTTGCTTCCTGGTGAAAATATTTCAAATTGGTCATGATCTGAAAATCAAAGGCACAAAAGGTAATGTAATAAAAATCATGTGATGGCTTCAACTTTATTCATTATCACTTAAGTTCATCCTTTTCCACAACATGTGGTGTATGGAGCGGTGCCTATTTCCACTTCACTAACCCTAGGCCACACAGCTACTGTAAAGCCCCTTTTCCACTAGACCCCACTCAGCCCTACACGCCTCAACACGGCTTTACACGGCTCAGCATGCTTTTGTTTCCATTACAGCAGAGTACCACTTTGGGTGGGTGGGATTTTTTTACAACAAGGCGGCGCCACACTCCCATGACGTAAAACACGCGACACAAGCAAAATACAACATGGTGGTTTACAAGGTGACTGCTCGGTGTCTGGCTTTTTGTCAGCGTAAAGACAACAAAGAACAATCAGACAAGGGTACAGGCAGCGAGACGAAACACTGGAAAAGTACTGGAGCGTTTAGGAAGCCATAGAGCCGAAGACGTGAGGATACGAACTAGATCACATATGAAGGTAAGCTAATGATTGCTAATGCTAGTTTGCTTTAAGTCCGCCGTACTACATTGTAATGTCTGCAAGTTATCGCTATTAGGTACTAAAATATGTATGTTGTGTGTGTTTCAGATGGCTCTCTTGTGGCAAAATTACCACTTCAAACTGTGGGTCTGGGCGTTCAACACAGCCTCTCACTGATGTCACCCCAGTTTTACAAGCGCTCAGTGGTTACAGAACTTAAGAATGTCTGTAGAAACGTGTAGCTTCCTGTACAACAAATTGCTCTGATCTGTGTGAAAATCATGGAGAGACTGTTGAGACATCATGGGATGTACCTGCTTCAGCAGCACTGTCTGTGGTGGTGTCATGTCAAAAACTGTTCAGCTGCCAAAACTTGATCGTCAGGTTGTAATTATGGGGTTATATTAGCCATAAAATATATATGTCAACAGGTAAACAGTACTGAGTTAGGTATAATAAGATATATATTATAATAAGATATACACACGTGGACAAAATTGTTGGTACCCCTCTGTTAATGAAAGAAAAGCCCACAATGGTCACAGAAATAACTTGAATCTGACAAAAGTGGTAATAAATAAAGTCTATAAAAATTAACCAATGAAAATCAGACAATGTTTTTGAATTGTGGTTCAGCAGAATTCTTTTAAAAAACAAATTCATGAAATGGGCCTGGACAAAAATGATGGTACCCTTAACTTAATATTTTGTTGCACAACCTTTTGAGGCAATCACTGCAATCAAACGATTTCTGTAACTGTCAATAAGACTTCTGCACCTCTCAGCAGGTATTTTGGCCCACTCCTCATGAGCAAACTGCTCCAGTTGTCTCAGGTTTGAAGGGTGCCTTCTACAGACGGCATGTTTCAGCTCCTTCCACAGATGTTCAATAGGATTTAGATCAGGGCTCATAGAAGGCCACTTTAGAATAGTCCAGTGTTTTGCTTTTAGCCATTCTCGGGTGTTTTTAGCTGTGTCTTTTGGGTCATTATCCTGTTGCAAGATAAGATAAGATAAGCCTTTATTAGTCCCACAACGGGGAAATTCCAGGATTGCAACAGCACAGGGATAGCAACACTCAGAGCAACAATCAGAAGGCAAGAAAAAAAAGCAAGAGCAGCTAATATACATATGTACATATTACTATAAATATATATATATATACACACAGACACACAGTGCAGAGCATTGTAGCTAGATGGAATAAATATGTAAATATATAAACACACAGTGCGGAGCAATGTAGCTAGATGGAATAATATGTACGATATATAAACACACAGTGCGGAGCATTGTAGCTAGATGGAATAAATATATAAATATATAAACACACACAGTGCAGAGCATTGTTGCTAGATGGGATGAAACAGCACAACCGTCTACTTAGTTATCCTACATGGTATGATTATGTGCCCATACATATTCTCACCCTCCATAACGACCGGTATTTTCCTAGTTGTATGCCGGAGGGGACCATCGTGTAAGTCTATTGCATCTTTTGCATTCAAAAAACTATTAGGTTGTTACGTCTTTTTGCTATCTCTGCGAGCAGCCCTGCTTAGGTTGTACAGTCTGACAGCCATTGGTAGGAAGGACCTGCGAAACCTCTCGGTTGTGCACCTAGGATGATGTAGTCTGCTGCTAAATGAGCTCCTCAGTGCATTCAGTATGTCCTGCATAGGGTGGAACTCGGACTCCAGCAGAGATGACAGTTTAGCCACCGTCCTTCTCTCTCCTATCTCCTCCACCGGGTCAAGGCGCTGCCCCAGGACAGAGCTAGCTTTCTTGATCAGTTTGTTCAGTCTCTTTCTATCGGCTGCAGTAATGCCACTGCCCCAGCAGACCACTCCAAAAGTGATGGCTGATGCCACCACCGTGTCATAGAATGTCTTCAGCAGCGCCCCTTGTACACCAGAAGACCTGAGTCTCCTCAGTAGGAACAGCCTGCGCTGTCCCTTCTTGTAGAGTGCGTCAGTATTGTGTGACCAGTCTAGTTTATTGTTCAGATGAACACCCAGGTACTTGTAGGATGTCACCATCTCAATGTCTGTTCCCTGTATATTTACTGGTGCTGTGAGGGGTTGTCCATGCCTGCGGCAGTCCACCACCAGCTCCTTAGTTTTCCTCGCGTTGATCTGGAGGCAGTTCCGATGGCACCAGTCCACGAAGTCCTGGATAAGCCCTCTGTACTCAGCTTCATCTCCATTGGAGATGAGGCCAACGATTGCAGAGTCATCAGAGAACTTCTGTAGATGGCAGTGTGTTGTGTTGTGTGAGAAGTCCGCAGTATAAAGAGTGAACAGGAAGGGAGCCAACACCATTCCCTGGGGGGGGGGGGGGGGGGGGGGTGGGCCCGTGCTACCAATGATCGTGTCGGACACACAGTCCCGGGTTCTCACAAACTGAGGCCGGTTCGTGAGGTAGTCCAGGATCCATGATGACAGGTGCTGGTCCACCCCTGCGCGCAGCAGCTTGTCCTTCAGGATCATCGGTTGGATGGTGTTGAAAGCACTGGAGAAGTCAAAGAACATGATCCTCACCATATTCCCGGGCTTCTCCAGGTGGGACAGAGAACGGTGAAGGAGGAAGATCACCGCATCCTCCACCCCAATGCCATGCTGGTAGGTGAACTGGAGTGGATCCATCGCTGGTTCCACCAGGGGGCGGAGGTGAGCAAGGAGCAGTCTCTCCAGGGTCTTCATCAAGTGGGATGTCAAGGCCACCGGTCTGTAGCTGTTCAGGTCTTTGGGGTGGGAAGTTTTTGGTACAGGTACCACACAAGATGTTTTCCACAGCTGTGGTACCCTCCCCAGCTTCAGGCTCAGGTTGCGCAAGATGGCGCCCACAGTGGTCGCCATGGTGCTTCGCTGCGCCCTTTGTTTGTTTTTGTTTGTCAATTGTGTGTCTGCCTGCTCTTATACCCGTGAAGAGCTTCTAAATATCAGGACTTTCACTCCCACGGACCTACTCCCAGTTTTTTTTTTTTTTCCACAATATCTTTATTGAACCGTTTTTTTTTTTTTTTTAACAAACATGATACAAACAATCAAACACTAACACTAAAGTACTACAAAAAAAAAAAAAATGCACTAAAAACACCAACAACCACCAACAAAATCAAGTCTTCAACAATGCTCCTCTGTTTAGTCTAGACAATCCAATACATAAGTATACATATTATGTTCACCAGTTTGGAATTTACAAGGTCCACACACATCATTCACCTTCTTCTTCAAGAGTTATGTTTAAATTTTTTACATAATCAATAAAAGGTCTCCATATATTCTCAAACACAATTTCCTTTGATTTTAGTATATATGTTATTCTTTCTAATGGAAGGTTTGTTAACATCTGTCTTAACCACTGAGTCACATCTGGTCTATGAGTCTTTTTCCATAATAGTGCAATACATTTTTTGGCATTAAGCAAACTGAGGTCTATGAATGTTCTTTCACTTTTATTAAAATTATGCTTTTCTGGGTACAGACCCAACAAAAACAGTTTAGGATTCAATATGATTTGTTTTGAGATTATTTTTTCAATTGTTACCCTCACCTCTTCCCAAAACATTCTTATTAATCTACATTCCCATAAACAATGAAATAGGGTTCCTTTACTTTCCATGCATTTTGTGCATGTATCTGGTATATTTTTGTTATATCTATTAACTCCTCCGGTGTAACATACATCCTACTCCCAGTTTTTTAGCTCCTGCCGCCGATCTGGTTCATTGCTTAGCTCGAAAAGTGAGACGGCGAAAGAGAGGAAGACGAGCGGGCGCTCTCGTCCGGCTCCGCAGGAGAGGCACGCGCACGGCTTTGCCTGGCATATTTCTGTCTAATACCAATTCTCTCTCTAACAAGGTAGATGAACTGAGACTGCTGATGCGTTTTAAGGACCTCGCTTCCTCGGCTGCCCTCTGTTTTACCGAGACCTGGCTCAGGGAAAATACACCGGACAGCGCGCTGCGCCTCGAGGGATTTCAGCTGTTTCGTGCTGATCGTGACACAGAGCTCTCCGGTAAATCCTCAGGAGGAGGAGTCTGCTTCTACATCAACAGCAGCTGGTGCTCTGATGTAACGGTAATTTCCAAACACTGTTCTCCCGCCCTGGAATTTCTTTTTATTAACTGCAAGCCATTTTATTCCCCGCGGGAGTTCGCCTCATTCATCCTCGTCGCTGTGTACGTCCCTCCTGACGCGGACATGCGCGAAGCTCAGCGCGTGCTCGCGGATCACATCCAACACACGGAGCGGATTTTTCCAGACTCTCTGGTTATTGTGGTTGGCGACTTTAACCAGAGCAATCTGAGCCACGATCTCCCCCGCTACAAACAGTTTATTAAATGCCCCACCAGAGGAATAAACACACTGGATCACTGTTACACCACAGTGAAAGACGCATATCGCGCTGTTCCCCGCGCTGCGCTCGGACTATCTGATCACGTGATGGTCCACCTCATTCCCACATACAGACAGAGATTAAAGCTCACTAAACCTGTTGTGAGCACTACGAAGAAATGGACGAGTGAAGCTGAGGAGAAGCTGGAAACGTGCATGGAAATAACTGATCGGGGCATGTTTAAAGGAGCCACGCATGATCTGGATGAGTACACGGACACTGTGAACTCATATATCCACTTTTGTGAGGAGAGCATCCTTCCATCGCGCACCAGGGTGAGGTACTCTAATGATAAGCCCTGGCTCACTGCTAAGCTCAGACAGATCAGGAAGGAGAAGGAAGCAGCGCTGAAAAGTGGAGACAGGGGCTGCTACAGGGAGGTTAAATATCGGTTTAACAGAGAGCTGAGGAGAGCTAAATCTGTGTATTCTGAGAGACTCCAGCAGCAGTTCACTGCTAATGACTCGGCTTCTGTGTGGAGAGGACTGAGGCAAATCACCAATTATCGGCCTCAGGCTCCTAAAGGTCAGGATGACAAAGCCCTTTGTCAAAGACTGTCCCAACACTATGCCCGTTTTGACACCTCGTCATCTGTGTCCAACTCCCCCCCTCCCTCCAGCTCCACAGCCTCCACGATCCCTACTTCATCAAAGGCGCCCCCCCTCCTCCCCCCCTGCCCTTGTCATCAGTGAGCAGGACGTGCTCAAACAGTTCTCCAGACTGAACCCGCGCAAGGCCCTCGGTCCGGACGGCGTGTCTCCCTCCACCCCGAGACACTGTGCGAAAGAGCTGGCTCCTGTCTTCACAGACATTTTTAACACCTCCCTTAAGTTATGCCACGTGCCGTCCTGCCTCAAATCCTCCACCATCGTCCCTGTCCCCAAGAAGCCACGGATCACTGGACTTAACGACTACAGACCTGTAGCGCTTACCTCTGTAGTCATGAAGTCCTTTGAGCGCCTGGTCCTGCCCCACCTCAAGCCCATCACTTCCCCCCTCCTGGACCCGCTGCAGTTTGCCTACCGAGCCAACAGGTCTGTAGACGACGCAGTCAACCTGGCCCTCCACTCCATCCTGCAGCGCCCGGACTCCCCGGGAACCTACGCCAGGATCCTGTTTGTGGACTTCAGCTCCGCATTCAACACCATCCGCCCCGCTCTGCTCTGGGACAAGCTGTCCCTGCTCAACGTGCCTGACTCCCTCTGCAGGTGGATCACCGACTTCCTGACGGACCGGAGGTAGCATGTGGAGCTGGGAAAGACTGTCTCAGACTCTGCTAGTATCAGCACCGGATCACCCCAGGGCTGTGTACTTTCCCCCCTACTCTTCTCCCTTTATACCAACTCCTGCACCTCCAGCCACCAGTCTGTCAAGTTGATCAAGTTTGCGGACGACACCACCCTCATCGGGCTCATCTCCAACGGCGACGAGTCCGCCTACAGGAGAGAGGTGGCCCAGCTGGCGTCCTGGTGCAACAACAACAACCTGCAGCTGAACGCTCTGAAGACAGTGGAGATGATTGTGGACTTCAGGAAAGTCACAACCCCTCTGCCCCCCCTCACCCTCACAGGCTCTCCCATCACCACTGCTGATTCCTTCCGCTTCCTAGGCACCACCATCACCAGGGACCTCAAGTGGGAGCCGACCATCAGCTCCCTCATCAAAAAGGCCCAGCAGAGGATGTTCTTCCTGCGGCAGCTGAGGAAGCTCAAGCTACCCACCAAGATGTTAGTGCAGTTCTACACAGCCATCATTGAGTCCATCCTCACCACCTCCATAACCGTGTGGTACGCAGGAGCCACTGCCAGGGACAGACTAAGGCTGCAGCGCGTCGTGCGCACTGCTGAGAAGGTGATCGGCTGCAAGCTCCCATCTCTCCAGGATCTGTACATCTCCAGGACCTGGAGGCGTGCTGGCCGGATCATAGCCGATCCTTCACACCCTGGTCACGTACTGTTTGCCCCTCTCCCCTCAGGTAGAAGACTTCGGTCTATCTAGACTAAAACCTCCCGTCACATGAACAGCTTCTTCCCCTCTGCCATCAGACTGCTGGACACTAAGTGACTTTTGACTCTCGTGCACTATGTACAGCAGCTCAACCAGACTCATGTCAATCATCACTGTTTTCTTCCTGCATTACCGACTGCACTATATGGTTCTCCACATTATCTGCTGCTCGCTAATATATTTAAACTGCTGACTAGTATTACTCACTCTTATTCTACACTTTATTGCATGTATGGTTTATTTCTTTTATTTTATCATGTTTAATGTTGCAGCATTGCACCGAGACAAATTCCTAGTTTGTGTACTACATGAACAATGGCAATAAATCTGATTCTGATTCTAATTCTGATTCTGAAGATGTACGCCACAATCCCACACAGCTG
Organism: Pholidichthys leucotaenia; assembly: GCA_020510985.1. NCBI lineage: Eukaryota > Metazoa > Chordata > Actinopteri > Cichliformes > Pholidichthyidae > Pholidichthys > Pholidichthys leucotaenia. The sequence goes on from CM035844.1 coordinate 337,031,302, forward strand.
GTCTGCACAAGACTTGAGGAGCTTTGCGCTGATGCCGTCTGGTCCCGTCGCCTTCCTCGCCTTGATCTTCCTCAGCTCCGTCCTCACCTGGGTCCTGGTCAGGGTCAGGATGGGGGGCTGTGTGTTGGAAGTGGGGGGGGTGTTGGTGGAGTGGGGAGTGGGCAGCAGGACTTGATGTCTTTAGAGCAGAGGTGTCAAACTCATTCCATGGAGGGCCAAGACCCTGCATGTTTTACTTCCACCCACTATCTTCAGCAGGTGTTTTCACTGATCAGCAATCAGTGGGAAGACATTCAGTGAAATCACCTGTTCAAGGCACTGGGTGGAGGTAAAACCTGCAGGGTCTTGGCCCTCCATGGAATGAGTTTGACACCCCTGCTTTAGAGGCAGCAGTGGTTGTTGTGCAGTCAGGGGGGAGGGTGGTTGGTCAAACCTATTGAAAAACAGATTCAGATTGTTCGCCCACTCCCAGCCCCCCGTGGCCTGGGGGGAGGTATTCTGGAGCCCAGAGATGGTTTTGAGGTTCCTCCAGACCCCGCTGATGTCGCTTTGTTGCAGCTTGTCCTCCATCTTCTTCCTGAAGCTGTCCTTGCCTTCTCTGATCTTTCTCCTCAGCTCCCTCTGTACGGACTTCAGCATCTCCCTATTCCCCGACCTGAAGATCCTCTTCTTCTCTCTCAGAAGTGTTTTTATCTCATGGTTGATCCAGGGTGTGTTGTTTGAGCAACACCGTATGGTCTTGGTGGGAACAGATTTGTCTACACAGAAGCTGAGGTAGCCCGTGAATGACCTGCGACTGGACCAAGCTGTCTGACACTGGGCAGCACATTTCTCTCTCGAATACCTTGATAGTCTTGAGATTTCATTGTACCCTGCACAGATTCAAGACACCCTGTGCCAGATGCAGCAAAGCAGCCCCAGAACATAACAGAACCTCCTCCATGTTTCACAGTAGGGACAGTGTTCTTTTCTTGGTATGCTTCATTTTTGTGTCTGTGAACATAGAGCTGATGTGCCTTGCCAAAAAGTTGCAGTTTTGTCTCGTCTGTCCATAGGACATTCTCCCAGAAGCTTTGTGGCTTGTCAACATGCAGTTTGGCAAATTCCAGTCTGGCTTTTTTATGATTTGTTTTCAACAGTGGTGTCCTCCTTGGTCGTCTCCCATGAAGTCCACTTTGGCTCAAACAACAACGGATGGTGCAAGATGACACTGATGTACGTACCTTGACCTTGGAGTTCACCATGAATGTGTTTAGCGGTTGTTCTGGGCTCTTTTGTTACCATTCGTATTATCCGTCTCTTCCATTTTTCATCAAGTTTCCTCCTGCGGCCACGTCCAGGGAGATTGGCTACAGTCCCGTGGATCTTAAATTTCTGAATAATATGTGCAACTGTAGTCACAGGAACATCAAGCTGCTTGGAGATGGTCTTATAGCCTTTACCTTTAACATGCTTGTCTATAATTTTCTTTCTAATCTCCTGAGACAACTCTCTCCTTTGCTTCCTCTGGTCCATGTTTAGTGTGGTACACACCATGTCACCAAACAGTACAGTGACTACTTGTCACCCTTTAAATAGGCCGACTGACTGATTACAAGTTTGTAGACACCTGTGATGTTAATTAGAGGACACATCTTGGTTGAACATGTCCCTATGGTCACATTATTTTCAATCTTTTCTAGGGGTACCATCATTTTTGTCCAGGCCTGTTTCATGAGTTTATTTTTTAAAGTAATTCTGTTGAACCACAATTCAAAAGCATTGTCTGATTTTCATTGGTTAATTTTCATAGAATTTTTATTTATTACCACTTTTGTCAGATTCAAGTTATTTCTGTGACCATTGTGGGTTTTTCTTTCATTAACAGAGGGGTACCAACAATTTTGTCCACGTGTGTATTTTAACAATTATGATGCATTTGAGGCCAAAACAAACTTGATTTAGGATTAAAAGCAATTATAATAATGCAGTTCCAAGGTTACATGGAAATACTTGATTTACTGGATAGATACATGTAGATACTATAGAAATGTATATTCTCTGCATCAACAATGTGCTATACATGTATTCATTTAGTATTGCACTGGGAATTTTGACAATAAACCTTTGTACTTTTTGCAGAGCTGTCTCCACTTTTATGTGTGACAGTTACCACCAAGTGACATAAATTAAATACTAAAAGATTGGAAGAGCTGTCTAAGAACAATCCAACAGTTTGAGAAATCACTTTTGGTTTGGCCTAAGTCTGTCAACAGAATTAGGAACCATAAAGCAGTTTGTGTTAAACTGTTAAATCCCATTAAACCCTAACCCAGGGGTGTCCAATCGTGCCATGGAGGGCCAAGACCCTGCAGGTTCTCTCTTCTACCCAGTCTCTTCAGCAGGTGTTTTCACTGGTCAGCAGTCAGTGGAAGAAATTCGGTGGAATCTGCTGTTGAAGACACTACACTGGTTGGCGGTAAAGCCTGCAGGCTCTTGGCCCTCCATGGCACATGATTGGACACCCCTGCCCTGACCCATTATTAGAAAATACAGATGCTAATATGGCACAGAATTCCTCCATATATTGTTACTACCACTAAAGTGTGCAGTGTATTGTGCACTGGCACATCCAGCAATACAGTCTTCAGTAAATAAAATAATTGTTTTTGGTTACTTTTTCTTGGAAAAAAAACGAGCCATGAACATCACTGATAAATGATTTGTACTGTTGACTCTTTTCACACCGGTGTCTTAACAGACAAAATAGAAAATCATGGTGCAAACAAACTTTTTTTTTTAACTTTTTCTTAACCCCTTAGCATTACTGCCAATTTTTCAGGGTGGAAAAGTAGAATTTTGGTTAAGAAAAATCTTTCATTATTTACCATTACACACGGATTACATGAAAACATAGCACGGCTGGGTTACCAAAATGTGTCTAAATATTTTATAACTACAATGTCATGATTCACTGCATCACAAGATTTTCTTGGTCCAAAACTGCTCCCACAACTTACAACCTACAACCTGACCTTGATCTATAGATTTTTATAGGATGTTTAAGTAATTAGATTCCATAATCCTTGACGTCCCACTTGATGAAGACCCTGGAGAGACTGCTCCTTGCTCACCTCCGCCCCCTGGTGGAACCAGCGATGGATCCACTCCAGTTCGCCTACCAGCATGGCATTGGGGTGGAGGATGCGGTGATCTTCCTCCTTCACCGTTCTCTGTCCCACCTGGAGAAGCCCGGGAATATGGTGAGGATCATGTTCTTTGACTTCTCCAGTGCTTTCAACACCATCCAACCGATGATCCTGAAGAACAAGCTGCTGCGCGCAGGGGTGGACCAGCACCTGTCATCATGGATCCTGGACTACCTCACGAACCGGCCTCAGTTTGTGAGAACCTGGGACTGTGTGTCCGACACGATCATCAGTAGCACGGGGGCCCCCCAGGGAACGGTGCTGGCTCCCTTCCTGTTCACTCTTTATACTGCGGACTTCTCACACAACACAACACACTGCCATCTACAGAAGTTCTCTGATGACTCTGCGATCGTTGGCCTCATCACCAATGGAGATGAAGCTGAGTACAGAGGGCTTATCCAGGACTTCGTGGACTGGTGCCATCGGAACTGCCTCCAGATCAACGCGAGGAAAACTAAGGAGCTGGTGGTGGACTGCCGCAGGCATGGGCAGCCCCTCACAGTACCAGTAAATATACAGGGAACAGACATCGAGATGGTGACATCCTATAAGTACCTGGGTATTCATCTGAACAATAAACTAGACTGGTCACACAATACTGATGCACTCTACAAGAAGGGACAGCGCAGGCTGTTCCTGCTGAGGAGACTCAGGTCTTTTGGTGTACAAGGGGCGCTGCTGAAGTCATTCTATGACACGGTGGTGGCATCAGCCATCACTTTTGGAGTGGTCTGCTGGGGCAGTGGCATTACTGCAGCCGATAGGAAGAGACTGAACAAACTGATTAAGAAAGCTAGCTCTGTCCTGGGGCAGCGCCTTGATCCGATGGAGGAGATAGGAGAGAGAAGGACGGTGGCTAAACTGTCATCTCTGCTGGAGTCCGAGTTCCACCCTATGCAGGACATACTGAATGCACTGAGGAGCTCATTTAGCAGCAGACTACATCATCCCAGGTGCACAACCGAGAGGTTTCGTAGGTCCTTCCTACCAACGGCTGTCAGACTGTACAACCTAAGCAGGGCTGCTCGCAGAGATAGCAAAAAGACGTAACAAACTAATAGTTTTTTGAATGCAAAAGATGCAATAGACTTACACAATGGTCCCCTCCGGCATACAACTAGGAACTTACCGGTCGCTATGGAGGGTGAGAATATGTATGGGCACATAATCATACCATGTAGGATAACTAAGTAGACGGTTATGCTGTTTCATTCCATCTAGCAACAATGCTCTGCACTGTGTGTGTTTATATATTTACATATTTATTCCATCTAGCTACAATGCTCAGCACTGGGTGTGTTTATATATTTATATATCTACATATTATTCCATCTAGCTACATTGCTCCGCACTGTGTGTGTTTATATACTTGCATATTTATTCCACCTAGCTGCAATGCTCCGTACTGTGGGTGTTTATATATTTACATATTTATTCCATCTAGCTACAATGCTCTGCACTGTGTGTTCATATATTCATATATTTATTCCATCCAGCTACAATGCTCTGCACTGTGTGTCTGTGTGTGTGTGTATATATATATATTTTATAGTAATACGTACATATGTATATTAGCTGCTCTTGCTTGCTTGTTTTTGTTTTTTTTTTATTTTTTTATTTTATTTTTTTTCTTGCCTTCTGATTGTTGCTCTGAGTGTTGCTATCCCTGTGCTGTTGCAATCCTGGAATTTCCCCATTGTGGGACTAATAAAGGCTTATCTTATCTTATCTTATCTTATAATATACACCAATAAAATTGTCTAGCAACCCTTTTTTTTCTAAAACTTTGGAGAAAGTTGGTAATGTACTACAGACACATAACCTGATTTACAGCTGAATTTGGTCAGAAGAGAGGATGTGTATGTAATTATTGACTCTTTTCCCACCAGTGTCATAACAGACAAAACACAGTCATTGTTATGTATTTTGGTTTACTACGGCACCCGTCGTAGTGCTTTGCTAAAAGCATTGTGGGTAACCTGTGATATGTCAGAGTGTGTTGTCGTTGGCTGTGTGCTATGAGTTGCTGCTACGCTAATAAACCGTGAACAGTACGTCGATGGTCCGAGTTATTATTGTTATATTAAGTAACGTAACGGGTGAAAGATATAACAAAAAGTGGCGACGAGGACGTCTGGACCGACGCTGCAGTCCGCGACGGAGGAGACTTTTTTTGTCGTGTTTTTCCCGCCGCTACTTCGTGCTGACAGGGTGATACACCGCGCCACTGTGCTGAGGTGGATGCTGCGGGCTGTCTGCTAAGCGGGGAGGAGCGGAGCAGTGGAAATCGTTAAGGACAAAAAACTCCGTGAGTAACGCCGGAGGGAAGCAACAACGTTACGGTAAGGAGCTGCGAGGGAAAGAGCGACATTCAACCAGGAGTGTTAAAATGGCTGGAGTTATTGGCTCTATCGGGCCCTTTGATGAGAGTGCGGAACAATGGAGCTCCTATACTGAGCGCTTTGACTATTTCGTCGTGGCCAATGGAATAACGGATGAAAAGTTAGTGCCCACTTTTCTGAGTGTGATGGGTCCCAAGACATTTAACCTACTACGTAACCTCCTACAGCCAGTAAAGCCAGGCTCTAAAACCTACAAAGAACTGGCGGACACACTAACCCACCACTTCTCACCCAAGCCGCTAGTGATTGCAGAAAGATACAGGTTTCACAGACGTAACCAAGAAGAGGGTGAGTCTGTTAACATGTTTGTTGCAGCGCTACGCAAGTTAGCCGAACACTGTGAATTTAAAGATGTTTTAAATGACACATTAAGAGACAGGCTTGTGTGTGGACTACGGAATGAAGCAGCACAGAAGAAGTTACTCACAGAAAGTGATTTGACGCTTGAAAGAGCCATTAACATTAGTGTGATGATGGAGATGGCTTCCAAAGAAGCACACCAACTGCATGCTACAGGCAGAGTACATAAGCTCAACAGTGGTAAAACCTATGCATCAGGGCCATGTTTCCGCTGTGGCAAGGTGGGACACCTTCCTAATTACTGTTGGTACAAAGAGATGGACTGTAACAACTGTGGAAAAAAAGGTCACGTGGAGCGGGCATGTAGAAGCAAAAGGAGCAAAGACAAAGGCCCAAAGACAAGGAATAAAAGTGACATGGTAAAATACAAAAAGAAAAGAAATGTTCACACAGTTAAACATGGCGAGGACAGAGTGAGCGACTCCTCAGAGGAAGAGGTGTCAACTGCAATAAATACTGTCCGGATTATGAATGTGAATGAAGGCTCAGAAGACTTTTGGACTAAACCAAAAGTGGAGGGACATTTTATTAAAATGCAGATAGACACCGGATCAAAGGCATCACTTGTGTCGCATGGCATTTACAAGAAGTTTCTGAAACATCTTCCACTCTGACCTTCAGACACCGTCTTCAGGGCGTATACTGGACACCGAGTGCCCATGAAAGGGATGACAGAGGTAACTGTTCAGTACAATGGCCAAACTGCTGAGCTTCCAGTTTATGTTACCAAGAACAACTGTCCAGCTATAATGGGGCGTGTGTGGCTAAAGAAAATCCAACTTGACTGGCAAGAAGTAAGGAAGCTGTCACACAGTTCCACTCAGCTGCAGGCCATACTGGAAAAGCACAAAAAGGTTTTTCGTGATGAACTAGGCAGTATGAAAAAAATTATAGTGAAGCTGCATGTCAAACATGACAGTAAACCAGTGTTCATGAAAGCCAGACCAGTGCCGTACACCATCAGACCAAAGGTGGAGGCTGACTTGGATGCTCTGGTCAAGAATAGAGTTCTGGAACCTGTGACAACCAGTGAGTGGGCCACGCCCATAGTTCCAGTACCCAAAAAGGACGGAGGAATCCGGACCTGTGGAGACTTTAAGGTAACAGTAAACCCTGTACTAACAGCAGAGCAGTATCCCCTTCCACTGATTGATGACTTGTTTGCGGGGCTGAGTGGGGGACAAAAGTTCAGCAAAATAGAGCTCAACCAGGCTTATTTACAAATGCATGTAGACGAGCAGTCATGTGACTGGCCACCGTGCAGGGCTGCACGGTGGCGCAGTGGTTTAGCACTGTGGCAGCACAGTTTTACCCTCGGCCGGGGGATCGCGGGGATCATGAGATCGTGGGTTCGATCCCAGCCCCCGACCAACAGTGAGCTGTGTGGAGTTTGCATGTTCTCCCCGTGTTGCGCGGGTTTACTCCGGGATTTCTCCGGTTTCCTCCCGCACACCAAAAACATGTAGGTTTAGGGCGCTCGCGCACGCAGCGACCAGCAGCCAGTGGCTTGTCACCAGACTGCAAACCAAGTCTACCTACGGGTACAAATAAGTAACAAAAAAAACAAAAAAAAAAGTGAAATGCTGACTATCAACACCCATAAAGGACTCTTAAGATACCGCAGACTGCCTTTTGGCATCACATCTGCTCCAGCACTTTTTCAGCGAGCTATGGATCAAATCCTGAGTGGATTACCAGGAGTGCAGTGCTACCTGGATGATATCCTGTGTACAGGAGCAGATGATGAAGAGCATCTGCGCAACTTGGATGCAACTCTCACGAGACTGGAGGAATATGGATTGAGAATCCACAAGGATAAATGCGAGTTTTTCCAGTCATCCGTGGAATACTTAGGTCATGTGATCGATGCTAAGGGACTGCACACTGCACCATCGAAAATCACAGCCATTGTGGATGCACCTCCACCCCAAAATGTCAGTCAGCTGAAGTCTTTCTTGGGACTGCTGAACTATTATGGACGTTTCATACCAAACTTGGCATCACTATTAAAACCACTACATAACCTGCTGCGCAAAGAGGAAGCATGGAAGTGGACAGCAAGCTGTCAGGAGGCTTTTCAGAAGGCAAAGGATGCGCTGACGGCATCAGAGGTTCTGACCCACTTCAACCCATCACTTCCGATCCAGCTTGCCTGCGACGCCTCTCCTTATGGCGTAGGGGCGGTGATTTCCCACGTAATGCTAGACGGTGAGGAAAAGCCAATCGCTTTTGCGTCAAGGACATTAAACAAGGCAGAAGCTAACTATGCTCAACTGGAAAGAGAGGCTCTGAGCATTGTGTTTGGTGTCAGAAAATTCCACCAGTACTTGTATGGACGGAAGTTTACACTTTTTACTGACCACCGACCTCTCACAACCATCCTTGGACCATACACAGGAATACCATCTCTTGCAGCGTCCCGACTGCAGAGGTGGGCGTTGCTGTTGTCAGGACACTCCTATGACATCAGGTATCGAAAGTCAGACTGTCATGGTAATGCAGATGGGTTATCCAGATTACCACTTCCTGTCATGAAGCCAGAGTCAAGCACTGTGGACATCTTCTACTTCACAGAGGTAGAAAACGCACCTGTTTCAGCTGTGCAGGTGAAAAAGGGGACTAGAAATGACCCTGTGTTGTCTGCAGTCATGGACTTAATCATTAAAGGACAACCTGCGGGTGATGACGCAACCTTGAAGCCCTTCCTTGGGAAGTGGACAGAATTGTCTGTTCAGTCGGGTTGTTTGCTGTGGGGGGAGGAGAGTGATTATTCCCCTGTCATGTCGAACAAAAGTGTTACAGCAATTTCACGCAGGACATAGTGGAATCGTGAGAATGAAAGAAATAGCGAGAAGCTATTTTTGGTGGCCAAACATTGACAAGCAGATTGAAGAAATAGCCAAAAGCTGTTCATCTTGTCACAAGGTACGGAACAACCCACCATTGGCTCCTCTCCATCCCTGGGAGTTCCCACAGGAGCCATGGCATCGTGTGCACATTGACTTTGCAGGTCCGTTTGAGGACAGAATGTTTCTCGTTGCTGTGGATGCACACAGTAAATGGCCTGAAGTGGCTATTATGAGGTCAACCACCACAGTGAAGACCACAGAGGCATTAGGAGAAATGTTTAGTCGTTTTGGGTCTCCTACACAACTAGTTTCTGACAATGGACCTCAGTTGGTTTCACAAGAAATGGATGCTTTTCTACAAGCTAATGGAGTGCAGCACATTAAATCAGCTCCATACCATCCTGCGACGAACGGCCTTGCAGAAAGGTTTGTGCAGACAATGAAACATGCATTGAAAGCATCACAAGGTCAAGGAACACTGCATCAGAGGCTGCACAAGTTCCTGCTAAACTACCGCAACACTCCACATGCAATCATAAAGACAACCCCTGCTAGTCTGATGTTCAAGAGAGATCTGCGCACTACCTTTGACCTTTTGAAACCCTCAGGATTAAAGGACACTGTGCAAAAGCAACAAGAGAAACAAATTATGCACAGAGAACATTGGGCAAAGGACAGAGCATTCACGTCAGGAGAATCTGTGCTGGCCAGGAACTACAGAGGTGAACCTAAGTGGGTTCCTGCAACTGTTATTGCACAAACTGGACCAGTCTCATATACAGTTCAAACCACTGATAGTGTTTGGAAAAGGCACGTGGATCAACTCCTGCAGACACCACCAGCGCCTGCAGAACCGTCTCTTGAATATCCTAACGATGCACTCACCAACTCACCACTTTGTCCACCTACACCAGTACAGAACTCAACCACTTCAGAGACCGGAGTTCCAGCTGGAGATGTGACATCTTCTTCTGCATCAGCACCAGAAGCAACCTCCACATTAGAAAGAACTCAGACTCATGTTCCTGCAGAGCGCCGATATCCCACCAGGGAGCGACGACCTCCTGTCCGTCTGAGTTATTAGACTAGATAGCAACTGACCCACATTTATGGGGCAGAATAATCCCCAGGGGTACAGTTATGGGATGAGGTAGTCTACCCTCACTCCTAAGGTAGCATAATAATTAAAAAAAAAAAGAGAGACAAAACAAAGACATTTGGTATCTCCTGTAGGACATCTATTGTAAGGGGGGAGGAGATGTTATGTATTTTGGTTTACTACGGCACCCGTCGTAGTGCTTTGCTAAAAGCATTGTGGGTAACCTGTGATATGTCAGAGTGTGTTGTCGTTGGCTGTGTGCTATGAGTTGCTGCTACGCTAATAAACCGTGAACAGTACGTCGATGGTCCGAGTTATTATTGTTATATTAAGTAACGTAACGGGTGAAAGATATAACAGTCATGATGCAAACACAGTCACTGGTTTATTACAAGCTTGATTGAAGGCAGCAGTTTGTGTCATCTCCTCCCTGCAGAAGGTGACTTCTTGCTCCCTTGCTTCACGTGCGTCATCGGCAAGCCTGTTGATGGCCTGCATGTGCTGGGCAAGTGCTTCACGGTGCCATTCAAGCTGCCATTCATGGAGCTGCACCTCGTCACCATGCATCTGGGCAAACACAGTGGCAAAGTCCGTGGTGGGGTGGCTCCTTTTCCTCTTGCCTAGATGAAAGACCAAAATGGATGGTGGCTAGTTAAAGCAAGTTCAAAACATATATTAGGGAAATACACTTGTGAAAGCCAATGGTGGGATGTGGCAAAAATGCTTCGTTGTTGTATTTAAGCACAATTGTCATGTTGCTGCGCTTCAGTAGAGCAGATTTTGCAGGCACCAGGTTATGTTTAAAATAATTTGTTTTTATTGTGGCCTCAGAAATCTGAATGAGTTAATACAGTCAGCTGACTTAAATCTTTACAGTGAAGCACGTTGACTACAAGTACATTTGAAAGTGAGTTCATGTGCTATATCAGTTTTTCAAAAACAAGAATTATATCAGTACTTCCTCCACCACAGCTGAAAATGGGACCAGGTTGTGGACCCCTGACAAGTGAGCACCCCACGATCCACTCTGTACATGTACAAGTACATTTTCAATCCAGGGATTTATGGTGGAAAAGAAACAGCACGACAACACTGTTCCAACACTGTTTTTGGAAGATCCACAGAATATGTATGTGGGTCTATTGTGAGGCTTTAGGAAATTATATGAATCACTTTATAACTCACTGGTTTGAAAATGCACTTGTATATGTTGAGATTTTGGATCCTGGGGTCCACTTGACCTTTATCCATATAAACACAACATGATGAGGGAGGTGGACCCCTGGCATGTGGGAACAGATTCTAGAAAGAAAATGCACACAACTTAATGCACAGCACCAAAGTGAAACACGTATACAAACCAGGATTTTAACCAGGATTAACATATTTCATCGTTTTGCTCTCACAAGCGAATACTTCAGACATCATCATCATCATCATAGCAGTCTGTCGGGGGCGACAATGACTGTTTCATATAGGTCTGATCAGATTCCTCCACGCAGCTCTGTCCTTCGCCCTCCGCTGCCAGGAACTCCTGGCCTTGTTAACCCAGGCGACGTCCGAGCCAGTATGAGTTGCTTTCTGACTGACCAATTTCATGAAACTGCTTGCAAAGTATTTGAGACAAAGCAAGCACAAATCAGCAGAGTTGGCTGCTAGCTAGCTAGCTAGCGCTCCTCGCTAACACTCATTAGCCAGGACAGAACGGCGTTGTTATTGCTCAAAAAAAAGTGAGCTTGCCACCGATAGGATAAAAAAGCGAAAAGATGCACAATATCACAAAACACTCACCATCCATGGTTCTCTCACCTTCAGCTTCTCCCTACATTGTTTAATGTCTGGTTGTATCCTGGGCTGCCATCTGTTTGATTGGGGGTTGCTCCATCTCACTCTGGATACTATCGTCAGTCACCAAGCACAGAAAAGTTTGCACCTCTTCATTGGACCACGGTGTAGATTTCCACGAAACCTGCGAAGCTATCTCTATTAATATCGCGTTTACTCGTCGACCATGTTTACTCACTGAACAATTTTTTGCAAATGGCGGTTGTAGATTCTGCAGAAGACGGCGCTCTCATGACGTTAGGCCCTGACCAATCAGTGGCCTGCAGTCTGTTGACATCACATTTTCAGCCCAACTCAGCACAGTTAGAACCCCAGTGGAGTAGGTATGAAAAAAGGACCTGGTACCAGGTTCTAATGGAAAAGCCTACAAAGCACACCGAGTCGAAATGAGTAGGGCTGAGTGGGTACTAGTGGAAAAGGGGCTTAAGTAGTGAAAGCTACAGTGAGGGGTCGGTCCTTCTGGTAGCTCAGCATTAGCTTTCCTTTCCCCATTCTATTATGTGAAAGTGGTGGCCTAGTTGGTAGAGCATTTGCCCCATAACTGGGAGGTCGTGGGTTCAAATCCTGGCTGGGTCATACCAAAGACCATATAAAAATGATACTTTCCACTGTCTCGCATTTTACTCATTATCACTACTTGACTAATTAGAAACCAAGTAAGTTACATTAAGAGCAGTTTTGCTCCTCTGACACATTTTAATTTATTTATTATTTATTTAGTGCGTATGCGGCCACTATCACGCACTTTTGCAGCTTTAGTAAAAAAAATTTCAGACAAAACTAAGAAACTCGGCAGTAATTTAAACCAAAGAAAAGATGGTCTGATACACCAGGGGTTCTCAACTTGTCTCACCTTGGGACCCACATTTTCTCATGGTCATTAACTCGCAGCCCACTTATATAGAATTTCATCCATCTTCTTCCGCTTAATCCTTTTCGGGTCGCGGGGGGGCTGGAGCCTATCCCAGCATCTTTGGGCGAGAGGCAGGATACACCCTGGACAGATCGCCAGTCCATCGCAGGGCCAACACAGAGAGACAGACAACCATTCACTCTCACAGTCATACCTAAGGACAATTTAGAATCCCCAGCTGCTGCCAGTTAACCTAACTTGTATGTTTTTTGGCATGTGGGAGGAAACCGGAGAAATCCCGGAGTAAACCCACGCAGACCTGGGGAGAACATGCAAACTCCAAAGAGAGCACTGTTGGTTCGGGGCTGGGATTGAACCTGGGATCCCCTGGCCAAGGGTGAGTTGCTGTGCTGCCATAGTGCTAACCGCTCCGCCACCGTGCTGAATTCAAAGCATCCAAATTTATTTTTCAAAGACAGCCTTTGAAAACATGTACATCTTTTTTTTAAAACATTAATACACATTTATTGATATATGCAAAGTGCATTTCAAAAAGATTGATAATTGACAATCTCATTTCAAAAGCACTAGAAGATGGATGGATGGAAAGTGCATTTCAGAGCACATTATTAAGAAACTGAGGCCTAACAGACTAAGACAACTGCCTTAGTGAAGAAAATAAAATAAAATATCAAAATTGCCCAAAATAAATAAGGCAACAAAACTAGATATTGTGGCATATTGGAAATACCACCATGCACGTCACGGACTTGGGGACGCACGCACGAGCTGACATCATCACGCTGTGACTATGTTAAAAGGAACTCCGATTATATTGGCATGTTAACTCTATATGCTTTATTTTGATGTTAGTAACATAACTATAATATAATTTTTTTGAAAATAATTCCCAGTTTTATATATTTTTAAAACACTTTATTACGATGTAAATCGCCATTTTTGTTTACGTCGCAATGCATTCTGGGTAGTGACATAGATTGGTTGTAGCAGCAGCAGTCTGTGAACAGCCTTTTCAGTTCGAACCAGTGTGAAGCCAAAGCAATAAAGACAATGACGAAGACACACAAAGTGAAAATGGACTTGAGAATGAAGACAGCAGCCGCGAGGAAGCTAGAGCTGGTCATGTTGGATGGTGTTTTTGTGAGCATCTGTTACAAAGAGCTCCACTTCATTTCTGCCGCTGTCCATGGTACCTGATGCTATAAATGTATCTTGTTCAGTCACTTGTTAAGTGGTATAACAGGATGCATGCCTGCTTTACAGATCTGTCCTGTATCACAGCACATCAAAGCTTTGATGCCGTTTGCATTAAGCCGTCGTTTGTAGCCAGACACACCTGTGAGCTCTTTCATGAGCTGGGGGCGACGAAAATCCTCAAAATCCTCAGGGCTAAAGTGATGAGAGCACAGCTGCGGGTCTTTGGGAAGTTGGACTCTTCCAACCGCATCCTCCCACTTTTAATAATAATAATAATAATGCATCAGATTTATATAGCGCTTTATCATAGACACTCAAAGCGCACGCTCAAGCGTGCACTCAGGCGTGTGCTTTGAGCGATATAGCACTTTATCATAGACACTCAGAGTGTCTATGATAAAGCGATATAGCGCTTTATCATAGACACTCTGATAAAGCGATATAGCGCTTTATCATAGACACTCAAAGAGTGACGGAAACGTGGCAGCCAATCCGCGCCAACGGCCTCTCCAGCCACCACCGAATATTTAAACATTTTTACACATTCATACCCAGTGTTATGGGCACTGGAGGCAATGCGGGTGAAGTGTCTTGCCCAGGGACACAACGGCAGGATATCTGGGGAGAGCGGGATTTGAACCGCCAACCATCGGGTTATTAGACGACCTGCTCTACCTCCTGAGCCACTGCCGCCCCACTTTTTCCTCAACTTTCCCTCTTTAGGAAAGCTATGGAGGCTTACCTCGCTCTCTTTATTTCCCTTTGATTGGAAATTACATCCAAAAGCCGCGCAATGTGGCATTTTCACTGACAAATGGCAGTAGTTCGTAGCTTCGCTTCTTGGCTTGTATAAGACAGAAAAAACGGCTGCAACCATTCTACGTCATCACCCCCAGAATGCATTGCGCACCTGAAAACATGGCGGCCGCCATGTATCGATTTACATTGTAAACAAAAATGATTTTTATAACTACAATAAATGTTTATATAGTTCTAACAATGTATTTTAATAGTGGAGGCCAGTGTTTGTATTTTTAAATCTATAAGTTGTTATAATCGGAGTTCCTTTTAAGGGACTAACGGCGGGAGACGGTCTTTTGGGTGCTCCGCCTTCCACCTGTAACCTGCCTGTACCACATCTCCATTAGTTTGTTGCTTTAGATGTTAGCTGTTAGATAAAGCTAACCCTCAACACAGAGAATGTGTCTGTTGGTCTCAATAAACACAGACACAACACTGGCGACGAGGTGAATTTGATCTTCTGGAGGAGAATTCGATATTTTCCCGAAGATGGAACCATGTCGGCACTCCTACCACTGTTCCTCTCCAACCCTGGTAAGCTGCCAATTCCATGGCCTCGCTGGTTTGAGTCCTTCAAGATGTGACAGCTATGGACTCGGCTAAGGCTAGCAAGATTTGACTACGCGCCAATTTGACTACGACGAGTGTGTTTCCTTGTTAGTGGGACATTTTGCAACGCCTGAGAGTGTGTTGGTACAAAAAATTAGGTTTCGCCATTGCCAACAGGGAGCCGGAGAGATGACTCTGCAATTTGTCGCCGACCTCCTCTGTCTGGCGAGTACATGCAGGTTTGCACAGCTAGAAGACAAGATGGTGCTTGCTACCGGCAGAACGTTCACCGCCGCAACCAGGTCCACGCTTACGGTGCTCGATTGGGTTCAGGTCCGCTAATCCGAACGCCCAGACGACCTGCAAATGCTCCTGTCCCTGCTGATGCAGATCACCGCGCAATTGGGGCCAGCCACCTTCCAGATGGCCGATGGTTTGTGACGGCATGCCAGCTGTCTGCAGAAGGTAAGGCCACCAGCTGCCCTGGCTCAAGATGCGACACTGGAACCGACCCAGCCAGTGTGGGACCCGGACTGGGACTTTGCTGTCGAGCGAGTCATGATTCCAACAAGATGGCACCCAGGTCCGCTGCGGCCAGCACCTTCAGGGCTGCACTGCCATATTGTGCCTTAAGGCTCTGTTACACCTTGACGATTCAGGCAGCGTTTGCCATACGATTAAAAATTGGTCTAAAATGCTGGCATACGTGGAAATGTTCACTTTTGGCCGTATGCATTGCATATCCATAACGAGTTGGACATATACAATGGGGAAAATAAGTATTGAACATGTCAACATTTTTCTCATTAAACATATTTTTGATGGAGCCACTGACCTGAGATTTTCACCAGATATCAATAACAACCCAAGTAGTCCATATATACAAGGAAATCAAGGCAAATGTGTTCATAAAACAAGTTTTATTTAATGAAGTGGAATGACACAGGGAATAAGTATTGAACACAGGAAGAAAAAGAGGTGCAGAAAGGCATAGAAAGCCAAGAAACCAGCTGAAATCCATCAGAATTTAGGAAGCTATCCCATCCCCCATCAGTGCAAATTAATTTCAGCTGATTAAGTCCTGATTGCCTTTAAAAAGGTCTGTGAATATCAGATTGTCACACCACAAAGAACTCATGATGGGTAGAAGGAAAGAGTTCTTTCTAGACCTTGGCAACCTTGTTGTTACAAAACATGATGATGGAATGGCATTGGTTACAGGTGCATTTCTAAACTGCTGAATGTTCCAGTGAGCACTGTTGGAGCCATCATTTAGAAGTGGAAAGAACATCATTTTGGCCACACCCAGGAGCTCCTCGCAAGATTTCTGACAGAGGAGTCATCCAAGAGCTAAAAACCACTTCCGGCGCCACACGAGTAGGCTGCCTTTTTGCAACAGCGGATCAATTTCTGCCTATTTCTATTTACTATCTGGCTCTCTTGCTAATCTGTCTGATCCAGCGACACCTTTATTCCATCCAAACACGTAGATCGCCCAAATGTCTCCTGAGCCAGCGGACGGAGCCACTGTTTCTTGCAGGAGGCAGTACAATAGAGACCAGCTGTTAGCACTTAACCGGCCCACGATGCTAACGCAAATACTCGACATACCGGGAGAAATAAGACGGAAATGGTGTGGATGTTGAGCTGGAGTAAGACGGCGGGCGAGGAATATAAGGTACAGACCCGTCCTCCCATCTGTCATTATGGGGAATGTTCGATCGCTACTCAATAAGACTGATGAGCTAGCGGCTATCTCCCGCTGCGAGAGCGTCTTCAGAGAGAGTAGCCTGTTGTTGTTTACCGAGACGTAGCTAACAGAACTAGCAACAGATGGTAACATTGAACTGGAGGGTTTCCACGCAATACGGGCAGACCGGACACCAGACAGTGGGAAGGCAAAGGGCGGGGGAGTGATAATGTATGTCAATAACAGCTGGTGCAGACCGGGGCATATCACAGTTAAGGAACAGCACTGTAGCAAAGACATCGAGTTGCTAGCTGTTAGCATGCGGCCTACCTATCTCCCGAGGGAATACTCACACGTGATCTGCATTGTTATTTATGCAAATCCGACGGCGAACGCTGGGACAGCGCGTGACGTCATCCACTCAGTAACTGGCAGGCTGCTGACAGAACACCCATATGCTCTTCTCCTCATCTCAGGTGATTTCAACCATATTTCACTGTCCTCCATTCTACCCACGCTCACCCAGTATGTCACATGCCACACTAGAGACAATAAAACACTGGACTTATTCTATGCGAATACTAAGGAGGCGTACACCTCATCACCACTCCCCCCAGTCGGGAGATCGGATCACAACTTGGTTCCTCTCCTGCCGGTGTACAAACCTCTAGTATACAGACAAACTCCGGTCATGCGCACAGTGAAGTTATGGTCTGTTTTGAAACCACTGCCTGGGAGCAGCTCTGCGAGCCACATGGTGAGGTCATCGACAGCCTCACTCACACCGTCACGGACTACATCAGCTTCTGTGTGGGCAACACCGTACCCACCAAGACCATACGGTGTTGCTCAAACAACAAACCCTGGATCAACCCTGAGATAAAAACACTTCTGAGAGAGAAGAAGAGGATCTTCAGGTCGGGGAACAGGGAGATGCTGAAGTCCGTACAGAGGGAGCTGAGGAGGAAGATCAGAGAAGGCAAGGACAGCTTCAGGAAGAAGATGGAGGACAAGCTGCAACAGAGCGACATCGGCGGGGTCTGGAGAACCCTTAAAACCATCTCTGGGCTCCAGAATACCTCCCCCCAGGCCACGGGGGGCAGGGAGTGGGCGAACAATCTGAACCTGTTTTTTAATAGGTTTGACCAACCGCCCTCCCCCCGACTGCACAACAACCGCTGCTGCCTCTAAAGTCATTGAGACCTGCTGTCCACACCCCACTCCACCAACACCCCCCAACTCCCAGTACACAGCCCACCAACCTGACCCTCACTAAGACCCAGGTGAGGACGGAGCTGAGGAAGATCAAGGCAAGGAAGGCCTCGGGACCGGACGGCATCAGCGTGAAGCTCCTCAAGTCCTGTGCAGACCAGCTGTGTGGGATTGTGGAGCACATCTTCAACCTGAGCCTGAAGCTGGGGAGGGTACCACAGTTGTGGAAGACATCTTGTGTGGTACCTGTACCAAAGACTTCCCACCCCAAAGATCTGAACAGCTACAGACCAGTGGCCCTGACGTCTCACATGATGAAAACCCTGGAGAGACTGCTCCTTGTTCACCTCCGCCCCCTGGTGGGACCAGCGATGGATCCACTGCAGTTCGCCTAGCAGCATGGCATTGGGGTGGAGGATGTAGTGATGTTCCTCCTCCATCGTTCTCTGTCCCACCTGGAGAAACCCGGGAATGCGGTGAGAATCATGTTCTTTGACTTCTCCAGTGCTTTCAACACCATCCAACCGATGATCCTGAAGGACAAGCTGCTGTGCGCAGGGGTGGACCAGCACCTGTCATCATGGATCCTGGACTACCTCACTAACCGGCCACAGTTTGTGAGAACCCGAGATTGTGTGTCCGACACGATCATTGGCAGCACGGGGCTCCCCCAGGGAACGGTTTTGGCTCCCTTCCTGTTCACCCTTTATACTGAGGACTTCTCACACAACACAACACACTGCCATCTACAGAAGTTCTCTGAAGACTCTGCGATCGTCAACCTCATCTCCAACAGAGATGAAACTGAGTACAGAGGACTTATCCAGGATTTTGTGGACTGGTGCCATCGGAACTGTCTCCAGATCAATGCAAGGAAAACTAAGGAGCTGGTGGTGGACTACCGCAGGCAAGGATAACCCCTCACAGCACCAGTAAACGTACAGGGGACGGACATTGAGATGGTGACATCCTACAAGTATTTGGGTGTTCATCTGAACAATAAACTAGACTGGTCACACAATACTGACGCACTCTACAAGAAGGGACAGCGCAGGCTGTTCCTACTGAGGAGGCTCAGGTCTTTTGGTGTACAAGGGGCACTGTTGAAGACATTCTACGACATGGTGGTGGCATCAGCCATCACTTTTGGAGTGGTCTGCTGGGGCAGTGGCATTACAGCAGCCGATAGGAAGAGATTGAACAAACTGATCAAGAAAGCTAGATCTGTCCTGGGGCAACGCCTTGACCCAGTGGAGGAGATAGGAGAGAGAAGGATGGTGGCTAAACTGTCATCTCTGCTGGAGTCCGAGTCCCACCCTATGTAGGACATACTGAACGCACTGAGGAGCTCATTTAGCAGTAGACTACATCATCCTAGGTGCACAACCGAGAGGTTTCACAGGTCCTTCCTACCTACGGCTGTCAGACTGTATAACCTAAGCAGGGCTGCTCGCAGAGATGGCAAAAAAAAACATGATGACCTAATAGTATTGAATGCAAAGGACGCAACAGACTTACACAAATGGTCCCCTCCAGTATACAACTAGGACAATATCAGTCGCTACGGAGGGTGACAATATGTATGGGTACATACTCATACTATGTAGGATAACTAAGTAGACGGTTATGTTGTTTATTCCATCTTGCTTACAATGCTCTGCACTTTGTATATACAGTATATCTATATATTTATGTGTACATAAATTCACTGCTCTTATTTTTATTTTTCGTATCTTCTTAATTATTGCTCTGAGTGTTGCTATCCCTTTGCTGTTGCAATCCTGGAATTTCCCCATTATTGGACTAATAAAGGCTTATCTTATCTTAGAGAGCTCCAGAAAGACCTGGAGTTAGCAGGTACTGCTATTTGAAAGAAAACAATAAGTAATGCACTCAACCGACATGGGTCTATGCTCGCTCACCTCGCAAGACTTCATTGCTGAAGAAAAAGCATGTTGAAGCTCATTTAAAGTTTGCTGCACAACATTTGGGCAAGCCAGTAAAATACTGGGAGAATATAGTCTGGTCAGATGAGACCAAAATTGAACTTTTTTGGATGCCACAACACATAACATGTTTGGAGGAGAAATGGCACTGCACATCCCATCATGGTGTTGGGGTGTTTTTCAGCACATGGTACAGAAAGACTTCATATAATTGAAGGAAAGATAAATGGACAAATGTACAGAGACATCCTTGATAAGAACCTGTTGCCATCTGTCAAGATGCTGCACATGAAACGAGGGTGGACATTTCAACAAGACAATGATCCCTAGCACACAGCCAAGGAAACTCTCAGCTGGCTCCAGAGAAGGTAAATAAAGCTGCTAGAATGGCCTAGTCAGTCACCTGACCTGAATCCAATTGAAAATCTATGGAATGAACTGAAGATCAGAGTTCATAGAAGACATCCATGGAACCGTCAAGATTTGACAGTTTGTGTGGAAGAATGGACTAAAATCAGTCCTGAGCAATGTCTACACCAGGGGTGTCCAATCATGTGCCATGGAGGGCCAAGACCCTGCAGGTTTTCTCTTCTACCCAGTCTCTTCAGCAGGTGTTTTCACTGATCAGCAATCAGTGGGAAGAAGTTCATTGAAATCTGCTGTTGAAGACACTGGTTGGAGGTAAAGCCTGCAGGGTCTTGGCCCTCCATCGCACATGATTGGACACCCCTGGTCTACACCTAGTCTCTGTACAGGCGGCTTCTGGAAGTTGTTATTACCATCAAAGGCTTTTCTATTAGATATCATCACTCTATTAAAGCAGGAAATCTGTGTGTGTGTGTCTGTCCCGTTTATAAGACATCATAGGACGGCCTATGGTCTCTGCCTGATCATCATAGGACGTCCTATGAACTCAGGCATCATAGGACTCGCGATGCCGTCATAAAGAAATTCACGATGCCGTCATAAAGATATGATGTCTATGACATGATATAGACAAATGCCTGATCATCATAGGACGTCCTGTGAGCTCAGGCATCATAAGACTTGCGATGCCGTCATAAAGGTATTTGCGATGCATCATATAGACATAAAGATATGTCTGTATGACAGCACATAGACAAATGTGTCCTTATGATGTCATATAGACCATCACTCACGATGCCTAGACTAATGTGTCTTCATGATGTCATATGGCTCAAAATTGGCAAGGTGAATAAGTCACAGGGCCAGTCTTTACAGTGCATTCGCGTTTTCTGCACAACAGATTTCTGCAGCCATGGCCAATTCTACGTTGCCACGAGCAGAGTTGCCAGATCAAGCAGTCTTCGTTTTCTTGCTCAAGATGAAGAAACTAAGCAAAAGCGTTGCTTTCTCAGCAATGTCGTTTTTAAAGAGGTGCTGACACAGTAAAAATGTGTAACTTTGAAGAATGCCAGTCTACACTACAAATGTGTAAAATGCCAAGCAAAGTGCTGATTTTCTCCGGGTGCTCTGGTTTCTTGGTTTCTACGGGCATGCATGGGCCTTCCTGAACAGGGTCAAAAGCCACTTTTTGCTCAGATCTATTTTCATGATCCTGCCCATGAACTGGAAATACGACGCACCTATCCCTCAACCAGTGATCTGAACGAAGAAGATGATCCACTAGATGGAGAGCAATAGAATGAGGAGAACTGCTGCACGTCAGAAAAGATGCCGTGAACATGAAACAAATCAGGTTCCCACAGTACGCCACAGGCATGACTGTGAACAGCACAGCCGTCTGAGACAGGAGGAGACCCTTCAGCAATGGGCATGCAGAAATACTTGCTTATACTTGGTTTCTACGGGCATGGACAGGTATGCACGGGTATGTACTAGTTAAATGAATTTCACCAGGCGTGTTCCATACTTATTCCTTGTGTCATTCCACTTTATTAAATATAACTTGTTTTGTGAACATAGTTGCCTTTATTTCTTTGTATGTATGGATTACTTGAGTTGTTACTGATATCTGGTGAAAAATCTCAGGCCAATGGCTCCATCAGACATATGTTTGAGAAAAATGTTGACGTGTTCAATACTTTTCTCCACTGTACATAATGTATTAGTAACTTATATATTTCCATAACTTATCAGTAACTAAAACCAACTAATGCTTAGCGTGTTGCCAACATTCACAACTTATGCGCAACAATAATCTAACTTCTGCATAGCGCGGTCATGCCAAACTGCTGTAGCCTCCCGGTCCATGAGTCCTAGGTGTGCAAGAGACCATCTCTATTCAACAGAGATGATTTCTCCCCTCCAAAGACCACGGCAGGTTGCATGACGGACGTGGCAGAGCTGTGAAATCTGGCAGGTCAGTCACGCCTAAAACAGCTGATGTGACACATCGGGAACATCAGATGACAGTTGTCACAACCTGGCTCAAAGGCATACTAACTGATGGTGATTAAAAAAGTTTATTTTCAAAAAAGTGAAAAAAAAATACAAGATAATGTATAGAGTGTGTTTTTCCCGGGAGGCGCAGCCAACAGCAAAGTGTGATTTGTCATGGGAAACAGCTGAGCTCTGGTAATTAGCTGATTGGATCCACCTCCTCCAGTGTTCTGACATTTTGGCATATCTATCAGAACAGCACTGGACAGCTGATGGTACAGACTGCAGTCAAAGGTTTAAAAAAAATGGGGGGGGGGGGCTAAACAGTGAGTTGGATCTTTATCCTGAAGCTTGAAAGTGCTCGGACACATCCCCGACAGGTCCCGGTATATGAAAAAGTATGCTTGTTTAGCGCTCTGTGTGCACGCACACACACACACTGCAGGCAGCAGCTGAGCTCTGTACAGGTTTTTGCTGCAAACCAACGCTGCAAATATGCCATTATAGGGTAGCTGTAAGTTAAAAACCCATTCAGTAAGTTACACATAGGTTTAAAGAGTGTTACGCATATGTTAGAAATAATTTTGGGGTATGCTAGCCATTAATCTTGACATATTTCGACTTTTGAGTAACTATGAGTCGCTGACAAGTAACGTGTGTAAACAAACGCATAACTTCCCTACAGCCTTTGCTCCGCAAATGCGGGACGTATCAGTCGTACACTGGATATGTTGGAAAATTTTTAGCATGCTGAAAATTTCCAGAGGAGCTCGGCGAACTTCGCTGTATACCAGCGTGCTTCAGCATGCTCTTAACGTAGACAAAACTTACCCGGAACAGATTTGACATATGACAGCGTATTCTCAAAATTTTTCATACGTTTTGCGAATGCTGCCTAAATTGTCAAGGTGTGACAGGCCCTTTAACATCAAGCAAATATGTGTACCATAACATTGGCAACCTTTAGCATCATGCAATATTGTGTTTACCATCATGCATTGTGTTAGCCACAGTACTGGTCACAATATACTGTTGTATGTATGTGTTCTGCTCCGTTAGAGCCCTGACGTGAGATGAGTTCCAAGTCGGTTGTCTAGTTTAGTCCACTCACATCTGTACGCCACACAGATATAACATCTACCGATAGCCAGGCCATATGAATGTTAGCAAGCTGGTAATGGCTTCTGCTATGCTCGGATGTAGGACTCGTGCTGCTATGCATATCATATAGTTCTGACTGTATACAGTATGTGTTGTGCTAGTGGTATGCCACCACATTTTAAGATTACCCAGCTAAGGTTAAACCAGAACTCTAGTGGTGATGTTTTTTTTCCTAGGAAGGGGGGCGGGGGGGTAAATGTAGCATATTGGAAATGCCACCATGCACTTCACGGACGTGGGAATGCATACACAAGGTGACATCATCACACCGTGACTATATTAACCGTTGAATGTGTCTGTCACTGAATTGCGACATAACCCCTAGTGGTCAAGAGTGGTAAATATTTTTTGTCAATAAAATAGTTCAGATTTCCAAGGCTATAACTTGAAAGTGGTAGGAGATAATGGCTTACTGTCAATTAGAAAGATGTAAAATGTGATCCACAGTTTCAGATAGGAATAAATTTAGGCATCTAATTTGCATAATGTCACGGCACCTCTTTAAATTCCATAACTCAGTCAAAACTGGACTTTGGACATATTTACACAAAGAATGGTTCAGTCTTTTGACACTGTTTTTTGTACAGAGGTACCTCATCATCTTATCTTCAAGTAATATGAACAAGAAGTCAGTACAATATTAAAAAAAAAAAACACAGAAATTTGTCACTTACCAGCGGCTAACGGGACTTGCTTGCTGCCGTGGTCGCTGCGTTTTCGTCCAACATGTTCGTTATTTTGCATTCTGTTGGCCATTTACGCTCTTTACCACATCTACAAAATCTTATGATTATCCTACATAAATTTTGCTTGTATCCCGCGGCTATATTCCGTGTAAGAAGCTGTCTAAGTAACGGTGCACAATGATGGACGGCAGCCATACTAGCTTTCTGGGCTAAAAGCATGAAAACAGGAAAAGGAAATGAGGAGTTCTTCTTTGGTGTATTACGTGTCATCCATCGAGTCCTCCAACGCATGTCTGCCACCTTCTGAAACTGGCAGATCAGTACAAATCAGTACATATCCTCAATGGAGCCGGCGATGTCAGAGTGAGCTGACAGGCGCAGTGCCACGCTCTGCCACTAGGGGCACGCAAATTCTCACACTCAAAGGGTTAAGGGGTTGATGGCGGGAGGCCTTCCACCTGTAATCTGCCTGTACCACACCTCCATTAGCTTGTTGCTATAGTTTTCTGTTCAATAAAGCTAACCCTCAACACAGAGAACGTGTCCGCTGGTCTCAATAAACACAGACACAACAGATATTTCACTTCTTTGGTTATCTCTGCATCCAGAACACAAACTGATGAGGAACATGACAACTGCATGTATAAAACAAGTGAATAAAATAAATGCCAAAACTGCACAAAATCAAAAAAGCCCACAAAATGAGATGTTTTCACCTAACCAGTCATTTGTGGAAGTCTGTTGGAAAAATCTCTTAAACCAGTAGTCAAAGAATCGGGCAGGATTAAAGTTTCAGTAAATTTAATTTGCATTGATCAGTGGAGAACAATAAGTGATACACTCAGTCGCCTCCGGCAATTGTTCTGAATCACATACACAACTTTCAGTCTTTAAGCATCCTGTTTCTCAAAACTGTCCATGAGAGAATATCTGGTTCAGTCTGGTTCTTCCAAACTGTCTCCCTTCTTAAACATAATCATTACAGTACAGAACATTCATATGATAACAACCAGATAAATGTCCAGCATGTCAACTTTGTACACATTTCACCCAGACTCTGAGGTACCAAAGCTAAAGAATGCAAAATTATTCCATCAAAGTCAATGAGACAGTTGGGCATGTGCTTTACTCTTGATCAGAGTTTCAAAATGTGGTGACAGTGGAGAGAACAACTCTCAGATCATGGTCAGTGTCCAGTCTGTTTTTGGACCAAAGTAGTAGCCATGTTCACACAAATAGGTCGTGCTGAATGGTAGCATTATTTTGACTGCATGAATGGGGAGAGAAGGATATTCAACCATCACATCACTGCACCAGAAGTGGGATAGGCTTACCTCACCAAATCTCTCTGTGATGTCATCAGCTCCTAGACTCGTCTTTGCATGTGGGATGTTTAATTTCTAAATGGTGCTTGTTTGGATGGCTTCACACGCTCATGCGCAAGCACTTCGCATTGCGGCTTCTGTCCCTTTTTATCCTTAATGTATGAAAATCCACATTTCAAATACTCTAGGCCATATTTGCACTTTGCAGTCTTATCTCTGAATTGCAACACAAACTTGAAGTAAAAGTTAAGGAAATGATGGATACCATGCCTACAGTGCCAGAGAGCTGCTTCTCCCTGATGCATGCCTGTCAAAATAAGTTTTTTTCAAAATAAGACAAGTCCAACTTAAGATATAACTTAACTTCAGAATATTGTTTATTTTTTGACCTGCTATTTGCAACCCACTCAGAAATAGTCTGCGACCCACTTTTAGGTCGTGGCCCACCAACTGAGAATCACTGTGATACACTGTTTCTTATTAGTGACAATTTAGCATCATCATTTAGCATTTGCTTTTTTATAATTGGAGAGAGATGGTGTTAACATTACTTGCCTCCAATTAAAATGAGGTTAGAGGACTATCCTCTCTGTCACCGCATGGTGGGAAACAGTCCCACATCCCTGGCAAACAGAAGTAGCGGCTCTAGAGAGTCTAAAGGTGTGTTCACACCAAACGCGAACGTATGAATTTTTTCGCGCGGCACAATTACATTGTAACTCAATGTAAACACGTGGACAGACATGAATAGTGAGATGCAGACAGGTGAAGTTGTCTTTAAAACGTCTGCAGCTGTGTTCAACCTGCTGTGGAAATTGCCAAAATAGTGTCATGCTTAGGTTTACATTATCCGACCAAGGGCTCACCTGAAAATGTTGTCTCAAGCCTCCAAAAGTTCACAAGATGAGGGGTGTTTACGTTGCTAGCTTGCTAGGACGTCCGTGGCTGGAAACCTTTGGTAAAGAACTCCAAAATCCCGATTCAGCTGAAGAGTTCCCGGTCCTCCTGTCTCCCGGTGAGTGAGTTTCATTTTCAAACTAGTTTACTCTGCAGTGGTGATATTTTTACTCCGTGACAGCAGAATCTCAAAGCTAGCAGCTAGCTAGCTAACGCGTGAATGCGAGTGCGCAAATTCGCTCATACTCGCATCTTCCCATTCACTTTATATGGATTTGTGCCTCCCATTCACGTTTGGTGTGAACACCCCTTAAGTGACGCCCCCACTACTTCCGCATATGGGACCTTAAATCAGAAAAATTCTCCATTGAAATGAATGACGAGCAAAATTATCTTTTGATCCCCATCGAATTTTACCAGAAGTTACACGTATGATGTTTGTCAATTTAAAAGATAATTTTCCACATAAATAACGGTGTAGGTTGTTGTCTAACAGTTAAGGTATAAGGTTATGAAAATATGTAAATTAAAAAAGCTACAAACACAGATGGACAGAGGTTACGTCATCTTTTCAAAGCATGCCCAAGGTAAAGTAACTAACAGTCCTCTGGATCAGCTGCAGCTCTCAAAATATAAAACAATAACTTTGTGTTGTTTTTCTCCTCTTTGGATTGTTCTTTCATTGGTCTGAAAACAGGAGGTGAGGTTTTACTAATCTCCTGCCATGATCATGTTTAGTGATGTGGGATGATGGGAGTTGTTGTCCGCTAATCCTTTAAACAAAAACTAAATATTACTGTTATTATACGACAGCCAACAACTTTAATTATGTGGAAAATGATCTTTTAAATTGATAAACATCATATGTGTAACTCGTGGCAAAATTTGATTGGGCTCAAAAGATAATTTTGCTCTTACCATTCATTTCAATGGAGATTTTATTCAATTTAAGGTCCCATATGCAGAAGTAGAGGGGGCGTGACTTAAGGCTCTTTCGCGCTGTAGGAACCTTTTGCAGTTTCTATAACCTTTTCAGTACCTTGGCTGGTTTTCTTGTGTTTGGACAGCATAGGAACTAGGAACCGTGGACCTCAGTTCCTAGAGCCATTTTAGCTCCAACTCCGAGGCAGGGTCTTTTCTGGTTCCATTGGAACTCATATGACATAGGTGTTTGCTGATTGGCAGAACTCGTAAGATATGCTGACTGCTTCTAGCCAAGATTTCTGCTTCTAGCGGTGCCGCCATGTTTGAAAAGAAACTTTGGTGCGGTGTTTTTTTTTTTTTTTGTTTTTTTTTTTTCCTGTAATCGCTAACAGAGAAGTTTTAATATGAATAAAACACTGACAAATGGACCGATGGGGAGGTTAAAGCTCTTCTGGCCGGAACGGAGAAGATTACAAAACTCGAACAGAACTGGACCACAACAACAAAAAGGGGAGGACCAGAAGACCGGGAAATGTTTTGACACTTTTGGAAACAGGCTTTTGGGAACAATCGTTTCGCCCTCGAAGGAGCTGGAAGGTGAGTAAACAGGACAAGAAAAAGTTGAGGCTTTTTCCCCTTCTGAATTTTTAATTTTTTTTATAAATATAAAATAAAAGTGTTGCTTCTTTTGAGAGAACTGGTACAGTTTGCCGTGTAAATCCATTGTTACAAATCCACCGAAGTTTGCAATGTTTTTCTCAATGATTTGCAACTTTTTTCATTTAATCATTCTTATCATTTCTGTCAAATTTGCATCCAGCTCCATTTTAATATGTAGCTTTTTTCCGGTGAGTTTGCATCAGTTTTCCACATAAATTTCAGGCTTTTTTTATTTGCGGATCTTTTTAATTATTGTAGGGCTTCTTATAAATGTTGAGTTTTCTGTAATTGTACGTAATTGTCCTCTTTGCTTTAGAGGTAATTGTGACTGAATGCAGAATTTT
This sequence comes from Pholidichthys leucotaenia, assembly GCA_020510985.1. Lineage (NCBI taxonomy): Eukaryota > Metazoa > Chordata > Actinopteri > Cichliformes > Pholidichthyidae > Pholidichthys > Pholidichthys leucotaenia. The sequence goes on from CM035844.1 coordinate 337,059,678, forward strand.
GTTTTTACGAATAGCCATCATATATTTAATTAAGTTTTTCTGTCATTTTTAAGTGGTTTTCCTTCACTATTTTGACACTTTTTCTTGTACATCATTGTGTTTATCCTCTCATACCTTGGGCAGGCTTCCTGTTAATTATTCGTATTTCCAAAATCACAGGGAGCCACCAAATTTCAAGAGCCACAGGGTTCATACCTCTGGCCTTGCTTATCGACCTCACCTGTTTTGACCTTTTTTTAATTGTTTTCATGCAATGTAGTTCTGATCCACATATTTTTTTCATATTCAGAGACTGAGGCAGACCAAGGAGAAACAGAAACTTCTCCTGTGGGCACCAGCACATCCAGTTGCCAACAAACAGGCAAAGAAAACGGTCTTGTTGCATTTGAAAATGGGTAATCTGTGCTTTGCTCTTATGGATTATTAAAAAAACAATTGAACAGATTTAGATATCTTGTTTACATGGGAAAAAAAGGGAATGGATTAAGCCACAAAGAAGTATAATAATGATTAGCCACCCTTCATTTGGAATAACGTTTCCTTCTTGAATGTTTATCCCTTCAGTAACAACACCAGACCGGGCTTCCACGTCGGTTTTGGCCTGCATCAGCCCTGCTGTCAGCATCCCCTGTCGTCTTGGGCCAAGTAAAGAAATCAGCAGTAAAGCACAGGAAAATGTATACTGGACAAAAGATCAGTCGACTGGATTCAAGTCAGTTTTTACTCAGAAATGTTCCATCATTACTTATAACTGACAGAATTACAGTATACTAGAATAAATATGTAGATTCAGTTTCAGAACTTTGTTTTGATCATGATATGTTTATCCATTCAGCAACTGCACCAGAGCCATCGTCCTCTTCATCGTCTGTCTTCTGTATTGGCCAACATCAGCTAGACGCTGCCTGCTGCCAGCACTCCCTGCCGTGTTAGACCAGGAAATGATTGTTCCATTCCACATGGATCTTCCTGAGCCACGTACAAATGTTGTAGTTGTTGTTTGCTTATTATCTGTTTCAAACCTCCTTATGTTTTTATCCAGGAAAGAGAAAAAAGGGCGGAAAACCTTCTGGTTACGGTGCAGGGCCTGCTCGAAGAAGACGCTGAGCAGCGGAGGAACAGCAAGGTGCATCTTGACCAACTGATCCAAATGCTGCATGAACAAACACAGCGCAATGCTTAGGAGGGAATGGCTCTTCTTGCAGAGATGGCACAGACCATGCAGGGGTATACCACCCTGATGGAGGCCTTTCTCGGCATGATGAAAAGTGTGGCAGCAAGGCTGGATAATACACCACAGTAGTGTGCTTTTTAGTGTGTCCTTGTGCATAGCTTGCACATTTTGTGAACTTTTTTTTTTTTACATTGAAAAATAAACTTTCATTTGAAGGACCAAGGCTATTCTTTGTTTTCGTTAACAAAGTAATGTTAGTTATCATTAACAACCCTTTCAGTCACTGATTGTTAACCTTTAAAACCTAATACTGTTGTAATTCTGATAAATTTCACAATGCTCACAGAGCTTAAAAGCAGGTAAAGAAATCTTTATTTTTCACAACACAAGAAATGCTCAACACTTTTTGTCAAAATATGTTTTAGTTGCAACTCTCTTTTCAAGCTGCACAGCCTGACGATACGTCATGTCCATTCTCTCAAGTGCAGGCTTCAGGCGGCGACACACATACTCAAATGTCTCTCTGGACATACAAAAATTATATATCCACTGGCTCATCAGTAAAATTTGGAACAACCTTTGTCTACCAGTCACCCATTCTGCTCCAGACCCAGATGGACGGAGATGAGCATTGTGTAATGAGCTGCAGCAACGTCTGAAACGCAAAGACTACATGTTACAATACTGTCTATTTACTTATTTTAATCAATTCAGCAACAGGAAAAAATACTGTCTATTATTTTGTCATACAACATAATACATACGATCGGTGCATGTTTATTAGCCTTACGCATTGCCTCTTATTTTTCTGCAGAGCTCCGCTCCTATTTCTTCCACCATAAGGCTGTGTGTCCACCAAACGCGTTTTTTCCGCTCTGTGCGACTATTTTCCATTCATTCTCTATGTGGTCCAGCGTTTACAGCGCTGAGCGCCCTCAGGGCTGAAATGCTCTTGGCGGTGGTCGTTTTTTGTCGTGACGCTCAGAGCTGAAAAAAGTTAAACTTTTCAGACTGCAGCTGAACTCGTCAATGTCAGACCTTAAGCAGCCAATCAGAACTGCTGCATGGGTGGGACATAGGACGCCAGTACTAGTCTGTACTCAGACTCCTGCTTTCCGTGTCATCATATTTTACATCCAGAGCTGCTAGAAAACGTTTCCTGTCCATTGCTATTTAGAGACTGCTATTAAAAAAATCTGTAGAAAGTCTGACAACAGGAAAAGCGGAGGTGCTGAGCTGAGAGTGACAAGCTGTTGCTGGGATACAGGGCACAGACTTTTTTTCCCCCTGAGTGCCGTGCACAAATGCTGAAAAAAAATGCTTAGGGCAGTCGGGCAACAAAAAACATGTTTGGTGGACACATAGCCTTATACGACGAACGAGTCTTTGTCTTCGCCTTCGTCTGTGTGAGAGCTCGTGGTGCCGCGACATTAGACGCCCCATTCGATTATTAATGCGTACAATTGCCACGATGCAGAACATGAACGCTACAAGTTCCTGTCCATCCGGTGTCGTGTTGTTCAAAATGTAGTGCTTCAGTTAAATGTCACTGTCACAGATTCTTGTGACGCACCAGTCCCTACCACAGTCCTTTACTGCCTGTGCGGATGCAAAACAAAAGGGTTCCTCGGGAGGGGGGTGGTTCCTAGAACTAAACAGTTCTTAGAACTACTCTGTTTGACCAAACTATTAGTTTGGAGTTAGCTGCTGTGCTAACCACCAGAACCCACACACCTGGTGCACTGCGGGGAAGAGGCGGGGCGGTGACAAGTAGAAACGGGGTATGTGTCTTTTAAGTCCCGATTTAAACAATACAGTTTTGTATGAAACAATAGACATTTTTATCACGTCACCTGATATACACTACTCACAAAAAGTTAGGGATATTTGGCTTTGGGGTGAAATTTATGGAAAATGTTAAAAGTTCGTGCCACAGGGATATTATATCATGAAAGTAGGGCATTTAAGTAGAAGTAGGGCTGGGCGATATGAAAAGATTCCAGACACGATAATTTTTTTCCGTGTGTGTGTGTGTGTTGTGGTGGCATGGGTGGAGGATTCTTCACCCAGAGAAGGCAGCTGTGATAAGGAGGAACAATGGACCGGAGGAGGAAGTACCACCGGGGAGTCTCAAACGGGACAGTATGGACTATGCACCCCCCGGGGAGAAGAGGAACCGCCGGAGCCACTGGAAGAGAGAAGGGTGTGAGCAGCGGGGCCGGCGTTATGTTAATATGCCACACAGGTCTTTGTTCCAAACAGTGTATTATGGTTGGAAGTTCCGGGTCTCAATGCATGGAATTAAAGGTATAAAAGAGGAATGCACAGAGACCCGGGAGCTCTTTTACTGTACAATATGTTCAGGTTCAGGTTACTTTATTTGTACCCGTAGGTAGATTTGTTTTGCAGTCTGGTGACAACCATATTTACAAGCCACTAATTACATTCAACATAGACACAAACACAGGCACACATGAAGCTGACTATAAACATGATAAAAATACTCAAGGCTCCATCAAACAGGGTATAAAAAGACAGAGATGAGGGAGAAACCAGAGGTAAGAGAGAGGGGTCATATTAAAGTTAAAAGTTAAAAACTAGTCAGAGGTTAAAAAACTCAAAGGTCTAAAACCCAATAAAGTATTTAGAACCCAAGTGACATCATACAAAATAAGTAAATATAAAATATGTACAATATACAGTATTTTTATAGCTTGTTCAACTCTTTGACAGCAGCAGGGACAAAGCTGTTTTTGTAGCGCTGGGTTTTACTTTTTGGGACAGCAAACCTCCGTCTGGAGGGAAGAAGCTGAAAGTTGCAGTGCAAAGGGTGGGAGTCATCATTTAAAATGGAGGCAGCCATCCTCTGTACTTGTCTGGTGTACAGGGATGTCAGGCTCAGCTGTGACTCACCAAGCAAACGACTGGACCATCTAACTGCCTGTTCCAAGGATTTCCTCTGTTTCAGTTTTATCTGACCAAACCATGACACTAAAGAAAAGGATAAAACAGATTCAATAAAAGCCCGATAAAACATTGTCATTATGGTTCGGTCAATTTGGAAGCGTGCAAGTTTCCTCAAACAGTGCAAATTTTGTGGGAGAAGGTATAAAGTTCATGTGTCATCCAACTTGTTGCCTCACGTTTCCTTTCTCCACACTGTATGTATATGTGTATGTATATGTTTGTGTGTGTGTGTGTATAGTGATTATATAGCGATATGAATGAAATCACTACTTCTGTCAACCTTAAAGGTTCCTTTTTACTCCTGAGATGTGAAGCTATAACAAGATTAATTTTAAATATTTATTTTCTGTCAGAAGTTGAACTTGACTAATGTGTAGAACATTATACAACTGTATTTGAAATAATTATAAAGCATAAAATAATTATAAAACATAAATATTTATAATATACTGTTCAACTTACTGATAGCTGAGTGAAGTACATACACAAATCACTTAAGCCTGTCTGTCGTGATGCAGACTTTTGTCTTCACTCAGTCTCCGGGATGCAAGTGCTTTGGTGAGTCCTAAATGACTTCACCTGTATGGTCTTCAGGAAAGTTTGAATACATTTGCTTTTCAGATTCCAATCTTGATCATTGAAATGGGCAGTGAGGCTCACATATGGTTCAGATGTGTGATTTGACCACAAATCTGATGTAGTAGTGAAGTGTGGCAGACTTTGCAGCTCCTTTTCAACAGTTTCTCTACATGTGCAGCTGGGAAAGTGCCGTCTGGGAGAAATATTTACGGCCAGAGAGTTGATAACGAGGGTCAGTTATTTTAATCAGCTGCTTAAATCCGACATTCTGTCCGCACTACTGAATTCCTTGGATCCTTCTTTTCAACAATCTCCTTGTCTATTGAACATTAGGTAGCATCTGTTTTGGTGTCTTCTTTGGTAACGCTGTCACTGGATTTTTCATTAATGTTTTCTGTCATTTTCATTTTAACCATGCTTCAGCTTCTATACGGCTGCGCTAGCCCAAATGTTAGCAGATGTGCTAAGCTTCAGCTTTTGATCCTACGTGCCTATGCATGCTGTTGTGTGCATCAATCCAATGTGACTTCCAGCCACATGATTGGTTCGGTGCAGTGTATTCTCATTTTTGTTGGCATTTTGTGTTGTCTGTCAAACCACAGAATGAATGAGTTCTATTAACTTTCTGTTGAAAATGTATTATGTCTCTATCGAGGAAAAGTTATTTCATGGCGATTATCGTTTTATCGCCCAGCCTCTAAGTAGAAGCATGCAATGGTGATTTCCTCATCTTAACAATTTATTGAAATAAAAGCCAACAACAGTGGTGGGTATACCACAACAAAAAATGTCAATTTCTCAATAACTTGTCATGTGCCCTTGAGCATCCATTACAGCTTGACAATGATGTCTCATGCTGTTCACAAGTCAACTTATTGTCTGCTGAGGCATGGCATTCCACTCTTCTTGAAGGGCGACCCTCGGGTTGGGGTGCAGGGGTGCGAGCCTCTACACGGTGACTCAGCTGATCCCATAGGTTTTCTATGGGATTCAGGTCTGAAGAAAGTGCAAGCCACTCCATTTGAGGTACCCCAGCCTCCAGCAGCCATGCCCTAATGATGCGACCTCAATGAGCTGGAGCATTGTCATCCATGAAGATGAAATTAGGTCTGTGTTCTTTGTTTATGCAGGGGCACAATGACTGGATTAATGATGTTATTCAGGTAGTATGGGCATGTCAGTGTACCATTCACAAGGTGTAGGGCAGTTATGCATGACTAGAGAACCTGCCCAGACTGTAACACCACCAAAGGCTTGTCTGGTGACAACAGTGGCTGATGCTTAGCGCTCTCCTTGACATCTCCAACATCGTTGGTGCCCATCATTTCTTCCCAGTGTGAATCGACTTTTATCAGAGAACAGCACTGAGACCCACTGGTCCCTTGTCCAGCGTAAATGCTCCCTGGCCCATGCAAGATGATGATGCCTGTGCCTACTGGTGTGGTCGGGTACCCTTGCAGGTCGTCTAGCACGCAGACCGCGCTGATGTAAACGATTTCAAATGGTCTGACATGACACTTGGGTGCTTCTCACCTCCCTTAAATGTGCCTGGAGTTGAGTAGCATTCATCATCCGGTTCCGCAGAGCACTGTTCACAATGAAGCAGTCATCAGCGTGGGATGTGGCCAAAGGACGTCCACTTCTATGCCTTTCTGTTACTCTTCCAGTCTCTGTATCTCTTTTGCAATGTGCTGATGACACTCTGTGACACTCTAAGCTCAGTGGCCACTTCCCTCTGAGAACGTCCTATTTGAAGCCTCGCAATAGTGAGGTACTGTTGATCAATTGCGAGGTGTCGTCTTGGTCTCATGATGTCAAAATGTGAACAGTATGATAAAGAGCTGTTCACATAGAAGGAAGTAAGATGGCGCTTGTGTTTGGCCTGGCTCCTTGCTCCACCTTGTCTGTGTCGTCTCTCGCTGTTTGCCATTTTTGTTGCTATATCAACCCTATCACTAAATCAGAATCAGAATCAGCTTTATTGGCCAAGTATGCACAGCACATACAAGGAATTTGACTTTGGCTAAAAACTTGCTGTCGTTCAGGTGGAGGATTTAAATAGATTAAATAAGGATTCAATGACAACAGAGTATGTACAGTAAATTACAGTCTGTCCACGTTTCTATAAAAGGATGCAAATATATACAGGAATATATGCAGTTATTTACTCAGACTATCCACACTTTGCAGAAATATATGAAAAAATATACAGTCACACAGTATTTCAATGTGAACTCAGATTCAGTGATATAATGTGAATGAAGTAAAAAGCAGTGTGAGAGTTATGTGCAATGTAAGAATGGATGAAAAGTCATGAGTACAGCAACAAGTAGGACTAGGTGAATGTTAGGAGTTCATCAGAGTGATGGCTTGAGGAAAGAAACTGTTCCTGTGATGGGTGGTTTTGACCTTCAGTGATCTGTAACGACGACCAGAAGATAGAAGTTCAAACAGTTTGTGGCCGGGGTGTGACGGTTCAGCATAGATGTTTCCTGCCCGTTTCCTGGTTATGGACCGATATAAGTTCTCAATGGAGGGAGGACGTACCAATGATCCTCTCTGCAGACTTAGTGATCCGCTGCAGTCTGGTCTTGTCCTGTTTAAAAGTGGCAGATCCAAACCAGACAGTGATGGAAAAGCAGAGGACAGATTGGATGATGGCGGTGTAGAAGACAACCAGCAGCTCCTGAGGCAAATCAAACTCAAATGAATGTGTCTTTGCTGCTCTGAGTTATGATCGACAGTCATTGTACCGGATTAAACTGTCTGTGGAAAGATCATTTGACTCTTGGGAGGGCTACAACTTTTCAGCCCTGTTTGTGTGTTCTCCCTCCTCATCTGAGTACTGGCTTCTCTTCGCGACCTGGCGTTCTGGCAAGCCTGGGAAGAAACCAGGAGACGGGGTTGCAGAGCTGGCTGTCAGACTAAGAGGAGAGGAGTCCTCCCGGATCAAGGGTTTCTGGTTTGGTCGCCATGAACGCATCTGGTGCCTGTTGCTGGTTTCCCTCCAGGACGTCACTATGGACATTCATCTGCAGCCACTGGGTTGCTCTCCCATCTCACAATCCCTTCTGCTCAGGACGCTTGTGGATGGGATCACGGTTCTGCACGGTTCTGCTCCCGTTTAGCTGTAAACAGGAGCAGTAAATACGGCTGTAAATACGTATTTACGGCTGTAAATACGGCTCGCTCTCCGCCAGAGAGCGAGCCATATCGATTACCGAGCGAGTACCGGACCGAGTATTCTGGCCAATATGGCGATGTAAACAGCCACGGACTAAAAACGTTCCGCCTGCTCATGGAACAGGTCATTCACACTCGCAGACAATCACGCTATATGTGTCTATAATGACTATAGATAGGATTTTCTTTCCATGCACGCAATTTTTTTTTTTTTCCTGGCTCCGACTACCTCGCTTTAATGCGCCTTATAATCCGGTGCGCCTTATGTATGAAATTAGACCATCAAATAGACCGTTCATTGATAGTGCGCCTTATAATCCGGTGCGCTTTATAGTCCCAAAAATACGGTACATATTGATATCAGTCCATACATATCATTGTTCTGTTTCCTGCTCAAGCTGAGTGCTCTGACCGTCCAAGCTGATTGTGGTGGGTCACCCCACATTTTTTTATTTCTCAACTTCCTTTTATTGTACAGTGCTTTGTGACTGTGGGCCGTATTACAACAACACGATCGGTTAGTCAATTGTCACTGATGCAGAATGCGTTTATGGGGCATTTCCAAGTTCATTTCCTTATCACAACAGTGTAGAAATGAGCTTTCCACTGGCTCATGACGCAAAGAGGCTGGTCTAATCATTCAGAGGTGTGTTTTGGATAATCCAATCCAGAGTGCTCATGCCCGTCCCTTTAATGCAAAGAGGTGCATTATCTAAAGTGAATTCTGATTACGATGATTTAAGACAGGTTTTGTGCTGACCAAATTTTCAAAACATGCTACTGAAATGGCACGAAACAATGCACTTCTGATGATAAATCTCCTTTTTCCTGATCAAAAATGGATTCTCATGGAATGCACTATAATAGTAATGCACATTAGATTGCGCGCTGCCACACCTCTTTGAAATGAGTCTGCGCCTGCCAGCGCATAGCGATCACACTGTCTACTAGTAATTTGATAGTGTGATGCAAAGCGTAAAAATGGACAGTGCGCTGACAGAAACTAATAAAAACAATGGCGTAACAGTGGAAAGTCTGGCAGAAAAGTCCACAGATGATCGTCCTAATAGGACCCTGTATGGCTGTGAAAAGTGCTTCATAAATAAACTTTACTACTGTAATTGGTGCTCGGAATAAAAAGCAAGCTCCATGCTGGTTTCTCTTTAGCTTAGCTGTTGCTAATGCTGCTCCGCGACATGTGCTGGCCTGCATGGTCAGCGTGTTTTTTTGTTTGTTTTTTTTGTGCTGTGCTTTCTGCGGGTTGTGTCATGTCAAGGTCTTTCCTTCCATCTTTGTTATAAAATCCAAAAAAGGTCCGACATTTGAGCTATCTGCTTCCTAACTTTCAAAGCTGGCTGCAAATCATCGCGAAAACCTGAGGGTCCTGAACCTGTGGTCCTAAACCTGCAGCCTCCGGTTGTGCAAGAATTCCCAACTCTGGGGCTTTTTTCTTAAATCTGTGAATTTTGCTCCCAAATTTGCAACTTTTTAATTAGCATCTTAATTAATTTGTATATGAATTTGTATCATATACATCTTAATTAATTTGTATATGAATTTGTATCTTACTACTTGCAAATTTTAAACTTTTTTACATGTAAATTTGTTGCCATTTTCTATTTACTTTTAGGAATTATTTTCCACCTAAATTTCCCTTTTTCCTTCAGACTGTACAGCTGGTCGGTGCAGCAGCCTCATCTCATGTTTTCTGTCATTTATGTGTGTTTCAGGCTCTGTTTGCCATCCGTCGGGTTCTGCTGGCCCAACACACGGCCTTTCCTGTGTCAGGGGCCGATCTGTATGAGGAACTGCTCAACTCAACGGCTATACTATCCACTGGAAACCCCAGGTATTTTAAGAAAACAGTACATTTAAAAAAAAAATTAAATGTACATGAATAAATAAAGAAAATAAAAAAGTATGCAGATTTATTAAAAAAAAACTTCAGAAATGAACAAGAATTAAGTTACACATATGAAAAAAGTTTTAAGATTTATGAGGAAAGAGGCAGATTTCAGAAAAAAGTTGCAAGTTTGCAAGAAAAAGCAACAAATTTATTAGAAAAGAATTCTTCAATTAACAAGATAAAAATCAGAAATTTGAGAAATTCACAAATTCACAAAAAAGTAGTTTTTAAGGAAAATTTACAAAAAAGTCACAAATGTAAGACAAAAAATCATAAGTTAAAAAGTCAAAAATTTGTGAGAAAGAACACAATTTAATGAGGAAAACTCTGAAATTACAATAAAAAAGTAATAAATGTATGAAGAAAAAAAAGCCCAAATTCACATGAAAAATATTCACAAATTTATTAGAAAAAAGCCTCAGATTTATGAGAAAAAAATCACAGAAAAGTCACAGATTGATTAATTAATTTATTAATATTATTGACTACTTTGTGTGATTACCAGTGTTTGTTTAAATTAATCCAGATCAGGAAAAGGTGTCCTGTGTTTTGAGCCCAGCCTAACATGTCACATCAATAGTACGGTACATTACCAAGATGTTTCTGTATCTGCATCGACCCCATCCCATCGAGCCAAAATCCTCATTCGCAACAATACTGAAAAATGTGGTTTGCATTGAGCTGCTGTGTGTGCAGCTGCCGTGGTTAAAAATACAGCAGAGCAGAAGTTTGACCTTTTAGATGGGGGGGCACATTTCAGCAGCTAAAACGTTGTCTTCTTGTTCTCTGCTGTATCCATTTGGCTCCAAAACTGGGAATAAAGTGGTTTTCTGATAGATCAGCTCCATTAACGTGGCCTCCAACCTTCTACTGCAACAGAAAAGAGAAAACAAAAACCACTACCAAGTCCTTAAAAACATTTCTGTGGTACATCAGAAAATTAAATATTAAGGGCCTAAATGAAACCAGAGTTCCTTCTGCTGCCGACCTGGTGTCGTGTTGCAACCTATAAAAACAACTGCTAAGGCGCAACAAAAAACAATTAATGGAATGAAACTTCTAATAACATCTTCATCCTACAAGCTACAGTGACTTAGTGGAAGGAGATTTTTAATTACAACTTACATAAGAATAGTTAGAATAAACCGAAGTTTTTAAATTGCTTACTTGTTATAATGTAGCTGTTCAAACTTTTTCCAAGTTATTGAAAAATGAATTTTAATGAGTAATTCTCATGTTAACATGTTGAGAAATGACTCATTAAAAACAAATATTACAAAAAAAAGGTTGTCTCAGTCTTTCCTTTGGCTTAAAGACCTTAGCGCAGTGGCAACATTTTTCGGCAGGGGGGCACTATTGTAACTGGAATATGTTAATTTTATACTATTTATTTCTTTTTTTTTATTTTGCACAGTAACTTTGCATATGAAACTCACCATTTGAAGTATTGTACAACCGAGGCTTGAATGTTGGAATATTGGGCCAGTTGGGGTCCCACCCACACGTCCTGTATTTGGACTTTTCATTGGTGTATCCTTCTCTCCTTCCTCTGCTCTCACCTCTCCTGGACCCTCTGCCTTAGCACTTTCCTCTCCTTGGCTCATCTTGTCTGTCTCATCTTTCCTTCTCTGAGTCCTGTCTAATTCAGGCTCTCTCTTTGTCTATAGTAGTATGCAAACAGGTTAGAAAATACCAAGTGTCACATTTTGTCTTGCAGGATTTTTTTTTGTCATGGTTTACATAAAAGACAAAAATATATGTATTTTTTTGTATTTTTATTCTAGTGTTTCTTTTTTTTTTCCCCATTGAGAAAGAGAAGAGGAAAAAAACATTCACAATAGTAATTTACTCATGCATACTTAAATTATATGATCAGAGGTGGGTATAGTAGCCAGAAATTCTACTCATGTAAAGCAGTGCTATAAAATTAATAATTAAATGTAGACAACCAAAAATTTATAGTTAAGGGTACAAAGAGCACTCGCTTAAAAACTTCAGTAATGACTTCAGTCTTGAAGGTTTGAGGTTTTTCTTCAAAATTTATAACAGTTTTCTTATAGTTTTCTACTTTTCTCTAAATTTATCTAAATTTGAAACCATTTTCCTCATTTGTAATTTCCTCTTGTAAAACTGACTTTTGTTGTACATTTGAGACTTATTTGTGGATTATTTTATAGCTAATTTTTGTCTTTTTTTTTTTTTTAAATAAAATTATGTTTTTAAAAAAAATATATATATACAGTGGGGAGTTGAAACAGATTGTGGTGAAATTTTGACTTTTCTTTCTCAATCAATTTACACTTTATACCATAATTTTGCAGAGCCAGGACAGAACAATAATTTAACTCTGATTTCAAAGAAAAACAAAAATTAATAAAGTTGTATTTAATGAAATAAATTAACTTAACCGTTTGAGTTTGACTGTCGCCAAACTGCGACATAACCCTTAGTGGTCAACAGTGGTAAAGATTTTTTTCAAGAAACTGGTCAGATCAGATGTCAGAACTTTCCAAGGCTATAACTTTAAAGTGGTAAGAGATAATGGCTTACTGTCAATTAGAAAGATGTAAAATATGATCCAAAGTTTCAGGTAGGAATGAAGTTACTCATCTAATTTGTATAATGCCACGGCAGCTATACTGAATTACATAACTCAATCAAAAGCAGACTTTGAACATATTTACACAAAGAATGGTTCAGTCTTTTGACACCGTTTTTTTGTACAGGGGTACGTTGTCATCTTCAAAATATATGAACAAGAAAATCAGTACAACGTAAAGAAACAAAGAAATCCGTCGCTTAACAGCAGCGAAGGGGACTTGCTTGCTGGAGTGGGTGGTCTGTTTTCGTCCATCGTGGTCGTTATTTTCTGTTCTGTCGGTCATTTGCGCTCTCTCCCACATCTAGACACTCTTATGATTATCCCACGTCAGTTTTGTTTGTATACCCCAGTAATTTTCGAGTATGACGCAGTTTTATGTGACGGTACATGACGATGCATGGCGGCCATATTTGCTTTCTGGGCTCAAAGGAAAACAGGAAAAGGAAATAAGGATTTTCTTCTTCTTGGGTGTATTACGTGTCATCCATGAGTCCTCCAACATGCGTCTGCCACCTTCTGAACTGGCACGATCAGTATAAGACGTCAGTATAGCTGGGGAGTTCAAGGGATGTCAGAATCAGTTGACAGGCGCAGCGCGGCGCTCTGCCACTAGGGGCACGCGGAATCTCACACTCAAAGGGTTAATGACCAAAGATGCAATTATTTCTGTTATAATATTTCTGTATATTATAGTTTTTTTTTTTTTTTTTAGAACTCTCCTCACCAACCAGACAGCAGGAAAAACCACCCTTATTTTAAAAACCAAATGTTGGTACGTTTAGTTTGTCTAAATGCTGCTGACGGATTAAAGTCATTGACTTCATGCCTCCTCTGCTTATACATACCTCTTCTGCTTTGTTTCCGCATTTAAAGTACTTTAATAAGCTCATGCTTCTTTCGGACAGCGACACTAGAGAGACACTCCGCCTGCAGACTGAAACGGTCATGCAGGCAGGGCGCTTCCAAACTCTGCGCGGATGACGGTCACGCGCGTTGTTCGTGTGCATGCTTGTGGAGCATCATTCCTTCATATTTTTTATTTCTTTGGCGTGACATCATAATCTCAAGGGTGGCGGCCCACCACGCGGAAATGTTACCAGAGGAAACCCTGTGTCTGTAGGGGTGGGTTCAAAAGATTGAGCCAACAATTCGAATCAGTCCACGTTTGACTGAGCCGATATCGATCCACAAAATCAGCAGATCGATCTTTTAATGTAATGCTTTTACAGTCTGTGGAACACAAAATGCAAGGAGCCAGCTGAAGTCTCGCATGACGAACAGTCGGGTGAGAGTTCCCTTCACTGCATGCTCACATTACTTCTGTGTTTACACGGCAACCACAGAGCGGACTTGCCAACATTAATTTATCAATAGAACTCATGGCTAAAGATTGCGCTCAACAGTTCACAAATTTTTTTCATAAAGTCAGGATAAACAGTTTTGTACTATGTGCAGCGTTGTGTTGGAACATAAAAGTCAACGATTGATAAACAGTTTTCAAACGGAAAACACACGGAGAATGGACAACAGGCCAGAGATGGAGACTGTTGCAGCTGCTGGGGGTAAGTAAAATATCATTGTTGTTTTTTTAACATTTGTTGTAAATTAATAATTCATCCAGCATGATGGTGTTTCTTTTACAAACTATGGATATAGTAGTTACCTGTTGTTTAAGCGCTGTAAATAAATGCAGAATAAAAGTATATTTTTAGTCAGGACTTCATGACGGAGGCAGCTGCCTTTATGCAACGTTTGTACTGAATTTTAATTTTGGACTTCTAGTTCTTAAGTGAGAGATTTGAAGATGATGATAATAAAAATAAACACAATAAAATGAAAATGGCTGAATTAATAAAAGCTACAGTACGAGCCATTTTTACTCAATAGAACTAAACTGAAATGATTAAATCTTCCAGGAAATGAATACAAACCCTTTTCAAAAATTGAAAGTTAATTTGTAGTTAAAATATAAACAATAAGTAAAAGAAATTAATTATTAAACCGTACTGTGGTGTGGAGATTTAAAAATATGATTATTAATTTAACTTTGAAATATATTCTCCTTTTCATATCCCCTTGAGATCTATGAAGACTGGGTTTCCACTCCAAGGTCCATGCTGCACTGAGACGTTCTGAAGGAAAGAGGTTGTCAGTGGAGGAGCATCCCTGCTTTGATGTGGATTTCAGCACAGAAGAAGACCTCAGCTTTTGCAGGGGTCTCAGTTTTCAAATTCAAGATTCAAGAAGGTGCTGCCATAATCTGCTCCATACTCTAACATGCATTCAGTGCAATCTATAATTGCTGTAATGGCTAATTCTTTTATTGATTTATTTATTTGTATTTTGTATACTTTATTAATCCCCAGAGGGAAATTCAGGGCATCCACTTGGATGGATGAGGCAGCCACAGTACGACGCCAATCCCTTCGCCATTCATACGCACATTCACACTTAGGAAGGACCACTTTAGAGTCTCCAATTAACCTAACTTGCATGTTTTTGGCCTGTAGGAGGAAACCGGAGTACCTGGGGTAAACCCACGCAGACACGGTGAGAACATGCAAACTCCACACAGAACGGTCAAGTTCTCAGCAAGAATACAATGTTGGTCATTTTTGTCCCCCGCCAGTCAAAGCCCAAAGGGAGATTATGTTATGTGTCCGTTCATCTGTCCCACTTTTGTGAAATCAACTCCTCCTACAGTTTTGGTCCAACTGTTTTGAAACTTGGTACCATGGTTTGATATACACTGAGGATAGACATACTGCAATTTGGTTCTGATTGGAGCATTTTTGCAGGAATTGTAGCCCCTGACCTATGACCTCCTGTTTCTCCTCACTGCATAGATGGTTAACTGTCTTGTGAAATCAACTGCTCCTACAGTTTTGTTCCGATTATTTTGAAACTTGGTAAAATGGTTTGAGATACTCTGATGATGTGCATATTGCAATTTCACTCTCATTGGATGATCTTGAAGTCAAAGGTCAGAGGTCAGATTTTTCTCTAAACGCAATAACGACTGAAAGAAATGATGTAGGCTTTTCAAATCGATACAGGAGTTGTATCTAATACACGTCTTTGACGACTTACACCCTCACCTAACTATGGGTTTGGGGTCAAGGGGTTAAAGGTCAAAGATAACATTGTTGCACTATGGTAAATGCTACATTTACTTTGACTATAAAACAAATAAAGCTAGGGCCACCAAACCTGATATGCAGGTTCACCTTGGAATCCTGACCTCTGACTATGGGTTTGGGGTTAAAAGGTCAAAGGTCTAGTTAACATTCCATTTGTACTATTACTGTAAAATGAGTAAAGCTAGGGCCACCAAACCTGGTCCACAGATTCACCTTGGGATCGTGACCTCAGACTATGGGTTTGGGGTCAAAAGGTCAAAGATCAAGGTTAACATTTCCTATGCCTTAATACTGTACAACGAGTAAAGTTAGGGTCACCTAACTTGGTACACAGGTTCACCCTGTGACCCTGAAGTGTGACTATGGTTTTGGGATCGCAAGGTCAAAGGTCAACATCAAAATGGCTTATAAACTATATCTCAACAACAAAGAAAGCTAGGGTCACCAAACTTGCTACACAGGTTCACCTTGGGATCCTGACCTCTGACTATGGGTTTGGGGTTAAAAGGTCAAAGGTCAAGTTTAGCATTTCTTTTGCCTTACTACTGTACAACTAGTAAAGCTATGGCCACCAAACCTGGTAAACAGGCTCACCTTAGGATCCTGACCTCTAACTATGGGTTTGGGGTCAAAAGGTCAATGGTCAAGGTTGGCACGCGCTATGATCCCTTACTATAGAACATGTAAATCTCTCTAGGGTCATCGTACTTGCTACACTGGTTCACCTCGGGATCCTGCCCTACAACTATGGGTTGTATACTTTGTTGTATATTTGTGGATGATGGGTTTATCATAATTTGATTCTGCCACTGTAATTATATTGAAAACTTGAAAGCTGCTCTCTGTCAGTAAGTATTGGGATCGTCAAAGAAAATGGAGGCGGGGGATATTGCACTCGCCTCAGTGCTCTTGTTTTGACAATTTTACTGAGCATTTAAGTCTAAATAAATCACTGTTTAACAGGAAATTTTTGGCAATCCTATGCTTTTCTTGTGGTGTTACATAGAATAGCATCACTGTAAACTATGGAAAAAGCAGCTACTTTAAAATTTGTACTTCCTCACACAGCTTTCAGTGCAAAAAACTAAAAAAAGGTCACAACAGTTATCTCAACTTTTTGGAAAAGCTTCCACAAATTCAGGCTTTTTGGGCCCCAACAATCACAAAAACAGCCGACGAAATCCTGGAGGGAAGAAATACAGTGAGATTATGTATACATGCTTCATGCATTGAATTTGTTTACTTACTCTGGGTTGTTAACTTTGACACTATACAGCCTTTGCACTGAAGCACTTGTTATCATAAGTTAAATAATAAAAAGTGCATTATTGTAACTGGTTTTGGGTCACTTCTTTATGTGATAATTTATGTATTAACAAAGTTAAAGTATTCCTAATACAATTTGCAGCATTAGTTGTCTAAGATTTTTTTTTTCCTGGCAAGTAAAATAGCTATTAAAATGGTAATTTCCCTGATTGATTGGAATTGAATTGGAATTGAATCGATTCAGAACCTCAAGAATCGGAATTGAATCGATTCTGGAAATTAGTGATAATTCCCAGCCCTAGTTTTTTGTGCCTTAGAACAACTTTTAAAGATGGGCCAGTGTCAGGCCCTCCTTAAAATCAGCTGCCTGGCTATGATGTCAGTGGTGGGAACTTATAGACTGTAAGTTATGAAAATCTGCAGTATTTTACCCGCTGAAGAGAAGAAAAACACAAGTCTGTATTCATATGAGGGACCACAGCCTTATAATTATGAACCTGTTAGACATCAACTCGGTGGAGCAGTGGTTAGCACTGCGGCAGCACAGTAAGAAGATTGTGGGTTTGATCCCACCCTCTGACCATCAGTGACCCTTCTGTGTGGAGTTTGCATGTTCTCCCCGTGTCTGCGTGGGTTTACCCCGGGTACTCTGGTTTCCTCCCACAGGCCAAAAACATGCAAGTTAGGTTAATTGGAAACTCTAAAGTGGCCCTAGGTGTGAACATATGTGTGAATGGTGAAGGGATTGGCGCCGCACCGTGGCTGCCTCATCCATCCACGTGGATGCCCTGAATTTCCCTCTGGGATTAATAAAAGTATACAAAAAAAATCAGAGACCTGAAACAGAAGAGAGTTAGGAGAAATAATGGCCGCCAGCCAGAAATTAATCTGTGTTGTGATGGAAACCAGTGGAGAACCACACAGCTATTTTGGTGAGTTGTTTAGCTTACAGTTATTGTTGGCTTATAATGGTTGATTCTGTGAAAAATGCAGAAAGATAATATGTCACAAATGGGATGGCTTTAATCTGTAGTCAGTCGTTTACTCCATTACTAGCGTGCCTGGTGATTATAATTGGTTAGTTTTCAGCTAATGTTGGTTTATTGAGCTGGAGGAAATTTCTGATAACATGCACACACTTACATTATCTGTCATTCAAAGACGCACAATCTCTTCTCAGTCTTACCCATTTCTGAAATTCTGTCTGTCTGTGGGTTAAAACCATTCAGGGACCATTAGTTGTTAGTGTTGTTAGCTGCTGCATTCCTGGTTCTCCACTTATCTCCTTTTGTGTCCAGCAGACGTCATAGTTGAAGTGAAGGAAAAACTTGAGGGGAGCAGGGGCAGCTATAATCAGCTGACGCCCAGAGCTCCTCTGTGTTGAAGTTAAAGTTTCTGTTTAAGGAAATTAAAGAGTAATTGTCCTGATGACCTAAAAGTTGGTACGACCTGCACAAACACAATAATTATCACTACTACCTGGGTGAATCACTACCCATCACTCTCACTACCACTGCTGCTGTACAGCGAGCTGACACAGATGTTCCCCATGATGTTATGTTATATGACCTATTGTGATGAAAAATAAGCCGTTTTAGGAGCAGAACTGAAAATTGACACTTCAAATCAAAATTTCTGTTTTTAGGTGTGTAAACCTCTACGAACATTTCATAGGTTTACTTCCAAGGCATGATATGAAAAAATGTAAAAATGTTAACCTCCAATATGCACTTTAAAGGTGCATTCACACCAAACATGACGCAGATTTTTTGCACAGTGCAAATACATGTTAACTTAATGTAAGCATGTGAATTTGCAGAGATTCTGCTGTCACCGGAGTAAACGTATCAACACTGGAGAGTAAATTATTTTGAAAATGAGACTGCCACTCACCTGCAGACAGATGGACCAGAGCTCTGGAGCTGAATAGGAGTGTCTGTTGTTTATCCACCCACATACTTCTGCTACGGATGTGCTAACAAGGGCTGCCAGTGTAAACAGCTGTCATCCAGGTACAGTTTCTGGAGGAGGCAGTGACATTTTCCCCAGCTGTGTGCCCCGCCGGATAAGTTGTAAACCCAAACGTGACAGCATTTTTGGGGATTTCCAAAGGAGGTAAAAAGCAGTTGCAGATCTTATGAAGACAACTTCACCCTTCTGCAACTCGTTCAGATGCGAATTTGCCTCGATTCGCATGTTTACATTGAGTTAACATGCAATCGCACCACCTGAAAAATTTGCGCTTTGGCATTTGGTCTAATGCACATCAAGCCTTCTGTAGTTAATAATGATAATGATGAAAACAAGTTTTGAAGTTCCCCCTTCCGCAGTATGTGGGACACCAGAATTTAGGTTTTTACTTTTCAAATTTTTCACCCAAACTGATTTGCTTGATTCTGTAGGTTACATTAACGGAGGGAAATGTTTGGAAACTATTCATCATGGTCTCATCCTTGTAAATTTGCAACATTTTCATGTGAACTTGTGCCTTTTTTTCTTGTAAATTTGTTTTTTTCACATGCTTTCACTGCAATTTTACTTGCTTTTTCTAATAAAAAAAATTGAGATTGTAAGCATCTTTTTTCCATGTAATTTTGCAGCTTTTTTCTTTTAAATTTGTCTTTTTCTTTGAAAATTTGTGCAGTATAAACAAGCACATTTCTGACAAGTTTACAAACCACTGAAATCAGAAGTAAGTCAAAGTAAATGTGCATGAGTAAAAGTAGTTTGTTTTTTTTTCTTCAAAAGTTTGCTAAAGCGAGAGTAAAAAGTACACTGCAAAAATGTAACTACGTCAGATGTGGACCTGATGTGAAATGGGCCAGGCATGGTGTAATTTATCAGATGTTATAAAAGTTTTCTACCGTTAATCTCACCGTTGTGGCATAATTAATGAGCCCAGGTGTTTGGGGACTCCCTGCAGCCACTGTTCAAGTGTTTTTCATAAATGAGCAGTGGCGTGGGTTAGTGACCTGAAGCTGAATCAGCCATGGTCGCTTTAGTGTGTAATCACTGCCCTCTGCTGGAGAAACGCTGAACTGCATGAAGGATTTTTGATAGTCATTGGAAACTTTGTGTGAGAGAAGATCAGAGCTTTTTGGGGTAATTTTTTTAACAAAAATATCTGCATGGAGCCCACAAAATATTCTATATTTGATCCCTAGAACAATAAATGTTGTTGTGCTCTGCATAAAGGCAATAAACACATTCATAATAATAATAATTCTTATAAATTAGCAACTAATTTCCCTAACTTTGCAAGTTTTTTCAGGAAAATTTGTGACTTTTCTTATATTTGTGACTTTTTCTGACACATCAGCAACATTTTTTCAGAATAAATTTACAACTTTTTCTTTAAAATTCGTGATTGTCTTGCTTTTTAAACATGTTTTATAAAGTCACAGCTGTTGTTTAGGACCATGTAAAGTGATGAAATATAAACACAGATCTGTGATAACGTCATCCTTAATCTTGCAAACGGTAGTTGACTACAGCATGCTGGCATCTATACTTGATTATGTAATCAAGGCGCTCTTTATCGCAATGGGAACTTCACAAAAGGAAAAAAAGGACCCCAAGAACATAGTTCCTCTGCCTATAGTTCCAGCACTAAAACATCTATTGCATGTTTAAAGAGCCCCTATTCTGCATTTTGGGGTTTCTCCTTTGTTAGTGGTTTATGGAGGATTTTTATGACATTATATTGTCTGCAAAGTCAAATAACCCAAAGTATGTCTGCACAGGAGTTCTCACCTCCCACAGGAATTGGGATTACAACTCCGACTGAAACGCCTTGTTTGGATTTGCCGTTCTCTTCTGTGAGGTTATCACGTCATTATTTAAAGACCTGATACAGACCTGCGTCCTGGATAGAATGGTACACCCTGAGGAGAAGAGGAAGTTTCCCCTGAGCCTTGGAGCTCACATAGCTACAGTGCAGCTAAGTCACCCCACTAGACAGTCGTGGTCCCGGCTCATTCATTATTCCACAGTCGATTATATACTGTATCTTGTACTATTCTGGCTAATTTTGTTATATTTTTGCAGTGGTAGAGAGGTCGATTTAGCTGCTACCATTAGCTTGTCTGGGTTGGGTTTCTGAGTGACTTCCAGGTAGACTTGCTGGATACATACTGAAAGAGGAGTCTGCAGTATTTATGGTTCTGTATGTGAAAAGTTGCACTTTAAAAAAAAAAAGAATAAATGAACAACTCAAATCTTTACCCACTGCAGTGAACTGACTTCGCCTCCCTCTCCTTCTGTTCCCACTTTTCTAGGCCCGCCCCCTGAAACCTTTGGCCCACCTCCCTTGCTTGGCAGTATGACATCAATAGTTATGGTGCCATAAAGGCTTATGGGAGTAAGCTGTCATATTGTATAGCTTGTTTACTCACGTTATTAAACATTTATCCATCCCAGATACCACTGCCTGTTCTCTAAATGACCCTGTGAATCACACTGAAATGTATATCTTACTCCAGTTATTATGTGGCTTGTTTTATTATTAGCTTGTGTGTGCAGCATCCCGTAGCTGATAATGCTAGCACACACAGCTTAGGCTAACCTAGCCATTCGGCCATCTATCGGTTATATCTGTTAGCGTTACTATTAGCTTTCCGTCCTCTGGCAGCCACCAATCAGCAACTCAGGAGCATTAGTGAGCTTGCTTGCTCTTCTCAGGTCTCTTAACAATAATCTGAACAATGAAATCACAGCACATTAATTTGAAATCAGCCCAGAACTGAGTTTAACCTGCTGAAATATGCAATTTCTTCTCCCTTTATACATTAGCAGGATTATAAAGGGTTAAAACTTAAATCTGAGTTATTGGTGTCACCTTGGGACTGATCGTTAGCCGTTCTTACATTTTTATGCTAATGAATTTGTACCTTTTGACTTTCCATTTAAAAACCACATTATTTTCTAATGGAACTGTTCATCCTTTGTACAGATGAATCATCAGGGAGAGTGGAGTGGTGCTGCCTATGCAGAACATGCCGGCATGTTTTTGTACCTTGTGACCTTTGACCTCTTAAATTACCCCCACCCCACCCCTCAGTTTGGTTCTGCATGCATAAAGAATATCTAATCCAGGGCATAATGGGCCCAGAGGATCATACAGCAGCTGAAAACCAGAATAACGGGTCAAGTTGTGGTTGACAGACAAGAACCTCCACCCACCACACCCACACATATTTGTGACTTAAATCTGTGGTTTTATTGAATTATCAACATGTTTAAAACAGCTAGAATAGCGGTCTACATATAGCCAATGTCTCCTTTAGGCCTTGACATTTTTGAAAAAGAGTGTACATTCACAGGAAAAAAAATCATAAAATGTACAAGAAAAAGCTGAAAATTTATGCACCAAAATTTATCATAAATTTACAGGTAAAGTTGTAATTTTATGAAGAAAACTGGCTCCACAATTGTGCAAGAAAAAAAGTCACAAAATTTCTGGCAATGAAAGGATAAATAAATGGATATATAAATCTAATGAGGGGAAAATGTGTTTTTATGAGAAAATGTTACAAATTTATGTAAAAAATGCTGTAATTTTGCCAGAAAATGGTAACAGATTTACAGAGAAAAATATAAGAGTTTGGGCAGCTCAGTGGCGCAATGATTAGCACAGTGGCAGCACAGTAAGGTCACGGGATCAATTCCACCTCTGACCATCGGTGACCCTTCTTTGTGGAGTTTGCATGTTCTCCCCGTGTCTGCGTGGGTTCACCCCGAGTACTCTGGTTTCCTCCCACAGGCCAAAAACATGCAAGTTAGGTTAACTGGAGACTCTAAAGGTGCCCTAGGTGTGAATGTGTGTGTGAATGCTGAAGGTATTGGCGCTGTACCGTGGCTGCCTCATCCATCCAGGTAGATGCCCTGAATTTCCCTCTGGGGATCAATACAGTATGCAAAATACAAAAAAAATGTGAGGAAAAACTGAAAATTTATGGCAGAAAATGTGTGAAATATAGGAAAAATTGCAGTTTTATGAGGGAAAAAAAACACACCAATTTTAAAGGAAAAAGGTCACAAAATGAAAAAAATACTCAAATTTTGCAATTTCATTAGAGAAAAAAGCTGCAGTTTTGTCTGTAAATAGAAACAAATTCTTAGTTGTGAAAAAATTAGGATACCCTGTATAAGCCTGTTTTTTTTTAACGTATTTGGACATATGGATATTTAGTATCAATGTTAAAAATACTGGGCGATTTATGTAATACAACTAAACAATTAAAAATGAATTAAAGACTTTTCAGATTTTCTGTAAAATGTAATTCTAAACAAATAGTGAGGAATAAATTAGGACCCCCCCCCCTCATCTTTTTTAGGACACGCCCGCATTCATTCCCACTTAAAATGGCTAAAATAAATGTTAAAAAATGCAAATAAAAACAAAAACAAGGATAGACATAGATATGTAAACATTTCTTAATAAAGAACTGAATACAGCCGTGGACAAAATTGTTGGTACCCCTCTGTTAATGAAAGAAAAACCCACAATGGACACAGAAATAACTTGAATCTGACAAAAGTGGTAATAAATAAAAATTCTATGAAAATTAACCAATGAAAATCAGGCAATGCTTTTGAATTGTAGTTCAACAGAATTATTTTAAAAAACAAACTCATGAAACAGGCCTGGACAAAAATGATGGTACCCCTAGAAAAGATTGAAAATAATGTGACCATAGGGACATGTTCAACCAAGATGTGTCCTCTAATTAACATCACAGGTGTCTACAAACTTGTAATCAATCAATCGGCCTATTTAAAGGGTGACAAGTAGCCACTGTGCTGTTTGGTGACATGGTGTGTACCACACTGAACATGGACCAGAGGAAGCAAAGCAAAGAGTTGTCTCGGGAGCTTAGAAAGAAAATTATAGACAAGCATGTTAAAGGTAAAGGCTATAAGACCATCTCCAAGCAGCTTGATGTTCCTGTGACTACAGTTGCACATATTATTCAGAAATTTAAGATCCACGGGACTGTAGCCAACCTCCCTGGATGTGGCCACAGGAAGAGACGGATAATACGAATAGTAACACAAGAGCCCAGAACAACCTCTAAACACATTCATGGTGAACGCATACCTGCCAACTACTCCGGTTTTGCCGTAATGGTTCCGGTTTTCAAGACCCCATTCCGGGTTACGGCTTTATTAATCAAAATTACGGTTTTTCACTAAAATTCAGTCAAAAATTTTAAATCGTAAAAAAAACACGAAAGCAATTCAAACACGAGATCACTAGGAATCGTATCTAAATTTGGAACATAGCAACACGTGATGGCGGCCGGGATAGTCACACTTTTTCAGTGCTGAGACAAAGTTGCTGATTTTGCCACTAAAATCACTAACCAACAGCGAATATTGGATCAACATTTGTGACGCACAGGCTGAATTTCCACCTGGTTGAACCAGCTTTTTGAAGTAGAAATACACCTTTATTCGCCTTTCACCAGGCTCTGTGAGTAAACTGAATAGCGTTTCTTTTCGTGGTTCGCTGCTACACTTTACCTGAAGCGTTTGCTAAGCTAACGCTATCGCTATTGAGGTTTCTATTCTCGCGCGAAATCCCGGAGAGGCGTGCGTACATGGCGAGATGTAAACACGATGTAAACTGCTGCAGACGTTCACACGACTGCACTTCAACCCTGGCAAATGGACCATGGATTCGACATCTAAAGGGAGAATACATTTTATATAATGCCTAAGATTCTGAAGAGCATGTGCTGTGTAATTGCAAGCCTTGTCATGCTTGGTGTATCATGTAAACACATAAAATATCAGAGCGATTTTGCCGTCTTTTACGCACTTGTCTTATACAGTGCTAGTATACCCTGCTGATATTTCTAGTCTTCTAGTTACCTCCGCCAAGGAGGTTATGTGATCATCAGCGTTGGTTTGTCTGTTTATTTGCTAGCAAGATAACTCAAAAAGTTATGGACGGATTTTCATGAAATTTTCACAAATTGTCAGAAATGGGGTATCCTACAGATGATTAGATTTTGTTGGTGATCCGGATCACCGTCTGGATCCAGGGAATTTTTTAAAGGATTCTTTTTTTTTTTTTTTTTTTAACATTGCAAGATAGGGCCGTTTTCAATGTTTTATTTATGATGTAAACACTGTATGGGGGAACTGTGGCGCTTGGCGGAGGTCTGCGCTCTCCGAGTGCTTTTCTAGTATTCATAATACATCACATCTGGCCTATTCGAACTTCTATGCAGTGTTAAGATAGTCTTTTGAATGCAAATTTAATGAATGAATGAGTCTTTATTTCGGATAGATTAAAAGTAAAGATTAAAAAGAAACAGAATAATATAAAAAAGGCAAAAAAATCCAACAAGGTCAAATTAAACAAGAATTCCTCTGATTATACAGTTCAACATAAGTTATCTGAAATGGGTGATGCTGAAGCCGCAGCTTATATTGCCCACCACCCATATTCCATCCAAGAATTCAAAAGAAAAACAAAACAAGAGCGATTACAATTCAGAACAAAGCTAAGACAAAATGTGACAAAAAAAACAAAGTAACAACACAACACAGACTGGATATGACAATCCTTATGTGATTTTACATGTCATCTTGTATATATGTTTGGAGTATTTCTTCCTTTAGTTTTTGTTTAAATTGTCCAAGCGTTGTACATGATTTTAATTCAGGTCCAAAATCGTTCCATAATCTGACTCCTTGCACTGAAACACAGTGTTGCTTGGTGGTAGTTCTCACTGAAGGTTTTTGAAATATACATGTTCCTCTGAAATGATATTGTTTCTCCCTTATTTGGAACAACTTTTGGACATTTGCGGGCAGTGAGAGATTCTTAGCTTTAAACATTATTACTGCAGTTTTAAAGTCAACCAGATCTTTCAACTTGAGAGCTTTTAATTTAAGAAAAAGTGGATTTCTTGGTTCCCTGTAAGCAGCTTTGTTTATTATTCTAATAGCTCTCTTCTGAAGCATAAAGACTGGATATATGTTTGTTTTATATGTATTTCCCCATACTTCAGTACAATATGTCATGTATGGGAGTATTAATGAATGATACAAAGTATATAATGTGGGTTGATTCAGCAAATATTTCACTCTGTGTAGTATTGCAATTGATTTAGATATTTTACCTTTAATATAATTAATATGTGACTTCTATGTCAAATTTGTTTGACACTGCGGCCCCTGGACCCCGGCTAGCTACTAGGCTTTTCAGATTTGAAAGTAGAAGAAATATGAGGTTGTTAGCTACATTCTAACTTGATTTAATGCTTAATTTGTTTGGCGTCGGGGGGGCTTCGCCCCCCTGAACCCCCCACCAGGACTTTGTCCTGGACCTACCGGGGCCTGCGGCCCCTCGACCCCGGCTAGCTACTAGGCTTTTCAGGTTTGAAAGTTGAAGAAATATGAGGTTGTTAGCTACATTTAACTAGATTTAATGCTAATATTTGTTTGGCAAATATTAGCATTATTATTATTAGCATTAGCATTAGCATTAGCATCGGCCCCTGGACCCCGGCTAGCTACTAGGCTTTTCAGGTTTGAAAAGTTGGCAGGTATGTGAACGCCAAGGTCAAGGTACATCAGTGTCGGATTGCACCATCCGTCGTTGTTTGAGCCAAAGTGGACTTCATGGGAGACGACCAAGGAGGACACCACTGTTGAAAACAAATCATAAAAAAGCCAGACTGGAATTTGCCAAACTGCATGTTGACAAGCCACAAAGCTTCTGGGAGAATGTCCCATGGGCAGACGAGACAAAACTGGAACTTTTTGGCAAGGCACATCAGCTCTATGTTCACAGACACAAAAATGAAGCATACCAAGAAAAGAACACTGTCCCTACTGTGAGACATGGAGGAGGTCCTGGTATGTTCTGGGGCTGCTTTGCTGCATCTGGCACAGGGTGTCTTGAATCTGTGCAGGGTACAATGAAATCTCAAGACTATCAAGGTATTCTAGAGAGAAATGTGCTGCCCAGTGTCAGACAGCTTGGTCTCAGTCACAGGTCATGGGTCTTGCAGCAGGATAATGACCCAAAACCACCAGCTAAAAACACCCAAGAATGGCTAAGAGTGAAACATTGGACTATTCTAAAGTGGCCTTCTATGAGCCCTGATCTAAATCCTATTGAACATCTGTGAAAGGAGCTGAAACATGCCGTCTGGAGAAGGCACCCTTCAAACCTGAGACAACTGGAGCAGTTTGCTCATGAGGAGTGGGCTCAAAATACCTGCTGAGAGGCGCAGAAGTTCTCATTGACAGTTACAGAAAGTCGTTGTTTACAGTGATTGCCTCAAAAGGTTGTGCAACAAAATATTAAGTTAAGGGTACCCATCATTTTTGTCCAGGCCTGTTTCATGAGTTTGTTTTTTTAATATAATTCTGTTGAACCACAATTCAAAAGCATTGTCTGATTTTCATGTTAATTTTCATAAGAATTTTTATTATTACCACTTTTGTCAGATTCAAGTTATTCTGTGACCATTGTGGGTTTTTTCTTTCATTAACAGAGGGGTACCAACAATTTTGTCCAGCGTGTGTATTATTGGGGGTGTCTTAAATTTTTTCACATGACTGTATACAGTGGATATAAAAAGTCTACACACCCCTGTTCAAATGCCAGGTTTTTGTGATGTAAAAAAAAATGAGACCAAGATAAATCATTTCAAAACTTTCTCCACCATTAATGTGACCTAACCTTCAACCCAGTTGAAATTTGGTCTCATTTTTTTTACATCACAAAACCTAGCATTTGAACAGGGTGTGTAAACTTTTTATATCCACTGTATGTAATACATTTAAAAAAATCTGAAAATTTATACCAAAAAACAAAAATCATAATTAGAAAACAACCCTGCTAAATTTGCAAGAACAAAATTTCTGTATGTAATAAAAAAATTTACTGAAAGAAGATGCAATTTTAGGAGGAAGGGTTAAAAAGTTTACAAGAAAAGAAAAGGCAAATTTATAAGAAAAAGAGTGTGACAGTATATATTTCGTCTGTGATAATAAGCAAATGTTATTTTAGATAATTATTTAAAAATATTATTCCATATAATAACTGTAAATATTATTTTTATTATGGTGATATTATTTTTATTATGGTGATTATTATGGTGATTAATATTATTATCCGGCATACAACTAGGAACATACCGGTTCGCTATGGAGGGGTGAGAATAATGTATGTGCACATAATCATACATGTAGGAAAGCTAAATAGACGGTTATGCTGTTTTATCCCACCTAGCAACAATGCTCTGCACTGTGTGTGTTATTATATTTACATATTAATTCCATCTAGCTACAATGCTCTGCACTGGGTGTGTTTATATTATATATCTATATATTTATTCCATCTAGCTACAATGCTCAGCACTGGCGTGTGTTTATATTTATATATCTATATATTTATTCCATCTATCTACAATGCTCCGCACTGTGTTTTTATTATTCCATCTAGCTACATTGCTCCGCACTGTGTGTGTTTAATACTTGCATATTATTCCACCTAGCTGCAATGCTCCGTACTGTGGGGTTTATATATTTACATATTTATTCCATCTAGCTACAATGCTCTGCACTGTGTTCATATATTCATATATTTATTCCATCCAGCTACAATGCTCTGCACTGTGTGTCTGTGTGTGTGTGTGTGTATATATATATTTTATAGTAATATGTACATATGTTATATTAAAAAAAAAAAAAAAAAAAACAAACAAAAAAAAAAAACTATGATGTACAAAGTTGTTAAAAATCTTGGAGTTAAGTTGGAAAACTACAGAGGAGAGTTAATGTTACGTCATTAAAAGTAGTAGAGTTAGGGTGATTGGGAGGATGAAGAAGGAGTGGCTTAGGCTGTTCCCCGTGGGTGTGGAACGGTCGATGGCTATATCGGGAGACAGAATTTTTCTTTTGATTTTGGGGGGTTTGCCACAAGTGTGGGAAGGGGAAATTTGTTTGTGTGTAGTTTGTAGGATGAATGTTCAACCACTCATGTTTTTGCTTCTCTGTATGAGCATGTTTACACTGCAAGGTAATCCCAAACTCTCTATTGATCATGGACCAAAGTGTTAATCTTAATTTAACTTCATGGAATTGCAGAGGTCTACAAAATTTAAAAAAACTTAAACAAGTTATGAATAAAATAAAGGACATGGGTTCAAGAATTGTGTTTTTACAAGAAACTCATCTGATAGAGGAGGATGTTAAAAGAATTAGGAGTAGATGGCAGGGAAGTGTATTCACCTCTTCATTTTCATCCCGAGCCAGGGGAGTTATGACTCTCATACATAAATCAGTTCCTTTTCAAGTGAAAAATGTAATTGGAGACAAATTTGGAAGATATGTAATCATTCAAGGTTCTTTGCTATTAGAAAATATAAATCTTGTGAACTTATATGGTCCCAATATAGATGATCAGAAGTTCTTTGCTAATTTATTTCTCATCTTATCATCACTTACAGGGCAACATATAATAGCAGGGGATTTTAATTGTACATTGAATCCAGGTGTGGATAGATCAACAGGACTGGATTGTACGCACATTGGATGTAGGATGACTATTAATCATTTTATGAAAGAATTGAGATTGTTAGATATATGGAGAGAAATGAAACCACAAGTTAAAGCCTATTCTTGTTATTCCAGTACCTACAAGACATTCTCACGTATTGATTATTTTTTGATTTCCACAGAATTAAGGTCCAAGATTCAAAACTGCTTTTATGATAACATCGTGATCTCTGATCATGCACCCTGTTGTCTAATATATGTAGATAAAAAATTGACAAAGGAATCAGGTAGATGGCAATTTCAGCATAAATGGCTTCAGGATGAGGAATTTGTCAAGTATATAGAAAAACAGATAGACGAGTTCTTTGACATCAATACTACACAAACATCAGCATGTGTAAAGTGGGAGGCTTTCAAAGCTTTTATTAGGGGACATATTATTAGTTATACAGGATCAAAATCTAAGAAGACTCGAGAGGAGAGAGCTAAATTGGAACATAAAATAAAAAATCTTCAGGAAAAAGTGTATGCAGGAAGTGACCCAAGGTTGGAGAATGAATTACTGATTTTGAGAGCTGAATACGACAAAAAATCAGCGAATAGAGCTGCCTCGAGTCTTCTAAGATTGAAACAATCTTTTTATGAACAAGGTGAAAAATCAGGAAAATTATTAGCATGGCAGATTAAACAATTGGAAATTAAAACACCAATTACCAGTATTATAAGTAATGGACAGGTAGTTATAGATCCTTTAGAAATTAATAGAGCCTTTAGAGATTACTATGAAAAATTATATGATACCAAAAATGAACCTGATTTAACAAAACTAAATGGGTTTTTGAACGAACTATCTATACCGTGTATTCCAAATGAAAACAGGGAGATATTGGAGTCTAAAATTAGTCAAGAAGAAGTTGGGCTAGCCATTGATAATATGAAATCAGGAAAAAGTGCAGGACCAGATGGTCTTCCAGTTGACCTTTATAAAAAATTTAAGAATAAATTAATAAAACCTTTTTTGGAAATGGTTTTAGAAGCATTTCAAAATAATAATTTACCATCATACATAAATAATGCCTTAATTATACTGCTGCCAAAACCAGGTAAGCCCTCTAATAAATGTGAAAATATGAGACCAATAAGCCTATTAAACGCCGACCTTAAGATAATCTGTAAAATTTTAGCAAGACGAATACAAGAAATTTTACCAAATATTATTAATCGAGATCAGAATGGCTTTATAAAGGGTAGACAAGGCTTCCATAATGTAAGAAGACTATTTAATATTATTTATTTTAATAAAGAAGCACCGGATACAGCTCTCCTATCATTGGACGCCGAAAAGGCCTTTGATAGAGTTGAATGGCCCTTTCTTTTTGAAGTCCTACAAAGGTTTGGACTTGGAAATAATTTCATAAAATGGGTTCAAATAATATACAATAATGCTACAGCAGAAATCCTAACAAATAACAATATTTCAAAACCAATAAAAATCAATAGAGGATGTCGACAAGGCTGTCCACTTTCACCTTTACTGTTTACTATGGCAATTGAACCTTTAGCGATAGCGATACGTTTACATTCACAAATATATGGAATTAAAGTTGGACCAACAGAACATAAAATCTCCCTGTACGCCGATGATATAATTTTGTTTATGTCGAATCTAAAAAAATCAATTCCAACCTTGTTGAATTTAATAAAGAATTTTGGGGAAATATCAGGATATAAAATAAATAAAACTAAATCTTCAATATTAATGCTAAATGAGACCCAGAGAAATTACCCAGCCCCTGAGGTAAATCAATTCAATGTTGTAAATCAGTTTAAATATTTAGGAATCCAAATTATGCCTAAGCTAGAATCAGTCGCCAGTGTCAACTATGAAGCCTTAATGTCAGATATCAGTGAGTTAACTCAGAGATGGATGTCACTACCAATGTCGATGATCGGGAGAATCAATATACTTAAAAGTAATATTTTACCTAAAATACTTTATTTATTTCAATACATTCCCTTATCACCACCTTTAGATCTATTCTCAAGAATAAAAAAAAAGTTAGTGGAATTTATATGGAACAACAGGAGGGCTAGATTACGTTTGTCTTTATTATATTTACCATTTGATCGTGGAGGTCTGAAATGTCCAAATTTTATGTTGTATTATTGGTCGGCACAACTGAGGTCTATGACATATTATTTTTCATCAAATGATCTCCCTCACTGGACTGAAATGGAATCATACAATTTACCTTTACCTCTTCCCATATTCATATACTCAGATTCGGCAAAAAAATTACAAAAACAAGTTAAAAATCCATTTGTAAAGCATATGATCAAAATATGGTGTGAAGCTAAAAACTATTTAAAAGAACCACAGTTATTGTCACAATTTAGTCCAATATGGGGTAATCAATATTTTAAACCAGGGAGAGTGGACGCTGTATTTAAAGTATGGAATTTAAAAGGGATACAAAAGATTCAGGATTTATATTTGCCAGGTGCAGACAACATAATGTCTTTTGAAGAGCTGAGGATCAAATTTAATCTCAATAGAACACATTTTTTTAAATATCTTCAACTTAGAAACTTTATTCGATCAAATCAAAATAAAGCTCTCACTCGACCTATTTATTCATCCTTGGAAAAAATGATGATGAAAGATAGTAAAAGAAAGGGTATTATTTCAGAGTTTTATAACTCATTGACACTATCTTCAAGTGAAAATTCACTGAAAAGATTAAACTACTGGAAAGAAGATCTGCAAATTGAAATTTCAGAGGAACAATGGGAATTGGCTTGTACAGAAGCTCAAACCAAATCAATAAATGCACGCCTTAAATTGATACATTTCAAATGGTTAATGCGGATGTATGTTACACCGGAGGAGTTAAATAGATATAACAAAAATATACCAGATACATGCACAAAATGCATGGAAAGTAAAGGAACCCTATTTCATTGTTTATGGGAATGTAGATTAATAAGAATGTTTTGGGAAGAGGTGAGGGTAACAATTGAAAAAATAATCTCAAAACAAATCATATTGAATCCTAAACTGTTTTTGTTGGGTCTGTACCCAGAAAAGCATAATTTTAATAAAAGTGAAAGAACATTCATAGACCTCAGTTTGCTTAATGCCAAAAAATGTATTGCACTATTATGGAAAAAGACTCATAGACCAGATGTGACTCAGTGGTTAAGACAGATGTTAACAAACCTTCCATTAGAAAGAATAACATATATACTAAAATCAAAGGAAATTGTGTTTGAGAATATATGGAGACCTTTTATTGATTATGTAAAAAATTTAAACATAACTCTTGAAGAAGAAGGTGAATGATATGTGTGGACCTTGTAAATTCCAAACTGGTGAACATAATATGTATACTTATGTATTGGATTGTCTAGACTAAACAGAGGAGCATTGTTGAAGACTTGATTTTGTTGGTGGTTGTTGGTGTTTTTAGTGCATTTTTTTTTTTTTTTGTAGTACTTTAGT
Source organism: Pholidichthys leucotaenia (assembly GCA_020510985.1). NCBI lineage: Eukaryota > Metazoa > Chordata > Actinopteri > Cichliformes > Pholidichthyidae > Pholidichthys > Pholidichthys leucotaenia. The sequence goes on from CM035844.1 coordinate 337,092,522, forward strand.
GTTAGTGTTTGATTGTTTGTATCATGTTTGTTAAAAAAAAAAAAGGTTCAATAAAGATATTGTGGAAAAAAATATGTACATATGTATATTAGCTGCTCTTGCTTGCTTGTTTTTTTTTTCTTGCCTTCTGATTGTTGCTCTGAGTGTTGCTATCCCTGTGCTGTTGCAATCCTGGAATTTCCCCGTTGTGGGACTAATAAAGGCTTATCTTATCTTATCTTATCTTATTTGGGATTGTGGTTGAGGTGTCACAAAGGTGTAGACTTCTATGTAGATTACTGAAAAATAAATTCATTTTAACTCAGGGGTCTGCAACCTGTGGCTCCCTGCATCCTTGGAAAAACAAAATGATCACCTTGTGGAGGATGAAAGCAGATGAGACACGACCTGACGACACAGAGGTTTATTTCTTCTCCAACACAGAACAGACTAACTCTGAGTGCCAAAGCGATCTGCTTTGTTACCAAGTGTGAACACACATCAACATACACATTAACACATTTGCGCCCCTGCGTCCTCGGGTGTGAACCTGGCACAGCGGGGGCAAAAGGCACATCTTTATTTATTACATAGCCCCCAGTGCGCTGGCGCCCCTGGCTAGCACCCCCAACACCCCCCCCAAACACCCAGAAGGGGTCCTAACCCCCCGGACCTTTGGGTTTGAGCAAGTGCCCGTAGTGGCTGTAATGTGGGCCGGTCGAAGCGCCTTCCTGTCGGGGCGGGTAGGAGAACGGCTTGGTCTCTGGAGGGGGAAAGGGTGGGGAGGGGAAAAAGTTAGTTTCTTGAAAAACAGTCCTCTGTCGGGGAGAGGGGGGACACTAACCTGCAGACCCACTGTAGGAGGGCAACCCACGCTGGGGGGAGCTTGAGCCAACACCACCTGCTCATCTGCAACACATAAGCGGGCTTCAGCCCGTCTCTGCAGACGGTTTCCTTACACCCCCCCAAGTCTAACACAAAATGTTTCTCCCCAGTTTCCAGCACTCTGAACGGGCCGTCGTATGGCGGACGCAGCGGGGTCCTGTGGGCATTGTGCCTGACAAAAAACGAATTTGGCATTCTCTAAGTGCTTTGGAACAAAAGTGCAGGGAAAACAATGGTGTGCTGGGCCCGGAACACTGGCAGCCCCTGTACCGGAAAAAAAGTGCGCGGGTGCATCGGTACCAGGGATGGGGCTCTCTGGCAAAAATCCCCCGGGATCCACAATGGCTGAGAAAAAACGAGTTCTGCCAGGGAAGCATGCCAAATCTTCCTTAGGGTTGTGGAGCGCAACACTCAATGGGACCCGAGGCAGATTGGTCGATCCAATTTGCATTCGTTAGCGAGGCTCTGACCGCGCTTTAAGCGACCTGTGAAAACGCTCGCACAAACCTTATGATCCATGTGGTGCGGTGGAATTTTGACACCCCAGGCTGTCAGCCATCACGGACCAAAGTTTTGAAACAAATTGCGGACCCCTGTCTAAGTGATTGTCCGACGGGGGATCCGAACCATGCGACCCAAGACGACAAAAACAGCACGGGCTATCTCGGCCAACGGTGGTGGAACTCAGCGGAACCACCTCTGGCCAACGCGTAGTTGCCGTCCACGATTGTTAAAAGGTGTGGGGAACCCCTGCGACAGCGGAAGGGGATCCACTAAGTCCACGGTGTACGTCGGTCGAACCTCCTGGCTGGAATTTGAAAAGGCTAGAGGGGGGCTTTGGTGTGCTTGTGCACCTTAGCTATTTGGCACGCACACGCACGCTGCGGCCCATTCTTTCACATCCCTGCATAAGTGAGGCCAAACAAATTTGGACCCCACTAGTTTTAACTGAGGCTTGCACGCCGGGATGTGAAAGGGGAGTGGATGGACTCAAAAACGCAGTGGGACCAGGACGTCGGAACCACGGGCGGGTGTGGCCGGTGGAGATGTCCGCAGAGCAAGGGGGGGCACCCTTCTGGTACCACCCTGCTCTCAAGTTTTAATCCAGTAGCTGCGGACTGGAGCATCTAAATGTCTGGCGTCCCCCAGTTCGGTCGGCGGCCATTGCAGAAAAAATCGATGCCCATGTATACCAGAGAGACCAACGTGCATGACGAGCAGTCTGCCACAACGTTCAATTTACCGGCTGTATGTTTGGATATCAGTCGTGAACTCCAACATTGCGGCCAAATGCCATTGTAGCCAAGCTGACCACGGTTCCAAGACTTTGGACATCGTGTTAGGTCAGTGGTTATGATTGACAAACGCGGTAAACTTGCGACCCTCCAGCCAGAACCTGAAAATGACACGTATAGCGAGGTGGAAGGGCCCAAAAAAACTCTGTCAAAAAGCACTATTATATACGCTTGTTATCAAGCAAAATACGTGCTGAAAAAGGCAAGGGGCTGCCACAAACCGTAGACGTTACTGCTACCACTACAGCTCCTACAGCGACAGTCAGACGCGTCTGCGGTGAGCGCTATCCGCGCTGACAGGACTGGTCGGTTGGGCCTGCAAAGCTGCCTCTTAGCGAGTCGTTTTGTTTTGGCATGTGTGGAACGCCTGGATCTGCTCGGGGGTCCAGTCAATGCTATCTGCGGGCTTCTTTTTCTTGAGCGCACCGTAGAGCGGCTGCAGCAACTGGGCTGCGCGGGGGAGGAAGCAGTTGTAAAAACTGACCATCCCTAAAAATTCCTGCAGCGCCCTCATGGTCTGTGGATGTGGAAAATCTGGCACTGCGCACACTTTATCCGGCAGAGGGATCGCGCCATCTGGCGAGATGTGGTGGCCCAAAAGGTCGATTACCGGCAGCCCGAACTAACACTTCACTGGGTTAACAATCAGCCCATGCGCTTCCAAACGTTGGAAAACTTGTTTAAGATGGGCAAGGTGTGCCTCCTCTGACTAGCTAGCCACCAAAACGTCGTCCAAGTAGACGAAAACGAACGACAAGTCACGGCGCACCACATCCATTATCCTTTGGAAAGTTTGTGCTGCGCACTTTAACCCAAACGGCATGCGCAAAAACTCAAAGACCGAAGGGCGTTATTACTGCCGTTTTGGGGACATCCTCTGTGCGCGCCGGGATCTGGTAGTAGCCATGGACCAGATCCACTTTTGAAAAATTGTGCGTCCTGGCCAGGTGCACGGAAAAATCCTGAATGTGTGGGATGGGGTAACGATCGTGTTCTGTGGCGTTGTTTAAGTGTCAGAAATTGCTGCACACATGCCATGACCCATCGGACTTGGGCACCATGTGCAGCGGGGATACCCAAGGGCTGTTGGAGCGCCTAACAATGCCTAAGCATTCTAAGTTAGCAAACTCCTTGCGTGGGATGACTAGTTTAGCCACATCCAAGCGGCGAGGGCACGCCAACACGGGCGGACCTTCTGTGATGATAAAATGCTGGACCCCGTGCTTGGTTACCGTAGCAGAAAAAGTGGGCACCGTGAGTGCTGGGAACTTGGAAAGCAAACACTGGTGCTTACTCCCTGGAGCTAGAATATTTGCATATGTTGGTGGCCCAACTCCCTGAGCTAAGCAGGGCAAGGAGGAAAAAGATACAGCGTCCACTAAATGCCTGTTGGCAACATCAGCAAGTAGTCCATGAGCACACAGAAAATCAGCACCTAAGATGGGGACCGAACATGCAGCTACCACAAAGTCCCACTGGTAATTGCATCCATGTAAACATACAGTCACCGTCCTTTCTCCAAACGTCCTGATGTGGGATCCATTTGCGGCCGTTAAAGACGGCCCACAGCCTTCTGCCAGCCTATCTGCGCTGACTGGCAAAATGAGGCTCTTCTGGGAGCCAGAGTCTGCCAGAAAATGTCTCCCCGAACGTGTGTCCATGATGAAAAGCAGCTTCTCCCTGTTGCCAGCGACCACAGCTGCTCTTGACCACTGGCTGTCCCGTTTCCCGGCTTCTTGAAGTGGCACGGCAGCAGACAGCGTTGCGCTTCCTTGCCAAATTTGTGATGATAAAAACACAGCATCCCGGTCCTGTTTCTCCGGGTGGCCGTCCCAACAACCACCATCGGCTCCTCGACCTCGATGGGCTGCGCCGGAGATCTCAGTCTCGCTGCCTGAACGCCTTGTTTGCCAGGATGATGCGGTCTGCCTCCTCTGCCAGTGCGCGGTAGTCTCTGGCCGCCAGCAGCGGTGAGTTAGCAAGAATTGCTCTCACAGAAGCTGGTAGGTTTCTGAGGTAGAGGTGGGTGAAAAGGAAAGATCAGTCGTCCGTTCCCATCAACGCAAGCTTGCTCTCCATCAGGTCCACAGCCAGTCTGTCTCCTAGCTCTGAGCGGGTGAGGAGTTTTTCTGCCCTCTCTGCATCTGAAAGGGTATAACGGCACAGCAGCAGTTGCTTGAGAGCGCTGTGCTTTCCTTGGGCTGGCGGGGCTTGGAGTAGACTCATGGCGCGCTGCGTGGCGCGCTGCGTGGCGCGTGCGTCCAGCGATGCCACCACATGGTGGTACTTTGTGTCATCTGCCACGACTCCGTGGAGGGCTAACTGGGCTTCCACATGAATAAACCAAGCGGCCGGGTCGTGAAGCCAAAAGTCCGGGACTCTGACTGCAACGGCGCATACAGCGGTGGGAGACTCCAGTGGGAGTATCTTCATGGTGGTGCTCGGTCTGTTTTCCATTTCACATCTCTAGGTCACGAATGTGGAGGATGAAAGCAGATGAGACACAAGCTGATGACACAGAGGTTTATTTCTCCTCCAACACAGAACAGACTAACTCTGAGTGCCAAAGCGATCTGCTTTATACATTTTCTCCCCGCCTCTGGCACTCAGGGTAAACACATTTACATACGGTGGGGCAAAAAAGTATTTAGTCAGCCACCAATTGTGCAAGTTCTCCCACTTAAAAGATGAGAGAGGTCTCCAGTTTTCATCATAGGTATACCTCAACTATGAGAGACAAAATGAGAAAAAAAAATCCAGAAAATCACATTGAAGGATTTTTAATGAATTTATTTGCAAATTATGGTGGAAAATAAGTATTTGGTCACCTACAAACAAGCAAGATTTCTGGCTCTCACAGAACTGTAACTTCTTCTTTAAGAGGCTCCTCTGTCCTCCACTCGTTACCTGTATTAATGGCACCTGTTTGAACTCATTATCAGTATAAAAGACACCTGTCCACAACCTCAAACAGTCAGACTCCAAACTCCACCATGGCCAAGACCAAAGAGCTGTCAAAGGACACCAGAAACAAAACTGTAGACCTGCACCAGGCTGGGAAGACTGAATCTGCAATAGGTAAGCACCTTGGTGTGAAGAAATCAACTGTGGGAGCAATTATTAGAAAATGGAAGACATACAAGACCACTGATAATCTCCCTCGATCTGGGGCTCCACGCAAGATCTCACCCCGTGGGGTCAAAATGATCACGAGAACGGTGAGCAAAAATCCCAGAACCACATGGGGGGACCTAGTGAATGACCTGCAGAGAGCTGGGACCAAAGTAACAAAGGCTACCATCAGTAACACACTACGCCGCCAGGGACTCAAATCCTGCAGTGCCAGACGTGTCCCTCTGCTTAAGCCAGTACATGTCCAGGCCCGTCTGAAGTTTGCTAGAGAGCATTTGGATGATCCAGAAGAGGACTGGGAGAATGTCATACGGTCAGATGAAACCAAAATAGAACTTTTTGGTAAAAACTCAACTTGTCGTGTTTGGAGGAGAAAGAACACCATACCTACTGTGAAGCATGGGGGTGGAAACATCATGCTTTGGGGCTGTTTTTCTGCAAAGGGACCAGGACGACTGATCCGAGTAAAGGAAAGAATGAATGGGGCCATGTATCGTGAGATTTTGAGTGAAAACCTCCTTCCATCAGCAAGGGCATTGAAGATGAAACGTGGCTGGGTCTTTCAGCATGACAGTGATCCCAAACACACCGCCCGGGCAACGAAGGAGTGGCTTCGTAAGAGGCATTTCAAGGTCTTGGAGTGGCCTAGCCAGTCTCCAGATCTCAACCCCATAGAAAATCTTTGGAGGGAGTTGAAAGTCCGTGTTGCCCAGCGACAGCCCCAAAACATCACTGCTCTAGAGGAGATCTGCATGGAGGAATGGGCCAAAATACCAGCATCAGTGTGTGAAAACCTTGTTAAGACTTACAGAAAACGTTTGACCTCTGTCATTGCCAACAAAGGGTATATAACAAAGCATTGAGATGAACTTTTGTTATTGACTAAATACTTATTTTCCACCATAATTACCTCCGCCAAGGAGGTTATGTTTTCATCGGCGTTGGTTTGTCTGTTTGCTTGTTTGTTTGTTAGCAAGATAACTCAAAAAGTTATGGACGGATTTTCATGAAATTTTCAGAGATTGTCACAAATGGGGTATCCTACAGATGATTAGATTTTGGTGGTGATCCGGATCACCATCTGGATCCAGGAATTTTTTAAAGGATTCTTTTTTTTTTTTTAATTTAACATTGCGAGATAGGGCCATTTTCAATATTTTTTCAATATTTTTTTTTTTTGTGCATGTAACTCTGCCAAAAAAATCGTCAGAACACTTGGGGAAAAAAAAAAAATACAGGACAACATGCCCACAGGGGAACTGTGGTGCTTGGTGGAGGTCTGCGCTTTCAGAGTGCTTTTCTAGTTTGCAAATAAATTCTTTGAAAATCAGACAATGTGATTTTCTGGATTTTTTTTTCTCATTTTGTCTCTCATAGTTGAGGTATACCTATGATGAAAATTGGAGACCTCTCTCATCTTTCAAGTGGGAGAACTTGCACAATTGGTGGCTGACTAAATACTTTTTTACCCCACTGTACCTGTTACCAAGTGTGAACACACATCACCATACACATTAACACATTCACGCCCCTGCATCCTCAGGTGTGAGCCTGGCACAGCGGGGGCGAAAGGCACATCTTTATTTACTACATACACCCCGGTGCTCTGGCACCCCTGGCTAGCACCCCAACACCCCGCAGTACTGGGTGGAGTGTCCTCTCCTTTGTGTCACCACAACCTCACAAATTCTGAATGCGGTGGCAAATTTTCAACAATAGTCACCAGTTTATATTTATAAAGTTGTAAGTTTACATGCATAAAGTTGCAAGTCTACATCCATTAACTTCCAAACTTATGTGCTTAATCTTGCAAATTTACATGAATAAAGTTGCAATTTTATGTGCATAAAGTTACAGATATACAAAAATAGATGCTGCAAAGTCATAGGAACTGAGTCGCAAGTTTTACGAGCTTAAAATTGTAAATTTAGTAGAATAAAATGACAAATGTTCATGCATAAAGGTACAAATTTGCAGGGATAATGATGAAAATTTATGTGAATGAAGTTCCATTACATAAATAAACCTGTAAATTTACAGGAATAAACCTGTAAATTTACGGGACTAAAGTTGAACATTTACAGGAATAACACTGTAAATTTACATGAATAAAGTTGCAAATTTAGAGGAGTTAAGTTGTGCCTGAAAAAAATTGAATCTGCAAAAAAAGTCAAAAATGAACAAAAAAAACTTATGTAAAGAAACTCCTAATTCAAATATTGACAACCCAGTTTGTACGTACTGTAACAGTGGTTTTATTTTAAGGATCTTTTTTTTTTTTTTGGTGGTTAAATGCTGGTTGTTGTTTTTCTTTTTGTTTTTTTTGTTGGTTTTTTGTTGGGGTTTTTTGCACTAATTATTTAGAATTGATACTTTTTGTATTCTCTTTGTGCGTTTTTATCAGCAAACAAGACCCCATTGTTGAGCCATTTTAGTGGTAACAGCAGCTCCAATGATGGAAAGAATCTTTTATTCCTTCTCAGGAGTTGAAACATGAATTCCTGTAGTTTCCAACAAATGTTATTAATCTTGTCAGATAGCTGACATAAAATCTAATGATAAGGTTGCGACATTGGACCTTACCTTCATTTTTAACCACATCTGTGGCTCCACATGAGCCCTGTCATGGTTGAGGAGGAAGTTAATGGAGCTGTGAAGATTTACTGCGGAAGTTTGTAGAGAAGTGGACTCATAAACACAACGGATACTCCCGAGGTCACATATAAATGGCCCTGGGTTTGTTAACGGGGAACTCATGGAAGATTTACCTGTGCACTGCCACAGAAATCCTTAACAAGACAGACAGGGCTGTAAATTCAAGCCAACACTCCTGTCAGTCACAGTGACCATGGAGAAAATAGAAGTTCAAATAGTATCTCTGATCTAAATATAACAAACAGTAAAACATGTAAATGTCTAGCAGAAGAAAAAGAACTTTTATATAATTAACTGGCTGTTTAATTCAAAAACCATAAAGATTAACACCAAAAAATTGAAAGTCTTTGTTTCATGACTATAGACGATATGAAAGTTTGTTTTAAAATTAAAATTACCAAAAAAAAACATTTTCGTGACATTCAAATAGACTTGATAAATGAAAGAAAAATGGCATATTTGCGAGGGAGAGAATGTCTTGAATTTTGGGGAGAAATCTTGCAAATTTACAAAATAAATTTCCTTGCCTTTTTGAGATGAGATGAGATTCAACTTTATTGTCATTACACATGTATGAATACAAGGTAACGAAACGTGACTTGGCATTTGGGCACACTCTGCAGAGCGCATCCAAGGCCGGGGCAGCCGGTCCCTTTTTGGCTTTTTTTCCTCATAAATTTGTCCATGCACACTAAATGAGTCCATCTTCTTCCGCTTAATCCTTTTCGGGTCGCGGGAGGGCTGGAGCCTATCCCAGCATCTTTGGGCGAGAGGCAGGATACACCCTGGACAGATCGCCAGTCCATCGCAGGGCCAACACAGAGAGTCAGACAACCATTCACTCTCACTGTCATACCTAAGGACAATTTAGAGTCCCCAGTTTGGTGCCAGTTAACCTAACTTGCATGTTTTTGGCATGTGGGAGGAAACCGGAGAAATCCCAGAGTAAACCCACGCAGACACGGGGAGAACATGCAAACTCCACACAGATCACTGTTGGTCGGGGGTTGGAATCAAACCCAGGATCCCCCGGCCAAGGGTGAGTTACTGTGCTGCCGCAGTGCTAACCACTTCGCCACTGTGCTGCCCCACTAAATGAGTAGCTTTAACAATAACTTGCATTTACGCACTGTTCTGCTTTGAAAAAAAAAGTTATTCAAAGCACCTACATAGCTTTAACAAAAAGCAAATTTACGTGAATAGAGTGGGAAAATTTTGTGAAATTTATTAATTAATGTTAATTTATTTAATTTCACAAATTTATGTGAATACAGCCACAGATCTATGAGAATAAAGTTGTAAATTTACAAGGATATAATTGCATACTTGTACAGGGTTCCAAATTTATAATAATAGTGGATTAGATTTATATGGCACTTAACATGTAAAGTGACATCTCAAAGCGCTTACATTGAGTCCATTATTCATTCACTCCAGACAGACATTGATAGTGGTAAGCTACTACTGTAGCCACAGCTGCCCTGGGGCAGACTGATGGAAACATGCCTGCCAAGCCGCACCAATGGCTTCTCCGACCATTACCAAACGTTTATACACATTCATACCCAGTGTCATGGACACTGGAGATAAGGTGGGTAAAGTGTCTTGCCCAGAAACACAACGGCAGGATGGCTAGGGAGAGTGGGATTCAAACCCCCAACCCTCCGGCTACTGGACGACCCGCTGTACCTCCTGAGCTGCTGCCACCTGCCAGTTTATGTGAATAAAGTTGGAAATTTTTGCAACAGAGTTGCAAATTTACTGAAATAGGGTGCAAATTTATGGACATACAATTGCAAATTTACAGGAATTGAATTGCAAATATACAGAAATAAAGTTGCAAATGTACAGTATTAGCTTTTTAAATATACAGAAATAGAGCTGGAAATGTACAGGAATAGAGTTGTAGATGCATGTTAATGGAGTTGGAAATGCATGGGAATAGAATTGGAAATTCACGGGAATACAGTTCAAGGTTTCCTCTGGTGACATTTCTCCGTGGTGGGCCGCCTCGCCAGAAATTGTATCACCACCCCAAGGCGATATGATTTTATTAAGAAAAATATATGAAGCAATGACTTTCCGCAAGCGCGCACATGAACAACACGCGTGACCGTCATCCACGCGGAGTTTAGAAGCGCCCCGCCCACATGAGTTCTCGACTCAGTCAGCAGGCAGTGTCTCGCTAAGCGTGACTGTCAACAGTAACATGAGTTTGTTAAAGTACTTTAAATGTGGAAAAAAAATCAGAAGAGGTATGTATGTAAGCACTGGAGGCGTTTGTCATGGTTTTAACCCACTGTTAACGGGAGCAATAATGGAAGAGTCGCTTAGCTAAAAGATGTGGTTAGAATTCATATGCAGCTTCATATGAAGGTAAAGGCAAGGGGGACTGATGAATTGCTGAGGATATATTTCACCAGCCACTACAATATTAAGTTATGTTCTGTCGGAATTGCAGGAATGAAGAGACTGGCAATTTCTGTCTTTTCTCGCATGAGCACGCGTGCCGTTTTTATTCTCCAGTGGCAGTGTCAAAAAGCAACAGCTAAAAATGCTAGCTCTAAACTGAGGTCCTTCAGCGGCTGCTCAGAGAGGTGCCTGATGAGAAAGCCTGAGCGCACAACTATAACTGCCTAAACAGATCATTCTGTACATGAACACATATTGTGGTGAATTATGTCTTTAGAGTCTTCTACAGTTCCCTATTATGTACCTGGCAGGTTAAGATGACCGAAATTCACGAAGTCAGTGACTTTAATTTGTCAGCAGCCTTCAGACAAACTAAACGTGCCAACATCTAATTTCAAAATAAGGGAGGCATTTCCTGCTGTCTGGGTGGTGAGGAGATTTCTAAAAAAAAATATATATCTGTTCACACTCCGACAGGCAGTGAAAAGTAAGCTAGGAGCAGGAAGACAAAAGAAGAGGAAAACAGCAGCCTTGTGTGTAGCAGAATGAAATGTACGCACTCTGTTGGACAGAACAACATCACAGCGCCCAGAAAGACAGACCGCGCTTGTGGTCCTGGAAATGAACAGGTACAATGTAGACATAGCTGCACTTGGTGAAACAAGATTGCCTGGATATGACAGCTTGGAAGACCATGGGTACCTCTTCTTTTGGAGTGGGAGATCAACTCAAGAAAGGAGAGAAGCAGGAGTGGGCTTTGCAGTTAGAAAGGAGATAGCAGCAATGCTTGATGAGGAACTAGTGCCAGTCAACGACAGGATAATGACTATGAGACTCCCACTACAGCGGAAGATGTATGCCACACTCATCAGTGTATATGCCCCAACAATGACCAACACAGAGGAGGTGAAGGAAGAGTTCTACAGTGATTTACGTGAGACTATCAGGTGTGTACCAACTGATGACAGGCTGATACTCGTTGGAGATTTTAATGCCAGAGTTGGTTCAGACACTGAGAAATGGAAAGGAGTGCTAGGCAGTCATGGAGTAGGCAAGTGCAATGCTAATGGAGAACTTCTACTTGCACTATGTTCAGAGTACAACCTTGTGATAACCAACACTCTGTTTAACCTCTTGCACTCCAGGATACTGCGGGCGGTCATGTCTCTGTGTCCGAGTGCGTCCTAGTGCGCACTGAGACGCACAGTGCGTACTGAAAAAAAAAAAGCTGTATTTCCCTTCTTCTAGTACAGACAGCCGCGAACAGAAAGCCAAAGGAGTGTTTTGATTGGTTTAGATTTGATTGACCTCTCATTCGACTAATAAGAGCCTTGAATTGGGGTTCTGAAACCTTGAAGAACCAATGACTGAAAACCTAGCAAGAAGGACCCGCCTGCCAACGACTGCGAATACAACGAGCCAATTGAAGCAGAGAAGTTCGACGATTGAAAGCGTGCGTCCCGTGCGTAAAATCTGTTTTGTGTAAGCCGCTGTGTGTAACGGTAGCATTCGCCAGTCTTTTTTTATTACTACTGTTCTTATTTGTTTTGAAAATTTGTTCGCCAAAACCACAATCATGGAATCACGGTTTGACCGGGTCGCGTGACCAGAACCACGAGTCGTAACAAGCGGACCAGCGTCATGTTCGTCTGACAATGAGGAACAGATGTTCGCCAACGACACTGCTGTTGTGGACAGGTAAGTGTTATAAGCTAAATTATTCTTTATCACTGAAAATAGTAATAAAAATGACTTTTGACCGATCGGTAAATTACAATGGTGCGTCATCGCCACATGACAGACCGTTGACGGACCGTTTTTTTGTGCGCCGAGCTCCTCTGTAGCGGGGGGGTGGGGGTGTTATCCTCTACATTGCAAATATTTTAGTATAATTTTTATTGCACTGTAGGTTATTTTTTCTTGTATAAAAGGCCACACATTTTTTACGTGGCATGCTTCTTTGTGTGTGGGGGGCTTGTTTGTTCATTCATTCATTCATGAATGAATGAACTTGTTTGTTCATTCACTTGTTTGTTCATTCATTGTGTGTGGGGGAGTTGAATAAACAACCCCCCCCACACACACACACACAGCCCTGAGTGTCACCTTTCATTAGAGCCCAAGATCAAGCTTCTATGTTGAATCATTCAAAAGTTATAGACGTTTTTCCAAACTCTGCCATTTGGCACAATTTGGCACAGTTCAAAAACGCCTGGGAACAACCTGAGAAAAAAGCTGTGTAATATATTCATTTTTTGTGGTATTGTTACAAAATTTTGACCTCAGCTTGATAACACTTGGTTCTACATTTCTGTTGCATTTTCCAGCCAGCATCTGACAGCTGTGTGTTATTTGCAAGCATTTGTATCCAAAAAAACACCCAGGCGAAATTTATTTTCTTCAAGTTCAGTATGTTTAGATGACTGTTACTCAGTGGCAGGAGCACTTAGAGAGATTATGACTGTTTTGCCAAAAAATTCAAAGTGTTTTCTTTTAAATGAGACCAACCCCATGAAGATGCTGCAAAGGGTTGAAGAACAGCTATTGATTTACTTTGGATACGTTGTTTTTAGGCGTTTTTAGGGAAATTGACCAGAGTGCAAGGGGTTAAGCACAAGGACACACACAAGAAGACATGGATGCACCCAAGATCCAAGCACTGGCACTTATTAGACTACATCATAGTCAGGCAGAGAGACATAAGGTATGTATTGGACACCAGAGCAATGAGAGGCGCGGACTGTGGTACTGATCATGTTATGCTGAGATCTAGATTAAGGATTTGCAGACGAAAACAGCACTGCAGGACGGGTGCGAAGCCACCACGGAAGCTAAACACTAGTGCGCTGAAAGGCCAAAAGAAGCAGGAAGAACTTAGACAGGAAATGGATGAAAACTTGAAAGACTGGGACAGCAACAACTCAGAGAATGACATAGAAGGGAAATGGGCAACACTGAAGGATACGGTGTATCAGACTGCGAGTGATGTATTAGGCTGCCCTGAGAGGAAACATCAAGATTGGTTTGATGAGCATGATGAACACCTGAAGAGACTACTAGAAGCGAGGAATACAGCTAGGCAGGAAAACCTACAGTGTAACACAAGGCCGAAGAAGAAGAAATACTCAAAGGCTCAGAGTGAGCTACAGAAGTACACCAGAGAGATGAAGTCCAACTGGTGGGATGAAAAAGCAGAGAAACTTCAAACTGCAGCAGACAGGAAGGACATGAAAACATTCTTCACAGGTTTGAGAGAAATCTACGGCCCTCAACCAAGAGGATTGATCCAACTAAAGGCTATGGATGGTGCAACGGTTTTGCAGGAGAAAGACAAGATCCTGGACAGATTTGCAGACCACTTTGACCAACTACTAAACAACCCTGGAGATCTCACTGAAGAGGCTAAAGAAGCTCTAGTGCAGCGACCAGCTGTATCAACTGTATCCAGCTGTATCTGGATGAACCACCAAATTTTGATGAACTGATGGCAGCTATCAGGACAACACAGGGTGGTAAAGCTCCAGGAAGGGATGGAATTCCAGCAGAAGTGTGGAAATTTGGTGGTGTTCAGCTGACCAACTGCCTGCACAAGCTCATCCAAGAGATATGGAATGCCCAGAAAGTACCTCAAGACTGGCAGGATGCAAGTATTGTGCCTTTGTTCAAGAAAGGTCACAGGAAAGATTGTGGAAATTACTGAGGTATATCACTGCTAGCCACTGTTGGTAAGATTCTCTCACGTGTACTACTTAACAGACTCAGTGAACACATCTCGCAGAATGTACTACCGGAAACCCAGTGCGGCTTTAGAAGTGGAAGAAGCACAATGGACAAGATTTTCTGCTTGAAACAGGTTCAAGAAAAGTGTATCGAACAGAATATGCCGCTTTATGTAGTTCTTCATAGACTTCAGTAAAGCCTTCGATACTGTTTTGCGACAAGGACATTGGCAGGTACTCAAGAAATATGGTTGTACAGAGAAGTTTGTCAGCATGATCGAGGCACGCCATGCAGGTATGCAAGCAAACGTAGCAATGAGTGGTTCAGTATCTAAAGACTTTTCAGTAAGCAACGGGGTGAAATAAGGGTGTGTGCTGGTACAGTGGGGCAAAAAAGTATTTAGTCAGCCACCAATTGTGCAAGTTCTCCCACTTAAAAGATGAGAGAGGTCTCCAATTTTCATCATAGGTATACCTCAACTATGAGAGACAAAATGAGAAAAAAAAAATCCAGAAAATCACATTGAAGGATTTTTAATGAATTAATTGGTAAATTCCTTGGTAAAATAAGTATTTGGTCACCTACAAACAAGTAAGATTTCTGGCTCTCACAGACCTGTAACTTCTTCTTTAAGAGGCCCCTCTGTCCTCCACTCATTACCTGTATTAATGGCACCTGTTTGAACTCATTATCAGTATAAAAGACACCTGTCCACAACCTCAAACAGTCAGACTCCAAACTCCACTATGGCCAAGACCAAAGAGCTGTCAAAGGACACCAGAAACAAAATTGTAGACCTGCACCAGGCTGGGAAGACTGAATCTGCAATAGGTAAGCAGCTTGGTGTGAAGAAATCAACTGTGGGAGCAATTATTAGAAAATGGAAGACATACAAGACCACTGATAATCTCCCTCGATCTTGGGCTCCACGCAAGATCTCGCCCCGTGAGGTCAAAATGATCAAGAGAACGGTGAGCAAAAATCCCAGAACCACACAGGGGGACCTAGTGAATGACCTGCAGAGAGCTGGGACCAAAGTAACAAAGGCTACATCAGTAACACACTACGCCGCCAGGGACTCAAATCCTGCAGTGCCAGACGTGTCCCCCTGCTTAAGCCAGTACATGTCCAGGCCCGTCTGAAGTTTGCTAGAGAGCATTTGGATAATCCAGCAGAGGATTGGGAGAATGTCATATGGTCAGATGAAACCAAAATAGAACTTTTTGGTAAAAACTCAACTTGTTGTGTTTGGAGGAGAAAGAACACCATACCTACTGTGAAGCATGGGGATGAAAACATTATACTTTGGGGCTGTTTTTCTGCAAAGGGACCAGGACGACTGATCCGTGTAAAGGAAAGAATGAATGGGGCCATGTATCGTGAGATTTTGAGTGAAAACCTTCAACATGACAATGATCCCAAACACACCGCCCGGGCAACGAAGGAGTGGCTTCGTAAGAAGCATTTCAAGGTCCTGGAGTGGCCTAGCCAGTCTCCAGATCTCAACCCCATAGAAAATCTTTGGAGGGAGTTGAAAGTCCGTGTTGCCCAGCGACAGCCCCAAAACATCACTGCTCTAGAGGAGATCTGAATGGAGGAATGGGCCAAAATACCAGCAACAGTGTGTGAAAACCTTGTGAAGACTTACAGAAAACGTTTGACCTCTGTCATTGCCAACAAAGGGTATATAACCAAGTATTGAGATGAACTTTTGTTATTGACCAAATACTTATTTTGCCGAGGAATTTACCAATTAATTCATTAAAAATCCTTCAATGTGATTTTCTGGATTTTTTTTTTCCTCATTTTTTCTCTCATAGTTGAGGTATACCTATGATGAAAACTGGAGACCTCTCTCATCTTTTAAGTGGGAGAACTTGCACAATTGGTGGCTGACTAAATACTTTTTTTCCCCCACTGTACCTACACTCTTCTCGCTATATCTGGCAGCCATGCTTGAGGTAGCCTTCAAAGACACTTCAGAAGGAGTATACATTCAAACAAGGAAAGAAGCAGACTTGTTCAGTGTGGCACAGTTTAAAGCCAAGAGTAAGACATCAATAAAGGTAGTAAGAGAAATGCTCTTTGTCGACGACAGTGCTCTAGTTGCACACAGCATGGAAGATATGCAATCTTTAGCGGAGAAATTTGCAAGAGCAGCTAGCCAATTCAGCCTCCAAATCAACATCAAGAAGACAGAGTGCCTTTATCAACCACCAAAGTTCCAATTATCAACATCACTACCAGAAGAGATCAGCATTGGTACAGAGCCACTAGTCAAGTACAAGACCTTCAAGTACCTAGGGAGTACTGTTTCAGAGAATGCTAGGCTGGAGGATGAACTATCTCTCAGAATGGGAAGAGCGAGCGCTGTTTGGAAACTTGAGGGAGAGACTGTGGAACAATCGACATGTGTCTATCTGTGTGAAATGCAAAGTGTACAGAGCGACAGTACTGGCTACTCTGTTATACGGTGCTGAAACTTGGACTGTCTACAGAGTGCAGGTGAAGAAACTCCACGCGTACGTGATGAGACATCTTTGATCCATAATGAACATCTCATGGAAAGACAAGATAACCAACATAGAAATGTTGAAACGAGCTGGTCTACCATAATGGAGGACATGCTAATACAGATGAACCTGAGATGGCTCGGACATGTTGAGAGAAGGGACCTCCAGCGTCTCCCTTATTGCTCCCTTATTGCATACATTGCAGGTATGCAAGCAAATGTGGCAATGAGTGGTTCAGTATCTAAAGACTTTTCAGTAAGCAACGGGGTGAAACAAGGGTGTGTGCTGGTACCTACACTCTTCTCGCTATATCTGGTAGCCATGCTTGAGGTGGCCTTCAAAGACACTTCAGAAGGAGTGTACATTCAAACAAGGAAAGAAGCAGACTTGTTCAGTGTGGCACAGTTTAAAGCCAAGAGTAAGACATCAATAAAGGTAGTAAGAGAAATGTTCTTTGCCGATGACAGTGCTCTAGTTGCACACAGTGTGGAAGATAGGCAATCTTTAGTGGAGAAATTTGCAAGTGTGAAATGCAAAGTGTACAGAGTGACAGTACTGGCTACTCTATTGTACGGTGCTGAAACTTGGACTGTCTACAGAGTGCAGGTGAAGAAACTCCACGCGTACGTGATGAGACACCTTTGAGCCATAATGAACATCTCATGGAAAGACAAGATAACCAACATAGAAGTGTTGAAACGAGCTGGTCTACCATAATGGAGGACATGCTAATACAGATGAACCTGAGATGGCTCGGACATGTTGAGAGGATGGACCACCAGCGTCTCCCTCGGCAGTTACTCTACTCACAGTTATGCAAGGGCAAACAAACGCAATCAGGGTAGACCAAGGCTCAGATTTAAAGACACTGTAAAAAGAAACTTGAAGAAGTTGGACCTAAACAGGAGTTCCTGGCAGTGGAAGGCTAAGGACAGAGCTGTTTGGAGGAATCTGATCAGACCTAAATGAAACAGTCATTGTCGCCCACGACAGACTGCTATGATGATGATGATGATGAACCTGCTTAACCAGGTTTTTCCTGAACCACCTCTGGTTAGCTTGAGAAGATGTCCAACTCTACAAGATAAACAGGCCCATAGTTATCTGAAACCAGATGGGCATCAAACATGGCTGGGCTCCAGGCCAACAGGATCTTACAAATGCCAACATTGTAATCACTGCAAAAGTAACACAAACCAAATCTTTTTATTATGTTGTATCTCAAAAACAACTGACTTTCATAAATTGCAAAACTGTGTTTATCTATAGACTGGAATGTCCTATGCATAAAGTTTTTATGTAGGAAGAACCAAACAATGCTTACAGGACAGACTGGCAAAACACAAATAACAGTAGTGTGAAAAAGTGTTTGCTCCCTTCCTGATTTCTCATTTTTTTGTATGTCACACTTAAATGTTTCAGATAATCAAACAAATTTAAATATTAGACAAAGACAACACAAGTAAACACAAAACGCAGTTTTAAAATGAAGGTGTTTACTATTAAAAGTAAAAAAAAATAAAATAAAATCCAAACCTACATGGCCCTGTGTGAAAAAGTGATTGCCCCCCCCCCTTGTTAAAACATAAATTAACTGTGGTTTATCACATCTTTGGAAAGCTGAGTTCAATTTTTCCAGCCACACCAGGCCTGATTACTGCCACACCTTTTCTCAATCAAGAAAACACTTAAATAGGACCTGCCTGACAAAGGGAAGTAGACCAAAAGATCCTCAAAAGTTAGACATTCAATAGAAATTCAGGAACAAATGAGAAACAAAGTAATTGAGATCTGTCAGTCTGGAAAAGGTTATAAAGCTATTTTTAAAGCTTTGGGACTCCAGCGAACCACAGTGAGAGCCATTATCCACAAATGGCAAAAACATGGAACAGTGGTGAACCTTCCCAGGAGCAGCCGGCCGACCAAAATTACCACAAGAGCGCAGCGAAAACTCATCCAAGAGGTCACAAAAGACCCCATAACAACATCCAAAGAACTGCAGACCTCACTTGCCTCAGTTAAGGTCAGTGTTCATGACTCCACCATAAGAAAGAGACAGGGCAAAAATGGCCTGCATGGCAGAGTTCCAAGACGAAAATCACTGCTGAGCAAAAAGAATATAAAGGCTCGTCTCAGTTTTGTCAGAAAACATCTTTATGATACCCAAGACTTTTGGGAAAATACTCTGTGGACTAACGAGACAAAAGTTGAACTTTTTGGAAGGTGTGTCCCATTACATCTGGCATAAAAGTAACAGCATTTCAGAAAAGGAACATCATACCAATAGTAAAATATGGTGGTGGTAGTGTGATGGTCTGGAGCTGTTTTGCTGCTTCAGGACCTGGAAGACTTGCTGTGGTAAATGGAACCATGAATTCTGCTGTCTACCAAAAAAATCCTGCAGGAGAATGTCCGGCCATCTGTTCGTGACCTCAAGCTGAAGCGCACTTGGGTTCTGCAGCAAGACAACGATCCATAACACACCAGCATGTTCACCCCTGAATGGCTTTAGAAAAACAAAATGAAGTCTTTGGAGTGGCCTAGTCAAGGTCCTGACCTGAATCCGATTGAGATGCTGTGGCATGACCTTAAAAAGGCGGTTCATGCTCGAAAACCCTCCAATGTGGCTGAATGACAACAATTCTGCAAAGATGAGTGGGCCAAAATTCCTCCACAGCGCTGTAAAAGAGTCATTTCCAGTTATCGCAAAGGCTTGATTGCAGTTGTTACTGCTAAGGGTGGCCCAACCAGTTATTAGGTTTAGGGGGCAGTCACTTTTTCACACTGGGCCATGTAGGTTTGGATTTTTTTCCCTTAATAATAAACACCTTCTTTCAAAAACTACATTTTGTGTTTGCTTGTGTTATCAATATTTAAATTTGTTTGATGAGCTGAAACATTTAAGTGTGACAAACATACAAAGAATGAGAAATCAGGAAGGGGGCAAACACTTTTTCACACTATTGTATGCAGTCTGCACGGACAACATGAACTATCCCATGGCAAGACACTACTTGGAGCATCATAACAGTGACCCATCTACCTTACAGGCCTGTGGAATTGATCATATTCCACTGTCTGTAAGAAAAGGCAACAGACAAAGACAATTGAACCAACAGGAAATATATTGGATTTACAAATTACAGGCTACCAAATATCCAGGCCTGAACGAGGACCTGGATTTTAGTGTGTTTATATAATTGTCTGGTTTGGGGTTTGAACACTTTTTCTTTTACTTCTACTTTGCCTTGTCTGCAGGATTTGGTGACTACAGTATGTGTGTTGTGTGGACATGTATATGTTTTGAATTTTGTTGGTTGGAAGGTGATAGGGATGACATTTTCTGGATGTGGTGGGTGTCTACACTGTGTATTTTGAACCAGGACACCACACCAGCCAGGTGTTGGATTCTGATTGGTGGACTTTCTCATAAGAACCCTCCCTTCTCCTTGATCTCTGTTAGACTCCCTGATGATGGCTGAATATCAAAACGCATAGGAGCTTTTTAATTGTTTTTAATAGGTTTATATGACCATAGCCATTACAATAAAGGCTTTTTCACTTTTGTAAAATGAGAGTGCCTTGGAGTTTCTTTGTGGCTGTTTGCATTAAGTATCCCATCCAAAGAGCACCTCAGAGAACCTAGTTTGTTCTTGAGTCCAGGAAGCACCCCTCTACATACTTTTAGTGTGCAGCAATAGAGTTGGAAATGTATGTGAATTAAGTTGCAGATTTTTATGCACTGGGTTGGAAATTTCTGGGAATAGGGTCACAAATTGAATTTAATTTACCAACAGTAGATCTCCTAATCATTCACATACACAAAATCCCCGTTAAAAACATTAATGAAAAGCTGATCATTTGAATAAATTTTAAATGACTCGGCCTGTGAGCTCAATAATAAACAGTCAAACAGGAAGTAAAATTAGAAATGGTCCAACAGTTCAGCAGCAGATTTCTGCTTTCAGTCCTGTTTTACCTTTGTGCAGCATTTGTTTTCCTCTCTGCAGCTGCTCTCTGACTGTATATTTCCTTTGCTTGGTGGCAGTTGTGAGTAATGAATTGTTCTTCTTTCTCCCAGCTTAGATAAGCTCCTGGATTCTGGCGTGTATACCGGAGAGATAACGGAGTTCTGTGGAGGGCCAGGAAGTGGAAAATCTCAGGTGAGCGTTTCTGATCATTTCAGCCCCATAAAGCCACTTTTTCTGCCATAGAATAAGAAATGATTGGGTTCAGGCTTTTAACACTTTTATTTTAAAACCAAGAGGTCTGCAGTTGTAGTCATTTTAGCCAAAACAACAGATCTGCATGAACCACAAAATGTATTTGAGCCCTAATCTGAAGGTACGACACCCTGTTAATATTAGTAACAGGAGAGTTTTTTTTCCTCTTAAAGTGTTTTACTTAAATTTAATGTTTGTTTCTTGAATGTTTGTTACTTTTTCCTCAAATGGTGTCAAATTTTATTTATAAACATGCTGGTTTAGATTTTAGGTGTCTTTTTGGGTGAATTTTGGTGTAATTCTGGTTGTGCTTAGGCATATTTTAGGTGTATTTTTGGTTATTTTCAGGTGTGTTTTGGTGTTTCGGTGCATATTTCCCTCCACCTGAAACAGAGTGTGATCTTTATTGATACGAGCGGTGGCCTGACGGCAGCACGGCTGCTTCAGATGCTGAAGACCGAAACCAGAAACGCAGAAGAACAGGTGAGGTTTTTTGTATTTTAAAATAAAATCCACATAATTCAAAAACAGGAAATCTTTTATCAAACTTGCTTCATTCTTTCATTTCAGATGGAAGCTCTTCAGAGGATCCACATCTTCCGTTTGTTCGACATTTATGATTTACTCGACGTTCTGTACCATCTCCGCAGTGGAGGCCTGCAGCAGGTTTGGCTTTGTTTTAGCCGAAACGTCTGTCAAACACAGTGACCATGTTTACATGTACACAATAAACTGGCTATGATTGGACTTCTGGAGTTATCTGATTATTCAAGTGGCCATGTGAACAGAATAATCCGATAAAGGCCAAGTAACCGGGGTCATGAACTGAAGCGGTTTACCCTCCAATAGTCTGTTTATTGTGAACACAACAAAACTGATTGTTGCCAGTAATCAGTTTATTGTGACCATGTTATTGATAAAATAGAATGTAATGTGATGTTTTTATGTTTTGGTGTGTGTGTGTGTGTGTCAGGTGTGTGTTGGTGGTGGTTCTGTGAAGGCTCTGATCGTGGACTCCGTGTCGGCTGTTATCGCTCCTCTGCTGGGAAGAAAACACAACGAAGGTGATTTCATCTTCCACTGACATGGTTGAATAAAATGAGTCGATGCTACATTTTCTTCTGTTCTGTGGTTATATAGTAATGATGATAATAGTATATAAGAAATGCAAATGTTACAAATAGGACAAACTAATTTCAGTCCTCATTTTCTTTTTTAAAATGTGAACGAAGTTCTTTACGTGTATTCTAAACATTGTAGTCTTTAGAACACACTCATTATAAACGCATTTATTCTGGAAAAAAACTATCCTACATTCTGATTCCTATGATGCCGTCTGACAATGCTCCGATGTTCTGGTCTCGCTCCAACGATTCTTTTCTCTGCTCCTCCCCCTCTAGTGCTCTGTAGCTCTCCTCTGAACTTTGAATTTTTGTGTCAGATTTCAAATAAAAACGCCCCTTTTTAGCTTCTCAATCACATTTGAGCTCCTTGGCTTTTGCCCACCTCCCTTTCAGTCAGACGAGTGGGTTAAAGCTGCTCTCCCTCTGTCCAGTATGTGCTCACCCAGCCAAGGCCAAACCATTGTCCAAGCTACACCTTTCTCATTGGATTGTTCAGGCCATCTTGATAATCCTGCTCCAGCAAAGGCCTTCTTGCACCCAGGGGCATCAGAGCACACTCTACTAGGGGCATGGCCACTTCATAGGCTCTTTTTAGGGGAGTTTCTCTGGCTGACATTTGTGCTGCAGCCACTTGGTCAAATCTGTGTGCTTTTTAAAGGCGACAACCCCACTGTGACTGACTCCGTAGTCTGTACTTTCTGCTGGAATGACCTTGGTCTGAGGTGCAGGCTTCCAGTCTTAGTTCTTCTGATCGTTTGTTGGGGCGCTCCTATACATCCTGTACAGCTGTATGGAGTGGGTCGAGTGCAGGGGAATAGAAGGTTACAAAAGTAACCGCCGTTCCCCAAAGTAGGAGAATATGGTACATCTCGCTGCAGCCTTGCTTCATGCTTGCTGAGTTGAGATGATTTATTAATTTATTTAATACAAAACTGTAAAATGTCATATGTAAAACCTTTTAAGGACATTTTGAGGCATTTACATATCCTTGCTATTGCCAGCTGACACTTTCATTCATGTTAAACTGGCATCATCAATCTATGAAAACAAATGAGTCCAAATCTGTATGTTAAGAAAACCTTTGTGAATTTGAAGTAGCATCTCCTTAAAAGAAGTGAAGATATTGGTGAAAGAGGCCTGCTGATGACCTTTGACCTCTGTGTGTGACCTTCTGCAGGAATGTCCCTGATGATCCAGGTGGCCACCATCCTGAAGACCATCACCAAGGACTTCAACGTTGCTGCTCTGGTCAGTTTTTCACATGTGCACTGATGAGAATTTATGACGAGTCGATTTAAAAGTTTCCATAAACCCAACAGGGTTGTAAATTGTTATAAAGTTATAAATTTGTGTTAAACGTGAGAACCATAACTCTGACATCGTATCTTGATCAAACTCAGGTGACCAACTACATGATTAGGAGTGTGAGCGGTGAAGTTCAGCCTGGACTGGGAGCTTCGTGGAGCCACGTTCCCAGAACCAGAATCCTGCTGAAGAGACCGGAAGAAGCGCACCAGTCAGGACTACAGCCTAGCCTAGGGTCTGGTCTGAGGTCCGCTACCATCATCAAATCTTCACGACAGGTAGCCATAGGAATGTTTAACTTTATAAAGGTCAGGGTAGAAAGAGAAGTTTCATTTATTTTTCATAATTTAAGTCCAAAAGTAAACTTAAAGATATTTTATATTCCTTAAAAGTAAATATTTTGAGCCTTTTTGTGTTTTAATTTTGATGATTATGATCCATTCATCTATCCATCTTCTACCTACTGAGACCAGGATCTCATTTTTTCGGTCACTACTAGTTTATGACCATCAGTGATGGGAGAAACATAACCAGTAAATCAACAGCTTTGTTTTAGAACTCGGCTCCCTCTTCATCACAACAGACCGATATGATGTCCACACTATTGCAAATCCTCATCCCCAGCCTGGAGAGGACAATCCACCCTTTCTGGCCAAAAGCCAAGTTGCTTTGATAGCAGCTTTCAGATCATCTATTGTTGGGTCAGGTGTTTCTCATCTTTAATTATACTCCATGGAGAATCTATGGGGTTCAGGTCAGTCAGCCACTGTAATATTATGGCCAGTTAACCATTTTGTAGTAGTTGAAACCTGCTGGAAAAGGAAATCAGCATCTCCGTCAAGCTTTTCAGCAGATAAAAGCATGATGTGCGCTAAAATTTCTTGGTAGACCATAGCGTTGAATTTGGACTTGATAAAACACAGTGGACCAATGGCAGCAGATGACGTGACACTTCAAATCATCACAAACTAAGGATACTTTACACTGGACTTTAAAAACCTTGGATTCTGGACTTCACCACTCTTCCTCCAAACTCTAGGACCTTGGCTTCCAAATGAAACACTGAAGTTGCTTTCACTGGTAAAGATGACTTTGACCCACGTGACAGTCAAGTTCTTTTTCTCTTTATCCTAGTTAAGACACTTCTGATGTTGCCTCTGGTTCAGAACACTACAGTTGTAGCTTCGTTCCTGAAGAGGTCTTAGCGTGGTGGTTCTTGTTCCACTGACACCAGTCTCTGTCTACTCCTGGTGAAGCTGGACAGTCGTCTCGAGGCAATGGTCATCCCGATGCTCGTTCACATACTAAATGTGCAACTTTTTCCCTAAATGTGATTTTTCTCTTGAAAATTTCCATTTTTTCCCCCTTTAAAATCAACAATTCATTGGAAAAAAAAGTCTGTTGCATTTACATTTTTGCATTAAAAATGTCAGAATAATAACAAACTTTAATAAACTCCTCCAGTTTCAGACCAAATGAAACCAAAGTGAAAATTGAATTTTGATGAGCCATTTTGTGTTTTCCCAGCCATGTCACATCAGAGCAGAGTTTGATCTGAAGTGGTGGAGTCGATCTGAGGAAACGTCAAGAAAACGAAAACTGGACCAAATGGACTCATGACCACGTTTAATTGTCTGATGGGGAAAAAAACAACAGAACAAAAAGGTATGGAGACATAACAAAAATCTGAAGATTCAAGAGTAAAAAAATGTATTTTTTTTAGGGGAAAGTAGCAAAAAAAAGTAACATTTGAGTAAATTTATGAGAGGAGGTTCAGATTTAAGATTCAAATATCACCTAGCACTAATGTTGACAAACCAGTTTATTTGTATAATTTGGCTGTTTTGTCATCATTTTAAGACTTCAATATGATTTGTGGATTTATTATATTTATTTATTTAAGGAAAAAAAAAACAATTCACCCAGAGGACAGAAACCCCCCACAAATGTTACAAGAAAACAAGAGCACTCTGAGGCAAGTGCAGTATCCCCCACCTTCGTTTTCTCTGAAGATCCCAATTAGGGATGGGTGATACAACAAGTATATTTGTTATATCGATACATTCTACTATGCACGATACAAAAAATATTTTTTATCGTGAAACTCAAGCATTCTCGTCTCCTGTCTACTCTCACACAGCTGCACCATAGAGTTGCACTCAGGCGCTTTCCCCTGCCTCCCCACACCATGTTTCATTTCAGATTCATTGCCAGGTCTATTTTTTTCTCGTAATTTTGTTCTTTAGAAACTGCTTCTTTTGAGCCTGTTTTCGGGGAGCAGAGACACTTGTTTTTTTATGCACAATCTGGCAACACTAGCAGAGTGTGGGGAGAGGGGAAAAAATGAAATGACACACATACTGTAAACCGGCTGCAGTGCAGCAGATTTGAATGAAAGGATTAAAAAGGACCAGCTCCAAAGGTAAAAACTGAACAAAATGCAGTTTTGTGCAAATTATGTCACACTATCACTAATTTATTTCACCACTTGAGATGTCACTTCTCCGCAACAATCAAAACGGATTCCATAGAGGACGTTCCACTTTGAGCCAGATCCTCTCGCTCTGTAGATTAGTGGAGGAAATGTGCCAGGGCGGCTGTGGCGCAGGTGTAGTGTGGCCAACTACTGATTGGAGGGTCAGGGGTTTGATTCCCGCTCTGTCTGCATGTTGAAGTGTCCTTGAGCAAGACACTGAATCCCCAGTTGCTCCTGGTGACCAGGCTAGCGCCTGTGTGTGTATGGCAGCTCTGCCGCCATCAGTGTGTGAATGTGTGCGTGAATGGGTGGATAGCAGCATCTGTGAACCGCTTTGGTCATCCAGAGATGAGAAAAAGCGCTATATAAGTGAGCGCCATTTGCCATTTACAAAAGACCTCATACTAGTGTTCGTAGGCTAAGAAAGCTTTCAACTCTGTCAGCAGAGAGGTTATGTTCAAGATCCTTCCACTTTATGGCACCCCAGACAAAATTGTCCAGGTGATCAAGGCTCTCTAATGAATAATACTCACTCTAATAAGTCATTACCCCTGATGGAGAAACCAAATCTTTGATATCAACGCTGGTGTTCTGCAAGGAGACACACTGCCCCCTGTTCTCTTCATTATCATCCTTGGACTATGTCCTCAGGGTCTCAATCGATGTCAAACAACGGTAAGGGCTTATTGATCAAGCCTCAGCTGAGTCGCAGGCACCCAACCCAGTACATCGCCAATTTTGATTTTGCAGATGACAATGCTATTTGTACTAGCTTGGTAGCTGATGCTGGGTACTCCTCCATGCCCTGGAAGACGGACCCTGAGTGTGTAGGATTGAAATGCAATTCCTCTAAGACAGAATTAATTTCTACTGAACCAAATGCCACCTTGACCTCCAAATCTGGGGCCTGTCTAATGCATGTTAATGATTTCAAGTATCTCGGCTCCTGGATCGTGAACTCTGGAAAAGGTCTCGTTACTTATATATATTTATGTGTACATATGTATATTCGCTGCTCTTGTTTTTCTTGTCTTCTTGATTGTTGCTCTGAGTATTGCTGTCCCTGTGCTGTTGCAATCCTGGAATTTCCCCATTGTGGGACTAATAAAGGCTTATCTTATCTTATCTTATCTTACTTAGAAAGCCCGCTGGAAAGCATGTCACAAAATGAATAGCATCTGGTGCTCTAACCTGCCAAAATCGGTATCATCGAGCCTATTTTAATGTATGGTTCAGAAACTTGGACTCTCACTGTGTGGCTTCAAAAACGCCTCAATGGTTGCTATACAGACCCTCTATGAAGGGTCCAGGGTATTTCCTGGAGATATCCTTCCACCCTTGTCCAGATCTACGGTTCGCAACCAGGATTGAGCATCCGCCTAAGCCAACGGCGCACACAGTTTGCAGGACACCGTTTCCGTGCCAAGAACAAACTAATATCAAGACTTGTCCTATGGAAACAGTCGAACAAAGGCCACCTGACCTATGCCCAGGCTATCTCACAGGATACAGGAATAATACCATCAGAACTAGGCAATGCCATGGCAGACCCAGACTCCTGGCGAGAGCGTGTGCTTGCCATCTTGGCCAAGGCCACAACATGATGATGATGATATGTCATCCACTATAATATGAAGAATTGCATTAAGAAATCGCTCTCAACGTCCCAGGTCGCCCCTACAAAAAAAAATAAAGGAACCAGCCCATAATAGGAAGACCTACCATTATTTATTCTGATTTGTTGCAAATTTATGAGTGGGGTTGTCTGACTGGTTCAGTTTGCTAAAGTTTGCTAAATTTAAACTTGATTTTATCCCCCCTCTTTTTGTATGCAAGTTAAAAACAATGCAATATTATGGGTCTGTTTCTGTTGTCATGCCGGTATCATTTTATGCAGAAATTTTACATTTATATAGTGGTTTGGTGATATCAAGATATCGTGATGTATATCGTGTATCGCGATAAAACCCTAAATGTATCGTGATACATGTTATAAACCATATCGCCCAGCCCTAATCCCAGTCCACCTTATTCCTGAGGGTGCTGCTGTAGAAACAGTTATGGGGGCAACTTCCGGTTTTGGGCAGGAGTAGTGTTAAATCAGTCAGCAAGAGTGGAGTAGTGGGGCATTTAAAATAGTGTTTTTTAAAGTTTTTGAAATTCGTTTTAATTCTTGTTCACATACTTGTTTTGCAGTCAAGTGGCAGCTAATTTCAGCACTTGTAGTTTTTGTGTGTTTTTCAGTGTTTGTGTGTAGTTCTACTTGTTGCTGCTGTTAGTGGTGTGAGGCTCCTCACAAACAAGCACAGCTAAATCTGTGGCTTCAACAGTGATGCGTAGATCATGCACCAAAAACTAAAAGGGATTGCTGGTGTGATCGGTGCTAAAGTCACAAGACAGACACAAGAGCACCAGGTATGTTTTGTATGAATGTCACAGATCTGATGTTTGTGGCATATATGTCTCCAGGTGCAAGGCTGCATGAAGTAAAATAATAAATAAAAAAATAACAGTTTGCTTCCTAAGGCTTAACAATTTAAGAAATATATCAAATAGTTTTTTGTTGTGTTTTTTTTTTGCATTTGTGGCACTGCATTGGAACGATATGGACTGGATATTAGCAGCTTCACCATGTATTCATTTTTAAATTATCATAAAATATAGATCAATTAAAATTTTGAACAATTGTCAGAAAATGTCTGTACATGTTAAGTTAAATAACAATCATTCATGGCATGACAGCAGCATGAGCATTTTAATTTCAGGGTAAAACAAACAGCTGCAGCTGTCTGTATTTACCCCAACATTAAAACACGCAAGCACAGTGTTGTGGTTCTTTGTGGCTCTGACTAGATTCTACGTCTGCTCTGAGGTAAATTTGATTATGTCCAACATCTTTTAACAAAATGCAACTGACTTTATTGCGGTGGAGACATTGCTATATCTCAGAGCTTTTATTTGTTTACAGCGTTGGCATCTTAGCAGTGGAGCTAACAAACGGAGCTGCTGTCTGCCAGGCCACTTTTTAAGGTCATCTTCCCATCCCTCCATAGTCGTGGGAAGTGGTGTGATTAAAGTTTTTGAGGTGCAAAAGGCTGTGTTCCACATTTTTGATGCTGAAGTCATTGTTTTTTTAACAAGGAAAAGTGTCCCGTTTCAGTGACAACTCCACGTTCTAAACTAGTACTGGACGTTGCACCCATAATTCACGCAAGGCATCATGGGGGCTGGGAATAAGGTGGATACTTACTGACAGAGACCAGTTTTCAACTTTTCAATGTAATTACTGTGGCAGAACCAAATTTTGATAAGCCCATCATCCACAAATAAAGTGCACAACCCATAGTTGTAGGGCAGGATCCCGAGGTGAACCTGTGTAGCAAGTTTGGTGACCCTAGAGAGCTTTACACATTCTATAGTAAGATAGCATAGGGAGTGTCAACCTTGACCTTTGACCTTTTGATCCCAAACCTGTAGTCAGAGGTCGCAGGCCGAATCTCATTCTCCTCCCTTGTAGACTCCTTGACTTTAGACGCATTCACGTGAAGAGCTGTCCCAATCTGAAATCAGGAAGTGGCTGACTGCTCACTTAATGGTTTCATGAGCCCTTACCTTAAGTCAGCATAGCAAAGCACGCAAACACAGACGCATGGAAGGAACAACTTCAAACATCACTAAAAACAAGATTTTACATGTAAGTATAATGTCGCTCACTGGTCTGCAGTGTGTCTATAGTTGCATAATAAAACATTTTTTATTTACAAACAGGGAGCAATGAACAAACATTACAGTTTATTGAGCTTTGTATTGAACATGACTCCGAATTCCCAGGTCACAGAAATGTATCTGCTCAAGGTTTCAAGTAAGTATTCAGCTGGTATATTGATTGATTATAGATTATGATTATTTAGTAAGCCAGTGGATGACTATAACGGAAAGAACTTGCAAAACTGGAATGGTGTAATCGGTGCCCATGGCATTGGAAAGGTCAACCCCAATGGCATGAGACTTCTTAGTCTCTATGCGGAACATGATCTTACTATCACTAACACAATCTTCCAGCAAAAGAACAAATTTAAGGCATCCTGGATGCATCCCAGGTCCAAACATTGGCACCTGATTGACTATGTGATCGTGAGGAGGGCTGACCTCAAGGACGTGCTCATTACAAGAGCTATGCGAGGGGCAGACTGCTGGACCGACCACCGCATGATTCTGACAAAGGTCAGAATGCATGTTCGGCCCCCAGCTCGCCATGGTGGCCCAAAGAGGAAAACACTCCACTGTGCCAGACTCTCCAGCAGCGACATCTGTGACAACTTCCGTCGCTCCCTGGCTGAGAGGCTGGCAGGTATTGAACAACTGATCATCTCAGAGTCTAGGATGGATGAGAAGTGGACCACTCTATCCACCATCCTCTTTGACACTGCAGCCCAAGCCATCGGTTTCAAAACCAAGAAACATCAGGACTGGTTTGACCAGAATGCTGGCGAGATCTCCACCCTCCTGGACAGAATACACAGGGCACACAGAGTCACCTTGAACAACCCACAATCCCAATTTCATAAGAAGCAATGGCAAGCCCTTCGTTCTGAGGTCCAAACAACTCTCAGGAAACTGCAAGATGAGTGGTGGATCTCAAAGGCCAATGAAATCCAGACTCATGCTGATAGAAACGATATGCACAGTTTCTATGACGCAGTCAAAACCATCTACGGCCCCAGAAACTGCTCCCTGGCACCTGTTAGATCTGCTGATGGATCTTCTTTAATCAAGGATCAGGCCATGATAGTGGAGCGGTGGGCTGAGCATTTTAACACCGTTCTTAACCATCCCACCTCAGTGGACCCAACTGTCCTTGCAGAGCTCCCTGAACATCCTACCTTGCCAGATCTCGACCTCCCCCCAACCTTCAAAGAAATCCTGCATGCAGTAAAAACCCTGAAAAACAATAAACCCCCAGGACCTGACTGCATCCCAGCTGAACTTCTCAAGGAAGGAGGCTACCTCTGTACTCGGACACTGTATCTCTATATCTCAGAGGTGTGGAGACGAGAGTGTGTCCCACAACAGTGGAAAGACGGCAACATTGTGACCATCTACAAGAACAAAGGAGACAAATCCATCTGCTCCAGTAGTAGGGGTATCTCTCTGTTGGCCATTGTTGGAAAGGTCCTTGCTAAGGTCATGCTCCGCAGACTTATCTCTGCAATATCAGAGCGGGTCACCCCAGAGTCAAAGTGTGGTTTTCGGAAGGACAGGGGGACAGTTGACATGATCTTTGTGACGCGTCAGCTCCAAGAGAAATATCGGGAGCAGCATAAGGACCTGTTCATTGCCTTTGTCGACCTGTCAAAGGCATTTGACACAGTGAACAGGGAACTACTGTGGCAAGTCCTGAAGAGATTTGGGTGTCCACCTAAGTTCCTCACCATCCTCGCGCAGTTCCATTCTGGGATGATGGCCCGAGTGGTAGTGGGAAGGCACAGCTCAGAACCTTTTGGAGTGCAAACCGGAGTGAGGTAAGGCTGTGTGCTGGCCCCAGTCCTCTTCAACATCTTCCTTGTCTGTGTAACAACTCTGCTACGTAGGAGGGTAGAGAAGCAAGCTGGAGTTACCATTGACTTCAGGCTTGATGGTAACCTGTTCAACATCAGGAGGCTACAGGCAACTTCCAAGCTGACATCAGAGACCATCATTGAGCTACAATACGCCGATGACTGTGCCCTGGTTGCCCATACACCAGACGCTCTACAAAACATCCTCTCGGCAGCTGTAACTGCATACACCAGAATGGGACTGACAATCAACACCCAGAAGACAGAGGTACTCTGTCAATCCAGTACTTGCCCCCCACAAAACCCAATAACCCTCACAGCAGCAGGGCAACAGCTGCTCACAGTGCCCACTTTCAAATACCTGGGGAGCATAATGTCTGACACCTGCTCAATGGATGACGAGATCCAGAACCGCCTCAAGCAAGCATCAGCATATTTTGGTCATCTTAGGAGAAGGGTTCTTCAGAACAGCAACCTCAAACTCCACACCAAAGTGCTGATCTACAGAGCTGCATGTATCACCACCTTACTGTATGGATGTGAGGCATGGACTATTTACAGCCGCCACCTGAGAAGCCTGGAGACCTTCCATGTAAGATGTCTCCAGAAGATCTTTGGCATCACTTGGAAGGACAGAGTGCCGCACACAGAAGTGCTGGTGAGAGCTGGCAGCTGCAGTGTGGAGTCCATCTTGGTCCAGCATCAACTCAGGTGGTTGGGGCATGTCATCTGGATGCCCAGCCACAGACTCCCACGCAGAATCTTGTATGGTCAGTTACACCGAGGCCAACGCAGCGCTGGTGGACAGAAGAAGCGCTTCAAAGACCAAATGAAGTCCATCCCGAAGAGATGTCGGATCAACCCCTCTTAACTGGAGGAACTCGCTTCCTGCCGAGACATCTGGCGCTCCCACTCCTCACAGGGAGTGGATTATATGGAGGAACAGCGCACACAACACCGGACAGCAAAGCGTGCAAAGAGGCATGCTCGCCAAGTCCCCCCTGCTTCCCCCAGCACCTCCTTCACATACCCGGTCTGTAACCGAATCTGCAGATCCAGGATCGGACTATTCAAACACCAGCAGACTCATAAATAAAGAAGATGGTCATCATCGAATCGATGGACTACCAGAAGAGATAACTAAGGATTTAAGATACTGCATTTAACGCATAACGTATAAATAAATACAAAAATATACTATGGTGCAGACATTATTTATGAACTATTTTGTGTAATTTTCATTAAAAAAAGTAAAATTATTTTTTTCATAATTACCTGTCTTTCACTTTGTAAGGTTAGTGCCTGCAAGATATTTAGATCGGGCAATTAATTCCTTCTGTTCTTTGGCCCTGAAAATAAAATCATTCTTCAAATAAAAAGTCAGAATCCCACAATACTTAACAGCATGTTTGTCATACGCCGTTGTCAAGGTAGGGTGGCAAGGCATGTCATGAAGTGTCACATTCCTTTTATACCATTTCAAGCCCTCGCAGACTTGCACACTCACACACTACTAATGGCTGCCGCCTAAGTCTACAAGGGCTCAGGGCTTGAGGGCTTAGGGAGGAGATTGAGATTCAGCCATGGTCTGAGTGAACCTGTGTACCAAGTTTGGTGACCCGTTACTCGTTGTAATAAGGCACAGGTAATGTTAACCTTGACTTTTGAGCTTTTGACCCTAAACCCATAGTCAGAGGTCAGGATCCCAAGGTGAATTTGTATACCAGGTTTGGTGGCCCTAGCTTTACTCATTATTTACTAAATGTAGCATTTACCATAGTGCAGCTGCAATGTTAACTTTGACCCCAAACCCACAGTTCGGTCAGGGTGTAAGTCATCAAGATGTGTATTAGATACAGCTACTGTATCAATTTGAAAAGACTACATCGTGTCTTTCAGTAGTTATTGTATTTAGAAGATTTAGGGAAAATTTGACCTCTGACTTTTGACCTCACGGTCATCCGATGAGAGTAAAATTGCAAGATGTGCATCATCAGTGTATATCAAACTTTCTTTTTTTAGTTATAAGAGAAAATTAAAGGACACTATTCAAATTGTACAAAACAGCACAAACATACAGTCATGTGAAACAATTAGGACACCCCATTAAATATTCAATTATGTATTAAGAATTGTTCACATATTGATGTCTAATCTTGTTTTTATTTATCTCTGGAAAAGAAGGTGATTTAATTGGAGGTAAATAACAAAAAATAACCTTGTTTTACTCATTAAACAAAAACGTGTCTTCTAATCAAGGAAAAAGTCAGGACACCCTACTGCCTAATAGCTAGTGTTACCCCTTTGGCTGAAATAACTTCAGTGAGACACTTCTTGTAGCCATCTACTAGTCTCTGACATTGGTCTGAGGAAAGTGTACCCCACTCCTCAGCACAGAATTCTTTGAGCTGTGAGATGTTTGAGGGGTTTCTTGCATGTACAGCCCGTTTCAAGTCACCCCACGGCATCTCAGTGGGATTAAGATCTGGGCTTTGACTCAGCCATTCCAGGACTCTTCATTTCTTAGTTTTTAGCCAGTCCTTGATGGATTTACTGGTATGTTTTGGGTCACTGTCATGTTGCAGGGTCCAGTTCTGCTTCAGCTTTAATTTTGTGGTCCTCAAGCACCCTCTGATACACGGTAGAATTCATGGTGGATTCTATGATATTGAGCTGGCTGGGTCCTGCTGCAACAAAGCATCCCCAAACCATGACACTTCCACCTCCATGCTTCACAGTTGGTTTTAATTTAGTTTTTACTTGAATCTCCCAGTATTGTTAAAATTGATAAATATCCATATGTCCAAATATGTTATTAAAAAAAAAAACAGGCTTTCATAGGGTGTCATAATTTTTTCACATGATTGTATAAGGGAAAAATAAGATTAGCTAGATTTTGTGAAATTGTCACAAATGTGAAAAAAAAATTCAATTAGACAAATTTCATTCTTCATACAATCACTCAATTAGTACTTGAGTAAATAACTTGTGATGTTTGTGCTATTAAAAAAAAACAATTTCAATATTTAGAATACAGTAAGTCACTGAAACAATTCAGGCATAATTGAATAAAAACCAAGAGAAACCAGATAAATGTTCATGAGATTTATTTTTACCCACATATGTTTTCTGTTTGTTTTTTTTATTAGTGTCTGATGCTGATTTTCAGAACGTTTATTGTGGCTTCATTGTAGTCTTATCTTGAAATTAATTTATTGACCCATCAGTAGCCTGCTACATTACTGAATAACTCATTACAAAAGAATCTACAGTATAGTTAAAAATCTACAGAATATCATCACACCTTTATCACATTCATGATCGGACAGTCCATGGTCCACACAAAAAATGTAAGAGGAAAAAGTAAACTTAAATGTAGAATGAAAAATGGCAATTTATCAAAATGTTCATGAAATTTGGCAAATGTATGATACTTTTATTTTGGTTTAAGCCACTGACAAATTTATGGGGGAAAAAGGGGGGGAAAAAACAACAAATTTAAAAGGAAAAGTTAATTCATGACAAAATCTCAAATTTACAACAAAAACCTGAAATGTTGGGATTTCTTTTGCAAATTTTAGAAAAAACTAAATTGTACAAAAAATGTCTAAAACTTGAGAAAAAAATGTTACACATTTACAAGAAAAGTCAATTATAACCTACAAATTTAAGAGGGAAATCACGATTTTATCAGGAAAAAGTCAGTTATGAGGGGAAAAAAGTTTAAATAATTCTCCCATCACTAACAGTGATAAAGCAGTTTATTCTGACAAACTGGCTGTTTTTTTAAATCATTTTAAGGCTCTTTTTTGTGACAAAAATGACTTCAAATGAGGTCACCAACTCCTGAATTAGTCACCTGAAGGAGCCAAGACAGAAAAGTTACAAGAAAAAAAGGGTTAAAATTTATCATGCAGGAAACAAATTGAACAGAAAGTCACATTTATTTAAATTCATGAGGAAAGAGTCCTAAAATTACAAGAAAAACTTGAACTGTATGGGGATAAAACAAAGTTATAAATAAAATGTGGAAAATTTTATGAGAAAAATGAGTGTGTATGTGGTCTCAAATGTATGAGGAAAAAAAATCTGACTCGTGAGCTGTAATTTTTTTTTTAAATTTCACATTTGAGAACAAAAGCCTCAGATGTACAAGGAAAAAAATCTTAATTTATAAGGGAAAAAAAGTTCATTTTTAAGAGTAAAAACCTCTTGTGACTAATGTTGATAAACCAGTTTATTCTTAAAATGAAGATAAATTGGCCAAATAATAAGGCTCATGTAATCATTTGATTATAAATTGGTCAAAATGAGATGAAATAAAATGACCTAAATGAGAACTGTTTTCCCCTATTGGTTGATAACAGAAAGCTTTAAAATACAAATTAAAGAAAAAAACCTGAGAATGAAACATCCACTCAAACTGCAGCTCTGTAATTTCTTCTTTTTTTTTTTTTAATTAACAGGGCGGTACAAGGCGTCGTTTGCGGATACACTCCCAGATCCAGTCGGCAGAAACCTTCAGGGCTCGGCTGTCTTCCTCTGGTTTTGCTAACGTGTGCGTGGCTCCTGCAGCGTCATAGTCCGGCACCAGGTCACCATCATACGCCACGAAGTAACGCCGCAGCCTGTCAAAGTCGTGGACCGACTCGGGCAGGAAGAGCTTCACCCCGCTGAAGATGTCCAGGAGAGTCTGACAGAAGAAAAAGAAAAATCTGTTTTATCGTAAATACTTCACAGCAGTCATTTTAGTTTTAATGACTCCTTGTGGTCACCAGGTGAACTGCAGCAGCTCCTTAAACAGGGTGTTCAAGTTTACGTTTGTTTATCCAAAATTAAGGCCTTAATTATCTTTAAAAAATGATTAATCCCTAAATCTGCCCTCAGAGGTCTTAAGAATCCCACAGATGTGACAGCTGTTTTGTTTGTTCATAGCTGTGAAAGTTTGCTTTTGCATTTAAATAAAATTAGCAAAACTAACAGCAATCATTTGACAATGTGCAACTTTTCCTCATAAATCTGCAGCTGTTTCTCTGTTAATTGGGACTTTCCACATAAATTTGCATTTTTCTGTAAACTTGGGACTTTTTCCTCAAATTTGTATGTTTTCCTTGTAAATTTTCATTGTTTTTCTTGTAAATGTGCAATATTTTCCTCATAGAGTTATTACTTTTTACAAGTGAATTTGTGATTTAGCCCCATCCTCTCCATGGATAAATGAACACAAGTTTCCCACAGCTATTTAAGTTTTAGAGGGTCAAATTTCTGCTTAA
Source organism: Pholidichthys leucotaenia (assembly GCA_020510985.1). Classification (NCBI taxonomy): domain Eukaryota; kingdom Metazoa; phylum Chordata; class Actinopteri; order Cichliformes; family Pholidichthyidae; genus Pholidichthys; species Pholidichthys leucotaenia. The sequence continues at coordinate 337,129,072 of CM035844.1, forward strand.
AATTTCTGATAATTACCACATTTACTAGGGCTGCAAGATTTGAAAAAAGAAAAGTGCAATTCTGGTTATGGGCCCAAATATTACAATTTTTTTTTTCATGAGTCCATTAGCTTTGATATTAATGAGAAGCACTGAGAACAGAGTAAGAGTAAGAAGTAATGAGAACAGAGTAAACTGATAATTGTGCAATTTTTATTTGTCCATTAAATATTAAGTTGCATTAATAATACAAAAATCTAACATTTATATTAAATCAAAATTACAGCATTATGTGCAATTATGTAACTGTACAGATGATAAATAGTGCAGCCTTATTTTATTTTTATGTCTAAATGACTGCTGTGAAACAAATGTCCAACTACATTCTTATTTAATTTAATAGCCATCATTTTGATAAAACATTTTCAGATCAGGGTTCACTCTGATCTTGGTGTCAGATTAAATCTTTTTTAGGATTTGAGTCACATTTTCCCTCGTAGAAGTTTTTACACAAAAAAGTGAAATCTGTCGCACGTTTTATTGTCATTAGACTGAGTGAAGAAGCTGAGCTGCACACAAAATCAATAATCCATAACAGTGATGATATAAACTGACTTATTATGTGCTCTGTTAACATTGAACCTGATGTACACACACTGGCTTTAAATACTGAATAAAACTTTATTGTTGCTCTTTTAAAAGCTACTTTAGTAAGCTGGGTATCGGACCGCCAAGGTCTCTGCCTTCGACTGCCAACTGATCCACAGAGCATCAAACCCCCATGATCCCTCCTGCAGGTGGTGAGTCCACTGGAGGGTGGGCGCCATGTGGCTCGTCTGGGCTGAGCCCTGCCAGGTCATATGAGTGGTAACAGTAATAGTAATAATAATAGCACTTGGTAATAGTCACCAAGTGCTTACTGTTGCCCCGGTAACCCCATACCAGGCAGGTGAAATGCATCCCTGACGCCTGTATCTCACAGAGCGGTGAATGCTAATGAACACTGCGTTTTGGGGTGTCGTCAGGGTTCGTAAAAGGTTGCCACACAGTTCAAAAACTGTTTTTAAATGGTCCCAAACAGTTTTTCTTGTCACCAAACATTTTTAAATATGTCCAAATTTTGGGGGCGAATGCATTTTTCTGTAAACAACTGCTGACATGTTACAACCATTTGGAAACGGTTTGTAAATGTCTGTTGCTAAAGTTCTAGCAACTGTTTAAGACCCTTTATGACAAAACTGTTGGCAACCTTAAAAACTGGACGAAAGCCAAAAAGCACAACGTTCTTGAACGTTTCTCAGCATTCACTACTCTGTGAGATACTGCCATTATTATTTTTTTTTTTAATCCATCATAGGAATCCATTGGACCATTCTGAGTCTGGCCCGTCACCCATGACCAGTCTGTCTTTGAAGACCCGACTAGGGGTCAAATGCCCACAACAACATAACGATTGGGATCACTAAGGCACAAACCCTCCGCCCATGAGCTTTATCCGTAGGTTGGCTGGACTCGCCCTTGGAGAAAGGGCGAGGAGCTCAGTTATCCAGGAGAAGCTCAAAGTAGAGCCACTCCTCCTCCACATCAGAAGGAGCTGGTTGAGGTGGTTTGGGCATCTGATCAGGATCCCTCCTACATGAGGCATTTCAGGGATGTCCTACTGGGAGGAGACCCAGGACATGCTGGAGAGGTTCCTACGCTGTCTGAACACAAGAGAACCGGCTTAGGTACTGAAAAGGTTATAGGAACTGCAAAAGGTTGCTACAGTGTGAAAGGGCCTTGTGTCTCCCAGCTGGCCTGGGAACACCTTGGTATCCCCCCTGAGGAGATGGTGGGTGGAGAGAGGGAGGTCTGGGCTTCTCTGCTTAGACTGCTGCCTCTGTGACCTGGATCCCTGTATAAGCAGTCAATGATGGATGGATGGACTATTTTACCTGTTGACCCATCTTGTTTTTCGGCTGCAGCAGCCGAGACGTTTCCTTCGGTTTCGTTTGTCCGTTACTCTGAACGTTCTCGCTCTTCTTCACCTGAACAGAGGAAAAACGGGAATAAACATTAAAATAAACAAATGTGATTTAAGCCGACATGATCTGACTGAGGATGACTAAATATCTTGTTAATAAAAATTAAAAAAGCATGTACACATTTGTGATAAATAAAATGCGATAAAATTTAGCTTTTGTAAAATTAGTTTTTTGGTGGCTTTTCCTCTTATAAATGTTCCTGGGAAATTTGCTTTTTTGCCTTATAATTTTGCAACTTGTAGTTTGTAAATGTGCAGCTTGTAAAGTATTGGGGGGGGGGGGTTAAAAAGTAACAAATATAAGCAGGCTCAGTGGACCCATGTCTGTATGGGTTTTCACCAGGTACTAACTAACTAACCTACACTTGTATAGCGCTTTTCTAGTCACAAAGACCACTGAAAGTGCTTTCACTAGTACTAACCCTCTATTCTAAGGGCCTATAGAAACATATCTAGGGACAATTTAGAACAGCCAATTAACCTAACATGCATGTCTTTGGATTGTGGGAGGAAACCAGAGCTCCCGGAGTAAACCCACACAGCACAGGGAGAACATGAAAACTCCACACAGAAAGGTTCCAACCCCTGCCAGCCTGGGGATTCGAACCAGGAACCTTCTAGCTGCAAGGCAACAGTGCTAACCACTGCACCACCGTGCTGCTGTACTCTGGTTTCCTCCCACAGTCCAAAGACAAGCATGTTAGGTTACTCAGCATCAAGTGGGAATAAACCGTCCTTGGCCATGAATGTGAGAGTGAATGGTTGTCTGTCTGCGTGGGACTGGCGATCTGTCCAGGGTGGACCCTGCTTCTCGCCTAAGGATGCTGGGACAGGCTCCAGCCCCCCTGCGACCCGAAAAGGATTAAGTGATTGAAGATGAATGAATGAACAAATAAGAGGAAAAAGTCATAAATTTAAGAAAAAAGTTGCAAATTTACAAGAAAAACTGCAAATTTATGAGGGGAAAAAAGTCACTAGTTTACAAGAAAAAAGTTGCATTTTTCTCCCCCCCCCCCCCCCCCCCGCAAATTAACCTTCCCCTTCCCAATAAATTTATTTGTATGAAAATTACTTTTAAGCAAATCTGTAGCAAAAGTCACTTGACTTTTTTTTTCCAAGTAATTTCATGAAGGGAATACATTTGCAGGAAAATAAGTTGCAAACTAAGCAAAAAGTTACACAAAATTAAGAGGGGAAAAAATTGCAAATTTTTATTTAACCACAAATATTTTATGATGTTATCAAATGTATTTTAGTAACCCAGGATTGACACTCAGCTTTTCCTGTAAAATTACTCTTTATCCTTATAAATGTGGCTTGTGTTTTACCATTAATTTTGAAACTTTTTGCTTGTAAATGAGTTTTTTCCCCCCCTGAAAATCAGTTTTTTCAAACTTCATGAATTTCCTTTATTTTTAGATTTTTATTTCAGATTTATAGCATTTTCCCCTGTGATTTTTGTTGTTTTTTTCCCCTTTGTTTTATCCATTAAACTCTACAGCCTGCGGTGGATTTCTGCCAATTTAATTTATACCTTTCATTAAAACCTTATATAAACCTTGTTAAGGATCATATATTTAATAATTTACCTTCTTGGCGCTGGGGGTGTCTGAGCCAGGAGTTCGAGGTGCAGTTTTGGTTGTCTTTGGTTTGGACGGTGACCTGCTGCTGCCGCCGCCTGAGGACACAAATAAAAATAAATTAAATAATTTTCTAAGTCATCTCTATCCAGCTGTGGTTTTAATATAGAAGCAATTTGGGCTCAAAATTGCCAAATTCTTTTTTTTTTTTTGTTTTTTTTTTAAAGTTATGTGTAACCCTTTTTAACTTCTGATCACAAAATAAAGATTAAAAGTTTTTAAAAATCTCAAACTTTTTAAGATAAAAAAAATCCTTTTAATAATGTTAACAGGTCAGTTTATTCTTCCAACTCTGCTGTTTTAGCTTCATTTTAAGGCTCAGATTTTTACCGTTTTCCTGCCGTTTTGTTGGGGTTTTTTTTCTCTCCAACTCACTGGTCTTGTTGGAGCTGCCAAGGTTGGACGAGGATGACGGCGAGTTTCCTCCGCTGTCTCCTCCTGACGATCCACGATCCTCGTTGGATGGACCTGCTGTCACCTTGAAGTCACCGTTCTGCTTTGAGATCCGGTACAGCTCCTGATAACACAACCAGAACATGGGTCAGCAGTTTATACGGAAGAAAGACATTTCTGTCAACAAAGCTGCATAGTATAGCGGCTGCACTTCCCCCGTGTCCTGAGGAAGAACAACCTGGACCAGAAGCTGCTGCTGGCCTTCGACCGCTGCTCAGTGGAGAGCGTGCTCGCCTACTGCCTGGGTGTGTGGTACACTGGCTCCACCGTCGAGAACAGGAAGGCTGTGCAGAGGGTCATCAACACTGCCCCCCTCCCCCCCCCCCCAAAAAAAAAAAAATCATTGGTGGCTCTCTGCCCTTCCTGGAGGAGATCTCTAGAGCCTCCTGTCTCAGAAGGATCAAGGCCATCACAGGAGATGCCTCACATCTCGCCCACCACCTGTTTGACCCGCTTCCCTCTGGACGGCGGTTCAGAGTGATCAGGTCCCACACCTCCAGACTGACCATTTCTTCCCCTGGGCCATCCGAACGGCAAGTAGTCAGAGGGCCCCACCCCCCTCTGGCCGAACACTCACATGCACAGAACTGAGGACCTTATTATCACAATAACACACCTGTCTTTGCATTCCGCACTTCCACGTATATTCACCCATCCACGAAACCACTACTATGTACATTTTCCATAATCTTTGGGCCATTTTACTCAATTGTGTTCTGCACTCTTATGTACAGTGGGGCAAAAAAGTATTTAGTCAGCCACCAATTGTGCAAGTTCTCCCACTTAAAAGATAAGAGAAGTCTCCAATTTTCATCATAGGTATACCTCAACTATGAGAGACAAAATGAGAAAAAAAAAATCCAGAAAATCACATTGTCTGATGTTGAAAGAATTTATTTGCAAATTATGGTGGAAAATAAGTATTTGGTCAATAACAAAAGTTCATTGCAATACTTTGTTATATACCCTTTGCTGGCAATGACAGAGGTCAAATGTTTTCTGTAAGTCTTCACAAGGTTTTCACACACTGTTGCTGGTATTTTGGCCCATTCCTCCATGCAGATCTCCTCTAGAGCAGTGATGTTTTGGGGCTGTCGCTGGGCAACACGGACTTTCAACTCCCTCCAAAGATTTTCTATGGGGTTGAGATCTGGAGACTGGCTGGGCCACTCCAGGACCTTGAAATGCTTCTTACAAAGCCACTCCTTCGTTGCCTGGGCGGTTTGGGATCATTGTCATGCTGAAAGACCCAGCCACGTTTCATCTTCAATGCCCTTGCTGATGGAAGGTGGTTTTCACTCAAAATCTCACGATACATGGCCCCATTCATTCTTTCGTTTACACAGATCATTCGTCCTGGTCCCTTTGCAGAAAAACAGCCCCAAAGCGTGATGTTTCCACCCCCATGCTTCACAGTAGGTATGGTGTTCTTTGGATGCAACTCAGCATTCTTTCTCCTCCAAACACGACAAGTTGAGTTTTTACCAAAAAGTTCTATTTTGGTTTCATCTGACCATATGACATTCTCCCAATCCTCTTCTGGATCATCCGGGATTTTTGCTCACCATTCTCTTGATCATTTTGACCCCACAGGGTGAGATATTGCGTGGAGCCCCAGATCGAGGGAGATTATCAGTGGTCTTGTATGTCTTCCATTTTCTAATAATTGCTCCCACAGTTGATTTCTTCACACCAAGCTGCTTACCTATTGCAGATCCAGTCTTCCCAGCCTGGTGCAGGTCTACAATTTTGTTTCTGGTGTCCTTTGACAGCTCTTTGGTCTTGGCCATAGTGGAGTTTGGAGTCTGACTGTTTGAGGTTGTGGACAGGTGTCTTTTATACTGATAACGAGTTCAAACAGGTGCCATTAATACAGGTAACGAGTGGAGGACAGAGGAGCCTCTTAAAGAAGAAGTTACAGGTCTGTGAGAGCCAGAAATCTTGCTTGTTTGTAGGTGACCAAATACTTATTTTCCACCATAATTTGCAAATAAATTCTTTAAACATCAGACAATGTGATTTTCTGGATTTTTTTTTCTCATTTTGTCTCATAGTTGAGGTACACCTATGATGAAAATTGGAGACCTCTCTCATCTTTTAAGTGGGAGAACTTGCACAATTGGTGGCTGACTAAATACTTTTTTGCCCCCCTGTACATAGTTCCATCTGTGAAGCCACTACCATACCGTGTATATTTTCAGAATCGTGGGCTATTTTTATTTCAGTCATGTGTTTAATCGTGTGTTCTGCAACAGTGTTTTTGTCTAATCCTTCCCTTTCACTTTGCACAGTAGCCTGGTGGAGCACCCACAGTTTCATTGTACTGTACTACTGTACAATGACAGTAAAGCCTGTTCTATTCTATAAACATCAAACATGAGGTTGGAAATGAAGGAACAACTGGATTATTAAACTAAATGTATCTGTCAGTGTCAGGGATGATTTTGTGACTTCATGTACGTTTGCATCTTATGTGATCATTTTTTCCACCAATCATTAATGACCCCGGCCGGTTGCATGGTCACAATAAACCGACTACTGTGAATAAACTGATAATGCCAATAATTAGTTTTCTTGTGTTTACATGCGCTGAATAAACGGGTTATTGGAGGGTAAACCACTTGAGTTAATGACCCCTGGTTGCATGGCCTTTATCGGATTATTCTGTTTACATGGCCACTTGAATAATCAGATAACTGCAGAAATCATAACCAGTTTATTCATGTACATGTAAACATGGTCCATGTGTCAGGTTTTTTTTTTTTTTTTGCTTTATTTTAACCATGTAATTTTTTATTTTATTATTTTTTTTTTTTTTAATTCTCAGACTATAGATTTTTTTCCCCTCAAATTCTTGAGCTTTTTCTCTTAAATTTCTCTATGAAATTCAGGACTTTTCCCCTCATAAATTTTTGGCTTCTTTTCTTGAAAAAAATCTGCAATTTGTATGTAATAAATTTGCAACTTAAAAAAAAATACTTTTCCACGTAAATTTGCAATATGTTTGCCCTGAAATTCTTGAGGCTTTTCATTTACATTTCTAACTTTTCTCTCATTAATTTGGGACATTTTTCAAGGAAATTCATGAATTTTTTCCTTCATAAATTTGTGATTTTTTTTCCCTCATTCTAAAATTTCTGTTTTTGAGTCTAAATTTAGAATTGGATCTGTAAATGTAATAAACAAACTTGATTCTAAACCTTTTTAGTTAATGTTAGTTTATTTTTTTATGTTAACATATTGGTACATTTTTGTAAATTATTTCTGCCCAAAATACTGTAAATAACAGTTTTTACAAAGCTCCCTCCTAATGTTCGCTGTGTTCCTCTTCATTAATTCAGAGATAATTAATAATTCTATAATAACTGGATGACAATATTTTTTTTTACCTTCAGCTGGTGCAGGTTTGTGGCCGTCTTCCAGTCCTTGTCGTCACGGATTCGGGTCATTCGGGGAAATCGGATGGAGATGCCATCAGCCGTGTGCATCTCTGATTTGGAAAACTCCGCTCCTGTGATCTCCCACACTGGGGCTTGCTACACGAGAAACAGTAAAATGAAATTTTTAAAAAATGAGTTGTCAAAGTTCTACAAGAAAAAAAAAAAAATGGATTTTTGAGAATTTTTTTGTTTTGGGGTTTAAAAAAATTGCTATTAACTCAGGTTGATTTTATGTAAAGAAACTCGTGCAAACAACACATTTTCACACCAGAAAGGACTGGAACTTTTTATTGGAACCATCAATAGAGGAACTTTTTCAGGAACTGACTTCTTTAGGGGCCCTTATATTTAGCAAGATGGAGGACTTTATTAGTGCAGTATTTACATTTATTTTATGGTAAAATGGGGATTTTTTTTCCCTCAAATTTACATTTTTACTTCCCTGGTAACTCCTTTTCTATTAATTATGCTGTGTGTGTTTCTGTCGTTTGGTTGTCTACCATCATGCTGCTGTTACACTAATTTGCCAGTTTGGGATCAATAAAGTACATCCATCTATCGTAAATTTGCAATATGTACTCAAGTTTTTGACTTTACACAGATTTACAGATTTGTCATAAATTTGTAAAAGCCCCGTAACACCTTGATGATTCAAGCAGCATATCCCAGACATGAAAAATTTGGAGAATACGCTGGCGTACGTCGAATAAGTTATAGGTAAGTTAAGAGCATGCTGAAGAACGCTGGTATACATCGTTGTACGTCGAGCTCTACTGAAAATTTCAGATGTATCTGATGTGTGGCTAAAACGTCCCGCATAAACGGGGCTTAAGTTGTAGGAAAGTTATGTATTTGTTCACATGCACGTTACTTGTAAGTGACTCATAAGTCAAGATATGTCGAGATACAAGTCTAGCTTACACAAAACTTATTTCTAAGGTATGAGTAACATTCTTTGAACCTATGTGTAACTTACTGAACATAGGGGTGGGAAAAAAGATTGATTCAGTGATGGATTGCGATATTTGGCACTGGCGACAATGCATCGATCCATAAACTCATGGATCGATCTTTTATTTAAAGGGCCTACAATATATCATGCAAAATCAACTTTTTTGAGCTTTGAAGCATGTTACAGTGGGGCAATAAAGTATTTAGTCAGCCACCAATTGTGCAAGTTCTCCCACTTAAAAGATGACAGAGGTCTTCAATTTTCATCATAGGTATACTTCAACTATGAGAGACAAAATGAGAAAAAAAAAATCTAGAAAATCACATTGAAGGATTTTTAATGATTTAATTGGTAAATTCCTCGGTAAAATAAGTATTTGGTCAATAACAAAAGTTCATCTCAATACTTTGTTATACCCTTTGTTGGCAATGACAGAGGTCAAACGTTTTCTGTAAGTCTTCACAAGGTTTTCACACACTGTAGCTGGTATTTTGGCCCATTCCTCCATGCAGATCTCCCCTAGAGCAGTGATGTTTTGGGGCTGTCGCTGGGCAACATGGACTTTCAACTCCCTCCAAAGATTTTCTATGGGGTTGAGATCTGGAGACTGGCTAGGCCACTCCAGGACCTTGAAATGCTTCTTACGAAGCCACTCCTTCATTGCCCAGGTGGTATGTTTGGAATCATTGTCATGCTGAAAGACCCAGCCACGTTTCATCTTCAATGCCCTTGCTGATGGAAGGAGGTTTTCACTCAAAATCTCACGATACATGGCCCCATTCATTCTTTCCTTTACATGGATCAGTCGTCCTGGTCCCTTTGCAGAAAAACAGCCCCAAAGCATGATGTTTCCACCCCCATGCTTCACAGTAGGTATGGTGTTCTTTCTCCTACAAACACAAGTTGAGTATTTACAATAAAGTTCTATTTTGGTTTCATCTGACCATATGACATTCTCCCAATCCTCTTCTGGATCATCCAAATGCTCTCTAGCAAACTTCAGACGGGCCTGGACATGTACTGGCTTAAGCAGGGGGACACGTCTGGCACTGCAGGATTTGAGTCCCCGGCAGCGTAGTGTGTTACTGATGGTAGCTTGTGTTAGTTTGGTCCCAGCTCTCTGCAGGTCATTCACTAGGTCCCCCCGTGTGGTTCTGGGATTTTTGCTCACTGTTCTCGTGATCATTTTGACCCCACAGGGTGAGCTCTTGCGTGGAGCCCCAGATCGAGGGAGATTATCAGTGGTCTTGTATGTCTTCCATTTTCTAATAATTGCTCCCACAATTGATTTCTTCACACCAAGCTGCTTACCTATTGCAGATTCAGTCTTCCCAGCCTGGTGCAGGTCTACAATTTTGTTTCTGGTGTCCTTTGACAGCTCTTTGGTCTTGGCCATAGTGGAGTTTGGAGTCTGACTGTTTGAGGTTGTGGACAGGTGTCTTTTATACTGATAATGAGTTCAAACAGGTGCCATTAATACAGGTAATGAGTGGAGGACAGAGGAGCCTCTTAAAGAAGAAGTTACAGGTCTGTGAGAGCCAGAAATCTTGCTTGTTTGTAGGTGACCAAATACTTATTTTACCGAGGAATTTACCAATTAATTCATTAAAAATCCTTCAATGTGATTTTCTGGATTTTTTTTTTTTCCTCATTTTGTCTCTCATAGTTGAGGTATACCTATGATGAAAATTGGAGACCTCTCTCATCTTTTAAGTGGGATAACTTGCACAATTGGCGGCTGACTAAATACATTTTTGCCTCACTGTATAATGTTAATTCCTCACCAAAAACACCCCCAAAGTGGTATTTTGCTCCATTCACGCATCTGAGTATTCCTCCTCAACCCTGCTCTCTGAGCTGCTGCTCCGCCCTGTCCCTGATAATGACTGGGGCCGCCCACTCCAGGAAGTGCCTGTGCTGCCAGCACCGCCCCCAGGCTAACGCACACACCCACTTTCTCCGCGCAGCTAACGGCGCGGTGATCGGCAAAACTCTTTCACTTTAGCATTGACGCTGTGAAGAAGTAGTTCCTCTCGCACCTAATCTGCTCAGTGACAACAACTGTTTGCTTTTTTACGTAAGACAATGTCTTCTAAGTTTTCGTGGGCAGAACCCAGCGACACGTTGCAGCAGCCGGCTCAGGGGTTACGTCATGAAATGGGTGGCAGCCACAAGAAGGAGAGGCTGAGCCTTGGAGATCGAGGCATCTTGCTTCCGGGTTGGAAAAGTTGCTCGTGAAAATAACTCATATTTCATAAGAAATTCATTCTCCAGTGTACCAAAGGTAATATACTATCACATACACTACCGTTCAAAAGTTTGGGGTCACCTCAGACAATTTTGTGTTTTCCATGAAAAGTCACACTTATTTAGTTACTTCCACTTATTTAGTTTGCTAATGTGGTAAATGACTATTCTAGCTATGTATAAAGTGTATTTCTGATTAGTTTAAAGTTATCTTCATCAGCACATATGTGATTTAACCTCACGATGAAGGAGACGGAGAGTCTGGGACACCTGTGGAGGACAGCGAGAGAAGACAATGGGTGTGGACAGAGGACTCCCTGACCTCTGAGGCTCGAGAGGAGAGAGGGGGGAGTAATGTAAATAAAGGGATTATGATGGAGATGTGTGACCTCCCCTGCGAGGGAGATTTCTTGATGTGAGAATGTTTAAAGGTGAAAACTTTGGTGTGGTTGATCCTCTTTGTTCGCTGCTCAAGAATGAGAGCAGACTGTGGGAATGATTGCTTGAAAAAAACTTGAAAAAATCTTCATTGAAAAAAAAGTGCTTTTCTTTCAAAAATAAGGAAATTTCTAAGTGACCCCAAACTTTTGAACAGTAGTGTACATGCATATAGTTTACTCTGAAAGGCTTAAAATAGCATGATATAGGCCCTTTAAAAAAAAAAAAATGCACACATATACTTTTGGGTTATCAGTTAATCAATGGCATTTTCAGTCCACTAGATGGTGCAAAGCAAACACCCAATTAAAGTCAACTGAAGTTGTAGCTCATCTCGGATATTTGCAGCCAGCTTTGAAAGTTAGGAAGTAGTTAGATGTCAGGTCTTTTTTGGATTTTATAACAGAGATGGAAGGAAAGACCTTGACATGACACACAACCCACACAAAGCGCTGCACGAAAAGAAATACTCAGAACATGACGGGCCACACACGTCTGAGCTTTTTTCTCCGATCGCCAAGCAGTTTGGTTTTTTTGTTTTGTTTTTTTAAAATCAAGCGCTTTTCAGAGACATACAGTCACAAAGTGCTGCACAATAAAATGGAATAAAAGGAAGACAATGGATAAAAATAATTTTAAAAATACAAAAGTTAAAACACAAGATTAAAATAATTTAAAATATCAGACACTATTAAAAAGCAGTTGAAACTCCATGGAAATCCTCGTTAAAAGTTTTCAGCTGCTTTTTAAGAGTCCACGGAGTCAGCTAAACGTATCTGTAGTGGAAATCTATTCCAAACACCGTCTACCGTCCTCCCTGTGTGCAGAGACGTATCTGCAGAAAATGAAGTCCTGAGAATACTTTATTAAAAGAAAGAGATGTCAACAGTTTCACTTTGGGGCATGATTTGAGGTTGAATAAGGTGAAAAAATTTGAAATATATGGGATCGTGATACTCGATCATCGTGATATCATGATTATCGAATCGTGATAGGATCAAATCGTGACCCAAATATCATGATCCGAATTGAATTGCGAGGTCCCTCGCGATTCCCACCCCGAACTGAACAGGTTTCTAACTTAAAGCTACCGTATAATGGCATAAGATTTTTATTTGTCAATACTACTATATGTACAGGACATACAGGAGAACTGAAATGGCGTTTCTCTCTTCAGTGGTGTGCACAATATGAAAAAGGAATAAGGCTGGAAAAACAACAGCAGTATATGTACAGTAATGCTACTCGTAGTGCAAATACCAACAGAAGATAGACCCAGACCTCCCATAGTGCAAATAAAGATAAACGATAAAACCCAGAAATCTTATATACAGAAAAGTAGAGCCGTAATACTCGTAGTACCAAATTCAATCCAGTAGTGTAGGTGCAGACAGTGACAGATTGGACTGCACATGATCAATATTGCAATGACAGACAGCAGCAGATATGGCATTTATGTAAATGGTTGCAGTAAAGTGCAGAGACATACAGCAGCAGATGTATTACTGTGCCAGTCTTTCTCTGCCAACAGCTGAGGTAGATATTGTGTGGGTGAGTGTGTTAATGGGAGGGGGGAATGGACAGAGTTCAGGGTCCTGATGGCCTGGTGAACAAAGCTGTTAAGCAGTCTTGCGGAGCAGGCCCGGAGGCTCCAGTACCTTTTCCCCAAGGGCAGGAAGCTGAAGAGGGCTGGGAGGTGTCGCCTGCAATGTTGATGGCTCTGCAGGTGAGGCGGATGAAGTAGATGTCTGGGGGGAAGGGGGGGGGCAGAGGGGCACCAATGATCTTGCTGGCTGATTTCACTATGCATTGTAGTGTCTTCTGGCAGGAGGCGGTGCTGCTTCCATACCACAATGCGATGCAGCTGGTGAGGATGCTCTCAGTGGTACCCCGGTAGAAAGAGCACATGATGGAGGGTGGGACTCGTGCTCTCCTCAGTTTGCAGAGAAGATGGAGGCAAGTTTGCGCCTTCTTGACCAGTGATGTGGTGTTGTTGGACCAGGAGAGGTCGTCAGAGATGTGCACCCCCAGTAACTTGGTGCTGCCCACCCTCTCCACAGCTGCTCCATCGATGATTAGAGGGGGATGCTGTGTGTGTCCCCTCCTTAAGTCGACCACAATCTCCTTTGTTTTTCCCACGTTCAGGAAGAGGTTATTGTCTTTTGGTTTTCATACATATCTGTGTGTGTTTTAACATATTACATGCTTATTTATATACAGTGGTGTGAAAAAGTGTTTGCCCCTTTCCTTAATTTTTTGTGTATTTGTCACACTTAAATGTTTCAGCTCAAACAAATTTAAATATTAGACAAAGATAACAAGTAAACACAAAATACAGTTTTTAAATGAAGGCGTTTATTATTAAGGGTAAAAAAAAAAATCCAAACCTACATGGCCCTGTGTGGAAAAGTGATTTCCCCCCCCCCCCCGCCCCGCCCCGCCCCGCCGTTAAAACATACTGTAAATTAACTGTGGTTCATCACATCTTGGGAAAACTGAGTTCAATTTCTCTAGCCACACTTGTTCTCAATTAAGAAATCACTTAAATAGGACCTGCCTGACAAAGTGAAGTAGACCAAAAGATCCTCAAAAAAAAAAAAAAGACATCATGCTGTGATCTAAAGAGATTCAGGAACAAATGAGAAACAAAGTAATTGAGATCCATCAGTCTGGAAAAGGTTATAAAGCCACTTCTAAAGCTTTGGGACTCCAGTGAACCACAGTGAGAGCCATTATCCACAAATGGCAAAAACATGGAACAGTGGTGAACCTTCCCAGGAGTGGCCGGCTGACCAAAATTACCCTGAGTGCAGCGACAACTCATCCAAGAGGTCACAAAAGACCCCATAACAACATCTAAAGAACTGCAGGCCTCATTTGCCTCAGTTAAGGTCAGTGTTCATGACTCCACCATAAGAAAGAGACTGGGCAAAAATGGCCTGCATGGCAGAGTTCCAAGATGAAAACCACTGCTGAGCAAAAAGAACATAAAGGCTCATCTCAGTTTTGCCAGAAAACATCTTGATGATCCCCAAGACTTTTGGCAAAATATTCTGTGGACTGACGAGACAAAAGTTGAACTTTTTGGAAGGTGCGTGCCCCATTACATCTTGCGTAAAAGTAACAGCATTTCAGAAAAGGAACATCATACCAATAGTAAAATATGGTGGTGGTAGCGTGATGGTCTGGGGCTGTTTTGCTGCTTCAGGACCTGGAAAACATGCTGTGGTAAATGGAACCATGAATTCTGCTTTCTACCAAAAATTCCTGATTAGAATGTCCGGCCATCTGTTCATGGCCTCAAGCTGAACTTGGGTTTTGCACTTGGGTTCTGCAGCAGGACAATGATCCAAAACACACCAGCAAGTCCACCTCTGAATGGCTTTAAAAAAAAAAACCAAAATATAGACTTTGGAGTGGCCAAGTGAAAGTCCTGACCTGAATCCACATGCTGTGACATGACCTTAAAAAGGCAGTTCATGCTCGAAAACCCTCCAGTGTGACTAAATTACAACAATTCTGCAAAGATGAGTGGGCCAAAATTCCTCCACAGCGCTGTAAGACTCATTGCCAGTTATCGCAAACACTTGATTGCAGTTGTTGCTGCTAAGGGTGGCCCAAGCAGTTACTGTATTAGGTTTAGGGGGCAATCACTTTTTCACACAGGGCCATGTAGGTTTGGATTTTTTTTTCCCCTTAATAATAAACACTTTCATGTAGAGACTGCATTTTGTGTTTACTTGTGTTATCTTTGCTTAATATTTAAATTTGTTTGATATAAAACATTTAAGTGTGACAAACATACAAAATATGATAAATCAGGAAGGGGGCAAACACTTTTTCACACCACTGTACCTATTTAATATATACTTTACATTGCAGTTGCCACTGAGTGATTGCTGCTAAACAGAATTTTGTTGTACCTTGGTGTGCAATGACAATAAAGTTTCTTCTTCTTCTTATACCACCGACCAGTTGTCTCACCTCATTTCTGTAGCATCATCATTGTTGGTGATAAGGCCCACCACCGTTGTGTCATCCACAAATTTGATGATGTGGTTGGTGCTGTAGGCTGGTACACAGCCAAGGGTCAGCAGGGTGAAGAGCAGTGGGCTGAGCACGCACCCTTATGGGGCCCCTGTGCTCAGTGTGATGGTCTTGGATGTGCTGCTGCCAACCCGCACATTCTGTGGCCTCCTTGTGAAAAAGTCCAGCACCCAGTTACAGAGAGAGGTTTTGAGTCCCAAGTGTCCTGAGTTTTTGTATTAGGTGCTGGGGGATGATTGTGTTGAATGCTGAACTGAAGTTCAAGAACAGTAGTCGCACGTAGGAGTTCTTTGAGTCCAGGTGGGTGAGGGCTGGATGGAGAGCTGCAGTGATGGCATCCCCTGTGGATCTGTTTGACCTGTATGCTGGCCCTGAAGGCTGAGTCCCGAGCCCTCAGGAGCCTGTGGACCTCTGCTGTCATCCATGGCTTTTGGTTGGCATGAACAGTAATGGTTTTGCAGTGAGTGACATCATCAATGCATTTAGCCATGTATAACTACCTCAGTGTGCTCCTCTAGGTTTGTGTGTCCATTGTGAGTGGCTGCATGCTTCAAAGTGTCCTAGTCTGTAGTGCTGAAGCAGTCTTTCAGGGCATCAGAGGCCCCTCTGGCCACACATGTACCTGTTTTTTTGTTGGTCTGATTAATTTTCACTCTGGGTTTGTATGCCGGCCTTAAAAAGATGGTGATGTGATCAGAGAGACCCAGGTGGGGAAGGGCTATGCATTTTCTGAATACTTTCTTGTGAGTTGTGTACACCAGGTCCAGCGAATTGTCTCCTCTTGTTGGGAAGTCTACATGTTGATGTAGTTTTGGTAGGAGGGCCTTTAAATCTGCATGATTGAAGTCTCCTGTTGTGATGAAGAATCCGTCTGGATGTGCTGTTTGTGTCTCACTGATGGTCTGATAGAGTTCTTTTAGTACGGTGGTGCAGTGGTTAGCACTGCGGCAGCACAGTTTACCCTTGGCCGGGGGATTGTGGGATCGTGGGTTCGATCCCAACCCCCGACCAACAGTGATCTGTGTGGAGTTTGCATGTTCTCCCCGTGTTGCGTGGGTTTACTCCGGGATTTCTCCGGTTTCCTCCCACATGCCAAAAACATGCATGTTAGGTTAATTGGCTGTTCTAAATTGTCCCTAGATATCTGTTTCCTATAGGCCCTTAGAATAGAGGGTTAGTATTAATGAAAGCGCTGTGAGTGGTCTTTGTGACTAGAAAAGCGCTATATAAGTGCAGGTTAGTTAGTTAGTAGTTAGTTAGTACTTTACTTCTCTCATTGATACCAGTGGGAGGGGCATACACAGCGGCTAGTAGGACAGATGAAAAGGGTCAGCACTTGATGATCATGAACTCCACCAACGGAGAACAGTGTTTGTGTACAACAGTTGCATCACAACACCAAGCATCACTGATGTACACGCAGACGCCGCCCCCCACCCCCCGCGTGTTTTCCATGAACACTCTGTTGCTATGATAGCATGTTAGCCCAGCTAACTAAATGCCAGAGTCCAGTATATTGTCATTTAACCACATTTCCGTAAAGATAAAAAAACACAGCGGTCCTGTGCATCACGGTGCATAGTTCTCAGGAGCTGTATGTGGTCCATTTTGTTGTCTAGTGAGCATACGTTGGCAAGAATGAGGGAGGGAATCAGGAGTTTGTGTGGGCTAGTGGTTAGTTTTGTTTGGATACCTCCACGTTTACCTCTCTTTTGTTGCCACTCACAGCGTCTACGGCGTCTCCATTTGGGATGAGACACAGCAGTCGAGTCCAGAGGTGTGGAGAACTGGTGGAGAAGACCTAGGCCATGGAGTTTCTCTGTAATGCTCTGATCCAGGACGTAATGTTTGGTCATATTCCTTATCTCCAGATGGCTGTGGTGACTGTAGCTTGTACGCAGCATCATATATGTATATTAAACACGTGAATATACACTTAAGTGTAATATAAACAACACTAAGTGGCACAAAACACGAAGAGAGAAGAGAGGCTGCTGTGTCTTCACGCGCCACCTAGAGGAACACCTTTGGTTCACAGGAGGAACCCGCAAGTACAGATAAACTAGTCTTGTTCTTCAATTCAGACAAAGTAAAGAGATGTTTCAACTGTGTGATGGTCTCTGTGTAGACTAGGGACACCTTTCCCAATTTAGAGTTGACTTGATTCACCTGCTCTCTGTTCTGATCAGCTCAGGTGCTGCCTGCAGCATGCGCACACACACACAGAGCTAAACACACATACTTATTCGTACAACGGGACCCGTCGGGGACAAGTCCAAGCCAACTTAAGTGTAACACTTTCAAGCTACAGGATATTATAAAGATCCAAATCACTGTTTAGCCCTCCTTGCCATGTTTTTTTTTTTTTTTTTTTTTTTTTTTTTTTTACACCTTTGACTGCAGTCTGTACCATCATCTGTCCAGCACTGTTCTGATAGATATGCCAAAATGTAAGAACACCGGAGGAGGTGGATACGCTCAGCTGTTTTCCCATGATAAATCCCACTTTGCTCTCCCTTGGCTGCGGCTTTCTATTGTTTTTGGGTTTACACTGGCAAAAATCACACTCCATGCATTCTTATTTTTTTTTCCCCACTTTATGGAAAATAAACTTTATCGCCATCAGTTCGTGTGCCTTTGATCCAGGTTGTGACAATTGTCACCTGGCATTTGTGGCGTGTCACATCAGCTGTTTTAGATGTGATCGACCTGACAGACTTGACAGCTCTGCCAAGTCGGTCACGCCTCCCGCCGTGCAATGGTTTTAGGAGGGGAGAATCATCTTGGTTGAACAGAGATGATCTCTCACACACCTAGGATTCATGGATCGGGAGGCAATGGCAGTTTGGCATGACTGCGCTATACAGAAGTTAGGATAAGCAATGCATAAGTTAGACTATCACTGTGCATAAGTTGTAAACACTGGTAACACACTAGGCATTCACTGGTTTAAGTTATAAGTTATCGAAACGTTTTATAAGTGTAAATACATAATACATTATGTATACGTCCAATTCGTTATGGATATGGCCAAAAGCGAAAATTTCGGCGTATGCCAGCGTTTTAGACCAATTTTTATGTTTGGCAAGCGCTGCCTAAATCGTCAAGGTATGACTGGGCCTTAACTTTTTCTTCACAAAATCAGCAGCTGTATGTCTAGCAAATTCATGACTCTTCATGTTATTTTATATGTAAATTTCCCTATTTTCACAAAGTTTGTAACTTTTTCTTTTCAGAATTTGCAAATATTTTTATTGTGATATGCAACTTTTTCCATGTAAGTTTGCAACTATTTTACCAGTAAATTTGTGACCATTTTTCTTGTAAATTTGTAACTTGTTCTTTGTAAATTTGTAGCTTTTTCCTTCACAAAACTGTCGACTGTTTTTTATACAAATGGGTGACTTTTTCCATGTGAATTAGTGACTGTCAAGTAATTTCTAACTACTTTTTTTGGAAAATTTGTGACTTTTCATGAAAATTTCTGACTTCTCATGAAATTTGCAACATCTTTTTCCTTGTAATTTTAGAACTTTTTTCTGTAAGTTTGCAAATAATTTTCATGAAATTTATGACTTCTTTGTAAATTGACGCTTTCATCACAAATTTTTTTCCACAATATCTGCAATATGTTTCAAGTAAATTTGTGACATTTTTCATGTAAATTTGCAACTTTTTTCCAAGTAATTTTGCCAGTTTCTTTCTTCACAAAATTTCTGACCATTTTTATTTAAATTTGTGAATTTTTCCATGTACACTACTGTTCAAAAGTTTGGGGTCACCTAGACAATTATTTTGTGTTTTCCATGAAAAGTCACACTTATTTACCACCATGAGTTGTAAAATGAATAGAAAATATAGTCAAGACATTAACAAGGTTAGGAATAATGATTTGTATTTGAAATAATGTTTTCCTTCAAACTTTGCTTTCGTCAAAGAATCCTCCATTTGCAGCAATTACAGCATTGCAGACCTAACATGATTGCACAAGGGTTTTCTAATCATCCATTAGCCTAATGAGCAAACACATTGTACCATTAGAACACTGGAGTGGTAGTTGCTGGAAATGGGCCTCTATACACCTATGTAGATATTGCACCAAAAACCAGACATTTGCAGCTAGAATAGTCATTTACCACATTAGCAATGTATAGAGTGTATTTCTGATTAGTTTAAAGTTATCTTCATTGAAAAAAAGTGCTTTTCTTTCAAAAATAAGGAAATTTTTAAGTGACCCCAAACTTTTGAACGGTAGTGTACATTTCTCACCATTTGGTAAATCTGCATAGTTTTTCAACTAAATTTGTGACATTTTTATGTAAATTTGCAACTTTTTCCTTTGTAAGTTTAAGACTTTTTTCAAATAAATTTCCAGCCATTTTACGTTTACTGTCAGATCAGACTCACCTCAGGATCTCGAATGATGAAATCAGGATAATAGTTCTTGATGATTTTCAACCAGCCGGGGATTTTGCTCGGTTCCTGCACACATCACACACATTCAGTTTTTTTTTTTTTTTTTAAATCCATCTCCATGCCTGTAGACATGACCTCTGACCTTGCTGATCTTAATAACGTCCAGCTCCTTCTGCAGCCGGGCCAACATGGCATCATCATAGCCTCCAGAACATTTTGTGACTGTGCACCACTTCCTGGAGTCGGGGTCATAACAGCCCATCAGGAAGCTGGACATGATGCCGCCTGGAAGCCACAAAAGGACACGCAGTCGTTACTTTAATTTTTTAATTCAAATAGTTTGACAAAAAAAAAAAAATCTTCATGGAGCCACAGAAAATGGCCGAGTTGAGTTAAATGGAGTAAACTTGTCTGACCATGTTAGAGAATATTTTCTTTTAAAACTGTTACTTTAATTCATAAATTTGCTCGTTTCCCCCCCTCAAAGTTGCATCTTTTTTCATGTTAATTTGATTTTTTCTCCCTTGTGATTTTTTATTTTGTTCCAATTTTGCCAAATTTTTTTTCTTGTTAGTCATTTTCAGACAATTTTTAATGTTCTTGTACATTTGCAATTTCTTTCTCATTAATCTGACTTTTTCCTAGTAAATTTGTGAAATTTTGACTAAATTAGCTTTTCTGTTCTAATAAATGATTTTTTTCTCATAAGTTTCTGACTTATTTCATCAGGGGGTGGGGGGAATCACAAATTCACTAGAAAAAAGGTTGCAGATTAAGGAAAAAAAATGCAAGTTAATAAGTTTGAGAAAAAAGTACAAAACTTACAAGAACAAAATTAGAAATGAACAAGAAAAAAGTCTGTTTCCTAGAAAAGGTTACAGATTAACCAGCAAAAACTTGCAAATTTACAAGAACACAATCAGAAATTATAAAATTAAAAAACTGCAAATTTATAGAAAAAAATGATGAGAAACTACAAACTGAGAAAACTTTTTTTTATCTTTATGAAGTTTTAATGCCATATTTAAGAACACCACCATTTTTAGGGATAACAGAGGCCTTTATTTTGGACAATCCCATTTTTCTAGGGCTCCACAGACACACAGACCCCGCGAAGAAAGACTAAAGCTGTACGGACCGTTGGCTCCTTTCCCATAGAACGCCCCCAGGACCACCAGGTCGGCCGTGTCCGCCATCGCGCCCTCGTTCAGGTAGTCCTTCTTCACTTTGAGCCAGTGCCGCTTCCCAGGCTCATATGTGCTCTGAAACACACACAATCACTATGCTACACAACAATAATAATGTCAAGCTACTACCTATATGGGACTGCTGGTGATCTGGGTTTTAGTGACACCTTGTGGTCTCTAAGGGAACAGCAACCCTATTTACCATTTCTGTATGAGAAGTGCTCAAAAGCTGCGGTCTTCACAAATGAATGGGCCCTTGGGAAAGATTATTCCAGCTCTTATTTTCCTTTGCTGAAACTCTAGCATGTACAGGCTTCCACAGCTTTGAGAAAAAAACCACAAAATGTATATAAAACGTGTGGCTCAATAAGGAATAATGAGCTTGATTTTGTGCTCCATTTCCACAATATTTCCCCACTGAAATGAATGGAGACTTTTGACGAAAGACCTCTCTCTGCCATGCTTTATCCTACAAACTTCATTTTTGGTCAAAACGTAGGAATTTTTGTCCTTCACCACATACCATTAGTGTTTCTCAAAACTGTTAAGTTTGCCATGTGTGCCCAGCTGTCTAACCTGACATTTTGACAGAATCTCACTTGTCTAGAGTGAGGTCTAGCTGGTAGGTTCTTCTTCTTCATTTAGATTTGATTGGCGGTTGGCAACCAGCTTACAGGTGCATTACCGCCACTGACTTGATTATCATCACTCTATATCTTTGTATAAGGAATTCTTATAAGGAGTTCTGAACAACCCCTTATGTGTGAAAAAATTATCCGTCCTTGGACTGTGTCCTTGGCAGTGTCAATAGCTGTGCCAGCCAGCCAGCTGGCCAGTTGGCCAGCTCTCCCGTCGAAGCCCATCTTATTCAGCATCGAGTGTTAAGCTGGCTTTATGCTTTATACGTCAGCTCGAGCAAGAGGCCTGAGTGACAAATTTCATCAGGAGGTGGACTGTTCCAGTCAGAATCTGTGGTAAATCCCTATTTAAATGCTGAAGATTTTTGTCTCCTGTCAAAATTAAATAAAGAGTCTCAGAAAAGTTCAAGTTCAAGGTGATTGATCTGTTCTTTATTACAAAAGAGCTCTGAACCCTGATACAGCATCACAGATCTTTTATATGAGCAATGACCTATTTCGGATGAGAGAAGGAGAGGGAGACGGAGCAAAAGATGAGCTGGAACTGCATTTAACTGGATTTTATCTCAAGGTTAACATCTTGATACATCAGAACACAAATGAACACAGTTATTTGTAATATAAAGAAAGGTAATGTAATATTTTGCAATAATTTTGTATCATTTTCCCACAAGAATGAGTGGGTGACTACACTGAAATCTCAAATATAAAACAATATAGACATGATTTGCAGGAATTAAGTCAAACAGACGTTCCTGTAGTAACCATGGAAACCATAGCTCAACAGAAGCACAAACAGAGAGGAGGGGAAGGGGTGTACACATGCATATTATACAACAGTTAGTTCCCACCAAGCAATCTGACTGGACAATAGGGATTCCAGGAGTATTCCCTGATAATCACACCCAGATGTTTCACTGGATATGCATCACTCCGTTTCAAAGGTGTTCTAGTAACCATTAATAATTAACCATTATTTACTGTCAACTCTGTCACCTGTATCAGTGGCCTCTTATGTGAGAATTGTAATACTAGGTTGGACTTAATTTCCACAGTGAGGGGCTGTTTGAAAAGAAATCATACCTCCGTGATCTGGAAGTCCTACCCTTAGAAGACCTGGAAGACCCCTTGAGGTGTCTTCCCTCAGTACTTAAACTGCTGTTATCAAGCCACTTCTAAAAAAGAGCAACCTAGACACCTCACTCATGAACAGCTATAGGCCCATATCAAACCTCCCCTTTCTTGGTAAAATCATAGAAAAAAGCCATTTTTCAACAATTGTACAACTTCCTGACATTAAATAACTGTTTTGATGTCTTCCAGTCAGGTTTTCGGCCACACCACAGCACTGATACAGCTCTAGTTAAGGTCCTTAATGACAGCCACTCCAATATAGATAATGGCAACATTTCAGTCTTGGTTATGCTGGACCTCAGTACTGCATTTGACACGGTCAACCATAACATATTACTAGACTGGCTGAAAAACTGGGTGGGACTTTCTGGTACAGCGCTTAGCTGGTTTGAGTCCTACTTAAAAGACAGGGACTATTTTGTGTCTATAGGTAACTACAAATCCGAGCAAGCAAAAACCTGTGGAGTTCCCCAAGGTTCCAGTGTGGGACCTTTGCTTTTCAACATCTATATGCTCCCACTAAAAAAAACAACAACACTACCATTATATACCATTACCAACACTACATTACCATAATTATGCTGATGATACACAAATCTATATAACCGTTTTACCAGCAGACTATGGTCTAATTAAAATCCTAATCAAATGCATTGGGTCAAATTAAAGAGTGGATGTGCCAGAATTTTCTTCAGTTAATCAAAGACAAAACTGAAATAATAGTTTTTGGAGCCCAAGAAGAAAGACTCAAAGATAGTACTAAGCTTCAATCAATGATGCTAAAAACCAACAGCCAAGCCAGCAATCTGGGTATGGTTCTGGACTCAGACCTGAATTTTAACAGCCACATTAAGAGTGTAGTGAAATCAGCCTTTTATAACTTAAAGAACATAGCGAGGATTAAAGGTCTGATGTTTCAGCAGGACCTAGAAAAACTTCTCCATGCATTTATCTTCAGCAAACTGGACTACTGTAATGCTGTCCTCACAGGTCTGCCTTAAAAGTCCATCAGACAGCTGCAGCTGGTTCAGAACGCTGCAGCTCAAGTCCTCACTAAGACCAAGAAAGTGGATGACATAAGTCCAGTCCTCACATCTTTACACTGACTTCCTGTCTGTCAAAGAACAGATTTCAAAATACTGCTGTTGGTTTATCAAGCTCTGAATGGTTTAGGGCCAAAATACATTTCAGATCTGCTGGACTATTATGAACCACCCAGAGCCCTCATATCATCAGGGTCAGGCCTACTATCTGTGCCCAGAGTTAGAACCAAACATGATGAGGCAGTGTTTAGTTTTTATGGCCCTCACATATGGAACAAACTCCCAGAAAGCATCAGGGCTGCTGAAACTCTCAGCTGCTTTAAATCCAGGTTAAAAACTCTATTTGCCACGGCCTTTCAGTAGCCTACAATGTACTGTAACTTTTATTTCTGTCGTATTCTGTTTTATCCTGTTTTTGTTTCCCTTTAATTTACTTTTTATTTGCTTTTAAATTCTTGTTTTTGGAAAATATATGTTTAAACTGAATCCTTTTGCACCTTGCTGTAATGCTTTAGTGTTTTAATGTAAAGCGCTTTGAACTGTCTTGTACATGAAATGTGCTATACAAATAAACTTGCCTTGCCTTGTAAACATCCGTAACATATTTCACATCTGTTAAACAAAACTAGGCAAGCTAGAGTTGGATTTATTGTCTCGATTAGCAAAAGCGTAGTGCCTTTGTGGTGATGGAGTCTTTATTTCATCTGAAAATGCCAAGAAAAAGCAAGCCAAGTGTGCTAAAGCCAAATTGCTAGCCTGTCAACTAGCCTCTGTGTGTTTTGTGAGGACATTGAAACTACTGAACATTTATTCTTTCACTGTATGTTTTCTGAAGCTCTCTGGATTGATACACATGACTGGATTCATACTATGATTAGACTTCATCCTTTTATTTGCACAGACATAATTTATGGGCGTGTTATGGACAATACAGACATTGACTTTCTGATTAATAATATTCTTATCCTGGTCAAATTTTGCATACACAACTGTAAATACTTAAAAGTGAAACCCCGATTTATTGCTTTTCATGACTTTCTTTCCTTTTTTAGAGCCCTTGACATTATGAAAAATAAAAATGCAGTGAAACTTGCCTTTTAATTGATAAATATAAATTATATCAAAGGCCTTAGCCATTTTTTCTTTTTTCTTCTATTGTTATTATATTCTTAATTAATGCTGTTTTTTTATGCACCTGTTCCTGCTGATACAATGTTTGAAGAACCCTAAGGAATACTGTTTGTATATTTCTCAAAATAAAGTTAAAAAAAAAAACAAAATAGCCACTGGCATGATATCACGGTGACCACAAACCTACTGAACAGGTGACCAGTATGTATTAGAAAACTGACTTCTGCACTGGTCAATATTTAATTTGTTTACATGTATGTGAAATGACAACAGTCCTATTCTTTTCTATATTATGCTCATTGATGTGCTTAGCAACAGCTAACTAGGTACATTTAGAAGGGACTAGTTTTCTTGGCAGAGCAAAATAACTGGTTAAGTAAATCATATTTTGTCCTGTATTGTTGTCATTTAATAAACTGCTTGTTGAGCTGTTGTATAAAAGCAATGTTATGCTCGAGGTTGTACGGTAGCATAAATATAGTAACTTCTGTGATGTCCTCCCAATGACAAGTCACTGCAGTTACTATAGTCATCAATACTGCACTCCCTCTCGTGTAATATTGCTTAAGTAGGTAACCAGTAGTTACATTTACTAAAGTACATTTATTCAGGCAACATGTCCTCATGTTTCAAGCCACTTTAGGAATTTTCTAGTGTCTAACTTGCTTAGGTACACATTTAAAGGTTCTACATCTGAGCTATTACAGGTGAAACGCTATCAAACCACAGATGAGCTCACCTTCACATCTTTGAGCACCAAACCTTCCAGTCCCTCCCTGATGACTCGAGTTATCATGTCAGCCAGGTCTGCCGCCCTCTGAAACAGACACACACATCAGCTACTGTCTGTCTGTGTAACGTAGAGGGAAAAAAAAATAAAAATCATGTTTAGAGAAAGACCCACGGTGACGTGCTTCATCTCTGAGAACAGGATCCTGTTGGGGACTTCAACCATGTTGTCACACAGGAACTTCCTACGTTCACACAAAGGCCTGGAAAAAAAACGACAGAACTGTGAGGCAGATTACTAGTTGCTGTATATTTAGGTATTAAAAGGTTCTGTATAGAAATGTTGGAATCTCTGGTTTTACTGTCACCTGGTGGTCAAAAAGTGAACTGCAGCCGCATTCACTGAAGGTTTTCTCATGCATTTGCAGCCCATTTTCTCCATAAATCTGTTTTGTGTTTTTTTTTTTTTTTTTGCCACAACATAAACTTGCAACATTTTACCCATAAATCTGCACTGTTTTCCCTATAAATCTCAGGCATTTTTTTCTGTAAATCCGTGATTTTTCCCCTTTGTGAATTTGTGACTTTTTTTTCACTGTAAATCTACAACTTTTTCATAAATTTGGACCTTCCTCATGTAAATTTAGACTCCCCCCCCCAAAAAAAATGTCCTTTTGTCTTGTAAATCTGATACATTTTTATTCAAGTTTATGGGTTTCTTTTACCTATTTGTGACTTTTTTCCCCATAAATCTGCATGATTTTTCCCTGTACTGTACACTTTAAGCTTTTTCTGTAAATCTGCAACCTTTCCCCCCCAAAATTTTATTTTTTCCTGATAAATCTTTAACTTTTTCCCCCATACATTTGCAACATTTCCCCCATAAATCTCCAACTACCCCCCCCCACAAAAAAAATGCACCTTTTTTGCAACAAATTTGCAACTTTCCATAAATTTGCAAGTTTTTCCCCAGATAGACAGATGTACTTTTATTGATCCCAAACTGGGAAATTGCAGTGCAACAGCAGCATGACGGTAGACAACACGACAGAAACACACGCCTGACAGACAGAGATTATCCATGGAGAGTAAAACTAACACTACTATAGACGACAGCTGAATGGATGGTGACCCGTAGAAACGCATGAATCACACCCGCTGCACAATGCAGGACTATCAGGAGCAGAGTGGAATGTGAGGTACCAGCTGGACTGCAAGGTGCAGTATATGCAACATTTTCTCCACAGATATGCAGCCTTTTCCTCATCTGAAAAAAAAATCTGAGGTACTTTTCTGTGAATATGAGGGGGTTTTCCCCCTTGTAAATTTGCAACTTTTTTCTTCCATAATTTTGCAACCTTTTTGCCATACATTTGCAGTCTTTTTCTCATTAATCTCTGGCATTTTCTCTGTAAATCTGTGCATTTTCCCCCAACAAATGTTTCTTTTTGGAAAATCAGGCATTTTTCTGTAAATTTCTCTTATTCCCCCTGATTTGTGACTTTTATCCCTATAAATGCACAATTCACTTGTAAATTTTAGACAGTTTTACTGTAACTCTGCAACCTTTTTCCCCCATAAATCTGCATCTTTTTTCCCCCTCACTAAATGTGCATCTTTTTTCTCCTGGTTTTGGGTTACAGATGGATAGTTTGCAGACCCTCTCCTCTACAAATAAAAAGTAAAATTAAACCATGTAATAACACAGAGCCAAATGTGAATATTCACTGATGCCTCGGTCAGAGAGGTTTAGACAGAGTCTCATTAATGGAAATAAAATGTTTGCATCATTAGCACTGATGGGGGATTTTCTCCTGTCCAGCAGGTCATTAACAACGTTTGTTTTTTGGGGGGAGGTTTTAGATAAAGCTGAGAGTGGAACACGTTACCTCTCCATGAGACTGACACCGTTGAAGAAGATGCAGTCAAAGACAAAAAGACACACGTTGGCATCTTGGAAGGCCGCTTTCTGGAGGAGAGAAATGAGAGTGGAGACCAACTACAATAAAAAGAAGAAATAAAGTTTGTATCTGTGGAGTCATTGCTCACCTTGTGTACGCCCAGGGTCCCGAAGGGCAGAGGTTTACTGGTCTTTGTGTCGATGAGGAGGACCTCGGCGTCAAGGATCATGCTGTGACCACCGGGGAACGCCTGGGGAATGTAGTCTTTGAAGTGGACAACCTGAAACATCGACACAAATGCATAAACAGACAGAGATTAGAAGTAAAGGAGCTTTAGTCTTAAAACATTAAAAAGTCAAAATTATTTCCAGGCTTTGCCACCACTACTGTGGAATGATCCAGTCTGACCAAAGAGGGATTTTTTCCATGTAAATTTGCAACTTTTGTATTATAAAGTTGTAGTTTTCCCCAACTAAATGTTTTACTTTTTTCCTATACATTGTTCCTGTAAATTTGTATTTTTCCTCCCTCATAAATTTGCTCCTTTTTATGTAAATTTGATACTTGCTTTTCCTCATAAAATGGTTCTGTTTTTCTGTACATGTGCTCCTTTTTTTATTGTAAATTTGCTACTTTTTTCCACGTTGTTTTTCCATGTACTTGTACTACTTTTAAAATTTGCCACTTTTCTCTCATAAATTTGCTACTTTTTTCATAAATTTGCAGTTTTTTTTCTTATAAAATTGTTACTTGATCTCATTTGTATTTTTCTTATATATTTGCTACATTTTTCCTCAGAAATTTTCCTTTTTTTCCCCCTCAAATTTCCTACTTTTTCCCCTCTAAATTTGCTACTTTTTCCTCTCATGAATGTACCAATTTTCCCCAGTACATGTGCTACTTTAACTCTAAATTAGCTATTTTTTCCCCACATAAATCAGCCTCTGGCTTGTTAATCCTGCAGGAACAAACCTACAGATGGTCCTGTTTTATGTTTTAACAGTCAAATGTTTCATACAATTTGCAGAAATATTGGTAAAAGGATGTTCATCTGTGCATTTCTTTGTACATATGTATTTATACACATGTATATCCAGTATAAACAGACGGACCTTGTGAGGCAGCACAGGTTTGAGGCTCCTGCTGAAATAGCAGAAGGTGTCTCCGCTTTTGTGGACCTGCACACGCTCTCCGTCATATTTGATCTCCGAGTACATCCCGTTGGGACACTTCTTCATGGCGTACTCGACGGACTTGCATGCCTCCGCCTGGAATCACACAATAATGACAGTTTCCAATGTTTCAAAAAACAATAACCAATAGATTAAAGGTTATTCTGGGGGTTCTAGCAGTTGGGGATGGGATCCTCTCACAGGACTTTCCAGATCTCATCTAAAATGACACAAATTATTTTTTTGTTTATCAAAATAAAGACACATTCTTGATAATGTCAGAATTTGAAGGCAGTAAATGGAACCTTTAGATTTCCAGCTTCTGTGATGACTTTTTACCCTAAAACAGTTCAATTTCAGCTTGAAAATTTACAAATTCTTTCTTGAAAATGTGCAATTATTTTCATGATTTTTTTTTCCTTTTTTAATTTGCACATTTGCAGTTGGTGCTCACCAGCATGGGCTGTACAGGAGTCATAAGGGAGGCCTCCACAGTGAGGAGTTTTCGGGGCCCGGAGCTGCTGGACGCCTCCTGCTGATTCCTCAGGACCCGCTCGATCACGTCGCCAAGGTTACGGGAGGCCTTGAAGGCGTCGTAGGCGTTTGGGTCCACGGCGTCCAAGCTGCAATTAAGAAACAACTAAATGCTGAAGCAAAAACAAACATTAATCTAATCCAATCAATTAAACACTAACCTGATAAAAGACTGTTTAGAAGCAGACTGAAAATGGCAAGTCAGCTTTGTTAATTTGCAACTTTTTTCCTCATTAATGTTATACTTTACTCATTCATTTTCAACTTTTTCCCATCATAAATGTTACTTATATCAAATAAATTTACAGTTTTGACTTTTTTTTTTTATTGACTTGCACCCATTTACTCGTTACATTGCAGTATTTTCCACAAACGTGATACTTTCTTCCTGTTATCAACTTTGTCAAGTTGCATTTTTTCCCCTCATTCGTTATCTCTCATTTATCATCATTAGCAACTACTTTTTCTTTGCAAACTTTTTTACTTATTAATTGGCTATTTTCTCAATTTCCTATTTCCCCCATCTTTATTCCCTTTTTTCCCCCCACCTAAAAAAAAAAAAAAAAAAAATCAATTTTTTGAGGTGGATTTTATTTTTCCAGACTAATTTTCTTTTTTCCCCTCATAAATTCCTCTTCCTCATGCATTTAATTTTTTGCTTGATAATCTACAAATCACAGTCAATTTTTTACTTTTTTATATTAATTTTCAGCTTTTTCTCTCATTAATTTGCTACTTTTTTCCTCATTAATTGAGCTCTTCCCTCATTTTCAATCACAATGTGAAGCTCAGTGCTACTGGCCCATGCACCACGAGGACCTCAGGGAGGACCTGAGAAGTGCCGCCTGAAAACCCGGGCCAGGGAGCGCAGCAAGGGAGACATGGACAGCCGTCTGAAGAAACTGTGAGCACCTTTTAAAAAACGCACACTGCCTCTCCATGGACACGCTCAGTACAACATGCTCAGAGCCCGACATGGAATGACGGCTTTATCCTTTTTGGGGGTTAAAGAGGATTTCCAACTATTTAATTCAACTATAGCAAAACTGGTTATTCATGCAAACCCTTAAGTTAAAGAAGACATTAATAACTAATATTTATAGAGTGACCTGACTGGATTTTAGCTTTTTTATTTTTTTTTTTAAAAAAGAGCAGGATGATTAGCATTCCTGGGGCGTACTCGGACGGAGACACCTACACGTGTTTGGCACCGGCGTTCATCTTCAGGTCATGTTTGATTAGTCGAATGATGCATTTCAGGTCGTTACTGGTGCATCTGTGACGAGAGAATTCAGATCAGGAACACCATCACAGGTTGAGAGAGATTCTTTCAAAAAAGGCATCTCTAGATTTATGAACAAAAGTAAAATACCTGAAACACTGAAGCCACATTAACAAGATTTAGTTTCCTCTAAAAATGTCATTCAGAACAAGTAGATACTTTATTGAGAACAGCAAAAAAAGTAATGCTTGACAAGCCACAAATATACCAGGAACAAGTTGCTGCAAATTTAAGAAACGCATTCATAAGAAAAACTGTTGTCAATTTACAAGACAACGTAACTGTAGGAGGAAGATGTTGACCTAGAAGGAAAAAGGCACAGATTTTGTTTAACAACACACAGGAAGTTCTAAGGAAAACTAAAGAAAAAGGAGGATATGGTAAAAGATCCAAATTTACAAGAAAAAAGATGCTGTTTATAAAGGAAGAAGATGCTAATTCATAAGGGAAAAAAAAGGAAAATTTGAAGGAAAATTACAAATTTACAAGGGCAAAAATGCTAAATATCAAAGAAACTCCCTTATTTTCAAGGAAAAAGATGCAAATTGAGAAAAAAAATTATGAGCACAAAAATCATAAATATAATTTTTTTCTTATTGGTTGAAAAATTATAAGAAAAAAGGCAATAAACTGCAAATTTCCACAACAAGCACAAATTTATGAGGAAAAGTGTCAAATTTCCAAAAGCTACACAATATCAGCATGTTTATTTTGTGTATTACAAAAAAGACAAAAAAAAAGCAAGTTCAGATTTACTGGTGAATTCTGATATTTATGCATCTCAAAAAAATTAGAAAACAGTTCCATAAATTTAGCTCAAGAAGAAATGAGTCAAACATTAAAATCAAAAATTGAAACATTTCACTTTACTCCCTGAATATGGCGACTATATGAACATTTACCTTTTTAACCATGAAAAAAGCTAGCAAGTATTTTGGATCTCCTGCCGTTACAGTGGCTGTCCGGACTAAAGTAAAAACCACATTTTTATTTTTAATGTTACTTTTTGGCGATGCTCTCCAGCTCCGTCTGCTGCTCGTCCTCTTTGGTGAGCTGAGCGAGGCGGCTCAGCGACACGTCCACTTCCTGGATGGTCAGGAGGCTCTTAGCAGCCGGAGGAAACCATTTGCTGTCCTCAA
Source organism: Pholidichthys leucotaenia (assembly GCA_020510985.1). Classification (NCBI taxonomy): domain Eukaryota; kingdom Metazoa; phylum Chordata; class Actinopteri; order Cichliformes; family Pholidichthyidae; genus Pholidichthys; species Pholidichthys leucotaenia. The sequence goes on from CM035844.1 coordinate 337,160,597, forward strand.
AGAACATCCTCACCGTCTCAGACACGTCGCCCTTCAACAGAAGGACCACAAATGTCCAAATTATTATTATTTTTTTTTTATTATAATGGTTAAAGAAGAAATCTAAATCAGGATCTGCAACCTGCCACTCCTTTCCAATAATCTGCAGCTCCCTGTGATACCGACAAAGAATGTTTGGTGGTTTGGTTTTTAAGTTCACTTGAAAATTTGAATAACAAAGCTGCCTCTCGCCAAAAATGCCGGGAGAAGCTCCAGCACCCCCTGTGACCTGAAAAAGATGAAGTGGTTGAAAAAGAATGAATGAAGCTAGGATTTCGTGAGGTTAAAAAAAATAAATTAAAAAAAAATAACAGCAAAAATATTCACAACTACAAGAGGAAAAGTTCCTAAATTTATGAAAAAAATGCTGGGATTTTACAATAAAAAGTTGGAAATTTGTGATGAAAAAAAAGACAAATTTTTAACCCCCCCGCCCCCCCCCCCCAAAAAAAGTCCAAGCTGAAATTTACATTAAAGAAAATCTTGTGGAAAAAATGTAAAAAAAAAAATAAATGTCATGAAAAAGATTGCAAATTTTCATGAAAAAAAGTCACATTTTTTGTGGAAAAGTCACATATTTACAAGTTAAAAAAAAGTCAAAAAGTTGCAAATTTTCTTGGAAAAAAAAAAAAGGTCAAATTCAGTGAAAAAAGTCACAAATTTAAGTTAAAAAAAGTCACATTTGTGAGAAAAGCTCTGAAATAACAAGCAAAAACGTTGCAACACTAAATGAACACATTTAAGGGTGATGTTTACGGTTCCTAGTAGAACATTTTTAAAGACCATCTGTGAGGGACCATCGTCCCTGTCCCCAAGAAGCCACGGATCACTGGACTTAACGACTACAGACCTGTAGCGCTCACCTCTGTAGTCATGAAGTCTTTTGAGCGCCTGGTCCTGCCCCACCTCAAGACCATCACCACTCCCCTCCTGGACCCGCTGCAGTTCGCCTACAGAGCCAACAGGTCTGTGGACGATGCAGTCAACCTGGCCCTCCACTCCATCCTGCAGCACCTGGACTCCCCGGGAACCTACGTCAGGATCCTGTTTATGGACTTTAGCTCTGCATTCAATACCATCTGCCCCGCTCTGCTCCAGGACAAGCTGTCCCTGCTCAACGTGCCTGACTCCCTCTGCAGGTGGATCACCGACTTCCTGACGGACCGGAGGCAGCATGTGCGGCTGGGAAAGACTGTCTCAGACTCTGTTAGCATCAGCACCGGATCACCCCAGGGATGTGTACTTTCCCCCCTGCTCTTCTCCCTGTACACCAACTCCTGCACCTCCAGCCACCAGTCTGTCAAGCTGATCAAGTTTGTGGACGACACCACCCTCATCGGGCTCATCTCCAACGGCGACGAGTCTGTCTACAGGAGAGAGGTGGCCCAGCTGGCGTCCTGGTGCAGCCACAACAACCTGCAGCTCAACACTGAAGACAGTGGAGATGATCGTGGACTTCAGAAAAGTCACAGCCCCTCTGCCCCCCCTTACCCTCACAGACTCTCCCATCACCACTGCGGATTCCTTCCGCTTCCAGGGCACCGCCATCACCCGGGACCTCAAGTGGGAGCCGACCATCAGCTTCCTCATCAAAAAGGCCCAGCAGAGGATGTTCTTCCTGCGGCAGCTGAGGAAGCTCAAGCTACCCACCAAGATGTTGGTGCAGTTCTACACGGCCAACATCGAGTCCATCCTCACCACCTCCATCACCGTGTGGTACGCAGGAGCCACCGCCAGGGACAGACTAAGACTGCAGCGTGTTGTGCGCGCTGCTGAGAAGGTGATCGGCTGCAAGCTCCCATCCCTCCAGGACCTGTACATCTCCAGGACCCGGAGGCGTGCAGGCCGGATCATAGCCGACCCTTCACACCCTGGACACGCACTGTTTGCCCCCCCTCCCCTCAGGCAGAAGACTTCGGTCCATTCAGACTAAAACCTCCCGCTACATGAACAGCTTCTTCCCCTCTGCCATCAGACTGCTGAACACGAAGTGACTTATTAGACTCTCGTGCACTATGTACAGCAGCTCAACCGGACTCATGACAATTATCACTTGTTTTCTTTTTGCACTACCGACTGAACTATGTGGAACTCCACAATATCTGCTGCTTGTTAATATATTTAAAAATTGCATAGATTAGTATTACTTATTCATATTCTATCTTTTATTGCATGCATAGTTTTTTATCTTTAGTGCTACTCCATGTTTAATGTTGCAGCATTGCACCGAGACAAATTCTTAGTTTGTGTACTACATGAACAATGGCAATAAATCTGATTCTGATTCTGAGCACCGACCTGCTCCAGGTCTCTGACCATGTCGTCCTGGTTAGATTTAAAAATCCGGCTGAACAGCTTGACGATCTGTTTGTCGTTAAGGTTGTAGACGCTCTTCACCACGCCCGGCAGGAGCAGCTTGACCGTCAGGTAAAGGTCTCCGTGGAATTTATCTGGGATGGAGCAAAAAACAATAACCAACATAAAAAAAAAAAAAAAAAAAAAATCTGCTCTGATCAACATGTAAATCTAAAAAAAAACAAAAAAAAAAACCAAACAATAGAACCACGTACCTCCACTGGTGCCTTTCTTGAGGAACTTCTCGATGATCTGAGTCTTGGTGTTGTAGCTGTTGTTCTCGGCCACCGTGGCACACAGCTTCCTGAACTCTCTGAGGAGACAGTCCTTGTGCTGAGGGTCACACAGCTGGGCTGACAGGGGGCTGCCCTGGCTGGGTTTAGATGAGGGAGAGGAGGTGGAGGAAGAAGGTCCGGGACTGCTGCTGCTGCTGGAAGTACCAGCCTTAGCAGCTGATAGGAGAGAAGAAGAGCTGAACTTGTCTGTTCTCATGCAGCGTGACACATCGGCATGAATGACTCTGACAGCAGAGGGCAGCCCCCATCACATCCTAGCTGAAAGCAGCTTAAAAGTAAATAATGATAAATATTTATCTCACCAGTAAAGCCTGAAAACTTGCGTGGAGCGTTGATGGATGGATCAGCGGGAGGAGCCATCAGCTGACCGCTGGTGTTCAGCTTGGCTTGGACCTTCTTTTTAGGACTGGCGTTGACTTTGGCCATCAGGTCTGCGGGACAAAATGAAGACAATTAAGAAACCATGAGCCACTTGATGGTTTTTATAAGAACAAAGGTATGAACACAAAATTCATTTTAAATGGATGTACCTGTCAAACACATATTTGACTATCATATGGGTCAGAAACCTCCACTGTGGAAAGAGCAATTCTGATCAATTTTTTTTTTAGCAAAAAAGAAAAAAAAAATCTGCTTGGAGCCACAGAACATCTGAGCCTTAAAATGGAGACAAAACTGCCGAGTCAGAAAAATAAACTGACTTCTAAACATTAGCAGCCGGACATGTTTTAGTCTTAAATATAAAAACAAATTCCCATTTTCTTATCTGATTTTTTATGCAATAAATTAAAAAATATTGCCCCTGTAAATTTGCTCTTGCAAATTGTAAATTCATTCCAAGAGAACTTTCCCATAAATTTACAGTTTTTCCACATAAATTTGCAAGTTTTTGTTGCTGACCTTAAAGGGTTTCTCATAAATCTGCAACCCGTTTCCTGTTAATTCTGCAGGTTTGCAGATCATCTGTAATTGTCCCCTAAATGGGGGGGGAAAAAAAAAAAAACAAACCTGAATTTTCTCACTAATTTACATTCTTTTCTTCCGATGATATGCAACTTTTTTGTTACAAACCTACTACTTTTTTTTAACTTTTTAAATTGGCTTATTTTCTTACAAATTTTACAGCTTATTTTCTCAAATCTAACTTTCTCATAAATTTTGGATTTTTATTTTTTTTTTTTTTTTTTTTTACATGGAAGTTTGTGACTGTTCTTATGAATTTGACCTTTTTTCCCTTAAAAATTTGCAATTTTTGTAGTTTGTGAGGTCTTTCCACTTGAATTTGTTTCTTTTATGTTAAATTTAAGGCTTTTCCCCCCCTTGTAAAAAAAAAAAAAAAAAAGTTGCAGACCCTGATGAGGGTAAATATTCAGCAGGCTATAACCATGGTTAATGGGTACATTCCGTTTGTATGTAGAACACTGTACTGAATAAAAACTTTATCCTGCAAACCTGAGATGTGTTTATTGATGAGCTCCTTGTCCTCATCCTGCAACTCCTCCCATCCCTCCAGCTCAGTCAGGTCCTCAATCTTCTTCGTCGTGGCTCTGGCCCGCTCCAGCTTCTCGAACATGCACTTCACATGGTACCACTCCTTCATCTCCCCCGCCGACTCGCTGAAGGGATTCGGCACGATCTTCCCTATCCGCATTATCCCCTTGGCAATTTTGTCCTTGCATTTCTTACAGCCGGCAGTGCCGCGTTTGGCATATTCCACCAGGAACCTCTGTTCAGACATTTCCGTATGTTCAAAGTAAAACCGCTGCTGGAAAGTCCAGGAAGGACGGTTCCGGAGGAGGGCGCCTTTATGGGTTAATGGGAAAAGTTGAACGGTTTTCCCATAAAAATGTAAAGCACGAGCAGGTGAAGGTGAATGTTTAGAGCATGAGGAGACAGAAAAGGCTCCACAAACCTTTGAGAGATGCTTAAAGCTGACAAGTGATCCAGATGGCCGTAGGCGTACACAGACGATCTTATGAAGGAAGAAAATTAAAAGTTTCTGCATTAAGTTGGGATGATGTCCAGGTTAGAATCTGGGGAAAAAAAAAAAAAAAAAAAAACACACAGAGATGTAACATTTCACCTCTATTGCAAAATTTTGGATTTTTAAGATGATTAATTCTGCATTTATTCGAAGTTTACCTGTTAAAGTCACAATTTACAATTAAAGAGTTCTGCAATTTTTAAGAGCATTAAACCACAATGCTCAACTAGTCGAATAAAAAAATAAACATGTTTTTTGATAATGGTCAGTACTATAGAACAGTTATTTCTACAGATCTAGTGCTGGTTTAAATACCTGGACTTTGGATTTAAAGTGACACACCAGTGGACAATCAAGTTTTGTTTTTTTTTTCCTTGTTAACATGTCTGCAACAGGTTTTTTATGATTTACAAGACATACCAAGAGCGAAATCACTCATATGTGTCATGTCTGTGTTTTTCTGCTGTGAAAGTTCAGTTAACCCCTTGCACTCCGGTCAATTTCCCTAAAAACGCCAAAAATTAACGTGCCCAAATTAAATCAAAAGCTGTTCTTCAACCCTTTGCAGCATCTTCATGGGGTTGGTCTCATTTAAAAGAAAACACTGAATTTTTTGGCAAAACAGTCATAATCTCTCCAAGTGCTCCGGCCACTGAGTTACAGTCATCTAAACATAGTGAACTTGAAGAAAATAAATTTGGCCTGGGTGTTTTTTTGGATACAAATGCTTGCAAATAACACACAGCTTCAGATCCGGGCTGGAAAATGCAACAGAAATGTAGAACCAAGTGTTATCCAGCTGAGGTCCAAATTTTGTAACAATACCACAAAAAATGAATATTTTACACAGCTTTGTTCTCAGGCTGTTCCCAGGCATTTTGGAACTGTGCCAAATTGTGCCAAATGGCACAGTTTGGAAAAACGTCTGTAACTTTTGAATGCTTCAATGTAGAAGCTTCATTTTGGCCTCTAATAAAAGGTCACACTCAGGGCTGTGTCTGTGTGTGTGTGTGTGTGTGGGGGGGGGGGGGGGTTGCCCCCCCCCCTCGCTACAGAGGATGGACATCGGCCATCGCTACACAACGGATTAGCCTTATGTGGCGATGTGGGACAGCAGCACAGTCACCGCGGCTTCCCCCCCCCCCTCGCTACAGAAGAATAGCGGGGAAGGGGGGGGGGGGCGGCGCTCACGGTCTGGATGCAGCGAACAACCCCTTGTACCGTGGCGCACGAACTTCAGACTTCGTGTGCCGCACAGTTGTAATTTACCGATCGGTCAAAAGTCCTTTTGGATTACAATTTTCAGGAATAAAGAATAATTTAGCTTATAACACCTTACCTCTTCACAGCAGTGTCCTGGCGAACTTCTCTTCCCCATTGTCAGACGAACGCGACGCTGGTCTGCTCGTGGTTCTGGTCTCGCGACCCGATCAAAACATAATTCCATTATTACGGTTTTGTGCTTCCATGATTGCGGTTTTTGGCGAACGATTTTTCAAAACAAATAACAGTAGTAATTAAAAAAAAACAACTGGCGAAGGCGTGTGTGTCACTCAGCCTTCGTCGTCAGCCTCCGTCGGTCTATGACCATGGAAGAAATCATAATGTCTACTCTGCTGGAACAAAAACAAAATAAGCACCGCCTGTGGCCGAACATGCCGATGCGCGAATAGCACTCCCTGTCACACAGGTTGCATTTGTGGATGGTCTCCGTGCTGCTGGGTCTGTGGGGTTCTTCCTGCGGGTCCTTTTTTTTGATCCGCTGCAGCAGTCAGTCTTCACCCAGCCTTAAAAAAAAAAAAAACAGCTCGCGAATTTCTCTGCTTCAATTGGCTCACTGCATTCACAGCGTTGGGAGGCAGGTCCTTCTTGCTAGGTTTTCAGTCATTGGTTCTTCAAGGTTTCAGAAACCCAATTCAAGGCTCTTATTAGTCGAATGACAGGTCAATCAGATGAACTAATCTGTTCGTGGCTGTGTCTGCAGCTTTTATTTTCAGTGCGCTCTTGGACGCCATACACCACCTACATCACAATCTCCATCATGCATCCTAGAGCGCACGAGGGCGCTCTCGTGCACCCTCATGCGCTCTAGGACGCAGAGACTTGCCCGTCAGCGGTACAACGGAGTGCAAGAGGTTAAGCTCCTCCCCTTGGAAAAAGGCAAGTTTAGATGGGACTTTTTTTTCATGTCACTATAACAGGTGAACCAATCAGGCACTGGTTATGGTCTCTGAGGAAGAGAGTGGAACTAAAGAGTCAACTTAGCCTTCAGTGTCAATTAGCATTTTTGGACAGCTGCTTTGAAAACTTGACTCATATTAAGATGGGTTTTTTCATTAAACTGCATTCAAGGACCGACGCAGTTTCAACCATTATCCTGAGCCACCATGCATACATGTGGGCATGTCCTTCAATCAGAAAGTCTGTATTTTATCACTTCATTTATTCTGTGTAATGTAGCGCTAGCCACCATTAGACTTTAATGTGACTGATATGGTACCCAATAGGGCTGGGTGATAAAACGACAACTAGAGGGCACTGGATGAGCACACACCTCTGCCAAGGCTCCGTCCCTCCCTCCCTTTGTCTGTCCATATCGCCATCCAGCTGTACATTGTGAGATAGGGCCTTGGCGGAGGTATGCATTCACGGATCACCTCCAACATCTAATGAGTTCATCTTTGGGCCAAGGGCCACCTGTTGAAAATTTCATACAAGTATATCCAGTAGTTTTGGAGTGCTGTTGCTAACACTCTGTGAGAAGATAAGAGCCTTGGCGGAGGTATGTATTTTGAGATCATCACCAAAATTTCAAGATTCAAAGGCTTTATTATCATGTGCACAGTTAAAAAATGCTACATTTCCTGAGCAATGAAATTCTTACTTTGCTCTCCGAACGAATGCCAAGTTAAAGGTACAGAAACAACAATTCTAATGGGTCATGACACACTAACACAGTAACTCAATCCTGGTACTGATGGATGCTAAGACACATACACCAACACACAGTTAGGCAGTAGAGGAATGAAAATGAAAGTCACCGGATGACTAAACTGATAGTGGTATATTGATATCAGAGATGATGTGAACCTGAGATGGCATGAACCTATGTACAGTGCGCAAATGAGCATTGTGCAACAAGTAGTGTATAATTACAAATTATTGACAAGTAGCAGCAGAGATGATATGGACATCAGACAGGTGATACTATATCTACTGTACAGGTGAGCAGTGTGCAAATTTAGCAGCCGGTGTGCGAGTTCCTATATGCAAAGCTGTGTTGCAGAGTTTAGGGAGTTGTTGTCTGTCATTGTTACCCACGACAGACTGCTATGATGATGATGATGATGTCTATTCAGGAGTCTGATGGCAGTGGGAAAGAAGGACTTTTCAGTCTGGTTGTCCTGCATTTCACACTTCTGTACCTCCAGCCTGAGGGTAGAAGTGTGAACAGTCTGTGTTGGGGGTGGGTGGGGTCCCGGAGGATGGCGTCAGCTCTCTTTTGGACTTTGCGGTGGTAGATGCTCTGCAGAGAGGGGAGTGGAGTCCTGATGATCTTCTCCGCTGTCTTCACCACTCTCTGCAGGCATTTGCGCTCCACGGCAGTGGTGTTTCCGTACCACGCAGTGATGTCATTGGTCAGGATGCTCTCGATGATGCAGCTGTAGAAATTGTTGAGGATCCTGGAAGACATGCCGAACTTCTTCAGCCTCCTCAGAAAGTACAGTCGCTGTTGAGCGATCCTGACCAGCTCTGTGGTGTTGTGTGTCCACTTAAGGTCCTCACTGATGTGGATGCCCAGGTATTTAAAGATGCTCACCCTCTCCACCTCAAGCTTCCAGATGAACAGTGGCCGATGGGGTCTCCTCCTCCCTTTCCTCATGTCCACTATCATTTCCTTTGTCTTGTTCGTGCTGAGGGTGAGATTGTTGTCCTCACACCATGACACCAGGTTGGCCACCTCCCTCCTGTAGGGTGCTTCGTCATCACCAGTGATCCGTCTCATCCCTGCTGTGTCATCCGCAAGCTTTAGGATGATGTTGTCTTTGTGGAGGCAACACAGTCATGGGTGAAGAGGCTGTAGAGGATGGGGCTGAGAACACAACCCTGGGGGACACCTGTGTTTGTGATGATGCTGGCTGAGGTCCTGTTACCCATCCTGACAGACTGGGGCCTGCCAGTTAGAAAGTCCAGTAGCCAGTCACAGAGGGTGGGGTGCAGGCCAAGCGAAGATAGTTTGTCAGTGAGTTTGTGGGGGGATGATCGTATTGAAGGCGGAGCTGTAGTCAACAAAGAGCATCCTAATATAGGAGTCTTTATCTTCCAGGTGAGAGAGAGAATAATGGAGTGCTACGGCAATGGCATCTGAGGTGGACCTGTTGGGCCGGTAGGCGTACTGCAGGGGGTCCAAGGGGTCCGGTATGCTGTCCTGAATGAGGGGCAGCACCACCCTCTCAAAGCACTTCATGATGACTGGAGTGAGTGCTACTGGTCTGTAATCATTTATATGTTTATTGTGCCATTACACACCTTTCCTGAAAATTTGAAAGAAAGGCACTATATAAATGCAATCCATTATTATTATTATTAACAGAGAGAAATGAGAACAAAAACAATATGACTACATTATAATAATAATAACAACAACAACAACAACAACAACAACAACAACAAGAAGACTGTCATAACTGTATTGACCATACATTGGGGCTGGGCAATTCCGCCTTAAATCAACATCATGGTTTATTGAATCTTTCAGGTCAGTTTTCTCCCCCACCACCCTTCGCCATTACAGTTTACTGACAAGGTTCATATTTATTAAGCAATATTACACAACAGTGCGGTATCATACCATTTTTTTGCAGTCAACTACAAATTCACATTGTTTGATGCAGCAAAGTTAAGCCTCCACCTCCTCCACCGTCCCCTCCCATTCTCATCTTCCTGTACCGGTGTCGTATGTCTCGCCCTTCCTTAATTCTGACTGGCTGCTTAGAAAGGCTGCGCCTAGAAATCCTGTCCATAAAAATTATGAACAGGATCGGTGACAAAGGGCAGCCCTGGCGGAGTCCATCTCTCACTGGGAATGACTCCGACCGAGTGTTGGCAATACGAACCAAACTCTCACAACGGTCGTACGGAGACCAAATAGCTCGTAACAACAAGCCCGATTCCCCATACTCCCACAGCACCCCCCACAAAAATCCACGAGGGACGCGGTCAAATGCCTTCTCCAAGTCCACAAAACACATGTAAACTGGTTGGGCAAACTCCCACGAACCCTCAAGAATTCTCGAGAGGGTAAAGAGCTGGTCCGATGTGCCACGGCCAGGACGAAAACCACATTGCTCCTCCTGAATCCAAGGTTCGCCCAACGGCCGGACTCTCCTCTCCAGTACCTTGGCATAGACCTTCCCAGGGAGGCTGAGGAGTGTGATCCCTCTAAAGTTGGAGCACACCCTCCAGTCCCCTTTTTTGAAGAGAGGAACCACCACCCCGGTTTGCCATGCCAAAGGCACTGCCCCCGACCTCCACGCAATGTTGCAGAGCCATGTCAACCATGACAACCCAACAACATCCAGGGCCTTGAGGTACTCAGGGCGAATCTCATCCACCCCCGGGGCCCGGCCACCAAGGAGATTTTTAACCACCTTGGCGACCTCAGCCCCTGTGACAGGCGAGTCATCCCCCTCATCCCCAAACCCTGCTTCCTCTGTGTAAGGCGTATCAGTGGGATTGAGGAGATCCTCGAAGTATTCTTTCCACCGCCCGACGATATCCCCAGTCGAAGTCAACAGTGTCCCATCCGCACCATACACAGTGTGGACGGGGAGCTGCTTTCCCCTCCTGAGCCGCCGGACAGTTTGCCAGAATCTCTTTGAGGCCGACCGAAAGTCTTGTTCCATGGCCTCACCGAACTCCTCCCATACCCGGGTTTTTGCTTCAGCAACCACCCGAGCTGCACTCCGCTTGGCCTGCCGGTACACCTCAGCTGCTTCGGGAGTCCCACAAGCCATCCAAGCTTGATAGGACTCCTTCTTCAGCTTAATGGCCCCCCTCACCACTGGTGTCCACCGCTTGGTTCGGGGGTTGCCACCACGAGATGCACCGGCCACCTTGCGGCTGCAGCTCTGGGCCGCCGCTTCAACAACAGAGGTGGAGAACATGGCCCAATCAGACTCCATGTCTCCAGACTCCCTCGGAATGTGGTTGAAGTTCTTCCGGAGGTGGGAGTTGAAGACCTCCCGGACAGGAGCCTCAACCAGATGCTCCCAGCACACCCTCACTATACGTTTGGGTCTATCAGGTCTGAATGGCTTCCTCCCCTGCCATCGGATCCAACTCACCACCAGGTGGTGATCAGTTGACAGCTCTGCACCTCTCTTTACTCGGGTGTCCAAGACATACGGTCGCAGGTCTGATGATACGATAACAAAATCGATCATCGACCTGCGACCTAGGGTGTCCTGGTGCCAGGTGCACATATGGACACCCTTATGCTTGAACATGGTGTTCGTTATGGACAAACTGTGGTTAGCACAGAAATCCAATAACTGAACACCACTCGGGTTCAGATCGGGCAGGCCGTTCCTCCCAGTCACCCCCCTCCAGGTTTCACTGTCGTTGCCCACGTGCACACTGAAGTCCCCCAGTAGGACAATGGAGTCTCCAAGAGGAGCACCCTCCAGCACCCCAGTCACAGACTCCAAAAAGGGTGGGTACTCTGAAACATCATTTGGTGCATAGGCACAAATGATGGTCAGGACCCGTTTCCCAAGCCGAAGGCGCAGGGAAGCAACCCTTTCGTCCACCGGGGAAAACTCCAATATAGAGGCAGCAAGGTGGGGCGATACAAGAATACCCACCCCTGCTCGTCGCCTCTCGCCCGGGGCAACTCCAGAAAAGGCCAAGCTCCAGCCCCTCTCCAGGAGACTGGTTCCGGAAACGGAGCTGTGTGTTGAGGTGAGGCCGACTATATCTAGCCGGTATCGCTCAACCTCGTACACCAGCTCAGGCTCCTTCCCCACCAGAGAGGTGACATTCCACGTACCAAAAGCCAGTTTAGAAAGCTTGGGATCAGTCCGCCAAGGTCTCCGCCTTTGACCGCCACCTAATCCACATAGCACCGGATCCCCATGATCCCTCCTGCAGGTGGTGAGCCTGCTGGAGGGCGGACCCATGTAACTCCTTCGGGCTGAGCCCAGCCGGGTCCCATGGGTGAAAACCCGGCCACCAGACGCTAGCCTTCGAGCCCCTCCCCCAGGCCTGGCTCCAGGGTGGGGCCCCGGTAACCCCATACCGGGCGGGGTACACTGAATCCTTGATATACAATTTATCATGAGAGTCTGTTGGATCGTTCTTAGTCTGGCCCTTCACCCAGGACCAGTTTGTCTTGGGAGACCCTATCAGAGGCAAATTGCCCGGGACAACATAGCTCCTGGGATCACTGGGGCACGCAAACCCCCCCACCACGATAAGGTGACGATCCATGAGAGGATCCATGATTTTCATGGACAGGATTTCTAGGTGCAGCCAGGGAATGGAGGGTGTCATGCTCGGTGACCACAGGATCTCATCTCTGTTGTTTGCAGATGATGTTGTCCTGTTGGCTTCATCCAGCAATGACCTACAGCTCTTGCTGGGACGGTTTGCCGCTGAGTGTGAAGCGGCTGGGATGAGAATCAGCACCTCCAAGTCCGAGCCCATGGTCCTCAGCCGGAAAAAGGTGGATTGTCCTCTCCGGGTTGAAGACAGTCTCCTGCCCCAAGTGGAGGAGTTTAAGTATCTTGGGGTCTTGTTCACGAGTGAGGGGAAAATAGAGCGAGAGATCGACAGACGGATTGGAGCAGCATCTGCAGTGATGCGGACGTTGTACCGGTCTGTTGTGGTGAAGAGGGAGCTTAGTTCTAAGGCAAAGCTGTCGATTTACCAGTCAATCTACGTTCCTACTCTCACCTATGGTCACGAGCTTTGGGTAATGACCGAAAGAACGAGATCGCGGATACAAGCAGCTGAAATGAGCTTTCTCCGTAGGATTGCTGGACTCACCCTCAGAGATAGGGTGAGGAGCTCGGTCATCCGGGAGAGGCTCAGAGTAGAACCGCTGCTCCTCCACATTGAAAGGAGTCAGTTGAGGTGGTATGGGCATCTGATTAGGATGCCTCCTGGACGCCTCCCACTTGAGGTGTTTCAGGCACGTCCCACTGGGAGGAGACCCCGGGGCAGACCCAGGACTCGGTGGAGAGACTATGTCTCCCAGCTGGTCTGGGAACGCCTTGGTATCCCCTCTGAAGAGCTGGAGCAGGTGGCTGGGGAGAGGGAAGTCTGGGCTTCTCTGCTTGAACTGCTGCCTCCGCGACCCGGACCTCCGGAAAAGCGGTAGAAGATGGATGGATGGATGGATGCTTAGAAAGGTCTGACATTAACAAGCGCAGCTGTACAGTAGTCTGACAAGTTGAACTTTTTTCAGCCTGAGCACCGCCACGAAAAGCAGCCACCGCTCAAAGCATTTCAGCGCCGAGGGCACTCAGCACTGTAAACACTGGACTACATAGAGAATGAATAGAAAATAGTCGCCCACAGCAGAAAAAATGAGTTTGGTGGACACACCACCTAATACTTTTTCTGCAGTGTTTGGCTTCCGGGTTGCCAAGGCACGTGTGGTGATCATGCACATAACTCAGTGGACACGTCTTAAAAAGGCAGTACATATAAAGGGCCAGATTAATACATAAAATAATATTCAAAAAAATTCCTGCATCCACATTGTGATCCAAATCACCACCAAAATATAATCATCTGTTCCCCGTGCCATTACACACCTTTCCTGAAAATTTCATCAAAATCCATTCAAGACTTTTTGAGTTATGTTGGTAATAGACAAACCAACCAACGCTACCAAAAACATTACCTCTGTCCTCCCTTGGCGGAGGTAATTATCGCGAAATAACTTTTCCTCGATAGAGACATAAAACACGGTTGACAGAAGTCGACAGAACTCATTCGTTTCGTGTTTTGACAGACAACATGAAAAGCCAATAAAAATGAGAATACACCACACCCAACCAATCATGTGGTTGGAAGTCACGTTGGATTGACGCACACAACAGCGTACATAGGCACGTAGGACCAGCACACAGCCGGGGCTTAGCACACCTGCTAATGTTTGAGCTAGCGCAGTCGTGTAAGAGTTAAGAGTGGGTTAAAAAGAAAATGATGACAGAAAACATTAATGAAAAGTCCAGTGACAACGTTACCAAAGAAGACACCAAAACGTAAGCTGCCCAATGTTCAATAGATGACGAGACTGTTGAAAAGAAGGGTCTGAGGAATTCAGTAGTGTGGAGATATTTTGGCAATTTAAGCACAGTCAAAAATGTCGGATTTAAGTGGCTGATTAAAGTATGTGACCCTCGTTACCAACTCCCTGGCCATAAATATTTCTCCCAGATGGCACATCCCCAGCTGTACAAGGAATGTAAAGAAACAGTTGAAAAGGAGCTACAAAGTGTGCCATACTTTGCTACCACATCAGATTTGCAGTAAAGTCGCACATCCGAACCATATATGAGCCTCACTGCCCACTTCACTGATCAAGATTGGAATTTGAAAAGCAAATGTCTTCAAACTTTCCTGAAGACCATACAGGGGAAGTCATTGCTTCAGGACTAACCGAAGCACTTGCATCCTGGAGTCAAAGTGAAGACAAACAAGTGTGCATTACATTTTATAATGTTTTATAATTATTTGAAATACAGTTGTATAATGTTCTACACTACATTTGTCAGGTTCAACTTCTGACAGAAAATAAATATTTAAAATTGATCTTGTGATAGCTTCACATCTAACTTAGGAGTAAAAGGGAACCTTTAACCTTGACAGAAATAATGATTTGATTTATATCACAATATATATTGATATCGATCAATATGAAAAAATTATCATAACTGGAATTTTTTCATATCGCCAGCCCTACTAAAGGTGCGTTCAGACCAAACGCGAATGGGCAAATTTTTCGTGCGGTGTAATTACATTATAACTCAATGTAAACACGCAAATAGACGTGAATTCACGTCTGAGTGAGATGCAGACAGGCGAAGTTGCCTTTATAACTTCTACAACAGTGTTCAAACTACTGTGGAAATCCCCAAAATAACATCATGCTTTAGGTTTACATTATCCAACGGGGAGCTCACCTGAAAAGTTGTCCTTGTCTCCAAAACTTTACAAGATGATGAGTGTTTCTGTTGCTAGCTCGCTAGCCTTGTTAGCATGTCCGTGGCAGGAATCCATGGGTAAATAACGCCGACATCCCAATTTAGTTGAAAAGCTCCTGGTCCTCCTGTTTCCAGGTGAGCAGCAGTCTCATTTTCAAACAAGTTTACTCTGCAATGGTGATACTTATACGCCGGTGACGGCAGAATCTCAACGCTAGCATATAACCTCGGATGTGAATGTACGAATGCGCAATTTTGCGTGTACTCACCTCTTTCCATTCACTTTGTATGGATTCGCGCCGCCTGTTCGCATTTGGTCTGAACGCACCTCAACAGTACAATTTTACATACAGTAAGTGTCAAACCCATGTGTCAAAGGGGTAATGTGCTAGAGAGGAAATGATCCACAAATATCCAGAAAGCCTGGATATACAGTGGGGCAAAAAGTATTTAGTCAGCCACCAATTGTGCAAGTTCTCCTACTTAAAAGATGAGAGGTCTCCAATTTTCATCATAGGTATACCTCAACTATGAGAGAGAAAATGAGAAAAGAAAAAAAAAAAATCCAGAAAATCACACTGAAGGATTTTTAATGAATTAATTGGTAAATTCCTCAGTAAAATAAGTATGTGGTCAATAACAAAAGTTCATCTCAATACTTTGTTGGCAATGACAGAGGCCAAACGTTTTCTGTAAGTCTTCACAAGGTTTTCACACACTGTTGCTGGTATTTTGGCCCATTCCTCCATGCAGATCTCCTCTAGAGCAGTGACGTTTTGGGGCTGTCACTGGGCAGCACGGACTTTCAACTCCCTCCAAAGATTTTCTATGGGGTTGAGATCTGGAGACTGGCTAGGCCACTCCAGGACCTTGAAATGCTTCTTACGAAGCCACTCCTTCGTTGCCCGGGCGGTGTGTTTGGGATCATTGTCATGCTGAAAGACCCAGCCACATTTCATCTTCAATGCCCTTGCTGATGGAAGGAGGTTTTCACTCAAAATCTCACAATACATGGCCCCATTCATTCTTTCCTTTACACGGATCAGTCGTCCTGGTCCCTTTGCAGAAAAACAGCCCCAAAGCATAAAGTTTCCACCCCCATGCTTCACAGTAGGTATGGTGTTCTTTCTCCTCCAAACACGACAAGTTGAGTTTTTACCAAAAAGTTCTATTTTGATTTCATCTGACCATATGACATTCTCTCAATCCTCTTCTGGATCATCCAAATGCTCTCTAGCAAACTTCAGACGGGCCTGGACATGTACTGTACTGGCTTAAGCAGGGGGACACGTCAGGCACTGCAGGATTTGAGTCCCTGGCAGCATAGTGTGTTACTGATGGTAGCCTTTGTTACTTTAGTCCCAGCTCTCTGCAGGTCATTCACTAGGTCCCCCCATGTGGTTCTGGGATTTTTGCTCACTGTTCTCGTGATCATTTTGACCCCACGGCGTGAGATCTTGCGTGGAGCCCCAGATCGAGGGAGATTGTCAGTGGTCTTGTATGTCTTCCATTTTCTAATAATTGCTCCCACAGTTGATTTCTTCACACCAAGCTGCTTACCCATTGCAGATTCAGTCTTCCCAGCCTGGTGCGGGTCTACAATTTTGGTTCTGGTGTCCTTTGACAGCTCTTTGGTCTTGGCCATAGTGGAGTTTGGAGTCTGACTGTTTGAGGTTGTGGAAAGGTGTCTTTTATACTGATAACGAGTTCAAACAGGTGCCATTAATACAGGTAAGAAGTGGAGGACAGAGGAGCCTCTTAAAGAAGAAGTTACAGGTCTGTGAGAGCCAGAAATCTTGCTTGTTTGTAGGTGACCAAATACTTATTTTACCGAGGAATTTACCAATTAATTCATTAAAATTCCTTCAATGTGATTTTCTGGATTTTTTTTTTTTCCTCATTTTGTCTCTCATAGTTGAGGTATACCTATGATGAAAATTGGAGACCTCTCTCATCTTTTAAGTGGGAGAACTTGCACAATTGGTGGCTGACTAAATACTTTTTTCCCCACTGTACTGAGATGTTACACATGTTGATTTGTTTGTTCAGACTTTTTGGAGAGACGCTACTGAACGTTAAAGACAGTAGGAGAAAAGAGATGTCATCAGATGGGGTCAGCTGACAGTTCTGCCCCGATGCAGCACAGCACAGTAAAATATGTTTGGAGTGTATTGAGATTGTGCAGAGGTGATTGTGCATGGAATGAATGCATTAATGTTGTTTGACAACTGCTGAGAGGAGCTCCGGCCACCTCTCTGCTGTGTTGCATGCTGCCTTGATGCATGTGTGGTTGCATGTGATCAATCTGGTTGTTCTTCTAAACAGTCATGGTGGTATCCACCTTTTTCCTGGGGGTGCCACTGTAGGAACGATTATGGACGGAACTTCCAGTTTCGGCTGCAGTAGTGTTAAATCAGTCAGTAAGAGTGGAGTAGCAGGGGCATTTAAAATAGTGTTTTTAAGAGTTTTTCAAATTCATTTTAATGTATAGTCCACATATGTGTTTTGCACTCAAGTGACAGCTAATTTCAGCTCTTCTAGTTTTTGTATTTTTTGAATGTTTTGGTGGTGTTCTGGCACTTGTTGCTGGTGTTTGTGGTTGTGCTAAACTGGATAAATGGAGGCTTCTCACCACACGGTGACAGACGACATCCAAGCATGGTGTTGTGGCGTCTGCTCTAAGGTAAATTTGATTATGTCCAACATATTTTAACAAAATGCAGCCGACTTTATTGCAGTGGAGATGTGCTGGTCGGAATGCACACCGCGTAATTATGAGTACAGGCAATGAGAAGTTATAAATCATGGCTCTTTGTTTGGTCGCGGCAAAGTCCCAGGAAACCCCCCCATGAGTGTCTGATATCATTGTAAAGCTTAGAAATTGTACTTTCTACAAGTACCTATGTTTTTGCGGAAGACGTAACTCCCGACCGATCGAACAGGAGTTTTCAACCTAGCTAAAATAAAAACAAATCATCTTTTTCTGGGTCAGTTTTTGCACACTACCTGCAAATTAAATATCATTTTGAAGGTTTTTCAATACAGAATATGAAAATAACGTTACATCAATTTTGAAAATGTCCTCAAAGTGACTCATTTTACCAGCAAGGGTCATTTGTTTACATTGTTAGCATCTTAGCAGCGGCACTAACTAACGGAGCTACTGTGTACAAGGCCATTTTTAAAGGTCATCTTTCCATCCCTCGATAGTCGTGGGAAGTGGTATGATTAGGTTACTGTTTTGAGGTGCAAGAGGCTGTGTTCCCGCATTTCTGATGCCGAAGTCATTGTTTTTTTACCAAGGAAAAGTGTTCCGTTTCAGTGACAACCATATGTTCTAAACTAGTACCGGAAGTTGCTACCATAATTCAAGCAAGACATCATGGGGCCTAGGAATAAGGTGGATTAACTTTTAAAGTTACTAATGCATTGCTCGTAGAATGCAAGTATTCCTGTCTGAAACAGGTATCTCAATGAGGCTTTACAGGCTCAAATGCAGGCTGTGTTTGAAAGTGGAATACAAAGAGGTGTAGATAGATGTACTTTATTGATCCCAAACTGGGAAATTACAGCCTACCATGTAGGCTTTACACTACCCACAAAAGTTAGGGATATTCAGCTTTCTGGAGAAATTTCAGGATTCACCTAAAATGTACTATTAACCTTTACAGGTGAACTTAATTTGACCTTCTCTAACCTTTCGAATGCACATTTCCAGCTGTTCAATGTTTCAGTACTTTTTGCATAGCTTGCTGTTCTCTAACAAGGTGCTTAATGGCAAAATTCACAACGGGTGTTTGATCCATGAATAGATCAATACATTTTTCTGGTTCAATTAGAATTGGTATTTAAACAGTCCTCTTCATCATGTTGTTCACATTTTGACATCATGAGACCAAGATGACACCTAACAATTGAACGACGGTACCTCACCACTGCGAGGCTTCAAACAGGATGTTCTCAGAGGGAAGTGGCCACTGAGCTTAGAGTGTCACAGAGTGTCATCAGCAGGTTGCAACAGAGATACAGAGAGACTGGAAGAGTCCCAGAAAGGCATAGGAGTGGACGTCCTTTGGCCACATCACACGCTGATGACCACTTCATTGTAAATGGTGTCCTGTGGAACCAGATGATGAATGCCACTCAACTCCAGGCACATTTAACAGAGGCAAGAGGCACCCAAGTGTCATGTCAGACCATTCAAAACCATTTACATCAGTGTGGTCTGCGTGCTAGACAACCTGCAAGGGTACCTGACCACACCACTGGGTACAGGCATCACCATCTCGCCTGGGCCAGGGAGCATTTACACTGGACAAGGGACCAGTGGGCTTCGGTGCTGTTCTCTGATGAAAGTCGATTCATGTTGAGCAGAAATGACAGCTGCCAACAATGTTGGAGATGTCAAGGAGAGTGCTATGCATCAGTCGCTGTTGTCACCAGACGAGCCTGTCATGGTAGTGGTATTACAGTCTGGCCAGGTGTGTCTAGTCAATATAGAACTGCCCTACACCTTGTGAATGGTACAGTGACAAGCCCATACTACCGGAATAACATTATTAATCCAGTCATTGTGCCCCTGCATGAACAACACAGGCCTTATTTCATCTTCATGGATAACAATGCTCCAGCTCATCGAGGTTGCATCATTAGGCAATGGCTGCTGGAGGCTGGAGTACCTCAAATGGAGTAGCCTGCACTTTCTCCAGACCTGAATCCCACAGAAATCCTATGGGATCAGCTGAGTCGCCGTGTAGAGGCTCGTAACCCTGCATCCCACAACCTCAATGACCTGAGGGCCGCCCTTCAAGAAGAGAGGAATGCCATGCCTCAGCAGACAATAAGTCGACTTGTGAACAGTATGAGACATTGTTGTCAAGCTGTAATTGATGCTCAAGGCCACATGACAAGTTATTGAGAGATTTGTAGCGCCCATAATGGTAACACTATGTAGCTCACATATTTCGCTGCAGAGACCCAAGCATAGAAAGACTTTAAGCTTGCGGTGTGTATTGACATCACGCCTCAGATGGACAATGAGTCTGGACCACCTGCGGACTTGGGAGGAAGTCAGAGGATCTGGAGCGAGAGCCTGAAAGGACTGTCTGACCTCCTGGGGTCAGACAGAAGAGCAAAGAGGACTTTGAAGCGATTAAGTGTAAATAGAAGGATTTGACTTGATTGTGTGATTCTGTGTTTGATGTGTGGGTATAAATGTATGTGGGTTTACCGCAGCTCTTCCTCTTTTTTCCTGACTGAGAGAGAGAGCGCTGGGGACTTGAGATGAATAAACCATACTGAGAAATTATCCAGTCTCATCATTTCATGATCCCCACATTGGTGACCAAGACGTACGATGCCGGGAGAACGTTACCCTGACCCGGATTCACCGGGGACCGACCGCACGAGCACAGGCTCGATTAAGCTCCCCGAGTTCTGGCAAGACGACCTGCACTCATGGTTCCAACACGCGGAATCGCGGTTCGTGCTTGGGGGTATATCAGCAGATGACATCAAGTTTCATAATGTCATCGCAAGACTCGACAGCCGCACAGCTCGATGTGTGCGGAGCCTGGTGCAGCAGCCGCCCGCTGCTGGCAAGTACGACGCGCTGAAAGCCGCCCTCATCGAGAGTTTTGTGCCATCAGCCAAGGTGAGAGCCAGGCAGCTTCTGAACTTGCGCAACAGAGGAGGACGCAGAGCGACTGACCTCATGGAGGACATGCTGCAGCTGAT
Source organism: Pholidichthys leucotaenia (assembly GCA_020510985.1). Lineage (NCBI taxonomy): Eukaryota > Metazoa > Chordata > Actinopteri > Cichliformes > Pholidichthyidae > Pholidichthys > Pholidichthys leucotaenia. The sequence goes on from CM035844.1 coordinate 337,181,224, forward strand.
CGGGACAGACAACGATGCGTTTCTGTTCAAACACATCTTCTCGAGGACCCTCCCAGCACACATGAGAGGTACCCTGTCTGGCATGAGATGTGTGAACCAGCAAGACTTCCGCGCGCTGGCCAGGGAAGCGCAGCGGCTCCTCAACGCCTGCGACGAGCAGGAGACTTCCGTGGCAGCAGCAGACCTCGGCGCGGCGGCCGGAGGCAGGGAGGAGCCGGAGGCAGCAGGAGCAACCCCAGCGACGACGGCAGCGGCGCGGTCCCGAGGCAGAGGAGGGGACGACCTCTGTTTTTACCATCGACGCTTCGCTCAGAAGGCGCACAGATGCATCCCGCCGTGCAGTTTCAAAGAAACAGGGAAACGCCCGGGCCAAGGGTCGTTAGCAGCTTCGACTCTCGGTGAACAGAACAAGCTGCTTTATCTAACAGACGCGGGCTCCGGGCGGCAATTCCTCGTGGACACCGGAGCCCAGAGGAGTTTCATCACCGCGACCTATGCGGATCGTGTGGCGGGGCCCCGCGGAGACGGAGCAACGGCGGCGAACGGCTCGTCGATCAAAACGTTCGGGGAAAGGACTCTACGCCTGTCCTTGCACGGCCGCACCTATGAATGGACCTTCATAGTAACGGCAGTGAGTTTCAACATGTTAGGCGCTGACTTTTTGTGCTCACATGGCTTGTTAGTGGATCTGGTTAATAGACGCCTAGTAAATGCACTCTCCTTTTGTTCTATCCCTTGTGCAGCTCGAGTGTCCCCGCCGCCAGTACAGACCACTGTCGCCACAGCAGGCGGTAAGTTTCACACTCTTCTAACCCAGTTCCCAGCACTCACAGTCCCCACGTTTTCAGCTAAGGTTGCGAAGCACGGGGTGGAACACTTTATCACCACAAGTGGCCCACCAGTTTTTGCGAAAGCTCGGCGCTTGGATGCAGCTAAGCTCTCCATTGCGCGCGAGGAGTTCACCAACCTGGAAAGGTTGGGCATAATTCGCCGCTCGAAGAGCGCCTGGGCCTCCCCGCTGCATATGGTGCCTAAGGCTGACGGCTCGTGGAGACCTTGTGGTGATTACCGCAGGTTAAACAATGCCACAGCGCAGGACCGCTACCCAATTCCGCATATCCAGGATTTCTCAGTGCACTTAGCGAAGGCGCGCATTTTTTCTAAAATAGACCTGGTCCGCGGTTATCATCAGGTCCCGGTTCGACCAGAGGACATTCCCAAAACAGCGGTAATAACCCCGTTCGGACTTTTTGAATTTTTACGCATGCCTTTTGGCCTTAAAGGCGCCGTGCAAACTTTCCAACGAATGATGGATGCCGTGTTGCGCGACCTCCCTTTCGTTTTTGTCTACTTGGACGATATTTTAGTCGCCAGTGCCTCTGAGGAGGAACACGAAAAACACCTCACCACGGTTTTTCAGAGGTTGGGAACACACGGGTTGATAATCAACCCAGCCAAGTGCCATTTTGGCGTAGCGCAAATCGATTTTTTAGGACACCGCGTCTCTCCAGAGGGAGCAATCCCTCTGCCGGCCAAAATACACGCAGTGGCGGAGTTTCCCCAGCCACAAACGGTCAAAGCGTTGCAAGAGTTTTTAGGAATGGTAAATTTTTATAACCGTTTCATACCCCACGCAGCGCAGCTTATGCAACCGTTATACGCCGCGCTTAAAAAGCAGAAGCCCTCCAATGCGATCGAGTGGTCCCCGGAGTGGGAGCGCGCATTCACAGAGGTTAAAAAAGCACTGGCAGACGCAGCGCTGCTGGCTCACCCAGACCCATCAGCCCGCATAGCGCTAACCACCGACGCATCAGATGTGGCCATAGGGGCCGTGGTAGAGCAGCAAGTCGCCGGGGTTTGGCAACCGCTCGCTTTTTTCAGCAGGTCCTTGCGCGATGCTGAGCGGAAATACAGCGCGTTTGACAGGGAGCTGCTAGCGCTCCACCTGGCCATTCGCCATTTCCAGTTCTGGCTGGAGGGGCGACGTTTCACCACGTTTGTCGACCACAAACCGCTTACTTTTGCAATGTCCAAAATTTCAGAACCGTGGTCAGGACGGCAGCAGAGACAGCTGGCCACAATTTCGGAATTTACCAGTGGTTTAGCACTGTGGCAGCACAGTTTACCCTAGGCCGGGGGATCATGAGACCGTGGGCTCGATCCCAGCCCCCGACCAACAGTGAGCTGTGTGGAGTTTGCATGTTCTCCCCGTGTTGCATGGGTTTACTCCGGGATTTCTCCGGTTTCCTCCCGCATACCAAAAACATATAGGTTTAGGGCGCTCGCGCGCGCAGCGACCAGCAGCCGGTGGCTTGTCACCAGACTGCAAACCAAATCTACCTACGGGTACAAATAAGTAACGGAAAAAAAAAAAAAAAAATATTCAGCACGTAGCCGGTAAACTCAACGTAGTAGCGGACTGTTTCTCACGCGCGGTAACAGTGCCTGTCCGCGCAGAAGCGGGTTGTACTACCGCAGACGCGGGGCGGGGTAACAGCGCGGACGCACACGCGGCCCCTGTTCACGTGGGGATAGATTATGCAGCCATGGCAGCGGAGCAGAGCAGAGACGCAGACGTGCGCGCGCTCCTGTCTGGACCAACAGGGTTAAGGCTGGAGAGCAAAAGTTTACAAACCGGTTCACCCCCTCTAATCTGCGACATGCCCGGTGGTACCGGCCGCATGGCGCTGTCGCGTTTTTGACGCGGTGCACTCCCTGGCGCACCCGGGAGTACGCGCTTCGGTGAAAATGGTAGCGGAGAAGTTTGTTTGGCCGAGCCTGCGCAAGCACGTGAAAGAGTGGGCGAAAGCCTGCATGGCTTGCCAGCGGGCCAAAGTCCACAGGCACACGAAGGCCCCTTTAGAACCGTTCCACATTCCAGCTAAGAGATTTGATCATGTGCACGTAGACCTAGTGGGCCCCCTGCCGCCGTCACAAGGGTTCACACATCTCTTGACAATGGTGGACCGAACCACACGTTGGCCGGAAGTGGTCCCGTTAACGTCGACCACAGCAGCAGAGGTGGCTCGCGCTTTAACAGCCTGGGTAGCGCGGTTCGGGGTTCTGTTGGATATTACGTCCGATAGGGGACCTCAATTTGTGTCGGAGCTGTGGTCAGCAATGGCCAGCGGCTTAGGAGCGGCAGTCCACCGTACTACCGCTTATCACCCACAGGCCAACGGTTTATGCAAGCGTTTTCACAGGTCTTTGAAAGCAGCCCTCAGAGCGTCGCTCACGGATGCAGATTGGGTAAACAAACTACCATGGGTTTTATTGGGGTTGCGTTCGGCACCCAAAGAGGACTTAGATGCCTCACTCACAGAATTGGTTTTTGCGCAACCTCTCAGGCTGCCCGGCGAGTTCCTACCAGCCCATGTGGCACCAGGGCGCCCCCCGGTGCGGGGACCTCTGATTGGCACGGGAGCAGAAATGCTCCCGGGCTCCGCTCATCACACTTTTCCGTGTGTTTTTGTTCCCAAGGCTTTACAAAACACTGAATTTGTTTTTGTCAGGCACGACGCTCAGCAACACAGTCTCCGCCCACCATATGACGGTCCATTTCGAGTGCTGGAAACCGGGGAGAAATATTTTGTGCTAGATTTGGGGGGCAGGAAAGAAACAGTCAGTACAGTGGTACCTCTACTTACGAACGTCTCTACATACGGAATTTTCAGGTTACGAGACGCCTCAACGGGAAAATATTGCCTCTAGTTACGAACGAAATTTCAGGATACGAAAGGCAAAAAAGTACGCGCTCCTCGCAGCTTCCGTAGTTTACCAAACGTAAACATACCTGTAGCTGCTCTGCCACTGGCTATCGCCTAGCATCTTCCTGGTATCCCATTGGCCACGAAGTTTGTTTTTTTTTTCCAAAACTTTATGCGTTTGGTTGATCTCGCCAAAGAATATGGCCGTAATACATCAACGATCAGCACGATATTAAAACAAAACAAAGCACTTACAAGCCGACAAAAGCAAACGTCCTTGGATCAGAACATGAACCAAAGAAGGCAAAAGGTGACGACGTCGACGACGATAGCAGTTAAAGGGTAAATGAACATAATTTTTATTATTCTCTTTTATTATTCTTTCTCTCATTTTAAACTCTCATTTTATGTTTATTGTGCAGTAATCTAATTGTAACATGTATTTGTTACATGTTTTGATGCGTTTTTACGATTTATAAAAAATTTATGCCCGAATTTTGGGGGCTTGGAACGGATTACGGCATTTACATGTAAAACGCGCCTCTACTTACGAATTTTTCACGTTACGAGAATTCTTCCGGAACGAATTAAATTCGTAAGTAGAGGTACCACTGTATTGATAGATTAAAGCCTGCCTTTGTGTTGCATGACGAATCTGTACGACCGGCGAGGACGCCTTGACGCGGAAGACCACCCAGGGAACGGCCCCTGGAGCCCCCGCAATAACCTTTCTCCCCCTCATTCCACAGATTCGCCGCAAGACGGCACAACACAGGCTGTGAAACCTGCGTACAGCAAGTTTGGGAGGAGGTTGAAGCCCAGACTACGGGCAGAGTGATGTGTGTTTCGATCAAACTGTGTAGGCCGTGCTGTAAATTCCGCAGGTGGGGGGTGACATATGCTGTATTGCCATTAGGATACGGTTATCGGGTGTGTCCATTCTTTGGCGTTTGGGAGGGAGTGATGTAGCGCCCATAATGGTAACATTATGTAGCTCACATATTTCACTGCAGAGACCCAAGCATAGAAAGACTTTAAGCTTGCGGTGTGTATTGACATCACGCCTCAGATGGACAATGAGTCTGGACCACCTGCGGACTTGGGAGGAAGTCAGAGGATCTGGAGGAGAGCCTGAAAGGACTGTCTGACCTCCTGGGGTCAGACAGAAGAGCAAAGAGGACTTTGAAGCGATTAAGTGTAAATAGAAGGATTTGACTTGATTGTGTGATTCTGTGTTTGATGTGTGGGTATAAATGTATGTGGGTTTACCGCAGCTCTTCCTCTTTTTTCCTGACTGAGAGAGACAGAGCTGGGGACTTGAGATGAATAAACCATACTGAGAAATTATTCAGTCTCATCATTTCATGATCCCCACAGATTGATATTTTTTGTTGTGGTATACCCACCACTGTTGTTGGCTTTTGTTTCAATAAATTGTTTGAGATAAGGAAATCCTCATTACATGTGTTACGGCCCACTCCTTTTTGGAGTTGGACCTCTCTGTGTGTTTTTTCCCTGCGCTGTAGGTGGAGTTACGAAGGGCCGTCCTGGCTGAGAGGTGCCTATAAAAGCCATCTCTGCATGCTTGTCAGTAGCATTCTGCTCCCACTGGAGGCCGGTCGCCTTCCTGGTGCTCTGCTCTGCCTGGTCTTGGTTTTGTCTGACGCTTGGTCAGGGCTGTGCTGGTGGTCCTATCTGTTGTTTGCGGCCTGTGGAGAATTTCTGGGTTGGCCACTGGGCATGGTTGCAGCCCCTAACAGAGGTGTGCAGTCACTGGATGGGCTTGTGACTGTCTGTTTTGTTTCATGCATCCCATACACATACCACTGATTTTACAGACACTTTCTTTTATTACTTCCTTTTAATAAATATTGTGTAAATTGGCACCTCCGTGTAGTCTCCCTCCTTTGTCAAAACCTGGAGCCAGGTTTGTGACACATGCTTCTACTTAAATGCCCTACTTTCATGACATAATATCACTGTAGTGTGAACTTTTCACATTTTCCATAAATTTCACCCAAAAGCCAAATATCCCTAACTTTTTGAGTATTGTATGTCGGCAATCACATGTTAAGACTTTGACAAATATAAAAGGGAGTAAATGGCAAGATTTATTTGATTGTGTGAATATTAATTACAGAATAATTATTGAAAATGAATGGACATCCAATATTAGCGACTATTTCAGATCCCTTGTTTATTTGTTTGTCAGATCACTTATTTGTGTGATTTTTTTAACACTTATATTCGAGATAGTGTATCTTGTACTTTGGGGAATGGGAGTTGTTCAGTCATCATAATTATTTTAGTCTATGTCACTGTTCAGTGATAGAGTTAAGTGTAATATTGAATTTCTTCCGTGTATCGTTAATAAACTCATGCAGTACTATAACAGGGCATATTTGCAAATATTTGAGACCCATTGTAGTGCATCAATTTATATTTTAGCAATATTTTGTTATTAAAAGGTTTTTTAAAACTGTAATCAACCGAATTAACAAAACACCCAACATTATTATACACAGCAGAAGGACCCATTTGACTTTAACCGTTGCATCAGTGTTGCCCATTTGTCAGTAAATGTTTAACTAAAAATGATTAATTTTGTTATTTGGGTATTTTTGTCTCCTGCGCTTAGTCATTAAGTCATTCCGCTCCACAATCATGGTGGTATTAAGTTTTTCATTTTTAGATACTCACATGAGAGGGGGGACTCATGGTCCTACAAAGTACACTGGTACCACACGGGTGAAGCAGAAGCAGGGACTCCAGTCTACTACTGACCGGGCAGGCTGGGCGTGCCTCCCCGCAAAGGACCATGGTCTGCCCAGTCAGGCCACTGCTTCTTCTGGCATGTTTGGTGTTGGATACACCAGTGTTCTTTGTCAGAACCGGGTCCCCGCTGACGCTCCGTGCAGTCTGCTCATGCACCTCATGTTTTCCACATATGCCGAATCATCCTTTAGACCTACGCAATCACAGCAACTTTATGGTATAAATTTTTAAGCATTATCTTCAGTATTTTTATTTTTCTAGTCAAATTTGTCACTTTTCGCTTCCTTGTTTTGCTCATGGTGTGCTGTGGTTACTGATGCCGTGATGTCATGCATTATCCAATCAGTACAGAATCAATGCAAAACCCCACCCACACTTCTAGAAGCCAGAGCATGAGGAGAGAGCAATGACTAAACTTTTATTGATAAAAATTACATATTTTGACTCAACAACTCCATCCTTGGGGATGCATACCCTCGTAACCTCAGCAAAACATGTATGAAATCTTAGGTCAATCTGGCAAACGGTTCAAGAGATATGCATGGAACAGACACACAGACAGACACACACACAGACAGAGATTCCGTGCATTTATGGCTAGATAGGTGCACGAACACTAATGGGGATTCACAGTGTGCTTTTGGGCGGGTGTATGTAGCTTGTGTTCTGGCAGAGGACAGTGGTGGTCGTCGGTGTGCGTGCCGTGCTGCTTTGCTCGTGTGCTCCGCCAAATGGTTGTTTGAAAACTCTGCAGTCACGGCAGCATTATACTCTCATTTTTAAAATATTACATCTTCAATACTATCGTTTTCTGGTCAAATTTGCAAGCTTGCAGACTTCTGTGTGTGGAGAGGCAGCACTTTGGTGTCCTCGTGGGCAGGATATGGGTGGGCCTGCTAGACTATTCATAGGTCCTGGCGTTTGAAGGAGGAGGAAAAAAGAAAAGATTTTCACAAGCAAGTATAAGACAATGAGAAGTTTGGGGGGGGGGGGGGGTTGGGGGGGGGGGGGTTGGGGCATAAGATACAATTTTAGACAAAGATTTGTTTTTAAGGGGATGGATATCCACTGCAGTGCATCTTTAAAGGTCTGATGACACGATTTTGACATTTTTTAGCATGTTGTGTAAACCCAAAAGTCATTGTCGATGATCAATATAATATTTACAGCCGCACCTGCATAAACTAGTTATCATCAAAAAACTGCAGCCGCTGACTGGACTGTGGTGCCGCCCACAGAATGAAGGGCAGCACCACCATGACGTAATCGACAGAACAGATGCCAGTGTTGTTGACTGGAAAGACAGCAGCTTCGTAGCTCAGAGTTTCTCTGGTTTCTTGTTTTAATTTTATGGCTAGGCCTTCGCATTGTGTCGCAGGCTTAGATAAACAGCAGGCCGTGAAAGACCACATCACACGCTTCAGCTCCAACTGTCATAAGCCTTCTTGTGCACTCTTCGTGCGCTTTTACGCAGGAGGAGCACATGAGGAGGGGAAGGATTAATGGATCTACGCGCAGCTTTGACCTACTTTCTGTGATCGCACGCTGATGCTCACCGTGGTTCTCGTGCATCCTTGAAGCGATGTCGGCTCTGGGGCGCATCTGTGGCTTTGTCTCCTCTCATTCGTTCGCTGGGTGATGCCGGCCCCCAAACGCCATAAGTGTGTTTGTGTTTTTTGTAAGTCTTCACCTTTTTGGGAATTGTCTGTCTTTCTGTATTAAATGTGCCGTGGTGAACCCTGCACGTAAATCCTCGTTATTTCATCCTCCTTCTCCGTGTCCTGCGTAAGAGCACACGAGGAGGGGAAGGAAGAATGGATTTGCGCGCAGGATTCACCACAGCACATGTATTGAACATAAAGACTGATCCCAAAAGGTGAAGACTTACAAAAATACACAGAAACACAAACAGTAGGCGTTCGGGGCTGACATCGCCCAGCGAACGTATGAAGAGGAAACGTGTTAACCACAGTTGCGCCACAAAGCCGACATCGCTACAAGGGCGCAACAGAACCACGGCTGTGTGGAGTGGCTAACACGTCGTGATAGTGTTGGCAATATTGGCTGGCTAACAACACGGCAGATGATGCACACAAACCATGAACAGCTGACTGTCACAGAGGGGGCGTGGTCGGACCGGTGAATCTTGTACAGTGCCCACCTGAAAATGGCTCAAAAAGGAAATTTATGAACAAATAATTTGTTGCGATATTTGTAACAAAAGCATAACACTCGGTGTTCCCCTGCTGTGTGTTTGTCGCTGCTGCTGCGGCGGGCCTGTGTGCCTCTCCACTGTCACTCTCTGAGTCTGACTCGCTAGGCACGATGCCTGCTTGGCACGGCTCAAACCTATACAGTCTGATGCCCCCAGATTCTTCATTGTCATCCAATTCTTTGGAACTATAATCGTCTGAAGATTGGACAACACAAACCAATTCCAGACTACATGTGCTGGAACCATCGTTGATGTTTTCTACCGCTTCCATCCTGTGTGTACAATGGGCAGCCAAGCGCTGTGTTCTGTAGATGATGTCACAACATGGCGGGGGAAGGGGGGGTTCCAGCAACTGACGCAATTGGTGACGTGGCACTCATGAAAACGTCGGATATTTGCATGCAAAAATGCCTGTTTGACTTAGAACTGCACAGAGTAACCTATTTCGTCATATTGTACTATGTGTTGAAACAAAAACGTGTCATCAGACCTTGTACTAGAAAGTTTAGTGGTACAGAGGTGGCCTAATTGTTAGAGATGTGGACTGGTGACTGGACGGTCACCAGACGCCAGTTCAATCCCTGAACCAGCAGGATCAGATCTGGGTGGGGCAGCAGTGTTTGCCCCACCTTCATTAACCCCACTATACCCTTGAGCAAGGTCTTTAACCCTATCTGCTCTAATGGAGCTGCTCAATGGCCACAAGTCAAGTCTGGCTGTACTGGGCTGCTTCCAGGTGTGAATGTGTAACTATGAATGTGAACAGGGCGTCCTTGAAAAAGATAGGCTTCCTCTCAAAAAAATCCAAGATGGCGCCGCGGATGGCAGCCACTGGCTTCTGCTCTCTGATGTTTTTGATAATTTTGTGTGTTTTTTTGGACTTCTGCTCTTCTGTCCGAATCACCTATTCAAGGGAGGAACTACTTTCACTCAGACTACCTCCCAATGCAACTTCTCCGCCAGTTACTGCTGCTGATCTGAAGTTTTTTCAGTCGATCTTAGCTGTGGGAGCAGCGGCTATTGGCGCTGGCCGGAAACGAAGGCGGCGTGGTAAACGTGCCGGTGCACTAGTCAGGCTGAAGAAACGAGGATTTCGCACGCCGCTCCCATCGATCCATCTGGCAAATATCCGCAGTTTGGCGAACAAAATGGATGAACTGCTGCTCCTGACTCACAAAAACCGGGATTTTAGCAGATCTGGTGCCCTTTGTTTCACGGAGTCCTGGCTGAGTGAACACATCCCGGACAGCGCGGTGCGTCTGGACGGATTCCAACTGTTTCGCGCTGATCGCAGCCGAGAATTTTCTGGAAAGACTAAGGGTGGTGGAATCTGCTTCTACATAAACGAAGGTTGGTGTACTGATGTCACAGTGTTGAAGAAGTTTTGTAGCCCTAACCTAGAGTCACTGTTCATAAACTGTAAACCCTTTTATTCACCGCGAGAGTTCTCCTCATTTATTCTGGTCGGAATTTATATCCCACCTGCTGCTTCTACAACGGAGGCACTGCAGCACCTCGCTGACCAGATAGCAGAGGTGGAGGAAAAACATCCAGACTCTCTGCTTATCATTCTGAGTGATTTCAATAGAGCTAATCTCACAAATGAGCTTCCTAAATACAGACAGCATATTAAATGTCCCACCAGGGACACAAATACACTCGACCACTGTTACACAGTTTTAAGGAATGCCTATCATGCCGTCCCCCGTGCAGCTCTGGGTTTTTCTGACCACTGTCTGCTCCATCTTATTCCAACATACAGACAGAAACTAAAAACTTCCAAGCCTGTTGTAAGGACTGTGAAGAAATGGACTGAGGAATCAAAGCTGAAGTTACAAGCCTGCTTTGACTGTACAGATTGGAGTGTTTTTGAAGCTGCAGCCATTAACCTAAATGAACTCACTGACACTGTGACGTCATACACCTGTTTCTGCGAGGACATGTGTGTGCAGACCAAGACCTTCTGCATATACAACAACAATAAACCCTGGTTCATTCCTAAACTGAAGCAGCTACGTCAGACCAAGGAGGAGGCCTACAGGACTGGTGACTGGACTCTGTACAAGCGGGCCAGAAACATGCTGACGAAGGAGATCAGGCTTGCTAAGAGGAGCTACAGTGTGAAGTTACAAAAAAACTTCTCAGCTAACAACTCTGCTTCTGTCTGGAGAGGCCTACGGAATATCACCAACTACAGGAGACCATCCCCCCACCCTGCGGAAAACCTCCAGCTGGCTAATGACCTAAACAGCTTTTACTGCAGGTTTGAAAAGAACCTACAGTTCTCACCTCCCACCCACACAAAAGGATTATCTGCAGCCCCAGGAACTCCATCCCTCCTCCACTCTGACCTCCCACCAGCACTAATGATCTGTGAAGAGGAGGTGCGCCGGGTCTTTCAGAGACAAAAGATCAAGAAGGCTGCAGGACCTGATGGTGTGTCTCCGTCCTGCCTGAGAGTCTGCTCCAACGAGTTGGCCCCCATCTTCACCCGGATCTTTAACAGATCACTGGAGCTGCGTGAAGTGCCTTCCTGCTTCAAACGCTCCATCATCATTCCAGTTCCCAAGAAACCCTCTATTACAGGATTAAACGACTACAGACCTGTTGCCCTGACCTCTGTGGTCATGAAATCCTTGGAGAGATTGGTGCTGAACCACCTGAAGGTCATCACAGGCCCCCTGATGGACCCACTGCAGTTTGCCTACCGGTCAAACAGGTCAGTGGATGATGCAGTGAATATGGGACTACATTACATCCTGCAACACCTCGACTCCCCAGGGACGTACGCCAGGATCCTGTTTGTCGACTTCAGCTCAGCGTTCAACACCATCATCCCAGGCATTCTTCATCAGAAACTCCTCCAGCTCAAGGTGCCCCCCTCCACCTGCCAGTGGATCTCCAGCTTTCTGACTGACAGGTGGCAACAGGTGAAGCTAGGGAGATTTACATCCAGCTCCCGAAAAATTAGTACTGGCGCCCCCCAAGGATGTGTCCTTTCCCCACTGCTCTTCTCCCTCTACTCCAACGACTGCACCTCAGAGGACCCTTCGGTGAAGCTCCTGAAGTTTGCGGACGACACCACAGTCATCGGTTTGATCCGGGATGATGATGAGTCTGCATACAGGCGGGAGGTGGAACAGCTGATCCTCTGGTGCAGCCAGAACCATCTTGAACTTAACCCAGCCAAAACGGTGGAGATGACTGTGGATTTCAGGCGACACCCCCCTTCATTCCCCCCACTCACCATCCTCAACAGCACAGTGTCCACTGTGGACTCCTTCAAGTTTCTGGGTACCACAATCTCCCGGAACCTGAAGTGGTCCTCCCATATAGACACTGTCCGGAAAAAGGCCCAGCAGAGGTTGTTTTTTCTGCGTCAGCTCAAGAAGTTTGATTTGCCTCAGGAGCTGCTGGTTGTCTTCTACACCGCTATCATCCAATCTGTCCTCTGCTTTTCCATCACTGTCTGGTTTGGATCTGCCACTAAACAGGACAAGACCAGACTGCAGCGGATCATTAAGTCTGCGGAGAGGATCATTGGTACCGACCTACCCTCCATTGAGAACTTATATCGGTCCATAACCAGGAAACGGGCGGGAAACATCTGTGCTGACCCATCACACCCCGGCCACAAACTGTTTGAACTTCTATCTTCTGGTCGTCGTTACAGATCACTGAAGGTCAAAACCACCCGTCACAGGAACAGTTTCTTTCCTCAAGCCATCACTCTGATGAACTCCTAACATTCACCTAGTCCTACCTGTTTGCTGTACTCATGACTTTTCATCCATTATTACATTGCACATAACTCTCACACTGCTTTTTACTTCATTCACATTATATCACTGAATCTGAGTCCACATTGAAATACTGTGTGATTGTATATTTTTTCATATATTTCTGCAAAGTGTGGTTAGTCCGAGTAAATAACTGCATATATTCCTGTATATATTTGCATCCTTTTATAGAAATGTGGACAGACTGTAATTTACTGTACATACTCTGTTTGTCATTGAATCCTTATTTAAATCCTTCACCTGAACAACGAGAGCAAGTTTTTAGCCAAAGTCAAATTCCTTGTATGTGTTGTGCATACTTGGCCAATAAAGCTGATTCTGATTCTGATTCAATGGACCTTCCCCGTATAAATAAAGGTTAAATTTAGAAAAAAAATATATATCCTAAGTAAAAAAATTACCAGTCAGTCGCTCGAAGTTGTCAAATGCCCCGTGAATTCGGATGTCTGACCATGAACATGTTCCAGCACAACATTTTCACAAGGTCTGAAAACCATGATGGAAACTTGGGTATGCTGCCTTTCATTCAGAGACCTTTTCCAAAACACATCCGACATGTAGCTGATTGGCGTTAGCCGCTATTAGCGTTAACGATACTCATCTACGCCAAACTCATCAACTAATACGCTACGTGACTAAACACCAACTTTCCATGAATTACTTAACCTTTCGCTTGTATACATACAGTCATTTACATACTTTACCTTGTAGAAGCTGATAAATAAGCGATAGAAAGGCTTCAGATACCAACACTCCTCATTGTTGTTAGCTGACAGCAAACGGTCAGCTTAACTAACATTTTAAAGACACCACACTTCCTATTTATGGCTCCAAAATAAAAGCAAACATGAAGAAAATGTTGAATTTGGTCGATTTTATACGTCTTTTAATGTGTGCATAACATAAATGTAATAATTATGTACTGAAAACAAACAATTTTTGCTTATGTAACGATGCATTTGGCCTTATCAATTTAATCAAAGAACGTCGATGTTTTATTATGTGTTAATTTCCGTTAAATATGACCCTAACATTGGTTCGCTTGACGTACTTTAATAAGGCCAAAGGGCATGAGTCTGCTCAGTAGAGCTGAGTGGAGAAACCATCTGTTGAACTGGAGCAAATAATAAACAATATTTGGACATGTTAGGACATGTTGTAACGATAGACTGTATACATTCTAGACTGAATTTTTAAAAGTAATAGAAATTTCAACCACATGCTTGACAATTAGTACATAATTATGATACATGTTATATGCAGCACATTTAACAAGTCTTAAAAATGACAAAAAATGTTTCAATAAAGATATATAAAAACATGAACATTTCAGTTCAAAATTATTGAAATTCTGTAATTATTTAAATTAGAATTAGGTTATAAAGCTATGCAGTGCCACAAATTAAAGTAAGAAAAAATAAGCTGGTCATTTATTATTATTATTATTATTATTATTATCATCATCATCATCATTCAGAGGTAGGTGGTAAATAGTTACATTTATTTAAGTACATGTACTAAAGTATTTTTTTTATTAAATTACACTTTTATGAGTAGGTTTATAGAGGGTGGAACAGAACTCTGCAGTTACAGAGCAGTTACCATAGTAACACAGCAGCACTGACTGACAAAAATGTGTTAGCTTTAGTTTGGATGCAGCAAAACATAAAACTCACACACAATATTCAATCACAGGAGTATACATAGTCCCTTTTTACTTTAGATGTTGATAAGATAAGATAATCCTTTATCAGTCCCACATTGGGGGAAACCACGCTGTTTACCTGACTCTAGTCATGTGTGGGTAAAGAACAAGGAGCACACATAAGTAAAGAAGTGGTCTGAGCCTTTAATTATTTATGTATTTAATTTTTTTGTCAATTAAAACATGATGGAATGATAGGAGGACATCTCTGCAATGCAAACAGGCACTCTGTGTTCTGCTGTGACTGAATATTGTGTGTTTTTTCTGTTTTGCTGCATACAAATAAATGCTGCAGCTCAGTACTGTGTACCTGCCATGAGTTCTGTTTTGTGACATCATGAGCATATCCTCTATGCAGGATACTTTTTACTCTTACTTGAGTAAATTTTAAAAAAAAATCTATACCTTGCTCAAGAACATCTGGTCATATTCTTTGGGTTTATTTTTATTTCCCTTATTTGAACTGAATTCCAGACAGGTTTTTCACTTATCAGATTTGAAATCATCAACTACCTCTGCCAAGAAGATAAGTTTAGTTTAGTTAGTTAATTTTCTTTCTGTGCATCCATCAAAAGTTAAAATAAAGTAAATAACCATCATAATAGAAAAGTAAACATCAAACTTTCAGTCAAAGAAAGAAAAAAAAATTCAAAGGACAGAAAGAAAAGCGTGTAGACTGAAGCAAAGCTTATTTTTGCTTACCCCTTTTGCGTAATCCATTACAGGATAACCACAAAACATAACAAAAAGTGGGAAGAAGTCATCAATATGGAAATTTAAGTACATAAAGTGATGCTTTATAAATTAAGTGGATTTATATTTCTCTATTAAATTGAGCTTTAACATCCTACTGAACATACAAGTGTAGTACATGTTTTCAAATCATTTGCACAACAATTCCATAGTTTCACCCCAACAAAAGAGAAACTGTTTTGGGGTTTTTTGCATTTGTTCTTGTTGCCTTTTTAAGCATATAAAATCCTCTCAGATGATACATACCTTCTCTAATCTTGAATGACCCCTGGATTCCTGAAGGTAGCAGACCGTTATTTATTTTATAATTTGTAAAATTTTGAAGTCCACTAATTCCTTAAACTTTGATACATTCAGTTTTGTAAATCGATGATTTGTTGGTTCTCTGAACTATTCTCCACTTAAATCTGTATTGCTTTTTTTTGTAGAGGAAATACTGGGTTAGTGACTGTAGTATAGGTGTTACCCCATATTTCAACACCGCATGTCATATATGGAACTATGAGAGAACAGTATATGTAGAGTAACTCTTTATTTAAAAATGTTTTGCTTTATATAATATTGCAACAAACTGATATTTTTTTTTCCACAATATCTTTATTGAACCTTTTTTTTTTTTTAACAAACATGATACAAACAATCAAACACTAACACTAAAGTACTACAAAAAAAGAAAAAAATGCACTAAAAACACCAACAACCACCAACAAAATCAAGTCTTTAACAATGCTCCTCTGTTTAGTCTAGACAATCCAATACATAAGTATACATATTATGTTCACCAGTTTGGAATTTACAAGGTCCACACACATCATTCACCTTCTTCTTCAAGAGTTATGTTTAAATTTTTTACATAATCAATAAAAGGTCTCCATATATTCTCAAACACAATTTCCTTTGATTTCAGTATATATGTTATTCTTTCTAATGGAAGGTTTGTTAACATCTGTCTTAACCACTGAGTCACATCTGGTCTATGAGTCTTTTTCCATAATAGTGCAATACATTTTTTGGCATTAAGCAAACTGAGGTCTATGAATGTTCTTTCACTTTTATTAAAATTATGCTTTTCTGGGTACAGACCCAACAAAAACAGTTTAGGATTCAATATGTTTTGAGATTATTTTTTCAATTGTTACCCTCACCTCTTCCCAAAACATTCTTATTAATCTACATTCCCATAAACAATGAAATAGGGTTCCTTTACTTTCCATGCATTTTGTGCATGTATCTGGTATATTTTTGTTATATCTATTTAACTCCTCCGGTGTAACATACATCCGCATTAACCATTTGAAATGTATCAATTTAAGGCGTACATTTATTGATTTGGTTTGAGCTTCTGTACAAGCCAATTCCCATTGTTCCTCTGAAATTTCAATTTGCAGATCTTCTTTCCAGTAGTTTAATCTTTTCAGTGAATTTTCACTTGAGGATTGTGTCAATGAGTTATAAAACTCTGAAATAATACCCTTTCTTTTACTATCTTTCATCATCATTTTTTCCAAGGATGAATAAATAGGTCGAGTGAGAGCTTTATTTTGATTTGATCGAATAAAGTTTCTAAGTTGAAGATATTTAAAAAAATGTGTTCTATTGAGATTAAATTTGATCCTCAGCTCTTCAAAAGACATTATGTTGTCTGCACATGGCAAATATAAATCCTGAATCTTTTGTATCCCTTTTAAATTCCATACTTTAAATACAGCGTCCGCTCTCCCTGGTTTAAAATATTGATTACCCCATATTGGACTAAATTGTGACAATAACTGTGGTTCTTTTAAATAGTTTTTAGCTTCACACCATATTTTGATCATATGCTTTACAAATGGATTTTTAACTTGTTTTTGTAATTTTTTTGCCGAATCTGAGTATATGAATATGGGAAGAGGTAAAGGTAAATTGTATGATTCCATTTCAGTCCAGTGAGGGAGATCATTTGATGAAAAATAATATGTCATAGACCTCAGTTGTGCCGACCAATAATACAACATAAAATTTGGACATTTCAGACCTCCACGATCAAATGGTAAATATAATAAAGACAAACGTAATCTAGCCCTCCTGTTGTTCCATATAAATTCCACTAACTTTTTTTTTATTCTTGAGAATAGATCTAAAGGTGGTGATAAGGGAATGTATTGAAATAACTAACTAACTAACTACTAACTAACCTGCACTTATATAGCGCTTTTCTAGTCACAAAGACCACTCAAAGCGCTTTCATTAATACTAACCCTCTATTCTAAGGGCCTATAGGAAACAGATATCTAGGGACAATTTAGAACAGCCAATTAACCTAACATGCATGTTTTTGGCATGTGGGAGGAAACCGGAGAAATCCCGGAGTAAACCCACGCAACACGGGGAGAACATGCAAACTCCACACAGATCACTGTTGGTCGGGGGCTGGGATCGAACCCACGATCCCACAATCCCCCGGCCAAGGGTAAACTGTGCTGCCGCAGTGCTAACCACTGCGCCACCGTGCAGTATTTTAGGTAAAATATTACTTTTAAGTATATTGATTCTCCCGATCATCGACATTGGTAGTGACATCCATCTCTGAGTTAACTCATTGATATCTGACATTAAGGCTTCATAGTTGACACTGGCGACTGATTCTAGCTTAGGCATAATTTGGATTCCTAAATATTTAAACTGATTTACAACATTGAATTGATTTACCTCAGGGGCTGGGTAATTTCTCTGGGTCTCATTTAGCATTAATATTGAAGATTTAGTTTTATTTATTTTATATCCTGATATTTCCCCAAAATTCTTTATTAAATTCAACAAGGTTGGAATTGATTTTTTTAGATTCGACATAAACAAAATTATATCATCGGCGTACAGGGAGATTTTATGTTCTGTTGGTCCAACTTTAATTCCATATATTTGTGAATGTAAACGTATCGCTATCGCTAAAGGTTCAATTGCCATAGTAAACAGTAAAGGTGAAAGTGGACAGCCTTGTCGACATCCTCTATTGATTTTTATTGGTTTTAAAATATTGTTATTTGTCAGGATTTCTGCTGTAGCATTATTGTATATTATTTGAACCCATTTTATGAAATTATTTCCAAGTCCAAACCTTTGTAGGACTTCAAAAAGAAAGGGCCATTCAACTCTATCAAAGGCCTTTTCGGCGTCCAATGATAGGAGAGCTGTATCCGGTGCTTCTTTATTAAAATAAATAATATTAAATAGTCTTCTTACATTATGGAAGCCTTGTCTACCCTTTATAAAGCCATTCTGATCTTGATTAATAATATTTGGTAAAATTTCTTGTATTCGTCTTGCTAAAATTTTACAGATTATCTTAAGGTCGGCGTTTAATAGGCTTATTGGTCTCATATTTTCACATTTATTAGAGGGCTTACCTGGTTTTGGCAGCAGTATAATTAAGGCATTATTTATGTATGATGGTAAATTATTATTTTGAAATGCTTCTAAAACCATTTCCAAAAAAGGTTTTATTAATTTATTCTTAAATTTTTTATAAAGGTCAACTGGAAGACCATCTGGTCCTGCACTTTTTCCTGATTTCATATTATCAATGGCTAGCCCAACTTCTTCTTGACTAATTTTAGACTCCAATATCTCCCTGTTTTCATTTGGAATACACGGTATAGATAGTTCGTTCAAAAACCCATTTAGTTTTGTTAAATCAGGTTCATTTTTGGTATCATATAATTTTTCATAGTAATCTCTAAAGGCTCTATTAATTTCTAAAGGATCTATAACTACCTGTCCATTACTTATAATACTGGTAATTGGTGTTTTAATTTCCAATTGTTTAATCTGCCATGCTAATAATTTTCCTGATTTTTCACCTTGTTCATAAAAAGATTGTTTCAATCTTAGAAGACTCGAGGCAGCTCTATTCGCTGATTTTTTGTCGTATTCAGCTCTCAAAATCAGTAATTCATTCTCCAACCTTGGGTCACTTCCTGCATACACTTTTTCCTGAAGACTTTTTATTTTATGTTCCAATTTAGCTCTCTCCTCTCGAGTCTTCTTAGATTTTGATCCTGTATAACTAATAATATGTCCCCTAATAAAAGCTTTGAAAGCCTCCCACTTTACACATGCTGATGTTTGTATAGTATTGATGTCAAAGAACTCGTCTATCTGTTTTTCTATATACTTGACAAATTCCTCATCCTGAAGCCATTTATGCTGAAATTGCCATCTACCTGATTCCTTTGTCAATTTTTTATCTACATATATTAGACAACAGGGTGCATGATCAGAGATCACGATGTTATCATAAAAGCAGTTTTGAATCTTGGACCTTAATTCTGTGGAAATCAAAAAATAATCAATACGTGAGAATGTCTTGTAGGTACTGGAATAACAAGAATAGGCTTTAACTTGTGGTTTCATTTCTCTCCATATATCTAACAATCTCAATTCTTTCATAAAATGATTAATAGTCATCCTACATCCAATGTGCGTACAATCCAGTCCTGTTGATCTATCCACACCTGGATTCAATGTACAATTAAAATCCCCTGCTATTATATGTTGCCCTGTAAGTGATGATAAGATGAGAAATAAATTAGCAAAGAACTTCTGATCATCTATATTGGGACCATATAAGTTCACAAGATTTATATTTTCTAATAGCAAAGAACCTTGAATGATTACATATCTTCCAAATTTGTCTCCAATTACATTTTTCACTTGAAAAGGAACTGATTTATGTATGAGAGTCATAACTCCCCTGGCTCGGGATGAAAATGAAGAGGTGAATACACTTCCCTGCCATCTACTCCTAATTCTTTTAACATCCTCCTCTATCAGATGAGTTTCTTGTAAAAACACAATTCTTGAACCCATGTCCTTTATTTTATTCATAACTTGTTTAAGTTTTTTTAAATTTTGTAGACCTCTGCAATTCCATGAAGTTAAATTAAGATTAACACTTTGGTCCATGATCAATAGAGAGTTTGGGATTACCTTGCAGTGTAAACATGCTCATACAGAGAAGCAAAAACATGAGTGGTTGAACATTCATCCTACAAACTACACACAAACAAATTTCCCCTTCCCACACTTGTGGCAAACCCCCCAAAATCAAAAGAAAAATTCTGTCTCCCGATATAGCCATCGACCGTTCCACACCCACGGGGAACAGCCTAAGCCACTCCTTCTTCATCCTCCCAATCACCCTAACTCTACTGCTTTTAATGACGTAACATTAACTCTCCTCTGTAGTTTTCCAACTTAACTCCAAAATTTTTAACAACTTTGTACATCATAGTTGTTTTTTTTTGTTTGTTTTGTTTTTGTTTTGTTTTTTTAATATATAATACAATCTATATTTTGTAACCTTACTATTTACTTCAAGTCAGTCAGATGCCTGTGCAAATGCTTAATTATTCTACCTTATATTTTGTTCATGCTTAGCTCCCACCAGTCTCTTCTTCTTCTTTGATCTTCTTGATGAACTCCTGCGCCTCCTCTGGGGTCTTGAAGATGTGGGTTCTGCCCTCATACGTGGTCAGCAGTCTCGCAGGATAGATTACACCATGACGAATCCCAAGGTTGCGCAGCTCCTCACGTACGGGATCAAACTGCTTCCTCAATTGCTGGATTCCTGTGGCCAAATCTGGGTAGAACCGCACCTGCTGGTCCTGGTGTTTAATCTCCCCCTTAGCTCGTGCAGCGCTGAAGATCTTCATCCTGTCTCTGTTGCTAAGAAACTTCATAATTAAGGTCCTCGGCGGTCCCTTATCTCTCCGTGGGCCAATACGATGTGCTTTTTCCAGAACCACTGCTGATTGCAACTCCTCGCTGCCCAGCACCTCCGGAATCCACTTTTCCAGAAAGGAACATACGTCCCGACCTTCTGATTCCTCTGGAAGACCCACCAGCCTCAAATTATTCTGTCTCGACCGAGATTCCAAATCCAAAATATTATCTTCCAGAGATTTATTTTTTTTTTCCAAAGTGCGCACCTTTAATTGAAGACGGGTGACGTCATCTTCAGCACTAGCGAGACGGAGCTCCATCTGCGCCGTTCGTTCTACACAGTCACCCAATTCCTTTCTTATTCCTTCCAACGCTGTCATAATCCCATCAAATCTAGAGGAAAAGTCCGCTCTCATTGAACTCATGGCAGCCATCAGCGCATCTGCGCCATTCCCCGCAGATATCGCACCGTTGCCAGCCTCCTCCGCCATATATGGAGTTTTGTTTGCTGCGTCACAGACCTGAAAGTCCGTTAATTTGGACTGTTTCGGCGGCTCGCTTTTTCCTTTTCCTGGTTTTCCAGCCTTAGGCTTCGCCGACATATCCTCGCCCAAATGCTGGGATACGTTCTGTCCCAAATGAGAGAGTTATTTGCCGATTTTTTTTCTCCAGGAGCAGAGCAGAGCGAGACACGTCCGTCCTACGTGGCAGCCATAACCGGAAGTCCAACAAACTGATATTTTAGTTGTAATACTATATTTAATATGTGGTTTCCAATTTAATTTGTCTTCTATTCTTATACCTAAAATTAGTATCCCATACCCTCTCAATTTCTATGTCATTTATCATGTTTTTTTTATCTAAATTCATTGATCGGTTTTCCAAATATTATAAATTTAGTCTTATCTAAGTTTAATGATAACTCCTTGTTGTTAGACCATTTCTTTATATCTTTAAGTTCCTTTTCAGCACAATCCAAGAGTTGATCAAGATTTTCTCCACTATTAAACACAATTGTGTCATCAGCAAACAAAATACACTTGCAAGTTCTCAAAAACTTCACACAGATCATTCACATACAGTACACGTTGAAAAGCAATGGACCAAGTACTGAACCCTGAGGAACACCACACGTGATCCTCAAAAGCTGTGAATTTATGTTATTAAACTGAACATATTGATCGTCTAATAATAATGTCTTCATGTTGTTGTTGTCGTCTGTCTGTCTGTTTGTTAGTAGAATTATGCAACATCTACTGGTTTTGCTAAGGTTTTCCACAGAGGTGGCCCTTGTTATAGATGAATGCATTAGATTTGGAAGGTGATCTTGGTCAGCATGCAGATTCTGGATCATCTTATCACTTTCTTTAACACTGTGAGATGAGACCTTGGTGGGGGGTATGCACTCTCTGAGTACCCTGTTTAGTTTATTGCTATTTACTGTTTCTCCATATGATTTGGATTACATTAAAGGGATCTATGTGTCTAGTTAATTAATAATAATAATAAGGTACACAAAAAATCGACCATAATACCAAAATACATATTTTTTTTCTAAAATAAAGCAAGTTAAGATCTATTTAATCTTACGTGTGTTACGTGCATCCAGCATCCATAGCAGTCTGTAAACATTACGTTTTACGTAAACTACGTATGTTTTATCCAGTACTAAACGTAGGTGACCGTTTTCAGGCGTACGTCGTACGGAAATGACGAGAAGGCGGTGTTGTGCTGCTAGTTTTACTACGCAGTGCGGCTACGCAGAGGAGGGGTACTTTCATATTTTTACCTGAACGTTATTATTACTATTGCACAGATAAAAGTTCTCCACGGAGTTGCAGTGGCCCAGGGAACGAAGAATGGGAAGGAGTGACGTGTGGTACGCTGAAAGCCCGGCTGTCTCCACCCAACGTCACCTCCAAGAGGGACTAGCCGTGAGAGGCTAAACTGCTAGCTGACCGCTGCCTTGTTATTGTGGCCCTCAACCTTCCTCCAGGCTAACGTTAGCCGCTAGCACAGAAGGAACGATGGTAAGAGCTGTTGGGAGGGGAGTGTTTAGTCACATTCACCCGGAGGTTTAAGCCCGATTTAAACTGTTTCTCTGAATGTTGTCCTGTCTTTGGCCCAGAGCTAAGGTAGTTAGCGTGTTGACAGCTCCTGTCACAGCGTCGAGCCAGGGTCTGTAACCTGTGTTTCCGGGTTCACATAACCCTCACTGCCCATAGCCACTGGTTTGTGGCAAAAAAATCACATAAAAATGCAAATTGGAAACATACTTGCATATTTTCTTTTTAAATCAACTTGGTAATTGATAATTCAGGGATTGAGGAGGGCGAAATCCCTGTGTAAAAGTCAAATAAAATGGGCAAGAAAAATCAAAACACCACATTTAACATAAAAACAAATTCTAAAATTAAAAAAGTAAAGATTTTGATGGTGAGAAAAGTTATACATTTATCAGAAAACTTGGTAATTTAGAGCAAAAAAGGTCACAAATTTATAATAAAGAAGATCAGCCTTTACTAGTCCCACAATGGGGAAATTACAGGATTGCAGTAGGAAAGGGATAACAGCACTCAGAGGAATAGTAAATAAGATAATAAGAATAGGTTAGCCAAAGCAGTAAATAAATATATTACCTATGTACACAGTTATATACACAGTGCAGGAGCACTGCAGTTGGATGGTATCAACAGCATTACAGTTAGTTAAATTACCCGGCAAAATATAAATACTGACCCAGACAGTATATTTCACATTGAATGTTGTTGCCAAGCTGCACCTCTATGAGAATAAAACAATTTTTTAAAAATACAATCTTGGCCAAATTTACACAGGAAAAACTTGTAAATTTGAAAGAACTTTTTTTTTGGGGGGGGGGGGAATTTAACAGAAAATTTGCATTTTTATGTTGGAAAAAACTCCAATATCTGATTTAGAGAGGTTGGTTTATTTTTATACCTGGGCTGTTTTACCTTCATTTACACTTGGGTTATGTTTTGCCAGTGTTTCTTGTGGCTTAAAGATCTTGGCGTGGTGGCAAAATATTTTTCCGGGGGAGGGGGGGTGCAGAAAAATGTAACCAGAATATATTCATTTTACACTATTTTTATTTTATTTTTTAATTTTGCACAGTAATATTGCATAATGGAACTTACCATTTGAAGTATTGTACAACCAAGGCTTGAATATTGGAATATTGGGCCAGTTAGGTCCCATCCAGATGCCCTGTGTTTAGACTTTTTTTTTGTGGTGTTATCCTCGCCTTCCTCTGCTCTCACCTCTCCTGGACCCTCTGCCTGAACACTTTCCTCTCCTTGGCTCCTCTCTTCTATCTCATCTTGTACTTCAGGTTCTCTCTCTGTCTATGGTGGTATACAAACAGGTTAGAAAATATCAAGTGTCATGTTTTGTCCTGCAGGATTTTTTTGTCATGGTTTACATAAATGACAAAAATATGTGTATTTTTTGTATTATTATTCTAGTGTTTCTTTTTTTTCCATTGAGAGAGTAGGGAAGGGAAAGAAACATTCATAATAGTAATGTACTCATGCATACTTAAATTATGTGATCAGGTGGGTATAGTAACCAGAAATTCTACTCATGTAAAAGCAGTGCTTTGAAATTAATAATTAAAAGTAGACAACCAAAAATTTCTAGTTGAGTTGAGGGTACAAAGAGCACCCACTTAAAAACTTGAGTAATGACTTCACTCCCGAAGGTTTGAAGTTTTTCTCAAAAATTTATAACAATTTTCTTATAGTTTTCTACTTTTCTCTTTAAATCTATCTAAAGTTGAAACCATCCATCCATCCATCCATCCATCCATCTTCTACCGCTTTTCCGGAGGTCCGGGTCGCGGAGGCAGCAGTTCAAGCAGAGAAGCCCAGACTTCCCTCTCCCCAGCCACCTGCTCCAGCTCTTCAGAGGGGATACCAAGGCGTTCCCAGACTAGCTGGGAGACATAGTCTCTCCACCGAGTCCTGGGTCTGCCCCGGGGTCTCCTCCCAGTGGGACGTGCCTGAAACACCTCAAGTGGGAGACGTCCAGGAGGCATCCTAATCAGATGCCCATACCACCTCAACTGACTCCTTTCAATGTGGAGGAGCAGCGGTTCTACTCTGAGCCTCTCCCGGATGACTGAGCTCCTCACCCTATCTCTGAGGGTGAGTCCAGCAATCCTACGGAGAAAGCTCATTTCAGCCGCTTGTATCCGCGATCTCGTTCTTTCAGTCATTACCCAAAGCTCGTGACCATAGGTGAGAGTAGGAACGTAGATTGACTGGTAAATCGACAGCTTTGCCTTAGAACTAAGCTCCCTCTTCACCACAACAGACCGGTACAACGTCCGCATCACTGCAGATGCTGCTCCAATCCGTCTGTCGATCTCTCGCTCCATTTTCCCCTCACTCGTGAACAAGACCCCAAGATACTTAAACTCCTCCACTTGGGGCAGGAGCCTGTCCCCAACCCGGAGAGGACAATCCACCTTTTTCCGGCTGAGGACCATGGACTCGGACTTGGAGGTGCTGATTCTCATCCCAGCCGCTTCACACTCAGCGGCAAACCGTCCCAGCAAGAGCTGTAGGTCATTGCTGGATGAAGCCAACAGGACAACATCATCTGCAAACAACAGAGATGAGATCCTGTGGTCACCAAGCATGACACCCTCCATTCCCTGGCTGCGCCTAGAAATCCTGTCCATAAAAATTATGAACAGGACCGGTGACAAAGGGCAGCCCTGGCGGAGTCCAACTCTCACTGGGAATGACTCCGACCGAGTGTTGGCAATACGAACTAAACTCTCACAACGGTCGTACAGAGACCGAATAGCTCGTAACAACAAGCCCGATACCCCATACTCCCGAAGCACCCCCCACAAAAATCCACGAGGGACGCGGTCAAATGCCTTCTCCAAGTCCACAAAACACAGGTAAACTGGTTGGGCAAACTCCCACGAACCCTCAAGAATTCTCGAGAGGGTAAAGAGCTGGTCCGATGTGCCACGGCCAGGACGAAAACCACATTGCTCCTCCTGAATCCGAGGTTCGACCAACGGCCGGACTCTCCTCTCCAGTACCTTGGCATAGACCTTCCCAGGGAGGCTGAGGAGTGTGATCCCTCTAAAGTTGGAGCACACCCTCCGGTCCCCTTTTTTGAAGAGAGGAACCACCACCCCGGTTTGCCATGCCAAAGGCACTGCCCCCGACCTCCACGCAATGTTGCAGAGGCGTGTCAACCATGACAACCCAACAACATCCAGGGCCTTGAGGTACTCGGGGCGAATCTCGTCCACCCCCGGGGCCCGGCCACCAAGGAGATTTTTAACCACCTTGGCGACCTCAGCCCCTGTGATAGGCGAGTCATCCCCCTTGTCCCCAAACCCTGCTTCCTCTGTGGAAGGCGTATCAGTGGGATTGAGGAGATCCTCGAAGTATTCCTTCCACCGCCCGACGATATCCCCAGTTGAAGTCAACAGTGTCCCATCCGCACCATACACAGTATGGACGGGGAGCTGCTTTCCCCTCCTGAGCCGCCGAACAGTTTGCCAGAATCTCTTTGAAGCCGACCGAAAGTCTTGTTCCATGGCCTCACCGAACTCCTCCCATACCCGGGTTTTTGCTTCAGCAACCACCCGAGCTGCACTCCGCTTGGCCTGCCGGTACACCT
Organism: Pholidichthys leucotaenia; assembly: GCA_020510985.1. Lineage (NCBI taxonomy): Eukaryota > Metazoa > Chordata > Actinopteri > Cichliformes > Pholidichthyidae > Pholidichthys > Pholidichthys leucotaenia. The sequence continues at coordinate 337,207,549 of CM035844.1, forward strand.
CAGCTGCTTCGGGAGTCCCACAAGCCAACCAAGCTTGATAGGACTCCTTCTTCAGCTTAATGGCCCCCCTCACCACTGGTGTCCACCACTTGGTTCGGGGGTTGCCACCACGAGATGCACCAACCACCTTGCGGCCGCAGCTCTGGGCCGCCGCTTCAACAACAGAGGTGGAGAACATGGCCCATTCAGACTCCATGTCTCCAGACTCCCTCGGAATGTGGTTGAAGTTCTTCCGGAGGTGGGAGTTGAAGACCTCCCGGACAGGGGCCTCAGCCAGACGCTCCCAGCACACCCTCACTATACGTTTGGGTCTACCAGGTCTGAATGGCTTCCTCCCCTGCCATCGGATCCAACTCACCACCAGGTGGTGATCAGTTGACAGCTCTGCACCTCTCTTTACTCGGGTGTCCAAGACATACGGTCGCAGGTCTGATGATACGATAACAAAATCGATCATCGACCTGCGGCCTAGGGTGTCCTGGTGCCAGGTGCACATATGAACACCCTTATGCTTGAACATGGTGTTCGTTATGGACAGACTGTGGTTAGCACAGAAGTCCAATAACTGAACACCACTCGGGTTCAGATCGGGCAGGCCGTTCCTCCCAATCACCCCCCTCCAGGTTTCACTGTCGTTGCCCACGTGCGCATTGAAGTCCCCCAGTAGGACAATGGAGTCTCCAGGAGGAGCACCCTCCAGCACCCCAGTCACAGACTCCAAAAAGGGTGGGTACTCTGAAACATCATTTGGTGCATAGGCACAAATGATGGTCAGGACCCGTTTCCCAACCCGAAGGCGCAGGGAAGCAACCCTTTCGTCCACCGGGGAAAACTCCAATATAGAGGCAGCAAGGTGGGGCGATACAAGAATACCTACCCCTGCTCGTCGCCTCTCGCCCGGGGCAACTCCAGAAAAGGCCAAGCTCCAGCCCCTCTCCAGGAGACTGGTTCCGGAACCGGAGCTGTGTGTTGAGGTGAGGCCGACTATATCTAGCCGGTATCGCTCAATCTCGTACACCAGCTCAGGCTCCTTCCCCACCACAGAGGTGACATTCCACGTACCAAAAGCCAGTTTAGAAAGCTTGGGATCAGTCCGCCAAGGTCTCCGCCTTTGACTGCCACCTAATCCACATAGCACCGGACTTCCATGATCCCTCCTGCAGGTGGTGAACCTACTGGAGGGCGGACCCATGTAACTCCTTCGGGCTGAGCCCGGCCGGGTCCCATGGGTGGAAACCTGGCCACCAGACGCTAGCCTTCGAGCCCCTCCCCCAGGCCTGGCTCCAGGGTGGGGCCCCGGTAACCCCATACCGGGCGGGGTACACTGAATCCTTGATATACAATTTATCATGAGAGTCTGTTGGATCGTTCTTAGTCTGGCCCTTCACCCAGGACCAGTTTGTCTTGGGAGACCCTATCAGAGGCAAATTGCCCCGGACAATATAGCTCCTGGGATCACTGGGGCACGCAAACCCCCCCACCACGACAAGGTGACGATCCATGAGGGGGTAAAGACTAAAGTTGAAACCATGTTCCTCAAATTTGTAATTTCCTCTTGTAAAATTGACTTTAATTATACATTTGAAACTTGGTATTATACAATTTGTGGATTATTTTGTGTCTAATTTTTGTCTGTTTTTTAAAATAAAATTAGGGTTTTTTTTAGATAAATTTGAAACAGACTGTGGTAATTTTAGTTTACTTTTTCCTTATAACAATTTACATTTTTGACCATAACTTTGCAGTCAGAACAGAACAATAATTTAACTCTGATTACAAAGAAAAATATTAATAAAACTGTATTGAATGAAATAAATTAACTTAAATGACCAAGGATGCCGTTATTTCTGTTATAATATTTCTTTATATTTATAGTTTTGTTTTGGTTTTTTTTCGAAATCTCCTCACCACCCAGACAGCAGGAAAAACCTCCCGTATTTTGAAATCAGATGTTGGCACGTTTAGTTTGTCTGAAGGCTGCTGACAGATTAATCAAATCAAATCAAATCAATCAAATCAGCCTTTATTGTCATGTTGCTGTACATACAACTGTAGTGCAGGCAAGATGAAATTGCGTTTCTCTCGGCATCCATATGCCGAGAGAAACGCACTATGATAAGTAAAAAGAACATAAACTTACTATGATAAGTAAAAAGAACATAATTTAAGACACACTCACACACACCCTCACCCTCACCCCCCACCCCAACACAGCCATTCACACTTCCCTGAGACATACTTGAAAACTAACCAGAACTATAATATACAAATAATATACATAATGTCCACAGGTGCAGTAGTATGTATGAGAGATTCCGGATCAACTGTTCAGCATCCTAACAGCTTGTGGAAGGAAGCTGTTAATCAGTCTGGTGGTTCTGCCTCTGATGCTCCGGAATCGTTTGCCAGATGGCGGAAGTTCAAAGTGTTTATGCAGAGGGGGAGAACGGTCCTTGGCAATGTTCAGTGCCCTGCTCCTACAACGGTTCTGAAAAAGTTCTTGGACAGAGGGGAGGGAAACTCCAATTACCCTCTCAGCTCCCTTAACTATCCTCTGCAGGGCTTTTTTGTCTGACATACTGCAGCTGGAGTACCATGTTGCAATGCAGTACGTGAGAACACTCTCCACCACACCTCTGTAGAAGGTCCAGAGGATGCAGATGGGGAGAGAGGCCTGTTTGAGTTTCCTCAAGAAGTGCAGTCTCTGCTGAGCTCGCTTCCTGATCCCCAAGGAATTCTTGCTCCAGGTCAGGTCGTGCGAGATCTGCACTCCGAGGAACTTGATGTTCTCCACTCTCTCCACTAAACAGCCGCCGATGCTGAGAGGGACGTGTTCAGGCTGTGACCGCCGGAAGTCGATAATCATCTCCTTCATTTTGTCCACGTTGAGCACCAGATTGTTCTCCCTGCACCAGCCCTCCAGGTCTCTCACTTCTTCCCTGTACATTGTTTCCTCATCCCTCTGAAAAAGTCCCACCACTATGGTGTCGTCTGCAAACTTAATAATCTGGTTCCCCTCGTGTCTGGATACACAGTCATGTGTTAGAAGTGTAAACAACGGTGGACTGAGTACCCAGCCTTGAGGGGATCCGGTGCTCAGCGTGATAGAGTTGGAGATGTTATTTCCAACCCGGACAGACTGAGGTCTCTCGGTCAGGAAATCCAGGATCTAGAGACATGTGGCGGTGTTCAGACCAAGAAGGAGTAGTTTCTCCATCAGTCTCTGGGGAATAATGGTGTTGAATGCTGAACTGAAATCAATGTACAGGAGTCTGGCGTAGGTGTCTTTCTGGTCCAGGTGGGTGATGACAGAGTGCAGGGTGGTGACTATAGCATCCTCCGTGGAGCGATTTGAACGATATGCAAACTGGAGCGGGTCATGTGATGCAGGGAGGCAGGCTGTGATGTGTGGTTTGACAAGCCATTCAAAACATTTCATCACAATTGGTGTCAGTGCAACAGGACGATAGTCATTCAGACAGGACACACCTGGTTTCTTTGCCACCGGTACTATGGTAGAGAAAGTCATTGACTTCGTGGATGGGGCGGCGCGGTGGAGGAGTGGTTAGCACTGCGGCAGCACAGTAACTCACCCTTGGCCGTGGGATCCTGGGTTCGATCCCAGCCCCCGACCAACAGTGATCTGTGTGGAGTTTGCATGTTCTCCCCGTGTCTGCGTGGGTTTACTTCGGGATTTCTCCGGTTTCCTCCCACATGCCAAAAACATGCAAGTTAGGTTAATTGGCATCAAAACTGGGGATTCTAAATTGTCCTTAGGTATGAATGTGAGAGTGAATGGTTGTCTGTCTCTCTGTGTTGGCCCTGTGATGGACTGGCGATCTGTCCAGGGTGTACCCTGCCTCTCGCACAAAGATGCTGGGATAGGCTCCAGCCCCCCCGCGACCCGAAAAGGATTAAGCGGAAGAAGATGAATGAATGAATGAATGACTTCGTGAATTTCGGTCATCTTAACCTGCCAGGTACATAATAGGGAACTGTAGCGGACTCTGTAAAGACATAATTCACCACAATATGTGTTCATGTACAGAATGATCTGTTTAGGCAGTTATAGTTGTGCTCCCAGGCTTTCTCATCAGGCACCTCTCTAGGCAGCCGCTGAAGGACCTCAATTTAGAATGAAAATAGAGCTAGCGTTTTTAGCTGTTGCTTTGAGTCACTGCTGCTGGAGGATAGAAACGGCATGCCCGTTCGTGCGAGAAAAGATAGAAATTGCCAGTCTCTTCATTCCTGCAGCTCCTACAGAACATAACTTAACACTGTAGTGGCTGGTGAAATATATCCTCAGCAATTCATCAGTCCGCCTCGCCTTTCCCTTCATATGAAGCTGCATATGAATTCTAACCACATCTCTTAGCTAAGCGACTCTTCCATTATTGCTCCCGTTAACAGTGGGTTAAAACCATGATAAATGCCTCCAGTGCTTACATACATACTTCTTCTGATTTTTTTTTCCCCGTATAAAATACTTAAACAAACTCATGTTTTTGTCGACAGTCACGCTTAGTGAGACACTGCCTGCTGACTAACTCGAAGACTCGTGTGGGTGGGCCTGATTAAAGTCATTGACTTTGTGAATTTCGTTCAGTTTATCTTATCAGGTACTTAATGGGGAACATTACTTAATATTGTAGTGGCTGGTGAAATATATCCTCAGCAATTCATCAGTCCCTCGCCTTTCCCTTCATATGAAGCTGCATGTGAATTCTAACCACGTCTCTTAGCTAAGTGACTCTTCCATTATTGCTCCCATTAACAGCGGGTTAAAACCATGATAAACGCCTCCAGTGCTTACATACATACCTCTTCTGATTTTTTTTTTCCGCGTTTAAAATACTTAAACAAACTCATGTTTTTGTCGACAGTCAGGCTTAGCGAGACACTGCCTGCTGACTGAGTTGAGAACTTGTGTGGGCGGGGCGCTTCTAAACTCCACGCGGATGACGGCCACGCGCGTTGTTTGTGTGCACGCTTGCGGAAAGTCATTACGTCATATATTTTTCTTAAAATCGTATCTCCTCATTAGCGCGGCGGTAATTTTTCTAGCGAGGCAGGCCGCCACCCAGAAATGTTACCAGAGGAAACCCTGTTTGTATCTTGATGCAGATTCTTTTAATTGTGAATTGCTCAAAATGGCTCTTCAGGTTCAGGTTCAGGTTACTTTATTTGTACCCGCAGGTAGATTTGTTTTGCAGTCTGGTGACATCCATATACACAAGCCACAAATTACATTCAACATAGACACAAACACAGGCACATATGAAGCTGACTATAAACATGATAAAAATACTCAAGGCTCCATCAATCAGGGTATAACCTGACAATAACCTGCTCCTTAACACCAGCAAAACCAAGGAGCTCATAGTGGACTACAGGAAGGAGAGGGAAGAGACACATGACCCCATCCATATCAATGGCATAGCTGTTGAACGTGTCCCCAGCTTCAAATTCCTGGGGACCCACATCTCGGAGGACCTGTCCTGGTCAGTTAACACCACCAGCCTGATCAAGAAGGCCCATCAGCGCCTCTTCTTCTTGAGGACACTGAAGAAGAACCATCTGTCAACTGACATCCTGGGCAACTTCTACTGCTGCGTGATAGAGAGCACCCTGACCAACTGTATCACAGTCTGGTATGGGAGCTGCTCTGTCGCTGACCGCAAGGCGCTGCAGCGGGTGGTAAAAACCGCCCTAACGCATCACAGGGACTCCACTTCCAGTTATAGAGGACGTCTACAGGAAAAGATGTCTGCGCCGGGCACGCAGCATTCTTAGGGACTCCAACCATCCTGCTTATGGACTGTTCCAGCTTCTCCCCTCCAGAAGACGTTTCAGAAGCCTTCGGACTAGAACCAGCAGGTTTAGGGACAGTTTCTTTCCAACAGCTGTCACGTTATTGAACTTAGTTCCCCGCTGACTCTCTTACCATCATCTCTTACCATCCTCACCTGTACATAACTGCATAACTACATAACTACATCTAACTTATTGCACATTATTTGCACATAACAGTACAGTACTCTTAACTTCCTGCACTGCTGCATATATTTGCATATATTTGCTTAAATTGCACATACTGTTAATTACCGTATATACTGCACTGCTGTCCTTTGCACTTCTGATTGGATGCTAAACTGTGTTTCGTTACCTTGTATTCATACATGTGTAATGACAATAAAGTTGAATCTAATCTAATCTAATAAAAAGACAAAGAGATGGGAGAAAAACCAGAGGTAAGAGAGAAGGGTCATATTAAAAGTTAAAAACTAGTCAAAGAGGTTAAAAACCCAATAAAATATTTAGAACCCAAGTGACATCCTACAAAAATAAGTAAATATAAAATGGAGTTAATAAATAGGTACCTAAATTATGTGCAATATATTTTTACAGCTTGTTCAACTCTTTGACAGCAGCAGGGACAAAGCTGTTTTTGTAGCGCTGGGTTCTGCTTTTGGGGACAGCAAACTTCCGTCTTGAGGGAAGAAGCTGAAAGTGGCAGTGCAAAGGGTGGGAGTCATCATTTAAAATGGAGGTAGCCATCCTCTGTACTTGTCTGGTGTACAGGGATGTCAGGCTCAGCGGTGGCTCACCAAGCAAACGACTGGACCATCTAACTACCTGATCCAAGGATTTCCTCCGTTTCAGTTTTATCTGACCAAACCATGACACTAAAGAAAAGGATAAAACAGATTCAATAAAAGCCCGATAAAACATTGTCATTATGGTTCAGTCAACTTGGAAGCGTGCAAGTTTTCTCAAGCAATGCAAATGTTGCTGACCCTTTTTGCACACCCTTTCATAGTTCTCTTCAAACTTTAAATTACTATCAATAATCTTCCCAAGATACTTGTAGGATTGTACACATTCGGTGGTCTGGCCTTTTAGTACGGTGACTTTGTGCCTGGGATTTTTCCTCCTAAAGTCAATAATCATGTCTTTAGTTTTTGTCGTATTCAGCTGCAGGTAGGAATCCTCACATCAGTGAATAAAATCATCAACTACTGGGCCGTGGCCACTCTCACCATCCTGGAGGAGACTGACAATAACTGAGTCATCAGCATACTTTATAATGTGTCTGTTGTCATGTCTGCTCCGACACATGTTTGTGTACAGGATGAAGAGTAGTGGTGACAACACACACCCCTGAGGAGAGCTAGTAGAAGAGCACTTTAGGTCCGACAGTGTACCATTGACCCTAACTCTCTGCGTCCTGTTGGTTAATCTTTAACCAAAAATAAATCAATCTTTAATCAAAAATAAAAAAAATTTACAGGTATCATTAAAAATACCTTTAAGTAGGAGTTAAACTGTCCTTGTAGTTGTATATTATGTAAAATACTGCTTATTTCCATGTGGTTAACTGCTACCTACTGTGTCTCTGTAGTGGCTAGTGTCCTCTTTGGTTTAATAAGATCATCTGTGGCCATTTTATTTACATTCTAGTTGAAAACATCAGCTTGTTGAGGTGACGGTAATGTTCTGTGTAAGAAGTCACATGACCCCAACAGAAGGAAATGTGAAGTGAACACAGTTTTTCTTTATAGCAGAAATTTGTGCTTAATTTACAAATCACTGCAAGAGGAAATGTTTGACAATCCTGTCCTTTTCTTGTATTGTTATATAAAATATCACTGTAGTAAGCTGGAAAAAAACATCCATCCATCTTCTACCGCTTTTCCCAAGGTCCGGGTCGCAGAGGCAGCAGTTCAAGCAGAGAAGCCCAGACTTTGCTCTCCCCACCCACCTGCTCCAGCTCTTCAGAGGGGATACCAAGGCGTTCCCAGACCAACTGGGAGATGTAGTCTCTCCAGTGCGTCCTGGGTCTGCCCTGGGGTCTCCCCCCAGTGCAGGGGTGTCAAACTCATTCCATGGAGGGCCAAGACCCTGCAGGTTTTACTTCCACCCAGTCTCTTCAGCAGGTGTTTTCACTGATCAGCAATCAGTGGGAGGAAATTCAGAGAAAACACCTGTTGAAGCGACTGGGTGGAGGTAAAACCTGCAGGGTCTTGGCCCTCCATGGAATGAGTTTGACACCTGTGCCCCAGTGGGATGTGCCTGAGACACCTCAAGTGGGAGGCGTCCAGGAGGCATCCTGATCAGATGCCCAAACCACCTCAGCTGGCTCTTTTCAGTGTGGAGGAGCAGCAGTTCTACTCTGAGCCTCTCCTGGATGACTAAGCTCCTCACCCTATCTCTAAGGGTGAGTCCAGCAATCCTACGAAGAAAGCTCATTTCAGCTGCTTGTATCCGCAATCTCATTCTTTCGGTCATTACCCAAAGCTCATGACCATAGGTGAGGGTAGGAACGTAGATTGACCGGTAAATTGACAGCTTTGCCTAAGAGCTTAGTTCCCTCTTCACCACAACGGACCAGTACAACGTCCGCATCACTGCAGATGCTGCTCCGATCCGTCTGTCAATCTCTTGCTCCATTCTCCCCTTACTCGTGAATAAGACCCCAAGATACAGTACGTAAACTCCTCGACTTGGGGCAGGAGCTTGTCCCCAACCCGGAGAGGACAATCCACCTTTTTCCGGCTGAGGACCATGGACTCAGACATGGAGGTACTGATTCTTATCCCAGCCGCTTCACACTCGGTGGCAAACCATCCCAGTAAGACCTGTAGGTCATTGCTGGATGAAGCCAACAGGACAACATCATCTCCAAACAACAGAGATGAGATCCTGTGGTCACCAAGCATGACACCCTCCATTCCCTGGCTGTGCCTAGAAATCCTGTCCATAAAAATTATGAACATGATCGGTGACAAAGGGCAGCCCTGGCGGAGTCCATCTCTCACTGGGAATGAGTCCGACCGAGTGTTGGCAATACAAACCAAACTCTCACAATGGTCATATAGAGACTGGGTTGCTCGTAGCAACAAGCCCGATACCCCATACTCCTGAAGCACCCCCCACAAAAAACCATGAGGGACACAGTCAAATGCCTTCTCCAAGTTCACAAAACACATGCAAACTGGTTGGGCAAACTCCCATGAACCCTCAAGGATTCTTGAAAGGGTAAAGAGTTGGTCCAGTGTGCCATGGCCAGGACGAAAACCACATTGCTCCTCCTGAATCCGAGGTTCGACCAACAGCTGGACTCTCCTCTCCAGTACCTTGGCATAGACCTTCCTAGGGAGGCTGAGGAGTGTGATCCCTCTAAAGTTGGAGCACACCCTCCGGTCCCCTTTCTTGAAAAGAGGAACCGCCACCCCAGTTTGCCATGCCAAAGGCACTGTCCCCAACCTCCATGCAATGTTGCAGAGGTATGTCAACCATGACAGCCCTACAACATCCAAGGCCTTGAGGTACTTAGGGTGAATCTTGTCCACCCCCGGGGCCTGGCCACCAAGGAGATTTTTAACCACCTTGGCAACCTCAGCCCCTGTGATGGGCGAGTCGTCCCCCTTGTCCACAAGCCCTGCTTCCTCTTTGGAAGGTGTGTCAGTGGGATTGTGGAGATCCTTGGAAGTATCCCTTCCACCGCATGGTGGTATCCCCAGTCCAAGTCAGCAGCACCTCAACCGCACCATACTCAGTGTGGACAGGGAGCTGCTTCCCCCTCCTGAGTCTCCGGACAATTTGCCAGAATCTCTTCGAAACTGACCAAAAATTTTGTTCCATGGCCTCACCGAACTCCTCCGACACCCGAGTTTTTGCTTCAGCAACCATCCGAGCTGCACTCCGCTTGACCTGCCGGTACACCTCAGCTGCTTTGGGAGTCCCACAAGCCAACCAAGCTCAAAAGGACTCCTCCTTCAGCTAATGGCCACCCTCACCACTGGTGTCCACCGCTTTGTTCGGGGGTTGCCACCACGAGATGCACCGACGACTTTGCGGCCACAGCTCTGGGCAGCTGCTTCAACAATGGAGATGGAGATCATGGCCCATTCAGACTCCATGTCTCCAGACTCCCTCAGAATGTGGTCGAAGTTCTTCCGGAGGTGGGAGTTGAAGACCTCCCGGACAGAGGCCTCAGCCAGACGTTCCCAGCACACCCTCACTATACATTTGGGTCTACCAGGTCTGAATGGCATCTTCCCCTGCCATTGGATCCAACTCACCACCAGATGGTGATCAGTTGACAGCTCTGCACCTCTCTTTACTCGAGTGCCCAAGACATATGGTCACAGGTCTGATGACACAATAACAAAATCGATTATCGACCTGTGACCTAGAGTGTCCTGGTGCCAGGTGCACATATGGACACCCTTATGCCTGAACATGGTGTTCGTTATGGACAAACTGTGGTTAGCACAGAAGTCCAGTAACCCCTGATGGATCATCACCTTATCGTGGTGGGGGGTTTGCGTGCCCTAGTGATCCCAGGAGCTATGTTGTCCGGGGCAGTTTGCCTCTGGTAGGGTCACCCAAGATAAACTGGTCCTGGGTGAAGGGCTAGACTAAGAATGATCCAACAGACTCTCATGATGAATGTTAGAACAAGGATTCAGTGTACCCCACCCGGTATGGGGTTACCGGGGCCCCACCCTGGAGCCAGGCCTGGGGGAGGGGCTTGATGGCTAGCACCTGGTGGCCAGGTTTCTGCCCATGAACCCGGCCGGGCTCAGCCCGAAGGAGTTACATGCGTCCGCCCTCCAGTGGGCTCACCACTTGTAAGAGGGACCATGAGGGATCTGGTGCTATGTGGATCAGGTGGCAGTCGAAGGCAGAGACCTTGGCGGTCTGATCCCAGGCTTCCTAAATTGGCTTTTGGAAAAAATCATCTGCTTTAAAATTTGTTATTCTTCCCACAACTTTTACTGCAAAAAAACCCCTCAAAACATTGCAACTTTTATCACAACTTTTAAAAAAATCTCCCATGAATTCAGGCTTTTTGGGCCGCAACAATCATAAAAACATCCCGCGAAATCCTGGAGGGACTGACCAAAGCACTTTACAGATCCTGCTATCCACCCATTCATACACACATTCACACACTGATGACGGCAGAGGTGCCATGCACTGGCACTGGCCTGACCCACCATGAGCAACTGGGGGTTAAGCGTCTTGCTCAAGGACACTTTGACATGCAGACTGCAGACAGAGCGGGAATGGCACCTCTGACCCTCCAATCAGTAGTTGGCCACACTACACCTGCGCCACAGCCACCCCCTAGGAATAAAGCCTATTCTATTTTATTCTATTGATCAGATCGGTTAAACACCCTTTCTGACTGATGCAATTCAAAAGACAAAACCTTATTTTTTTTCAGGATATCTTTTTCTGTAACCAACTTTTTAACATCAGTGTCTAAAAGGTGATACTGTGTATACTAATGTTTGTGTTTCCAGCTAATGCTGCAACAAGTGGTTGATTATTCAATTAGTCGACTGACAGAAAATGAATCTGCAAATAATTTAATAATTCCCTAATCGCCAAATGCATCTGTTTTCCAGTAAAAATTCTAAAAATATGAGTTTCAGGTTCTTAAACATTAAAAATGACATTTTTCATGTTTTAACATTGTATGTTGAATAATTTTTGTTTTGTTTGACAAATCAAGACATTTGATGAGATCACCTTTAGCTATTGTGATAGACATTTTTGACCTTTTTAAAATCTTTTATGGGTCAAATGAGTTGTTGACTAAGCAGAAAAAACTGTCAGATTAATAGATAACAAAAATAATCGTTAGTTGCAGCCCTATTTCCAACATTAAAGGGCCATCCACACCAAGCACAATAATAACTGTAAAATTATAGTTTTAAAATTGTTTTAACTCAAGTGGATGGTAGAGTTCACACTACAGCGATAACCATAACGAAAGTGGCAGATGATATCGTTGGGATCACTTTCAAAGCAAATTTATGAATGATAGAAACACTGGCAGCCAGTCACAATACATCCAGTCACTGCTTTCCTCTGCTCTGACAGCAGGGGTAGACTAAATACAGAGCCTGGGAAAGTTTGTCCACAGGCTGAGCTCTATATAAATTGGACCTATTTTGAGAGGATACTGAGTGCGCAGGAGGAGGAAGGGAAATGATTAGAAGCATAGAGTGTCCTCTGTAACAGCTCTTGTGCATCTAAGTGGAAATTATTATTACAGTGGTACCTCTACTTAAGAATTTAATTCGTTCCGGAAGAATTCTCGTAACGTGAAAAATTCGTAAGTAGAGGCGCGTTTTACATGTAAATGCCGTAATCCGTTCCAAGCCCCCAAAATTCGGGCATAAATTTTTTATAAATCGTAAAAACGCATCAAAACATGTAACAAATACATGTTACAATTAGATTACTGCACAATAAACATAAAATGAGAGTTTAAAATGAGAGAAAGAATAATAAAAGCGAAAGAATAATAAAAATTATGTTCATTTACCTTTTAACTGCGATCGTCGGCGTCGGCGTCACCTTTTGCCTTCTTTGGTTCATGTTCTGTCTCATCAGTGGTTTTTGCCTGACGTTTTGTGATGAAACGATCCAAGGACGTTTGCTTTTATCGGCTTGTAAGGGCTTCCTTTTGTTTTAATACCGTGCTGATCGTTGATGTTGTTTTTTTTTTTTCCCCAAAACTTTATTAAGAACAAGGTGAAAATACAGAGTTATAACGTAGATGGTGATAAACATGGCAGTTAACAATTTTTTTTTCTCTAAATTGTGTAGTTCAGTCAACAGTCTTACAAGAGGTAAGAAGGATAAAATAAAGTAGTAAGAATAGTAAATAATAATAAGATAAAGCGAGATCAACCAAACGCATCCATTCGTGGCCAATGGGATACCAGGAAGATGCTAGGCGATAGCCAATGGCAGAGCAGCTACAGGTATGTTTATGTTCGGTAAAATACGGGAGCTGCGAGGAGCGCGTACTTTTTTTTGCCTTTCGTATCCTGAAATTTTGTTCGTAACTAGAGGCAATATTTTCCCGTTGAGGCGTCTCGTAACCTGAAAATTTCGTATGTAGAGACGTTCGTAAGTAGAGGTACCACTGTATTTGTAAGACCGACTGATTCTGCTTTGTGCTTTGTGCTTACTTCATCTTACCTGTCTACAGGTCTGAGGAAGCTTTGGAGCAGAGAGAAGGATCTGCTGAATAATTTCATGAACCCACACACTCTTTTCCTTATCTTCTTTGTTCTGCCTAATATACAGCATTAGGTGTAGTTTAAAAAATCCATTATGGTTCTCTGATCATAACACCAACAATCCTATTCCATGGCATGAGAGTTTTTGCCCCCAAAACTAGGAAGAAATAGCCTCAATCATTTGTACATTGAAAGTTTCATTTGTGCTGTTACAGTTTTTGGGACATACTGTATATTGTTTTGTTTCCAGCGTTGGATGTCTTCAGCCCCCCTCCCCCCTTGCTTCAAACTAAATGACCTACTATTTTTTTTTCTATTATCTAAAAAAAACATAAAAGCCCCAAGAAATCTCAAGCATCAATGTGTGTACAAACGATGCACAAACGACTGAGACTTTTTCCTCCCTAGTTTTGCAGAGCCAGCCTCACATAGGTGTGGTGCAGTGTAAAGCTGTTGTCTGGAGTGTGCAGCACATGTTGGGTTCTGTTTGTACAGAACAATATCACTCATCAGTGTGGACATTCACAGCTTTGTAGTTGTTAATATCGTTATTTTATCGTTGTTGGTGTGGGCGGACCGTGAGTCTGTCTGATGTTTGATGTTTTGATGAAATTATATTTTGCTTTTTTATTAATTGTTTTTTGAAACAACTCATCTATGTTGATAGTTATGTTTATTACCCTTCCTCTATGCACTAACTTATTTTTCAAGGTCACTTGACAGATAGGGGAACAAAAATCATTGGAGATTACCAGTACTAATGTCTGACTTCAGAACTTCTGTTATCTTTGATTAGCTGTGATTTAAATTAGCAACTTGCTTCATTCATAATGTACTGTATGCATACTTTGTATATTTGACAGTCTAATTTAAGTGCTTCTTAAAGTGACCCCACCAAAAATCATTTTTTTTCTTAACATGTCTAAGATTTTTTTGACTTACAAAGGTATTTCAAGAGCAAAATTACTCAAATGTCTCATGTCTGTTTTTTTTTTTTTTGCTTTGAAAAAAGGCAGAAGGAAAGTGAAAAGATTTTGATGTGAAACTCTTTAGACAGTGAAAGGTTTTGTTTGTAGAAAAAGGGCATAAGATACCATTTTAGACGATATGTTTTATTTTTATAGGGGATTTATATTCATCGGAGTGTTTCTTTAACAGATGGTGTGAAAAACAGGTTGATACCACTGGGGGAAAAAAATCATTAGAGTAAATTAACCATCTAGTATTGTTGCCATTCAAAGCTTTTAAATACTTTAATTGTTTAGTGGATGTGCAGCGCTTAAGGCAGTTAGAGGTTTTAAAACACCATTTGGCATTTGGTGGTCTTAAAATATCATTGATATGATAAATATCAGTGATTTATTATTTATATTTAGGAAACATGATAGTGACATTTCCTTGCATTTATGGGCTGAAATCCTCATGAATTTTGTGATTTTGTAGTTGCTGTTTTTGCACTTTAATATAAAAGGTAGATTGAGCAGAACAATACACTTTTTTCGTAAATTCATCTTTCTTGGAGGGAGAAAAACACCTTGTGGGTAAAACCAGGTCTGTGGTGGACCACTCCCAGTTACACGGGGTGAGTCTGGACATCCTGGCAGATAAGCACATCTGTTGCAAGGTCTGTGGTGGACTTTTGCCTGTCGGTGCATCATGACATGCACTACACAAAGAGTAGAAATAAACAAACCTATCATCTGGTCAGTCACTGCAACAGATACTGGAGTCAGTTTGTCTTGGCCTGGCCTTGCCACTGATAATACCTCTATCTGCCAAGAATGTGTCGCTAGTCCAGCAAAAGCTAGAGGTACTCAAATGCTTTGCAAGCAGTTTCATGAAATGGTCAGTCAGAGAGCAACTCACACTGGCTCGGGCATCGCCCGGGTTAACAAGGTCAGGAGTTCCTGGCAGCAGAAGGCGAGTTACAGAGCTGCGTGGAGGAATCTGATCAGACCTAAATGAAACAGTCATCGTCACCCCCGACAGACTGCTATGATGATGATGATGATGAAGTTTGCAATGTTGTGCTTGTGTGTTTGACAGTTTTTTTTGTTTGTTTGGGTTTTTTTTTTTTTACACAAATTTGCTTTTTTTTCCTCTGTATTTTTTTCTGGTAAATTTACAACTTTTTTCTTGTAAATTGGCAACTGTTTTGCTCATAAAAGTATACTTTTTTCCTTATAAATTCACAATTTTTTAAATAATAAACTCTTTTCCTTGTAAATTTGCAGCTTTTTTGTCAAACTTGCTGCTGATTTGCTCACAAATTTATAGCTTTTTTCCTTGTAAATTTGCATTGTTTTTTATAAATTTCTGACTTTTTTCCTGTTGTAAATTTTAATGTGAGGGTAGGGGCTGGTTTAACCCTCTGGTGCATAGCGGTCACTACAGTGGACAGCTACTAAAAAGTAACTTTCTCTTTAATGCATTGGTTTCTATGGTGGAACTGCATATCAGCCTCTAGAGTGCTCTCTGCTGCCATAGTCCATTGAGGTCAATTCAGTGGTCAGTCGGTCTAACTGCAAGTAAATGTCCTCTGAATCCAAGATGGCTGATAAACAGCCACCCCTGCCGACCACTGCTGGCATATCCTGTCAATCCTTCTATACTGGAAGAGCCCCAGTGGTAAAAAAAAAAAAAAAAAAAAACATTTTTTGGATGATATACAGTAACATCTAGGGAAGGATATTATCTGTTTGGAATATGAAATTTTTATGTCCAATATGTAGAAAATTACGATTAACCATGTGTCCAATGAAGTGGACGTCATGCATCACCCAGTATATTTTTTAACACAAGTCATATAATTGCTTCACTGTTTCTTGTGACTGTTTTGGTTATAAGTCAGTGTATAATTGTAATATTTATAAGCTATTCATTTAAAATATACATTTTTGTGCAGATTAGCTGTAGTTTGAGTTACTATAATAATTATTTTATTTTATTTTGTAGACTTCAAACGCAGCAAAGAATAAGGCAGCCTACAGAATAGTCCAGGAAATTGTGTCCAGCTCCAGTGATGATGAGTGTAGTGACATCAGTGATGATGAGTGGCTGCCAGAGAAGAACAGAGACATAGGAGCTGATGATGATGGAGATACAGACAGTCAGGATGCAGAAAGTGAGGATGATGAGGGGCAGGATGCAGAGGATGGTCAGCATGATCAGGGAGCTGTGGAAGATGGGCACATGGCACCTGACCATACTCAAGCCCGAAAAAATATCTGGAAAGTCCAAGACAATGACTTTGATGGAGACTTGCCTCCTTTTCTAGGAGAGTGGAAACTGAATGTGGAGGGAAGAGATCCCATAGATTTCTTCAGGCATCTGTTTCCAGCAGATCTCATTGATGGTATAGTGCACAACACCAACTTGTATGCTCTCCAGAAAGGGAAAGAAAATCTGGCAGTGACAGGAGAAGAAATGCAGATTTTTTTTAGGGATCAATTTGATCATGGGGTACATTCGGTATCCTAGGGCACAAATGTACTGGTCTAGTGAGGATGGCCTTCGTCTTGGAATAATTGCAAATGCCATGTCTGTAAACAGATATGAGCAAATCCTGAGACACCTGCACTTTGTGGATAATCTGACTAACCAGCCAGCAAACACGGATAGGCTCTTCAAAATAAGACCATTGCTAAAGTGCACTTCAGGAGACACTCAAGGCAGCAGCAGACCCTGAAGAATTTCAGTCAGTTGATGAGCAGATCATTCCTTTCAAAGGCCTACTGTCCATCAAACAATACATACCAAAAAAGCCCAAACCATGGGGAGTGAAAGTGTGGGTGAGGGCAGGAACCTTGGGCTATATGAATAGATTCGAAGTGTACTAAGGCTCTGCAAGTAGTGGTCGCATCAGTGGATTGGGAATGGCTGGAGATGTGGTGATGCATCTTTGTGATGACATAAAACACAAAAATCACAAGGTGTTTTTTGATAACTTCTTCTGCAGCATTCCACTCATCGAGGCCTTGAAAGACCAAGGCATCTATGGCACAGGTACATGCAGAGCAAACAGGCTGAAGGGAGCAAATCAGAAACTCAAGAGTGAAAAACAACTGAAAGAAATGGGCAGAGGATTGCTGAATTGTTGAAATGTTTTTCAAAGCATAAAAAGAAACAAGGGTTTGTACAGTGGGGTACAAAAAGTATTTAGTCAGCCACCGATTGTGCAAGTTCTTCCACTTAAAAGATGAGAGAGGTCTCCAATTTTCATCATAGGTATACCTCAACTATGAGAGACAAAATGAGAAAAAAACCCCCAGAAAATCACATTGTCTGATTTTTAAAGAATTTATTTGCAAATTATGGTGGAAAATAAGTATTTGGTCAATAACAAAAGTTCATCTCAATACTTTGTTATATACCGTTTGTTGGCAGTGACAGAGGTCAAATGTTTTCTGTAAGTTTTCGCAAGGTTTTCACATGCTGTTGCTGGTATTTTGGCCCATTCCTCCATGCAGATCTCCTCTAGAGCAGTGATGTTTTGGGGCTGTCACTGGGCAGCACGGACTTTCAACTCCCTCCAAAGATTTTCTATGGGGTTGAGATCTGGAGACTGGCTAGGCCACTCCAGGACCTTGAAATGCTTCTTACGAAGCCACTCCTTCATTGCCCGTGCGGTGTGTTTGGGATCATTGTCATGCTGAAAGACCCAACCACATTTCATCTTCAATGCCCTTGCTGATGGAAGGAGGTTTTCACTCAAAATCTCACGATACATGGCCCCATTCATTCTTTCCTTTACACGGATCAGTCATCCTGGTCTCTTTGCAGAAAAACAGCCCCAAAGCATGATGTTTCCACCCCCATGCTTCACAGTAGGTATGGTGTTCTTTCTCCTCCAAACACGACAAGTTGAGTTTTTACCCAAAAGTTCTATTTTGGTTTCATCTGACCATATGACATTCTCCCAATCCTCTTCTGGATCATCCAAATGCTCTCTAGCAAACTTCAGACGGGCCTGGACATGTACTGGCTTAAACAGGGGGACACGTCTGGTACTGCACGATTTGAGTCCCTGGCGGCGTAGTGTGTTACTGGTGGTAGCCTTTGTTACTTTGGTCCCAGCTCTCTGCAGGTCATTCACTAGGTCCCCCCGTGTGGTTCTGGGATTTTTGCTCACCGTTCTTGTGATCATTTTGACCCCATGGGGTGAGATCTTGTGTGGAGCCCCAGATCGAGGGAGATTATCAGTGGTCTTGTATGTCTTCCATTTTCTAATAATTGCTCCCACACTTGATTTCTTCACACCAAGCTGCTTACCTATTGCAGATTCAGTCTTCCCAGCCTGGTGCAGGTCTACAATTTTGTTTCTGGTGTCCTTTGACAGCTCTTTGGTCTTGGCCATAGTGGAGTTTGGAGTCTGACTGTTTGAGGTTGTGGACAGGTGTCTTTTATACTGATAATGAGTTCAAACAGGTGCCATTAATACAGGTAACGATTGGAGGACAGAGGAGCCTCTTAAAGAAGAAGTTACAGGTCTGTGAGAGCCAGAAATCTTGCTTGTTTGTAGGTAACCAAATACTTATTTTCCACCATAATTTGCAAATAAATTCTTTAAAAATCCTTCAATGTGATTTTCTGGATTTTTTTTTTCTCATTTTGTCTCTCATAGTTGAGGTATACCTATGATGAAAATTGGAGACCTCTCTCATCTTTTAAGTGGGAGAACTTGCACAATTGGTGGCTGACTAAATACTTTTTTACCCCACTGTATATTTACAATAGAACACAAGTTAATTCATTTTTACAGTAAGTTCACAGTGTTTTATGTTGAGTGCTCAGGCGCATGTAGTTCACTGGAGTGGACATGTCTGTAACTTTATGAAAAAAATCATATTTTTGGGGGGGAAAAAGTTGAACATTTTTTTTCATGTCCTGAGAAGAATAAAAACACCAGAAAAAAATCTTGACCAAGGCTTTCATAATTCATGCACCAGAGGGTTAAGGTATTTTACTTGTATTACTTAATTATCTATATTGGCAGCATTGATCCCACAGAAGTGAAAATTGAACTTGAGCTAGACTGATGAGCCAAAACGTCCAGTAATCTCAATTATGGTAAATAATCGAACAGGTTAATTGTGATGTCATCAGATGCTCCCCCAATTTCACAGATGTAAGGTCTTAAATTTGATCCAGTTGGTTTTAAAATCATCTTAAGTCTTAAATTTAGCTTCCTTATAGCTGCAGAACCCTGCCTTGTTCCAAGCTTACTTACAGTACCTACAGCCATGGACAAAATTGTTGGTACCCCTCTGTTAATGAAAGACAAACCCACAATGGTCACAGAAATAACTTCAATCTGACAAAAGTGGTAATAAATAAAAATTCTTTGAAAATTAACCAATGAAAATCAGACAATGCTTTTGAATTGTGGTTCAACAGAATTATTTTAAAAAACAAACTCATGAAACAGGCCTGGACAAAAATGATGGTACCCCTAGAAAAAATTGAAAATAATGTGACCATAGGGACATGTTCAACCAAGATGTGTCCTCTAATTAATATCACAGGTGTCTACCAAACTTGTAATCAGTCAGTCGGCCTATTTAAAGGGTGACAAGTAGTCACTGTGCTGTTTGTTGACATGGTGTGTCCCACACTAAACATGGACCAGAGGAAGCAAAGGAGAGAGTTGTCTTGGGAGATTAGAAAGAAAATTATACACAAGCATGTTAAAGGTAAAGGCTATAAGACCATCTCCAAGCAGCTTGATGTTCTTGTGACTACAGTTGCACATATTATTCAGAAATTTAAGATCCATGGGACTGTAGCCAGCCTCCCTGGACGTGGCCGCAGGAGGAGACGGATAATACGAATGGTAACAAAAGAGCCCAGAACAACCTCTAAACACATTCATGGTGAACTCCAAGGTCAAGGTGCATCAGTGTCAGATCGCACCATCCGTCGTTGTTTGAGCCAAAGTGCACTTCATGGGAGACAACCAAGGAGGACACCACTGTTGAAAATATATCATAAAAACACTGTCCCTGCTGTGAAACATGGAGGAGGTTGTGTTATGTTGTGGGGCTGCTTTGCTGCATCTGGCACTGGGTGTTTTGAATCTGTGCAGGGTACAATGAAATCTCAAGACTATCAAGGTATTCTAGAGACAAATGTGCTGCCCAGTGTCAGACAGCTTGGCCTCAGTCGCAGGTCATGGGTCTTACAACAGGATAATGACTCAAAAGACACAGCTAAAAACACCCAAGAATGGCTAAGAGCGAAACATGGGACTATTCTAAAGTGGCCTTCTATGAGCCCTGATCTAAATCCTATTGAACATCTGTGGAAGGAGCTGAAACATGCTGTCTGGAGAAAGCACCCTTCAAACCTGAGACAACTGGAGCAGTTTGCTCATGAGGAGTGGGCCAAAATACCTGCTGAGCGGTGCAGAAGTCTCATTGACAGTTACAGAAATCGTTTGATTGCAATGATTGCCTCAAAAGGTTGTGCAACAAAATATTAAGTTAAGGGTACCATCATTTTTGTCCAGGCCTGTTTCATGAGTTTGTTTTTTAAAATAATTCTGTTGAACCACAATTCAAAAGCATTGTCTGATTTTCATTGGTTAATTTTCATAGAATTTTTATTTATTACCACTTTTGTCAGATTCAAGTTATTTCTGTGACCATTGTGGGTTTTTCTTTCATTAACAGAGGGGTACCAACAATTTTGTCCACGTATGAAGGAAATATTTGAACTTGCTTTCAGAGTTTTAAAGGCAAAGCAAGTATCACAACATTTTTTCTATGTATCTTTGTTTTATTAACATACTCTGAATGTTTAGTTAAATGTGCTTCCTGGTGTGTGCAGGTGTACCTGTTAAATCCTGTAGAGAACCTGAGAAGCTACATCAACAACCGTCCACCTCTGGTCATTTTTATGATTAGCGTCAGTGCAGTGGCCATCGCCTTCCTAACCATTGGTTATTTCTTCAAGATTAAAGAGATCAAGTCTCCAGAGTTGACGGAGGTAAGTCACAAAAACACCATTAAAAAAGGTGAATTTATGTGAAGTATTACTTTAAGCATATATAAGATGCCAGTAAAATGGGATCAGTCCATATGCTCAATGTCAACACATGGCTTTTTGTTCCAGAATGATGCATTTGCCCAAAATATTAAAGGGGACATCGTATTAAAAATTTCACTTTTCTGTGCTTTTGGGACTGAATTAGGCTATCTGCAGTAGCTGCCAATATAAAAACTCTTAAAAAACACAACCTTGTCACTTTGGTAGGGTCAACTTTTTTCTTGTTAGGTTGCATTCAGTTAGCTTTTTTTTTTTTTTTTTTTAAATTTCACCCATTTTAATTATGGTGCTCCCAGAGTTGTTGATGAAATGTCTGAGATATGATTTGGTCAAAATACCTCAGGGTTTAATTATTATTTTACACACAGGAAAGGGGCTCTTCTCAATGCAGGCTCTTCTTAGAGCATATTGCTTTAAAGTGCAAGTTATGCACCCGCGCTGACACGATGCAGCTGCGATGGCATCGACACTTAAGCGACGTGCATTCCTATTGCATCACCTGACGTGCACCTCTCCAGAGAAGGAGAGGTGCACGTCGGTGACGCAGGCCATAAGAGATGTGATTTGTCTCCTCCTTCACATTTCCTCATTCTCACCACTGCTTCGCTCTGCCTGCTCATGGAGGCACAACTTCCAAGACGAGTCGGTTAAACAACGGACCAAATTTAAAAAAATATTGAGGAAGTAAGCACATACAGAGTATTTTGTGACCCGTCATAACCCCAGTAGTTACACAGATTGTCCGTGTTGTCTCCTTCTTCACATTTCCTGGTTTTCTCCGCTGCTTCGCTTTGCCTGTTCACGGTGGCACAACTTCCAAGATGAGTCTGTTAAACAGCAGTCCACATTCAGAAGAATATTGCGCTAGTGAGCACCATTTTGTGGCTTGTCATAACCCCAGTAATTACACAGATTGTCAAGACGGCAGCGGCGGTGGTCGTATGTACCATTTTTTTTCTCCGACTTCACCTTTTCTTTGTGCAACAGTCGTATTAAAAGTTGCTTTTTCTTAACATTTTTTAGCTCCAACTCCATCACAATCTGCTCTTGTCCGTCACTATTTCATAAACAAAATCACACGACAAACACAAATCACTCCACACATCGGCTGAAACCCGTTTTGGCAACGGAACAATGCATTTCACCTAACGCAAGAAAAAATTGCCGATCACTGTGTCTGCGACGGATGTTGGTAATGACGTCAACATGATCCAGGTGCATAAATTCAGCTTAAAGCTAATGAGCCCTTCACCTCACACTTCCTCTTTTATAATTTCTCTGACATTGCTGTTAAGTTTGACAATTGAAGCTAAAAGCTAATGTTAGCCTCAAACATGGCCTCACCATGTACAGTACTAACAAATATTTGCTGAATGGGAACCTTTAAAGTGCTGATGACACATTTTTGACTTCCTCTAATTTTTCAACACATAATACAATATGACAAAGTAGGTTGGTCTGTGTCGTTCTAAGTCAAACAGGCTTTTTTTCACGCGAATATCCAACGTTTTCATGAGCGCCACGTCACCAATTACGTCAGTAGCTGGAAAACCCCGCTGCCATGTAGTCACGTCATCGGGAGAACACAGCGCTTGGCTGCTCATTGTACACAGAGGATGGAAGCGGTTGAAAACACTGACGATGGTTCCAGCACATGTAGTCTGGAATTGGTTTGTGTTGTCAAATCTTCAGACGATTATAGTTCCGAAGAATGGGATGATAATGAAGAATCTGGGGGCATCAGACCATATAGGTTTGAGCTGTGCCAAGCGGGCATCATGCTAAGCGAATCACACTTGGAGTGTGATGGTGGAGAGGCACACATGCCTGCCGCAGCAGTGACAAACACACGGCAGGGGAACACCAGTGTTATTCTTTTGTTACAGATATTGCAACAAATTATTTGTTCATAAATATAATTTATTTAAACCCGATTTTTCAATAAAATCATAGCAGTGTATTCTCTGTGGCTCAGGCATTGGGTTTATTATGGATTATATTTTGAGTTCT
The DNA here is from genome assembly GCA_020510985.1 of Pholidichthys leucotaenia. Classification (NCBI taxonomy): domain Eukaryota; kingdom Metazoa; phylum Chordata; class Actinopteri; order Cichliformes; family Pholidichthyidae; genus Pholidichthys; species Pholidichthys leucotaenia. Next base: position 337,230,654 of record CM035844.1, read on the forward strand.
TGTTGTTTCTATTTTGTACATGTGTTTTATGTGCGTTTTGAGCCACTTTCAGGTGGGCACTGTCCAAGATTCGCCTGTCCGAACACATGTGCCCTCTCTCTTTGACAGTTAGCTGTTCATGGTTTGTGTGCATCATCTGCCTTGTTGTCAGGCAGCCAGTGTTGCCAGCGCTATCACAACATGTTGGCCACTCCACACAGCCGTGGTTCTGTTGCGCCCCTTGAAGCGATGTCGGCCCTGTGGCGCAACCGTGGTTAACATGTCTCCTCTACATGTTCGCTGGGCGATGTTGGGCCCGAACGCCAACTGTGGGTGTTTCTATTTATTTTTGTGGGTCTTCACCTTTTTGGGAATTGTTGTCATCATTCTTATGTTCAATACATGTGCTGTGGTGAATTCTGTGTGTAAATCCATTCATCATGACCCTCCATGCGCTCTTACGCAGGGCAGGGAGAGGGAGGATGAAATAACGAGGATTTGTGTGCAGGGTTCACCACAGCACATTTAATACAAAAAGACAGACAGTTCCCTGAAAGGTGAAGACGTACAAGAAACAGACACACTTGCTGATGGTGTTCGGGGACCGGCATCGCCCAGCAAACGAATGAGAGGAGACGTGTTTGCCACAGGTGCTCCCCAGAGCCGACTTCGCTTCAAGGACGCACAAGAGCCATGGCGAACATGGAGTGACTAGCATGTCGTGAGGGTTCTGAAAATACTGTCAGACAAACAGCACAGATGACAATACTATGGACCATCAGTGCGTGACTGGCAAACGGCCGCGAAGTACACGCACTGCTGGTGATGGTGTGATGAGAAGCACCTGGGCGAGGACCGGGAAACATGATCAGCAGGAGTTTAAATCAGCTGGTGATCATAAGAGAGGGAACGTGACCGGACCGGCGAGCTGTCAGCATGGGATCACAGAAAGTAGGTCAAAGCTGCGCGTAAATCCATGCGCTCCTCCTGCATAAAAGTGCACGAGGAGGCTTATGACAGTTGGAGCTGAAGCGTGTGATGTTGTCTTTCACGGCTTGCTGTTTATCTAAGCCTACGACACAACGCAAAGGCACAGCCGTAAAATTAAAACAAGAAACCAGAGAAACTGTGAGCTACAAAGCTGCTGTCATTCCAGTCAACAACACCGGAGTCCATTCTCCCGCTTACGTCATGGGGGTGCCGCCCTTAAGCCTGTTTTCCACTAGCCCAGCACACCTCGGTACGGCTCGATTCACTTCAGTACGGCTTGGAATGCTTCTGTCTCCATTAGCACGGTGTTGTGCTTGTGCTGTGATGGTTTGTGTTAGGAGGTTTTAGAAGCGGGGCAGCAGCAGATTCTCAGCGAGGCGGGGCCACACTCCCGTGACGTTACGCACCCGACTGAGTCCTTATTTACACAAGACAAAAAAGGATCCAAGGATTATTGCCTTGCTCGCTCTGTGGATTTATCTCACAATTAATTTTATCTCATAATTAAGCTGCAACAACACAAGTCACTTTTGTTTTGAATTAACTGCCAAATGACCTAGAAATAATGAGCTGAAACTTGTTTTGGACGGTGGCACACTGCCCAACACCAAATTATTATTTTTTACATCCTAGGGCATTTTGGATGTACTGAATTAAAAAAAATCATGTTTTTCACCTTCAGGTCAACGTTTGGAACAACAGTATTATTATTTTCCGTTTAGATGATGCTACACTCCTTCTAAAGTATTGTAATTCTCTGAATTTGGAATGCCGATAGAACATTCAATTTACATATACTTACTTTTTTACCTACTTTGACTTGTAAGCTTGATCAGTCTCTCCTGCTGCATTTTAAAGTCCAACTGTGCAACTTCTTATAAGTTAACATAAAAAATGTACCCAAAGTTTAGAACTGGATCATGTGGGGCTAATTTTTTATGATATTTCAATAAAAAGAACAGAAAGCTTACAAAAACATTTGTTTTTTGGTCTAGTTAAAAATTACATTACCTTTACAATGGTTGACCCCTGACAGGAAGATCAGTATCATTTTGATCAGATTAGGCAATGGAATTTCTATGTAATTATACTGTTTTATAATTCAGTGTTATAACAGACAAACCACACTTTCCAAAACAATTCCATTTTATTATATACAAAATATTAAAAGAAAAAAAAAACTTTGCAACACAACATGAAGGTTAATCGACATTTTATACACGCCGACCACTGAGTGTCTACACCAGCTTCCCAAACTGGGTCACAACTCGGTTAAATGAAGCCGTCTCTGCCAGCTGTGGGTCAGGAAGGCTCGGTTGAATAATCCGTGCGGGCTGTCGCGGCGGACGCGTGGGATGATTCTACAAGGAAAATGCACACAATAAAATACAGCACGAAAGTGCAATATATACAGAAAAGACAATAGTTTTTAACAAGAATACATAAGCTTATTTCAGCGTATTGTTCACATGAATAATTAAAATAAAAGCTTTAGTCCGCAGTGTGCTGCAATAAAGCAGCGATCCATCCACAAATGAACAGCTTTTTTATTGCATAAATAAACTGAGCGTCTTACCGAATATATTTGCGAAAAAACGCACAATAAAAAAAAATTAAAACTCACCGTTAAAGGACTCCGATGTCGAGACCTCCCGGTATATTTTTTTCATTCCGGGCGGCTCCGTCTAACTCGCGCTGCATACGTTCGTCTGACAATGCAGTGAGCAGACACTGCACCTCCTTATTGGTCCATGGAACACCCTTATTATGCGAAGCCATTTTTGATAGAGAATAAATGAAAATAGCACAGCAATACACTGAAAAGAAACCGCCAACAGTGGTTGCGTGCTGAGTAAAGGCGGTCGTGAAGATTCTTTTTTTTTTTTTTTTTTTTTTCAAAAACTTTATTGAGAAGGTCGTGAAGATTTGGTAGATGAGGAGGAGGAGGAGAGGGGCGGTTACAACCTGACCAATCAGCGCCGGTTACGACCTGACCAATCAGCGGCGACCAGTCTGTTAACGTCACAACACGGCACAGCTCAGCACTGCTGTACCCTGCCCTGGAGCGGGGCTGAGAATCGCGGCTGTTAAACCGTGTTGGGGCTTGTGGAAAAGCGTACAAAGCGTGCTGAGCCGTCCCGTGTCGCGCTAAAGCGTGCTAGTGGAAAAGGCCCTTTAATTTGGTGGGCGGCACCACAGTCCAGTCAGCGGCTGCGGTTTGTTGATGATAACTAGTTTATGCAGTCGTGGTTGTAAATGTTATATTGATCATCAACAGTGACTTTTGGGTTTACACAACATGCTAAAAAATGTCAAAATCATGTCATCAGCCCTTTAAAAGCCCAAATAAAGCATTATCTGAGACACGGGTGTGTTGTTTGATGTGTAATCAGCTGTAGATTAATGAACAAACTGATGTAGTACAGTGACTACAATTTACATAAAGAGCCACAACATCTCTGGTTGTGCTGATTCACATCGCTAACATAGACATGCTAATGGGGCTGTATCCATGTCGTGTCTATGTGAGATATACATGTAAGCAACTGTGGATTAATAAATGTGCTGGGACCACCAATGTTTAATGAGATAACAAGAATTTACAGAGAAGAGCTGTAGAAACCACAGCTGGGCCACGGGCATGCTTGCTAGGCATGTCTATATCAGGTCTGTTAAGTCATGACCCTCTATGGCATTGTATGTTATCTGAATTTGAGCATTTACTTCAGTTTTTAAAAAAATAGCAGACTGAAAAGTCATGTTCTTTTTTTATTCAGTTAATAAAAAGACCGATAAATAAGTTTCATCAGTAGAATTCATTAGTCTTAGAATTGGAATTGAGCTTTAAAGATATGCATGATTTGGAATTGATCATCTAAATATCAGTGAAATTGAAAGCAAAATTTGAATTGACCCCCATCCCTGACCTCACAGAAGAGAACAGCAAATCCAAATGAGGAGTTTCAGGAAGAGTTGTAGTTCTAGTTTCTGTGGGAGAGGAGAGCTTCTGTTCAGGAGGACTTTGGGCTTTTTAACTTTGCAGATGATATGTCATAAAAATCCTACATAACCCACTAAAAGGGGAAACACCAAAAAGGAGAAAAGGAGCTCTTAAAAATATGTTTTTTTTTTAATGGGTTAAACTTTCCAGCAAAGTTCAGGAAATTCTACCTAGTCATGTTTGCATATTATTCCTGACAAATAACTATTCTAACCACAATGAACACATACTGGTGCCTTGCTTTGGTGATGGAGTAAATGTTAGACAGTGTATCCAGTTCACATACTGCACATGGCTGTATGGAAGTAAACCTTTGCAAGAGAAATGTATTCAAATTTTTAATGAGTCTTCATGCTGTCTCTTATTTAAATTTATTGAGTGTGCTAGCAGATGTACAGTAGATGGTGCAGGTAGATTTAATTTTGTCTCCTAATGTAATTGCTGTGTATACTATCCCATTTTAATCAAATTTCCACGTTTTTTTTTTCCACAATATCTTTATTGAACCTTTTTTTTTTTTTTTTAACAAACATGATACAAACAATCAAACACTAACACTAAAGTACTACAAAAAAAAAAAAATGCACTAAAAACACCAACAACCACCAACAAAATCAAGTCTTCAACAATGCTCCTCTGTTTAGTCTAGACAATCCAATACATAAGTATACATATTATGTTCACCAGTTTGGAATTTACAAGGTCCACACACATCATTCACCTTCTTCTTCAAGAGTTATGTTTAAATTTTTTACATAATCAATAAAAGGTCTCCATATATTCTCAAACACAATTTCCTTTGATTTTAGTATATATGTTATTCTTTCTAATGGAAGGTTTGTTAACATCTGTCTTAACCACTGAGTCACATCTGGTCTATGAGTCTTTTTCCATAATAGTGCAATACATTTTTTGGCATTAAGCAAACTGAGGTCTATGAATGTTCTTTCACTTTTATTAAAATTATGCTTTTCTGGGTACAGACCCAACAAAAACAGTTTAGGATTCAATATGATTTGTTTTGAGATTATTTTTTCAATTGTTACCCTCACCTCTTCCCAAAACATTCTTATTAATCTACATTCCCATAAACAATGAAATAGGGTTCCTTTACTTTCCATGCATTTTGTGCATGTATCTGGTATATTTTTGTTATATCTATTTAACTCCTCCGGTGTAACATACATCCGCATTAACCATTTGAAATGTATCAATTTAAGGCGTGCATTTATTGATTTGGTTTGAGCTTCTGTACAAGCCAATTCCCATTGTTCCTCTGAAATTTCAATTTGCAGATCTTCTTTCCAGTAGTTTAATCTTTTCAGTGAATTTTCACTTGAAGATAGTGTCAATGAGTTATAAAACTCTGAAATAATACCCTTTCTTTTACTATCTTTCATCATCATTTTTTCCAAGGATGAATAAATAGGTCGAGTGAGAGCTTTATTTTGATTTGATCGAATAAAGTTTCTAAGTTGAAGATATTTAAAAAAATGTGTTCTATTGAGATTAAATTTGATCCTCAGCTCTTCAAAAGACATTATGTTGTCTGCACATGGCAAAAATTTCCACATGTTAGTGTTTTAAATTATTTATTATTTTCATGCATATCCATGCATGAAAAACAAGATGCTTATTTCTTTAAAAACACACTGGAGCAAAATCTGTCTTCCCAGGGTCTTAAAAATGCAACATTTAACAACCAGGATTGCCCCCCCCCCCGACCCTTACATTATACAGTGAAATTTTTGTACTCAGTTTTTCTGAAATTTGTTAGCACCATTTGGTATTGACATTGATATTAAAATTCCATTATGTCCAAATATGTTAAAAAACACACACACGGGCTTATACAGGGTGTCCTAAGAGTCAGAAAAAACTGAAAAACTGGAAATTTCTGAAGTCTCAAAATTCACGAGAAGAATTTGCGTATTTGCAGGAAAGTTGCATTTTTATTGGAGAAAAGGTTTTTAAAAAAAGGTGGAAAAATTGCACATTTTTTTCCACAATATTTTTTATTGAACCTTTTTTTTTTTTACAAACATGGCACAAACAATCAGACACTAACACAAAAGTAATTTAAAAATTAAAAAGAACAATAACAAAAAAAAGTTAATAAAAACAACAACAGCCATTAACAAACACAAGTCAACAACAGCCATTAACAAACACAAGTCAACAACAATGCTCCTCTGTTTAGTCTAGGTAATCTATTACATAAGAATATGTAATATACATTCACCAGCTTGGAATTTGCAAGGTCCACACATATCATTCACCTTCTTCTTCAGACGTTATGTTTAAATTCTTTACATAATCAATGAAAGGGCTCCATATATTCTCAAACACATTTTCCTTTGATTTCAGTATATATGTTATTTCTAGTGGAAGGTTTGTTAACATGTGTCTTAACCACTGAGTCACATCTGGTCTATGAGTCTTTTTCCACAGTAGTACAATACATTTTTTGGCATTAACCCCTTGCACTCTGGTCAGTTTCCCTAAAAACGCCTAAAAATAACGTACCCAAAGTAAATCAAAAGCTGTTCTTCAACCCTTTGCAGCATCTTCATGGGGTTGGTCTCATTTAAAAGAAAACACTGTGAATTTTTTGGCAAAACAGTCATAATCTCTCTAGTGCTCCTGCCACTGAGTAACAATCATCTAAACATACTGAACTTGAAGAAAATAAAGTTCGCCTGGGTGTTTTTTTTGGATACAAATGCTTGCAAATAACACACAGCTGTCAGATACGGGCTGGAAAATGCAACAGAAATGTAGAACCAAGTGTTATCCAGCTGAGGTCAAATTTTGTAACAATACCACAAAAAATGAATATATTACACAGCTTTTTTCTCAGGTTGTTCCCAGGCGTTTTTGAACTGTGCCAAATTGTGCCAAATGGCACAGTTTGGAAAAACGTCTATAACTTTTGAATGATTCAATATAGAAGCTTGATGTTGGGCTCTAATGAAAGGTGACACTCAGGAGTGTGTGTGTGTGTGGGGGGGGGGGTGTTTATTCATTCATGAATGAATGAATTAACAAACAAGCCCCCCACACACAAAGAAGCATGCCACGTAAAAAATGTGTGGCCTTTTTTTTTTACAAGAAAAAATAACCTACAGTGCAATAAAAATTATACTAAAATATCTGCAATGTAGAGGATAACAACTCCCCCCCCCCCGTGCTACAGAGGAGCGCGGCGCGCGGTCCGTCATGTGGCGATGACGCACAGTTGTAATTTACCGATCGGTCAAAAGTCATTTTGAGTACTATTTTCAGGGATAAAGAATAATTTAGCTTAAAACACTTACCTGTTCACAACAGCAGTGTCGTTAGCGAACATCTGTTCCTCATTGTCAGACGAACATGATGCTGGTCCGCTTGTTACGACTCGTGGTTCTGGTCATGCGACCCGGTCAAACCATGATTCCATTATTGCGGTTTTGCGCTTCCATGATTGCGGTTTTGGCGAACGATTTTTCAAAACAAATAAGAACAGTAGTAAGAAAAAAAGACTGGCAAACGCTACCATTACACACAGCGGCTTACACAAAACAGATTTTACGCACAGGACGCATGCTTTCAATCGTCGAACTTCTCTGCTTCAGTTGGCTCGCTGTATTCGCAGCCGTTGGTAGGTGGGTCTTTCTTGCTAGGTTTTCAGTCATTGGTTTTTCAAGGTTTCAGAAACCCAATTCAAGGCTCTTATTAGTCGAATGAGAGGTCAATCAAATCTAAACCAATCAAAGCACTCCTTTGGCTTTCTGTTCGCGGCTGTGTCTGTAGTGGAAGAACGGAAATGCAGCTTTTTTTTTTTCAGTGCGCTCTGAGACGCACAGTGTGCGTCCTAGTGCGCACGAGGATGCACTAGGACGCAGAGACGTGACCGACCGCGGTATCCCGGAGTGCAAGAGGTTAAGCAAACCGAGGTCTATGAATACTCTTTCACTCTTATTAAAGTTATGTTTTTCTGGCTACAGACCCAACAAAAACAGTTTAGGGTTCAATGTGATTTGTTTTGAAATTATTTTTTCAATTGTTACCCTCACCTCTTCCCAAAACATTCTGATTTTTCTACATTCCCATAAACAGTGAAATAGGGTTCCTTTACTTTCCATACATTTTGTGCATGTATCTGGTATGTTTTTGTTATATCTATTTAATTCCACTGGTGAAACATACATCCGCATTAACCATTTAAAATGTATCAGTTTAAGACGTACATTTATTGATTTGGTTTGAGCTCCTGCACAAGCCATTTCCCATTGTTCCTCTGAAATTTCAATTTGCAGGTCTTCTTTCCAGTAATTCAGTCTTTTCTGTGAGTTTTCACTTGAGAATAGTGTCAATGAGTTATAAAACTCTGAAATAATACCCTTTCTCTTACTATCTTTCATCAAAATTTTTTCCAAAGTTGAATACGTAGGTCGGGTGAGAGCATTATTTTGATTTGATCTAATAAAATTTCTAAGCTGAAGGTATTTAAAAAAGTGTGTTCTATTAAGATTGAATTTAATCCTCAGTTCTTCAAAAGACATTATGTTATCCGAGCGTGACAAATATAAGTCTTGAATCTTTTGAATCCCTTTTAAATTCCATATTTTAAATACAGTATCCGCTCTTCCTAGTGTAAAATATTGATTACCCCATATTGGGCTAAATTGTGACAGTGAGTGTGGTTCTTTTAAATATTTTTTGGTTTCACACCATATTTTGATCATGTGCTTTACAATTGGATTTTTAACTTGTTTCTGTAGTTTTTTTTAGCCGAGTCTGAGTATATGAATAAGGGAAGAGGTAAAGGTAAATTGTATGATTCCATTTCAGTCCAGTGAGGAAGATCATTTGATGAAAAATAATATGTCATAGACCTCAGTTGTGCTGACCAGTAATACAACATAAAGTTTGGACATTTCAGACCTCCACGATCAAATGGTAAATATAGTAAGGACAAACGTAATCTAGCCTTCCTATTGTTCCATATAAATTCCACTAACTTTTTTTTAATTCTTGAGAATAGATCTGAAGGTGGTGGTAAAGGAATGTTTTGAAATAAAGTATTTTTGGTAAGATATTACTTTTAAGTATATTAATTCTCCCAATCATCGACATTGGTAGTGACATCCATCTCTGAAGTAACTCATTAATATCTGTCATTAAGGCTTCATAGTTGGCATTGGCGACTGATTCTAGCTTAGGCAAAATTTGAATTCCTAAATATTTAAACTGATTTACAACATTGAATTGGTTTACCTCAGGAGCTGGGTGATAGCATTAATATTGAAGATTTAGTTTAGTTTTGTTTATTTTATATCCTGATATATCCCCAAAGTTCTTTATTAAATTTAACAAGGTCAGAATTGATTTTTTAAAATTCGACATAAACAAAGTTATGTCATCGGCATACAGGGAGATTTTATGTTCTGTTGGTCCTACTTTAATTCCATATATTTGTGGATGTAAACGTACTGCCGTCGCTAAAGGTTCAATTGCCATAGTAAACAATAAGGGTGAAAGTGGACAGCCTTGTCGACATCCTCTATTGATTTTTATTGATTTTGAGATATTGCTGTTTGTTAGGATTTCTGCTGTAGCATTATTGTATATTATCTGGACCCATTTTTTGAAATTATTTCCAAGTCCAAACCTTTGTAGGACTTCAAAAAGAAAGGGCCATTCGACCCTATCAAAGGCCTTTTTGGCGTCCAATGATAGGAGAGCTGTATTCGGTGCTTCTTTATTGGAATAAATAATATTAAATAGTCTTCTTACATTATGGAAGCCTTGTCTTCCCATTATAAAGCCATTCTGATCTTGGTTAATAATATTTGGTAATATTTCTTGTAGTCGTTTTGCTAAAATTTTACAGATTATTTTAAGATCAGCATTTAATAGGCTTATTGGTCTCATGTTTTCACATTTATTAGGGGGTTTATCTGGTTTTGGCAACAGTATAATTAAGGCATTGTTCATGTATGGTGGTAAATTACCATTTTGAAATGCTTCTAAAACCATTTCCAACAGTGGTTTTATTAATTTATTCTTAAATTTTTTTATAGAGGTCAACTGGAAGACCATCTGGTCCTGCTCTTTTTCCTGATTTCATATTATCAATTTTAAATATTATCAATTTTCCTCAGCCGGAAAAAGGTGGATTATCCTCTCTGGGTTGGGGACAGGCTCCTGCCCCAAGTGGAGGAATTTAAGTATCTTGGGGTCTTGTTCACGAGTGAGGGGGAAATGGAGCGAGAGATTGACAGACGGATTGGAGCAGCATCTGCAGTGATGCGGACGTTGTACCGGTCTGTTGTGGTGAAGAGGGAGCTTAGTTCTAAGGCAAAGCTATTGATTTACCAGTCAATCTATGTATGTTCCTTCTCTCACCTATGGTCACGAGCTTTGGGTAATGACCGAAAGAACAAGATTGCGGATACAAGCCGCTGAAATGAGCTTTCTCCGTAGGATTGCTGGACTCACCCTCAGAGATAGGGTGAGGAGCTCAGTCATCCAGGAGAGGCTCAGAGTAGAACCGCTGCTCCTCCACATTGAAAGGAGTCAGTTGAGGTGGTATGGGCATCTGATTAGGATGCCTCCTGGACGCCTCCCACTTGAGGTGTTTCGGGCACGTCCCACTGGGAGGAGACCCCGGGGCAGACCCAGGACTTGGTGGAGAGACTATGTCTCCCAGCTGGTCTGGGAACGCCTTGGTATCCTCTCTGAAGAGCTGGAGCAGGTGGCTGGGGAGAGGGAAGTCTGGGCTTCTCTGCTTGAACTGCTGCCTCCGTGACCCGGACCTCCGGAGAGGAAGATGGTAGAAGATGGATGGATGGATGGATATTATCAATGGCTTGCCCAACTTCTTCTTGACTAATTTTAGACTCCAGTATCTCCCTGTTTTCATTTGGAATACATGGTATCGATAATCCACCCAAAAACCCATTTAGTTTTGTTAAGTCAGTTTCATTTTTTGTATCATATAGTTTTTCATAATATTCTCTAAAGGCACTATTAATTTCTAAAAGATCTGTAACTACCTGTCCGTTACTTATAATACTGGTAATTGGTGTTTTAGATTCTAATTGTTTAATCTGCCATGCCAATAATTTTCCTGATTTTTCATCTTGTTCATAAAAAGTTTGCTTCAATCTTAGAAGACTCGAGGCAGCTCTATTCGCTGATTTTTTTTGTCATATTCAGCTCTCAGAATCAGTAATTCGTTCTCTAACTGTCGGGTTGCTTCCTGCATACACCTTTTCTTGAAGAATTTTTATTTTACGTTCCAATTGCACTCTCTCCTCTCGGGTCTTCTTAGATTTTGAACCTGTATAACTAATAATATGCCCCCTAATAAAAGCTTTGAAAGCCTCCCACTTTATACATGCCGTTGTTTGTGTAGTATTGATATCAAAGAACTCATCTATTTGTTTTGCTATGTACTTGACGAATTCCTCATCCTGAAGCCATTTATGTTGAAAATGCCACCTAACTGGGTCCTTTGTCAATTTCTTATCTACATATACTAGACAGCAGGGTGCATGATCAGAGATCACAATGTTATCATAGAAACAGTTTTGAATCTTGGACCTTAATTCTGTAGAGATCAAAAAGTAGTCAATACAGTGGAGCAAAAAAGTATTTAGTCAGCCACCAATTGTGCAAGTTATCCCACTTAAAAGATGAGAGAGGTCTCTAATTTTCATCATAGGTATACCTCAACTATGAGAGACAAAATGAGGAAAAAAAAAAATCCAGAAAATCACATTGAAGGATTTTTAATGAATTAATTAGTAAATTCCTCAGTAAAATAAGTATTTGGTCACCTACAAACAAGCAAGATTTCTGGCTCTCACAGACCTGTAACTTCTTCTTTAAGAGGCTCCTCTGTCCTCCACTCGTTACCTGTATTAATGGCATCTGTTTGAACTCATTATCAGTATAAAAGACACCTGTTCACAACCTCAAACAGTCGGACTCCAAACTCCACTATAGCCAAGACCAAAGAGCTGTCAGAGGACGCCAGAAACAAAATTGTAGACCTGCACCAGGCTTGGAAGACTGAATCTGCAATAGCTAAGCAGCTTGGTGTGAAGAAATCAACTGTGGGAGCAATTATTAGAAAATGGAAGACATACAAGACCACTGATAATCTTCCTCAATCTGGGGCTCCACACAAGATCTCACCACGTGGGGTCAAAATTATCACGAGAACGGTGAGCAAAAGTCCCAGAACCACATGGGGGGACCTAGTGAATGACCTGCAGAGAGCTGGGACCAAAGTAACGAAGGCTACCATCAGTAACACACTACGCTGCCAGGGACTCAAATCCTGCAGTGCCAGACGTGTCCTCCTGCTTAAGTCAGTACATGTCCAGGCCCGTCTGAAGTTTGCTAGAGAGCATTTGGATGATCCAGAAGAGGACTGGGAGAATGTCATATGGTCAGATGAAACCAAAATAGAACTTTTGGGTAAAAACTCAACTTGTCGTGTTTGGAGGAGAAAGAACACCATACCTACTGTGAAGCATGGGGGTGGAAACACCATACTTTGGGGCTGTTTTTCTGCAAAGGGACCAGGACGACTGATCCGTGTAAAGGAAAGAATGAATGGGGCCATGTATCGTGAGATTTTGAGTGAAAACCTCCTGCCACCAGCAAGGGCATTGAAGATGAAACGTGGCTGGGTCTTTCAGCATGACAGTGATCCCAAACACACCGCCCGGGCGACGAAGGAGTGGCTTCGTAAGAAGCATTTCAAGGTCCTGGAGTGGCCTAGCCAGTCTCCAGATCTCAACCCCATAGAAAATCTATGGAGGGAGTTGAAAGTCCGTGTTGTCCAGCGACAGCCCCAAAACATCACTGCTCTAGAGGAGATCTGCATGGAGGAATGGGCCAAAATACCAGCAACAATGTGTGAAAACCTTGTGAAGACTTACAGAAAACGTTTGACCTCTGTCATTGCCAACAAAGGGTATATAACAAAGTATTGAGATGAACTTTTGTTATTGACCAAATACTTACTTTACCGAGGAATTTACCAATTCATTAAAAATCCTTCAATGTGATTTTCTGGATTTTTTTTTTCTTTTTTGGTCTCTCATAGTTGAGGTACCTATGATGAAAATTGGAGACCTCTCTCATCTTTTAAGTGGGAGAACTTGCACAATTGGTGGCTGACTAAATACTTTTTTTCCCCACTGTACGTGAGAATGTCTTATAGGTATTAGAATAACAAGAATAGGCTTTGACTTGTGGTTTCATTTCTCTCCATATAAGATAAGATAAGATAAGATAAGATAAGCCTTTATTAGTCCCACAATGGGGAAATTCCAGGATTGCAACAGCATAGGGATAGCAACACTCAGAGCAACAATCAGAAGGCAAGAAAAAACAACATCTAGTAAACATATGTCCGTATTACTATAAATGTATATATATAGACACACAGTGCAGAGCATTATGGCTGGTGGATGTGCAGCAGAAAGTCTAAGCTCTCTCTCCGCGGATGCAGCGGGCCAGCTGGAAGTCTTTGGGCATGATGGTGACCCCCTTAGCGAAGAAGAGACCACCAGGTGGGTCTCACTGGTCTCCTGCAGAGCCATGACGGCGAAACTCAGGAAACGCAGGACGGTCTTGAAGTCCTGAGCGATCTCCCTCACCAGGCACTGGACGGGCAGCTTACGGATGAGCAGCTCCGTGGATTTCTGGTAGCGACGGATCTCTCTCAGAGCCACGCACCTGTGACGGCGAGGCCTCTTCACTCTGCCGGTGGCCAGAGCGCCTCTCCGAGCAGCCCTGTGGCTAGCTGTCTCCTGGGGGGCTTCTTCCTCCAGTAGATTTTACGGGCGGTCTGCTTGGTTCTTGCCATCGCTCTTTATTATTCTGTCTTATATTTCTTTCACGCCGCCTAAACTCCAGCCCGGCACCCGCTTCGTTTTCGCTACAGCTCCCGGTATGTCGAGTTTCCCATTAGCACCGGGCGGCGGCCAAGTGCTAGCTAGCACTAGCTCCTCCCCGCTGTAACGTCTCCCACTGCAAACCGTGGCTCCGTCCGCCGACCCGGGAGACCCCCGGGGCGATCCGTGCGTCCGTGATATATATACAGAGTGAAAGGTGTAGAAAGAAGAAAGAAGATAAAAAAAAAAGGCTGTTGCAACAGGCAGCCGACTCGTGTGGCGCCGCCGGTCCGGCGGAACCGGAACCGGAATTTATCTAGCAATCTCAATTCTTTCATAAAATGATTAATGGTCATCCTACATCCATTGTGCGTTCAGTCCAGTGCTGTTGATCTATCTATACTGGGATTCAATGAACAATTAAAATCCCCTGCTATTATATGTTGCCCTGTAAGTGACGATAAAGTGAGGAATAAATTAACAAAGAAGTTTTGATCATCAATATTGGGGCCGTATAAGTTCACCAGATTTATATTTTCTAATAACAAAGATCCTTGGATCATTAGATATCTTCCAAATTTGTCTCCAATTACATTTTTCATTTGAAATGGGACTGTTTTATGTATGAGAATCATAACTCCCCTAGCTCGGGATGAAAATGATGAGATGAACACGTTACCTTGCCATCTTCTCCTAATTCTTTTTACATCCTCCTCTAATAGATGAGTTTCTTGTAAAAATACAATTTTTGAATCTATGTCTTTTATTTTATTCATAACTTGTTTAAGTTTTTTAAGATTTTGTAGACCTCTGCAATTCCATGAAGTTAAATTAAAATTAACGGTTTGATCTACTGTATGATCGATAAGGAGATTACCTTGCAATATGAACATACTCTTACAGAGAAGCAAAAACATGGATGATAGAACATTCATCTTACAAACTAAACAAAAACAGATTCCCTTTCCCCACATTCGTGGTAATCCCCCCAAAATCAAAAAATTCCGTCTCCCGTTATAGCTAGTGACTGTTCCACACCTGCGAGGATCAGTCAAACCACTCTCTCTTTCTCCTCCCAATCACCCTGACACTACTACTATTCTTAAAACATTAACCTCTTGCACTCCGGGATACCGCGGGCGGTCACGTCTCTACGTCCTAGGGCGCACTGAAAAAAAAAAGCTGCAGACACAGCCGCGAACAGAAAGCCAAAGGAGTGCTTTGATTGGTTTAGATTTGATTGACCTCTCATTCGACTAATAAGAGCCTTGAATTGGGTTTCTGAAACCTTGAAGAACCAATGACTGAAAACCTAGCAAGAAGGACCCGCCTACCAAAGGCTGCGAATGCAGCGAGCCAATTGAAGCAGAGAAGTTCGACGATTGAAAGCATGCGTCCCGTGCGTAAAATCTGTTTTGTGTAAGCCGCTGGGTGACACACACGCGTTCGCCAGTCTTTTTTTCTTACTACTGTTCTTATTTGTTTTGAAAAATCGTTCGCCAAAACTGCAATCATGGAAACGCAAAACCGCAATAATGGAATCATGGTTAGACCGGGTCGCATGACCAGAACCACGAGTCCGTAACAAGCGGACCAGCGTCATGTTCCTCTGACAATGAGAAAGAGAAGTTCGCCAGCGACACTGCTGTTGTGGACAGGTAAGTGTTATAAGCTAAATTATTCTTTATCCCTGAAAATTGTAATCAAAATGACTTTTGACCGATCGGTAAATTACAACTGTGCGTCATCGCAACATGACGGACCGGTCCGTGCGCCGCGTCCGGACCGTGAACGCCCCCTCCCCCCCCGCTACTCTTCTGTAGTGGATTGCAGATATTATTGCAGATATTTTAGTACAACTGTGCGTAGTAGACCGCGGCGCACCGTCCCCGCGGTCCGTCATGTAGCGATGGGCGATGTCCGTCCTCTGTAGCGGGGGGGGGGGGTGTTACCTTCTACATTACAGATATTTTAGTATAATTTTTAGTGCACTGTAAGTTATTTTTTCTTGTAAAAAAAAAAACACACATTTTTTACGTGGCATGCTTCTTTGTGTGTGGGGGCTTGTTTGTTCATTCATTCATTGATGAATGAATAAACAACCCCCCCCCACACACACACACACACAGCCCTGAGTGTCACCTTTCATTAGAGCCCAACATCAAGCTTCTATATTGAATCATTCAAAAGTTATAGACGTTTTTCTAAACTGTGCCATTTGGCACAATTTAGCACAGTTCAAAAACGCCTGGGAACAACCTGAGAAGAAAGCTGTGTAATATATTCAATTTTTGTGGTATTGTTACAAAATTTTGACCTCAGCTGGATAACACTTGGTTCTACATTTCTGTTGCATTTTCCAGCCCGGATGTGACAGCTGTGTGTTATTTGCAAGCATTTGTATCCAAAAAAACACCCAGGCGAAATTTATTTTCTTGAAGTTCAGTATGTTTAGATGACTGTTACTCAGTGGCAGGAGCACTTAGAGAGATTATGATTGTTTTGCCAAAAAATTCAAAGTGTTTTCTTTTAAATGAGACCAACCCCATGAAGATGCTGCAAAGGGTTGAATAACAGCTTTTGATTTACTTTGGGTATGTTATTTTTAGGCGTTTTTAGGGAAATTGACCAGAGTGCAAGGGGTTAACTCTCTTCTGTAGTTTTTTCAACATAACTTCAAAGTTTTATAGCAACTTTGTAAATCATAGGTTTAAAAAAAAAAAAAAAAAAAAAAAATACAGTCTGTATTTTGTAGACATGTTATATGTTTCAGATCAATCAGATGCCTGTACAAATGCTTAAATGTTCTACCTTTGTCATGTTCATGCTTAGCTCCCGCTAGTTTCCTTTTGGATCTGCTTAATGAGCTCCTGCGCCTCTTGAGGGGTCTTGAAGGTGTGGGTTCTCCCTTTATATGTGACCAGCAGTCTTGCCGGATGAATTACTCCGTGACGAATCCCTAGGTTGCGCAGCTCTTTGCGGGCCGGGTCGAACTGCCTCCTTAGTTGTTGAATTCCTGTGGCCAAGTCTGGATAGAACCACACCTGTTTATCCTGGTATTTAATTTCCCCTTTAGCTCGCGCCGCATTGGTAACTGTCATCTTGTCTCTGTAGTTGAGGAACTTCATAATCAGTGTCCTCAGTGGTGTCTTATTATCTCTCGGTGGGCTGATTCGGTGAGCTCTCTCTAAAACGACTGATGACTGCAGATCTGCGTTATTCAGCGCTTCTGGAATCCACTTTTCCAAAAAGGAACATGGGTCCTGTCCCTCCGCTCCCTCCGGGAGGCCCACCAGCCTCAAATTATTCCGTCGCGAGCGGGATTCCAAGTCTAGGACATTATCTTCCAGACTTTTGCATTTTAATTCCAGTGTTTGCAGTTTAGATTGCAGGCTGGTGACATCATCTTCAGCGCTTGAAATATGGAGCTCCGCCTGCGACACTCGCTCCATGCAGTCGTTTATTTCCTTTCTCATACCTTCTATCGCTGCTATAATCCCATCAAATTTAGACGAAAACTCTGTTCTCATGGAGTTGATGGCAGTGAGCACTACGTTTGTCCCCTCTTCAGCAGTTCCCGCTCCGCCGCTGGCTCCCTCCTCCGCCATTGCCTCTGGAGTTTTTTCTATTTCGCCTCGAGCGTGGAAGTCTGTTAGCTTGGGTTGTTTTGTCGAATTACCTTTTCCTCCACCTAATTTTCCAACCTTGGTCTTTACCATATCCGCGCCAAAACTCTGGGATGGGTTTTTGTTCCAATTAAGAGAGTTTTAGTAAAATTTTTATTTTTACGAGCAGAGCAGTGTGAAACACATCTTCCTACGTGGCCGCCATAACCGGAAGTCGAAAAATTGCACATTTAATTTAAAAAGCTAGAAAATTATGTGGAAAAAATATGCACCTTTACAAGAAAAGTCTCAAATTTATAATAAAAAGTTGCATAGTTAGACAGTTTTTAAAAAAGCATGAAAAAAATTAAGATTTATTACAAAAAGTTGCAAAATTACAAGGAAAAAAATCACAAATTTAAGAGAAAAATATTGCAAACTTTTGAAGAAAAAAGTTACAAATTTATGAGAAAAGTTGCAAAGTTACAAAAGAAAAATTATTAGAAAATTATTGCAAATTTGAGGGAAGAGGCACAAATTTATGAGAAAAAAAACATTCCTAAACTATGAGGGAAAAAAAGTTGCAAATTTAGCCAAAAAAAGTTTTCAATTGACAAGAAAGAAATAAGAAAAAAAAGAATCAGAAAAAAGTGCCAAAACCAACAATAGCTTCAGGGAGGTATGTTTGTAGCTTAATTAAATAATTATCTAGTAAATTAAATAACGGTTATCTAGTGTTGTCTTTTCTGTAATTTCCTCCCAAAAACATTTGTTTGTTGCCTCAGGACTGGAACACGTTCCTGCTGCGCTTCAATGAGCTGGACTTCTGCGTGTCGGAGAATGAGACGATAAAACATGGCCTGAACGAGTCCACCACCCCGGAGAGCACGGTAGTGACCAGCGGCCAGGCACGCTCCAGCACCCAGGCCCCCCTTCCCCTGGAGGACTCGGGCCCCATCAACATTTCCGTCCCCATCACCCTCACCCTGGACCCTCAGCGCCCCTTTGGAGGATACTCACGAAACATCACCCACCTGTACGCCACCGTGCTGGGGCAGCAGGTCGGCCTGTCCGGTATGTCCTCTTCTGTTTTAGTTTTGTTTGGAAAAATAAAAACACAGTGAGGATTTGTGCTGTCTTTACATACTACAGGTGTCCTTAAAAAGTCTTTAAAAATCTTGAATTTTGTTTATCCTTAACAGTGTTTTCTCTGGCTTAAAGATCTTGGTGTGGTGGCAACATATTTTTTGCGGGGGGGGGGGGGGGTGTTAAACATACCGGAATGTCTTAATTTTATACTATTTATTTCTTTTTAAAATTTTACACAGGAACGTTGCATATGGAACTTGCCATTTAAAGTATTGTACAACAGAGGCTTGAATATTGGGCCAGTTGGGGTCCCACCCAACTGGGTGGGAACCCATCCTGTGTTTAGACTTTTTAGTGGTGCTATCCTTCTCTCCTTCCTTTGCCTGAACACTTTCCTCTCCTTGGCTCCTCTCGTCTGTCTCATCTTGTCCTCTCTGAGCCCTGTCTAATTCAGGTTCTCTCTCTGCCTATGGTGGTATACAAACAGGTTAGAAAATATCAAGTGTCATGTTTTGTCCTGCAGGATTTTTTTGTCATGGTTTACATAAATGACAAAAATATGTGTATTTTTTTTGTATTTTTATTCTAATGTTTCTTTTTTCCATTGAGAGAGTAAGGAAGGGAAAGAAACATTCATAATAGTAATGTACTCATGCATACTTAAATTATACGATCAGGTGGGTATAGTAACCAGAAATTCTACTCATGTAAAAGCAGTGCTTTGAAATTAATAATTAAAAGTAGACAACCAAAAATTTCTAGTTGAGTTAAGGGTACAAAGAGCACCCACTTAAAAACTTGAGTAATGACTTCACTCTTGAAGGTTTGAGGTTTTTCTCAAAAATTTATAACAATTTTCTTATAGTTTTCTACTTTTCTCTTTAAATCTATCTAAAGTTGAAACCATGTTCCTCAAATTTGTAATTTCCTCTTGTAAAATTGACTTTAATTGTACATTTGAAACTTTATTATAAATTTGTGGATTATTTTGTGTCGAATTTTTGTCTGTTTTTTAAAATAAAATTAGGGTTTTTTTAGATAAATTTGAAACAGACTGGTAATTTTTGTTTACTTTTTCCTTATAACAATTTACATTTTTGACCATAATTTTGCAGTCAGAACAGAACAATAATTTAACTCTGATTACAAAGAAAAAATATTAATAAAATTTGTATTTAATGACATAAATTAACTTAAATGACCAAGGGTGCCATTATTTCTGTTATAATATTTCTTTTTATTTATAGTTTTGTTTTGGTTTTTTTTTTTCAGAAATCTCCTCACCACCCAGACAGCAGGAAAAACCTCCCTTATTTTGAAATCAGATGTTGGCACGTGTAGTTTGTCTGAAGGCTGCTGACAGATTAAAGTCATTGACCGTGAATTTCGGTCATCTTAACCTGCCAGGTTCATAACAGGGAACTGTAGCGGACTCTAAAGACATAATTCACCACAATATGTGTTCATGTACAGAATGATCTGTTTAGGCAGTTATAGTTGTGCGCTCAGGCTTTCTCATCAGGCACCTCTCTGAGCAGCCGCTGAAGGACCTCAGTTTAGAGTGAAAATAGAGCTAGTGTTTTTAGCTGTTGCTTTTAGTCAGTGACGCTGGAGGGTAGAAACGGCATGCCTGCTCATGCCAGAAAAGGGAGAAATTGCCAGTCTCTTCATTCCTGCAATTCCTACAGAACATAACTTAATACTGTAGTGGCTGGTGAAATATATCCTCAGCAATTCATCAGTCCGCCTCGCCTTTCCCTTCATATGAAGCTGTATATGAATTCTAACCACATCTCTTAGCTAAGCGACTCTTCCATTATTGCTTCCGTTAACAGCGGGTTAAAACCATGATAAATGCCTCCAGTGCTTACATACATCTTCTGATTTTTTTCCCCCCCGTTTAAAATACTTAAACTCATGTTTTTGTCGACAGTCACGCTTAGCGAGACACTGCCTGCTGACTAACTCAAAAACTCGCGTGGGCGGGCCTGATTAAAGTCATTGACTTCGTGAATTTTGCTCATTTGTAACTTGTCAGGTACATAATAGGGAACATTACTTAATATTGTAGTGGCTGGTGAAATATATCCTCAGCAATTCATCAGTCCCCCTCGCCTTTCCCTTCATATGAAGCCGGCTGCATATGAATTCTAACCACATCTCTTAGCTAAGCGACTCTTCCATTATTGCTCCCGTTAACAGCGGGTTAAAACCATGATAAACGCCTCCAGTGCTTACATACATACCTCTTCTGATTTTTTTTCCACGTTTAAAGTACTTAAACTCATGTTTTTGTCGACAGTCAAGCTTAGCAAGACACTGCCTGCTGACTGAGTTGAGAACTCGCGTGGGCGGGGCGCTTCCAAACTCCGCGCGGATGACGGCCACGCGCGTTGTTCGTGTGCGCGCTTGCGGAAAGTCATAGCTTCATATATTTTTCTTAATAAAATCATATCGGCTTGGCGTGGTAGTACCATTTCTGGCGAGGCGGGCTGCCACGGAGAAATGTTACCAGAGGAAACCCTGCTTAAGATAGATAGATAGAATAGATAGGTAGGTAGATAGATACAGTGGTGTGAAAAAGTGTTTGCCCCCTTCCTGATTTCTCATTTTTTTGTATGTTTATCACACTTAAATGCTTCAGATCATCAAACAAATTTAAATATTAGACAAAGATAACACAAGTAAACACAAAATGCAGTTTTTAAATCAAGGTGTTTATGATTAAGGGGAAAGAAAATCTAAACCTACATGGCCCTGTGTGAAAAAGTGATTGCCCCCTAAACCTAATAACTGGTTGGGCCACCCCTAGCAGCAACAACTGCAATCAAGCGTTTGCGATAACTGGCACTGAGTCTTTTACAGTGCTGTGGAGGAATTTTGGCCCACTCACCTTTGCAGAATTGTTGTCATTCAGCTACATTGGAGGGTTTTCAAGCATGAACTGCCTTTTTAAGGTCATGCCACAGCATCTCAATCGAATTCAGGTCAGGACTTTGTCTAGGCCACTCCAAAGTCTTCATTTTGTTTTTCTTAAGCCATTCAGAGGTGGACTTGCTGGTGTTTTGGATCATTGTCCTCCTGCAGAACCCACGTGTACTTCAGCTTGAGGTCACAAACAGATGGCCGGACATTGCAGGATTTTTTGGTAGACATCAGAATTCATGGTTCCGTTTACCACAGCAAGTCTTCCAGGTCCTGAAGCAGCAAAACAGCTCCAGACCATCACACTACCACCACCATATTTTACTGTTGGTATGATGTTCCTTTTCTGAAATGCTGTGTTACTTTTACGCCGGATGTAATGGGATGCACACCTTCCAAAAAGTTCAACTTTTGTCTCGTTAGTCCACAGAGTATTTTGCCAAAAGTCTTGGGGATCATCAAGTGTTTTCTGGCAAAACTGAGACGAGCCTTTATGTTCTTTTTGCTCAGCAGTGGTTTTCGTCTTGGAACTCTGCCATGCAGGCCATTTTTGCCCAGTCTCTTTCTTATGGTGGAGTCATGAACACTGACCTTAACTGAAGCAAGTGAGGCCTGCAGTTCTTTGGATGTTGTTATGGGGTCTTTTGTGACCTCTTGGATGAGTTGTTGCTGCACTCAGGGTAATTTTGGTCGGCTGGCCACTCCTGGGAAGGTTCACCACTGTTCTTTGTTTTCGCCATTTGTGGATAATGGCTCTCACTGTGGTTTGCTGGAGTCCCAAAGCTTTAGAAATGACTTTATAACCGTTTCCAGACTGATAGATCTCAATTACTTTGTTTCTTATTTGTTCCTGAATTTCTTTGGATTGCAGCATGATGTCTAGCTTTTAAGGATCTTTTGGTCTACTTCACTTTGTCAGGCAGGACTTATTTAAGTGATTTCTTGATTGAGAACAGGTGTGGCAGTAATCAGGCCTGGGTGTGGCTAGAGAAATTGAATTCAGCTTTCCAAAGATGTGATAAACCACAGTTAATTTATGTTTTAACGGGGGGAATCAATTTTTCACACAGGGTCATGTAGGTTTGGATTTATTTTTTTTTTACCCTTAATACTTAGTACACCTTCATTTAAAAACTGCATTTTGCATTTACTTGTGTTATCTTTGTCTAATATTTAAATTATTTGATGATCTGAAACATTTAAGTGTGACAAATATACAAAACAATGAGAAATCAGGAAGGGACAAACACTTTTTCACACCACTGTATGTATCACTCTGCTTTAGCTGCATTTTGATAAACTTTAATTTGTAGTCAATATCATTGGCTTCTCATAATGTGAGAATTGTAATACTGTGTTAGATACCTTAATTACCATAGTGAGGTGCTGTTTTAAAAGAGATCAAAATGACCCAAAAATGAGACCTGGAAGTCCTGCCCTTGTAAACATCCAGCCAGTGCTGTCCAGCCATAGAGATTTCATGTTCGTTTGCAACAAAATTGACAAGCTAGAATTGTATTTATTGTCTTTGTTAACCGACCGTAATAACTTTGATGATGAACTCTTTATTTCATCTGAAAATGTCTAGAAAAAGCGAGCAAAGTACACCAAAGCTAAGTTACTAATAAGCTAACCAACCACAGTCACAATCATGGTGACCCACAAACCCTACTCAACAGGTGGACAGTATGTATTGTAAACACTGTCTTCTGCACTGGATAATGTTTAATTTGGTTGCATGTGTGTTAAATGACAGTAGGCCTATTCTTTTCTATATTATGCTCATTGAGGTGCTTAGCAACAGTTTGTTCAAGAGGGACTATTTTTCTTGGCGGAGTAAAATAACTGGTAAAATAACTGGTCCAACAAACAAAATTCACAATATTTTGTTCTATATTGCTTGTGGAGCTGTTGTATTAAAGCAGTATTACACTCACGGTGTACGGTATCATCTTCGCATTGGGCCTATGGCGAATCACTGTAGTTATATACAAGTTAGGTTAACTGGAGACTCTAAAGTGGCCCCAAGTGTGAATGTGTGTGTGAATGGTGAAAAGGATGAGCACCGCACCGGTGGCCGCCTCATCCACTCATGTGGATGCCTGGTAATTTCCCCATTTTCCCACCGGCTCTTTGTCTCTGAGGTAAGCGCAATCACGATCATGCCGGGGAGAATACAGTATTCCAGAGACATGTTACTGCATTTAAACACAAATAATGCAGCATCTGTGATTGAGTCTATGCCGCAACTGCCGGACTTTATTTTAAGAGACTTTCATGGACACAGTGATGAAAAGAGAGACAAGAGGAGGAAATGCGGAAAGCGTGGAAGCGTGAAATTAAGCCTGAGGAGACGTCAGTTTAACAGCATTCCTCTTTCTTCCATGATTTTGGGGAACGTACAATCCCTGAGAAATAAAGTAGATGAAATTCAAGGGAATGTACGCTACCAGAAGGACTTCAAGAACTGCTGTGTCATGGCTTACACGGAGACGTGGCTTACGGCGTAAGACCCGGATGCGGACCTGTGGATTGACGGCTTTGGAGCCCCACTTCGCTCGGATTGGCAGGTAGAAGTAATGGGAAAACGTCAGGGGGGTGGCGTATGTTTATATATTAATAAACAGTACTGCACATCTGTCACGGTCAGAGAGCGCATCTGTACACCTGATGTGGAGCTTCTGTCCGTATCGCTACGCCCCTTTTATCTGCCCCGTGAGTTCCCCAAACTTTTCATAACGACTGTGTACATTCTGTGTACACAGACTGTGTACATTTTTTTTTTTTTTTCTCCTCTCGGCGCCACACCAGTCGGCTGCCTTTTGCAACAGCGGCTCGATTCAGAGTTTTTTTTTCCCTTCCTCTCTCTTTTGATCACTTTTTTTTTTCACCCCACTTATATCACGGACACACAGATCATCCCAAATGTCTCCTGAGCCGGTGGACGGAGCCACTGTTTATAGCAGGATACGATATAACAGGGAAGAGCTGCTAGCATTTAACCGCCACCCGGTCCCACTGGAAAAACTCGACATACCGAGAGAACTGAGGCGAAAACGCCGCGGCTGCCGGGCTGGAGTAAGGCGGAGGACAAAAAATATAAGGTACAGACCCTCCCTTCCATCTGTTGTCATGGGAAATGTACGGTCGATACTGGGAAAGTTAGATGAGCTAGCGGCTATCTCCCGTTATGATAGCACTTACCGGGAGTGCTCTCTCCTTTTGTTTACTGAGACGTGGCTAACTGAACTAGCAGCAGATGCTAACATTGAGCTGGAGGGTTTTCACACGATACGAGCTGACCGAACACCAGAGAGTGGCAAAACTAGGGGCGGTGGAGTGATCATGTATGTTAACAACAACTGGTGCAGACCGGGACATATCACTGTTAAACAACGACACTGCAGCAAAGACATTGAGTTGCTAGCTGTTAGCATGAGGCCTACATATCTCCCGAGAGAACACTCACACGTGATCTGCATTGTTGTTTATGCAAATCCGACGGCGAACGCTGGGACAGCGCGTGACGTCATCCATTCAGTAACCAGCAGGCTGCAGACAGAACACCCAGATGCTCTTCTCCTCATCTCAGGCGATTTCAACCACGTTTCACTGTCTCCCATTCTGCCCACTTTCACCCAGTATGTCACATGCCACACTAGAGACAATAAAACACTGGATTTGTTCTACGCAAACACTAAGGAGGCGTACACCTCATCACAACTCCCCCCACTTGGGAGATCGGATCACAACTTGGTTCATCTCCGACCGGTGTACAAACCCCTAGTGCACAGACAACCTCCGGCCATGCACACTGTGGAGTTATGGTCTGAGGAGACAATGGACACTCTAAAGGACTGTTTTGAAGCCACTGCCTGGAAGCAGCTCTGCGATCCACATGGTGAGGACATCGATGGCCTCATTCACACCTTCACGGGCTACCTCAGCTTCTGTGTGGACAAATCCGTTCCCACCAAGACCATACGGCGTCACTCAAACAACAAACCCTGGATCAACCCTGAGATAAAAACACTTCTGAGAGAGAAGAAGAGGATCTTCAGGTCGGGGAACAGGGAGATGCTGAAGTCCGTACAGAGGGAGCTGAGGAGAAAGATCAGAGAAGGCAAGGACAGCTTCAGGAAGAAGATGGAGGACAAGCTGCAACAGAGCGACATCAGCGGGGTCTGGAGAAACCTCAAAACCATCTCGGGGCTCCAGAATACCTCCCCCCAGGCCACGGGGGGCAGGGAGTGGGCGAACAACCTGAATCTGTTTTTCAATAGATTTGACCAACCGCCCTCCCCCCTGTCTGCACAACAACCACTGCTGCCTCTAAGAAATCAAGTCCTGCTACCCACTCCCCACTCCACCGACACCCCCCCCACTCCCAACAAACAGCCCCCCATCCTGACCCTGACCAAGACCCAGGTGAGGACGGAGCTGAGGAAGATCAAGGCGAGGAAGGCGTCGGGACCGGACGGCATCAGCGCAAAGCTCCTCAAGTCCTGTGCAGACCAGCTGTGTGGGATTGTGACGTATATCTTCAACATGAGCCTGAAACTGGGGAGGGTACCACAGCTGTGGAAAACATCTTGTGTGGTACCTGTACCAAAAACTTCCCACCCCAAAGACCTGAACAGCTTCAGACCGGTGGCCTTGACGTCCCACTTGATGAAGACCCTGGAGAGACTGCTCCTTGCTCATCTCCGCCCCCTGGTGGAACCAGCGATGGATCCACTCCAGTTCGCCTACCAGCATGGCATTGGGGTGGAGGATGCGGTGATCTTCCTCCTTCACCGTTCTCTGTCCCACCTGGAGAAGCCCGGGAATATGGTGAGGATCATGTTCTTTGACTTCTCCAGTGCTTTCAACACCATCCAACCGATGATCCTGAAGGACAAGCTGCTGCGCGCAGGGGTGGACCAGCACCTGTCATCATGGATCCTGGACTACCTCACGAACCGGCCTCAGTTTGTGAGAACCCGGGACTGTGTTTCCGACACGATCATCAGTAGCACGGGGGCCCCCCAGGGAACGGTGCTGGCTCCCTTCTTGTTCACTCTTTATACTGCGGACTTCTCACACAACACAACACATTGCCATCTACAGAAGTTCTCTGATGACTCTGCGATCGTTGGTCTCATCTCCAGCGGAGATGAAGCTGAGTACAGAGGGCTTATCCAGGACTTTGTGGACTGGTGCCATCGGAACTGCCTCCAGATCAACGCGAGGAAAACTAAGGAGCTGGTGGTGGACTGCCGCAGGCATGGGCAGCCCCTCACAGCACCAGTAAATATACAGGGAACAGACATCGAGATGGTGACATCCTACAAGTACCTGGGTATTCATCTGAACAATAAACTAGACTGGTCACACAATACTGACGCACTCTACAAGAAGGGACAGCGCAGGCTGTTCCTGCTGAGGAGACTCAGGTCTTTTGGTGTACAAGGGGCGCTGCTGAAGTCATTCTATGACACGGTGGTGGCATCAGCCATCACTTTTGGAGTGGTCTGCTGGGGCAGTGGCATTACTGCAGCCGATAGGAAGAGACTGAACAAACTGATTAAGAAAGCTAGCTCTGTCCTGGGGCAACGCCTTGATCCGATGGAGGAGATAGGAGAGAGAAGGACGGTGGCTAAACTGTCATCTCTGCTGGAGTCCGAGTTCCACCCTATGCAGGACATACTGGATGCACTGAGGAGCTCATTTAGCAGCAGACTACATCATCCCAGGTGCACAACCGAGAGGTTTCGTAGGTCCTTCCTACCAACGGCTGTCAGACTGTACAACCTAAGCAGGGCTGCTCGCAGAGATAGCAAAAAGACGTAACAAACTAATAGTTTTTTTTTTTTTTTTTGAATGCAAAAGATGCAATAGACTTACACAATGGTCCTCTCCGGCATACAACTAGGAACATACCGGTCGCTATGGAGGGTGAGAATATGTATGGGCACATAATCATACCATGTAGGATAACTAAATAGACGGTTATGCTGTTTCATCCCACCTAGCAACAATGCTCTGCACTGTGTGTGTTTATATATTTACATATTTATTCCATCTAGCTACAATGCTCTGCACTGGGTGTGTTTATATTTATATATCTATATATTTATTCCATCTAGCTACAATGCTCCGCACTGTGTTTTTATATATCTACATATTATTCCATCTAGCTACATTGCTCCGCACTGTGTGTGTTTATATACTTGCATATTTATTCCACCTAGCTGCAATGCTCCATACTGTGGGTGTTTATATATTTACATATTTATTCCATCTAGCTACAATGCTCTGCACTGTGTGTTCATATATTCATATATTTATTCCATCCAGCTACAATGCTCTGCACTGTGTGTCTGTGTGTGTGTGTGTGTATATATATATTTTATAGTAATATGTACATATGTATATTAGCTGCTCTTGCTTGCTTGTTTTTTCTTGCCTTCTGATTGTTGCTCTGAGTGTTGCTATCCCTGTGCTGTTGCAATCCTGGAATTTCCCCGTTGTGGGACTAATAAAGGCTTATCTTATCTTATCTTATCTTATCTTATTCACCCGAGGGCGGACGCTGACTCCCCCTCCAGCACCGTCTTTGATGTGGTATAGCGGCTGCAGTCAATTTCTCCAGAGGCTCCAAACTTTATTCTTGGGGATTTTAACCATGTTTCTTTAAAGAAGACACTTTTATCAGTATGTCTCCTGCCCAACCAGGCAAAAAAAGAAATTAGACCTGTGCTATGGATCCATTGAGAGGGCCTATAAATCACTTCCCTTTCCTCCTTTAGGATCCTCAGATCACAACTATGTACATTTGCTGCCCACATATAAAACTGCTCTCAGAAGAGGCAAGGTGAAGACCAGAGACAATAGATGTGTGGACAGAAGATTCAGTGCACTGCCTCCAGGAATGCTTTAACTGTACGGACTGGGAGGTTTTCACACTGTCCTGCGGGGATGATTTGGACTCTTTGGTAGACGTCACATGCTCATACATGGCTTTCTGTAAAAATATGATCGTTCCACGTAAACGTGTCAAAATATATCCCAACAACAAGCCATGGGTTACAAAATCAGTTAAATCCTGCTTTAAGAGGAAAGCACTTGCCTTTAAACAGGGGTCTGTTTCTGAGCTACAGGTTGCCACTAAAGAGCTGAAGTTCGAAATTTTAAGAGCAGAACAGAATTATAAATCAGAATTGGAAAGCAAGATGGCAACAAAGAAACTTGGTTCAGCCTGGGCCAGTATGAAAACTATTGCAGGCCTTCAGAGCGCAGTAATTGTGTGTTTTTAGATGGTTTTAATTCAGACACATTGCTGGCTAATGCTCTTAATTGTTTTTATGGTCGTTTTGATTCCTCTGATTTTAGCACAGAAACCTAAGATTTGAAACAGAAACTCAAAGACAATCAGCACTTTAATATTGAGGTGCAGGATATTAAAAGGGAGTTCTGTGCTGTAAAAGTGAACAGAAGTCAGGGCCCTGATAATATATGTGGGCGACTGGTAAAGTCCTGTGCACATGAACTGAGTTCTGTATTTCATTACATTTTCAATAAGTCCTTACAGACACAACATGTGCCTAAGATCTGGAAAGATGCCATGGTTGTTCCCGTTCCAAAATCCAGCTGTCCTAAAACAGTAAATGACTTTAGACCAGTTGCTTTGACTTCAATTTTAATGAAAATTTTTGAAAAACTGGTCAGATTGGAGGTCCTAAAGCAGACTGAACATGCATTGGATCCTTTGCAGTTTGCATATAGGCCTCACAAAGGAGTGGAGGACGCCACTGTCACTCTGTTTAACATGCTTTTTAAACATCTGGATTTTAATGGGACACACGCCAGGCTTTTATTTGTGGACTTTTCCTCCGCCTTTAATACAATCCAACCTCATATTTTAGTTGAAAGGCTCCTGCAACAATTTGATTTGAGCAATAATCTGGTGGGTTGGATTCTGGATTTCTTAACCAAAAGGACACAGAGAGTAAGGGTCAATGGTACATTGTCTGACCAAAAGTGCTCTTCTACTGGCTCTCCTCAGGGGTGTGTGTTGTCACCACTACTCTTCATCCTGTACACAAACATGTGTCGGAGCAGACATGACAACAGACACATTATAAAGTATGCTGATGATTCAGTTATTGTCAGTCTCCTCCAGGATGGTGAGAGTGGCCACGGCCCAGTAGTTGATGATTTTGTTCACTGGTGTGAGGATTCCTACCTACAGCTGAATACGACAAAAACTAAAGATATGATTATTGACTTTAGGAGGAAAACTTCCAGGCACAAAGTCACCGTACTAAAAGGCTAGACCACTGAATGTGTACAATCCTACAAATATCTTGGGACGATTACTGATAGTAATTTAAAGTTTGAAGAGAACTGTGAAAGGGTGTGCAAAAAGGGTCAGCAACATTTGCATTGTTTGAGGAAACTTGCACGCTTCCAAATTGACCGAACCATAATGACAATGTTTTATCGGGCTTTTATTGAATCTGTTTTATCCTTTTCTTTAGTGTTATTTTGGTCAGATAAAACTGAAACAGAAGAAATCCTTGGATCAGGTAGTTAGATGGTCCAGTCGTTTGCTTGGTGAGTCACAGCTGAGCCTGACATCCTTGTACACCAGACAGGTACAGAGGATGGCTACCTCCATTTTAAATGATGACTCCCACCCTTTGCACTGCCACTTTCAGCTTCTTCCCTCAAGATGGAGGTTTGCTGTCCCAAAAAGTAAAACCCAGCGCTACAAAAACAGCTTTGTTCCTGCTGCTGTCAAAGAGTTGAACAAGTTGTAACAATATATTGCACATAATTTAGTTACCTATTTATTAACTCCATTTTATATTTACTTATTTTTGTAGGATTTTTATTTGGGTTCTTAATTTTTTATTGGGTTTTAGACCTTTGAGTTTTTAACCTCTTTGACTAGTCTTTAACTTTTTTAATATGACCCTTCTCTCTTATCTCTGGTTTTTCTCTCGTCTCTTTGTCTTTATATCCTGATTGATGGAGCCTTGAGTATTTTTATCATGTTTATAGTCAGCTTCATGTGTGCCTGTGTTTGTGTTTATGTTGAATGTAATTGTGGTTTGTAAATATGGATGTCACCAGACTGCAAAACAAATCTACGGGTACAAATAAAGTAACCTGAACCTGAATCCGTCTTCATTGGACTCTGTCTTCCACTTTTCTCTTCACTTGCAACCACAATATTCCGGCTTGTGTCATGTCTTTGTTGATACCCCTTCTCCACATTAGTGTTGGTCTGCCTCACTTGCGTTTGCCTTGAGGAGTCCACTCGAGTACTTGTCTTGTGATGGAGGTAGTCGGTTTTCTTAGTGTGTGCCCCATCCACTTCCAGCGGCATTCTGATGGGGGTCTCTACTGGTTCAATGTCAGTGTGTTTGTACAACTCTTTATTGGAGATCTTTTGTGGCCACCATATACCTAGGATGTATCTTAGACAGCGTTTGATAAAGACTTGGAGCCTATAGATGTTCTTATTTGTCAATCCCCATGTCTCACAACCGTTTAGGAGGACAGTCAGGACATTTGATTTAAATAGCCTGAGCTTTGTATTCAGCAACAGGGTGGGTGACTTCCAGATGGATTGAGGGCAGCATAGGCTCCCTGCGCTTTTCCTATCCTGGTTGTTAAGTCCTGCGTGTTGCCACTGTCTGTATTGACTATGCTTCCCAGATATTTGAAGTGCTCTACTCTCTCTAGGTCTTCTCTCACACACACTATTGGCTTAGCATTCCCTGTCGTACATGCACGCATTTCCTTCATCTTGGAGGCATTGATGTGGGCGGTCTAAGGTTGATTTGACCTCTTTAATGGTCAAGCGGTCAGTGAAACCATGTCAGGTGCACTCTTTAGGTATGGTGGCATCACCATGCAAGAGATGAGAGACTGCGGTCAAGTGGCTTCTGAGTTAGCAGGGGGACAAAGTTGCCACATGCATACATAATCACACCATAGAATCTCTTTTGTCTATCTATAAATTTAAGAAGTCTCTGTCTGTGTGACTGTTCGACGCATGTCTCTTGAACCGTTCCTCAGACTGACCTAAGGTTTTATACGTGGTTTCCTGAGGTTAGGAGGGTGTGCATCCCCGAATATGGAGTCACTCAGTCAAAATATGTAATTTTTATCAATAAAAGTTTAGCCACCGTTCTGTCTCTTCATGCCCAGCATCAAGAAGTGTGGGTGGGGTTTCAGATTGACTCCGTGTTGATTGGACAATACACGGCATCATGGCCATGCTGATTGGATAACACACAGCATCACGACCTGTCAGTCACCACAGTGTTCCCTGGACAAAACAAGGAAATGAAGGTTGGAAAGATAGAAAAAGATAATACTGAAGATTTAATGCTTAAAAAATTATACCATAAGGTTGCTGTGATTGCGTAGGTCTAAAGGATAATTCGCCATATGGGGAGAATGTGGTGCACGAGCAGACTGGGTGGAGCGTCAGCAGGACCGGGTCTGTCAAATCAACACAACATGCCAGGAGAAGCAGCGTCCAGACATGACCTGGCTCAAAGGCACGAACTGATGGCGAATTTAAAAAAAAAAAAAAAAAAAAAAAAAAAAAAAAAAAAAAGTTATTTTCAATTAAGTGGAGAAAAAAAATAAAGCATGGAGTGTGCTTTTGCCCTGAGGCTGATTTATCATGGAAAGCAGCTGAGCTCTGTGGTTTGAGTGATCAGCTGATTGGATCCACCAGTGTTCTGACATTTTGGTATATCTATCAGAACAGCTGAGACATACAGGAAAATTGAAATGGCGTTTCTCTCTCTCTTCAGTGGTGTGCGCAATGTAAAAAAAGAAAAGGAATAAGGCTGGAAAAACAACAACAGCAGTCCATGTACAGTAATGCTACCTGTAGTGCAAATAGCGACAAAAGATAGACTTAAGTTTTAATGCTTAAAAGATTACACCATAAAGTTGCCATGATTGCGTAGGTCTAATGGATAATTTGGCATGAAGAACACGAGGTACACGGGGGGCCTGGTGGGGAAGCAGCAGAGGAACCGGTGGATCACAGTCCTTCGCAGGCACACGGGTAAAGCAGCAGCCAGTGGGTCTCAAATATTTGTAAACATGTCTTGTTGTAGTACTGCATGAATTTATTGACGATACACAGAAGAAATTCAATATTACACTTAACTCCATCACTGAACGGTAAACTAAACTAAAATAATTATAATGACGACTGAACAACTCCCATTCCCCAAAGTGCAAGATACACTGTTATCTTGAATAAGTGATAAAAGATCACACAAATAAATGATCTGACAAATAAACAAACAAGGGATCTGAAATGGTTGCTAATATTGGATGTCCCATTCATTTTTCAATATTTAGGTATTCTGTAATTAATATTCACACAATCAAATAAATCTTAGTGCCATTTAGTCCCTTTTATATTTGTCAAAGTCTAACATGTGATTGCCTACATATAGGCTACACCTCTTTGTATTCCACTTTCAAACACAGTCTACATTTGGGTCTGTAAAGCCTGATTGGGATACCTGTTTCAGACAGGAATACTTGCGTCTATGGGCAATGCACTAGTATAGATAAATTAGGGATGGGCACCTGGCAGTCTGCTCCCTCACTGGAGCTGGGAACGACCCCTAATTTCCAGAATCGATTCGATTCCAATTCTTGAGATTCGGAATCGATTCAATTCTGATTTGATTCGATCCAATCTGATCCCGATTCAATCCGGGGAAATTACCATTTTAACAGCCATTTTACTTGCCAGGAAAAAAATCTTATAGAGACGTTGCAAATTGAGTGGTGACCTAGGTGGTAGAGCATCCACCCCACACCCGGGAGGCCTGGGTTCAAATCCCGGCCGGGTCATGACGAAGACCATCTAAAAGTGGAACTTCTGCCATCCAGCTTGGTGCTCAGCAATAATGGAACAGAGGAGGGAAATTTGTGGCGGCGCCTTGCATGGCAGCGACCCCTCTGATTCTAGATGTGATTAACAATGTAGATAAGAGAAACGTAATTTCATTCTATTGTACATGATTGGCTGTATGGATTGAATGACAGTAAAGTTGGCTTTACCTTTTGTACCAGGAATACTCTAACTTTGTTAATACATAGATTATCGCATAAAGAACTGACCCAAAATCAGATACAAAAATGCACTTATTTATTTAACTTAAGACTTGACAGAGTGGTAATAACTGCTTTAGTGCAAAAGGTGTCAACTTAACCCAAAGTAAACAGATTTAATGCATGAAGCATTTATACATATTGTAATGTAATATAATATGTATTTACGGCAAGATTTTAAATGTATCAGGCATTTAGTGCAACCAAAACATACTTTTTGTAAACAGTGATTCCCCGAGAAAATGCTGCACTTTGCTGTGAAGGCAAGAAATATTGTTTGGTCATTTGTGATATGTTTTCTAAATGGACAGAAGCTTTTCCTTGCACACATAGGAAATTGTCCTAATTCTATTGCATGTTCCTCTTCCTTAATGTATTTATCTAAGGGTGAGGATGTGTGTGCTGTTGAAATGGCATAATTTGAAGGTGCATAATCACTTAATTTTGTCAGATGAGAAAGCTGGACTCTAGGTTTGATGTCCGGCCTGCGTTGAAAGGAAGGAGGAGGCGGGTGGGGAGGTGGGTGCCCAGCCGTGGAGGAGGGGTGAGCCAGGTCTGCAGTTGGTGCCATGGGGGTGGTCACCATCTTAAGGTCCGGATGCAGAGAGGGAGGGGTCAGGTTGTCTCCACACCACCTTCTCTGGCCGTTGTCTCCTTCGTCACCTCGGAATTTTGAGAAAAAATGTGCATTAGTCAAACCCTTGTTATTACAAACATCCAAGTCTTTTAAGGTCTGATCTTTCCTATTCAAATCAGCTTGCCGTAGCCTGGCAATGTGAAGTCACTGTTCAGCCTCAAAAAAGTCCATATTTTAACTCTTTTTGCCTACTGCCATCTGCTGCTAATCTAATGGCAGAAATTAAAATCTCACAATCTTTAACCTCAAGTTCCCCACTAAAATTAAATTTCTTTCTCCATTTTGCCAGAAACCTTGTGCTATTTCTGTCCTTTATGTTCATAAATTTACCTTCTCCTGCCAAAACACAAATTTCATTCTCATCTTGCTGTGTTTTGCAACCCTTACAGCAAAATGAGGCATTATTTCTTCCTGTCTGGACACTTTGTGGCTGTTTTATCTTTTTGCTATAACAGCAACCCATGTTTGAAAGTTTTTTTTTTCTCTTCTCTTTTTACCAAGTTTCTACACACAAATCAGTGGCTACATAGCTTTTCTTTTTTTTTTTTTTCCCCCAAGCTCTCGCTGTTTCTTTTTCCCCTTTTCTCAAGGACACACATACACAGAATCACAAACAGATAGGCCTACACATAGATTTTCAGACATTACACATAGACAGACAGGGCCCGACACGTTTTCTTTTGCGTTATCTCTACAATGTCATACAATAAAGACTTTTAAGTTCATGCCAAAACCCCAAACAGCATGAGAATTACTTCAATTAATCTCCAGATCTGGCAACCTCAGCGGAAAAAATCAAATATGGCAACCCTCACACCGCCACTCGCAGCGTGAAGCTCCCCTTTTTTACTTTTTCTCTTTTTCTTACACTGCCATAAAGCACAACACCAGTCCACTGTTTCTGCTCAAGGCTACTATCTTCAAATACCTATAATTTTAAACACTTCCCAAAAGATAATTAACTAACCAACCCTTTTATGCTCCACAAATATTAGGGAGAAAAAAAACATAGACATCAATTTCACACCCTATTCACTCCGCCTTCGTGGGAACTCAGCCTCTGTGTTTCACACCGGAGCGGATTTCATGTAACACAGACAAAACAAACTCAGACTGCAGTAACTCTTTTTTTTTTATTCTAGCACTTAAACAAACTCACAAAATAAAATATTTCAATGGTCACGTTAACCCCCCTGCTGTGTGCCTAAAGCCCAAAGTTAAACCTCCCTCGGTATCTTGCAATAGCTCACCGTAGCGGGGGGCAATGGGCAATAAAGCAGGCATAACGATAAGGGCACGAATCTTACGTAAAAAGAAATCTTTTCCTTTTTGGGGTTCACGTAGCCTCCCCACTAATGCTGAAAGTCCAAAACTGGATCATAAGCAGGAGCGGTCCCAAGAGGCACGGATCTTACCCCGAAAAATTAACTTCTCTGGGATCACGTGACTCTTCCGGACAGGAATGAGACCACTAATCTTTCCCATTTTATACCCAGATCTGGCTTCTAAACCTCCATCTAGAACTTACTCGAGCGTCGGAAAACAGCAAATTTCTAAGAATTACCCCGGATCTTGAAATATCGATCACCGCTTGGAAAGGAAAACCTCCTTCTTCCCAAGGGATTATTGCGATACCCACACGGTGAGTAAAATAACTCATCAATTAGGCTGTAGGTCTCATTCTTTCAGTCTTTCACCTAGTGTACAGTCGGTTTAGGCAATCACTCGCTGGCCATAACAACAATAACAAAAACTGGAATAAATTACTCACACCTGGAATCTGCCTCTGAGTTCCAGTAGACCCGTCAGAGCTCCACGTCGCTCCCCGACGTCACCAGGGCTTTTGAAGAGGGAAATTCAGCGGTTTTTTTTAACGCTTCCCTGAAGTGTGGGCCTCACCTCTTCTTTTGACTGTGCACTTGTCCAAGTCCGGGTCCGTCGGAAAACGCCGTGGACCACTTTATATGGGTCTCACGTCGGGCGCCAATAATGTTAGATCAAAAATGAATTGACTGAGGCTAAATCAATAGGCGGTTTTCCAAGTTCTGAGCCATTCTCTTTCTGATTAGAAAGGAGGTAATCAGTAACAGCAAAACTTGCCTCAGAGCTTCACAGCACCAACTCCCTAACATGTGTTCAAGGATGTTGCTTCTTTATACCTCAGTTCTTTATCTAAGCTAGACTGGCTGGAGCCAACTCTCCAAGTGACTGCTTCTTTATCTATGGTCAGCAATGATCATTCTGCTATGATCTTTACATGACCTGGTCATCCTAAGTCACTCTAACTTACAGTACAGCTTGGTATGATAAAACAATGAAACCTTCGTCATTATTTACAATCTTGCTCAACCTAATCTTACACTGTAAACAGACAGTCTTTTCAAGTTCTGAGACAATGAAAAAAAATCACAGTAAATCAGACATTGGCTCATTATATGCACCAGATACTTCTTCTTCTTCTTCTTCGTCGATCACTAGATGGTCACACCAGCTGCCCTGATGAGATGATGAGGCACCAGATACAATTATAATATAAAATAGAATAATACAGCATTAAAATCATATAGAATAATCAATGAAACCTGAAAATATCCTATCATTTTCCCCTTTGATGCTTAAAAAGCATCAGAGATGAAACACTATTGCTTCTAAAACCTCATTGGGCAGCTCACCAAGTTCCGATGCATTTCATGCTAAAGCATTATATTGCAAAAGATCCTAAATCGCTTTTTAATGAGGAAAGTCCGCCATCGGCCTCGCTGCCACTCCCGAGCACCGCTGGAATGTTTCATTTCCTGGGGAGCATGTGAGGATAATACCTTTTATTTCAAAAAGAAATCAATCATCTAAGTAAGTCATAAAAGAGAAAAATTGAACCAGTGATGGTGATTAAACATAAATTGAGATGAAATAGTGTATGTATTTGTCGTTCTATGTGTCAGTAGATTAGCAGTGATTTAATAAAAAGTTAATACTTACATGTAAATGTAACTTCAATAAAGAACAATAAAAATGACCAAAAATCTATCATGTGTAAAAGACCGGAGTGGTGGCTCAGTTGGTAGAGCATCCGCCCCACGCCCGGGAGGCAGGGGTTCAAATCCCGGCCGGGTCATGCCGAAGACCATATAAAAAGTGGAACTTCCTGCCGTCCAGCTTGGTGCTCAGCAATAATGGAATGGAGGAGGGAAATTTGTGGCGGCGCCTTGCAAGGCAGCGGCCCTCTGATTCTGCACTTGGGGTGTGTGTGATTAACACAGTAGATAGGTAAAACACAATCTCGTTCTACTGTACATGATTGGTTGTACAGTTGAATGACAATAAGGGTGATTTAATTTAATTTATATGTGTATGTTTGTATTAGAGATCTATGTGTGCTAGCATCCTAACCTATGTGTTTTAGTACCTCAGTGTGAAACTGCAACAAGGTATCAGCAATCAAACAACAATCAATACAGTAAAACTGTATACTAGCTAAATAGTGATTAGTAACATAATGGTTTCAAATACGACGTAAATTAAAACAGACCATAAACAAGATAAAGTGAAAATCTCAAATAAGGATAACAACTTCTCTGAACTTCAAGACATATTTGATTACTCTTGCAGCTCATTACATTTCAAATTCACATCATAAACATACATCTCCTTTCGATTTTCTGCATGTCAGTCATACTCTGTACTCATAAAACATTAAGCTGGTGTTGTTTCCCCATCATCTCCAGTGGTGGCCTCGTGATATAACACTAAATTCACCTGAACAAGTTTCAACATCATATCACGGATACAAGGAATGAAACATGAAAAGATCAAGTGTCACTACAATAATCACCACCAAGTTTATGACAAGACTCCTCCATGAGGAAAACAACCAGTTTATCTAGTGTGATGAGTCATCAACATTATCCTTAGCCCCAGCAGTCTGCAAAGCAGTCAGATTACATATGGCTGAAGCAATGACACCTCTATCTGCATCATGTGCAGGTATAAAGGTGCAACAGTACTGACCTACAATTGCGCACACACCCCCATGGGCGGCAGTCAACTTATCAAGTACCATTCTATTCAGTGTTGCTACAAGTCTTATAGCAGTCATTTCCTCCCTTTCACCTTTCCAGGCAGCTAAGGAAAAATTCACAAAAGACTGTAGTCTATAATTAAAGAGTCTCAATCCACAAGGTATTTTTTGCCACTCCCACCCAAAGGAATAGCGACTGAACTACCTTTTGACCTGTAGTAAGTATCTTGAACTGCTCTGGCATGTCCCTACCCCAAATGGAATCATGTGATGTGAAAATGGCATCCTGTGATAGGTCTCTCTTCCCTCTGCTCGTCTGACCCGCTGACATAATCAGGGTGTTGTCAGTCACAAAGACGGGGGCACAGGTTCCTGCCCAATTCATAGGCAGATGGGAATACACCTTACGGCCACACAGCCACCAACCACCCGTCACCATATGTGCGCCATACATATGGAAGTTGCAGATAGCAGCACTGCAGAGCTCCAGCATGGTGATAGGTCCATAATAACAGCGGTTAGCCTGTGGACACCACCTGCCCATCCGATTGGTCAGGGTACTAGCATCACAGATGCGGTGTATACTGTACACTGCCTCACACCGAGAAAAGGGTAGGCTGCCCAGAGGGTTGTTACCACTTCCCTTCAGACAAAAAGGAAAAAAGTTCCTGATGAAACTAACCTTGCCCTTACAGAGTAAGGGGTACCATAAGTTCTCTGATTGGTAGAGTGATGAAAGATTTCACAAGAGTGATTCAAAATAATCTTTTTTGTATAGTCCCTTTTCATAGCCTTCTGTAAAAAGCAGAGAGCTTTTGCTGGTTCCATCATTTTAGCTACAACAGCAGTCTGTCCAGCTGACGTTGGCACTAAGGAGCAAACATAACAATTGGAACGATTAGCTGCCCTGGCCATATAATTAGCATACCTCCACCACGTATTGGCAGCATATTCATGATCGTGATGCTCATGTAGCTCTAGCCAGTTATGCTGAATATGTGCAAGGTCCCTAGCACTACGATGTATGGTTTGTGGTGCAGCTAAAAGAAACCAAAGTAATAATGTCACCCCTAGGATGATGATGTAAAGGAAACAATAACTACACCCTTTAATGATCAAACGTCTTTCTTGCGCTTCTTGTCTCTCCATGATGGTCAACCACTTGCTTCCCTATCCGAAGCCGGTACTGGACACCACGTAGGGCGTCATCAGTTGACACTTGTATAGGGAAACAATTAAAGAAAAGTCTCTTGCTGAGAGTCTTTAATGGAATGAAGTTGAAAATATTTTATTCAGTAGTCCCTGGCTGTGAGTTCAGAGTAGGGTAAAGTTTATAGTGTGTTAGATGCACCCAAGAGTCTCGTCCTTCAACTTTCACCACTGTTGGTGTTGACAAAACAACTTTATGTGGTCCTTGCCAGGGTGAATCAGTCCAATTCTTCTTTTTGATGACTTTGATGAGGACGAGGTCTCCTGGCTTGGCCAAGATCGGTGCAATTTCCTCATGAACCCTCCTGGGGAGAGTAGCAGCGATAATATCTCTGTTAGTCAACATCCTTCTCATGTAATCTACTAAACACACTTCTTCATCACTAGGATTGAATGGTCTCAAAGGTGGCAACAAGTATGGTTTGCCATACATGATTTCAAATGGAGACAACCCCCCTTTGGTTGGGATTATGCTCATGTAAAACAAAACTAATGGAAGGCAATAAATCCAATTTTGCCTTGTTTCTTTAATAGTTCTGTTTGTGCGTTCTACCAATCCTGCAGATTGTGGGTGATAAGCTGAATGATTCTTCAAACTGATGTTCAGTGCTGTGCCTAAATGTGATATAACTTGATTTACAAAATGTGTACCATTATCTGAGTAAATTTTCTCAGGTATTCCAAACCCAGGTACAATTTTGGCAAGCAATTTCTTTGCATCTGTGATTGCATTTGGATGTGTGCAAGGAAATTGCACACATCTAACTATTTGCACACATTTATTTTGATCTAACACTACCTTACAAAGTTTTTTTTTTTTCCCCGAAATCCACAACAGTGGTTTAACAACACACTAGAGAAAAAAAAAAAAAAAAAGCAGTGTGTTCAAGTGAGCTGAAAATTTGAAAATGAAAACTGCCTTTTAAAATAGTGTTGCAGATATTTCTGGAAAATGCTAAAGACTGAACAGTCTTGTAAAACTTTTGCCATGGATATTGGAACTGTGAAGTCCATGAAAACTCTTTATGAAGGCTTTCTCACTTTTTGGAGACTAATTTTTTTCTGCAAGAGAAGGAGTTGGTCTACGTCAGGGGTGTCCAATCATGTGCCATGGAGGGCCAAGACCCTGCTGGTTTTCTCTTCTACTCAGTCTCTTCAGCAGGTGTTTTCACTTATCCGCAGTCAGTGGGAAGAAATCCAGTGAAATCTGCTGTTGAAGACACTGGTTAGAGGTAAAGCCTGCAGGGTCTTGGCCCTCCATGGCACATGATTGGACACCCCTGGGATACATGTTGTGAAGTGAGATAGCTCCTTTGTGCAGTAACAATATCGCCAGCAGTTGAAAAAACTCTTTCAGAAGGACCACTTGTCTCGGGGATGCAAAGATCTTCTTTGCCTGGTGAGCCAAAAAGGAGTACTTGCATGCATGCACCCTTCACCAGGTCAGTGGATTTTCAGAGTGGAAGAGGTTTAACTTCCATGTATCTCTTTACTTCTCCCTGTGCCTTCTCGGCTTGTGTTTCCTCTGACACTGCAGTTTTTGGTGAGTAGGCTGGCCCAAGGACAAACGCTAATGCACACTCCTTTGACCTTTTTGCGGGAGTAGGAGCACCATCCAGTTCAGCATCACCACAGGAGTTGTCTGACACAGTTTCCACAGTTCTGACACCACCAGATTCTTGTTGTTGAAAGATGAAAATATTCAGGAATAAAATAAATTTATTTGGAAAATCAATTTTGAATTCATGGGGAAATAAACAGTTCTACGTGCAAAGGAAATTTTTATTTAGGGAACAGTTGGTTACTGCTGTTTCTGTAACTTACAGTGGAAGCTTTCACTTGTTCTGGACCTGCAGCTTTTGTCACCAGTTGAGACAATGTTCTGTCACAGGCCTCTTTGGACAAGAATGGCAGGGCCTTAACACTAGAAGACCCAGACATTAGCCCTCTTGTGGCCACTTGATGGTCCCCCTATGGGTTTTCTAGCCAAAAAGGCCAAATGGCCCCTCTCTGGGACTTCTAGTGTTAAAGTAAGGATGTAAGGCTGATGCTAGGCACAG
The DNA here is from genome assembly GCA_020510985.1 of Pholidichthys leucotaenia. Lineage (NCBI taxonomy): Eukaryota > Metazoa > Chordata > Actinopteri > Cichliformes > Pholidichthyidae > Pholidichthys > Pholidichthys leucotaenia. Next base: position 337,272,213 of record CM035844.1, read on the forward strand.
TGTGTCCTTCAGGGCCACATACCTTGAAAAGATTTTGTATATTAATGAATTACAATTTTATCATTACAATGGATATACACATGCATGCATGCACAATTATACACACTCTTGCAATCACAAAAATAACTGCTAGCATTAATCTAACATATTTGCACGTTTACATTTTTTTACAATATCGCATGCTTTATTCTCAACACCACCTATACGGATACACACATGCATGACAGACACACTTTAAGTAAACATACCTTGAATTCAAGTTGTTGTGTGCAGCGGTTTTAAGGTCCTTAATCACAGCAGAGTCCTGAGGGATACTGCTCATCTCCTCCAGCATCTGTGCATGGAGAGGTGCAATGATGGACAGTGTTGGGGAGTTCTCCTCTGACATTACCAGCGTGGCTGCCTTCAGGGGCTTCAGAGCTTTCATAATATCTTCTCTGACTGTTATATTTGCCTCTGTAAGAGTGCAGAGATCGTTTTCATTCCCCCTCACTTTGGGTGACAGAAGAGCAGCAGAGATCGCTGGTTGCTGCTCCAGGAAGCGTTCTAGCATCTCCAGTGAGCTGTTCCATCTGGTTACCCCGTCAGTCACCAGCTGATGAGCAGGCAGTTGCAGCAACCTTTGCTTTTCTTTGAGCTTGTGGCTTGCTATAGTGCTGCGATGGCAAAAGGATGCTATGCACCTCACTCGCACAAGCAGCTGAACAACAGTTGGATGTTTCAGTCCTGCTTGTGAGACTAAATTGAGTATGTGTGCAAAACAGCCAATGTGCAACTGGCCCATTATTTCCACAGCACGTACCATATTTGCGGCATTGTCAGTTACGAAGACTGGGTTTTTATCTGTAAGCCCCCATTCTTGTATTGCCTCGGACAATTTTTCAGATAAATGACTCGCAGTGTGACTGGCTTCTGTTGTCCTCATCTGTAAAACATGCGACACTAGTCTCCACTCATCGTCGATAAAGTGTGAAGTAATGGTCTGGCAGCTCTCTGTTGCTCTAGATGTCCAGTCGTCACATGTTGGAGCAACGTTCTCTGCTGACTTCAGTGAAGTTGCAACGTGGTGTTTTAGTTCTTCATACAAGTTTGGGATTATCTTTTCACTGAAATGTTTGCCTGTTGCATTTTATTAAAAGATCGATCCACAGATTTTGTGGATCGCTATCGGCTCAGACAAACGTAGATTGATCTGTATCGGAGGATCGATCTTTTGAACCCACCCCTGACCCTCATCCACTGCAGCCCGCCAATCCATTTCTAAAAATCAATTATGTATTTCACGTTTATAACTGCATTTATGAATGCAGTTCCAGAGTCCAACAGAAGAGGGAGCGCTAATTGAAACTTATATGCCGCTGGTGGAGCGAGAGTGAGGGAGCCACAGAGATGCAGAGGGACCAGTGTACACCGGAGATGTGTTTGTAAGCTATGTGTTGTATGCTAAGACTGCATTAATAGGCTGTAAACAGCGGTAAATGTACAAAGTAAGCTGCTTTTAAGCAAGAATAAATGCTACAGCTGAGGAGCTGTAGCATTTATTCTTCTTTGGCAGGTGAAGCTTCATGGATCTCGGAGGCTTTCCTTCTAATTGTGCAGAAAACGATTCAGAGCTTTGAGGTTTCTTTCTAAAGAGCATGACTGAAGCACTGACACTGTTTCAATCCCACGTCAGCAATAAAAGTTCAGAGACTGTGGTTGTTGTAATCTACTGAGTTTTCTGTTCAATTATACCAGTGGCTCTTAAACTTTTTTTTAATTCCCCATTCTGGGGAGCCAGACAATTACCAAGTCCACCTACACACAGCTATTTCTCTGCCCCTTCACACCCACAATGAATCCAAGAGCAAGCTAAGCCTTATCATATTTCCTTTTTTTTTTTTTTTTTTTTTTGTTAACTATCATCTGGAATTTCTCTTTGGTCATCATTTGGTTGGAGGGAGTTTTAAAAATTAAATCATGATACAATTTTATCCATCCATCTTCTACTGCTTAATCCTTTTCGGGTTGCCGGGGGGGCTGGAGCCTATCCCAGCATCTTTGGGCGAGAGGCAGGGTACATCCTGGACAGATCGCCGGTCCATTGCAGGGCAGATATAATTTTATCAGTAGTTTTAATTCTATTATGATAAAACACTGAGTAGCTTTTATTTTCATTTGCATTTTCAGTTTTGTCAAACTTTTAACTTTGCAGGAAATAGTAACACCACCACCCCCTTCCCACAACGGATGCTTTACATGTAAATCTGGCCCTCAGAAGTGAGGAAAAAATTTTGTTGCCCTCACTGCCACAAAAGTTACAAATTTATGGGGGAACTTAGGGAGGCTTGTTAGAGAGATATTGTTTTTAATGTTTTTGTTTTTAAATTTTGAGTGGTTTTGCTGTAGAAACAGTATTTCGTTTTTGTGTTTACATGAAAATGACAAAGGATCATCATCATCATCATCATCAAGTTTACAAGAGTAACACTGTAATTCTGAGAAAATCTTAGAAAAAGTTTTAAATTTAGAAGGAAAAAATCATTAATTAGCAGGACAGTTGTTGCAAATATATGAGAAAAAACTGCAAATTTGCAAGAAAAGTTGTAACTTTAGAAGAATAAATAATATGCAGAAGGGAAAAGACAATTTTACATGAAAGAAGCCACAAATCTACAAAAAAGGTTGCAAATTTTCAGAAAAAAGTTGCAAATTAATGTGAAAAAGTCCCATATTCAACTGAAAATATCACAAATTTACACAGAAATTTAAAACAGAAAATTCCAGTTTAAGCAGGAAAGACCTCTCCTTAAAATTCACCTTTTTTATTTTAAGAATCTGCAACTGCATCTAGAAGAATACTATGGGAAGAAGTTGTTTTATTTAATAATTGAATTTAAAAGTCAATTAAATGTATATTCATCACGCATGAAATAAAATATTTCGATCTGTTTTATACGCCCATCGAAAGACAGGATGCGTTATGGTATGGCGATATCAAGTTTGTCCAGTAAACTCCTCCCACAGTTTTCAAGCTACAACCTTTTTATTTCACACAGTGTTTATACATGTATTGAAGATGTGTATATCGTAGGAGGTCAAATGATTTTCTGATATTTTCTCTAAATTTGTTCCACTTTGAATTTTAGATTTTTTTAAAAAAATTTTTTGCTTATGAGTAAATTTTTGCAAATTAAAGTAAAAAAAAAAAAATTCAGTCTTAAAGTGACACTCTGGTCAAAATCAAGTCTTTTTTTCTTGTTAACATGTCTGCAACATTTTTTTTTTTTTACTTTGAAGACATATCAAAAGCTAAATCACTCTTGTGTCATGCCTGTGTTTTTCTCTGGTGAAAGTTCAATTAAGCTCCTCCCCTTGGAAAAAGACAAGTTTAGATGGACTGTTTTTGTGATGTCACTGTGACAGGTGAACCAAACAGGAAGACTATGGGCCTATGGGTGGACCTACTTAGAATATTCATAAATCCTGGCATTTGAAGGCGGACGAAAAGGGAAAAGATTTTCACAATCAATTGTAAGACCATGAAAGATTTTTTTTTGTGGGGGGGAGGGGCATAAGATACCATTTTAGACAATGTAAATTTGTTTTTAAGGGTATTTATATCCATTGAAGTGCATCTTTAAAAAAAAAAAAAAAACTCACAAAATTATGACAGTTTCAACTGTACAAGGGGAAAAAGCAAATTTGTGAGAAAAACGTGAAATAAGTTGCAATTTTATGATAAATATTGCAAATTTATGAGTAAAATTTAACGAATTTAAGTTAAAAAAAATCAGTGTTTTCACAAAATTGTCAGAATAAAGTTACAAATTTATGAGAACAACCACAAATTTCTGAGTGGAATTTTGGAAATTTATCTGAAAACGTCGATTTTATAATAAAGTAATAAATTTCACAGAAAATTTTCTTAAAAACTTCACAAATTCATAAGAATAATGTCTCAAATATTTAAGAGCAAAAAAAAAGTTGCTCATTTAGGTGTTAAAAAATCATGTGAGGGGGAAAAAATTTCAAATTTATCAGGAAAAAGTTGTGCATTCACAAGGAAAACATGCCCTAAATATCTGAGAAAAAAGTTTAAAATTTATGAGAAAAACAGTCACAAATTTAAGAGAAAAACCTTGTGAATTGGTGACTGTGGTTACTCACAACTTAAGTGCCATGGTTATTCGATACTTTATTACTCCTGTAACTTTTTTCATTACTGCTTTTACTCATACTTGAGTAATTGATATCATAAGGACACTACTTTTACTTGAGAATGATTTCTGGTTACTGAGCCCTTCTCTGGTAGAGGGCAAAAACTTTTTCCTCCATGTGGGACAATAATTGTGCTCACAGTGATCAGATAAAGTGAATGTTTTCTCTGACTGTGTTGTGATACTGCTGTGTTGTTGTTTTGTGAAGGCCATGAAGCCCACGAAGAAATCAACATCACATTCACCCTCCCTGTGTCCTGGAACTCCGATGACTGCGTCCTGCACGGCCACTGTGAGCAGGTGGTGTTCAGCACTTGTATGACCATCACGGCGGCCACCAACATCTTCCCCGTCACGCTGTGAGTGAACACGCCACGACACAGGAAGGAGACGCACTGCCGTGTTCTCAGTCAGGACTCTGACACCTAAATAACTTGAAAAAACCTCACACATTTACAAGTGAAGAGTCACAAATCTGTAAGAGTAGTGTTGCAAATGTACAGTGGGGTAAAAAAAGTATTTAGTCAGCCACCAATTGTGCAAGTTCTCCCAGTTAAAAGATGAGAGAGGTCTCCAATTTTCATCATGGGTATACCTCAACTATGAGAGACAAAATAAGAAAAAAAAAAAATCCAGAAAATCACATTGAAGGATTTTTAATGAATTAATTGGTAAATTCCTCGGTAAAATAAGTATTTGGTCAGTAACAAAAGTTCATCTCAGTACTTTGTTATACTGTATACCCTTTGTTGGCAATGACAGAGGTCAAACGTTTTCTGTAAGTTTTCACAAGGTTTTCACACACTGTTGCTGGTATTTTGGCCCATTCCTCCATGCAGATCTCCTCTAGAGCAGCGATGTTTTGGGGCTGTCGCTGGGCAACACAGACTTTCAACTCCCTCCAAAGGTTTTCTATGGGGTTGAGATCTGGAGACTGGCTAGGCCACTCCAGGACCTTGAAATGCTTCTTACAAAGCCACTCCTTCGTTGCCCGGGCGGTGTGTTTGGGATCATTGTCATGCTGAAAGACCCAGCCACGTTTCATCTTCAATGCCCTTGCTGGTGGAAGGAGGTTTTCACTCAAAATCTCACGATACATGGCCCCATTCATTCTTTCCTTTACACGGATCAGTCGTCCTGGTCCCTTTGCAGAAAAACAGCCCCAAAGTATGATGTTTCCACCCCCATGCTTCACAGTAGGTATGGTGTTCTTTCTCCTCTAAACACGACAAGTTGAGTTTTTACCAAAAAGTTCTCTTTTGGTTTTATCTGACCATATGACATTCTCCCAATCCTCTTCTGGATCATCCAAATGCTCTCTAGCAAACTTCAGACGGGCCGGGACACGTCTGGCACTGCAGGATTTGAGTCCCTGGCGGCTTAGTGTGTTACTGATGTAGCCTTTGTTACTTTGGTCCCAGCTCTCTGCAGGTCATACACTAGGTCCCCCCATGTGGTTCTGTGATTTTTGCTCACCGTTCTCGTGATCATTTTGACCCCACGGGGTGAGATCTAGCGTGGAGCCCCAGATCAAGGGAGATTATCAGTGGTCTTGTATGTCTTCCATTTTCTAATAATTGCTCCCGCAGTTGATTTCTTCACACCAAGCTGCTTACCTATTGCAGATTCAGTCTTCCCAGCCTGGTGCAGGTCTACAATTTTGTTTCTGGTGTCCTTTGACAGCTCTTTGGTCTTGGCCATAGTGGAGTTTGGAGTCTGACTGTTTGAGGTTGTGGACAGGTGTCTTTTATACTGATAAAGAGTTCAAACAGGTGCCATTAATACAGGTAACGAGTGGAGGACAGAGGAGCCTCTTAAAGAAGAAGTTACAGGTCTGTGAGAGCCAGAAATCTTGCTTGTTTGTAGGTGACCAAATACTTATTTTACTGAGGAATTTACCAATTAATTCATTAAAAATCCTTCAATGTGATTTTCTGGATTTTTTTTTTCTCATTTTGTCTCTCATAGTTGAGGTATACCTATGATGAAAATTGGAGACCTCTCTCATCTTTTAAGTGGGAGAACTTGCACAATTGGTGGCTGACTAAATACTTTTTTGCCCCACTGTATATACGCCATTTGAGTGTCAACAGAATGAGGATGAATATTTTTTTGCCCCACTGTATGTGGGGAAAAGTTGCAAATTTGAAAGGTGTAGCTTAAAGGTACATTGTGTAAAATTTTTGTAATCTAAACTCTGAAATCTAATGCACCATAAGATCTTGACTTGGTTTTCATTAAGCAATCATTCTTAAGCAAAAGTTGTTGCATTTTCTACACCTTAAAGGCGTCATTGACTGCACTTTTTCCACATTTTAACAGCTCATTAATGAAGCGTTTGTGACATATTTTGTTCACATTTTATTTAATTTTTTAATTATTGACACAGATTTGTTTTTTAAAATTTCTCCTGGCTTTCTAGAAACGCTCTGATTTAAAGTGTATCACTTTAAGAACCATCCTTCAGCTGTTCAACTCTGCCCTCCCACTTACATTAGTTAACCATTAGCTGAGGAGCTTCTAGCCTCCTTGTAGCTTGGATGAGCAGCGCTGGTTCAGTGTTTCACAGTTGATTGTGTATCTTGCGTCATCCCGGCCCGTCTCCCAATAACCTCGCCGGGATGCCACAACAAATCCCACCGATCGCTGCAACCCGATGCTGATGCCCGGCACGCACGTGTTGCTGTTCATGCTCACTTTTTTTTATCTACCCAGGCCAAGCGGTTGACGCATGTGCACAACCATCATTTGTAGTTTCACTCCCGCCCGATAGGTAGCGCCAAGGCGCTAATGCGCCAGGATTTTCACCAACAAAGAAACGGCGGACTTCATAAAGTTTCTCTTCAAATGTAAAGTCCATTTCTGCTGTTTGACTTCCCGGTTTTCACTCCTTTTCCATGAAGATGCTGCTGCCGCTGTGAAAGAAAGTATGTATGTATGATTCATGTATGTTTTTATTCTTGTTTTCCGCCTCCTCATTGTCTTCTTCGTCTACTGATGTATGCTGTGTCGATATCGCCACCTCGTGAATGGGATGTTCAGTCTTGCGCATGCACTTTTCAACGCATTCAGGTCGTGGGCAGGTGACGCGGTCACAAAATTTGGGCTGCACGCAGTCGTCCACGGTCGAGCACTCCGGACACTAGCGGAGTGGAGACGATGGCATAAATTTTGTCACACAAGGTTTCCAGTTACATGTACGTGGACAGCAGAGGTGTAGCCTGAAGCAGGCTTTAGGGTGACTAAGATCTGAAGAAAATAACAATATAAGCCACGCTTGGTTTGAGCTTCCTGTTATTAGCTTGGGGGCTAATAGCTCTGGGGCTAATAGGCTACCTTTAGCATCCCTTCCATCTACATGACAAACAGTTAGGCGGGCCAATAATAGAGCAGTGGGCTGGTCTCAAGGATGGCGGTGGGTTGGCTTTTTCTATTTGTGATGTTAATGAGTTAGACAAAAAAGTCAAAAACGGGTCTGGTGTTTCTGGGAGAGAAAACGAGATAAAAGCTTTGTGTTTTTTTTAAAAAAGAATTGTTTTGAAAAAATTTTGATAATTAGATGACCAGTAGACTCATTTCAGACAGTTAAACCCCACAAACACACCATTTTCAGTCAATGATCCCTTTAAGATAAATATTTTATACACAGGAAGAGGGTTCTTCCCCATGTAGGTGGCCATCTTGGACTGCCATAATGTCTTTCCAAGTTTATATGTCAAATTTTTAATCCACATATTGCTTCTAAACATTCTAATATGTGCTTTGGAAGAGGGTAAAATGTGAATTGGTTGCATTTAAAAATCTGACTGCTTGATTATGCTAAATACTACACACTGCACGTTTAAGAAGAATTTTCTTAAAGATAATAGGAAAAAACAAACGTGTAAAAAAAAAGATGCAAGTTTTCATGAAAGTGCCACAAGTTTTGAGAGGGAAAAGGTTTCATTTTATGTGGAAAAAAGTAGCAAATTCACAGGAAAAAGTGCCCCCAAATTTAGTTTTATCTAAAGATTAATTATGCATAAAAATAAACACATTTAGGGCAAAAAAAAAATCCTACAAAGAATATCAAATTTCCTTTTTTAATCAAAAGTTGCAAATTTACATGAAAAGCTCCAAATTTTCAAGCCAAAAAAGTAGTACACTTTACCTGATAAATGCCCCAAATCTATTTGGGGAAAAAATAACAAGAACAAAATCCACAGTTTACAAGAAAAGCTACATTTTTAGGAGAGAAACCTGACAGATTAAGTAGAAAAAAAAATGTATTTTTTTAAAACTACAAATTTATGCAAAGAAGGTTCAAATTCACATGAAAAAATATGTATTTTGGCATCAATATAGTCTCAAAATTACATAAAAAGCTACACATTTCAAAGGAAAAATAAAATATAACAAATATGCTAGAAAGTTGTAAGTTTAGATGAAAAAGTCAGATTTTTAAGGGAAAAAACAAGTTTCAAATTTATGTGAAAAATGTAGTAAATTCACAAAGATAAAAACATCAACTTGGGAAGGAAAAATTTATACATTTTTCCTACCAAATGCTCCAATCTGACTTTTTTTTTGGGGGGGGGGGTAAATTGATAAGAATAAAACCTACAACTTACAAAGTAACTGGAAAAGAAAAGGGAAAAACCTCATAAACTAAACGAAAGAAAAGAAAAAGGCAAGTCTTGTGGAAGAAATGCCTCAAGCTTAAATGAAAAAGATGTAAATGGACAACAATATAGTCCCCAATATACATAAAAAGCTGCACATTAAGGAGCAAAAATGGCAAAAATTTAGTGGAAAAAACAATACATTTATAACAAAACATTACAAATTTATGGAAATGTGTTTTCAAATTTAAGAAGAAAAAAGCTTGACTTTGACTGATGTTAACTGACCGCTACAGCAACAGTTTATACAGTTGCACAGAAAATAAAGACAAATATTTTGTCTCATAATTTGGGTCTCATAATTATTTTCTTTTAATTTGTTCCAAAAGTTTTATTGGATATTGGGTATGATTTGATTATAGGAATTATGTGTACAGTGAGTTAGGAAGAACAGGAAATGTCTAATAATGCAAGTGCCTCACTGCAAACCAATGGACCAGTCAGCTGCTCTAGAGCCCTCTAGTGGAACAAAATTAAACTGCATGACGTTAAAGTGAAAACTGAAGGAAAAAATAAAAACATTTCTTAACATACGCTACTGACAAAAAGTTAGGGATATTCGGCTTTCGGGTGAAATTTCAGGCTGCACCTAAAATGCACTATAACATTACAGTTGAACTTAATTTGACCTTCTCTAACCTTTTGAATTCACATTTCATCTGTTCAGTGTTTCAGTACTTTTTGCATAACTTGCTGTTCTCTAACAAGGTGCTTAATGGCAAAATTCAGAACAGGTGTTTGAGCCATGAATCGACCAATAAATGTTCTGGTTCAATTAGAATTGGTATTTAAACAGTCCTCTTCATCATGCTGTTCACATTTTGACATCATGAGACCAAGACAACACCTAACAGTTGATCAACAGTACCTCACCATTGCGAGGCTTCAGACAGGATGTTCTCAGAGGGAAGTGGCCACTGAGCTTAGTGTCACAGAGTGTCATCAGCAGGTTGCAACAGAGATACAGAGAGACTGGAAGAATCACAGAAATGCATAGAAGTGGACGTCCATTGATCGCATCCCACACTGAGGACCGCTTCATTTTGAACAGTGCCCTGTGGGACCAGATGATGAATGCCACTCAACTCCAGGCACATGTAAGGGAAGTAAGAGGCACCCGAGTGTCACGTCAGCTCATTCAAAACCGTTTACATCAGTTGGGTCTGCGTGCTAGACGACCTGCAAGGGTACCTGACCACATCACCAGGCACAGGCGTCATCATCTTGGATGGGCCAGGGAGCATTTATGCTGGACAAGGGACCAGTGGGCCTCAGTGCTGTTCTCTGATGAAAGTCGATTCAAGTTGAGCAGGAATGATGGCCGCCAATGATGTTGGAGATGTCAAACAGAGTGCTATGCATCAGCCACTGTTGTCACCAGACGAGCCTTTGGTAGTGGTGGCGTTATAGTCTGGGCAGGTGTGTCTAGGCATTACAGAACTGCCCTACACCTTGTGAATGGTACAGTGACAAGCCCATACTACCTGAATAACATCATTAATCCAGTCATTGTGCCCCTGCATGAAGTAACAGAGGCCTAATTTCATCTTCATGGATGACAATGCTCCAGCTCATCAAGGTCGCATCATTAGGGTACGGCTGCTGGAGGCTGGAGTACCGCAAATGGAGTGGCCTGCACTTTCTCCAGACCTGAATCCCATAGAAAACCTGTGGGATCAGCTGAGTCGCCGTGTAGAGGCTCGTAACCCTGCACTCCACAACCTCAATGGCCTGAGGGCCGCCCTTCAAGAAGAGTGGAATGCCACGCCTCAGCAGACAATAAGTCGACTTGTGAACAGTATGAGACGTCATTGTCAAGCTGTAATTGATGCTCAAGGGCACATGACAAGTTATTGAGACATTGACATTTTTTGTTGTGGTATACCCACCACTGTTGTTGGTTTTTGTTTCAATAAATTGTTTGAGATGAGGAATCCTCCATTGCATGCTTCTACTTAAATGTCCTACTTTCATGACATAATATATCACTGTAGTGTGAACTTTTTACATTTTCCATAAATTTCACCTGAAAGCTAAATGTCCCTAACTTTTTGTGAGTATTGTATCTTATTTTTGGCTCATTCCAACAAAGCCAAAAGGAGCTAATGCGATAAGGTGCCGTCCATCCGTCCATGTTTCACAGGAATCACTACTACTACTAGGAAGTTTCCCCGATGCTCGCCAAACTCACTCACAATGATCCTCATGTGGGTCTGCATCCAGGTTGTACTCAAGATCGACGGTCAGGAGATCTGGCATTTATGATTTCACGAAAAACTAGACTCTTCCTTGGCCACTGACCTTGACTTTAAGCACATGCTAGATCGCTCTGCATCTAGGCTTTACTTAAAGGGATAAAGTGTACTTTATCCACATTTTATCAGCTCACATATGTCTTAGTGAAATGTTTGTGATGTATTTTGTTCATGTTTTCTTAATTTTTTTTTGTTATTGAAGCACATTTGTTTAGTATTTTCCCTGGCTTTCTTGAAACGCTCTGATTTAGAGCCTATCACTTTAAGAAATACCCTTCACCTATTCAACTCTGCCCTCCCTCTTACATCAGTTAGCCATTGGCTGACTAGCTTCTAGGTTTCAGCTTTTAGCATCCTTCTAGTTCGGATGAGCAGCGCTGGCTCACTGATCCACAGTTGACAGTGCAGCGCACGCCACCTCGGCCCACCCCCCAACAATCTCACCGTGACTCCACAGCAGCTCAACAGCACCACGTGCCAGGTGGCACCCGGTCGCCACAACAGTCCTGGCCTGGGACCTGAGGCTGCCGACCAGAGGCCGAGCCAAGGCAAAGTGTAACCCAGGTTAAATATCTAATAAATAAATAGTCGGAAATGCCTTAATGTATTAATATTGCCTTCATTTCAGCAGGTTTTTTTTTGTGTGTGTGTTAGAGTGGGCCAATTAGAGAGCTGTGATCCCAAATTACAACCAATCAGGTAACACTCCCAGAATCCCTTGCTGTTTTGCTGGGATCATATTCTTGCTACCAGCCATTTTGTCCATGCGGCCACAGGAGACAGGTTTCCTCCTTCTAGGCAGAGTCTCTTATTCAGAGCACCAGCCTGCGTGGTTGCCCTGACTCCACTCTGCTGTGTGGAATGTGTAACTGTGAAAGATATTCAGTGGTCAGGGTTTTTTTTCCTGGCACGAGGTGGATGCCAAGATCCACTTACAGCATCCCATAAGGAGAGCATCCTGTGAGGAGAACGTCCCATAACGAGAGCACCCAGAGGAGAACTGAGATTCCAGTTAACTGGATGGCAAGCCAACTTGTGTGATTCGGAGAAGACCCCAGAATGCCTACCTTCGCAGGGAGTACTGCCTCCATTACTTCGCAGGGAGGTAGGACAGACAACGGACACATTAGTTTCCTGATTGGGCCCCAACGATCGATCCAACGACTTAACACACACACACACACATACACACACACACACAAAAAAAAACTGACTGGACTGAAATAATAATTTGGCCAAAGGCTTCATTTTATTTTATTCATGTGTGCACTTTATTATTTTATCTGCTAATGGAAAGTTGTTTTGTATACTTGTACAGTGCTGAAACTTGGACTGTCTACAGGGCGCAGGTAAAGAAACTCCACACATACATGATGAGGCACCATCCATCCATCCATCCATCCATCTTCTACCGCTTTTCCGGAGGTCCGGGTCGCGGAGGCAGCAGTTCAAGCAGAGAAGCCCAGACTTCCCTCTCCCCAACCACCTGCTCCAGCTCTTCAGAGGGGATACCAAGGCGTTCCCAGACCAGCTGGGAGACATAGTCTCTCCACCGAGTCCTGGGTCTGCCCCGGGGTCTCCTCCCAGTGGGACGTGCCTGAAACACCTCAAGTGGGAGGCGTCCAGGAGGCATCCTAATCAGATGCCCGTACCACCTCAACTGACTCCTCTCAATGTGGAGGAGCAGCGGTTCTACTCTGAGCCTCTCTCGGATGACTGAGCTCCTCACCCTATCTCTGAGGGTGAGTCCAGCAATCCTACGGAGAAAGCTCATTTCAGCCGCTTGTATCCGCGATCTCGTTCTTTCGGTCATTACCCAAAGCTCGTGACCATAGGTGAGAGTAGGAACGTAGATTGACTGGTAAATCGACAGCTTTGCCTTAGAACTAAGCTCCCTCTTCACCACAACAGACCGGTACAACGTCCGCATCACTGCAGATGCTGCTCCAATCCGTCTGTCGATCTCTCGCTCCATTCTCCCCTCACTCGTGAACAAGACCCCAAGATACTTAAACTGATGAGGCACCTTTGAGACATAATAATAAATTAAATGAATTAAATTAAATCACCCTTATTGTCATTCAACCGTACAACCAATCATGTACAGCAGAATGAGATTGTGCTTTACCTATCTACTGTGTTAATCACACACACCCCAAGTGCAGAATCAGAGGGCCACTGCCATGCAAGGCGCCGCCACAGAGTTCCCTCCTCCATTCCATTTATTGCTGAGCACCAAGCTGGACGGCAGGAAGTTCCACTTTTATAAGGTCTTCAGCATAACCCGGCCGGGATTTGAACCCCTGCCTCCCGGGTGTGGGGCGGATGCTCTACCAACTGAGCCACCACTCTGGTAACTACTCTACGCTGCCTGAGGGAGCAGAGTTGCATGGAGCCCCGGAGGACTGTGGTGGAGCTGGCTGTGTTAGCCCGCAGCCTCTGGTCCTGGGCCAGGTTGGTTGCAGCGACTGGGAAATATCTCAGGGAAAGATGAGATAACCAACATAGAAGTGCTGAAACGAGCTGGTCTACCATCAATGGAGGACATGCTAATACAGATGAACCTGAGATGGCTCGGACATGTTGAGAGGATGGACCACCAGCGTCTCCCTTGGCAGTTGCTCTACTCACAGTTATGCGAGGGCAAACGCAATCAGGTTAAACCAAGGCTCAGATTTAAAGACACCGTAAAAAGAAAGCTGAAGAAGTTGGATATAGACAGGAGTTCCTGGCAGTGGAAGGCAAAGGACAGAGCTGTGTGGAGGAATCTGATCAGACCTAAATGAAACAGTCATTGTCGCCCCTGACAGACTGCTGTGATGATGATGATGATGATGATGAAACATTGTTTAATATAGCTGTTTCTTTTAAAACTGTTCCTAACCTTCTGATCTGGTCCACCTTACTATATTCCAATTGATGTAGCAGAAGTGGACTACAAAAGCCGAGGCAAAGCTTGCCAAGCTGAGCTGCCGAGCCACGAGATCTCAAAGGGCAGTGTCCTGCTTCTGCAGCCAGCCGGGGGAAGCCCCCTCACAAGGCTGCTACTCTACGCTGCCTGAGAGAGCAGAGTTGCATGGAGCCCCAGACAACTGTGGTGGAGCTGGCTGTGTTAGCCCACAGCCTCTGGTCCTGGGCCAGGTTGGTTGCAGCGACTGGTATGCCGGTGCTGGTGATTGGTCCGCTTTGTCTCCTCCTTCACATTTTCTGGTTCTCGCCACTGCGCCACTCTGCCTGTGCGCGGCAGAACAGCTCCCAAGGCAAGTCGGTTAAACAATGGTCCAAATTCAAAAGAATATTGAGGAAGTAAACGTATACAGAACATTTTGTGGCTCATCATAACCCCACTAATTACACAGATTGTCAAATAATGGCAGCACTGGTGGTCGCACGCACTGTTTTCTCTGACAACTTCTCTTTTTCTCTGTGCAACAGTCATATGAAAAGTTGCTTTTTCTTAACATTTATTAGCTCCAACTCTGTCACAATCTGCTCTCCTCTGTCGCTATTTTGTAAACAAAAACACACGACGAACACAAATCACTCTACACATCAACTGAAATCCGTTTTGGCAACAGAACAACGCATTTCACCCAACCCACAAGTAAAAATTGCAGATCACTGCGTCTGCAACAGACATCGGTAATGGCATCGACATTATGCAGGTGCATAAATCCTGCTTAATAGCTCAGGGGCTAATAGGCTACCTTTAGGCCCCCCACCACCACCAATCTACATGACAGACAGCTAGGCGGGCCATTAATAGAGCAGTGGGTGGGTCTTTAGGATGGCGATAGGTTGGCTTTTTTTAATTGTGACGTATATGACTTGCCCGGAAGAGTCAAAAATGTTTCTGAGAGAGACAAACTAGATAAAGGCTGTAGGTTGTTTTTGTTTGTTTGTTTGTTTGAGAATCATTTCAGACAGTTAAAACTTAATAACATGCCATTTTTCATTCAATGACCCCTTTAAGGTCAAGGCCAGTGGTCAGGAGATCTGAGTACTCCTGGGGTGATTTCGTCAGGCCAGAATGAGCTACTCCGTCATTGATGGTCTAGTTATTATGAATTATTTAGCTTTATTTTTCTGTTTTGTATTAGATTTTCTCCATTGCATTTGCTATCATTTCAGTCAAAAATTGTTTTGTTACACTTATAGTTTTCAAATGCTTGCTTTTTCCCCAAAAGAAGGAAAAGAGAGTAAATTATAAATGTACTTTTACTGAATTTACCCCAAACTAAGTACATTTGTTTGAAAAATCTCACAAATTCACACACAAAAAAATTGTGATGATAAAATGTCATGAATAAAAAAATCTTTAATCTTTAATATTTTTTAATTTTTAAAAATATTTTCAATCATTAATAATCAGTTTAAAAGTTCATCTTGTAAGTGTGTGTATATGTGTGTGTGGTTGAAATTTGCCAAAAATTTTCTTGTAAATTTCATATTCATTCTTTTAAAATTTTTATAGAAACATATTTTTTCTCAAAATTTCTTTTTTTTTTTAAAATAAAGTGTGGAACTTTTTTCCTCTCAAGTGTCTGCATGTAAAAAGAAATGCGCTAAAAGCTAAAAAAAAATTTAAGGAAAAAATGTTTTTCTTAAAAAATCTAATTTTGGGGTGAAGCCAAAAACTTACTCCTCCTGTGATTGCCCCAATGTTCAGCAACCTGAGGCACAACGATCCTCAGGTGGGTCTGCATCCAGGTTGTGCTCAGAGTCAGCACTCTCAGGGTGATTTGATCACACTAAATGAGCTTCTCCACTGACAGTCTGGTTATTTCCGTTGAAGTGTGTTTGTGTACATTTTCTTTGAAAATTTGTGTGTGTGTGTGTGTGTGTGTGTATGGGGGGGATTTCAATCAAATTTACAGGGATTCACTGGGTTGCAGACCCCTGCGATTAAAAGTGAACAGTCTGTTTTTGGCTTGCAGGCAGCCTCCCCACTGTGTTCCGGAGACGTACACCAATGCCACATCGTGGTACAAGGTGTTCACCACGGTCAGAGACTCGGACACCAAGTATGGTCAGGACTACAACCCGTTCTGGTGCTACAAAGGAGCCATCGGCAAAGTTTACCATGCTCTCAACCCCAAACTAACCGTCATCGTTCCTGATGTGAGACACCAAACACTTCCTGTTATTTTAACAGCAAGTTATATTCACTTTGACTTTAGGAATTAGTGAGTCGGACCAAGTCAGGGTTCTATATAGAGAATTTTATCATTATTTTTGATTTGAAAATATGTAAAAATAAAGGTAAAAAAAACAACCATGTTGCATTCTTCTTAAATATGAAAGTTTTCTTCTGTAGCTTGATCAGTTTTTTCTCATAACTTTGCAAATTTTTTCTGTATGACTTTTCTCAGAAATTTCTGACTTTTTTCGGTGAGTTTGCAGCTTTTTTTCTCTCATAAATTTGCAACTTTTCTATAGTAAAATTGGATTTTTTGGGGGGGGCTTAAATTTTAAACTTTTTATGAAAAAAAAAATTCTTTCTGGCCTACATTTGTAACTTTGTTCTTGACATTTGTATTTTATTATACCATTTTCAACCTTTTTTCTTGGAGCTGTACTGCTTTTGTTCTCAGTTTTGTAATTTTTTATTTCATTAATTTGTGACATTTTTTTTTTTCCTTCTGAACCTGCAACTTTTTCCTTGTAAATTTGTTTTATTCAAATCATAATAATTGGTATTAGACCTTTATATTTATCCAATATTTTCCATAATAAATGTTCAATATTTTTATCATACAGTATCTTACAAAAGTGAGTACACCCTCACATTTTTGTAAATATTTTATTATATCTTTTCATGGGACAACACTGAAGATATAACAGTTTGATACAATGTCAAGTAGTCAGTGTACAGCTTGTATAACAGTGTAAATTTGCTGTCCCTTCAGAATAACTCAACACACAGCCATTAATGTCTAAACTGCTGGCAACAAAAGTGAGTACACCCCTAGTCAGAATGTCCAAATTGTGCCCAGAGTGTCAATATTTTGTGTGGCCACCATTATTTTCCAGCACTGCCTTAACTCTCTTGGGCATGGAGTTCACTAGAGCTTCACAGGTTGCCACTGGAATCCTCTTCCACTCCTCCATGACGACATCACTGAGCTGTATGTTAGAGACCTTGCGCTCCTCCACCTTCCGGTTGAGGATGCCCCACAGATGCTCAATAAGGTTTAGGTCTGGAGACATACTTGGCCAGTCCATCACCTTTATACTCAGTTTCTTTAGTAAGGCAGTGGTCGTCTTGGAGGTGTGTTTGGGGTCATTATCATGTTGAAATGCTGCCCTGCAGCCCAGTTTCCGAAGGGAGGGGATCATGCTCTGCTTCAGTATGTCACAGTACATGTTGGCATTCATGGTTCCCTCAGTGAACTGTAGATCCCCAGCGCCGGCAGCACTCATGCAGCCCCAAACCATGACATTCCCACCACCATGCTTGACTGTAGGCAAGACACACTTATCTTTGTACTCCTCACCTGGTTGCCGGCACACATGCTTGACACCATCTGAACTGGCTTTCTTGTGCGTCATATTTAAAAGGGGCTTCCTTCTGGAACCACAGCCACACAGACCAGTTTGATGCAGTGTGCAGCGTATGGTCTGAGCACTGACAGGCTGACCCCACACCCCTTCAACATCTGCAACAATGCTGGCAGCACTCATACGTCTATTTTCAAAGACAGCCTCTAGATATGATGCTGAGCATGTGCACTCAGTTTCTTTGGTCAACCATGGCGAGGCCTGTTCTAAGTAGAACTTGTCCCGTAAAACCGCTGTATGGTCTTGGCCACCGTGCTGCAACTCAGTTTCAGGGTGTTGGTAATCATCTTATAGCCTAGGCCATCTTTATGTAGAGCAACAATTCTTTTTTTCAGATCCTCAGAGTTCTTTGCCATAAGGTGCCATGTTGAACGAGTATGAAAGAGTGTGAGAGCGATGACACCAAATTTAACACACTTGCTCCCCATTCACACCTGAGACCTTGTAACACTAACGAGTCACATGACACCAGGGAGGGAAAAGGGCTAATTGGGCATAATGTAGACATTTTCACTTAGAGGTGTTCTCACTTTTGTTGCCACCAGTTTGGACATTAATGGTTGTGTGTTGAGTTATTTTGAGGGGACAGCAAATTTACACTGTTATACAAGCTGTACACTGACTACTTTACATTGTATCAAAGTGTCATATGTTCAGTGTTTCCCATGAAAAGATATAATAAAATATTTACAAAAATGTGAGGGATGTACTCACTTTTGTGAGATACTGTAAATTTGTTGCATTTGTCTCTTAAATTTGATTCTTTTTTGCTCCTGTGCATAAATTTTTACCTTTTATGACCAAATAATATTGACTGTAAAATTAATTTATGACAAGGAAAAAAACCTACAAATTTAGGCAAGAAAAATGTTGCAAATTTTTGGAAAAGTTGTACAATTTTACAAGAGAGAAGTTGTAAATTTATGAGACAACCACAGTAAGTCCATGAGAAAATTACACAAAATTTACAGGAAAAAAGTTGCAATGTTTGTGACATTTTTTTTCCTTCAGAACTCACTTTTATTTTCTGTAAATTTATTTTTCATTAATTGTAACTGATGTTAAACTTTTTAGGTTTTTGCTCTCCACTGGTATACATTTTCCCCACTAATTGTAATAATAAAATCTTGGGTTTCTCTGCAATGGCTAACAATGTTTTTAACATCTTCTTCTCTGTTGCCAGGACGACCGTTCCCTCATCAACCTCCACCTGATGCACACGAGCTACTTCCTGTTCGTCATGGTGATCACAATGTTCTGCTATGCAGTCATAAAGGGGCGGCCTGGAAAAGTCCGTCAGACAAACCCCGAGTTCTGCCCGGAGAAGGTACAGCAGACACCAGCAGTGCTTTATGACTTCAACAGGTAGATTCAGTTTAGTAACCAGGACCTCTGATTGGTCAGACTCTCTAAGCAATCAGCCAATCAGATGCGCTGATTTTCTCGTGACTTTTCTACTTTGAAATCTCTGCGTAAATGTCTTTGTGTGTTTACCTGGTCATGCTTTAAAGCACAGATGTCAGTATCAACACCCAGAGGACAAATTGTTCTGCCTGCTAATAAATGTGCAACTTTGTTTTTTCCCCAGTCTAAATGTGCAACGTTTTATCCACGCCATATAGTTGCCACTTTATTTTTTACCCCGTTGTTAATTTGCAACTTTCCTGCTCCATCGTAAATATCTAACTTTTTATTCCCCTCTCTTAAATTTGTGAGTTTTTAACCCTGTGGTAAATTTGCAACATTTACACTCCATTTGTAAATTTTGAGACTTTCTGTACCTTCTCCAAATATGTAACTTTTTTTCCCCCATCTCATAAATTTTCGCCCCAGTTTTGAAAATTTGTGACGTTTTCAGGTCAATTCATTTCTGTTCAGTTCACTTTATTGTCCCCTGGGTGAAGTTTTCTTTGCAGCCAGATAAAATCCCAGTACACACCATCCACACTTACACAGAAGAAGCATTAGAAACATTAAAAACACTAAAAGTAGTGCTGTTATCAGACATTGTAATGAGCCGTTTTTAAGTTCAGTTAAAAAATTTTTAACCCCCCTTCATAAATTTGCACCTTTTTTGCCACTGGCTTGGGCTGGGCAATTTGACCTTAACCCTTTGGACTCCTCGGTCATTTTTGTACATTTTCATCTTTTTTTTTTTTCATTTGGTGATCATTTTGACTGCGTTACAGCCTATGGCATGAATTTCTGCAAGAATTTTTCTTTTTTGTCATTTTTTTAATTCTAATGTCAGTTAATTCAATTCAATTCAACTTTATTTATATAGCGCCATTTCACAACAACAGTCATCTCATAGCACTATCAACTGTAGGGGGGACCCCCACAGTTGCAGAAAGACCCCAGCAATCAGGCGATCCCCTGTGAGCAAGCACTTGGCGACGGTGGAGAGGAAAAACTCCCTTTTAACAGGAAGAAACCTCCAGCAGAACCAGGCTCAGGGAGGGGCAGTCATCTGCTGTGACTGGCTGGGGGGTGAGGGGATAGAGAAGAAGAAAAGAACAGACATCTAGAGAGCAAACAGCACGATGGGGACTCAATCTATGGGAGAGAACAAACAAATGTTAATGACCAGCAAAAAAAAAATATTTCATAGAGAGTGAAGAAAGGAGTGAGGCCCAGTGCATTACCGGAGGTCCCCCGGCTGACTAAACCTATTAGCAGCATGACTAAGGGAGGGTTCAGAAACACATGATCCCTCCCTAATTGTAGGCTAGATCAAAAAGGTAGGTTTTAGCCCTATTCTTAAAAACAGAGATCGAGTCTGACTCCCGAATCCAGATTGGCAGCTGATTCCACAGGAGAGGAGCTTGATAACTGAAGGCTCTGCCTCCCATTGTACTTTTGGAGATTCTAGGTATTACAAGTAATCCTGCATTTTGAGAGCGTAGTGCTCTGTTAGGATAATACGGTAGTATCAGATCTTTTAAATAAAAAGGAGCCTGATTGTTTAGAGCTTTGTAAGTGAGAAGAAGGATTTTAAACTTAATTCTAAACTCTATGGGAAGCCAATGAAGGGAGGCCAGAACCGGAGAGATATGATCTCTCTTTCTAGTACCTGTTAAAACTCTTGCTGCAGCATTTTGGATCAGCTGAAGACTTTTTAAAGATGTTTTAGGACAGCCTGATAATAAAGAATTACAATAATCTAATCTCGAGCTGACAAAAGCGTGGATCAGCTTCTCAGCATCACTCTGAGACAAGATGCTCCTAATCTTGGCAATATTACGCAGATGATAGAAGGCAGTCTTAGAAACAAATTTAATATGTGAATTGAAGGACAAATCCTGATCAAAAATAACTCCAAGGTTCCTCACAGAGCTATTAAGAGAAAGAGTAACTGCGTCCAAACTGAAAGTTTGATTTGGAAAGGAATTTCTAAGGTTTTTTGGACCAACAAGAATGACTTCAGTCTTATCTGAATTTAATAGCAGGAAATTACAAGTCATCCAAGCTTTGATTTCCTTAAGACAGGCTTCTAACTTGGCTAATTGATTAGTATCATCTGGCTTCATTGACAGGTATAATTGTGTGTCATCTGCATAACAATGAAAATGTATACAGTGCTTTCTAATAATGTTGCCTAACGGAAGCATATATAAACTAAAAAGAGTAGGGCCTAGCACAGATCCCTGTGGAACTCCATGACTAAGCTTTGAGCTGAAAGAAAACTCATCATTTACATGAACAAACTGGAACCTATCAGATAAATAAGATCTAAACCATTGCAACGAAGTTCCATTAAGTCCAACATAGTGTTCTAATCTATCAAGTAGAATATTATGATCAATAGTATCAAAAGCTGCACTAAGATCTAAAAGGACAAGTACAGAAACTAGTCCATTATCAGATGCAATGAGGAGGTCGTTAGTGACCTTCGCTAAGGCTGTTTCAGTGCTATGATGGATTCTAAACCCAGATTGAAACTCTTCAAGTAAACCATTTCCCTGCAGGTGGTCAAATAATTGCGTAGCAACAACTCTTTCTAAGATTTTTGAAATGAAAGGGAGATTAGAGATTGGTCTATAGTTAGCTAAAGCTCCTGGATCTAGCGTTGGCTTTTTGAGTAAGGGTTTAATTACAGCCGTTTTAAAAGCCTGCGGTACATGGCCTAAAGTTAATGAAGAATTGATTATATGAAGAATAAAGCTACCAATAAGTGGGAAGACTTCTTTAAATAACCTGGTAGGAATAGGGTCTAAAAGACAAGTTGAAGGTTTGGATGAGGAAACTACTTTGTCTAACTCACAAAGGTCGATTGGAGTAAACTCATCAAGACAGACATCAATAGAAGGAGTTGTAGTAGTTACAGTATTTAAGTTAACTGTGGGAAGAATCTGATTGATTTTATCTCTGATGGATGAAATTTTATTATTGAAAAAGTTCATAAAGTCCTGACTAGTAAGCTCTAAGGGGATGCTAGGATTGACAGAGTCCTGACTCTTTGTCAACCTGGCTACAGTACTGAAAAGAAACCTGGGATTATTCCCAGTTAGGCTACGGTTACACTGCAGGTCTTAATGCTCAATTCTGATTTTTTAGCCGAGATCTGATTTTTTTTTTTTTTTTTTTTTTGCGTGTGTGGGCATTCACATTATAATTTAAATGCGACCCCCATCAGACTCCGGTGTGAACGGTCTACAGCTATGAAGTGATCCGCATGCACAGAAGAAAACGTAATGTCAGACACACTGTTATGTTTACGGAAGTAGGTATGAGCCCTGAACGATTGAGGGGGACAGAACTTCTTCACCGTGATGCAGCGCAGCAAAATAGAATGTTAAAATCATTCAGAAATGAAAATGCACAAAATAAATGAGACCAACTTCACTCCTTTACACGCCAGATGACCACTGTGATCAGCTCTGCTTTAACAGAACTGATCGATTAAACAACTTTTTTGAAAAGGAGACCCTGTGTCTCCGTGGGATTACCTGTATAAATAAGGTTATTAATAACTAATCCTAGAGATTACAATAGGGCTCTCGCCCACTGACGTTATCAGTGGCTCGGGCCCTAATAAACACTGTGGCTTGTACCAGCGGCGTAACACCGGTCCTGCACAGGAAGGAGAAGCCGCCACAGACTCCCCTCTCCTAGACTGTGTGTTTTCGTATCCCCCTATCTGGCCATTCTGCTCCACAGTGATGTCAGTATTAACTTTACATTACAGATGTTACAGCGGCTAGGACTCACGGTGTGCTGTTTACAGGGAAAAAGGAATTTGCATCGTCCAGCAAATGTGTCGTTATTGTGCACCTGCTTGTCTGACAGTTTCAGCCTCGATGCCCCAACTGCACAACAAGTTGTTGTGCAGTTGGACCCGACAAAATTACAATCCAGTGATAAGGGGAAGAAGATTGATTTAAAAAGAGAGCACAAATCAGCTGTGTCTGCCATGCTCGCTGCATCCTCCACCACAGAATTGTAGTGTCTGTCTCACTTCAATGAAGAAAAAGTCGGATGAAATGCGACATGACTGTTCAGACTGAGGTCGCTTTGGAAAATATCAGATGCGTATCCAAATTAGGACCACATATGAAAGTGGCCTGGGACTGGTGTGAAAAAAATTGGATGTGTGCTCTTCAGACTGTCATTAAAAAACCAGATATGGGTCACATTTGTGCAAAAAAAATGAGAATTGAGCATTAAAACCTGCAGTGTGACCGTAGCCGTACTCTTACAAGCCTATTTTACACTGGAATTTTTGCAACCTTTGGGGACCCTGGAGCCAAAATTGTGCACGCAAAAAAAAAAAAAAACCTGCTATAAAATCATCATACATCAACATTCGTTTCCGCTTTTTTGTGCATAAATCTTTTTAACCACTCTGCTCAAAACTATCAAAAGTTCAATCATTTTTAGAATTTTAAAATCCTGAAAATTATTGAATATTTGTTAGTTTTGAGCAGAGCTCAAGTGGTTTGAGATTTATGCAGAAAAAAATATTCACATATGATGATGTTGTAGTATTTTTTTGCATGTACATTCTTGCCTCGAGAGTCCCCAAGGGGTGCAAGATTGTAAATCTGGCACCACATAAAAATTGCTAATGCAGTGGAATCAATATTGTTGCTACTTTTTGATTTATCCAAGACTCTAATTACCAGCAACACCCCGCCCCCCACTATTCATTTTATTCAAAATCTCATTTTTTGTTTTTTTCATAAATAACAACAGTGACATCATGTATTCAAACTGGTATTTAAAGGGTTAAGAGATTTATGCAAAAAAGCAGAAAAAATATTGATGTCTGATTTTGTAGCAGTTTTTTTTTTGCTGGTACAGTTTTGGCTTGAGGGTCCCCAAAGGGTGGTAAAAAGGAGGAGTCCCTGAGGGTTAAATCGCCATCACAGTTATTTGAACCTTTCACGTCATTTATTTTCTTTCTCTTTTCTTCTCCCTTATAGTTCATTGGCAAGGCTTGTAGCGGTGTTACACAGAAGTGTGGTATCAATTAATATATCACTGCAGTGATTCGGTAGTAAATAAGCATAATGTAATAACTTCACACATGTAACCAACCACATTAAATGTTGTTCATGCAAAAGTCAGTGTTTATAGACATGCTCTCCTGATCAAAACATTAAAAACCCGGGGGAAATTGCAAGTATTTGCATTTCGCGCTGGTGGATCATAACCTGGTTGTCAGTAGATCTTCAAAATGCAAAAAGAAGAAACAGGAGCAGGACAAAAAATATTATTAAAACCTGCATTTAAAGGGGTCATTGGCTGCTCGTTTTACACATTGCAACAGCTCATGTCTTAATGAAGTGCTTGTGACATATTTTGTTCAGATTTTCTTAATTTTTTTAATTATTGAAACAAATTTTTTTTTTTTCTTGGGTTTCTTCAGACGCTCTGATTCAAAGCCTGTCACTTTAAGAAACAGACTTCAGCTGTTCAACTCCACCCTCCCTCTAACGTCAGTTAGCCATTAGCTGAGTAGCTTCTAGCTGCTCCTTCAGCTCGGTTGAGCAGCGCTCTGGTTCACTCATGTCAGTCCGGTCTGTCTTACAATAAATTTTGCCGTGATTCCACAACAAATCGCTAGCACCGCGCACTGGACGATCGCCGCAACCCCACCGTCCACGGACAGCTGTCGGGTTGCTGGGTGCGAGAGTCAGCAGCATCTGGTCCTGGGACATTTTGATTGTAAGGAGCCGGAGGCTTCGTCGCGATTTCGCGGCGGGTCACATGTACCGGGGCTATGCCGATAACTCCCCTGCCAATCTGGAGGAGTTCTCGGCATAACACCGGCTGGTAGTCCTGGTCCCAGGTCATAAAACCGACCAGTGAATCACGATGAAACCACATGGAGATGGGCCGGCCTGAACCAGGTGATAACAGGGATGGCTATTAGGGTGACTAAGATCTGAAGAAAATAACTGTATAAGCCGCGCTTACAGCAAGTGTCCTGGTGGCAGTGATGGACAGCTAGGCGGGCCAATAATAGAGCAGTGGGCGGGTCTCAAGGATGGCAGTTGGTTGGCTTTTTCGAAACTTGATGTATACGTTTTACCCGGAAGAGTCAAAAAATGTTTTGGGGAGTTTCTCTGAGAGAAAAATGAGATAAAGGCAGTGTGCTTTTTTCAAATAGTTGACTTTTTGGAAAAATTTGGGCTAATTACGTGACCAGTTGACACATTTGAAACAGTTAAAACCTACAAACACGCCATTTTTCAGTCAATGACCCCTTTAAACTCAAAACAAGCTGCTCATCAGCTGATCAAAAGTTTAATACCGTAGCCCTAAAACCCCCCAAAATGGAACTAAAAGTGTCAAAAAAAAGGACCGAGTAGTCCCACCGCTCTTGCTGCTGATGAACAGCCCGTTCAGTTTACAATTTATGACAACACAGTTGTAGATTTACAGAAGAGTCACAGTTTTACAAGGCCCAAAGATTTAGAAAAGATTTACAAGAAAAGCACCATATTTATGATGAAAACAAAATAACTAAATTAATCCAGGGAAAACAGAATTACAAATATGAAAAAAGATCAAATTTGCAAGAAAAAAAATTGCAAATCAATCTGTGTAAAATTACTGGGAAAATGTCAGGTGTTGTTTCTTCTTTTCACTCATTATTCCTCTTTCTCTGCTTGCACCTCACTGTGTCTGCTTCAGCTTCACTTTCGTCTGAATGTCTTCAAAATATTTTTCTTTTTTAAATATTTCCCACTTTGATGGAGCAAATGTGACTTTTGTGTTGCAGGTGGCGTTGTCAGAGGGTTAAACGGATGGCGGGGAGCAACAGCAGGAGTTACCTGTAATGTCGACAAACTCAAACACCAGAAATATTAAAAACAAAACAATAAAATAGAAATAAAAATGAACGAGTTGCCTAGTGGCCCTGGACATTAAAAAATAAGGGCCACCAACGCTCTGTGAATGCATCATTACTGCAATGTTGGATTTCTCCAACCAAAGATATACAAGTGCCTGTATCTGTGCTGTAAATATCTGGAGGAACTCTCGTGGTTTTTTTTTTGTTAATTATGGTAATTATGAATAATAATTTTGCCTGAGCCCCCTTGTGCCATGTCCCAGTATGCAGTAAGAAGGCAGAAGGCCAGATTAAAGAAATAAAACACAAACGTAATTTTAATTTTTAATTTAACTAATTCTAAAGGTCCCATTCACTGCAAAATGGTGTTTGTAGGTTTTAACCTTCTGAAAAGTGACTCTTGTGAACACGATTATCGAAAAAAAACCATCAAAAAGTTTACTTCTCTTAAAAACAAAAACAGCCTTCATATCGATTGTGTCGGCGAGGAGCCGGTGTAACACTTCTGGGTTTGCTCCGGTATGTCACTAAAAGGAAAGCCAAGCCTGTTATTGACCGGCCTGACTGATCCAAGCCCACCCCAGTTTCCTGCCCTCATCTTCTCTTGTTCACAACACGACTCAGCAATTAGGAGCTGTCAGCAGACACGTCATGGAGACGGTGTGCGCTCCAGCGATGTAAGGCAACAACAGGATCCTTACACCAACTCCCACGGGATACATGCCTAAGAGAAAAGTGGCTAAAATTTATTTTAACGGACATTCCAGAGGAGTTTAGCCCAAACTTATTGCTCTGTTCTGGTCATTTCTCTATGGATTCGTTCCAGTAACTTGGAAAGTGTAACTTGGGTTTCATCAGAAAGGTTCGTGGTGACAGTTTTGACCACGATGGTGCACTTCAAAGTAAAATAGGATTAAAACACGATCAAATAATACAGAAATGATCATGGACAAAATTGCCACTGTTGTTTAAGCATTATACGACATTGCTGCACGAGCACGGTGGAAGCAGGACCGGCGGGGACTCTGTGCCGCTAATGTGTCCTCCCGACGCTTGTGCTGCAGAGCTATGCTCACTAATTGTTCATACGCTCCAACATCACAGTAGCAGTAGATTTTCATTTTATAGGCATTAGATCTTCATTCTGCTCTTTATCTGGGCAAATCTGGCTCTTCTCATTTCCTTCTTTTGTGCACGTAGCACTCTAGTTGTGAACAGTCAAACCTCTGGCCCTGCTGTAGGTTACGCCTCCTCACTTGTGATTGGCTTTGCCACACGCGTCAGTCACAAAGCTTTCACCCAATCAGATGAGGGGCTCATGAATAACGCTGGAGGCCTGAGAAACTGCCTTTTCTGGGAGAGATCACAGGGTGGCGCTCTAGAGCTCATGTGACACAAATTACTTTTTGTTTATCAGAATACAGATGTATGTTCTTGACTATGTCAGAATTTAAGCTTGATTCATGAAAAAGGTAATAAATGGGGCCTTTAATCAGCCCGACTTGAGCAGTGAAAGAGGCAGAGATGTGAATGTGAAACAGTGAAGTTAAAACAGCAGAATGACGACGTAAACTGGCATGGAAACGTCATTTTACTCTCGCATAGCTGACTTTTTCCTGATGAATACTGTATGTCATAAATCTGTGAATTCTTTTCTCAAATTTGTTTTTCTCTTAAATTTAGATTTTTTTCCCCAAACTTGTCACTTTCCCTTCTTATAACATTACTTTTAAAAATTCATTTTTCCTCATAACTGACTTTATTCTCAATCATTTACAGCTTTTTCCTCAAGTTTGACTTGTTTCCTCTTGAATATATAACTTTTTTCTCAAGTATTTGACTTTTTCACATAAATTAGCAACTTTTTCCTTATAAATTTGGGATTTTTTCCCCCTCATAAATGTGACTTTTTTCCTCATAGTTTTGCCTCTTTTTTTCTCCTCAATATTTGCTTTTTTTTTTCATCAGTTTGGCTTTTTTTCCAGAAAAATGTGAAATTTTTCTCTCATGCATTTTTTAAATTTGTGAGTTTTATATAATATATTCTACTCTATGAAGAATAAAATCAACAATTCCTGAGGAAAAAGCTGCAAAATTATGAGAATAAAGTTGTAAATCATTTTAATTTCTTGAAATAATTGGTTTTACAAAAATATTAGGAAAAAGTATTAAATTTATGAGAAAATCTGAGCAAACTGATGCAGAAAAAAGTTGAATAATTATGAGGAAAAAAACACAAAAATTTAATGGGAAAAAGTTACCAAAAAAGAACAAAATTGAACAACTAAATTTAGTTTTAAAAGTAAAAAAAATCTCCTGTTAACACTGCTCACAGGCCAGTTTATGTTTATAACAACTGTTTTACCTTCATTTTAATACTTTTTTTTGACTCATTCTGATTTTTCTATAGGACTAAATTAGCTCAAAATATTTCTTTCTAATTGTTGACAAGGGTTTTTATTTTATTTTATTTTTTATTTTTATTTTTTTAACCATATAAACGCACCTTGTCCCCCCTTCCCATATCTGATTCTGTGGTTTAAAATCAAGATCATCTTCCTGTTATTTTATAAAATTGTATATTTTATGTAAATGTAAAGTGACTCCTGAGTTACAAAATATTTTCATATTTTTCTGATTAATTTCAGCTTTTATTTTTGGCCGAACTCTTATATCAGTTGCACATGTTTGCAGAAAAGTAGTTAGTGCACATTCTGATTTATTGCACTTTTTATTTCAGATTATTTTATTTGATTATATTTTATTTTTGTCCAAAATCATATGTAAACTGATGCTTAAGGAGCCTGTTGGACTATGTGTAAAAATAATATATGATTCTTCTAAAATAATATATTTATGATTTACCACTGACTTTTGTACTCGTTTCCCATAAGGTAAAAATGTGTAAATTTTACTTTAAGCGATTTTAGGAAATGTTTAAAGGGACAGTTTTAAAATAAAATTACATTAAAATAGCAAAAATGTAAATTATGTGAATTTTCCTCTGTCAGAAGGGGGGAAGCTGCAGGTTGAACAAAAATTTTAAAAAAAACCTCCACAAATTTAGGAGAACAGCTTCAAATTTCACAGAGAAAAAGTAGCAAATTTAAGATAAAAGCTGCAGATTTAGGAGAAATAAACTCACAAGTTTACAAGACACAAAAACTAAAATTTCCCAGGGGGGGAAAAAAAGTTGTGAATTTAAGATGAAGCCGAAAATTTAGAAGAGATTTTCAGGCATTATGAATTTACAATTATCAAAATTTTGAGAGAAATTCAATTTATTTATTTTTTTTTAAATGGGGAAAAACTCTTATTTGTAATGCTGACAGACTGGCTTATTCTTATAACTGAGGTACAAAGGAAAGACAGTTATGGACTGTCCCTTTAAACTCATGCATCTTTAATTCTCACTAAAATCTCCATATTAAAAAAAAACTTCCATCTGCAGAAATCTTTCTCCATCTTTGACAATCATTTATTTCAAATTGTACAGCAGCAGAAATATATTAAAGAGTCCCTATTGTGCACCTTTTCCCCCATATGTTGACACAGCTCCCAGAGGTGTTGATGAAATGTCTGTGGTGTAAAATATTTGGCAAAACACCTCAGGGTTTAATTATTGCAGTGCCATTTTACACCCAGCTGAAGGAGCCTTACAACAGTCTGTTTTTTATGGCATATTGCTTTAAATGATAAGCCCAAGGTTTTTCCCACCTTCCCTCCTTTGTCATATCTCTTAGACCTCT
This sequence comes from Pholidichthys leucotaenia, assembly GCA_020510985.1. Lineage (NCBI taxonomy): Eukaryota > Metazoa > Chordata > Actinopteri > Cichliformes > Pholidichthyidae > Pholidichthys > Pholidichthys leucotaenia. The sequence continues at coordinate 337,301,940 of CM035844.1, forward strand.
GTTTTGATGGTGATGCCATCTTTGAGGCTAACATTAGCTGGTTAGCTGTAGATGTCAGACTAACATAAAATTGGCTGAATGTTGTAGTCCTAGAAGTCCCAGAAGTTGGCCCTCTTGTGGCCTCTTGATGGTCCCCCTATGGGTTTTCTAGGTAAAAAGGCCAAATGGACCCTCTCTGGGACTTCTAGTGTTTAAAAGCTTAAATATAGTATTATGATAGATGGAGTGAGTGGTTTGAGTGGCTGATAAGGATATCACCCTGGGTTGTAATAAGCACAGAAATAACCCTGAATGAGTGAATAGCTAACTCTGCTAATGGCAGCTAACCACCACTAATCAAGGAGGTGTCTGGTCCAGACTATAATAAAATAAGCTATAAATAATGTCTGAATGAAATATATGGTCAGCTGTGGTAGCTGATCCGGCTGGGAAAACGGGTGTCTAGTAGGGATGAATAGCATATATAGAAAACAGATGTCTAGTCGCTAGGCTAGTGGACCCTACTCTCAGTTTATACCCAGCAGGTCAACCTCAGAAAAAAAAGAAATCCTGGCTGTGGCTGCTAAGACCAGCTAGTTTTCGTGGTCCAATACACCCAGCTGTCATGGCCAAAATATGGATCTGGTCTACACAGATGCATAAAATCCATGGCCACACTGATTCATGTCCCTTTGCTAGCCATGCTAACAGTCCCAGTACCCTTGTTGGCCAGAAAAATAACAAAATATAGGCCATGGGCCAAAATCTGTTGCATGGCTAGAAACTGAGGTTCGTCTTAACTTTCTAGTGGCAACTTGAAATAAAGTGAATTTTACTAATTTGATAGTGCTGAATCTGAATACAGTTGTCCACAACAGCCAAACTTGCACATTAAGCAAATATGACCCGTTTTTTCTAGTTTTTTTGTCCATTTTTGGTAAAAAACAAGATTTTGACCATAGTTTTCATTTAACTTTCAATAAGTACAAATTTAATACAGAATTGTTTTTTGTAGTCATACTGCACAACCTACAGTATATTTTGATTTATCAGCCAAAGTCACCAACAGAGGGCGCTATATCTGCTGTTTTGGGGGAAAAAACCTTTGTTTTTGTGATTTTTGTCACAAAAGTCAATTATTTTTTTTTAGCTGCACAAGACCAACATCTATTTTTTAGCATTTTAGAGTTCTGTGGATATTTTGAAATCATGCCAACCAAGAGATCAGGAAGGGATCATTTGATTTTCACCCAAAAATAATGTAAAAAGAAAAATTGTTTCAATAATAAAACATTAAAATGGACATCGCATGCATGTTTCAGTTGTTTTAGTAGTGCAATCCACATTGTTTATAGTATTTTTTTTCTGATGTTTCTTGTTTTTGTGCCAGAAAATGTAGTGAGCTTTGAAAGGGTATTTTGTCAAATGTTCATTTGTGAAGTCCCAACCATGGCCAACGGGGTTTGGTGCAAGGATGTACTGATTCAAACATCGTCTGTAAATGGCGGTTTGATAGGATGCCCTCATCGTGTGCAGCTTAAGGGAGTCCTTATTTGGTGGCAAAACATCATCCACTCTGCATCTCAAGGTGAATAAGTTATGCCGAGCTTCATTCACATCAGAAGTTTTTTCATCGTAGAGGGTACATACAAATGCCTCAAGTCCTCTTAGCAGCTCTTCATCTGGCATCCACTCGCAGCCAAGTTGCCTGAAGACATTCACTGTCTCAGCTGACTCCAACATAAGACGTAGAGGCCGCACTTTCCCTTTTCCCTTGAAGGCACTAACTGTATCACATCCTGTGAAAACATGCATGCCTATGATGGCTTGGCAAACTTCAGACCCATAGTGTGATGACAGCTGATTGATGTCAAGAACAGTTGTGTCCTGGCCACTTCCAGTTCTGGCATATACACGACATGGTAAATCATGCACCACTGCTGCACTCAACAGAAAGACATCGGTGTCGCGGCTGTTGATGACAACACTAGGGTGTGTGTTACCGGCATGTGCAGCATGTAAGAGAAGCCTCGTGTCTGCCTCCTGGTGATCACATTTTAACTCCTGAACATCTTGCACCATCATAACTCCTTCACTGCAGTTTAATTGAGTGCACAACTCTCCATGACACAGATAAAGTTCAATTCCGGCAGGAATGGATGTACTTTCACGACTCCACATGGCAAGCAGGAACTTAACCAGCTTTTCCTTGTTTGCTCCATTCGAAAGGAATTTAGCAAACTGTTGAGGTAGTTTCTGATGAGGTCTTGTGATATCAATCTGCTGAACACCTGAAGCCTCTCGACGAGAATGTTCACAGTCCTTTATTGATATGTCTGGGTAGCGATCAGTCACAAAATCTAAACGCGTACATCTCATTTGTGTGCATAAGTGGAGAGCCTTGGCTAGTAGTACATCTGCAAATTCTGCAAACGTTTCACACTTTGCATTGCAGGACTGAATGAGGGCCATTCCATCAACCAACAAGGCTGAATTAGCAGGAATTATCGAGTTGGGCCAAGGTTTCATTTTTTTCAGCCAGTTCACGCTGTCTGCCATCAAGAAGCTTCCATTTGCTGTTGCAGTCACGAAACTTTTGCCAACCAACTTGTGTAAATGGGGTTATTTTTCCCTTTTCCTCCTCGATCAAATGACAAACACACGTTCACACGCGTGTCGCCATGTTGGATCCTCGTATTCAGGTCAAATCGTCGACACTGTACATTGCAATGGCAGTGACAGTTCGAGGTTGAAAAATAGCGCCCGCTTGCGGCAAGTCACGGAAGGGGAATTACGTGATTAAAGCGTCGATTTTCTTTAATTAATTTCTCATTAACGTGCAAACAGTGCAAATGTGGACAGGTAAAATATCATTTAATATAGTCTAAACTACTTAAAACCGAGAGATAAAGTTGCCACTGCAAAGTTAAGACAAAACTGTACGCCAGAGGTTTTGGCCCATGGCCTAATAGGCCAGAATCATGGGAGATAATATTAACAGCTGTGGATTAATGAACAAGCTGGGGGCACAGATGTGTAGTGGAGTGATTAGAATTTACAGAGAAGAGCTGAGCTAGCTAGCTAGCTGCACTTTAGCTATGCGACCTCCAATACTCAGTGGAAAACTCCGACACTGAGAAGAGGGTGCATAATGTATAATGTCACAACCTCCTACAAAACCCCAAAAAGCACCATAGGGGCTCTTTAGTTCTGCTATAAGGAGAATAAAACATAAAAATTAATCAGAGCTCAGTGCAAACGGTGTGAGATTAACAAGACATTTTCACTTTTTTCATGCATCTGTTCCATAACTGATTTACCTGTTGAATGTATTTCTTTTTTTTTTCTTTTATTCAGCAGCATAATCCGAGTCTAAGATGGATGAAGTGGGTTTTAAACTTTTTTTTAATATTTAAAAATATTTTACTTGAATTGTTGTTTTCTGTTTTGAGGTTTATTTTGGTATTCATGGCTAAAACAAATCTCCCACCTTGTAACTGTATGAAAATGCTTCATTTACATGTTTGCGTGTCAACAAATATTTGATGAGGTTTCTGCTGCCAAATTTATTTCCCCAAATAATGGCAGTATAAGTCTTCCTAAATCTGCTTTTTTACCACCATCTTATATTTTCTTTTATCATTTTTTGGAATAATTTGGGAGCTCTTATTGAACGTTTTGAATATTTTGATATGGAATTTTGAGGATAGAGGAAGTATGGAGTTAAAGTTGTGCCGATATTTATTTTTTTTTTTTTGTACACAATATCTTAATTTGATCAACAAATTCACTGTTCAAATTTTACTGTTCAGAAATGTGGTTTAAGTGTCTTGGGGATTATCCACATATTTAAAAAAAAATATCATTTTAATAAAATTGTATTACAAATGTGCCAAAATGCCACTGCAAATTTAGGAGAAAAAACTTGAAAATTGATGATGATGATCCCAAATTTACAGGAATAGAACTGCAAATATATGAGGTAAAAAAGAATAACATTTGCATAACAAAAATGGCAAATTTTCCATAAAAAGCTCTAAAATTAATTGTGGATGAAGGCAAATATTTCATCATCCAGATTGTTATTATGCAAATACTGTATGGCATTTGGGTAAAATGAGCTTTCTTCGTAGGATCGCTGGACTCACCCTCAGAGATGAGGTGAGGAGCTCAGTCATCCGGGAGAGGCTCAGAGTAGAACCGCTGCTCCTCCACATTGAAAGGAGCCAGTTGAGGTGGTATGGGCATCTGATCAGGATGCCTCCCACTTGAGGTGTTTAGGGCACGTCCCACTGGGAGGAGACCCTGGGGCAGACCCAGGACTCGCTGAAGAGACTGCGTCTCCCAGCTGGTCTGGGAACGCCTTGGTATCCCCTCTGAAGAGCTGGGGAGAGGAACGTCTGGGCTTCTCTGCTTGAACTGCTGCCTTTGTGACCCGGACCTCCGGAAAAGCGGTAGAAGATGGATGGATGACATTTGGGTATTTGCTTTTTTTCCCCCTCAAAACTGCTAATTAATTTAATATATTGCACAATTTCTCCAAAACCATAAATTTACCAAAAAACAAAAAAGTTCCAAATTTGCATGAGCAATAACAGATATTCACTTTGAATCTCAGATTCCTAAAGCTGGTATTTGGGACAGTTCTAGTGGAGTTACTATTTTATTTTTTCCAAACAAGCGTATTTAGGGGGGGAAAACATCCCAAACTGGCAAGAATAAAGTTGCAAATTTACAACTAAAAAGGTGCAAAGGAACGAGGAAAAAGTGGCACATTTTTCTCTAGTAATAATTTTAATGAATACTCGTATTTGTACCTAATTTTATAACGTAGCATTACTTCTACTTAAGTATAATTGCTGACTACCCACCTGTCTGTTGGATATTTACACGCTTCATTGTTTTCCTGTGCCGGCAAGTTAGTTATTGTTAGCTCATTCCAGCGAAGGAATGAGCTCCAAAAGGAGTCAACGCAATGGTGCAGCATTCATTGTCCAGCTGTCTCTTCGTCCGTCCACATTTCCCAGCAGTCGTTACTCCTTTTAGGCAATTGCCCCGACGCTCACCCAACTCACAATGATCCTGAGGTGGGTCTGCATCCAGGTTGTCAGGAGATCTGGGTATTTAGGATTACACGAAAATTACTTCTCCCAGGCAATTTCCCCAATGTTCGGCAAACTCCCAACGCAATGACCCTCAGGTGGTTCTGGATCTAGGTTGTGTTCAATAGTTGGATAGATGGATGTACTTTATTGATCCCAAACTGGAAAATGACAGAGAACAATGAACAAAGGTCAACAATCAGGAGATCAGAGCACTCACAGAGTGACTCCACCAAGCCGGAATGAGCTGCTCTGCCATTGACGGTCTGCTCTTCAAAATCTACATTCATAAATAATTAAGGCACAAATGTAACTCCATTTAAAAAAAAAAAATGCATTAAGGGGGACTGAAGATGTGAATGAGCCATTTTTGATTTTTAACACCCATATCTGGATTTTAGTGTTGTTTTTTTTTAAATAGCAAAATGCCTTATCATTGTCCTTTTTTCCCCACTTTGCTTTACATATCAAACATTGTAAAAATGCTCCAGTTTAATGATAAATCTAAATGCTCATCAAATGTACATTTTCAAGTTTTAAAGCAGATTCGTGCTGTTTGACGTTTTTATTCCAACCATTAAAACCTTCAAAGTCACAATCCGTGTTCCCACTACAGGGACCTTTTTAGTTCCTGGAACTATCAACAGTAGTTCCTTTTTGTTAAAGCATTAACAGTGAGTTCCAGGAACCATTTTAGTCCCCAGAAATCAATTTTCAGCAACTTTTGTAGCTCCTGCTACAGTGCAGAGACTGAAAATTCTAGAACCTTCATGTGATGCTGGTGTATGTCATTGGTGTTCAACCTGTGGCACATGAGGCTTTTTTGTCCTTGACTGATGTCTACCTGTGGCATATATTAGAAAGAAAAACAGCAGAAAAAATAAGAAAAATGTTGCATTTTTGTTTGAAAATAGATATTTTTTTCATGTAAACTTGCAACTTTTCTCATGAAATTTTGGACTTTTCCCCCTTATAAATTTGCTCATTTTAAAAGGCAAATTAGTGACTGGTTTCAATTTTTTCCCCACACAAGAGTTTTTGACCATTTTCTTCACACTTCTGCTGTTTTGTGACATTTTTTCCACTTAATTTTTTTTTCACTGAAAAGCTTTATTTTTCACCTAAATTTCTGGCTTTATTCATGTTAAGTTCTGACTTCTTTCATGCAAATCTGTAACCTTTCTCTCTCAAACATTTATCATGTAAAACCTTTTCCTTGTAAATGAATATTGTTCCTCAAATCTGCTGTTTTCAAGGCAAATTAGTAATTTTTTCCTCCACTGAATTTTTCAGTTATATGAAAAACATTTGATTTTGCATGAAAAAAATAAGTGACAAAAGTCACTAATTTATGTGAAAAGAAACTGCAAATTTACAAGGGGGAAAAGTCTCTTTGTGTGAGGGGAAATGGCCAGTTTATGAGGAAATGTATCCAAATTTTCATTTAATTTCATTTAAAAAAAAAAGTTGCAAATTTGTACAATAAAAATTAAGTGAAAAAATCACAAATTTATTTCAGAGGGAGCAAGTGCAAAATTTCATGAAAAAGTGGGACATTTTCTTGAAGGAAATTGTCCATTTTTAAAGAATAAAAATTCAAAATTTTATGGAAAAGTTGCAGATTTCTGTGAAGAAAATTTTTGACCTTCAAGTGAAAAAAGAATGTCATTTGTGTGATTAAAAATTGCAAATTTATTAGGGGAATAAATCTAAAACATCTAAATAGCTGCAGTTTTATATTTAAAAAAGTTTTAAAAAATTAGGTAGAAAAAAAGTCACTAATTTGCTTGAAGAAAACAGCAAAATTATGAGACCATAAATCCAAAATTTTATGGAAAAAGTTGTGAATTTAAATGGGGAAAAATGTAAAGATTTAAGTGAAAAAGACTCATTTGTGTGTATGGGGGGCAAAATTATGAGAGAATAGGTACAAAATATAAAATTTGTTGAAAAGTCACATGATTTTTTTTTTCAATTAAGTTTAAAAAAAAAAAAACATCACTTTAAAAAGTTCCTCTGCTGATTGTTCTCCTGGAAGGTTCTAGTTCTTTTTGGTGGGAACAGGTTTTATTGTCATGAGTTTCACCATTTCATAGTGTATGGAGGACTGAAACTGCCAAGAAAAAAAGACTCACTAAATTAATACACAATCAAGTCAACCAAAATTATTAAGATAAACATTTTGTTTTATTTTAAAAAAATGACTTACATTAAATTATTTTTAATTTATTTGCAGTTTAAATCCCTTTTTTCTGAATATATTTTGACATTTTTACTAAGAATCAACCTAAACGGTTTACTTGAAAATGGTCCTAAAAGCTGAAATATTGTAAAATCTGCTTTCCATTAAACAATAAGCTAATTGTTTAACATATCCTGTATTTTTAAAAAGACAAGGTAGGATATGTAAAATTATGTAAAGACTTAATGAATCTCTGTTTTTAAAAAATAATCTTTATTTTTTTCTTTTTTTGCAGTTTCAGTCCACCATTTTTTTTAATTTATTTTTATTTTTTGCCAGCAGGCTTACAGGCAAATATTTAGCCAACTCTGTGCCTTTTGCACTGTGGAGCTGCTTCCTCTTAACTGTACATACAATAGATAATAGAACATATAGGTGTTAATGTGGATAATACAGGGGTCTGCAACCTGTGGCTCCGGAGCCACGTGTACCAGGGGAAAAAAAATAAAAGTTCACAAATTTACAAGAAAAATTGCACATGTATGAGGGGAAATGAGGGGAAAACTAATTTGCCAGAAAAAAAGTTGAAATTTACAAGAAAATTGAAAATTTAAGAAGAAAAAAAAAATGTTTTATTACCACCAGTTTATAGTTGGGTCTACCCAGTTTTCTGTCTTTTTGCCCAAGAAATGTCTCTAAATGTCTCCACAGTGGAGGTTGCTGACCCCTGACTTAGAACATCTTTTAGCCGTTTTTTCCTTAAGTGGAACTGCTGTAAATAAATTCAAGTTTAAGAAAATAAAAATGTCTCCAAAGTTCCTCTCTCTTCTTTTATTATGAACAACACTTTGCAATATAGTTTGTCAGCATCAGTGCTCACTCAGCATTGGGGCACTTTATAAGCCACTACCACTTAAGGTTAATTTGATTAGGATGGCACTTAATGTGGCGGACCCTCCATGGACTCGGCAGTGACTTATTGCACATGCTTTAGAGTTAAAGCTTCATAGGACACCTTAAAGCACCCCTATTACATATGTTGTTTTTCCATATGTTGACACAACTCTCAGAGGTGTTACTGAAATGTCTGTGACAGGCTTTGGTCAAAACACCTCTGGGTTTAATTATTGCAGCACCATTTTACACACTGGGAAGGAGCTTTACTCAAAACAGGTTTTATATTGTATTGTGTCAAATGCTAATGAGCTGTAGGACAACCCACCCTTCTTTAGAGATTTCTCAAAAATTTGTGTTTTGATGGTGATGAGACCAATGTTAGCTTTTAGCTTCAACTGTTTGACTAAGTAACATACTTAGTACAAAATATTTGCTGAATGCTACGGGTTTAAAAGTCCAAATAAAGCCTTATTTAGTGGTCAGTAGCATGTGGCCTGTCCCTGGGGCATAAGCACAGAAACAGCCCTGAATAACTGAATGGCTAACGGCAGCTAACCACTGCTAATTGAGGAGTCCGACCCAGAGTATAATACACTGTAATAAAGTAAATTAAAATAATGTCTGTGAAATGAAATGTATGGTAAAGGATTGGTAGATGATCCGGTTGGGAAAACGGGTGTCTCGTGAGCATGGATAGAATATTTAGAAAATAGACAAACGAACATTGAGTCGGAGCTAGTTTGTACTGGTCAGGGCGACCTTAAAATCAGTCAGAAATCCTGGCCATGGCCACTCGGACCAGCTAACGTTAGCAGCCAAATGTACCTAGCTATTACGGCCAAAATAAGCCAGAATAGCACGAGATATATAATTAGTCTAGTACGGTGCATTGGCTGTATTATGGCGGTCTAGTCAACAATCAATTGTCTTTGGAACACAGCGCATTTATGGCTGTGTCCAAGTCAATTTTGTTATCACGGCAGTGGGAAAAGTCTCTGTGCTGGGCAAAAAGTGCAAAGAGGCTGGTGTGGCGGCATGAGATAATAAGCGGCGAACTGAGAGTTTAAAAGGGTGTTTATTGATCATTCATCCTGCCATCACTGAACTCACTCCAGTGCCGTGCAGGCACGCCAAAGCGAGTTCTCAGGCTCTCAGGCAATCGTGTGGTCAGTTGAGCAGTCGTCAGAGAGAGAGAAAGAGTTACAGAGCGATGCAGTTTAAATACCCCACTACAGACAATGCATTCACAGCAGTAGGCATGGACATTTGCATTTGAGAGTCACCCACATCAATAGGAGGATTACTGACAGGAAGACATTTGCATTTGAGAGTCACCCATAACAATAGGAAGATTACTGGCAGGAAAAAGCTAGACAAAGGGAGGCTGCCTATTGATCTCAATACACACATCTCATTGTTCTGCCAATTGCTCCAGCTGAGCGCTCTGCTTGTCCCAGTCTGTTGTGGGGGTCACCCACAGTACTCCCCCCCCCCCCCCCCCCCAGAGGGCTCAGCGGGGAGCTGAGGCCTCGATAGTCCGGCTTTGGAAGCGAGCTGTGGGGAAGGCTCTGTGCCGAGGAGGTGGAGGGAGGGGGGTGGGGGTAGCAAGTGCCGGCCCAGGACGGTGAAATTGTTTGGGCTGCGCAAAAATTGCCTGTGAATCCGCGATGTTGAGGGGCTGTCCCGTTGAACGTGGCGGAGGTCCACAGCGGCTGTGCGAAGAAAAATTTGTCTCTGACTCCTCTCGCGGCTATGAAGAAAAACAGGAGCTGCAAGGCTGCGTAGCGGCTGTGAGAAAAAAGGAGCTGCAGCTGTGTGAGGGACTTGGCGTGTTGGCTTTAGGTGCGCGCGCGCAGCCCTAAAGCCCTCGGGGACAGCTGACGGCTGAATTCCCTTTGTGCGCCGTGGCTGAGACCCGTACAAAATCCTGTGAGCGAGCTGCGTGCGTGCTTCAGGTGTGTGAGCAGCCCTGAAGGTTCTGTGTGCAGCGGCGAAGGACGATGGCGGTCTGTGGAGCTGTTATTGTCCCGTGCTTGGTGCGCCGTCCTCGTAACCCCCCGGTGTGCGTGCGGGGTTTGGTGCTTGGCAGGTCCGCTGTAGAGGCGAGTCAGGGTCAGGGAGCTTGCTGGAGATCAGCGTTGTCGGCGCCGATGGTCATCCCTGTTAAAGCTGTTGCGTCGTTCGCTCGTGGTGCGTTGGAGCGGTGAGAGGAAGTAGACGATCTTTGTCCCTCGGGCTCGCGTAGATGCGTAGGAGCGGTGAGAGGGAGGAGACGATCTTTGTCCCTCGGGCTCGTGCAGATGCGTTGGAGCGGTGAGAGGGAGTAGACGATCTTTGTCCCTCAGGCTCACGTAGATGCGTAGGAGCGGTGAGAGGGAGGAGACGATCTTTGTCCCTCGGGCTTGCGTAGATGCGTAGGAGCGGCGAGAGGGAGGAGACGATCTTTGTCCCTCGGGCTCGTGTAGATGCGTAGGAGCGGCGAGAGGGAGTAGACGATCTTTGTCCCTCGGGTTCGTGTAGATGCGTAGGAGCGGTGAGAGGGAGGAGGAGCGGTGAGAGGGAGAAGACGTTCTGTGTCCCTCGGCCGGTCCAGCGTGGATGTCCCGATCTCAGGCGAGGGTCGCACCATGACGCTTTCTGCAGCATTCCCGGTCGTAGATGATCTCCGGGGTGTTCGCCTGGTGTTGGTTCTGTGTCGAGGTCTCCCTGTAGCCGAAGGGAGGGCAGTCCATTTGCGTCAGGCTGCTGCGTTCGCTTGTCGTCGGAGAGTCACCGCCGGGGGCTGCCAGCGTGTTCTTTTCTACGTCGGGTCACCAGTGTGGAGGCATGAAATAATAAGCGGCGAACTGAGAGTTTAAAAGGGTGTTTATTGATCATTCATCCCGCCATCACTGAACTCACTCCAGCGCCGTGCAGGCGCACCGAAGCGAGTTCTCAGGCTCTCAGGCAATCGTGTGGTCAGTTGAGCAGTCGTCAGAGAGGAAGAGTTACAGAGCGATGCAGTTTAAATACCCCACTACAGACAATGCATTCACAGCAGTAGGCATGGACATTTGCATTTGAGAGTCACCCACATCAATAGGAGGATTACTGACAGGAAGACATTTGCATTTGAGAGTCACCTATAACAACAGGAAGATTACTGGTAGGAAAAAGCTAGACAAAGGGAGGCTGCCTATTGATCTCAATACACACATCTCATTGTTCTGCCAATTGCTCCAGCTGAGCGCTCTGCTTGTCCCAGTCTGTTGTGGGGGTCACCCACACTGGTCTAATTATTCAGAGGTATGTTTTTGGTAATCCAATCCAAAGCGCTCCTGCCTATCCTTTTAATGAACAGAGGTACATTATCTAAAGTGAACTCTGATCACAATGGCTTGTTTAAGATGGGTTTTGTGCTGGCCAAAGGGTGTGCATGTGAGTGAAAATGTGTGTGATAGTAAAGCTACTTGGCAATAAAGGTCTGATGACACGATTTTGACATTTTTTAGCATGTTGTGTAAACCCAAAAGTCATTGTCAATGATCAATATAATATTCACAACCGCGTCTGCATAAACTAGTTATTATCAAAAAAACCGCAGCTGCTGACTGGACTGTGATGCCACCCACTGAATGAAGGGCGGCACCACCATGACGTAAGTGACAGAACGGATGCCAGTGTTGTTGACTGGAATGACAGCAGCTTTGTAGCTCACAGTTTCTCTGGTTTCTTGTTTTAATTTTATGGTTATGCCTTCACGTTGTGTCGCAGGCTTAGATAAACAGCAGGCTGTGAAAGACCATATCACACGCTTCAGCTCCCAACTGTCATAAGCCTCCTCGTGTGCTCCTCGTGCGCTTGTATGCAGGAGGAGCGCACGGGAAGGGGGGAAGGATTAATGGATTTATGCGCAGCTTTGACCTACTTTCTGTGATTGCATGCTGACACTCGCCGGTCCGGCCACATCCCCTCTATCATTATCACCAGCTGATTAAAAATCCCGCTGATCATCTTTCCCAGTCCTCGCCCAGGTGCTTCTCATCACACCATCACCAGCAGTGCGTGTACTTGGCGTCCGTTTGCCAGTCACGCACTGCTGGTCCATAGTATTGTCATCTGTGCTGTTAGTCTACCATTATTTTCAGCACTCTCACGATGTGTTAGTCACTCCATGTTTGCCATTGTTCTCGTGCATCCTTGAAGCGATGTTGGTTCTGGGGTGCACCTGTGGCTAACACGTCTCCTCTCATTCGTTCTCTGGGCGATGCCGGCCCCCGAACGCCCATCAGTAAGTGTGTCTGTGTTTTTTGTACGTTTTCACCTTTTTGGGAATTGTCTGCCTTTCTGTATTAAATGTGCGGTGGTGAACCCTGCATGTAAATCCTTGTTATTTCATCCTCCCTCTCCGTGCCCTGCGTAAGAGCGCACAGAGAGTCATGATGAAATGGATTTACGTGCAGGATTCACCAGATAATACATAATACATAAAGATAATGTGTGAGGTGTGGTGGTGCAGTGGTTAGCACTGCGGCGGCACAGCAACTTACCCTTAGCCATGGGATCCCTGGTTCGATCCCAGCCCCTGAGCAACAGTGATCTGTGTGGAGTTTGCATGTTCTCCCCGTATTTGCGTGGGTTTACTCCGGGATTTCTCCGGTTTCCTCCCACAGACCAAAAACATGCAGGTTAGGTTAATTGGAGACTCTAAAGTGGCCCTAGGTGTGAATGTGTGTGTGAATGTTTAAGGGATAGCGCCGTACCGTGGCTGCTTCATCCATCCAGGTGGATGCCCTCAATTTCCCCTGTGGGGATCAATAAAGTATACAAAATAAAAAAAATCTAATCAAATAATACATAATAAACCCGATGCCTGTGCCACAGATAATACACTGCTATGATTTTATTGAAAAATTGGGTTTAAATAAATTATATTTATGAACAAATAATTTGTTGCAATATCTGTAACAAAAGCATAACACTTGGTGTTCCCCTGCCGTGTGTTGCTGCTGCTGCGCCGGCCATGTGTACCTCTCCACTGTCACTCTCTGAGTCTGACTCGCTTGGCACAGTGCCCGCTTGGCACGGCTCAAACCTATATGGTCCGATGCCCCCAGATTCTTCATTGTCATCCCATTCTTCGGAACTATAATCGTCTGAAGATTGGACAACACAAACCAATTCCAGACTACATGTGCTGGAACCATCGTCAATGTTTTCTACCGCTTCCATCCTGTGTGTACAATGGGCAGCCAAGCCCTGTGTTCTGTTGATGACGTTACAACATGGCCGGGGGGTTTTCCAGCCACTGACTCAATTTGTGACGTGGCATTCATGAAACGTCGGATATTCGTGTGAAAAAAAAGCCTGTTTGACTTAGAACTGCACAGACCAACCTATTTCGTCATATTGTATTGTGTTGAAAAATTAGATGAAGTCAAAAACGTGTCATCAGACCTTTAAGCCAAACATTAATCACAGTTGATGCCCAGTTATCTTACAGAGGGCAATGGGAAAGACGACATGATTGAACAATTGGGCTGAATGGTTTAAAGTAGCACTCAGGGATGCAACACACAGACATGAATGGGGTTGAAATTTCAGGCAAAGAGGATGATCCACTGAATAATTTCAGAATTGCATTTTTTTTCCTCTGTGCAGGGAAAAACCCTTGTCTGCTAACTGCCCTCATTTAACAGAAAACAATGGCTGAATGTATGATTTTTCATTAACCAGGACAGGACGTGCGTGTGCAGGAACAGACAAGATAATGACATGATATGATAATAGACATGATAGAATACAGTGCATGGATAGAATACGTTATCACAGAAGAGAGGTTTGTAGTTTAAAATCTTCAGACTGACAGTATCCCAACATGCCTCCTCTGTGCACCACATCCACACATTCCCTGTTCATTCATTCATTCCCCTAAAAAAATACATTAATGCCTAATTGGTAGGCTATACTCCACTTGTAAGTTTGTGATTAAAATGAGGATGGAATTTTTAAAAAAACTACTAAGTGCATCATCATAATTAAAATGATGGGTGATTAGATTATAACTGTTACAACTTAGTCCTTAAAGTAACAGAAAACCCCAGCACATGCTGTTTCCTCTTGTGCCCCTGTCAGTAGGAACTGTGCGATTTAAAATCATACCTCTGTTTTCCTAATCTAAGGCAGGTTGTCATAAAATGCACCAAAATACCGATGAGCAGAGATTCCGCAGCTGCCACACCTCTTTTCAATGAGCCCACCCCTTGCAGGACAAAGTGGGCACACTATCTACTGGTGATTAGATGGCGTGACGCAAAGTATAAAAAGGTAGACAATGCGCTGACAGAATGACACGAATGACGTGAGATATATTATCAACTGTGGATTAATGAATGAACTGGGACCATGAATGTCTAGAGGGTTGACGAGAGTTTACAGAGATGTACTCTAACGATCACCGCTGGGCAGCTAGCTAACTCACGAACTAAGCTAGCTGCACAGTAGTGTCCTCTTCTCCTCCAAGGAGAGGATGTACCAGATTGTCCAGGCGGCAGGTCTGTTAAGTAATTTTTTTTTTTTTTTTTTTTTTTTTTTTTTTTTTGTTACTTATTTGTACCCGTAGGTAGACTTGGTTTGCAGTCTGGTGACAAGCCACCGGCTGCTGGTCGCTGCGTGCGCGAGCGCCCTAAACCTACATGTTTTTGGTATGCGGGAGGAAACCGGAGAAATCCCGGAGTAAACCCACGCAACACGGGGAGAACATGCAAACTCCACACAGCTCACTGTTGGTCGGGGGCTGGAATCGAACCCACGATCTCATGATCCCCACGATCCCCCGGCCAAGGGTAAAACTGTGCTGCCACAGTGCTAAACCACTGCGCCACCGTGCAGTAATGACATGATAACCTCACAGAAGAGAACAGCCAAGGTGTTTAAGACAGAGTTGTAGTAATTTCTGTGGGAGAGGAGACCTCCTGTGCAGGAGGACTTTGCAGACCATATAATGTTACAAAAATCTTTCATAGCCCACTAAAATAAAGGCGAGACCCTAAAAAGCAGAATGGGGCTATTTACTGGGAGGTTGGGGGTTCAAGTCCCGGCCGGGTCATACCAAAGACCATATAAAGATGGTATTTCCTGCCTTCTAGCTTGGTGCTCAGCATAAGAGAATGTTTGTGGCGGCACCTTGCATGGCAGTGACCCCTCTGATTCTACGTGTGATTAACATTGTAGATAGGAGAAACATAATTTTGTTCTACTGTACATGACTGGCTGTATGGACTGAATGACGATAGCGATGGCTTCTTCTTCTTAAGCTGCTGAAAACCTCAGCACTTTCAATCCAACCACTGTTTTGACAACGGATTATGACTTTGTAAATGTGTGCATCTTGTCAGAGAATTCATTATCAGCCATATACGGTGAAATACCCTGTTTTTACTGTCATGGAATAAGCAAATGTCCTCCTTCAATCTGGGTAAAATACAGTAAATGTATTATAAATACATATATTTTAGCACCTTTAAAGCTGTAGAAGTCCATAGACAACACAAGACCTGTAAACACTGAACATCATTAATCAGGCTTGTTCTTGTGTCCATCCAGTTTTTGGGTGGCAATTTCTTTGATCTTCTGGTTTTCTCTCCACCTTCTGTACTTAGCTCTGCTTTTCTTGTAGCCAAACCTGGCGATGTCCACCATGAACACCCATGCCAGCCCGTACATGAGCACGCCGCCGACCTTCATTATCAGTGAGGTCCTGGAGGAGGTGAGCTCACAGTAGAACAGTATGGTGCCCACTCCCACGCGAACAATGGCGAACAGAAATATGAAGAGCAGATCTACAGCGTCGCCCAGCAGGCTGTCGTACAGGCCCAGCTGCCGGAGGAACCAGCGCGTCTGCAGCAGAGGGTTGGTGAGTTCACTGCCAAAGATGACCGCGCAGGTCTCACAGCCTGACTCTCCCATAAGCAGTGCCAGCAAGATGCCCGTGATGCTGGCAGCGTGGTGCGCCAGCATAATGGGCCCCTCAGTGCAGTAGCACACACACCAGCCCATGTCAAAGAAGAAGTAGCCGAGGCAGACGGCAAGGGCAAAGGTCTGGAGCTCTGTGTTCTCCGTGCCTGGATAAAGGTCAGGAAGAAAGAGAAAGAAAAATGTGACTTTATTCTTCAGTGTGATGAACTCTGCTGGACATTTATTGTCATAAGCAACCATCCTGTTCCAGTGAAAGGGGGAAAAGTGACTATCAATTTAATCCGATAACGTGCAGTAAAAGTACACATAACATTTCACATTCTACAGCAGACACTGCACCAGAATCTCTGGATAAATGGAAATGGGTGAAATAGATGTTCCTCCCCCTGCAGGAATTCCCCCCTGCCTACTTTAGTTGGTCAGTCCCTACAGCTCAGCAGCAGCACCGCAACTCCTGTCTTGTCTGAACTGATAAACATGGAAGGAAAAAACAAGACCCGGAGGAGCAGAAAAGGCCAGATTTTTTTTTTTTTTTTTAAAGAGGGCTCTGAATAACGATGCTGCAAAATGTGCTAAACTAACAGATTTATTTTCAAAAGGCAAGGAGGTGGCAACTAAAGGTAAAGACAGAGGATGGATGATGATGCTGTAGACCTAATTATCATGTAGCCAGCTATTACCAAGAAAAATTAAATAATATTTGGCCCAGTAAAACAAATCACAGAATTTTGCTTAGAAAATGTTAATTTATGGCCTGTGTTTGCAGTAAAATGACAGCTTTACTAAATGTTTCTGTAGCATGTGGGCAGCAAAAATCCCAACCCTCCAGTTAGTCAGCTGAAGAGCCAGCAATTAGCCAGGACCAGGAGGAGGCCAGTGTTATGTATGGTTTTACCCTGGTTCACAAATGAGGCGAGGTGACTTGTAGAACACAGCTTTATTGAACATTCTGAAGATGGCGGTCACACACAAGGCACCGGCCAAGGCACAGGCGAAAAAAGAGGCCGTAAGATGGCCGACCCTAGCCTTATACGGGGTGGTGCGGTGATATTGCCAGAGGCGCACATCACCACGCCGCATTTCACAATAAAGGTGCTATACAACAGCCAGCTGGACAGCGAGGACAGATGGAGAACATACTGCATAAATTATATAGGCTTTGTTAATTAAAGCAAAGTAGTTTACAGTAATATCTCTTTAATTGAAGTATTATTGCAGTAGAAAACAGACAAACAATGATAGATATTTTACTGTACATAAAAATCAGATGTTCTGAACTATACTAGTGCATCTTAAAAAATAGAATACTGTGAAACGGTTATATTTTAATAATTGTTTAAAAAGTTAAACTTTATAATTTCCTATATTTATCATGCAAATACAGCTATTTGAAGCATTTATTTTAAAGTGTGATTATTATGACTTAGTTCTTTGAATTAATTTATGAATCATGATATTCTCATGTTTTGAAATGCATTAGAATATTATTTACATTGTGGATTTATATATATAAAAAAAAAGGTCTATCAGGGCTGTACCGAATATCTGATTATCTGAATATTCCTTCATTAAACTGGTATTTATGTTTCAAATGCAGTATTCAAATATGTACCCCCCCAAAAAATTAAAAAAAAAATCTGATTTTGATACCAAATTTATAAAAAATACAAATTTAGGAGAAAAGGTTCACAAGAGGAAAAAACAGCAACTTGATGACAAAGTCCAAATTTTACTTAAACGGTCACAAACTTGCATGACTAAATTTGCAATGTACTATGAAAAAAGATGAAAGCTGCTCAAGACATCACAAATTTGAGGGAAAAAAATCATAAAATTTACAAGAAATGCACCAAAATTAATGGAAAACTAAATTTACAAGGAAGAGTTGCATATTTAGAATAAGCTACAGTGGATATAAAAAAATCTACACACCCCTGTTCAAATGCCAGGCTTTTGTAATGTTAAAAAAAAATGAGACCAAGATAAATCATTTCAAAACTTTTTCCACCATTAATGTGACCTATAACCTGTACAACCCAATTGAAAAAGAAACTGAAATCTTTTAAGGGGAAAAATAAAAAACTGACAATAACTTGGGTGCATAAATATGCACACTCTCTTATAACCAGTGTTTTCGCAAGTTACTAAAAAATAGTAACTAGTTACAGTTACTAGTTACTTCTTTTCAAAAGTAACTGGGTTACTTTTGAGTTACTGCATGATTAAAGTAACTAGTTACTTGGAAAAGTAACTTTCACATTACTTTTAAATGCATACTTAAATCATCTTGCACACAGCAAGATCAAGGACCCCTTGTTCTCATCAGAAAAAAGAAAACTGATGAGAAAAAAAAGTCTCATCTTACAGAGAAAAAATGTCTCAGATTTACACAAACTATTGTTATCAGTAGAAAGTCAGAAATTTACTAGAAATAAAGCTGTGAATTCACAGAGAAAATTTTGGATCCCCTGGTGGGCCGGCCGTTTTTGGCCCACGAGCCATATGTTTGACATCCCTGGACCAGCCTATTAAAAATGCATATTAAGAGGATTTACTTCCATGAAATAGTTGCATATCACAACAGCATGTAAATGAATGAGAGAAAATAAAATGGAAAGTACAGATAAATGAAAGTTCACCACTTACAAGAAGCTGTTCCTGCAATAAATCACAGTCACTTTTTCTCTGTGTGTAAGAAAACTTTAAATACAGTTAATGCAGACATTAAATGCAAGATTCTTGCTCAAAAAATACTCCCGTTTAACCACAGAGGTAGGAGCTGGTAAGGGTTACTCACCGCTCGGACAACGGGTGATCAGGGCTCAATATGCAAAGTCGCCACCGCCACGACATTTCTTCATCGGTTTGTGATGCTAACTGGGGCAGGACAGGAAATGGACCCGCGGAGGAGACTGTGTAACGGCTGCATCAGTTACGGCAGGGTCAGTTTATATTTATTTGCTTATTTATTTGTTTGCCTTTGCCTTTGGCATGGCAACCTCCAGTGGCTTGAGGCCGGTGGTGACGCTGGGGATGGCAGTCCTACCCATAGTATCCCCAGTTGGCAACTGATGAGGAGGGTGTCTAGCAACTGCAAGTTGTATGATCATCTATTTGCGCTAAAATATCTATCTATATTAATAAAACGAGTAACGCATCTAATCAAATTTCAGTAACTGTAACGCATTACTGAATTTTTAAACAGTAATTTCGTTACACAGCATGTTACTGCAAAAGTAGTGGCGTTACAGCAACGCGTTACTCCCAACACTGCTTATAACTGGGGATGTGGCTGTGTTCAGAATTAACCAATCACATTCAAACTCACGTAAAATGGGAGTCAGCACATACCTGCCACCATTTAAAGTGCCTCTCATTAACCCCAAATAAAGTTCAGCTGTTCTAGTAGGCTTTTCCTGACATTTTTGTAGTCGCAAGCCATGGTCCACAGAGAGCTTCCAAAGCATCAGAGGGATCTCATTGTTCAAAGGTATCAGTCAGGAGAAGGGTACAAAAGAATTTCCAAGGCATTAAATATACCATGGAACACAGTGAAGATAGTCATCAAGTGGAAAAATATGGCACAACAGTGACATTACCAAGAACTGGACGTCCCTCCAAAATTGATGAAAAGATTAGAAGAAAACTGGTCAGGGAGGCTGCCAAGAGGCCAACAGCAATGTTGAAGGAGCTGCAGGAATTTCTGACAAGTACTGGGTATTTAGTACATGTGACAACAATCTCCCGTCTTTCATATGTCTGGTTAATTTTCATAGAATTTTTATTTATTACCAATGAAAATCAGACAATGCTTTTGAATTGTGGTTCAACAGAATTATTTAGTACATGTGACAACAATCTCCCGTCTTTCATATGTCTGGGCTATGGGGTGGGGGGCAAGACGGAAGCCTTATCTTATGAAGAAAAACATCCAAGTCCAGCTACATTTTGCAAAAACACATTTGAAATCTCCCAAACACATGTGGGAAAATGTGTTATGGTCCAGTGAAACCAAGGTTGAACGTTTTGGCCATAATTGCAAAAGGTACAGATGTGGACAAAATTGTTGGTACCCCTCTGTTAATGAAAGAAAAACCCACAATGGTCACAGAAATAACTTCAATCTGACAAAAGTGGTAATAAATAAAAATTCTATGAAAATTAACCAATGAAAATCAGACAATGCTTTTGAATTGTGGTTCAACAGAATTATTTTAAAAAACAAACTCATGAAACAGGCCTGGACAAAAATGATGGTACCCCTAGAAAAGATTGAAAATAATGTGACCATAGGGACATGTTCAACCAAGATGTGTCCTCTAATTAACATCACAGGTGTCTACAAACTTGTAATCAGGCAGTCGGCCTATTTAAAGGGTGACAAGTCGTCACTGTGCTGTTTGTTGACATGGTGTGTACCACACTAAACATGGTCCAGAGGAAGCAAAGGAGAGAGTTGTCTCAGGAGATTAGAAAGAAAATTATAGACAAGCATGTTAAAGGTAAAGGCTATAAGACCATCTCCAAGCAGCTTGATGTTCCTGTGACTACAGTTGCACATATTATTCAGAAATTTAAGATCCACGGGACTGTAGCCAACCTCCCTGGATGTGGCCACAGGAGGAGACGGATAATATGAATGGTAACAATGGTACAATGGTAGTCTATATATGCTCCCGTTGGGCAATATCATCAGAAAGCACTGTATACATTTTCACTGTTACGCAGATGACACACAACTATACCTGTCAATGAAGCCCGATGACTGTGATCAGTTGGCCAAGTTAGATGCCTGTCTTAAGGACATCAAAGCTTGGATGACTTGTAATTTTTTACTATTGAACTTTTTTTTTTTTTTTTTTTTTTTTTTTGTCCTGTCAGGCAGCTAGGCAAACAGAACAGGGATCTGTCACCCTACTGTGCCAAAACAGATTTACTTTGCCAAGAGGAGCCTATACAGTGCCTAACTTTGCACTGTATATTGTTGTAACTCCTCCTGTAATAACTTTTAATACTTTATTTTAATTGTTTTACCCATGGAAGACCCAACAGGATGGGGAAGAGGGAAAGGAAGTGTGTGAAGGGGGGGAAATAAAAGGGAGGGGAACAGACAAAAAAAAGACAACTAAAACAAACAAAAGACAAACTGCTTCTTCCACCGGAGATGTCTCAACACGAGTCTGGTTTCTGCACCTGTTAAAGGAGAGACACTTGTACATGTATGTCTGTGTGCCTATATATGAGAACGCGCGCAAAATAAGTGTGTGCATGTGAGTGGTTTGTCAGGAAACATACGAGCGGAGGGCCGGTTGCAGCAGCCCTCCCCCCAAGGACCCCGAGCAGGCAAGGCAGCGCCACCAACCCCCAGCCCCGAGGTCAGCAAGCCCCAGGAAAGCCAAGCATCCACCCCCGGAGAGACGATCAAGGGAGGGCAGGCTGCCCGGCGGCCGGCGCGGTGAGCCCACACCCCTGGACCTGCCCGACCCCCACCCCCACCCCCAGCGGGGCCAACATCCGCCCCCGGGCCCCAGGCACCAGGAGGCCAGCGACCCCACCCCCCAGGACAGAGACCAGCCAGCGCCCCCCGGCGCGAGCCCCCCCAGGTACCCCCACAGTGGACCCGCCCCAGCGCCTTGGCCACACACCCCGGGGACCCCCACGTCCAAAGAAGTCCCCTCGCCCAGGTGAGCCCACATTGCCGAGAGGCACTACCCCCCTAATCCAGCCCCTCCCGACTCGCAGGCACACCCCTCCCCATACCTTCACACCCACATGTTCCCATGCACACCCCTCTCACTCAGCCAGACCGACCCATTCTCTCTCACTCCAGTACCCACTTAAATTCACCTCCTCATTCACCTTTATTATTCACCTCCTCATTCCTCATTCACCTTTATTTCAAAAGCCGGCTGTGCAGTGGGCAGATGCAGTGAGCCTGAACATGCACCAGTGCCCGGCAGTGACCAGGGAGGCCACCGGCGCAGGCCACAGAAGCAGACCCCCACCCCCCGGCGCCCATCTGAGTGAACAATCAGCAGACCACCGCAGGCGCCCCAAGATGCCACCCGGCATGCAAAGCGCCGCACAAAACCGACCCACCATCACCACCTCCATTCATCACCCTCTCACTCACACTTAAACTCATATTCAGCCCCCGGTCACTTCCTTGGTTATATCTATACATTAGTGGCATCCAGGGATTTTTACAACATGATAGGTCCCAGGCTCCCCACCAGGCCCCCACGCCCCCAGCAAGGCAGGGCAACAGGGGTGGGGGAAGACCCCCACCTCCTCCCCCCGCACAGAACATGGTGGATGTGTGTCGGTTATATGATATAATTGTGTATAAATGTGTGGACTACTAAAGTGCAATTAAAATTGGGGGGATAGTAATTGAAGCATTGTTAGGCACTGTGATGGGCAGCAGAGCCCCCATCCCCCCAAGCCCTCAGTGTCTAAAATGCAATTAAAATTGAGGTGAGTGCAGCCCCACCACGCGGCTATTGAACTCTGATAAGACTGAAGTCGTTGTTGGCCCAAAACATCTTAGAAATTCATTTTCAGATTATACCCTTAATTTAGATGCGGCCACTCTCACTCTGAACAGTTGTGTGAGGAACCGTGGAGTGATTTTTGACCAGGATTTGTCTTTTAATTCACATATTAAAACTGTTTCTAGGACCGCCTTATATCATCTGCGCAATATTGCCAAGATCAGGAGCATCTTGTTTCTGGGTGATGCTGAGAAACTGATTCACGCCTTTGTCAGTTCGCGATTAGATTATTGTAATTCGCTATTATCTGGTTGTCCTAAAGTATCTTTAAAAAATCTTCAGTTGATTCAAAATGCTGCTGCTAGAGTTTTAACTGGTTCTAGAAAAAGAGATCATATTTCCCTGGTTCTATCCTCCCTCCATTGGCTTCCCATTGAATTCAGAATCAAGTTTAAAATCCTTCTTCTTACTTTCAAAGCTCTTAACAATCTGGCCCCCCAGTATATAAAAGATCTGATATTACCTTACCATCCTAATAGAGCATTACGCTCCCAAAATGCTGGCTTACTTGTGGTGCCCAGAATCTCCAAAAGTACGGTGGGAGGCAGAGCCTTCTGCTACCAAGCTCCTTCTCTCTGGAACCAGTTACCACTCTGGGTCTGGGAGTCAGACTCGGTCTCTGTTTTTAAGAACAGGGTAAAATCCTTCCTTTTTAATATAGCTTTCGTTTAAGGAGGGTTTTTGTGTCTTTTAACCCCACTCTTGCTCTATTGTTATCTGATCCATACTGCTGGTTGACCTCCAATATTGTACTTGGTATCTTACTGCTATGTTCTTTATGTCTGTCCTTTCCATCCTCCCTATCCCCTCATCCCCAGCCAGTCGCAGCAGACGACTGCCCCTCCCTGAGCCTGGTTCTGCTAGAGGTTTCATCCTTCCAAATGGGAGTTTTTCCTCTCCACTGTCGCTTAGTGCATGCTCATAGGGGATCGTCTGATTGCTGGGTCTTTCTGTGACTGTGTGTTTTTTTTCTGCACTGTGGCGCCACGAGACGGCTTTTGTTGCGATGTGGTGCATTATAAATAAAGCTGAATTGAAATTGAACTAGAAAAGCACTCGGAGAGCGCAGACCTCCGCCAAGCGCCACAGTTCCCTCCATACAGTGTTTGTGTGTACGTTTTCAGATTCCTTGACCATGAAAACATATGACTAGCAATTGGATTCACAATGATAGGATTAGTGGTTCAGTAGTTATTCACGAAAATCGCATTTTCCGTAATGGTGGTTTTCCTCTGGACGGTGATCCGGATCACCACCAAAATCTAATCATCTGTAGGATACCCCATTTCTGACAATCTGTGAAAATTTCATGAAAATCCGTCCATAACTTTTTGAGTTATCTTGCTAACAAACAGACAGACAGACAAACCAACGCCGATGAAAACATAACCTCCTTGGCAGAGGTAATAAAGCTGAATTGAATTAACAAAAGAGCCCAGAACAACCTCTAAACACATTCATGGTGAACTCCAAAGTCAAGATACATCAGTGTCAGATCGCACCATCCATCGTTGTTTGAGCCAAAGTGGACTTCATGGGAGACGACCAAGGAGGACACTACTGCTGAAAACAAATCATAAAAAAGCCAGACTGGAATTTGCCAAACTGCATGTTGACAAGCCACAAAGCTTGTGGGAGAATGTCCTATGGACAGACGAGACAAAACTGGAACTTTCTGGCAAGGCACATCAGCTCTATGTTCACAGACGCAAAAATGAAGCATACCAAGAAAAGAACACTGTCCCTACTGTGAAACATGGAGGAGGTTCTGTTATGTTCTGGGGCTGCTTTGCTGCATCTGGCACAGAGTGTCTTGAATCTGTGCAGGGTACAATGAAATCTCAAGACTATCAAGGTATTCTAGAGAGAAATGTGCTGCCCAGTGTCAGACAGCTTGGTCTCAGTCACAGGTCATGGGTCTTGCAACAGGATAATGACCCAAAACACACAGCTAAAAACACCCAAGAATGGCTAAGAGCGAAACATTGGACTATTCTAAAGTGGCCTTCTATGAGCCCTGATCTAAATTCTATTGAACATCTGTGGAAGGAGCTGAAACATGCCGTCTGGAGAAGGCACCCTTCAAACCTGAGACAACTGGAGCAGTTTGCTCATGAGGAGTGGGCCAAAATACCTGCTGAGAGGTGCAGAAGTCTCATTGACAGTTACAGAAATCGTTTGATTGCAGTGATTGCCTCAAAAGGTTGTGCAGCAAAATATTAAGTTAAGGGTACCATCATTTTTGTCCAGGCCTGTTTCGTGAGTTTGTTTTTTAAAATAATTCTGTTGAACCACAATTCAAAAGCATTGTCTGATTTTCACTGGTTAATTTTCATAGAATTTTTTAATTATTACCACTTTTGTCAGATTCAAGTTATTTCTGTGACCATGTGGGTTTTTCTTTCATTAACAGAGGGGTACCAACAATTTTGTCCACGTCTGTATATTTGGCACAAACAGAACACTGTTCATCACCAAAAGAACACCATACCTACAGTGAAGCATGGTGGTGGCAGCATCATGCTTTGGGGCTGTTTTTCTTCAGCTGGAACTGGGGCCTTAGTCAAGGTGGAGGGAATTATGAACAGTTCCAAATACCAGCCAGTGTTGGCACAAAACCTTCAGGCTTCTGCTAGAAAACTGAAGATGAAGCAGAACTTCATCTTTCAGCACAACAATGACCCAAAGCACACATCCATATCAACAAAAGAATGCCTTGACCTAAAGAAAATTAAGGTTTTGGAATGGCCCAGCCAGAGTCCAGACCTGAATCTGATCGAACATCAGTGGGGTGATCTGAAGAACACTGTGTGCAGGAGATGCCCTCGCAATCTGACAGATTTGGAGTGTTTTTGCAAAGAAGAGTGGACAAATATTGCCACATCAAGATGTGTCATGCTGATAGACTCCTAATCAAAAAGACAGTGTTGTAATAAAACCCAAAGGTGCTGCAACAATGTATTAGTTTAAGGGTGTGCATATTTATGCAACCAGGTTATTGCACATTTTTTATTTTTCCCCTTAAAAGATCTGTTTGTTTTTCAATTGGGTTGTACAGGTTATAGGTCATATTAATGGTGGAAAAGGTTTTGAAATGATTTATCTTGGTCTCAATTTTTTGCATCACAAAAACCTGGCATTTGAACAGGGGTGTGTAGACTTGTTATATCCACTGTATGTACAGTAAATATATAAGAAGTTGCATGTGAGTGATGTTTTTCTAAGTTTGTGAAGAATAGGCTGAGAAACTCACTGACTCAGGAGCATTTAGAGGCTTTCTTGCTTATGAACATTGAAAAAGAAGTTCTCATGTCTCTAGACGGTGAGACAGTGATCAACAAAGCAGTCAAAACCAGTTCACTGCTTAGGCGACTGCTGATGCTGTAGGCCTTAAAGTTGGACCTAAGCAGTGCACCAACAACAAAGCACCCTGTGATTGGCTGTTATGACTGAGATAATAGTTACCATAGTTGTAGTCTTTTCAGTGTTCCTACTAAGAGCAGCGCTGTTACAAGCATTGTGGACCCATTCAAGCTATGGGGAAGTCACATTAACCCAATCAAAGGTTGCTGTACCATCAAAATAATTTTGGAAACATTATTTTAAGGTAAACATCTTACATAACGTTGCTTTAACCATTTTCAATGCAGAGTGAAGGGGGGGATTTTATTTTTTTCAGTTTGTCAATTTTCTTCCAGTTTGTTTTTATTCTGCCACGGTGGTGGCATCATTCATCACTTTTGGAGTGGTCTGCTGGGGCAGTGGCATTACGGCAGCCGATAGGAAGAGACTGAACAAACTGATCAAGAAAGCTAGCTCTGTCCTGGGGCAGCGCCTTGACCCAGTGGAGGAGATAGGAGAGAGAAGGACGGTGGCTAAACTGTCATCTCTGCTGGAGTCTGAGTTCCACCCTATGCAGGACATACTGAATGCACTGAGGAGCTCATTTAGCAGCAGACTACATCATCCTAGGTGCACAACCGAGAGGTTTCACAGGTCCTTCCTACCTACGGCTGTCAGATTGTACAACCTAAGCACGGCTGCTCGTAGAGATGGCAAAAAGACGTGACAACCTAATAGTTTTGAATGCAAAAGACGTAATAGACTTATACAATGGTCCCCTCCGGCATACAACTAGGAAAATACCGGTCGCTATGGAGGGTGAGAATATGTATGGGTACATAATCATTCCATGTAGGATAACTAAGTAGACGGTTGTGCTGTTTCATCCCATCTAGCAACAATGCTCTGCACTATGTGTGTTTATATATTTACATATTTATTCCATCTAGCTACAGTGCTCCGCACTGTTTATATACTCATATATTTATTCCATCCAGCTACAATGCTCCGCATTGTGTGTCTACATATATATATTTATATTTATATGTACATATGTATACTTGCTGCTCTTGTTTTTTTCTCTTGCCTTCTGATTGTTGCTCTGAGTGTTGCTATCCCTGTGCTGTTGCAATCCTGGAATTTCCCCATTGTGGGACTAATAAAGGCTTATCTTATCTCTTATCTTATTGAGTTAGGGTTTAATGAAGAGGGATATTTAAGTTCTATATTAAACATGTCTTAATATTAATAATAATAAAAACTACAGGAGAGAAATTGAACTTTGCTTTTATTTATCACCGCCCCCCCCCCAAAAAAAAAGAAGTAGCCCTGGATGCTGCTGTTAAATATTTACAACTAGAAAAGCACTCAGAGAGCACATATGTCCGCCAAGGCTGCTTCCATACCTCATAGATCACCTTCAAAATGTAATGTGTTTGTGTAATGGCCACGAGCCAGTTCTGGTGAAAATTGCATCAAAGTCTATCCAGTAGTTTTGGAGGATTCTTGCTAACACACTGTGAGAAGATAAGCAACTTGGTGGAGGTATGTGTTCTTGGATCATCACCAAAATGTAATGGGTTCCTCTCTAGCCCAGGCATGACATCTTGTAAAAATTTCATCCAAATCTATCCAGTAGTTTTTGTGTAATCCTGCTGCACAAACACAAACAAGACTCTTGGTGGAGGTATACACTCTCAGATCATCAGCAAAATTTAATGGGTTCATTCTTGGCCCAACGGCTACCTCTGGTGAAATTTTCACCAAAATCAATACAGTGGTTTTTGCGTAATCCTACGAACAAACAGACAAACCACCCTGAAAACAACCTCCTTGGCGGAGGGAATCAAAAAACATAGCTGCCAGGTAGTAAACTTAAGGCAAGGCGGACATCCCCTTGCAGACTGAGTACATTTTCCTTTCAGCTGAACGGAAAACCTTTAAAGAGACTTCTGGATGTTATTCAGAATGTCACCATAGACAAAGTTGAACATCCTCCTTTGATTTGGTACCATCAAAGGTGCACAACATCAAGACCTGATGTGTCCATGATTTTCGTATGTTTCAAATACTTGGGCCAGACATGGCCGTCAAACACACCGGGGGGGAATCTGGCACCGTGTAGTTTCTAGAGCACCTCCTCTTTTTGATTTCATGATAAGGAATGGACATAAAATAGCGTTGGTTCAGGACACTGATCAAAGGCCTATAGGTATAAAGCAGGAAGCCCTCCACAATGAAAATGTGACTTTGGTATGATCTCATTGTCCAGGGTGTTATTAACGCCATGAGACTTCTGAAACTTCACCAGGTTCTCCAGCCATGTGTAGCTGGTACTCATCCTGGCCTCCATGTCCAGAGCAGTGATGACATTGTACTGTTTAAAGCCATCTTCACCAACTTCAATCTGATCTTGGGGCTTGGAGAAGTCATCCTGATGTACCACCCAGCAGTTGAGTAGGTTCTTGATCAGCCTATTGGTGAGGGTGGTTTTTCCTGCATTGGTCACGCCGCCTATGCTGATGATATCCTTCATGGTATCGGGGAAAGTCGTCAAAGAGTTTGGAACGTCAATAAACTAGGTCAGGAGCTCATTGATCGGACAGGAAGAAAGCTTAAAAAGAGAAGATTGCAACAGGAAACGTCAACTACTTATTTCCTCCATGGTACTGTGAGTTAGTAAGATAAGCACGGATTTGGCTGTCACTCACACATGGTCTTCCCCACTGGGGTGTCTTGAAATGCACAGAGAAAAATAAAGATGTTGCCTGGGAACCAAAACATTCTTCAGAGTGATGATATAGAAGAACTATGTTGAGTTTGTTATAAATGTAGTGTGACCAAGTGGATGGGCCAAGCCCAACTGGTGGTGTCCAACCGGGGGTTTGAACTCACAACTTCTGGCTCCAGAGTCCAGCACTCTACCTGTGTCACCAAGAGAGTCATCCCACTTAGCGAGCAAAGTAGGAATGCTTTTATTGACTCTGTTACATATTCCCCCTCAGATTTTGACATCGTCCCAATGTCAGAGGTGCATTTAAACTTTAAGGGTGTCTGCCTTCTGACTATGTCAACACCAGTGAGTCCTACCAGCAGCACCTCTTGTGGTGGGGACCAAGCACCACTTGCGGGACTGATACACTGGTGGTATCTGGGGAATAGGACCAATCCACCACCACTAAGTCCTGCCAACAACGCCAATTGTGGCCAAGTGGATGGGCCAAGCCCAACTGGTGGTGTCCAACTGGGGGTTTGAAGTCACAACCTCCAGCTCCAGAGTCCAGCGCTCAACCTGTCACCAAGAGGGTCAACCCATTTGGCAAGCCAAGTAAGAATGCTTTTATTGACTCTGTTACAGTAGGTTGAGTTTCCAAGTCTGTCCTCTGTACCTTTACCTCAAGATTTTATCTAAAGGTTGTCTGAACACGTTTATCAATGGCTGTCCTCGTTTCATCTTTAGGAGATTGACTTCGGTAAGGTAAACTTTGTATGGTGCTGGATAATCAATAGAGTTCAAACAAATATGAGGATATCTGTACATTTATTGCAGTTTTCACATTTTCATTTATATGGTCATTAAAGTTTGCTATTCTCCACCAATTACCGTTTATATACACACACTTTTCCAGATTCTATTGGTCTAGTCGCTTTACTCGGGTAGCCTGCAAACAAGTGCTTGATTGCATCAATCAGTTAGTAGAAAACTGATTTTATATGAAATCAAAACTGGAAACATTGAGTGAAGTAGGTTTTTTTTTATCTCTTCAAACATATTTCAGCCTTACTCTAAAGCTAAAAGGACATGCTGTGTTCCTGTTGAAACTGGTGACTTGCTTCAACTTTTTTGCCTCAAATGTTTTTGCTCTTAACCTTTCTTTTAAATTTCTCTCATAAATTTGACTCTAAACTTTTTTCAACGTATTGAAAAAATGGTCTTCCCCACTGGGGTGATTCCACTTCTTTTACATTCTCTTTATCACTGTCTTTTTGGCATCTTTAGATTAACTCATTTTGACGTAAAATGACACAGCTAACAAGGCTAACTATTAGCATTAACCCAGAACAAAACAAAAACAATTTCCAGGTTGTGAGGACTATCTGGTTTCAAACAGCGCCTTACAGTGGAAATTGATGTGTACGACACACCATTACAATTCCTACATATTAAAGTCTGGAAAAGACCTGCAAAACCTCTCCCTCCTGCAATTTGGATGGAGCTGCTAAATGAGCTGCTCAGTGCACTCAGTATGTCCCACAGGCTAGCTGCATGCTATAGTGTACTATATATTTCATTTATTACAGTTTCAAATAGAATTTCAAAAGGGTTTATTCTTTCACTGACCTGCATGTGTGAAGGGCCAGGGTCCATCCACGAAGACTACATAGGCGGTCAGCAGGACGATGATCAGGCCGTGGGACAGAGTGACCAGACGACAGTTCCACTCCGGGCCCCGAGGGGAGAAGGAGCAGAAGAACAAGTAGAGACCCAGCCAGCCAATCAGGCTGCAGAACACCTCCACTACTGGCATGGCTGGGGCAGAAAAGAACAGACTGGTGTCACAGACTGGGCCTGTAGGCTTTTCATTATGCCTTGGTGAAAACATAGGCATACGGTAATCAGTCAGTGTGTGTGTGTGTGGGGGGGGGGGGGGCGGGGTTGTATCTGTCTGTTGGTTACCAGCTTTTCAGTTTGCCTGGTCAAAATTAAGTGCAACTAAACGCTTCTATCATTGTATGGCTGTGGAGCCCATAATTCTAACTTATGTGACTCACATGTGGCAGGCTGGAATTCAGCCGAGAGAGACTTTGAGCTAGCCAGGTGTATTGGCATCACACCTCAAGAGGACGAGGTGTCTGCACCCCCCGTGGACTCAGAAGAAAGGAGAAGATTACACGGCCTGACCTTTTGGGGGTCAGAGAGGAGAACATAAGGATGCTGGGTGTTCTGTAACGGATGAAAGAATGTAACTGGGTCGTGTGACTTTTGTGTGATGTATTGTGACTTGTGTGTGAGGTATTGTTCGAGATAAGTGTATAAATGTATGTGTGTGACTGTGTCCTGTCTCTTTTCACTCCGATCGAAAGAGGACGTAGGATGAATGAGAATTAAAGCAGATACTGGAAAATCATCCAGTCTCCTCAATTCTTGACTCCTACAGTTGGTGACCTACACATGAATCTGAGCACGCCGAGGCTGGAGGACAGCCTAGTGATCGATATGGAAGTGCTGGGAGACAGCCACTCAGACCCGGATTCACCGGGGAGTGCCAGCAGGGGCACAAAACTGATTAAGCTCCCCGAGCTCTGGCAAAATGACCCGCACTCGTGGTTCCAGCATGTGGAGTCGCGGTTCCTGCTCGGGGGGGTATCAGCGGACGACATTAAATTCCATAATGTCGGTGGACTTCCGGGAAGATGGCGGAGAGACATAACGCTTAAACAGAGAGCTCTCCCTAGCCGGATTAAAAATCATCGGTAAATGGCCAACTCGACATAAGCGGATCAATAAACTAAGGGATGAAAACACGAAGGAGCCGGGCACAAGGACAAAAGCAGAGTAAAATTAAAGAATTCCTCTTCAACAACGCAGGAGAAACCGCTGAACACAGGGCCCAAAAAAACGAGGTGACTGCAGCAGAGAAAATGGAGGACACAAAACTCGATACCATGAACACTGGCATCGCCAGTTTGGGTAAAGAGTTGAGAGACTTCAAACGGCAGCTACAACAGGATTTAGCGGCTCTTAAGGAGGAGCTGAAAAAAGAGATTAAGGAGGAAATTATGGGCCTCCGAAGAGAAATGGAGGAGCTGCGCTCCCAGCGGGTGTGTATGACAGAAGCGCAGGCCCGAATATCAGAGCTGGAAGATTGGAATAGCGAGGCAAGCGAACAGCTGCAGACCCTGACGGCACAAATGCAGAGGATGCAGGAGAAAGTAACCGACTTGGAGAGCAGATCCAGACGGGGCAATATACGCATCTTCGGGATCCCGGAGGGCATTGAAGGCAACTCGATGACGAAATTCATGGATCAGTTCTTAAAAAAAGAGCTGGAACTGCCCAGCGAAGCGGATCTGCAGATTCAACGAGCGCACAGAGCCTCGACACAGAACCCGAACCCACGCTCTACACCCAGGTCAGTTGTGGTAAACTTTCTGAAATATGATGTAAAGGAAAGAATCCTGACACGAGCGTGGAAAAAAAAGATACGAATCGGCGACAAGCAGATATTCTTTGATCATGACTACCCGGCAGAAATTGTGCAGCAGTGGAAGAAATATGCCAACATTAAAAAAACGCTGAAAGAAAAAAAAATTAGATTCCAAACGCCGCTAACGAAGATGAGGATTCATTGGGAGAACGGCATGAGGACATACAACACAGCCAGAGAGGCAGCGCAGGACATGATGGAGCGGGGCCTTGAGGTGTACGTGCCGGAGGAAACGGTAGGAGCAGCGGCGGCCCTGAACGCATCACGACAGCCGGAGTGGAGGCGAGTGAACGGCAAAAGACGGGGGGAGACGTGGAGCAGCGGGCCCAGGAAAGACTACAAGGCTTTCAACTGAAAGCCTAGATTATAACAAAGATTAAGAAAGACACAGAAGAAATGAAGGCCAAGAAGACAAGGTAAAAGAGAAACAGACGGCTAGGAGAGGTTTAAGTGATATTTGTTGGACATTTCTAGACTAATGACTATTTCTTGGATAGTAAATACAGGTCTAGGGAGGGCCCTACACTCGGTGAGGACAATCCCTCCACCCACCAACAGGGACCAGTGGGCAGAAGAAAGGCCCAAAGTACGGAGGTCGAGATTTTTTAATGTGTTTTTATATAAATATGTGTTATTTTTGTTGTTAAAGGGGCTAGGAGCACAAGTTAAAAAAATGGAAAAACATGATTATGGGTAACAATCTTAAGATAATAACACTAAACGTGAATGGTCTGAACTCACCTGTTAAAAGGGAAAGAATAATAAGAAAATTCAAGAAGGAAAAAGCCGAAATTATATTTATGCAAGAGACACATTTGAGCAAGACAGAACATGTGAAACTAAAGAGATTTGGCTATAAGAACGACTACTACAGTTCATTTAAGGGAGGAACTAAAAGGGGGGTTATGATACTAATCTCAAATAAAATACAATTTGAATGTGAACAAGAAATCCAGGATAAAGAAGGCAGGTATGTAATAATAAAGGGTAGAATAGATGGAATGCAGATCACATTAGTGAACATCTATGCCCCACCAGAAAGTGACAAGGGTTTTTTTCAACAACTGTTTGATCTCATAGCAACACACAGTGAAGGAGTCCTAATTTGTGGAGGAGACTTAAATGCTGTCATGGATCATGAAATTGATACAACAAGTGTTAAGAAGACAAAAAAACATGTAACAAAGTTCATAAGAACCTCACTGGCAGAAATGGGTATGGTAGACATTTGGAGGGACCTGCACCCACTCGAAAAAGACTATACACATTATTCAGCAGCCCATAAAGTACACTCTAGAATAGATTACTTCCTTATGAATGAAGGTGACAGACACAGGGTGAGAAATTGTTGGATTGGAGGGGCAGAAATATCAGATCATAATCCTATATACATGGAAATAAATTTAAACGATAGAAAATGACAAACAACATGGAAACTTAATGTAGGACTATTAAATGATGATAAAATGAAAGAAAGAATAAAAGTAAACATAAATGAATATATCCAAGAGAATGACAATGAAGAAGTGGACCCAACAATACTATGGGATGCACTAAAAGCCGTGTTAAGAGGTAAATTAATTGTTGAAACAGGAAAAGCAAATAAGTCTAAACTGGAAACATATGAACAAAGATGTGAGAGACTGAGGGAATTAGAACATAAACATCAAAGCACAAATGACCCAAAAATATATCAAGAAATTAAAGAAGAAAAAATAAAGATAAAAGAAACACAAATGGATGAAATTGAAAGGAAAAATAGATATCTAAAGCAAAAATATTATGAAACGGGACCAAAAGCCACAAAACTGCTGGCAAAACGGTTAAGAAAACAACAAACAATGAATAATGTATATAAGATTAAAGACCCCACCACAAATAAAACCACAGTTAACCCAGAAAACATCGAAGAAATATTCCATAATTTCTACCAAGAACTATACTCGCAACCTGAAGAAACAAATACTAAAGATATTAAAAAAATTTCTATGCACATTGGACTTGCCATCAATAGGAAATCAACAAAATGAAAAGCTAACAGCAGAAATAACAACACAAGAGATTAGAGATGTGATTAAGTCACTTAAAAACGGTAAATCACCAGGTAGTGATGGGTACCCATCTATTTTATAAACTGTTTATAGAAGAACTCACGCCACAGCTCCTAAAGTCATTTAATTGGACATTGAACAACAACAAAATACCTCCATCATGGAACGAAGCCATTATTTCAGTCATTTTAAAGCCAGGGAAAGATAGAGAACAATGCAGAAACTATAGGCCAATCTCTTTATTAAATGTGGATTATAAAATATATACAACAATTATATGTAAACGAAT
This sequence comes from Pholidichthys leucotaenia, assembly GCA_020510985.1. Classification (NCBI taxonomy): domain Eukaryota; kingdom Metazoa; phylum Chordata; class Actinopteri; order Cichliformes; family Pholidichthyidae; genus Pholidichthys; species Pholidichthys leucotaenia. The sequence goes on from CM035844.1 coordinate 337,336,501, forward strand.
AAAGACATTCTTGACGGAATTGATAGAAGATGATCAAACTGGTTTCATAGAGGGACGCCAAACACATGACAATATCAGGAGAACAATACATATAATTAATCAAATACATAAAGAAAGACTTCCGGTTATGGCTGCCACGTAGGACGGACGTGTCTCGCTCTGCTCTGCTCCTGGAGAAAAAAAATCGGCAAATAACTCTCTCATTTGGGACAGAACGTATCCCAGCATTTGGGCGAGGATATGTCGGCGAAGCCTAAGGCTGGAAAACCAGGAAAAGGAAAAAGCGAGCCGCCGAAACAGTCCAAATTAACGGACTTTCAGGTCTGTGACGCAGCAAACAAAACTCCATATATGGCGGAGGAGGCTGGCAACGGTGCGATATCTGCGGGGAATGGCGCAGATGCGCTGATGGCTGCCATGAGTTCAATGAGAGCGGACTTTTCCTCTAGATTTGATGGGATTATGACAGCGTTGGAAGGAATAAGAAAGGAATTGGGTGACTGTGTAGAACGAACGGCGCAGATGGAGCTCCGTCTCGCTAGTGCTGAAGATGACGTCACCCGTCTTCAATTAAAGGTGCGCACTTTGGAAAAAAAAAATAAATCTCTGGAAGATAATATTTTGGATTTGGAATCTCGGTCGAGACAGAATAATTTGAGGCTGGTGGGTCTTCCAGAGGAATCAGAAGGTCGGGACGTATGTTCCTTTCTGGAAAAGTGGATTCCGGAGGTGCTGGGCAGCGAGGAGTTGCAATCAGCAGTGGTTCTGGAAAAAGCACATCGTATTGGCCCACGGAGAGATAAGGGACCGCCGAGGACCTTAATTATGAAGTTTCTTAGCAACAGAGACAGGATGAAGATCTTCAACGCTGCACGTGCTAAAGGAGAGATTAAACACCAGGACCAGCAGGTGCGGTTCTACCCAGATTTGGCCACAGGAATCCAGCAATTGAGGAAGCAGTTTGATCCCGTACGTAAGGAGCTGCGCAACCTTGGGATTCGTCATGGTGTAATCTATCCTGCGAGACTGCTGACCACGTATGAGGGCAGAACCCACATCTTCAAGACCCCAGAGGAGGCGCAGGAGTTCATCAAGAAGATCAAAGAAGAAGAAGAGACTGGTGGGAGCTAAGCATGAACAAAATATAAGGTAGAATAATTAAGCATTTGCACAGGCATCTGACTGACTTGAAGTAAATAGTAAGTTTACAAAATATAGATTGTATTATATATTAAAAAAACAAAAAAACAAAACAAACAAACAAAAAAAAAACTATGATGTACAAAGTTGTTAAAAATTTTGGAGTTAAGTTGGAAAACTACAGAGGAGAGTTAATGTTACGTCATTAAAAGCAGTAGAGTTAGGGTGATTGGGAGGATGAAGAAGGAGTGGCTTAGGCTGTTCCCCGTGGGTGTGGAACGGTCGATGGCTATATCGGGAGACAGAATTTTTCTTTTGATTTTGGGGGGTTTGCCACAAGTGTGGGAAGGGGAAATTTGTTTGTGTGTAGTTTGTAGGATGAATGTTCAACCACTCATGTTTTTGCTTCTCTGTATGAGCATGTTTACACTGCAAGGTAATCCCAAACTCTCTATTGATCATGGACCAAAGTGTTAATCTTAATTTAACTTCATGGAATTGCAGAGGTCTACAAAATTTAAAAAAACTTAAACAAGTTATGAATAAAATAAAGGACATGGGTTCAAGAATTGTGTTTTTACAAGAAACTCATCTGATAGAGGAGGATGTTAAAAGAATTAGGAGTAGATGGCAGGGAAGTGTATTCACCTCTTCATTTTCATCCCGAGCCAGGGGAGTTATGACTCTCATACATAAATCAGTTCCTTTTCAAGTGAAAAATGTAATTGGAGACAAATTTGGAAGATATGTAATCATTCAAGGTTCTTTGCTATTAGAAAATATAAATCTTGTGAACTTATATGGTCCCAATATAGATGATCAGAAGTTCTTTGCTAATTTATTTCTCATCTTATCATCACTTACAGGGCAACATATAATAGCAGGGGATTTTAATTGTACATTGAATCCAGGTGTGGATAGATCAACAGGACTGGATTGTACGCACATTGGATGCAGGATGACTATTAATCATTTTATGAAAGAATTGAGATTGTTAGATATATGGAGAGAAATGAAACCACAAGTTAAAGCCTATTCTTGTTATTCCAGTACCTACAAGACATTCTCACGTATTGATTATTTTTTGATTTCCACAGAATTAAGGTCCAAGATTCAAAACTGCTTTTATGATAACATCGTGATCTCTGATCATGCACCCTGTTGTCTAATATATGTAGATAAAAAATTGACAAAGGAATCAGGTAGATGGCAATTTCAGCATAAATGGCTTCAGGATGAGGAATTTGTCAAGTATATAGAAAAACAGATAGACGAGTTCTTTGACATCAATACTACACAAACATCAGCATGTGTAAAGTGGGAGGCTTTCAAAGCTTTTATTAGGGGACATATTATTAGTTATACAGGATCAAAATCTAAGAAGACTCGAGAGGAGAGAGCTAAATTGGAACATAAAATAAAAAGTCTTCAGGAAAAAGTGTATGCAGGAAGTGACCCAAGGTTGGAGAATGAATTACTGATTTTGAGAGCTGAATACGACAAAAAATCAGCGAATAGAGCTGCCTCGAGTCTTCTAAGATTGAAACAATCTTTTTATGAACAAGGTGAAAAATCAGGAAAATTATTAGCATGGCAGATTAAACAATTGGAAATTAAAACACCAATTACCAGTATTATAAGTAATGGACAGGTAGTTATAGATCCTTTAGAAATTAATAGAGCCTTAGAGATTACTATGAAAAATTATATGATACCAAAAATGAACCTGATTTAACAAAACTAAATGGGTTTTTGAACGAACTATCTATACCGTGTATTCCAAATGAAAATAGGGAGATATTGGAGTCTAAAATTAGTCAAGAAGAAGTTGGGCTAGCCATTGATAATATGAAATCAGGAAAAAGTGCAGGACCAGATGGTCTTCCAGTTGACCTTTATAAAAAATTTAAGAATAAATTAATAAAACCTTTTTTGGAAATGGTTTTAGAAGCATTTCAAAATAATAATTTACCATCATACATAAATAATGCCTTAATTATACTGCTGCCAAAACCAGGTAAGCCCTCTAATAAATGTGAAAATATGAGACCAATAAGCCTATTAAACGCCGACCTTAAGATAATCTGTAAAATTTTAGCAAGACGAATACAAGAAATTTTACCAAATATTATTAATCGAGATCAGAATGGCTTTATAAAGGGTAGACAAGGCTTCCATAATGTAAGAAGACTATTTAATATTATTTATTTTAATAAAGAAGCACCGGATACAGCTCTCCTATCATTGGACGCCGAAAAGGCCTTTGATAGAGTTGAATGGCCCTTTCTTTTTGAAGTCCTACAAAGGTTTGGACTTGGAAATAATTTCATAAAATGGGTTCAAATAATATACAATAATGCTACAGCAGAAATCCTAACAAATAACAATATTTCAAAACCAATAAAAATCAATAGAGGATGTCGACAAGGCTGTCCACTTTCACCTTTACTGTTTACTATGGCAATTGAACCTTTAGCGATAGCGATACGTTTACATTCACAAATATATGGAATTAAAGTTGGACCAACAGAACATAAAATCTCCCTGTACGCCGATGACATAATTTTGTTTATGTCGAATCTAAAAAAATCAATTCCAACCTTGTTGAATTTAATAAAGAATTTTGGGGAAATATCAGGATATAAAATAAATAAAACTAAATCTTCAATATTAATGCTAAATGAGACCCAGAGAAATTACCCAGCCCCTGAGGTAAATCAATTCAATGTTGTAAATCAGTTTAAATATTTAGGAATCCAAATTATGCCTAAGCTAGAATCAGTCGCCAGTGTCAACTATGAAGCCTTAATGTCAGATATCAATGAGTTAACTCAGAGATGGATGTCACTACCAATGTCGATGATCGGGAGAATCAATATACTTAAAAGTAATATTTTACCTAAAATACTTTATTTATTTCAATACATTCCCTTATCACCACCTTTAGATCTATTCTCAAGAATAAAAAAAAAGTTAGTGGAATTTATATGGAACAACAGGAGGGCTAGATTACGTTTGTCTTTATTATATTTACCATTTGATCGTGGAGGTCTGAAATGTCCAAATTTTATGTTGTATTATTGGTCGGCACAACTGAGGTCTATGACATATTATTTTTCATCAAATGATCTCCCTCACTGGACTGAAATGGAATCATACAATTTACCTTTACCTCTTCCCATATTCATATACTCAGATTCGGCAAAAAAATTACAAAAACAAGTTAAAAATCCATTTGTAAAGCATATGATCAAAATATGGTGTGAAGCTAAAAACTATTTAAAAGAACCACAGTTATTGTCACAATTTAGTCCAATATAGGGTAATCAATATTTTAAACCAGGGAGAGCGGACGCTGTATTTAAAGTATGGAATTTAAAAGGGATACAAAAGATTCAGGATTTATATTTGCCATGTGCAGACAACATAATGTCTTTTGAAGAGCTGAGGATCAAATTTAATCTCAATAGAACACATTTTTTTAAATATCTTCAACTTAGAAACTTTATTCGATCAAATCAAAATAAAGCTCTCACTCGACCTATTTATTCATCCTTGGAAAAAATGATGATGAAAGATAGTAAAAGAAAGGGTATTATTTCAGAGTTTTATAACTCATTGACACAATCCTCAAGTGAAAATTCACTGAAAAGATTAAACTACTGGAAAGAAGATCTGCAAATTGAAATTTCAGAGGAACAATGGGAATTGGCTTGTACAGAAGCTCAAACCAAATCAATAAATGTACGCCTTAAATTGATACATTTCAAATGGTTAATGCGGATGTATGTTACACCGGAGGAGTTAAATAGATATAACAAAAATATACCAGATACATGCACAAAATGCATGGAAAGTAAAGGAACCCTATTTCATTGTTTATGGGAATGTAGATTAATAAGAATGTTTTGGGAAGAGGTGAGGGTAACAATTGAAAAAATAATCTCAAAACAAATCATATTGAATCCTAAACTGTTTTTGTTGGGTCTGTACCCAGAAAAGCATAATTTTAATAAAAGTGAAAGAACATTCATAGACCTCAGTTTGCTTAATGCCAAAAAATGTATTGCACTATTATGGAAAAAGACTCATAGACCAGATGTGACTCAGTGGTTAAGACAGATGTTAACAAACCTTCCATTAGAAAGAATAACATATATACTGAAATCAAAGGAAATTGTGTTTGAGAATATATGGAGACCTTTTATTGATTATGTAAAAAATTTAAACATAACTCTTGAAGAAGAAGGTGAATGATGTGTGTGGACCTTGTAAATTCCAAACTGGTGAACATAATATGTATACTTATGTATTGGATTGTCTAGACTAAACAGAGGAGCATTGTTGAAGACTTGATTTTGTTGGTGGTTGTTGGTGTTTTTAGTGCATTTTTTTTTTGTAGTACTTTAGTGTTAGTGTTTGATTGTTTGTATCATGTTTGTTAAAAAAAAAAAAAAGGTTCAATAAAGATATTGTGGAAAAAAAAAATACGTAAAGAAAAGAAAAGCGCAGTAATAATGAGTTTAGACGCAGAAAAAGCATTTGACAGGGTTAACTGGAAATTCCTATATAGTGTGCTGGAACGCTTTGGATTTAACGAAAAATCAGTACAATGCATAAGGACGCTGTATCAAGAACCTGTGGCAAGAATCAAGATAAACGGTAGCTTAACAGACAAAGTAAATATACAAAGATCAACTAGGCAGGGATGCTGCTTATCGCCCACCTTGTTTGCTCTGTTCATAGAGCCTCTGGCTCAAGCGATATGACAAAATAAGAAATTAAAAGGTGTAACAATAAAGGGGGCGGAACACAAGATTGGGCTATTTGCAGACGATATTATAGTTTACCTTGAACAACCAGATGAATCAATAATGGAAATGATGAACTTGATAGAAAATTTTGGAAAATTATCAGGATACAAGATAAACATAACAAAAACACAAATACTGACATTCCACTATAACCCTCTAAACCAGATAACTGATAAGATCAAACTAAACTGGAAACAAAAAGAAATAAAATACCTTGGAGTGAACATACCTAAAGATCTAAGCAAAATCTATAAAGCAAACTATGATAGGTTGGAACAAGAAATAAAAAAAGATATTGATAGATGGTCAATCTTAAATATGGATCTGAATTCAAAAATTGAGACAGTCAAAATCAGCATACAACCTAGATTACTTTACCTCTTCCAGGCTCTACCAACAGAGATTCCAGATGCCCAATTCTCAAAGTGGGACAGGATGATATCGAGATTTGTTTGGGGAGGTAAAAAACCAAGAGTGAAATATAAAACTCTCCAGTTACCAAAAGAGAAAGGAGGCATGGGCCTACCGAGTCTAAAAGAATATTACTACTCAGCACAAATAAGATATATCATATGTTGGTGCGGCGAGGGATATGAGGCAAAATGGAAAGAAATGGAAAAGGAAATTGAGGGACTCCCAGTACAAAGCATAATAGGAGATAAAGATGCATATAAGCAAATCAAACAAATAGACCCAATCACTAAATTTACTTTAGAACTGTGGTATAAAATAGTACAAAAGTATAATATAAAGGAAGACATAAAACTATTGAAATGGGTAGCATTTGACAGTCAGTTTGAACCGGCAAAACAAGATAGGGGATACAAAAATCTGGTGAACAAGGGAATCACAGCATGGGGCAATATCGGAAAAAAAGATCTCGGGAGCTTTGTAAACATCAGGAGAAAATTTAAACTAGAAAGATCGGAATTCTTCAGATATCTGCAGATGAGGGACTATTATATGAAGAAGATTAGGCATAACCTCCAAACAGATGTGAGCGAGATTATACAATTCATTTTAAGCTCATATACAGGAAATAAAACAAGAATTATTTCAAAGCTATATCAGAAACTTATGGCAAACAATCATTCAAGTAACTATATAAAGGAGAAATGGGAGAAAGAGCTCAATTTAAACATAACAGAAGAAAGCTGGCAGGAAATATGGAAAACACAACACACATCAACAAATTCAAGAACATGGAGGGAATTTGGATGGAAAAACCTGATTCGCTTTTTCATTACACCACAGATTCAAGGAAAATATACAAATACCCAATCTTTATGCTGGAGGGGATGTGGGGCTCAAAATGCAGACCACTCACATATGTTTTGGAAATGCTGCAAAATCTCATCATTCTGGAAATCTATACATGTGACAATACAGAGGATATTAGGATATAATATACCAATGAACTGTAACCTGATGTACCTATGTGATCTTAAAAGAGACAATGTTATACAGGCTGAGGACAGATATCTAGTTAAAATCTTGTTGATTGCATGTAAAAAAACAATCACAAAAAAATGGCGATCAGAAGTTCTTCCTGACCAAGAGCAATGGACTGACATTATTGAGGACATACGTATGATGGAAAAACTAACATATCGACAAAGAATGCAAGAAGGACTATGGGAAAAAAAATGGCGGAAATGGACACACTACAAAGTGCAACAACGAGACAGATATTGAAAGAATAACCAAAGACGCTGGAAAAACCAGAAGAATTAAGAGATGGAAACTAAAAACTTGATGCTCCAACATTTGTCCCCCCCCCCTTTTTTTTTTTTCTTTTTCTTTTTTACTCTAGCCCCTTTGTTTTTTTAAATGTAGACTGTGATCTGAATGCAATATATATAATGAAAAATGAATAAAAATCTTAAGTTACAAAAAAAAAAATTCCATAATGTCATCGCGACGCTCGACAGCCGCACGGCTCGGTGTGTGCGGAGCCTGGTGCAGCAGCCACCCGCTGCCAGCAAATACGACGCGCTGAAAGCCACCCTCATCAGGAGCTTCGTGCCGTCGGCTGAGGCAAGAGCCAGGCAGCTACTGGACCTGCGCGACAGGGGTGGACGCAGGCCGACTGTCCTCATGGAGGACATGCTACAAATGATTGGGACAGACAACGACGCGTTCCTATTCAAACACATCTTCCTGCGGACCCTTCCAGCGCACACGAGAGGTCCCCTGTCCAGCAGACGATGTGTAAACCAGCAGGACTTCCGCGAGCTGGCCCAAGAGGCGGAGCGACTCCTCAACGCCTGCGAGGAGCAAGAGGCTTCCGTGGCAGCGGCAGACCTCGGCGCGGCGGCCGGGGGCAGTGTGGAGCCAGAGACAGCAGTGACCACCTCAGCGGCGACAGCAGCGGTGAGATTCTGTGGCAGGGGAGATGACGGCCTCTGTTTTTACCATCGACGTTTCGCTGGGAAGGCGCACAAATGCATCCCGCCCTGCAAGTTCAAAAAGCAGGGAAACGACCGGGCCGGGAGCCATTAGCAGCTTCCACTCTCGGCGAACGGAACAAGCTGCTTTATCTGACAGACGCGGGCTCCGGGCGGCAATTCCTAGTGGACACCGGAGCCCAGAGGAGCTTCATCACTGCGACCTATGCTGTTCGGGTCGCTGGACCCCGCGGAGACGGAGCGACAGCGGCCAACGGCTCCAGCATCAAGACGTACGGAGAGAGAACCTTGTCTCTGTCCTTCCACGCCCGCGCCTATGAGTGGAACTTCGTCGTAGCGGCAGCGAGCTTCAATATGTTAGGTGCTGATTTTCTGTGTTCACATGGTTTGTTAGTTGATCTGGCCAACAAACGCCTAGTAAATGCACTCTCTTCCTGCATTACCGACTGCACTATATGGTTCTCCACATTATCTGCTGCTCGCTAATATATTTAACTGCTGACCAGTATTACTCACTCTTATTCTACACTTTATTGCATGTATAGTTTATTTCTTTTATTTTATCATGTTTAATGTTGCAGCATTGCACCGAGACAAATTCCTAGTTTGTGTACTACATGAACAATGGCAATAAATCTGATTCTGATTCTGATTCTCTTTCTGTTCTATCCCTTGTGCAGCTCGGGTGTCCCCGCCGCCAGTACAGACCAACGTCGCCACAGCAGGTGGTAAGTTCCACAGCCTTCTACACCAGTTCCCAGCACTCACAGTTCCCACTTTTTCAGCTAAGGTGGCGAAGCACGGGGTGGAGCACTTTATTACCACGAGTGGTCCACCGGTTTTTGCGAAGGCTCGGTGCTTGGATGCAGTGTTACGCGACCTTTCTTTCGTTTTTGTCTATTTAGACGACATTTTGGTAGCCTGCACCTCCGAGGAGGAGCACGCAAAACACCTCACGACAGTTTTTCAGAGGTTAGGAGAGCATGGGTTGATAATCAACCCGGCCAAGTGCCATTTTGGCGTGGCACAAATCGATTTTTTTAGGGCACCGCGTTTCCTCGGAGGGAGCAGTTCCTCTGCCGGCCAAAGTACGCGCAGTGGCAGATTTTCCCCAGCCTTGAACGGTAAAAGCGTTGCAAGAATTTTTGGGGATGGTAAATTTTTATAACCGTTTCATACCCCATGCAGCACAGCTTATGCAGCCTTTGTACGCTGCGCTTAAAAAGCAGAAGCCCTCCCATGTGATTGAGTGGTCCCCGGAGTGGGAGCGCGCTTTCACAGAGGTTAAACAAGCACTGGCAAACGCGGCACTGTTGGCCCACCCAGACCCGGCAGCCCGCATAGCGCTAACCACAGACGCGTCAGATGTGGCCATAGGGGCCGTTGTAGAACAGCAGGTTGCCGGGGTTTGGCAGCAACTCGCATTTTTCAGCAGATCCCTACGCGAGGCTGAGCGAAAATACAGCGCGTTTGACAGGGAGCTGCTGGCGCTCCACTTGGCTATTCGCCATTTCCAGTTCTGGCTGGAAGAGCGGCGTTTCACCGCGTTTGTCGACCACAAACCGCTCACTTTTCCGATGTCCAAAACTTCAGAACCGTGGTCAGGGCGGCAGCAGAGACAGCTGGCCGCAATTTCTGAATTTACCACGGATATTCAGCACGTAGCCGGTAAAATCAATGTGGTGGCAGACTGTCTGTCACGCGCAGTAACAGCACCCATCCGCGCGGAAACAGATTGCGCGGCCGCTTAGCGCGGTAACAGCGCGGACACGCGCGCGGCTCCGGTCCACGTGGGAATAGATTATGCAGCCATGGCGGCGGAGCAGAGCGAGGATGCGGACGTGCGCGCGCTCCTGTCTGGACCAACAGGGTTAAGGCTGGAACGCAAAAGTCTACAAACCGGTTCCCCCCCGCTTATCTGCGATGTATCCACAGGGCGACCGCGCCCGGTGGTGCCAGCCGCGTGGCGCCGTCGCGTTTTTGACGCCGTGCACTCCCTAGCGCACCCAGGGGTGCGCGCTTCGGTGAAAATGGTGGCGGAGAAGTTTGTTTGGCCGAGCCTGCGCAAGCACGTGAAAGAGTGGGCTAAAGCCTGTATGGCTTGCCAGCGGGCGAAAATTCACAGGCACACTAAAGCGCCCTTAGAACCGTTCCACATTCCGGCTAAAAGGTTCGATCATGTGCACGTGGACCTCGTGGGCCCCCTACCCACATCACAAGGGTTCACGCACCTCTTGACGATGGTGGACCGAACCACTCGTTGGCCGGAAGTGGTCCCGTTAACATCGACCACAGCGGCAGAAGTGGCACGCGTTTTTTTAACAGCCTGGGTAGCACGGTTCGGGGTCCCGTCAGATATTACGTCTGATAGGGGACCTCAATTTGCGTCGGAGCTGTGGTCAGCAGTGGCCAGCGGCTTAGGAGCGGCGGTACACCGTACGGCCGCTTACCATCCCCAGGCCAACGGTTTATGTGAGCGTTTTCACAGGTCTTTGAAGGCAGCCCTCAGAGCGTCACTGACGGACACAGATTGGGTAAACAAACTACCATGGGTTTTATTGGGGTTGCGTTCGGCACCCAAAGAAGATCTGGATGCCTCACCAGCAGAATTGGTCTTTGCACAACCACTCAGGCTGCCAGGCGAGTTTTTACCCGACCACACGGCACCAGGGCCCTCCCCGATCCGGGGGTCTCTGAGTAAGAAATGCTCCCGGGCCCCGCTCATCACTTTTTCCCGCGTGTGTTCATGCCCCAGGCTTTACGAGACGCAGAGTTTGTTTTTGTCAGGCACGATGTGCAGCGGCATGGCCTCCGCCCACCTTACGACGGTCCATTTCGAGTGCTGGAAACCGGGGAGAAATATTTTGTGCTAGATTTGGGGGGCAGGAGGGAGACGATCAGTATCGATAGATTAAAACCTGCTTTTGTGTCGCATAATGAGTCTGTACGGCCGGCGGGCGCGCCTCGACGCGGCAGGCCTTCCAAGGGGCGGCCCCTGGACCCCCCACGAGGGGCAAATAACCCTTCTCCCCCTCACTCCACAGATGCACAGCAGGACGGCCCAACACAGACCAAGAGACCTGCATACAGCAGATTTGGGAGGAGATTGAAACCCAGGTTGCATGCAGAATGATGTGTTTTTTTTAATCAGGTTGTTTAGAGGGTGCTGTGAGATTATGTTGGGGGAATGACGTATACTGTATGACCATTGTATTACTGTATGTGTGTGCCCAGTCTTTCGCGTGGGAGGGGGGAGTGATGCGGAGCCCATAATTCTAACTTATGTGACTCACATGTGGCAGGCTGGAATTCAGCCGAGAGAGACTTTGAGCTAGCCAGGTGTATTGACATCACACCTCAAGAGGACGAGGTGTCTGCACCCCCGTGGACTCAGAAGAAAGGAGAAGATTACCCGGCCTGACCTTTTGGGGGTCAGAGAGGAGAACATAAGGACGCTGGGTGTTCTATAACGGATGAAAGAATGTAACTGGGTCGTGTGACTTTTGTGTGATGTATTGTGACTTGTGTGTGAGGTATTGTTCGAGATAAGTGTATAAATGTATGTGTGTAACTGCGTCCTGTCTCTTTTCACTCCGATCGAGAGAGGACGTAGGATGAATGAGAATTAAAGCAGATACTGGAAAATCATCCAGTCTCCTCAATTCTTGACTCCTACATGGCCATATTTTCTTGACTTTTAATTTGCCAGGATTTCGAGATAAGGCTTTGTTTTTGAAATAAACACAAACTTAACTCACCTTTACCGTCAATGGAGCCGGGAAAAAAGGTATTGTAATAACTATACTGGGCCACTAGAGGTGGCAGTGTGACTTTTTTACAGCACATGGATGACTTCCTGTCACAGTCAATCTCTAGCTGAACTGTTATAAAATAGCGGTTGCTGGAAAAAAAAACACATTCAGCAGCTATGCCATTTATTCATCACATCGATTGTTTTCACACTAGTTTTGCTGTTTAGTTTTGCAGAGGAAGGACGAGGTATTTTCTTCTTGGAGTTTTCAGTTCAAGATAAGATAAGATAAGCCTTTATTAGTCCCACAATGGGGAAATTCGTTCATTGCTGAAAACTACAAGTCCCAACATTCCTCGCCTCAAAAACATGGCTGTTCACTGACCACTGCAGCAGATGCTTGCACAGAGTAAGTTTTGTGCTTAAATTATGCAGCGATTTCAATATTAAAACACTAATAACGCCTACAACTGCAGTATTTGAGTCTTACAGCCTTGCTACATCACATTTTTTTCCAATGACTTGTTTTTTTTCCTGTATGGGGACTGCTTGGTTACATTAATTTAACCTGTTAAATAGTTTTCTCTAAAGTTCAGATGATTTATTTAAAGTCTTAATACTAATGTCAGTAATATAAAAACACCACGGTGTGACATGCTTCATTCACTCACTTTAAAATGATTCACTCACTAAACCAAGCAATTTATTAAGCTGGGGAGACAAATGACATCTGTATTTTTTTATATAGAGAGCACATCTATAACAATAATCACATTTTTATGGTGTTTTTCTTTCCTCTTTGTCTCTCTGAGGTCTATGGTGGTGAACCTGAGGGTTAGCAGTCAGAGCAGCTGTTAAGATAACAGGCTGGAAGCTAAATAAGAACATTACATGTTTACTGTTTATACAAAAAACTGCTACTGTGTTTCATTAAATTAATGCTTGGACGAACAGTTTTTTGGAACATTATTTAAGAAACTCTCAATATTCATTGCACATAAGTGTGAAACATTCCAAACTGTTCTGATTTAATATTCATAATTATGCTTTTACTTTTGGAAATTTTGATATGTTTACCTGCTATTGCATGGCATCATGTAATACATGCAATACATGCATTCAATTCATAAAATCTGTTACTCCAGCTTTTTCCTTTGTGATCCTAATTTTATTCTTGTGCTTCTCTATTTTTATGCCTCGGCACAAAGGCAATGTAGGCATACAGTAATCACTCCATGTGTCTGTGTGTGTATGTCTGTCTGTCTGTTACCAGCTTTTCAGGTCCCTTGCTCAAAATCAAGTGGAACTAAAGGCTTGTATCATCATATCGCCATATTTTCTTGACTTTTAATTTGCCACATTTTCCAGATAAAGCTTTGTTTTCAAAATAAACACAAATTTAACTCACCTTTACCATCAATGCAGTTGCGGAAAAAAAAGGTATTGTAAAAACTATGCCGGGCCACTACAAGTGGGAGTGTGACTTTTTTTTTTTTTTTTTACAGCCCCCCATGTTACCATGCCACAGGCACCAAGGCATAAGCATCTTGGTGTTTTCATTATTAAATGAAAGCACCAAGGTGCTTATGCCTCGGTGCCAGAGCCTTGGCAGAGGTATGTGTTAATGGTGGCAGCCAAGAGCCACCAAACTGATTTGAACAGTTGCAATCCAAACACAGAAGAGCACGTTGGCAGACGTTTTAAATGGCGGAAGCAATGGAGGTATGTGAATACAATGGCAATCAAGACGAACAGGAGCTTTGCTGTTTAGTGGCAGAGGAAAAAACAGATTTTATATTAGCCACCTGCTCGTTCTGTGATTGATACTGTAGTTAGTAGCTGCTAGCCAACTAGCATTAGCGTCAAATGGTGCTGAAATGATGAAAGAGGGAGGGTGGGGTGAACTGAGGTGCACTGGCATATAAAACAAAATACCTTAAAACTCGAAAATGGTACTGCAATATTTAAACCCTGGAGTGTTTTAACCAGACATTTTATGAAAGCCATGTTAGTGTGTGTGTGAGTGTGAGTGTGACACGCACGCAGAGTGGTGTGAAAAAGTGTTTGTCCCCTTCCTGATTTCTCAATTTTTTGTATTTTTGTCACACTTAAATGTTTCAGACCATCAAACTAATTTAAATATTAGACAAAGATAACACAAGTAAACACAAAATGCAGTTTTTAAATAAAGGTGTTTAAAACATGCAAGTTAGGTTAATTGGCATCAAAACTGGGGATTCTAAATTGTCCTTAGGTATGACTGTGAGAGTGAATGGTTGTCTGTCTCTCTGTGTTGGCCCTGCGATGGACTGGCGATCTGTCTAGGGTGCACCCTGCCTCTCGCCCAAAGATACTGGGATAGGCTCCAGCCCCCCCACAACCCGAAAAGGATTAAGTGGAAGAAGATGGATGGATGATCAAGGGTAAAAAAAAATCCAAACCTACATGGCCCTGTATGAAAAAGTGCCCCCCCCCACCCCGTTAAAACATAAATTAACTCTGGTTTATCACATTTTGGGAAAGCTGAGTTCAATTTCTCTAGTCACAGCCAGGCCTGATTACTGCCACACCCGTTCTTAATCAAGAAATCACTTAAATAGAACCTGTCTGACAAAGTGAAGTAGACCAAAAGAGCCTCAAAAGGTAGACATCATGCTACAATCCCAAGAAATTCAGGAACAAATAAGAAACAAAGTAACTGAGATCTATCAGTCTTGAAAAGGTTATAAAGCCATTCCTCCACAAAAATTCCTCCACAGCACTGTAAAAGACTCATTGCCAGTTATTGCAAATGCTTGATTGCAGTTGTTGCTGCTAAGGGTGGCCCAACCAGTTATTAGGTTTAGGGGTGCAATCACTTTTTCCACATAGAGCCGTGTAGGTTTGGATTTTTTTCCCTTAATAATAAACACCTTCATTTAAAAACTGCAGTTTGCCTTTGCTTGTGTTATTTTTCTCTAATATTAAAATTTGTTGGATGATCTGAAACATTTAAGTGTGACAAACGTACAAAAAAATGAGAAATCAGGAAGGGGGCAATCACTTTTTCACACCACTGCACTTGCACTACTGTGCAAGTGCATAATAGGGGCACTTTAAAACGTCACTATAATTTGGAGCATCTAATAGGTCAATGCTGCTCAGTCGGAAAATGATGTGTATTTAAAATGGAGATTGGTCTTTGAGTAGTTTTATCTTGACCTAGAAAGTCCTCCGAGAGCGCATACCCCTGCTGTGCCAGCATTTATAGAGACTGACAATGATACACACCTTCCATACCTGATTTTTGTCATCGGTTTCCAGGCATAATTTTCCAAGAAATTAAATAAAATGTGAGCAAAGGTAAATATTTAAAAAAAATTGGGCTAATTCAAACTTAAGTGTGTAGTGTGGTGACACGAAGGAGATGACACTCCGCCCAGTACTTCGGGGTGTTGGGGGTGCTAGCCAGGGGCACCAGAGCACCGGGGGTTATGCAGTAAATAAAGATGTGCCCCCCCCCCCGCTGTGCCAGGCTCACACCTGAGGACACAGGAGTGCCAGTGTGTTAATGTGTATGGTGATGTGTGTTCACACTTGGTAACGGGTATGTCCATGTGTTTACCTTGAGTGCCAGAGGCGGGGAGAAAATGCATAAAGCAGTTCGCTTTGGCACTCAGAGTTGGTCTGTTCTGTGTTGGAGGAGAAATAAACCTCTGTGTCGTCAGCTTGTGTCTCGTCTGCTTTCATCCTCCACAGTAGCATTATTACATATAGATAACATTCCCTCTCCCCCTTCGTGATTTACCTTGACTCCTCCTCATCCTCCTCTTTGTCCTCGTCATTCATTCATGTTGATAAATGTTGACAGTGAGTCCATCCTTCACAGCCAAACTCAGCCTCCATCACCATTTTTAATCTATAAAGGCACGAAAAACTGAAACAAAACACAGCCAGCTCAGCACATTTACATTATTCCACACATGCTGCCAAGATGACGGGACAGTAACACCATGTCCAGTCTTCCGTGGACGTTCCCTTCCCCCTGGGCTCAGAACTGATCCTCTTAAGGGATTAAAGTCTGTGCTCCTCTGCAGACACCTGCAAGAGGCTGCAAACCACAGCCATGCAGGAGATAACTACTTCATCCTCACTCTGATTTAATCAGTCAATAACTATGGGGCGCCCATAATTATTCTGGAAAGCACAAGCTGAATTTAACAAACTTTTTTTTTTTTGCCACCTTTAGCTCTGCACAACATTAAAAATGTGGTCTGAATTTTTCAAAGTCACCTTTTTCGAGATTTTCAACAATATTTGCATTTTTTAAATATTCACCTTGTTCTAAACGAGGGAAAAAAATGCTGCTTTCAAATCTAAAAGATAAATCTAAATAAAATGCTACATCTAAATGTTAAATATAAATCTAAATATTAAAATATAGCGGGAAGCAGCAATCATTGGGTTCCAAGCAGATGTAGAGTTCAAGGTCTTGTACTGTTCAGCAACACACACACACACACACTAACAAAATGTTCCACTGACAAGACACAAAGGCTGAAAGACATGTCATAAACAAGATTTTTGAACATGAACATTCTTTTGATAATTTTACAGTGACACTGGCAAAAAAAAATCATTTTTTTCCTGTTGTGAACATGTCTGTAACATGTTTTTTGTGACTTGCAAGACACATCAACAGCGAAATCACTCAAATGTGTCATATCTCTGTTTTTTTGCTGTAAAATTTCACTTAAGCCCCCCCCCCCCCAAAAAAAATGTGAGTTTGGACAGGGTGTTTCTAGCTACGTAAGTATCCCTGCCTAGTATCACTGGTTAATGTTATAACCATATATATCAGGCTAAGCACTGGGTATGGCTACAGACCTGAGTTCACTGCCTCGGGGGAAGAGGGAGGAGCTGAGGAGCAGCAAGAGCTTTCACAAGTAGGGAAAGATGGCAGATTATACGTACGTGTTCAGTTTTTGGCTGTGTGAGCAAGAGATCCTCTTCTTTTAAATTACATGTCTTACCCACATGGATTTGGAGCCTGCAAGGGTCAGGACAAGTATTGTCGTAGGTAAACCTGCTGAAGGATCATTCTCGGTGGAGCGGAGAGTCGCTGCCTGGCCCTGCGTGGAGGCTGGAGGGCTCCCCACCGGTCTCTGGTTACCCACTCACCTACAGATCTCTCATGGTGAGAGAGCGCACCGGACTGAGGTGAGCTGCTCCCCGGCCCCCAGCGAGCAGTTTGCCTTGGAGCAGCTCGAAGTGCGCTGCTCTGAGGTGAACTGCTCGTCTTGTCTGGTGCACCTGCTCACTGCAAGAGATCTGCAATGAGTGGGCAACCAGAAACCAGTGGGGAGCCCTCCAACCTCCACGTGAGGCTGGGCAGTGACTCTCCGCTCCACCGAGAACGATCCTTCCGCAGGTTCACCCATGGAAAGTCCCGACCAGTCCTGAAGAAGCCTGTCCCATTCAGCTGCAATGATTACCAGCCGGTAGCACTGACCCCCACTATAATGAAGTGCTTTGAACGGCTAGTCATGCAGCACATCAAGTCCACCCTGCCTCCCTCTCACGACCCATTCCAGTTTGCATACAGGTCGAACAGATCCACAGAAGATGCCATCGCTGCTGCTTTCCATCCAGCCCTCACCCACCTGGATTCAAAAAACTTGTACGTGCGCATGCTGTTTTTGGACTTCAGCTCAGCATTCAACACAATCATCCCCCAGCACCTAATAAAAAAAACTCAGACACTTAGGACTCAAAACTTCTCTCTGTAACTGGGTGCTGGACTTTCTCACAGGGAGGCCACAGAACGTGCGGGCTGGCAGCAACACCTCCCAGACCATCACACTGAGCACAGGGGCCCCACAAGGGTGCATGCTTAGCCCGCTGCTCTTCACCCTGCTGACCCATGAGTGCGTGCCAGCCTACAACACCAACCACATCGTCAAGTTTGCAGATGACACGACGGTAGTGGGCCTCATCACCAACAATGACGAGGCCAGCTACAGAAACGAGGTGAGCCAACTGATCCAGTGGTGTAAAGACAACAACCTCTTCCTGAACGTGAGAAAAACCAAGGAGATTGTGGTTGACTTCAGCAGGGGCCACAAACAGCACCCCCCTCTGATCATTGATGGTGCAGCTGTGGAGTGGGTGAACAGCACCAAGTTCCTGGGGGTGCCCATCTCTGAGGACCTCACCTGGACCAACAACACCACATCACTGGCCAAGAAGACCCGAACTCACCTCCATTTCCTCCGCAGACTGAGGAGAGCACAAGTCCCACCCCCCCCATCATGCAGTCTTTCTACCGGGGCACCATTGAGAGCATCCTCACCAACTGCATCACAGTGTGGTATGGAAGCGGCACTGCCGCCTGCCAGAAGACACTACAACGCATAGTGGATGCAGCCAGCAAGATCATCAGTGCCCCTCTGCCCCCCCTCCCCGGACATCTACCCCACTCGTCTCACCCGCAGAGCCACTAACATCACAGGCGACACCTCCCATCCCTTACACTCCCTCTTCAGCACCCTGCCCTTTGGGAAAAGGTACCGTAGCCTCCAGGCCCACTCCACAAGGCTGCTGAACAGCTACGTTCATCAGGCCATCAGGACCCTGAACTTTGTTCACCCCGCCCCCCCCCCGCTTCCCAGACGGTAACACCTCAGAATCAGAATCAGAATCAGATTTATTGCCATTGTTCATGTAGTACACAAACTAGGAATTTGTCTCGGTGCAATGCTGCAACATTAAACATGGATAACACCTGCATAATAACTACCTCAGATGTTGGCACAGAAAGTCTGGCACACCAACAATAATACTGTTGTTCTGCTGTACTTTTGCTGCTATATCTCTGCACTTTAACTGCAACCATCTGCACAAATGCCATATCTGCTGCTGTCTATATATCACTGCAACCGGAGTGGTGGCTCAGTTGGTAGAGCATCCGCCCCACACCTGGGAGGCAGGGGTTCAAATCCCGGCCGGGTCATGCCGAAGACCATATAAGAGCAGAACTTCCTGCCGTCCAGCTTGGTGCTCAGCAATAATGGAATGGAGGAGGGAAATCTGTGGCAGCGGCCCTCTGATTCTACACATGGGGTGTGTGTGATTAACACTGTAGATAGGAAAAGCACAATTTCGTTCTACTGTACATGATTGGTTGAATGACAATAAAGGGTGATTTAATTTAACACTGATCATGTGCAATCATATCTGTCACTATCTGCACCGACACTACCGCATTGAAATGCACTACGGATATTCATCTCTAGCTGTCTGTATATAGGATTGCTGGGTTTATTACCACTAATCATTTACCTCCATAGAGATCAGAGTCCTTCTGGCTGCCATTGGCACCACAGGTTGCATCACTGTATATAGACTGTACATAGACTGCTGCTGTCGCTGTTTGTTCTTGTTTTTCTTTTTTTAATCCAGCCTAATTTCCTTTCTTTTATAAAATGCACACCAATGTAGAGAGAGAGAAACACCATTTCAATTCTCCTGTATGTCCTGCATGTATAGTAGTACTGACAGTAAAATCTTTGAATCCTTATTACGACTTTTACTTCCTCAAGTTGGATCGCCTCCTCAGAGTCCTTGTCTTCTTGCAACTACTGGTGAGTGGGAGTATGGGTGGAGCTAATTAGAATATTCACAGATCCATAGTTAAACAGGTGAAAGATGTAAAAGCTCTTTCCAAGCCATTCTGAGGCAATGAAAGTTTTTTGTGTATAAAAAGCCACAATGTAGTATTTTGGGCAATACACACTGGTTTTTGAGGTGGTTTTAGAGCTGCTGGAGTGGGTCTTTAACAACTTTTCTTTTGCAGTGTCTGCAGAAGATCTTTGCTTCATTTCAAGCAATAGAATGAATGTCCTGGGAGGAGATCATTTTGACATCACTTGCACAGTTTTGAAAATATGGTACAAAAATCTTCATTCTGCTCACACTAACTTTTCATAAATATGCAACTGAAAGGGATTCCAAGCAGGTGTAGAACAACATTTAATACATGTTACATACTGTATGCACAGGAGAGGTATGTTGTACTTCAGAAGAATGACATTTTGCTGAGAGTATTTGAACCCAGGTCTCTGACATGGCAAATGATCATCTTAAACACTGGACCACAGGATTGTTGTAGATCACATGCTAACTTTATCTCATACTAACTAATAAAAACGTCCATTGACAAGCCAAAGGCTGATTTCATAAAGATGATTGTTGGAACGTGAACAGAATTGCATAAAATATGGTGTTCAGCTGACAAATAATGCTGTGATTGTCAGTGTGAAGTTTCATCAAGTTTGGATCACAACATCAAAAGTTAAATCCAAAAATAAATGACAAAGAGAAACTGTTCAAATTGATTGGCTTATAAAATCAAAACAGACTGACATTTTTGGATAATTTTAACTTACTTTCATGATCACATTCTGTAGATTATCTCTGCTTAATTTCAAGCAATTTGGATGAATGGCTTAAGAGGAGTTCATTTTGACTTCACTTGCACATTTTTGAAAATATGATGTGGGAAATTTAATTTTTAGCCCATAAGACCAGTGGAGAAAAGGTATGGAGCACCAGCCTCACAGCTGGGAGGTTGTGGGTTCATGCCCAGCTGGGTCATACCAAAGTCCAGATAAAACTGGACTTTTTGCTTTCTAGCTTGATACTCAGCATAATAGAATGAGGAAAGGTTTCCCACTGCACAGCTGCTTGGAACCCTAATGGTAAAGCTAAATGTTGAATACAAATCTAATACAAATCTATGATACATATGCTTCCTATTTATTCAAATGCATGTATGCCGACAGTTTGTGTGTATACCACAGTTCTGTTGCAGTTTTAATTCAATATTTATGATATTGAATTTAATATTTACTGCCACCATCAGTGTGTGAATGTGTGTGTGAATGGGTGGATTGCAGGATCTGTAAAGCGCTTTGGTCATCAAGAGATGAGAATAAAAGCGCTATACAGTATAAGTGAATGCCATTTACCATTTAAAAAAAAAACTTCAAAAACTGAACACACACTCAACCCAAACAGTACAACCAAATGTTTTTTAACAAAAATTAGCAGTTAATTTTTCTTATAAATGTAATGGTTTTATTACATTAGTGTAGTTTTAGTAAAGGTTGAATTTAAGTCAGAATATGCCATCCGCCTAGTTTTTTTTTTTCTCATACAGAAAATAGTAAGTCCACCAGGGGGAGCCATATTTTTTTATGTTCACGGAAATGATCGTTTCTCTTCCTGGGTTTGTAACCGAACGTAAACACGTGATGATGACATTGATGCATATGTACGTTAATTTAGCTGATCTATTTCAGCTTCTGCTCAGCATATTTTAGGCATTCAGGCTCATAAATCAGCGGTAAATCCGGAACTGAAGGTGAGGTAAGTATCTTGCTGGGGGACATTTAGAAGCCGAACCTCCTTCACATTTGTAAATATTGAACCATTTATTAAACGCCTCTAAATATGGGTATTATTTGAGTTATATTAAGTAGTTTAACACGGGTGATTTCAGCCGTTTATTAATTCGGCTTGGATCCACAAGACTTAACATCAAAAGATTTAATGATAATTTAACTCTAAAACGATGTTCGCCCTTCGCCTCTCCTGTCAGCTAAGCCAAGATATTCATATTGTATTTATTTAATGAGCACTATTGTATGTTTTCTTCACGCCGAATTTAATAGTAGACGGAGACCATTGTGAATATACTGCAAAATATGTTAGTGCTGCGTGTTTATGTAAAGAAAATCTAATTTAGCTAATAAGCTCTGTCTTTTTATGTTAGCCAGTGAAATGTAAACAATGAATCAGTCATCGGTCTACGACCAACGAATGTACCTTCAACACAAAAGCCATATTAATACAGCTGTGAAATGTAAACATAGAAATCAATGTAGCAAACATATTTGTATATATAGATTGTGTTAAATCATATATTTATATAAATTCATAAAATATGCCTCATAAAATGTTTTTGTGATTAACTTACACATTTGGTTCATTACTTTTTTTCTCGTAAATCTGTTGCTTTTTTCTCGTAAACTTCCATTTATTTCCTCATAAATTTGCAGCTTTTTTCTAGTATTTTTTTTTGGGGGGGGGGTAAATTTGTGACTTTTTTCACACAAATTTGTGATTTTTTTTTTTTTTCGCATAAAATTTCTCTTCCTCATGTGTCTACAGGATGTTTGGTCCGTGTGTGCGGCTGTTGCCCCGACACCTGAGCTCGGGTTTTTGTCTCCGCGGTTACTCGACTTTGGGAAGATCACCGCGACCTCAGGAGAAGAACAGCAATCCCGTCTTTCAGTACGTCGGCCGCCACAAACGGCCGAGCCACAAAGTGTTCGTGTGGGGCTTCAGCTTCACCGGCGCTCTGGGAATTCCCAGCTTCGTGGTGCCGGACAGCGGCAGGAAGACGCCCCGAAAATACCAGCTGACCCCATACAGGCTGGAGACCGCAGATCAGGTACCAAAAAAGTGAATGAATAGTTTTTGCAACAGTGTTTAGCCTCCTCCTGTCTCACCTTCCAAAACATTGCTAGCAGCGTCTTTTCTAACGGCTAATCACAGCAGTATGTGTCAGCGATGGGCCGACTGAACTTTCTCTGTTTCTGAACCCCGCTCCCGGTCAGATCTCGTCGGCTGCCTGCGGTTACGGCTTCACCTTGCTGGCCTCCTCCACCAAAGATGTGACCAAACTGTGGGGCATGGGCCTGAACACGGACTCCCAGCTGGGCTTCCAGAGGACCCAGCACAGCCGGCGTGAGACAAGCAAAATGACCAAAAAAGACATTTTACCTGTTAACATTACGCTGCTTTATAAAGGCTGCTGCCGGATATAAGGGTCACATTTATTTATACAGGCTGGCCACAGGTCCCTAACAAGTCCAAATTTGATTAGCCAAAATTTAGGGCCTTAATTATCTGTAAAAATTAGGCGCTAATCTTATAAATACCATAGATGTGATAAACGTGATGGCTTTTTTCTTACATTTCATAAAGTGTAATAATTTTTCACATAAATTTGCAACTTCATTGTAAATTTTTGACTTCTTTTCTCTTAAATTTGCAACATTTTTCTTGTATATTTGTCTTTTTTTTACTTGCAAATATACATTTTCCTGTAAATTTGCCAGTTTTTGTTGTAAATTTATAACTTCCATAAATCTGTGACTTTTTCCTTGTAAACTTGCAATTTTAGTTATTCTACAAAATTTTAGACTTTTTTTCCCTTGTAATTTTGCAATTTTTTTCTCTTAAACTTACATTTTCTCATAGATTTGCAAATTTTTTCCTTGTAAATTTATGAATTTTTGTCATAAATTTGCATTTTTTCTCATAAATGTGACTTTTTTTTTCTTAATTTCACAACTATTTTCTCATTAATTTTTGACAGTTTTTCTCTTAACCTTACAGCTATTTTCTCATAAATTTATGGCTTTTTATTCTTCATATATTTGTGGCTTTTTCTCTTTTACTTTAGCAGCTCATTTTGATCCATGATTCAGGGAAAATTTTCTGCTTTAATTTAATTTAGTTTAGATATTTTTTTCTCATATCAAGAAAAAATAGCACATTTACAAGAAAAAGCTTGCAAGTTGTGGAGTTAACAGCTGTATGTTTATTTGAATCAATTAAAGATGCAATTTTGAGAAAAAGCCACCAACTTAAAAGATGCATAAGAAACAACAGTAACAATAAGAAATGTACAGAATAAATAAGAAAATACCAGTGCATCTGAGTTAATTGGAACATCACGGTTTCTATTTAATTTCAAAAACTTTAATCATAAACATCAAAATTAAGTCAAAAAGGCAATATGAAAGTTTTTGAATTATATTGCAAAACATCATTAATTTTGACAATATTCTTATTTATTGAGATGCACTAATATATCAGATTTTTAGGGAAAATAACTTATTTTTAAGAAACAAGTAGTACATTTGCAAGAAAAAGTTAGCGAATTTATGAGGAAAAAATTTCAAATTCATAATAAAAAGATTTGAATTTTTTTAAAAAAATTGTAAAATTTCTGAGAAATGTGCATACTTACAAGAAAAATCCGTCCATAACTTTTTGAGTTATCTTGCTAACAAACAGACAGACAGACAGACAAACCAACGCCGATGAAAACATAACCTCCTTGGCGGAGGTAAAAAGTCACAAATTTACAAGAAAAAAGCACATTTATTTCAGAATTTACAATAAAAAGATCAAAAGCTCTAATATATAATTCAGTTTGTCCTTTAAACTCAGCTGTTTTACCTTCATTTTAAGGCTCATGTATATTTGATGGCTACATTTTGGTGTGATTTTGTTAAAAAAGTGTCTTTGCATAATAGAAGTTTCTGGCCTCTGAGGAAAAACTATCCAGAATCACAAATATCTCATTTAATGGTGCGGTAACACAGTATCCTGAGTATTATCAGTTGCCTCACTTCCTTGTGTTTCCTCTCCAGATAAAAGCTACGACTATGTCCTGGAGCCGTCCCCGTTGGCCCTACCTCTGGCCCGGCCCCTCCAGACCAGAGTAGTCCAGGTCTCCTGCGGTCGGGCTCACTCGCTCGTCCTCACCGACAGTGAGGGAGGTAAAAGACACTCGGATGTTCTGCACCAGAATGATGGAACCAGCATGTTTACCATGTTCCCCATGCTGCCGAAACACCTGCCATTTAAAATTATATGAATGAATGCGTTGTTGAACACACACCGTGATAACTGGAAGGCACATAACAGGAAAAGTGTGCTCCTGACTCTGATGGATGTGAGAATTTTTTTAAGCTCATGTTGGTGAAGCCGAAAGGAGCTAATGTGATGGCACGCCCTCCCAAAAAGCAAAAAAAAAACACCCAGAGACATGATACATTTGAGTGATTTTGCTATTGATGTGTCTTGTAAGCCATTAAAAAAACATGTTACAGACATGTTAACAAGATAAAAACTCGATTTTGGATAGTTTCATTTTAATAAAACACACAGCCTTTATATCTGTTTTTTGAATTTACTAGTGCATACCCGTGCATGCCCATAGAAACCAAGTATAAGCAAGTATTCCTGCATGCCCATAGAAAGTTACTGTTGCCATAACCATGGTGAAGCCTGCCTTTGATCTTTGGTGTCACCACTCATTCAGTGACGCCTGCCTTTGATCTTTGATGTGTCTGCCTGGCAACAGTAACCATGGTGATGCCTGCCTTTGATCTATGACATCACAGTAACCATGCCTGCCTACTCCCTGAGCTAACTCCATAGTGCCCCTATGGACGTTCATTAAAGATTTCCCCTCCTAAACTTCCACATATCTGGGGAGGCTGAAATTCGGGGATGCACACTCTCGTAACCTCAGCACAGCATGTATAAAATCTGAGGCCAGTCCAACGAATGCTTCAGAAGATATGTGGGGAACACAGACAGACACCTTGCATTATAATATGATAAATTACCTTTTTGATGATATTCCAATTTATTGAGATGCACCTGTAGACTCACTAGCCAGGCTAAAGAAAACCTGAACTCTGTCATGCTGTATATTTGTTTACCATCTTTTATTTAAGCTAGTGCATGCCCATAGAACGCAAGTATTCCTGTCTGAAACGGGCATTCCAATCAAGATTTACAGGCTCAAATGTAGGCTGTGTTTGAAAGTGGAATACAGAGGTGTAGCCTATATGTAGGCAATCACACATGTTAGACTCTGACAGATATGAAAGGGACTGAACTAAGTTTTATTTGATTGTGTGAATATTAATTACAGAATAATTGAAAATGAAGGGGACATGCAATATTAGCCACTGTTTAAGAACCGCTTGTTTATTTATTTTTTGTCAGATCACTTATTTCTGTGATCTTTTATGAGTTGTATTCATAAATGTATGCTGCTCTTTGGGGAATGGGAGTTGTTCAGTCACCGTTATAATTTAGTTTATACAGTGCATCCGGAATGTATTCAGCGCTTAACTTTTTCCACATTTTGCTATGTTACAGCCTTACTCCAAAAGGAATTAAATTCATTTTTTTCCTCAAAATTCTACACACAATACCCCGTAATGACAATGTGAAAATTTTTTTTGAAGTTGTTCCAAATTTATTAAAAATAAAAACCTAAGAAATCACATGTACACAAGTATTCACAGCCTTTGCTCAATACTTTGTTGATGCACCTTTGGCAGCAATTACAGCCTCACATTTTTTTGAATATGATGCCACAAGCTTGGCACACCTATCTTTGGGCAGTTTCACCCAGTCCTCTTTGCAGCACCTCTCAAGCTTCATCACGTTGGATGGGAAGCGTCGGTGCACAGCCATTTTCAGATCTCTCCAGAGATGTTCAATTGGATTCACTTCTGGGCTCTTGCTGGGCCACTCAAGGACATTCACAGAGTTGTCCTGAAGTCACTCCTTTGATCTCTTGGCTGTGTACTTAGAGTCGTTGTCCTGCTGAAAGATGAACCGTTGCCCCAGTCTGAGGTCAAGAGCGCTCTGGAGCAGGTTTTCATCCAGGATGTCTCTGTACATTGCTGCAGTCGTCTTTCTCTCTATCCTAACTAGTTTCCCAGTTGCTGCCGCTGAAAACATCCCTACAGCATGATGCTGCCACCAACATTGGCGTGGTTATGAATGGTGCCTGGTTTCCTCCAAACATGACACCTGGTGTTCACACCAAAGAGTTCAATCTTTGTCTCATCAGACCAGAGAATTTTGTTTCTCATGGTCTGAGAGTCCTTCAGGTGCCCTTTGGCAAACTCCAGGTGGGCTGCCATGTGCCTTTTACGAAGGAGTGGCTTCCATCTGGCCACTCTACCATACAGACCTGATTGGTGGATTGCTGCAGAGATGGTTGTCCTTCTGGAAGGCTCTCCTCTCTCCACGGAGGAACGCTGGAGCTCTGACAGAGTGACCATCGGGTTCTTGATCACCTCCCTGACTAAAGCCCTTCTTACCCGATCGCTTAGTTTAGACGGCCGGCCAGCTCTAGGAAGAGTCCTGGTGGTTCTGAACTTCTTCCATTTATGGATGATGGAGGCCACTGTGCTCATTGGGACCTTCAAAGCAGCAGAAATTTTTCTGTACCCTTTCCCAGATTTGTGCCTCAAGACAATCCTGTCTCAGAGGTCTACAGACAATTCCTTTGACTTCATGCTTGGTTTGTGCTCTGACATGCACTGTCAACTGTGGGACCTTATATAGACAGGTGTGTGCCTTTCCAAATCATGTCCAAGCAACTGAATTTACCACAGGTGGACTCCAATTAAGCTGTAGAAACATCTCAAGGATGATCAGTGGAAACAGGATGCAGCTGAGCTCAGTTTTTGAGCTTCATGGCAAAGGCTGTGAATACTTATGTACATGTGATTTCTTAGTTTTTTATTTTTAATAAATTTGCAGAAATCTCAAAAAACCTTTTTTCATGTTGTCATTATGGGGTGTTGTGTGTAGAATTGTGAGGGAAAAAAATGAATTTAATCCATTTTGGAATAAGGCTGTAACATGACTAACATGACAAAATGTGGAAAAAGTGAAGCGCTGTGAATACTTTCTGGATGCAGTGTGTGTGTAGTTTATAGCCTATTGTCAATAATTTCATGCAGTACTATAACAGGACATGTTTACAAATATTTGAGACCCATTGTAGTGCATCCTTTTATATTTTAGCAATATTATAAGTACAAAACACCGTACATATTTTTTTTTTTTTTTTTTTGTATTTGTATCTTGTATACATGTCACCAGAGAGAAATTCAGGGCATCCATGGTACAGCGCGCGCGCACACACACACACACACACAGAGAACAGAATGACCCATTTGGCTGCAAGTTTTGCATCAGTGTTGCCCATTTGTCTGTAAATATTTAAATAAAAATGATTTATTTCAGGCAGCGCAGTGGCGGAGTGGTTAGCACTGCTGCAGCACAGCAACTCATCCTTGGCCGGGGGATCCTGGGTTCGATCCCAGCCCCCGACCAACAGTGATCTGTGTGGAGTTTGCATGTTCTCCCCGTGTCTGCGTGGGTTTACTCCAGGATTTCTCCGGTTTCCTCCCACATGCCAAAAACATGCAAGTTAGGTTAATTGGCATCAAACTGGGGATTCTAAATTGTCCTTAGGTATGACTGTGAGAGTGAATGGTTGTCTGTCTCTCTGTGTTGGCCCTGCGATGGACTGGCGATCTGTCCAGGGTGTACCCTGCCTCTCGCCCAAAGATGCCGGGATAGGCTCCAGCCCCCCCCCCCCCCCCGCGATCCGAAAAGGATTAAGCGGAAGAAGATGGATGAATGAATGAATGATTTATTTCATTATTTGGACATTTTTGCATCTTGCTGTCGTTTAGTCAAAGCATGTGTCCGCAAGTAATATGCAGTTGATCTGGTCATTCTGCTCCACACTGAAGCAGCAGTCGGGACGTTTGTGTACCGCTGACCAGGCAGGCTGAGCGTGCCTCCCCTGAACGTTCGTGGAGCGCACGGTGGGACACCGGTGTTGGCCGGTTAATGGAAGTCTCAGCTGCTGCCTTACCTGTGTGCCACTGATGTCATTGCGGCACCACGGGTCCCCGGCAGCCCCCCCCCCCCCCCACCGCACCTCATGTTCTCTATGGCGAATATATCCATTAGATCTAGGCAACTTTATGGTATATAGTGGCTCCATACTCGTGGATGCGCAGCCCCCCCCCCCCCCCACACATTGTCTATGGTGAATACTTAACTTTATGGTATATATTTTGACTGAGCGGCTCCATACTCATGCATGCACACCCTTGTAACCAAAGCAGCACTTCTAAAATCTTTGTTTGCAAAGCATTGTGGTGACTGACAGGTCGTGATGCTGTGTTATCCAATCAGCACGGTCGTGATGCTGCATACTGTCAGTCAGCATGGTCGTGATGCCGCGTATTCTCCAATGAGCACGGAGTCAATCCGGAACCCCGCCCACACTTCCTGAAGCCAGGGGATGGAGACATAGAGCGGTCACACAGCGGTGGCTAAACTTTTATTGATAAAAATTACATATTTTGACTGAGTGACTCCATGTTCGTGGATGCACACCCTCGTAGCTTCAGCAGAGCACGTTTAAAATCTTAGGTCAGTGTGACGAACAGTTTGAGAGATATCTGAGGAACAGACAGACAGACAGACACACAGAGATCTTGAATTTATAGACAGATGATGCGTCTCTCTGACTCTCTCTGACAGTTTTCAGTTTGGGCAACAACTCGTACGGCCAGTGTGGTAGACGGATCGTTGAAGATGAAGTCTACAGGTTTGTCCTCTCACACATCGACTGACCATGAAAACTCAAACAGATCCTCCTCTCAGGTCCAGGATGTTTACTTCTTCTCTGTAGGTGTTTGTTTAGTATTGATGTGTGATGGTTCTGATGGATAACTGTTTATTTTCTCTCTGCCACGTTCCCATAGCAACAGCCACACCATTCACAGGGTAGAAGGCTTCAGTGGCAGAGTCATCCAGGTGAGTCCCAGAACTCCTGTCCTATGGTTGTTTTCCTACTGCAGAATATTGAAGCCTTCTTAGAAGAACTAGAACCCTGATAGGACCACAGGAATCTTTTTTTTTAGTTCCAGGAACAATCGCTGACAGTTCCTAGTATCAGGAACTATTTTATAATGACTGAGGAGAACCAGAAAAGAGAGACTTCACAGCTGGGAAATTGATGTCGTGTTTTAGACTCATGCTAAAAGTTAGCCCAGTTAGCCGCGTTAGCTCACTTTTAAAAGTAATAACCCCAAAGTTTAGATTCAAACTTTACAGTGTAAAGTTGCTTTTAAAGCCTCATAACATAGTGATGCTGCAGACTCTGTACTTCATCTGATGATGGCTATAAGAAGATAGTGAAGAGAAAAAAATAAAAGCCCAGATACCCATCAGGCACTAGCTAGCAGGCTATTTAAGTAAAGCGACAGGATCAGTCGACCCTGGAAAACAGTGGATTTAAACAATGGCTGATGGACAGTAAAAAATTTGATTGAACATACGTGTTGTTTGTGTAAAATAACAATAAAGCTGTTATAGTCTGTTATGCTTCTTGTTTGTGTTAGTTGGGAACTCCTTGTTTCATCTGGTCTGAGCAGAATAATATTATTATGTCATTAAATAAACAAAACATAATGTCGTCCCTTATCACTCTCATCAATTGCATTTGTGGAACTATTGTATAAAATGAGTATTAAGATAAGATAAGCTTTTATTAGTCCCACAATGGGGAAATTCCGGGATTGCAACAGCACAGGGACAGCAACACTCAGAGCAACAATCAAGAGACAAGAAAAACAAGAGCAGCGAATATACATATGTACACATAAATATATAAATATATATACACACAGTGCAGAGCATTGTAGCTAGATGGTATAAACAGCATAACCGTCTGCTTAGTTATCCTACATAGTATGAATATTCAATTCAATTCAACTTTATTTATATAGCGCCATTTCACAACAACAGTCATCTCATAGCACTTTCAACTGTAGGGGGGACCCCCACAGTTGCAGAAAGACCCCAGCAATCAGGCGATCCCCTGTGAGCAAGCACTTGGCGACGGTGGAGAGGAAAAACTCCCTTTTAACAGGAAGAAACCTCCAGCAGAACCAGGCTCAGGGAGGGGCAGTCATCTGCTGCGACTGGCTGGGGGGTGAGGGGATAGAGAAGAAGAAAAGAACAGACATGTAGAGAGCAAACAGCATGATGGGGACTCAATCTATGGGAGAGAACAAACAGATGTTAATGACCAGCAAAAAAAAAAAAATTCATACAAAGTGAGGAAAGGAGTGAGGCCCAGTGCATTACTGGAGGTCCCCCGGCTGACTAAACCTATTAGCAGCATAACTAAGGGAGGGTTCAGAAACACATGATCCCTCCCTAATTGTAGGCTATATCAAAAAGGTAGGTTTTAGCCCTATTCTTAAAAACAGAGAGAGTCTGACTCCCGAATCCAGATTGGCAGCTGATTCCACAGGAGAGGAGCTTGATAACTGAAG
Source organism: Pholidichthys leucotaenia (assembly GCA_020510985.1). Classification (NCBI taxonomy): domain Eukaryota; kingdom Metazoa; phylum Chordata; class Actinopteri; order Cichliformes; family Pholidichthyidae; genus Pholidichthys; species Pholidichthys leucotaenia. The sequence goes on from CM035844.1 coordinate 337,367,636, forward strand.
GCTCTGCCTCCCATTGTACTTTTGGAGATTCTAGGTATTACAAGTAATCCTGCATTTTGGGAGCGTAGTGCTCTGTTAGGATAATACGGTAGTATCAGATCTTTTAAATAAAAAGGAGCCTGATTGTTTAGAGCTTTGTAAGTAAGAAGAAGGATTTTAAACTTAATTCTAAACTCTATGGGAAGCCAATGAAGGGAGGCCAGAACCGGAGAGATATGATCTCTCTTTCTAGTACCTGTTAAAACTCTTGCTGCAGCATTTTGGATCAGCAGAAGACTTTTTAAAGATGTTTTAGGACAGCCTGATAATAAAGAATTACAATAATCTAATCTCAAGCTAACAAAAGCGTGGATCAGCTTCTCAGCATCACTCTGAGACAAGATGCTCCTAATCTTGGCAATATTACGCAAATGATAGAAGGCAGTCTTAGAAACAAATTTAATATGTGAATTGAAGGATAAATCCTGATCAAAAATAACTCCAAGGTTCCTCACAGAGCTATTAAGAGAAAGAGTAACTGCATCCAAACTGAAAGTTTGATTTGGAAAGGAATTTCTAAGGTTTTTTGGACCAACAAGAATGACTTCAGTCTTATCTGAATTTAATAGCAGGAAATTACAAGTCATCCAAGCTTTGATTTCCTTAAGACAGGCTTCTAACTTGGCTAATTGATTACTATCATCTGGCTTCATTGACAGGTATAATTGTGTGTCATCTGCATAACAATGAAAATGTATACAGTGCTTTCTAATAATGTTGCCTAACGGAAGCATATATAAACTAAAAAGAGTAGGGCCTAGCACAAATCCCTGTGGAACTCCATGACGAAGCTTTGAGTTGAAAGAAAACTCATTATTTACATGAACAAACTGGAACCTATCAGATAAATAAAATCTAAACCATTGCAATGAAGTTCCATTAAGTCCAACATAGTGTTCTAACCTATCAAGTAGAATATTATGATCGATACTATCAAAAGCTGCACTAAGGTCTAAAAGGACAAGTACAGAAACTAGTCCATTATCAGATGCAATGAGGAGGTCGTTAGTGACCTTCGCTAAGGCTGTTTCAGTACTATGATGGATTCTAAACCCAGATTGAAACTCTTCAAGTAAACCATTTCCCTGCAGGTGGTCAAATAATTGCGTAGCAACAACTCTTTCTAAGATTTTTGAAATGAAAGGGAGATTAGAGATTGGTCTGTAGTTAGCTAAAGCTCCTGGATCTAGCGTTGGCTTTTTGAGTAAGGGTTTAATTACAGCCGTTTTAAAAGCCTGCGGTACATGGCCTAAAGTTAATGAAGAATTGATTATATGAAGAATAAAGCTACCAATAAGTGGGAAGACTTCTTTAAATGACCTGGTAGGAATAGGGTCTAAAAGACAAGTTGAAGGTTTGGATGAGGAAACTATTTTGTCTAACTCACAAAGGTCGATTGGAGTAAACTCATCAAGACAGAGATCAATAGAAGGAGTTGTAGTAGTTACAGTATTTAAGTTAACTGTGGGAAGAATCTGATTGATTTTATCTCTGATGGATGAAATTTTATTATTGAAAAAGTTCATAAAGTCCTGACTAGTAAGCTCTAAGGGAATGCTAGGATTGACAGAGTCCTGACTCTTTGTCAACCTGGCTACAGTACTGAAAAGAAACCTGGGATTATTCTTGTTCTCTTCTATTAATGCAGAGTAATAACTCGTTCTAGCTTTTCTAAGAGATTTTTTATAAATTAAAAGATGATTTCTCCAAGCTAAATAGATTTCATCTAAATTAGTAGAGCGCCATTTTCTTTCTAATTGACGAGTCTTCTGTTTTAAGCTACGAGTTTCTGTGTTGAACCAAGGAGTTAGAAATCTCTGATTAGACTTTTTCTTTTTTAAGGGGGCCACCAAGTCTAGAGTCTGATGCAGAGAAACTGAAACACTATCCACCATGTTATCAATTACAGAAGGAGCAAGCTGTCTATAGCTTATTTCCGTTGTGTTGACACATGGCATAGAGGAAACAATCTGCATAAATTTGGAAACAGCATCATCTGAGAGGCATCTACTGTAATAATATTTTTCGTTAGGAGCCAAATAGTCAGAAATAGTAAAATCAAAGGTTAACAGACAATGGTCTGACAGTACAGGGTTATGAGGAGACACTACAAGATTTTCTGTTTCTATGCCATATGTCAGAACAAGGTCCAATGTATGGTGGAGGTAATGAGTAGAATTTCCTACTTTCTGAGAAAACCCAATCGAGTCTAATATTGAATTGAATGCCACATTAAGGCAGTCACTATCTACATCCACATGTATATTAAAGTCCCCTACTATAATTATTCTATCAGATTTCAGCACTAAATCAGCTAAGAAATCAGCAAATTCGGATAAAAATTCTGAGTAGGTTGATGGGGGACGATAAACTATGACAAATAAAATTGGGTTTAACCTAAAATTGCTAAAGTGCCCAATACTGAGGACCAGGCCCTCAAAGGAATTATAACATGTTTTTTGCTTTACATTAACTAGTAATTTGGAATGGTAAATTGTTGCTACTCCTCCTCCACGACCAGAACTTCTGGGATTTTGACAGTTTAAATAACCAGAGGGAGTTGATTCATTTAAACCAACATAATCCTCTTGCCCTAACCAAGTCTCTGTAAGGGAAATTAAATCAATCTGATGATCAATTAACAAATCATGGACTAACAGAGACTTGGGAGTTAGAGACCTAATATTTAATAAACCACATTTAATTTTTAAATTATGAGGAGGAACAGAGGCCAAATCATTCAGTTTAGAGGCTTTATGTTTAATTTGAGTTTTACCAATATTTTGCTTTATCACTTTGGGATGCTTATACATTATATTTTTGTTTACTTTGGAGGGAGCAGACAACGATTCTCTGATGGGGAAGACGGGGGCTAAGCTGAGGGGTGGTGGATGAAGAGGAGCTGCAGAGAGGCGTGTAAGACTGCAACTCTGCTTCCTGGTCCCAACTCTGAGTAGTCAGGGTTTTGGAAATTTAGATAAAAAAGATTCCAGATTGTTAGATAAATGAGAAGCACCATCCAAAGTGGGATGAATGCTGTCTCGTCTCATAAGACCAGGTTTTCCCCAAAAAGAGCTCCAATTGTCAATGTAGCCCACGTCATTTTTAGGACACCACACAGACAGCCAGCGGTTCAAGGATGACGAGCGGCTAAACATGTCATCACTGGTCAGATTGGGGAGGGGCCCAGAGAATACTACAGTGGCAGACATCGTTTTTGCAAAGTCACACACCGATTCTACATTAAGTTTCGTGACTTCCGACTGCCGGAGACGGATGTCATTAATGCCGGCGTGAATAACAATTGAGGAGTATTTACAGTTACTTTTAGCCAGCATTTTCAAATTTGACTCGATGTCGCCTGCTCTGGCCCCAGGAATGCATTTGACTATGGCCGCTGGAGTCTCTAGGTTCACGTTTCTGACTACAGAGTCGCCAATGATCAGAGTTTTTTTCCTCAGCGGGTGTGTCGCTGAGCGGGGAAAAACGATTAGAAACGTGAACAGGTTGGTGGTGTACCGGGGCTTTGCGACTAGGCTTCAACAATACAATATGTACCCATACATATTGTCACCCTCCGTAGTGACTGATATTGTCCTAGTTGTATACTGGAGGGGACCATTGTGTAAGTCTATTGCGTCTTTTGCATTCAATACTATTAGGTTGTCATGTTTTTTTGCTATCTCTGCGAGCAGCCCTGCTTAGGTTATACAGTCTGACAGCCATAGGTAGGAAGGACCTGCGAAACCTCTCGGTTGCACACCTAGGATGATGTAGTCTGCTGCTAAATGAGCTCCTCAGTGCGTTCAGTATGTCCTGCATAGGGTGGGACTCGGACTCCAGCAGAGATGACAGTTTAGCCACCATCCTTCTCTCTCCTATCTCCTCCACTGGATCAAGGCGTTTCCCCAGGACAGATCTAGCTTTCTTGATCAGTTTGTTCAGTCTCTTCCTATTGGCTGCTGTAATGCCACTGCCCCAGCAGACCACTCCAAAAGTGATGGCTGATGCCACCACCGTGTCGTAGAATATCTTCAGCAGCGCCCCTTATACACCACAAGACCTGAGTCTCCTCAGTAGGAATAGCCTGCGCTGTCCCTTCTTGTAGAGTGCGTCAGTATTGTGTGACCAGTCTGGTTTATTGTTCAGATGAACACCCAGGTACTTGTAGGATGTCACCATCTCAATGTCTGTTCCCTGTATGTTTACTGGTGCTGTGAGGGGTTGTCCTTGCGTGCGGCAGTCCACCACCAGCTCCTTAGTTTTCCTCTCATTGATCTGGAGGCAGTTCCGATGGCACCAGTCCACGAAGTCCTGGATAAGTCCTCTGTACTCAGCTTCATCTCCGTTGGAGATGAGGCCGACGATCGCAGAGTCGTCAGAGAACTTCTGTAGATGGCAGTGTGTTGTGTTGTGTGAGAAGTCCGCAGTATAAAGGGTGAACAGGAAGGGAGCCAAAACCGTTCCCTGGGGGGCCCCCGTGCTACCGATGATCGTGTCGGACACACAGTCCCAGGTTCTCACAAACTGTGGCTGGTTAGTCAGGTAGTCCAGGATCCATGATGACAGGTGCTGGTCCATCCCTGCTCTATTACGGTGCTGTGTTCATTTATACAGCATAAACTGGAATGTAATATTGCTTAAATCTGAAATACTGAAATAATGTCATTTTTATTTTTCCTTGCAGGTGGTGTGTGGTCAGGATCACAGCCTTTTCCTCACAGAGACAGGAAGGGTGTTTTCCTGTGGATGGGGGGCAGATGGACAAACGGGTCAGTGCACTTTAAATTTTTTTTCTTTTTTCCTTATAAATTCTGATAACATTTTCTCTTTCTTCAGGTCAGGGCCACCACAACATCAGCTCCTCCCCTGTGGAAGTGGGAGGAGATCTGGCGGGGGTGGAGGTGCAGCAGATCAGCTCCTACGGAGACGTCAGTCTGGCTGTCAGCAAGGATGGACACCTATTTGGGTGGGGGAACTCTGAGTACCTGCAGCTCGCCTCAGTGACCCAGTCAACACAGGTGAGGGGAACCAGGACTGCTATGAAACAATGGAGGAGAACTGGAACTGTTTTAGAATCACTGAAGAGAACTCCGACCGGCCTTTTTTTGACTATTTTAGAATGATTTTGTTAATTTTTCTCCCCCGCCGGTTGGAGCCCAAAGGGGTCAAAGAGCTCTTTGAGGGAAGACCGAAGGGGGATTATACAGTGCTTCACTTTTTCCACATTTAGTTATGTTACAGCCTTATTCCACCACCACCACCACCACCGTCGTCGTCGTCTGTTGGGGGCGACAATGACTGTTTCATTTAGGTCTGATCAGATTCCTCCACGCAGCTCTATCCTTCGTCCTCTGCTGCCAGGAACTCCCGACCTTGTTAATCCAGGCGACGTCCGAGCCAGTATGAGTTGCTTTCTTACTGACCATTTCATGAAACTGCTTGCAAAGCATTTGAGTACCTCTAGCTTTTGCTGGACTAGCGGCACATTCTTGGCAGATAGAGGTATTATCAGTGGCAAGGACAGGCCAAGACAAACTGACTCCTGTATCTGTTGCAGCGACTGACCAGATGATAGGTTTGTTTATCTCTGCTCTTTGTGAAGTGCATGTCACAAAGCAAATGGATTAAATGAATTTTCCCTCAAAATTCTACACATAATACCCCATAATGACAACATGAAAAAATTTTTTTTGAGATTTTTTTCAAATTTATTAAAAATAAAAAACTAAGAAATCACCTGTACATAAGTATTCACAGCCTTTGCTCAATACTTTGTTGATGCACCTTTGGTAGCAATTACAGCGTCAAGTCTTTTTGAACATGATACCACAAGCTTGGCACACCTACAGTGGGGAAAAAAGTATTTAGTCAGCCACCAGTTGTGCAAGTTCTCCCACTTAAAAGATGAGAGAGGTCTCCAATTTTCATCATAGGTATACCTCAACTATGAGAGACAAAATGAGAAAAAAAAATCCAGAAAATCACATTGAAGGATTTTTAATGAATTAATTGGTAAATTCCTTGGTAAAATAAGTATTTGGTCACCTACAAACAAGCAAGATTTCTGGCTCTCACAGACCTGTAACTTCTTCTTTAAGAGGCTCCTCTGTCCTTCACTCGTTACCTGTATTAATGGCACCTGTTTGAACTCATTATCAGAATAAAAGACACCTGTCCACAACCTCAAACAGTCAGACTCCAAACTCCACTATGGCCAAGACCAAAGAGCTGTCAAAGGACACCAGAAACAAAATTGTAGACCTGCACCAGGCTGGGAAGACTGAATCTGCAATAGGTAAGCAGCTTGGTGTGAAGAAATCAACTGTGGGAGCAATTATTAGAAAATGGAAGACATACAAGACCACTGATAATCTCCCTCGATCTGGGGCTCCACGCAAGATCTCACCCCGTGAGGTCAAAATGATCACGAGAACGGTGAGCAAAAATCCCAGAACCACACTGGGGGACCTAGTGAATGACCTGCAGAGAGCTGGGACCAAAGTAACAAAGGCTACATCAGAAACACACTATGCCGCCAGGGACTCAAATCCTGCAGTGCCAGACGTGTCCCCCTGCTTAAGCCAGTACATGTCCAGGCCCATCTTAAGTTTGCTAGAGAGCATTTGGATGATCCAGAAGAGGATTGGGAGAATGTCATATGGTCAGATGAAACCAAAATAGAACTTTTGGGTAAAAACTGAACTTGTCGTGTTTGGAGGAGAAAGAACACCATACCTACTGTGAAGCATGGGGGTGAAAACATCATACTTTGGGGCTGTTTTTCTGCAAAGGGACCAGGACGACTGATCCGTGTAAAGGAAAGAATGAATGGGGCCATGTATCGTGAGATTTTGAGTGAAAACCTCCTTCCATCAGCAAGGGCATTGAAGATGAAACATGGCTGCATCTTTCAGCATGACAGTGATCCCAAACACACTGCCCAGGGAATGAAGGAGTGGCTTCGTAAGAAGCATTTCAAGGTCCTGGAGTGGCCTAGCCAGTCTCCAGATCTCAACCCCATAGAAAATCTTTGGAGGGAGTTGAAAGTCTGTGTTGCCCAGCGACAGCCCCAAAACATCACTGCTCTAGAGGAGATCTGCATGGAGGAATGGGCCAAAATACGAGCAACAGTGTGTGAAAACCTTGTGAAGACTTACAGAAAATGTTTGACCTCTGTCATTGCCAACAAAGGGTATATAACAAAGTATTGAGATGAACTTTTGTTATTGACCAAATACTTATTTTACCGAGGAATTTACCAATTAATTCATTAAAAATCCTTCAATGTCCTTCAATGTCCAAATCCTTCTGGCTGCACGGTGGCGCAGTGGTTTAGCACTGTGGCAGCACAGTTTTACCCTCGGCCGGGGGATCGCGGGGATCATGAGATCGTGGGTTCGATCCCAGCCCCCGACCAACAGTGAGCTGTGTGGAGTTTGCATGTTCTCCCCGTGTTGCGCGGGTTTACTCCGGGATTTCTCCGGTTTCCTCCCGCATACCAAAAACATGTAGGTTTAGGGCGCTCGCGCACGCAGCGACCAGCAGCCGGTGGCTTGTCACCAGACTGCAAACCAAGTCTACCTACGGGTACAAATAAGTAACAAAAAAAAAAAAAAAAAAAAATGTGATTTTCTGGATTTTTTTTTTTTCTCATTTTGTCTCTCATAGTTGAGGTATACCTATGATGAAAATTGGAGACCTCTCTAATCTTTTAAGTGGGAGAACTTGCACAGTTGGTGGCTGACTAAATACTTTTTTTCTCCATTGTATCTTTGTGCAGTTTTGCCCACTTGGCTCTTTGCAGCACCTCTCAAGCTCCATCAGGTTGGATGGGAAACGTCGCTGCACAGCCATTTTCAGATCTCTCCAGAGATGTTCAATTGGATTCAAGTCTGGGCTCTGGCTGGGCCCCTCAAGGACATTCACAGAGTTGTCCTGAAGCCACTCCTTTGATATCTTGGCTGTGTGCTTAGGGCCGTTGTCCTGCAGAACGATGAACCGTTGCCTCAGTTTGAGGTCAGGAGCTCTCTGGAATAGGTTTTCATCCAGGATGTCTCTGTACATTGCTGCATTCATCTTTCCTTCTATCCTGACTAGTCTCGCAGTTCCTGCCCTTGAAAAACATCCCCACAGCATGATACTGCCACCACCATGCTTCACTGTAGGGATGGTATTGGCCTGGTGATGAGCTGTTTCCTCAAAACATGACGCCTGGCGTTCATGCCAAACAGTTCAATTTTTGTCTCATCAGACCAGAGAATTTTGTTTCTCATGGTGTGAGAGTCCTTCAGGTGCTTTTTGGCAAATTCCAAGTGGGCTGCCATGTGCCTTTTACTAAGGGGTGGCTTCCGTCTGCCCACTCTACCATACAGGCCTGATTGGTGGATTGCTGTAGAGATGGTTGTCCTTCTGGAAGGTTCTCCTCTTTCCACAGAGGAACGCTGGAGCTCTGACAGGGTGCCCATCGGGTTCTTGGTCACCTCCCTGACTAAGGCCTTTCTCCCCAGATCGCTCAGTTTAGACGGCCGGCCCGGTCTAGGAAGAGTCCTGGGGGTTCCGAACTTCTTCCATTTATGGATAATGGAGGCCACTGTGCTCATTGGGACCTTCAAAGCAGCAGAAATTTTTCTGTACCCTTCCCCAGATTTGTGCCTCGAGACAATCCTGTCTCTGAGGTCTACAGACAATTCCTTTGACTTCATGCTTGGTTTGTGCTCTGCCATGCACTGTCAACTGTGGGACCTTATATAGACAGGTGTGTGCCTTTCCAAATCATGTCCAATCAACTGAATTTACCACAGGTGGACTCCAATTAAGCTGTATAAACATCTCAAGGATGATCAGTGGAAAAAGGAGGCACCTGAGCTCAATTTTGAGCTTCATGGCAAAGGCTGTGAATACTTGGAGGCAGCTGTAGTGCAGGTGTAGTGTGGCGACTACTGATCGGAGGGTCAGGGGTTTGATTCCCGCTCTGTCTGCAGTCTGCATGTCGAAGTGGCCTTGAGCAAGACACTGAACCCCCAGTTGCTCCTGGTGGGTCAAGCCAGCGCCTGTGTTTGGAATCTCTGCTGCCATCAGTGTGTGAATGTGTGGACAGCAGGATCTGTAAAGTGCTTTGGTCATCTACAGATGAGAAAAATCACTATATAAATGAACACCATTTGCCATTTTACTTGTGTACATGTGATTCCTTAGTTTTTTATTTTTAATAAATTTGCAAAAATCTCACATTGTCATTATTAGGTATTGTGTGTAGAATTTTGAGGAAAAAATTAATTTAATCCATTTTGGAATAAGGCTGAAACATAACAAAATGTGGAAAAAGTGAAGCTCTGTGAATACTTTCCGGATGCACTGTATTATGGCTCCGTCTGTCCCACTTTTGTGAAATCAACCCCCCTACATTTTTGGTCCAATTGTTTTAAAACTTGGTACCATGGTTTGATATACACTGAAGATGTGCATATTGCAATTTGGTTCTGATCGGATGATATTTGTGGGAATTGTAGCCCCTGACCTATGACCTCCTGTTTCACCTCACTTCACAGTTAACTGTCTTGTGAAATCAACTCCTCCTACAGTTTTGTTCCGATTGTTATGAAACGGTACTGTGGTTTGATATACTCTGATGATGTGCATATTGCAATTTCACACTCATTGGATGACCTTGAGGCCAAAGGTCAGAGGTCAGATTTTTCCCCAAGTCTTCTAAACACAATCAAATCGATACAGTAGTTGTATCTAATACACATCTTGGATGACTTACACCCTCACCTAGCTATGGGTTTGGGGTCAAGGGGTCAAAGTTAACATTGCAGTTGCACTATGGTAAATGCTACATTTACGATTACTATAAAACGAGTAACGCTAGGGCCACCAAACCTGCTATACAGGTTCACCTTGGGATCCTGACCTCTAACTATGGGTTTGGGATCAAAAGGTCAGAGGTCAAGGTTAACATTCCTTATGCCTTATCACTGTACAGCAAGTAAAGCTAGGGCCACCAAACTTGGTACACAGGTTCACCCTGTGACCCTGAAGTGTGACTGTGGTTTTGGGATTGCAGGGTCAAAGATCAACATCAACAATAATGGATTGCATTTATATAGCGCCTTTCAAGATACCAAAGCGCTTTACAGTGAGTCCATTATTCATTCACTCCACAGACAGACAATAGTAGTGGTAAGCTACTTCTGTAGCTCCAGCTGCCCTGGGGTAGACTGACGGAAACGTGGCTGCCCACCTGCGCCAACGGCCTCTCCGACCATTACTGAACATTTTTATACACATTCATACCCAGTGTCATGGACACTGGAGGCAAGGTGGGTAAAGTGTCTTGTCCAGGGACACAACGGCAAGATGGCTGGGGAGAGCGAGATTCAAACCGCCAACCCTCTGGTTATTGGACGACCCGCTCTACGTCCTGAGCCACTGGTGGCCACATTTCCCTCCTCCGTTCCATTTTTGCTGAGCACCAAGCTGGATGGCAGGGAGTTCAATTTTTATATGGTCTGTGGCATGACCTAGTTGGGACTTGAACCCCGACCTCCTAGTTATAGGTTGGATGCTCTACCTCTAGGCCACCACTCCAGTGCAAACATGCCTTATCAAAATGCCTTATAAAATATACAGTGGTGTGAAAAAGTGTTTGCCCCCATCCTGATTTCTCATTTTTTTTGTATGTATGTCACACTTAAATGTTTCAGATCATCAAACAAATTTAAATATTAGACAAAGATAACACAAGTAAACACAAAATGCAGTTTTTAAATGAAGGTGTTTATTATTAAGGGAAAAAAAATCCAAACCTATATGGCCCTGTGTGAAAAAGTGATTGCCCCCTAAACCTAATTACTGGTTGGGCCACCCTTAGCAGCAACAACTGCAGTCAAGCATTTGCGATAACTGGCAATGAGTCTTTTACAGCGCTGTGGAGGAATTTTGGCCCACTCATCTTTGCAGAATTGTTGTAATTCAGCCACATTGGAGGGTTTTCGAGCAATGAACTGCCTTTTTAAGGTCATGCCACAACATCTCAATCAAATTCAGGTCAGGACTTTGACTAGGTCACTCCAAAGTCTTTATTTTGTTTTTCTTAAGCCATTCAGAGGTGGACTTGCTGGTGTGTTTTGGATCATTGTTCTGCTACAGAACCCAAGTATGGTTCAGATTGAGGTCACGAACAGATGGCCGGACATTCTCCTTTAGACTTTTTTGGTAGACAGCAGAATTCATGGTTCCATTTACCACAGCAAGTCTTCCAGGTCCTGAAGCAGCAAAATAGCCCCAGATCATCACGCTACCACCACCATATTTTACTGTTGGTATGATGTTCCTTTTCTGAAATGCTGTGTTACTTTTACGCCAGATGTAATGGGACACACACCTTCCAAAAAGTTCAACTTTTGTCTCGTCAGTCCACAGAGTATTTTCCTAAAAGTCTTGGGGATCATCAAGATGTTTTCTGGCAAAACTGAGAAGAGCCTTTATGTTCTTTTTTCTCAGCAGTGGTTTTTGTCTTGGAACTCTGCCATGCAGGCCATTTTTGCCCAGTCTCTTTCTTATGGTATAATCATGAACACTGACCTTAACTGAGGCAAGTGAGGCCTGCAGTTCTTTGGATGCTGTTGTGGGGTCTTTTGTGACCTCTTGGATGAGTTGTCACTGCGCTCTTGGGGTAATTTTGGTTGGCTGGCCACTCCTGAGAAGGTTCACCACTGTTCCATGTTTTCATCGTTTGTGGATAATGGCTCTCACTGTGGTTCGCCGGAGTCCCAAAGCTTTAGAAATGGCTTTATAACCTTTTCCAGACTGATAGATCTCAATTACTTTGTTTCTCATTTGGTCCTGAATTTCTTCTGATCGTAGCATGATGTCTAGCTTTTGAGGATCTTTTGGTCTACTTCACTCTGTCAGGCAGGTCCTATTTAAGTGATTTCTTGATTGAGAACAGGTGTGGCAGTAATCAAGCCTGGGTGTGGCTAGAGAAATTGAACTCAGCTTTCCAAAGATGTGATAAACCACAGTTAATTTATGTTTTAACAAGGGGGGCAGTCACTTTTTCACACAGGGCCATGTAGGTTTGGATTTTTTTTACCCTTGATAATAAACACCTTCACTTAAAAACAGCATTTTGTGTTTACTTGTGTTATCTTTGTCTAATATTTAAATTAGTTTGATGATCTGAAACATTTGTGTGACAAACATACAAAAAAATGAGAAATCAGGATGGGGGCAAACACTTTTTCACACCACTGTATCTCAACAACAAAACAAAACTAGGGTCACCAAACCTGGTATGGGGCGGCTGTGGTGCAGGTGTAGCGTGGCCGACTACTGATTGGAGGGTCAGTGGTTCGATTCCCGCCCTGTCTGCAGTCTGCATGTCCAAGTGTCCTTGAGCAAGACACTGAACCCCCACTTGCACCTGGTGGGTCAGGCCAGTGCTGGAGCATGGCAGCTCCAGCCCCATCAGTGTGTGAATGGGTGGATAGCAGGATCTGTAAAGTGCTTTGGTCATCTAGAGATGAGAAAAAAGCGCTATATAAGTGAACGCCATTTATCATTTACACAGGTTCACTATGAGACCATAGCCTCGGACTACAGGTTTGGGGTCCAAAGGTCAAGGTTGGTGCTCTCTAAGGCCACCATACTTGCTACATGGGTTCACCTTGGGATCCTGACTTACAACTATGGGTTGTATACTTTGTTGTATATTCGTGGATGTTGGGCTCATCATAATTTTGTTCTGCCACAGTAATTAGATTGAAAAGTTGAAAACTGCTCCCTGTCTGTAAGTATTGAGCTCCTCAAAGAAAATGGAGGTGGGGGATATTGCACTCGCCTCAGAGTGCTCTTGTTGGCTCGGAAACTATAACATTAGCATAGTTAGCTTAGCAGCGTGAGAACTGAGACTTAAAATGACTCAGAAGAACTCGGTGCAACTGTGGTGTTCTGTATTTACATGGCAAAAGGTCAGTGACAAAAAATGGGCAGCTTCCACTGAAAAAATAAACATCTGTTCAAAATGAGTAGATCTTTGCAAAAATCAGAAAAAAGGCTTTTCTTTCAGTAAGCATTAAATCTCCATTCAAATAATTAAATCTTTACAGAAAATTAAAAAGGCCATTTCCCTTGTCAGCAAAATGATCCAAAATCCTCCGTTCTATTAACCTGCCAGCCTCCATCCCCATAAAGACTACAAGGACAGTTTATAGAGGACAACTTAATATATCCGTGAGAGGATGGGAGCAAATGTACAAGAAAAATTCTGAAAATTTGTGGAAAAACTTGCACATTTTATAGAAAGAAGTTCGAAATGTATGAGTATATTGTAAATTTGTGTGGGGAAAATGTGACAATTTTATCACAAAACATGGCAAACTTATAGGAAAAAGGTACAAAATTTACTGCAACACTAATAATTTCGCCAGGAAAAACTTGCAAATTTATATTAAAAAAAAGTTATAACTTTCCAGGAAAATGTAAGTGTACAAGAAAAACCTCACTATTGGGTGTAAGAATTTTCTTGTAAATGTGTGACTTTATTGTTGTAAATTTATGAGTTTTTTTCTTGGAATTTTTTTTTTTTGTTTTTGCATTTGGATTTTTTTTTTTTCCTAACAAAAATGTCACTTTTTTTTTTCTCGTAAATTTGGGACTTTCTTGTAGTAAATTTGTGGTTTTAAATTGAAAATTAGCGTCTTTTATCATATTTTTGCACCTTTATTCTTGCATATTTATACTGAAATTACATTTACACTGTATGCTAAATTTATGAATATCGCCCCCCACCATCCCCCTTGTTAAAAAAAAAAAAAAAAAAAAAAAAAAAAAAAAACAAACAGCACCAAAAAATTCCGAGGCTTAGGACAGTTAACACACTAACGTACCTGACTCTGAAGACAGAAACCAGGCTGCAGCTGCCGTGTGCGCACGGTGGACTGGGGGAAAATTGAAATCTGGAATGCCTTTTAAAAATCTCTCTAAAAGGGCACTTCAGGGGGCAAAGGGGCAATCCCTGAGCTTCACTTCACATCAATCTGTGCACGTGGGCGCACCTCATCCCCTCACTCAACACATGCCAGGATGTGATGCGTTCTGTCACAAAAAAACAAGCGGACCAGTGGTCACGTACTGTGAGCCATCATTTCTTTGAAGATTTCTTCAGCAGCAGCAGTTTGTTGCTCTTTTATAAACTCGCTTGGGTGATGGATGGAAGACATTGCTACTTCAGTAGCACAAAAAAAAAATATTGGTCAGCCGCTCAATCTGTGCCCATTCTCGTCTTTTTCACGCACCTGAACCGGTTTGAAATGTTCAGAGTGAGGAAGATATCGTGGAAATCCGAAACAAAAATTGCACAGATCAGGTGGGACAGTGTAAACCTGTGAGACGTCATGTCACGTTCCTTCACATGTTTTAGGAATTTTTTTTTTTTTAGTTTATGTTAATCCTCAGGGACCTATGAGTGCATTTTGCACCCTTTTCATTCTTCCTTTTCTGATGATTTTGGCTGTGTTCATGCATATGGCATGAATTTTGGAAAGATTGTGTATTTTTATTTGATTTTGTAATTTCCCATTCAGCTCCTACACTAAGTCTAAAATACACTGTGTACAAGCAGTTGTTACACTCGTACTGTTAAGCACAAAAATGTGCCAATGAAACCCGTTCAAACTGTAATTTTTGATCTCACTGCCATTAATGCACAATACATGCATTTTATTATATCTGGGTGTCAATCTGGGCTTTTGCCTTGGAATTGATCATTGTTATTCCTCTCCACCAGATGGCGGCATTTTTTGACCATATTTGGCATATGGAGAAAAAAAATCTTTTTTTTTTTTTTTTTCTCAATGATTTGGCACTGTCACAACCCCCCTTGCTGCTAACTATTGATAAAACAGGCTGTAATAATTCAACACAAAACAATACTTTGCATGAAGTATATTGAAAATAATTTTTTTCTATTTTTTTTCCATCTAAAAACTTGGCGGCATCATGAGAAAACCTGGCATTTAAAGGGTTAAAATCTTTAAAATTAATGACGATTTTTTTTTTCACCTACAACTGAATTAACTATTGATAAATAAACTCAGTGAAAGTAGAGTTTTTTTTTTTTTTTTTTTTTTTTTTTTTTTTATAAATACAGTAGCTACCTTATGAAAAGCAAATTTTTTTTTTTGTGCTTGGTGTACAAGTGTGACTAATATTTGAAGGGTCCCTGAGGGTTAATACAGTTTATTATAATCTGGCTGGGACAGTTCCTCCATCAGTGGTGGTTAGCTGCTGTTAGCAGAGTTAGCTATTCGCTCATTCAGGGTTGTTTCTCCCTATGCTATGTTCGTCACCGGCGCCACTGGCTAACCAACTAATATTAGCCTCAATATGGCCACTTCAACAACAGGTGAAATGGCAAAAGAGGGTGGATGGGGTGAACTGGGACTCATTATTTAAAACAACATGGAGTGCAATGTTTTCTGAGGAAGGCTACTTAATCTGTGTGGAATATGGTGCTGTAGTATTTAACCACTGAGGCATTTTATCCAAAGCATGCCACAGATGCAACATGTCTGGGATCTGTGTCAACATGTGGAAAAAGAGCATAATAGGGGCACTTGAAAGCTCCACTAAATGATGTGTTTCTGTTTCTAGCTGAACTCTCCTTGTCATCTCCCTCTGAAAGGCTGTGGGAAGGTGGTCCAAGCTGCGTGTGGAGGAACACAGGTGGCTGTTCTCAACGGTTCGTACACGTATTATAAAACTCTTCTAATCTAAAACTGGTGGAAGGTATTTATGGTCAATGTAAGTGGGACGGTGTCTATTTTTTTTTTTTTTTTTTTTTCCCAGACAGAGGTGAGGTGTTCGTTTGGGGTTACGGGATTCTGGGAAAAGGCCCAGATCTGTCAGAATCGTCCACCCCAGAGATGATTCCTCCAACTCTGTTCGGACGCTCCGAGTTTAACCCCACGGCGGTGGTGACTAGGATCAGGTGTGGGCTCAGCCACTTCGCTGCCGTCACCGGTGAGATGTTCAAACTTGTAGAGACGTTTAGAGAAATGTTTGGCCAAAAAAAGTCTGCATAGAGCCACAAAACATGTCTGAGCTTTAAAATGAAGAAAAAAGATTTGAGGTTGATGCATAAACTGGTATGTCAACATTAGTAACAGAGTTTTTTTTCCTAGGAGATTTTATGGGTTTGTCCTTGTAAATTTTAAACACACTCATAAATTTCAAGGCTTTTTTTTTCTAATAAATTAACAATTTTATCTCTTAAATTAGCTCCCTTTTTACTGGAATTTTTTTTAGCTGTTTTTCTTAAAATTTGCAGCTTTTTCTTGTAACTTTTTTAACCTTTTAATTTAAATTTTTCCCCTTGTAAATTTTCAACTTTTTTAGTGTAAATTTTCAACCTTTTTTCACAAGTTTTCAAGTTTTTCCGCTATAAATTCAAAACTTTTTTTTGTAAATTACAAAAAAAAAAAAAAGTAAAACTTGCCTGTTAATAATGTTGATCCCTCCTCTAAAACTTATGTGTGATGTTTTCAGATCGCAACGAACTCTTTGTCTGGGGCAAGAACGTCAGAGGATGTTTGGGCATCGGGAAGAAAGACGACCAATACTTCCCCTGGAGAGTAAGACACCGATTTCTGTCACTCTAGCACAGTAAAATGTATGCAGAAATATTCAAATTTAGGGTAAAGGTTGCAGTTTTAAGAGGAGAAATTGGTAAGGATAAAAGTCACTTTTACCAGAAAAAAAAACTACAGTTTTATTAGAAAACTTTTGCAAATGTGGAAAAGGTAGAATTTTTACCTGAAAAGGATAGCAATCAAATAACAATCTTATGCAAAAAGCAGATTATGCAGAAAATATCAATTTATGCAAAAAAGATTAGTTTTATTGGGAAAAATGTCACAAATTTACACAAAAATTATGCCTAATTTAGGAAAATGTCAAAGTACATTTATGCCAAAACTATAACAAATTTTGAAAAAAATGTAGTTTAATGAGGAAAACACCTGCACAGTTTTGCAAGAAAAAAAGACAAATTTGCTAGAAAAAGCAGCAATTTTGTAAGAATGTAACAAATTTACAATTAAAAAAAAAAGCTGCAAATTTATGAAGAATCACTCTTTTAATCCTGATGTAGGTGTAACTCTGCTGTTTTGCCTCAGGCTTTAGGCTCAGGTATGTTTGTGGCTCCATGCAGACTTTTTTTTATACAGAAATCACTTTGTGTTTCTCTGTGTAGTGCAGGTTGCTGACCACTGCTCTAGCATGATATCCAATGGTAAAAATCCTGACTTCCCCTTTAAATTTACAAGCAAAACAGCAGATTTATTGAAAAGGGTGAAAAAGGGTTGAGAGAAGTTTGATATTTTAGAAAAATCTCTTGTCAATTTTGACAGATCATTTTATTCCTAAAATTCAGCTATTTTATCTTAAACTTAGTTGCTCAAAGCAGTTTCCACAGCAGAGGCTGCAGACTTAATGTTTTTTTTTTTTTTTCCCCCCCATGTCAGGTGACTGTTCCAGGTCATGTGGTGGACGTGGTGTGTGGAGTTGACCACATGGTGGCGCTGACCAAGTCTCTCCTCTGATCCTCCAGCCAAATAAATCTCTGGAGGTCTGGGGAACTTATTTTATGTCGGCAGTGTGTCACTCTGGAGTGTGGAAGCAGCTGCTCTCCACAGGCGTTGGACCCCGGCGTTCTTCGGGCGAACTGTGACATTAACGGAGCCCACTTTAATCTGCCGTAAGGTCATGACAGGAGAGACTTTGAAGGTTTTTTTATGAGCTGAAAACTGAAAAACTCTTCAGTTCATCACCGTTTCATTCTGCAATTTCATCCTTTAAGCCAAATATCTTTAAATTTGTGACTATGGCTGCAGCTCCGTCTGAAGATTTGCGTGATTACCTCCGCCAAGGAAGTTATGCAGTTGTGGTGGTTTGGCCGTTTGTCCATCCGTCCTTTAGCAGGATTACACAAAAACTACTGCATGGATTTGGATGAAATTTTCACCAGAGGTGGTCCTTGGGCTACAGAGGAATCCATAACATTTTGGTGATGATCTGAGAACGCATACCTCCACCAAAGCTCTCATCTTCTCACACTGTATTAGCAAGGATCGTCCAAAACAAACCCATTGCATTTTGGAGGTGATCCATGAGGGACGGAAGGAGCCTTGGAGGAGGTATGTGCTCTCTGAGTGCTTTTCTAGTTTTTATATTTTTCCCCCCGACTTTACCATTTTTAGGTGAGACATCAGGACAAAAAAATTTTCATGCGCCAACCAATTTTGGTTCCAAGACTTTTTCTTTGAGACAATTTGACAAAAAAAGTCAAAAATACTTATCTATACATTATAACTATTATTTTCATATTTAAAAGCTAAATATGTGATAATCGTACTGTGACTTGTCACTCCGTTCTACAGCCATTTTTGTTGCTCCCAAATGAAAGCCCACCTCAGAGAAAGCTCCATTTGTTCTTCACATGTAACTGATGAAAGTACATTTATAATTTTCTTACTGAACAAAACTCAGTTAAGTTTATCCACACTGGTAGAAATATTTCCCAGAGTTAATACCTGGCTGTGCTGTTGAGGTCTAATAAATGGCATAATTTGCTTATTTTTGTTTGTATTTCTATGTTCAATCAGTTCTTCACTCTTAATTTGGAGGTGAAGAGATTGGAAGGGCACTTTTATTTTTAAAGTTAGCTTGCGGTGGTGAGAATTTTTCATACCTGCAGAGTGCAGACTGCACCACCAACATGCTGCTATAGTCGGTAATGTTGCTCTTCATCTGGCTCTCCCGTTTCGTGTCCTTAGAAACGGGCGTGCTTTGATTCTGAGCAGGCAGTTGAGCAGTTCCTCCCTTTGCCACAATCCCCGGAGGTTGAAGTCTTTCATGTGCGGCAGTGGGGTGGCAGATGCATTACAGGCCAACCGCTGCCCCATAAGTCACTGTCATAAAGCGTTTATAACATTAAATACCTGAAAGCGTGACTGTGTGAACTGAGTTTTTCAAGAACAGTGAAGTCTCTTTCCCTCCTCACCAGATATAAAAATGTGCCATCTGTGAGAGAACTCAGCTGACTGACATGGCAATTTATGATCACAACAGGCGTTTTAATATATCATTTGGACACTGTGTGTTTTCTGACTAGTTTACTGAAGTTCTGAGCTGTGAGTGACAGGTTAAACCATTGCTAGGATACAAGGCGTTGACCTTTTTTTCAGAACACAAAAAGAGGTCCAGAGTGCTTGCACCAACAACATGGCTGTATGTGGACATGCAGCCTTGTGCTTTGGGGATTTTCCGTGGCATCTTGCTTTTTTTTTTTTTCCCCTTCTCCTCTCGTCACCCTGGAGCCAATCAGATCTCTGCAGTCTCTGGTTGACTCTTTGTGCATCACGTGACATCAATCTTGATGCCTACAAGGGTAAGTGACACACTGAACTTTATGTGGATGGAGTGGGACATGAGTGGCAGGTCCAGGAACTGTTCTGTTATGTAAGGAGGTGTAAGATGATTCTGATACTGGAAACACCAGAATGGTCATTCCTGCAGCGGTGGCCTGTGGAGCTAAAACCCCCCACCAGTTCTCCACTCTGTTTATGCAGATCACACAATACAGAGAGTCGATATTCCTGCACGCTCCCCTACTGTCATCTCTTAGTTGCAAGCTGGACTGGAGTCAATACACACAAGTTTGGAGGGGGGGGAAAAAAAAAAAAAAAAAGTGCACACAACCTCAAAAAACAGCTCGTTTATTTTTATTTTATCCCACACAAGAAGCTCCAGATGAAAAGCTTTTACTCTGAAATGGAATCAAGAGGAAATGATCATTTCCTCCCAGGTTAACACTGATAAATACAAGATTTCTACCAGTCAGCAGGAAAAAAAAAAAAAAAAGGAGTAAAAAAGGAAAAATAAAATAAAACATCAAAGGCTTCAGTCTAAAACATTCCTTCTGGATAATATGCGTAAAGAGAAAACCCTCTGCTTTCACATGAGTACAGCAGGTCTGTGGGGGAGAGTTAATGTACTTTACGGACAACTGCTTTATCATTTAGAAATGACAAAACTAAAAAATTATTTCATTTTCACTGATGTATGAATAATTGGCAGTTCAAGAACTCATACTGTACGACAGAGCCACTTCCAACAAAGCAGAGCAAGCAAGCGCTATGGGCCCCCCAAGCACTTGCCAGGCACTTCTGCCAGGCTGACAATGTAAAAAAAAAAAAAAATGTTTTGCCTGGAAAAATAAAGGTTTAAATAAATTTTAAAAAGCTACAAGTTCACCCTCATTTTTGGGGGGAGAATTAAAATTACCTCACTTTTCCTACTAAATTTGCAACTTTTTCCTTGTACATTGGCCAATATTTTTCATAAACTTTTTTCTCAAATTTGTGACTTACTCCTATAAATTTGCAACTTTTTTCCACATAAATTTGCTATTTTTTATCTTGTAAATATGTGCCTTTTTTTACATTTACAACTTATTTCTAGATACCTCAAAAATCAAAGTAATGTCATTAAAATTATGCTACTTGTGCTGTAACCACATTCCAGCAAATCATATCTTTATGGCATTTTAGGAAATTAAAGCGTACTGTGTTGTTCTGGAGAGAAGCTGGCTGGTGACTGAACATAATGACTGCTGGCTCCTTAAGGGTTCGTGGGAATTTACCCAAACAGGCTACATGTGTTTTTTTTTTGGTGGTGTTTTGTGGACTTAGAGAAAGAATTCAACTGCATCTCTCGTGGTTTCTTGTAGGGATGCTTCAGGAATATCAAGCTTTTTGCTACAAGCTATTCGGTCTCATTTCCAATGTTTTTCAACCAGGGCATCATGGGAAATTGTCTAATGCCACTTTCAAACTATAACTGGCAAGCTGCACGTCCGGGTTCCATTAATATAAAATAACACTGACTCTCCATGGCTTTTTCAAACTTTAAGGAGAGGTGGGTCTGATCTCCCGTAGATAAAACTGCATTCCTTCGGTGTACCAAGTTTCATGTCCTCTCATCACTGCTATCACACAAACGTGCCATGAGCCTGGAAAAAGGCTCAGTTGCTGCTTTGGCTTCCATTTCAATGGACAGGTTTGCACCTAACATTTTGCATAATTGTTTTTCTCCCCCCCATATCAGCACTGAATAGCTTCCAGATTTACAGAACAACTGTGTGCATCCCCACACTTGCACTTTTATTTGGTGGGGCCGTGTGTTTGTGTCGGGGGCTGTCACAGAAAAGAGGAGTATCACATCATGGGGTAAAAGTTAATGCAGGGTGAACCAGGATGCACCAATGAGCACAGAGCGGAGCTGAACAGGGAGACTGCCCCGTGCCAAACCAGGACAGGCTGGTGTCAGCTCTACAGTACTTCAACTGAAGTTGCTATGGATAAAGTGGATGGGTTATGGTTTCTGAGCCGATATTTTGTTTTATGTATGCAATGACATTGATATCTTGTTCTTGTACTAATGGTTTTACATTTGTTTTTTGAATATGTATATACTTTAATATGTATTAGAATTTAGGGGGAGGCTCCAAATAAACACTGTTGGTTTTCTGCCTCCCACTGCACATTATATTTTGTATTTTATTATTTTACTATTTCTTTTCTACATTTCTTTTAACTGCAACTAGATAAATCCTAAAATCGCACAGTAGCCAGAGACTGGCCATGCTATGGGTCCACTGTAGGTGTCTGTTGACAGAAGGTCCCTGCGCTGCCTCCGTATCAGGGATCCGTTGGGATCATGAACGGGGTGTAACCAGATGAGAGTCACGGCGCTCCACTGGCCCAGCTAAGTGATTTTCAAATTAATTTATTCTCTCTAACAGTGGAATATCAACACTGATTTGTATGTAATCATGCCATGCATCACACACAGTATAAACAAATTACAACGTGAGCACAGCAGGACTGCTTGTGACCAAGGTTCCCGAGACCTGCACAATTCTGGAAAGTTTGGAAGAATAAACACAAAAAAACCCTGAATTCCAAAGCTCCGGTGTGGGAGCATTTTGGACTGAAGCCAACTGAGTGAGGAGAGCCCAGTAATGTCAATGAGTTGGTACGTGGCCTATATTTGAAAACAGCTGTAACAAAAACTGAAAAATGCATTAAAAACACATTTCACCTTTTTTTTTTTTTTTTAAGCCTATTACAGTATAATAGGCTACAATGTAAGAAGGGTACCACCTTTAAGAGTTTGGTTTGTATTGCCAACAATCAAACTCCTTCCCAGTGAGAGCTGGACTCCGCCAAGGGCTACGTTCCTACCCTCACCTATGGCTACGAACTTTATTATAAATGGCAGTGAACGTTGTGATTCTGCCACCCCCCCAAGACAGATGAACAGAGTGCAGGTTGTATCCATCCATGAAATCCTGCCACTGATCCTTGTTAGCAGTTCATCAAACTGGGCACTGGGTAACCTCAGGTAGTGCACAAAACAACCATCAAAAAGAAGCTCCTGGAGGAGGCAGTGGCATTCTTCCAACTGTGTGCTGCCGAATCGAGTTGTGAACCCCCCCCCCCCCAAAAAAAAAAGGGTTTTGGGGATTTTCACAGCAGGTACAAGGCAGCAACAGAAGTCATCTCATTAATTTTTTAAAGCAGAAATGAGCATTGCTAAGGAGTGCCACAACGATCGAGAGAAACGGATGTCATTTTCGGACTCAGCGGTGCAAAATAGTCTTAAATCAGTTAAAAAAAAAAAAAAAAAAAAGACAACTTACAAAGAAATTATTTTTGTAATCCTGTGTAATCTGCCTTTTCCTGTTAGACATTCTTTAAAACTCATCTTAAAACCCACTTTTACTCTTTGGCTTTCGAACTAGTATGAGACATTGCTTTTACCGTATTTTTTGGACTATAAGGCGCACTTAAAATCCTTTAATTTTCTCAAAAATCAACAGTGCGCTTTACAATCTGGTGCGCCTTATGTATTAATTCTGGTTGTGCTTACTGACCTCGAACCAATTTTATGTGGTACACAGTGCTCAAAAATCTGTCAAAAATGTTTTAGTACGACTTTGGTAAGCTACGAAGTCAAACTGCTTGATGGATTGTCGGAGCATTACGGTAGTCAGGAGCCTCACGGAGTAATATGTGCTTCAACATAATGGCCGGATAGCTTTTTCCACAAATCTCCATCCCTATTGATCTGCCACTCCATGCGCGCCCATCTCACCGATACTGTCAAAACCCAAGTGAAGCAAACTAATTCAGAGCTTGCCATCATTCCGGGTGGATTAACCAAAGAACTCCAACCGCTATATTGGTGTCAACAGGTCGTTCAAAGTTAAATTGCTAGCGAGTTACGCCACTATCTGCCAATGGATCGTGGATCGAAACTGCTCCTGTTTAGCTGTAATTAATATTCAAAAATGATATTTTCGGGACGAAAGAATTTAAGCGTCATTTGTTTGCATTGTTTACTTCTCGGGGCTGCCGCCGGAGAGCGAGCCGTATCGAGTACTGAGCGAGTATCCTGGCGATGTAAACAGCCACGGACCAAAAACGTACATTTGCTCGTGGAACAGGTCATTCAGAATCGCAGACAATCGCGCTATATGTGTCTATAATGACTATAGATAGGATTTTCTTTCCATGCACGCAAAAAAAAAAAAAAAAAATCCCAGATCCGACTACCTTGCGAGGTAGTCGATACCCAAAAGCCGATTGTGTATAGAACACGTATATTAGGATTTGTATGTGAAATTTCGGCATTGAAACTGCTCCCGTTTAGCTGTAATTAAATATTCAAAAATGATATTTTTGGGACGAAAGAATTTAAGCGTCCCGGCATATGTTTACTTATCAGGGCCGCTGCCGGAGATGGAGCCGTATCGAGTACCGAGCGAGTATTCTGGCCAATATGGCGATGAACAGCCACGGACTAAAAAAGTTCCACCTGCTCATGGAACAGGTCATTCACACTCGCAGACAATTGCGCTATATGTGTCTATAATGACTATAGATAGGATTTTCTTTCCATGCACGCAAAATTTTTTTTTTTCCCGGCTCCGACTACCTCGCTTTAATGCGCCTTATAATCCGGTGCGCCTTATAGTCCCAAAAATACGGTACTTGTTTTTATTGCATGACAATTGTTTTGTTTTGTTTTTTAGCCTGTGTTCTGTTCTTTTTAGCTGTACTTTATCATTTCTGTTTGTTTTGATGTTTTAATTATCCTTGATGTACAGCACTTTGTTTCAGCTGTGGTCGTTTTTAAAGTGCTTTATAAATAAAGCTGGATTGGCTTTTCACTGAATCTGGTAAATGGAGCCTCACTGTTTACATGTGTTATCCAGGTGTGTCAGTGCAACAGAAGTTCTATTTAGTTCTAAGATGTTTACATGTAAAGTGGGCTGAGCTGGACTGACGTACAGAGTGAATATCAGCGTTTACATTTTAAAACAGAAAAAAATTTCCCCTCTATGTTTCTCCTTTTCTAATTTTGGTTTTCCCATTTCTAAACAAAAACAGTTGTGATGTAAAGTACCTGCAGAGCGGAGTGGGACCTGCGTTAAAGTGCAGACTGGGGCAGGAGGGGGAGACACCCGGGGCTTTAGTGTAATGTTCCTGCCCCTGAATGAACCATAGCTTATATGTAACACATTATTCAGTACATGGTAAAGTGGCTTCAGTATCGCTTATTACTGCGGTGGATGAGCCGGGGAACAGCAAATGTGTGTGGGGGGGGGGGGGGGGCATTTGGAGAAGTTTTTGGCTTCAAACATCTGCAGGAGCCACAAAAATGATCCGAGCCTTAGAATAAATTTAAAACAGCCGAGTTAGAAGAATAAACTGACCTGTTGGCAGGTGGTAATAACTAGTAACTTTTTTACAGAATAAAAAAATATTTTATTACAGGACACTTTTTAGTCTCGAGTATATTTTTAGGGGAAAAACTGTACTGATTCTCAAGTAAATTAGGCCGAATCTGAGTTACTTTTACTTTATGCCAAGGGGGGAAAGTAATAAATTTGCAAGAAAAATTTAATCAAAAAATGTTTTAATCATAATTTAAGGTAAAAAAGTAGTACAATTTTCAAGGAAAAAGGTGTCATTTATGGAGGAAAAAATAGTAAATTGATGAAAAAAAAAAAGTAATTTTATGAGGGAAAAGTAAATTTACAAGAAAAAAAAAAGCCACAATCATGGGAAACAAAGCAGAAAATTAAAAAAAAAAAAAAAAGGTAAATTGCATTCACTTGTATAGTGCTTCTTCTCATCTCTGGATGACCAAAGTGCTTTACAGATGCTGCTATCCACCCATTCACACACTGATGGAGGCGGAGCTGCCATGCACCAGCGCTGGCCTGACCCACCAGGAGCAACGCAACGGGTCAGTGTCTTGCTCAAGGACACTTCGACATGCAGACTTCAGACAGAATGAGAATCGAACCCCTGACCCTAAGATCAGTAGTCGGCCACACTACACCTGCACCACAGCCGCAGGGGAACAAGTTACAAATTTATGGGGAAAATAATGGTAAATTTGTAGAAAAAAAAAGTCTTGTTAAAAAAAAAAAAACAAAAAACGAAATTTTGAAGGAAAAAAAAAAAAAAGTCAAATTTGTGGAAAAACTAGGTGGTAAATTTACAAGAAGAAATGTCCAAAATATATGGGGAAAAAGTGTAAATTTAAGAGGAAAAAAAGGTCATTTATGGGGGAAAAAAAGTAGTGCATCCACAAGAAAAAAGTCACAAATTTATGGGGAACGTAATAATGAGAAAAAAGTCACTAATTTATGGTAAAAGGATTTTTTTAAAGTTTAAGTGTAAGAGGAAAAAAGAACAAGATTTACAAATTTAAGAGAAAAAAAACTACATGCAAATGTATGAGACAAATTTAGCATATTTAAGAGGACTAGTCATGCTGACAGGTCAGTTCATTCTCATAATTCAGCTGTTTATCCTTAATTTCAAAGCTCAAACAAATTCTGAGTTTTCTTCCCGACAGACCACTCAAATAATAGTGAGCTGTTCCCAAACATTCAGAGAACCCAAATCTGGTTCTGAGGACAGCCCTAGTGTTTGGTTTAGTAAACTAAAAACTACAGGAGTGAGTAGGTGAACAGGGCGGGGCTTTAGGTAACAGATGGGTGGACAATTGGCTAATGAAGAAGAAAATGAGCAACAAAGGCCTTCGGAACACCCCGCTTCTTCCTGTCGGAGCCCATCCGTGGTAAATGAGCTCATGGCACTTCTTGGACTGATAAACATGGTTTGAACAAAATGATGTCAAAGGCATCGTTAGCATCTTTCTTCACTGGGCCGCCGCGCTCTCGGTCCGCAGAGCTCCGATCACACTTTGGATGTTTTCTTCAGGAACCTGGAAAACAGACACAGATTTTTTATTTTTTTTTTTTACATTTCCTGCCACCAAATTTTTGTCAAATGCAGTCATGAGGGAGAAAAAGATAGGATCGACTCTGAGCCCCTTCTTGTTTGCCATGGTGATGAACAGGCCGACAGATGAGGTCAGGTGGGAGTCTCCATGGGCTATGATGTTTGCAGACAACATTGTGATCTGTAGTGAGAGAAGGGAGCAGGTGGAAGAGAACCTGGAGAGGTGGAGGTATGCTCTGGAGAGAAGAAGAATGAAAGAAGCAAGACAGAATACCTGTGTGTGAATGAGAGGGAGGCAGGTGTAACGGTGAAGATGCAAGGAGTAGAGGTAATGAAGAGGAGTTAAATACCTGGGGTCAACCATCCAAAGCAATGGAAAATGCACAAGAAAGTTAAAGAAGAGAGTTCAGGTAGGGTGGAGTGGGTGGAAACAAGTGTCACGGTAATTTGCGACAGAAAGGTAGCAGCTAGGGTGAAAGGGAAGATTTACAAGATAGTAGTAAGATCTGCTATGATGTATGGTTTGGTGACAGTGGCACTGACAAAAAGACAGGAGCGGCGCTGGAGGTGGCAGAGTGGAAGATGCTAAGATTCTCATTGGGAGTGACTAAGAGGAACAGGATTAGGAATGAGTATATAAGAGGGACAGCTCAGGTTGAGCGGTTTGGAAACAAAGTAAGAGGCAAGGCTGAGATGGTTTGGACATGTGCAGAGGAGGGATAGTGGATAAATTGGACAAAGGATGATGAAGATGGAGCTGCCGGGCAGGAGGAAAAGAGGAAGACCACAGAGAAGATTTATGGATGTAGTGAAGGAGGACATGGAGAGGGTTGGTGTTACAGAAGAAGATGCAAGGGACAGGGTGAGATGGAGGCAGATGATCCGCTGTGGTGGCCATTAAAAGGAGCAGTTGGAAGAAGAAGTTGCACTAAGCTAAGTAATCTAGCTAGGATACCGATGTGTGGTTTCAGAAGCTTATGGGGACATGTCTACTCCCATCATTAAAATATACCCAAGTTCATGTGCAAATCCACTGCAAAAAAGTTACTGTATTTTTACCATACGCTCCCTTTAAATGTTGCAAAAATCAATTTCATGACATCTAATGCTTTTTTAATGGCTCCTATGAATTTCTTACCAGTGCATGGTCAAACTTGAAGGTGCTAATGTAGTACGCTGGAATGTCAGCTGCTGCCAGTGGTTCTGATATCTGAGCCACAATGCCGCACTCATCTGCAGAAGGGAAAAAAGGTTTTACTGACAAATTCCAGCTAGAGGGTAATTAGTAAAGCCAGGGACCTGGCATTCATTTTAATTGTCCATTTTTTAATTGAAAAATGTAGTGCAAATTAATTAAAAATATATAGCATCCATCCAGAAAAATCTTGTACGTTTACAGGAGGGATAAACAAAGTTGCAAATTTATGAAACTGAGGGGGAAAATGTGCAAAAGTCACAAACACACAATTTAAAATTCAGGAGCAAGGCTGCAGAGTTTACAGAGGAAGAAAAAAGATGAAACAGAAGGTGCAGACATTTGCTCTGGATTGGTTACAAATATTTGGAACTCCACAACTGGTATTTGGAAACAAGAAAGCACATAATTCCCTTTGGTCAGACTGTGATAATCCAAATTTGAATGTTACAATTGTGTTGTAATGTGCTTTTTTATTATAACCCTGGTATGTGGTATGCATGTATGCTACTGATGTTTAATCATAAATCAGACTCACCAAATCCTAAAGGTTGTCCCCCAATTCGAACCATTTTCCAAAGTTCTCCATTGGTGAAGAGAACGTTGTTTGGGAACCTTTAAAAAAAGGGAAAGAAAAGCACAAAAACACAGTTTAAAGTTAATCCAGGACTGTTTAAGACCATTTTAAAGCCACCTGACCACATTACAGTCAGTCTTGTCCAGTTATTTACTAGAACTTTCAGGATTGATGTTTGCACTAGATCTTAGTCCTCGTGTTAGTCCTGCATAGCCGCAGGGTCCGCCTGTTTGCACGTCTGTCTCCTCTTGGACTGGTGATGTTCACAATCCTCATGTCATTCTTGATCTGGGCGAGCCCTTGGGCTGAGACGCAGGGCCGTC
Organism: Pholidichthys leucotaenia; assembly: GCA_020510985.1. Taxonomy (NCBI): domain Eukaryota; kingdom Metazoa; phylum Chordata; class Actinopteri; order Cichliformes; family Pholidichthyidae; genus Pholidichthys; species Pholidichthys leucotaenia. Next base: position 337,396,163 of record CM035844.1, read on the forward strand.
CTTCCCACCGAGTACTCTTTGCTGCAGAGAATGTGTCTGTACTATCGCAGCCATGCCTCTTGCATCTTCCCAGTGATTGTTGCCACTCCTGTGTGCTTTGGCAGATATTTGTTCTTCACATGATCATGCTCCAGCGGGGCATACGCATCACCATTCTGTGGAGTGTTTGCTTGTGTTTCGTTGTAGCGGGCCAGCATTCCCATCCATACAAGGAGACAGGGTAGATCACAGTCTTGTAGATCTGGCATCACATGACACCAGTCACCTGCCACCACGATTCAAGATTCAAAGGCTTTATTATCATGTGCACAGTTAAGAAATGCTACATTTCCTGAGCAATGAAATTCTTACATTGCTCTCCGAATGAATGCCAAGGTAAAAGGTACAGAAACAACAATTAATAGGTCATGACACACTAACACAGTAACTCAATCCTAATACTAATGGATGCTAATAACATACACACCAACACACAGACACTAGAGGAAAGAAACTGAAAATTCACTGGATGACTAAAGTGATAGTGGTATATTGATATCAGAGATGATGTGAACCTGAGGTGGCATGAACCTATGTACAGTGTACAAATGAGCATTGTGCAACGAGCAGTGTATAATTATAAATTATTTCTGTAACGACAGTACCAGTAGACTGTGCATGATAAGTAGCAGCAGAGATGATATGGACATAAGACGGGTGAGACTATATCTACTGTACAGGTGAGCAGTGTGCAAATTTAGCAGCCGGTGTGCGAGTTCCTATATGCAAAGCTGTGTTGCAGAATTTTGGGAGTTATTTGTTCAGGAGTCTGATGGCAGTGGGAAAGAAGGAGTTTTTCAGTCTGGATGTCCTGCATTTCACACCTCTGTACCTCTGGCCTGAGGGTAGAAGTGTGAACAGTCTGTGTTGGGGGTGGGTGGGGTCCCAGAGGATGGCATCAGCTCTCTTTTGGACTATGTGGTGGTAGATGCTCTGCAGAGAGGGGAGTGGAGTCCTGATGATCTTTTCCACTGTCTTCACCACTCTCTGCAGGCGTTTGCGGTCCAGGGCAGTGGTGCTGCCGTACCACGCAGTGATGCAGTTGGTCAGGATGCTCTCGATGATGCAGCTGTAGAAACTGTTGAGGATCCTGGGGGACATGCCGAAATTCTTCAGCCTCCTCAGAAAGTACGGTCACTGTTGAGCTCTCTTGACCAGCTCTGTGGTGTTGTGTGTCCACTTAAGGTCCTCGCTGACGTGGATGCCCAGGTATTTAAAGCTGCTCACCCTCTCCACCTGAAGCTTCCAGATGAACAGCGGCCGATGGGGTGTCCTCCTCCCTTTTCTCATGTCCACTATCATCTCCTTTGTCTTGTCCGTGTTGAGGGTGATGTCCTCACACCATAAGATAAGATAAGATAAGATAAGCCTTTATTAGTCCCACAACGGGGAAATTCCAGGATTGCAACAGCACAGGGATAGCAACACTCAGAGCAACAATCAGAAGGCAAGAAAAAAACAAGCAAGCAAGAGCAGCTAATATACATATGTACGTATTACTATAAAATATATATATATACACACACACACAGACACACAGTGCAGAGCATTGTAGCTGGATGGAATAAATATATGAATATATGAACACACAGTGCAGAGCATTGTAGCTAGATGGAATAAATATGTAAATATATAAACACCCACAGTACGGAGCATTGCAGCTAGGTGGAATAAATATGCAAGTATATAAACACACACAGTGCGGAGCAATGTAGCTAGATGGAATAATATGTAGATATATAAATATATAAACACACCCAGTGCTGAGCATTGTAGCTAGATGGAATAAATATGTAAATATATAAACACACACAGTGCAGAGCATTGTTGCTAGATGGAATGAAACAGCACAACCGTCTACTTAGTTATCCTACATGGTATGATTATGTGCCCATACATATTCTCACCCTCCATAGCGACCGGTATGTTCCTAGTTGTATGCCGGAGGGGACCATTGTGTAAGTCTATTGCATCTTTTGCATTCAAAAAACTATTAGTTTGTTACGTCTTTTTGCTATCTCTGCGAGCAGCCCTGCTTAGGTTGTACAGTCTGACAGCCGTTGGTAGGAAGGACCTACGAAACCTCTCGGTTGTGCACCTGGGATGATGTAGTCTGCTGCTAAATGAGCTCCTCAGTGCATTCAGTATGTCCTGCATAGGGTGGAACTCGGACTCCAGCAGAGATGACAGTTTAGCCACCGTCCTTCTCTCTCCTATCTCCTCCATCGGATCAAGGCGCTGCCCCAGGACAGAGCTAGCTTTCTTAATCAGTTTGTTCAGTCTCTTCCTATCGGCTGCAGTAATGCCACTGCCCCAGCAGACCACTCCAAAAGTGATGGCTGATGCCACCACCGTGTCATAGAATGACTTCAGCAGCGCCCCTTGTACACCAAAAGACATGACACCAGGTTGGCCACCTCCCTCCTATAGGATGCTTTGTCATCGCCAGTGATGCATCCTACCACTGCTGTGTCATCCGCAAACTTTAGGATGATATTGTCCTTGTGGGAGGCAACACAGTCAAGGGTGAAGAGGCTGTAGAGGATGGGGCTGAGAATACAACCTTGTGGGACACCTGTGTTTGTGATGATGCTGGCTGAGGTCCTGTTACTCATCCTGACAGACTGAGGCCTGCCAGTTAGAAAGTCCAGTCGCCAGTCGCAGAGGGTGGTGTGCAGGCCAAGTGAAGACAGTTTGTCGGTGAGTTTGTGGGGGATGACCGTGTTGAAGGCGGAGTTGTAATCAACAAAGAGCATCCTAATGTAGGAGTCTTTACCTTCCAGGTGGGAGAGAGAATAATGGAGTGCTGCAGCGATGGCATCTGAGGTGGACCTGTTGGGCCGGTAGGTGTACTGCAGGGGGTCCAGGGTGCCCGGTATGCTGTCCTGAATGAGGGGCAGCACCACTCTCTTGAAGCACTTCATGATGAACGGAGTGAGTGCTACCAGTTTGTAATCATTCAGACAGATCGGCGGGCTCCTTTTAGGGAGGGGGATGATGGTTGTCATTTTGAAGCAGGAAGGAACTATGTTCTGGTTGAGGGAGAGGTTGTTGCCGAGGTATGCTGTCTGGTCCTGCTGCCTTGCGGGGGTTGATATTCCTCAGTGCTTTGTTTACCTGGCCTGGTGTGACTCTTAGTGGAGGCGGGGGTGCATGAGTGTGTGTCTCTTCTCTGTGCTGTGGCTGGTGGTCTTGAAGCGGGTGTAAAAGATGCTGAGATCGTCCAGCAGGCTGTCTGTAGCGCTAGTGGTGCTGCTGTTGGTCCTCTTGTAGTCTGATGTGTTGCAGGCCTTGCCACATGTGCCCCGGGTCAGGAGTGGGGTAGAAGCTGTTCAGCTTTTCTCTGTACTGCCTCTTGGCTGTTGCTATAGCCTCTCTCAGTCCATACTTTGCAGTTTTGTACTCGACCTCACAGCCTGATTTAAATGCACGAGAGCAAACACGCAGCATCTGACATACCTGACTGTTGATCCAGGGCTTCTGGTTGGGAACTTCCTGACCTGTATGGTGAGTATGATGATATCAATGCACGTGCTGATGTACCCAGTCACGTATTCAGCATAATCCTGTACGTTTACAGAAGAGTCCTCTCGGGTGGCTGCAGCTTTAAACACATCCCAGTCTGTGCAGGCAAAACAGTCTTGCAGGGTGCTCTCAGTCCCTGGAGTCCAGCGCTTAATTTGCTTAATAACAGGGTTTGTTTGTTTCTGCTTTTGTCTGTAGGCTGGGTACATAAACAGGGAGATGTGATCTTACTGTCCAAAATATGGGCGGGGTGCCGCTCTGTAGGCGCCACTTATGTTTAAATAAATATGATCCAATGTGCTTTTATCGTGGATGGGAATGTCCAACTGCTGGTAATATATGGGGAGTACGGTCCGTAAATTGCACTGGTTAAAATCGCCAGCAACAATAAAAACAGCATCAGGATGTTTCGTCTCTACTGCGCTGATGACGTCGTGGAGTTTGTTTAATGCTACTGTGTAGTTGTTCTGTGGACATATGCATACAGCGGCCAAAAACAAAGTGGTAAATTCCCTCGGTAAATAATAGGGACGGCATTTCAGCAGTAAAAACTCCACGTTGGGCGAGCAGTGCTTGCAAACAGTTTGTACATCTCCACACCATGAGTGGTTTATAAATACACACACACACACACCCTCCCCTTGTCTTACCAGAGTCTCCCATTCTGTCTGCCTGGTGTGTTGAGTGAGTTTGCAGTTGAATGGCGCTCTCCGGGACTCTGAGAGCCAGGCTTCACAGAAAATTAGGGCACAGCACTCTCTTGTCTCCCGCTGGTCTTCAATTCTTGCTCTTAGTTCGTCTAGCTTATTTTCCAAAGACCTAATGTTTGCCATTAAAAGAGTGGGTAGCGGTGGCCGGCTGGAGCAAGCATTTAGCCTAGTATGTAGCCTCTCTTGCCTCGCCTCTGGCGCCTTCGACCCTGCCTCCAACGCACTCTTGGGGTCAGCATGCTCACGCGGGCTCAGTGCTTTGGGGCCTTCCTGGGGGTGCTGATGGTCACCGTGGGGGCGGACGATGCATTGCAGATCGGGTGGTATAAAGCCAGTAAACCCCATGTGGCTGCTTGACTTGGCGATATTCAGTAGTGTCTGTCGGTCGCATGTTAGCAGTGCATGACCTCCATGCACTGTAGAAAGAACAGCAACTATGCAAAAAAGGAGAAAAGTCAGCAAGTAAAAAACAGACTGGAGCATACCTTTTGGGGGAGAGTCTTACAGTTGAGGACAGGTAGGTGACAGAAACATAAATAGCATTTTTTTTTGTATTTTGTATACTTTATTAATCCCAGAGGATGCAAGGCTACATGAACATGAAATGGAACAGAAATAACTTCAAAATAAGAGCAAACCTAAAATCTAAGAATGGACAGAGAATAATATCAAACACTACTAAATAAACCGAGGACCAGGACAATACGTATGATGATGATAATGGATGACAAAAATACAACTTAAAGGGTTAGTTCCTTTATTTTCAGATCTACAGCATTTTTTACTTCATGCATAAAGTGGCACTTTGAATTTCATCTGAATGTTTACTCAGCTTCAAAGTTTTGTATAAACTTGCACTTAAAACTTCAGAATGCATGTTTACATGGTGCTGACCAGTGAAATGCTGCCAATGTTGCAAAGTTTAAAATAAAAAAGCAGCAGTGTTGGTGAACTGAGTCAAATTTGTAATATATTCTTTGACTTTTAGATTTATGTTTTTATACATGTACAAAATGCAACCAGTGATTAACAAAATTATGTTCTGTACTTTTGTTGTTTTAAATAAGAGAATGTATTGGGTTTGGATCTGTATCGGCCGATACTCAAAATCACAGTATTGGTATCGGTCTTGAAAAAGTGGTATCGGCTCATCCCTAGTCCTGATCTACTGAAGAAGCATCCCAAGCTTGTTTCAGATCTCTGTTTGCTTGTTAGGTAAGAACTTTAACGGGTAGAAATCTTCCCATTGTCAATGAGACAGTTGGCTATGTCTTCTGAATTGACTGGGGGGTCTGGGGAGGAAGGCTTAACATTGCCTGCTAGATGATTAACAGTGCACCATGCCCTTCTGCTGGAGTGTGTGAAATCTATGCTTTCTACAGTTTCAGTCCATTTCTGCTTGTGGATGTCATCGAGGTGCTTGAGAAGCTATGTTGTGTACTCACATTGTTTCTCTGAGCTAGTCGCTTCATCATGTAGGTGCATGAGATTTTCACAAATTTCATCCCAGCTAGGGACATATGTCTGGCATCTTCCTCTTGGAATGGAGGCATTTGCAACTTTTATAACTGCAATTGCAAAAGCAGATTGAGCTGAGTCAATATCTGTGGTTTCCAAGTCTGGAAGCTTAGTGTCAGTGAGTAGTTGTCTGAATGTGTTCCAGTCTGCTTTACAGAAATTCCACCTAGGTGCATCAGATGTTGCAGTGGGCTTGACAATGGCTGGATGAGTGGTGACATATGGTCTATGCTGGGATTTGGGAAATTTGTTATTGTTCTCTGAGCACTGACATTGCCTCTGGTGGTGATGAAAGTCAAGTCAGGGTTTGTGCTTATACTCCATCTGCCAGATGTAAAGGAGCAGGGTTGCTTATTGTCATATAGTCGGGTTAACTTCAGGTTTGAGGTCCATTGTGCCAAGTTCTTGCCATTTGTACTTGTTCTACTATATCCCATTCTGTGTTCTGGCAGTTGAAGTCGCCAGCATAGATGCAGGGGTGCTTATAAACTGGTAAGTTTGTGAAGGGCATTTGGGGAGGTTTGTAGATATTGACCACGGTGGTCTCTCCGACTGCCACAGCAATCCATTGCAGCTCATCATTTTTCGAGAAGTCCAGTACCATGAAACTCAGTCCATTTCTAGTAAGAGTGGCAACACCATGATCTAAGTGGTGTATGACGGATGCTTGGTGATATCCATAGATTTTGATGTCAAGAGTCTTTGGCAGCATGGGTCTCTTGTGGCATCATGATTTGTGCAGAGTGCCAACACCTGAAAAAAATACCTGAAAACAGACCTTACGAGTACATCCACCACCAAAAGTGACAAAATAATGATGAAAAGTCTTAAATTTACAAGAAAAATAAAATGGTCCCAGAAGTACAACATAAATGTCCCAATTTGTGAAAAAAGGTCCCCAATTTACCAACATTTGATAGAAAAAGTGTCAAATTTACAAGAAAAGAATGTTCCAAATATACCTAAAAAAAAGTTGCAAATTTGTAAGAAAAAATGTCCCAAATTAATAAAAAAAATGTCACAAATATACAAAAAAAAAAATTCCTAAATTTGCTAGAAAAAACAGAACACAAAGACAATTTTGGCAACATTTCCTGGCAAGGCCACCTTAAAGTATGGGCTAGGCTGGGCTGAAGCCCAGGGGCCTACATAAATCAGGGGCCTATCATGAGCCAATAAAAAAAAAAAAAAAAAAAGATCACATTGTGGCGGGTTTGGAAAAAACCCCACAACAGACTAAGGACAGTCAGCTCGCCACTCCTGGTTTTTTCCGCTGCACTACTGCGATGTAATGTGCCATGCATGCATTGTGATGTTAATGTGCCATTCATTCACTGTGTTCATGCGCCCTGTCCTTACTGTGACCTAGAGACTGAGATCAATAAGTAGATGTGCCTTGTAACCTCTTTGTCTTGCAGCTGGAGCAGAGGCCAGCAATCTGCCTATTGTGATGTATGTCTCTCAAATGCAAATGTCTCATGCCTGTTCTGCAGTCTCTTTGATCATACCAACTGCTGAGAATGCTCTTTTATGTATTGTTGTAGTTGGATATATATACTGCACTGAAATCTGCTCTCACTCTCTCACTTTCACTCTGCAACTGCTGTTGACACTCACACTCTGTGTCTCTTTGCTGGAGAGCCTCCGAGCCGCCCATTGGGCGAGCTTCGTGACGGCGGTATGATTTAATAAACCTGCTTAAAACCTTCATCAACACTGCCTTATTTCATGCCGCCGCACTGGTGACCCGACGCTGAAACGAACACGCTGCCGGTGAACGCAGCACCCGGCGGAGATTCTCCGACGACAAGCGAATGCGGCAGCCTGACTGATCTGCCCTCCCTTCTGCTTCAGGGAGACTTTGACGCAGAGTTTCCAGGTGAAACTCCGGAGACCACCCACGACCGGGAAAGCCGCAGCAAACTTCATGGTGAGATCTGCACGCCTAGATCGGCACATCCACGCTGGACCGGCCACGCTCGCAGCTCCTCCACATGAGAGCGCATGCACCTCGTCCTTTCTCCGCGACGGCGACTCCCATGGCCGACGGAGCACACGTGGACCTGAACGCACCATGACCGAGCGAGTGACAAGAGAGTCTACTTCCCTCTCACCACTCCAACGCATCTGCACGAGCCCAAGGAACAAAGATCGTCTCCTCCCTCTCACCGCTCCAACGCAGCTGCACAAGCCCGAGGGACAAAGATCGTCTCCTCCCTCTCACCGCTCCAACGCAGCTGCACGAGCCCAAGGAACAAAGATCGTCTCCTCCCTCTCACCGCTCCAACGCATCTGCACGAGCCCAAGGGACAAAGATCGTCTCCTCCCTCTCACCGCTCCAACGCAGCTGCACGAGCCCGAGGGACAAAGATCGTCTCCTCCCTCTCACCGCTCCAACGCATCTGCACGAGCCCAAGGGACAAAGATCGTCTCCTCCCTCTCACCGCTCCAACGCAGCTGCACGAGCCCGAGGGACAAAGATAGTCTCCTCCCTCTCACCGCTCCAACGTATCTGCACGAGCCCGAGGGACAAAGATCATCTATTCACTCTCACCGCTCCAATGCACCATGCCCAATCTGCAGCCACAGCTCAACTTGGATATTATCGGCGCCGTCTGCGCTGATCTTCACCAAGATTCTGGACCCTGACTCGCCTCTCCAGCGGCCCACCCACGCACGGAACCCCGGCACACGCACCGGTGAGATACCAGGACGGCGCACCACGCACAAATACGGCTCTTCAGACTGCCATCGTCCTCCGCCGCTGCACACAGAACCTTCAGGGCTGCTCGCACACCTGAAGCAAGCACGCAGCTCGCTCACAGGATCCTCTAATGGTCTTAGCCATGGCGCTCAACGGGAATTCAGCAGTCTGCGGTCCTCGAAGGCTTTTAAGGTTGTGCCCGCACCTAAAAGTCAACACGCCAAGTCCTTTTGCTTCTGCTTTTATGTTTCTCTTACAGCCGCTCCTGCTTTTCTTCACGGCCACTGTTAATCCTTGCAGGACTTAATCGTGGGAGGAGTCAGTGACTAATTTTAATTCTTGTGACCTTCGCACGTCAACGGGACAGCCCCTCGACATCGCGGAACAGCAAGCAATTTTTGCGCGGCCCGGACGATTTCACCGTCCCCGGCCGGCATTTACTACCCCCACCCCCCTCCACCTTCGCCTGCACAGAGCTTTTCCTGCTTGCTGCCAAAGCTATCGAGGTCTCGGCCCCCTGCTGAGCCCTCTGGGGGGGAGCAGTGTGGCAGGTTTGGAAAACCCCCCACAACAGACTAAGGACAGTCAGCTCGCCACTCCTGGTTTTTTCCGCTGCACTACTGCGATGTAATGTGCCATGCATGCATTGTGATGTTAATGTGCCATTCATTCATTGTGTTCATGCGCCCTGTCCTTACTGTGACCTAGAGACTGAGATCAATAAGTAGATGTGCCTTGTAACCTCTGTCTTGCAGCTGGAGCAGAGGCCAGCAATCTGCCTATTGTGATGTATGTCTCTCAAATGCAAATGTCTCATGCCTGTTCTGCAATCTCTTTGATCATACCAACTGCTGGGAATGCTCTTTTATGTATTGTTGTAGTTGGGTATATATACTGCACTGAAATCTGCTCTCACTCTCTCACTCTCACTCTGCAACTGCTGTTGACACTCACACTCTGTGTCTCTTTGCTGGAGAGCCTCCGAGCCGCCCATTGGGCGAGCTTCGTGACGGCGGTATGATTTAATAAACCTGCTTAAAACCTTCATCAACGCTGCCTTATTTCATGCCGCTGCAACATTGTTGTTAATTGGACAGATTCCATGTCCATCACTTGATATTCGTGTGTGGCTGCTGATTGGTCCAATTTACAAGTGGGTACCACAAAACAATAGTCTTATCAGAGGAACAGTTTTGATATGTGACTATGCAAGCACCAGTGAGAGGTAAGAAGTAATTAGCTCGGTCAAAGTGTCTGTAAAAAGATTTGAGTGGCACTCATAAAATTATTGAGAGGAAAAGAGCTTAGGAAAAACAAACTGCTCAAAAAAAATCCCAAAGCATAAAGGATTTTCCTAAGCTGGAGCATCGAGTGGAGGTGGAGCTGCTAATTACTGCACTGAGGAGATAGGTGGGTCATTAAAGCACACACCTGGAGGAGAAGACCCGGCACCCCTAGAGACAGCTGAAAGAGAACAGGCCAGTGGAGAAGGCAAGCTGAGAGATGGAGACCAGCACAAGAAAAGCCAGGTTGCTGGAAAAGGCCATGATTGCTTACATCAGACAGCTGTACGTGAGCCAGTGGACTCGGAACTTGGTAAAAAGTACACTGCAATCAAGCAAACTGTAAGCTCACATTGATGTCCATAGATATTACAGTTCTCGTGAGCTGGACCTAAAGGACGTGAAGGATTTTTTTTTTTTAAAGAAGGCCAGAAGAAAGCACTTCTAAAAAGGTAAGAAATGCTCTTTGTAGTGATTTCCAGTCACCTGTGCAAGTTTTAGAATGCTGTTGTTGTCCATTGTTTGACTCAGGAATACTTCACCGATATAACTTTTGTGTTCTGCTGTCATCATTAGACTGTAACTGTTGATTAGTGTCATCCTCTGATATCTGGTGTTTAGGCCATGTGTGTGAGTGAGTGAGAGATTAGACTAACTTATGTTTATGGCACAGGTGTAGTGTGGCCGACTACTGATCGGAGGGTCAGGGGTTCGATTCCCACTTTACCTGCAGTCTGCATGTCCAAGTGTCCTTGAGCAAGACACTGAACCCCCAGTTGCTCCTGGTAGGTAAGGCCAGCGCCTGTGCATGGCAGCTCCTCCGCCATGAGTGTGTGAATGTGTGTGTGAATGGGTGGATAGCAGGATCTATAAAGAGCTTTGGTCATCTAGAGATGAGAAAAAGCGCTATTTAAGTGAACGCCATTTACCATTTGTGCTGAAGGCAGTAGTATCTGTCACACTGTAAAAATGGAAATCTTAGTAAGATAAAGTATATTGAATCAAGGCTATATGCTTGTTTTCTCTTACAAGACAATTTTGACAAGAATTTCTTTTTGTTATGCAGTTTTCTGTAAGATTTTACTTGCTTTAAGAGTTTTGACTAGGGTTGTGCAATATGACCAAAAAAAAAATAAAAAATCACATCACGATATAAGTCATCTTATATCACGATAACGATATATATCACGATATACATTTTCTGTAAATTCTATGGTTTAGATAATCACATAAAAAGGACAATTTTTTTACTTTACATGTACTGTTTTCCCTCATAATTTTGCAGTGTTATAAAATAGTTTTTTTAATGTGCATTTGAGACTTAATTCTCATAAACTTTGGGTTTTTCTTCTAAATCAGTTAAATCTTTCCTGAGCCAGAGGAGAATAGCAACCCCCCCCCCCAAAAAAAAAACCTCCCCAAAAAACAGATAACATAAAAAAATGTCTGAAAATGAGAAAATTACCCATGGCTGTCACCTACAGATATAAATTAGCTGTTAGTTTAAATCAGTGAAAATTTTAAGTGTAGACCTGCAGCCTAAAGCCTGCCATTCTGGCCTGATTTAACCCGTTTACTTCTTAGTAAAAATATTTCACATTGGTCATGATCTGAAAATCAAAGATACAAAAGGTAAAGTAATAAAATACATGTGATGACTTTAACTTTATTCATTATCACTACTTGACTAATTAAAACGATTAGAAATCAAATAAATTACATTGAGCCAACTTGCTCCTCTGACCCCTTTTAAGTATTTATTTATTTTGCGTGTATGTGCCACCATCATGCACGTTTTCAGTTTTAAAAAATTTTTTTCAGACAAAACTAAGTTGACAAAACTACGTTGGTCAAACCTTGGATTCAGGAGGAGCAATGTGGTTTTCGTCCTGGCCATGGCACATCAGACCAGCCAGCTCTTTACCCTCTCTAGAATCCTCGAGGGTTCGTGGGAGTTTGCCCAACCAGTTTACATGTGTTTTGTGGACTTGGAGAAGGCATTCAACCGCATCCTTCATGGTTTTTTGTGGGGGGTGCTTCGAGAGTATGGGGTATTGGGCTTGTTATTACAAGCTATCCGGTCTCTATATGACCGTTGTAAGAGTTTGGTTCGTATTGCCAACACTCAGTCGGACTCCGCCAGGGCTGCCCTTTATCACTGATCCTGTTCATAAATTTTTATGGACAGGATTTCTAGGCACAGCCAGGGAATGGAGGGTGTCATGCTTGGTGACCACAGGATCTCATCTCTGTCGTTTGCAGATGATGTTGTCCTATTGGCTTCATCCAGCAATGACCTACAGTTCTTACTGGGATGGTTTGCTGCTGAGTGTGAAGTGGCTGGGATGAGAATCAGTACCTCAAAGTCTGAGTCCATGGTCCTCAGCTGGAAAAAGGTGGATTGTCCTCTCCGGGTTGGGGACAAGCTCCTGCCCCAAGTGGAGGAGTTAAAGTATCTCGGGGTCTTATTCACGAGTGAGGGGAGAATGGAGCGAGAGATTGACAGACGGATTGGAGCGGCATCTGCAGTGATGCGGACATTGTACCGGTCTGTTGTGGTGAAGAGGGAGCTGAGATCTAAGGCAAAGCTGTCGATTTACCAGTCAATCTACGTTCCTACCTTCACCTATGGTCATGAGCTTTGGGTAATGACCAAAAATATGAGATCGTGGATACAAGTGGCTGAAATGGGCTTTCTCCGTAGGATTGCTGGACTCACCCTTAGAGATAGGGTGAGAAGCTCAGTCATCTGGAAGAGGCTCAGAGTAGAACTGCTGCTCCTCCACATTGAAAGGAGCCAGTTGAGGTGGTCTGGGCATCTAATAAGGATGCCTCCTGGACGCCTCCCACTTGAGGTGTTTCAGGCATGTCCCACTGGGAGGAGATCCTGGGGCAGACCCAGGACTTGCTGGAGAGACTATGTCTCTCAGCTGGTCTGGGAACACCTTGGTATCCTCTCTGAAGAGCTGGAGCAGGTGGCTGGGGAGAGGGAAGTCTGGGCTTCTCTGTTTGAACTGCTGCCTCTGCGACTCGGACCTCTGGAAAAGCGGTAGAAGATGGATGGATGGATGATGGATGGAAAACTAAGAAACTCAGCAGTAATTTAAATCAAAGAAATGATAGTTTAAACGATGGTGCTACATGTTTCCAGTTAGCAAAGCTTAGCATCGTCATTTAGCATTTTATAATTAGACATGGTGTTAACGTTACCTCCTATTAAAACGAGGTTAGCGAACTATCCTCTCTGACGCAGATGTTGGAAAACAGTCCCACATCCCTGGCAAACAGGAGTGACAGTTATCTGAACAGGTAGTTTGGAGTTAGCATTAGCATCCACTGGACTGAAGCCTAGCCACCCATGACGCACCTGTTCTGCTGTGTGCACTGCAGAGGAGAGACGGGGTGCTGATAAGTAGTGGTGAGGAGCTTTACTGAATAAACGGGAGTATGTGCATTTTAAATAACGATATAAACGACAGAGTGTTCTATGATATGATAGACGTTTTTATATCGTCATCCGATATATATCGTCATATTGCACAGCCCTAGTTTTGACTTGTTTTAAGCAATTTAATCTGTCAAATTTTTTTCGTATTTTTAACTAAAATCATCTATTACCAGACTTTTTTTGCTTATTTTAAGCAAAATTATCAGCCAACAGAGCAAGAAAATTTGACTTATCAAATTGCTTAAAACAGGTTAAAACTATCTGAAAGCATGTACAATTTTCTTACAAACTGCACAGCAAGAAGAAATATCTCGTCAGACAAAAAACAAGCATCAACAGCCTTAATTTAAGACATTTTTCATTTTACTTACACTTGACTTTTTGCAGTGTAGTTGTGTTTTCTAGCTCACAGTTACATTATTTCTCCTGAAGAAACAAAAATGGGGTTGTAGTGGCTCAGGAGGTAGAGCAGGTCGCTCATTAACTGGTTCGCGGTTTGAATCCCACTCCCCCTACCTTGCCGTTGTGTCCTTGGGCAAGACATTTTACCCACCTTGCCTCCAGTGTGTTCATGGTTCATGACACTGGTGTATCAATGTGAATAAATGTTCGGTGGTGGTCGGAGAGGCCATTGGCATGGATTGGCAGCCATGCTTCCATCAGTCTGCCCCAGGGCAGCTGTGGCTACAGAAGTAGCTTACTGCTATCATTGTCTGTGGAGTGAATGAATAATGGACTCATTGTAAAGAGTCTTTGGGTGTCATGAAAAGCACTAAATGCAATCCATTATTAAAAACATGGCTATTACACATTTTAAATTGAGATTCTGTTGGGGGGGGGGGCTACAAAACCTCTCAGCCTCGGGGCCTAGCAGCAAGTTAAGGTGGCCCTGTTTCCTGGGTAATTTGTGACTTTCAAAAGCTTGAAGTTACAATTTTTCCCATGTGACTTGTGCGTCTTTTCTTGGAAGTTTCTGACCTTTTCCACTCTTTTTTTTTGCGTTTTTCTTGAAAATGTGCTTTTATTTTCCATACGTGTGAAATGAGTTTTTCCACATGAATTTAAATTTCATTTTTTTATATCCTTGATATGTGTAAATTAGGGACTCCAATTCACAAATTTGCTACTTCTTCCTTAGAAATTTCCCCCAAAAGGTGACACTTTTTCCAAGTAAATTTTATCTTATTCTGTAGACCTCTGCTGTGCTGTATAAATGTTTCACATTAGCAAGTAAACATTCAGAACCAGGAGTGAAACACTTAAATTCTGTGTCTGCTCTTCCTCATCTGCCCTAACGCAGCAATTGACCAGTAATAATAAATCTGTAAAAATGGGTGACCTACCCCTTTAAGGCAGCACACAATTCTTACATAAAACATGGAAACGACACTGACCTACATGCTGCAGAAACTAAATACGAAATAAAAAAAAGAAAAAGAAAAAACAAGTTTGGCCCAAATAACCATAAACCGCTGTTTCATTCAAGGACATTTATGTGAATTCTGGATATGAGCATAAGTATTAATAAACAGAAACACAAGATAATTGAATAAACTCCAAAATTTGCATTAAAAATTTGTACTTTTGGCAGGAGTGGATTAGCTCTTGAATTATTGTCAAAAATATCAAAGAACAGATACTAATCAATACTAAAAATAAGTATCAATCTACACATTTCCATGTAAATCGATCCCTATACAAGATGACGACGCATCCAGGTGCAGTGGCCAAGTGTGCTTCCTGATGTGAGAATTACTTGTTTTCATAGTTTTCTCAGCGTGTTTTGTATGCAGTGACATATGCACAGTACAGCAGAGGATAACGGCGAATAGTACTGCGGTTGCGGTCAGTGACTATTCGCCACAGCGGGTGGATGTGAACAGAGCAAGAGAGTGGATGTGCAAGCTAAAGGCCAACCAGTACAAACCAGCCACCTCTAGTCTGTTTCTGACAGATTCCCAGTCTCTTGTCAAAAAAAAAAAAAAAATGGACAAGATGCAACTGCAACTTTGAACAGTTTGAATAACTGTGCAACGATAATAAAGACATGGTTGGATCAGAAAGCCCTGGACGCTGCTACGAGCTTAGCAAGCCATGCTAGCTTCAGAGCGTAAAGAGTGGTGGAGGTGGACTTGTAGACAACAGGAAAGACACTCACTGCTCCTCAGACACCGATGGTATTCTGTAGACCTTTCTACCTGCCTGGGGGACTTCAGTCATACTAATATTTTGTTCCAATCCACAGTGCACTTCAACAGTATTCCCTACTCCGTGCTCAGGAATATCAGTTCAGGGAAATTCCCTCAACAAAATGTCTCAGTTTGAAATGAGAACAAATACATTTTATAATTAATATAGATTGATATTAATGACAACTAGCATTAATTTAGCTTACAATAACATTAGCAACAGTAGTTTGTTTCACTCATATTTGAAGAGCAGTGATTTATGGGTAATCTTGTCAACTTCTGGTGAAGTGGCGTATGGTTGTTCACTTCTTCCCTGCACAGTTCTCAGCTCCCTTTGAAATGAACACCATTTGCGCCCTACTGTTGTGTCGTAGTCAAGACCAGACCGAGACCAGACTGTAGAAAGACCAAGACTTTAAAGGTGGCTTTATGTTACTTTCTGCTCTGGTTCCTATGCTTTGGACAAGACTGGCATGCATGCGGCTGTACATACACTTCATTTTTTGCATCTACTATGCCAAACGTCCTTTTGAACGCGAGACTGGATCTTGCTCATGCGTAGTCAAGGTGCACATACAACACGGTCACAAAATTTGGGCTGCACGCGCTCAGCCACGGAGCGGCCCTGTAACTGATGCGATGATGAAATTGACGACACACAAGACTCGTGCTCAAGCAGACGTGCAGAGCGGAAGTGGAGCATAAATCCACCTTAAGGGGTTGAGACCATAGCCGTATAATATGATAGTTGTGACACTCCGATAGACTTCAATAGAAACTTTGGAATGCGGAAGTCACGTGGGTCATGGAGTGGCGATTAGTTCCAAACAATGTAGTTTTCCCCATAGACCACCATTCATTTCACGGAGTGTCTGCTTAATAATCCCTGGTAAGTTAATGAATGGTCGTTGCTTTGTTCATTTCA
Source organism: Pholidichthys leucotaenia (assembly GCA_020510985.1). Lineage (NCBI taxonomy): Eukaryota > Metazoa > Chordata > Actinopteri > Cichliformes > Pholidichthyidae > Pholidichthys > Pholidichthys leucotaenia. The sequence continues at coordinate 337,412,504 of CM035844.1, forward strand.
CCACTTAACATGTAGATTATGTAGTCTGTGATTGTGTTTTATTTTGTCAGCTTTTTTAGTGTTTATGTCCGATAGAAGCTCACAAACTTGCTCATTAGCTTGCTCCACACTAGATTCAGCAGAACAGCAGCTAGCTCAACTCGATAACCTGGTTAGTGTCGCATTTAAAATGCATGTCTGCAGTTTACTGGATGAAGGCACAGTTTCTGAGAGACATTAGTGATGGGTAGTAGTATTGTGTCACGGGACATATGATGAAAACCTGTGACAGCTATAATAATGACAGTACAGTATGTGACTTATCACATGCTGTAGCATGTTTAAGACATGACACCATGTTTAAGACAGCAAAAAAATGTAGTTGGTTTTCTTTTTTGTTGAGGAAAATCATGAAACCACAACAGTCTGATATGTTTTTCCAGTAAACCTGCTTTCTATGGGGGCATATTGTGCAACAAGTTAAGCCTTTACCAAACACAGTTCTTTACGTCTTCCAAAGTCATCCCTATCAACCCCTGGTGGTGGCAGTGTTATTTAACATTCATAAATTAGCTATTTCAATATTTTATCATTCTGTTGTGTTGAAAATATTCTGTACTTATTTGAAGAAATAGCTGGGAGAAACATGCGGTGAAAGACACTTGGAATATAGACTGGTTTATTTTTTTAATACATTTGAAAACAAGTGATTATTTTAAGTTGGTAAACGAAGAGTCAAATGTTAAAAACAGACAGTCTGAAAACAACTGTCATATTTACAAATGTGAAATACTCAGTTTTATAAAATGGCTCACTTGAAATTAATAAAAAAAACTAACTGAACTATTAACAGAATATATTTTCTATCCTTTGTAATTCTATTGTGGTTCAGGAAATTCATTTTATTTATTACTGTCTGTATATGAATTTGATTGTTTTACAGAGTACATGTGTATAGTTTGTATTTTTTTAAATAACAATCTTACAATACAATTTAAATAATGTATTTTATAAAGTTTTCACCCTAGTAATTTAGCCAAATTGCATTAGACTCTGTGACAGCAATTTTTTTACTCCATATTTTCAAGTCTGATAATTCTGCCTGGTTTTTTTTTGTTTTTTTTTTGGGGGGGGGGGCGTTGTATTCAGGAGTTTATCATTGGTAATCAGTGCACTGGAGCCAATAATATAAGGTAAGGCTACTTTGCTAAGTAGGCTAGTAATATTTACCTCCGCCAAGGAAGTTAGTTTTTACCGGGGTTTGTCTGTTTTTTTGCATCTTTTTTCTTGTAAATCTGAGACATTTTTTTCTATAAAATTTGGAGCCTTTTCCTCAAAGTTGCAACTTTATTCTCACAAATTTACACCTTTTTTTGCCTTGTAAATTTCTAAATAAAAGTCTGTTGTGTTTCCACCTCTGTGTGGTGTGTTCGTCCATGACCAGGGAGACGTAGCCCTCAATCAGGGAGAAGGAGAAGAAGCTGATGTGGTTCGAGTCCTCGCCGGATGATCCCGCATCTTTCTGTCTGCAAAGAAAAAAACCCCAAAGCACAACTACTGTAAAAGCCACGTTCCCACTGTAGGAAACAAGAACCTTTGTAGTCAGATTATCAGCAGAGAAATTCTTTGAGGAACAATCTTCTTTTTCTCATGAATTTCTAAAATTTTTGTCATAAATTTTCAGATTTTATGAATGTAGAATTTTCTGTTTTAAATTTATTTTTCCCTCTGATATTTGAAACCTTTATCACATAAATTTGCAACTTTTTCCCAACATTTTATTACTTTTTTATTACGCCTTAATTTTTTGTCATAAATTTGTACCTTCCCAAGTATTACTGTATCTCAGTAAAGTAATATTTTGCAATTTAAAAAAAAGAAACTTTATTCAATACTCATTACCCACACAGTGAAATCTTTCAAGCTCTTTTGTATTAATTTTGATGATTATAGTCAGGTTTTTAAATTAAATTACAAATCATAATATTATGGGCAGCGCGGTGGCGGAGTGGTTAGCACTGCGGCAGCACAGCAACTCACCCTTGACTGGGGGATCCTGGGTTCGATCCCAGCCCCCGAACAACAGTGATCTGTGTGGAGTTTGCATGTTCTCCCCGTGTCTGCGTGGGTTTACTCCGGGATTTCTCCGGTTTCCTCCCACATGCCAAAAACATGTAGGTTAGGTTAACTGGCATCAACTGGGGATTCTAAATTGTCCTTAGGTGTGACTGTGAGAGTGAATGGTTGTCTGTCTCTCTGTGTTGGCCCTGAGATGGACTAAGCTGTCCAGGGTGTACCCTGCCCCTGCCCAAAGATGCTGGGATAGGCTCCAGCCCCCCCGCGACCCGAAAAGGATTAAGCGGAAGAAGATGAATGAATGAATGAATCATAATATTATAAATAAAAATATTTACTGAGATGCACTAGTAAGTTTAGTAAGTAAAGAGTAACATTTTGCAGTTAAAACTGTGTGTGTGAATTTGGAGCTTTTTCCTCTTAAATCTTATAAATTTAAGATTTAATTTTTCCTCAAAAATTTGGTGCCTTTTCTCATCAATTTCGTAATATATTCTTGCAAATTTCCAAATTTTTTAAACAATTTCTACTTGTCAATTTAGAACTTTTTCCACATATTTTTGCCATTTTTTTTCCCCTGTGAATTTTTATTGTTAATTTGAAACTTTCCCATGTAATTTTTACCCCCAAATTTGCAAACTTTTAAAATGTGGACCTTAAATGTGAAAATCTGAGACGTTTTGAATCTGTCTTGTAAATCTGTAGTGTTGTTTCCTTTTAAATTTGCCACTTTTTCTCTTAAATTTCATGATTTAACATAAATTTGCAAAATTTTTTGCTCATTTTTTTTCCCGCAAGTAAATTTGCAAATTTTCAAATAATTCTAATTTACCGAGATGCTCTAGGAAGTTCATACTTTTTTCTTGTAACTATGAAAATCTTATAAATGCAAGACTTTTTCCTCATACATTTTCTGAATTTTTCTTGTAAATTTACTCATTTTACTCAAATTTTTCAGATTGATTTCCCAATTCTCAAGTAAACAGATTGTATGAAATAATTTACAATTTTTTCCTTGTGATTTTCTGATTTTTCACAATGTTAAATGTTACTTTCTCATGCAAAATGATTTACTATTAAGTATCACAGTCATTAAAGATCATTAACATCAGATGTGACTCAATAAAAAAATCATCAGAGTTAAGCTCAGGGCCAGCAGGGCTCTAATGAAGTAAATAGAGGTGATTTTCTGTTTTTATTTTTACCCTCCGGAGTAAAACATGACATCCATGAGCAGTGTGGCCACAGAGGACAGCGTGTCTGGGTCCAGACTGGTCACACAGAAGCGGTTACTGGGACTGGATAAGGGGTGGATGATGGGCCGTGGAGCTGGGAAGCAAAAGCAGCAGAAAATATATCAGCGGGGAGGGACAGATCCTTAAAATGTTTTACATTTGTTGAGCCAAAATTAAGGTCTTAATTATCATTAAAAACGTCAATCCTTGAATCAGAATTTCAAAGGTTTTAAAATACCACAGATATGAGAAATGTGACAGCTGGATTTTCTGTTTATCAGTTTAAGACCTCGTAATTTGTTCTTGTAAATTTGCAACTTCTTTATTATTTGCCAATTTATTCCTGTAAATATGACTTTTCCCTTCTAAATTTCAAACTTTTTTCTCCAACTTCGCTACTTTTCTCTTCCAACTTTGCCACTTTTCTAAATTTGCAGCTTTTTCCCCCCCTCATAAATATGCAACTTTTTACTCCAAATTTGCAACTTTTTTCTTGTAAATATGCAACTTTTCTTGTCTAAATTTGCATCTTTCCCCCCTCATAAATTTGCAGCTTTTTTCCTTCAAATTTGCAACTTCTCATAAATTTGCATCTTTTCTACTCTTAGCGTGCACCTTTTTTCCGTGTAAATATGCAACTTTTTTCCTCAAATTTACAGCTTTTTTCCTCATAAATTTGCAACCTTTTTCTTGTAAATATGCGACTTCTCTTCTAAATTTGCAGCTTTCTTATTTCTCACCGTCTTCCTCCAAATGTGCTACTTTTCCCCCTTGTATATTTAAGATTCCCCCCCCCCCCATACATTTTCACTGGTTTTTTCCTCATGGATTTATTTATTTTTTGACTTTTCAGCATTAGCATCAGGACATTTTTCTCTCCAGTAGGAAATTTTTCAGTCATAAATTTCTTTCTTTCCCTCTTTCTTTCTTAGTGCATTTTAGTTTTGCGTTACTATTGAATTTTCATTTAGATTTCTTACTGGGGAGAAATTTGAAACTTTTTCAGCCATAAATTTATAGCTTTTTCACTGTAAATTTGCATTTGTGAGCCTATTCTTTCAACATTTTATTGCCTGCTGTGTGACATTTTTTTTCATAAACTGGAAACTTTTTTTTGGTCAAAACCATAACAAGCTACTGGTCATGAGGCAAACGCAGGTTGGACTGACCAAGTTTAGGCTTGACGAAGCCGTTGGTGACACCCAGGTTGTGAGCAGCGACGGTTTCTCCGTTTACGACCCGCAGCAGTGTGAATTCAGAGGACAGCGTGTCCATGACCATCGGCAGGTCTCGTGCTCTGACCTAAAAAGAACAAAGTTAGAACAAGCATCGTCAAACCTGTATCGTCACAATTTTCTTGTTAATTTGCAAATTGGGAGCCATTTTGTAATTAATGTGAAACTCCTTTAAACCTAAAACGTTGAATTTGTTGCCTAAATATTTGCAGCTTCTTATCAAAAAATTTGTGACCTTTTTTCCTCTTAAATGTAGAACTTCTGTCATTTCCACCTTTTTTCTCTCCAATTCACAAATCTTGTTCAGTAAATCAACTTTTTTTTTGCAAAGTTGTGACTCCCTCTCATAATTTTGCAATAACTTTTCTCCATAAATAAATAAATTTGATAATTTCTTCTTGTAAATTTGCAACTCATTTCTCACAAAATGCCAACTTTTCTCCTAAACTTACAAGTTTTTAATTCATAAATTAGATTTTTTTTCCACTCAAATTTGTAACTTTAATCTCATAAATTTGCAGCTTTTCCCTCAAAATCATGACTTTTTCTGTCCAAAATTTTCAACTTTTTCCTCAAATTTGCAACTGTTTTCACTCACAAATTTGCTTTCCCCCCCCCCAATAAATTACAACTTTCTTCTCAAAAATTTGCAACTATTTTCATTCAGAATGTATCTATCTATAAATGCAAGTGATCTCCGTCTGTCTGTCTCTGTGTGTGTGTGTGTTCCTCACATATCTCTCAAACCGTTCATCAGACTGACCTCAGATTTTATAAGTGCTTTGCTGAGGTTACAAGGGTGTGCATCCCTGAGTATGGACTTGCTCAGTGAAAATATGTAATTTTTATCAATAAAAGTTTAGCCACTGCTCTGTCACCACTCTCTCTTCATGCCCTGGCTTCAGCTGTGTGTGTGTGTGTGTGTGTGTGCGCGCTGCAGGCAGCAGCGGAGCAGGGCTCTGTTATACAGATTTTTCCTGTGAACAAATGCTGCAAATATGCCATTATAGGGTAACTCCAAGTTAGAAACTCGTTCAATTATTGCCTTTATCACTGGATCGTAATTTTGCCGGCTCCGACTGAACAAGCTCTTCAAAATTTTGGGATTGGGGGGGGGGGCGGGGGTCGGGGCAGAAACAGTCAGACAAGCAGGCACACAGTAACGGCATATTTACTGGATGCCGCAAATTCCTTCTTCCCTTTAAACAGCACACCAGGAGTCCTGGGCGCCGTAATAGCCAAAGTGTAGCAGTATCAGGGCCAGCGACACCAACAGACTTGACAAGATTATCAAGAGGGCTGGCTCTGTAATTGGTCTCAGACCGGAGCCCTTTGAGACAGTGATGGAGAGGAGAACACTAAATAAACTGCGATCCATCATGGACAATCCTGATCACCCCCTCCACCACACACTAGATAGACAGCGAAGCACTTTCTCCAGTAGACTACTACAGCTTCATTGTCGAACGGCCAGGTACAGGAAATCTTTCCTGCCACATGCAATTTCACTGTACAATAACTCACTATGATGTTGTATTCTTGCATAGCTATGCTGCTACACTGCACCTTACAGACTAACTAGTACATCACTTTTTCACTCTGCTCCTGATAGTCCTCCTTTGTGCAATGGGATGATTCATGTGTTTATACGGGTCATCATATATTAAGCTATGAGGTATATAGGTTCTATAGTCATGTTAGTTTTTACTTTCCATGGGTAATCCCTTTGTCTGTCATGTGTGTGTTTCTGTTGTTTGGTTGGCTCCCAAAATGCAGGATTACTTGTAATACCTAAAATCTCCAAAAGTACAATGGGAGGCAGAGCCTTCAGTTATCAAGCTCCTCTCCTGTGGAACCAGCTGCCAATCTGGATTCGGGAGTCAGACGCGATCTCTGTTTTTAAGAATAGAGCTAAAACCTACCTTTTTGATATAGCCTACAATTAGGGAGGGATCATGTGTTTCTGAACCCTCCCTTAGTTATGCTGCTAATAGGTTTAGTCAGCCGGGGGACCTCCAGTAATGCACTGGGCCTCACTCCTTTCTTCACTCTCAATGAAATTTTTTTTTTTTTTTTTTGCTGGTCATTAACATCTGTTTGTTCTCTCCCATAGATTGAGTCCCCATCGTGCTGTTTGCTCTCTACATGTCTGTTCTTTTCATCTTCTCTGTCCCCTCACCCCCCAGCCAGTCGCAGCAGATGACTGCCCCTCCCTGAGCCTGGTTCTGCTGGAGGTTTCTTCCTGTTAAAAGGGAGTTTTTCCTCTCCACCGTCGCCAAGTGCTTGCTCACAGGGGATTGCCTGATTGCTGGGGTCTTTCTTGATAGTGCTATGAGATGACCGTTGTTGTGAAATGGCGCTATATAAATAAAGTTGAATTGAATTGAATTGTCAACTGTCATGCTGCTGTTACACTGTAATTTCCCAGTTTGGGATCAATAAAGTACATCTATCTATGTAAAGTTAATACCAACATGACTGTAGAGCTGAATGGCCAGCGGACCCACAGTCGAGGAGAGGGCAAGTCTGTGCTTCTCCTTCCTGCTATGAGCCGCGCCATTTATAGGGCCCAAGCCACTGATGTCAGTGGGTGAGAGCCCTATTGTAATTGCTAGGATTATTTATTATTAACCTTATTTATACAGGTAATCCCATTTTCAAGAGAGCTGTTTAATCGATCAGTTCTGTTAAAGCAGAGCTGATCACAGTGGTCATCTGGTGTGTAGAGGAATGAAGCTGGTCTCCTTTATTTTTGTGCATAATAAGTTCTGAATGATTTTAACATTTTATTTTGCTGCATCAAGGTGAAGAAGTTCTGTCTCCCTCAATCATCCGGGGCTCAAGCATAACGCTGTGTCTGACGTTACGTTTTCTTCTGCACATGCAGATCTGTAGACCGTTCACACTGGAGTCTGATAGGGGTTGCATTTAAATTATAATGTGAACGCCCACACACAAAAAAAACCCCAAAATCAGATCTTGGCAAAAAAATCGGAACTGAGCATTAAGACCTGCAGTGTGACCGTAGCCTAGGAGTTGCTGACAAGTAAAGTGTGTAAACGAACGCATAACTTCCCTACAACCTTTGCTCCGCGAATGCGGGACGCATCAACCATACGCTGGATAAGTTGGAAAATTTTCAGCATGCTGAAAATTTTCAGAGGAGCTCGGCAGACTATGCCATATACCAGCATGCTTCAGCGTGCTCTTAACTTAGACAAAACTTAGCCATAACTGATGCGACGTATGCCAGCGTATTCTCCAAATTTTTCATACGTTTTGCAAACGCTGCCTAAATTGTCTAGGTGTGACAGGGCCTAAATGCAGGACACAAAAATGCCCAAATAACGAAATAAATCATTCTTAGTTAAATATTTACTGACAAATGGGCAACACTGATGTAACGGTTGCAGTCAAATGGGCCCTTCTGCCGTGTATAATAATGTTGGGTGTTTTGTAGTTAATATGGTTGATTACAATTTTAAAAAACCCTTTAATAACAAAATATTGCTAAAATATAAAATGATGCACTACAATGGGTCTCAAATATTTGTAAACATGTCCTGTCAGTACTGCATGACTTTATTGACAATCGACAGAAGAAATTCACTATTGCACTTAACTTCATCATTGGACAGTGATATAAATTAAAATAATTACAATGATGACGGAACAACTCCCGTTCCCCAAAGTACAAGATACACTATTATCTTGAATATAAGTGATAAAGATCACACAAATAAGTGATCTGACAAACAAGGGATCTGAAACAGTCGCTAATATTGGATGTCCCATTCATTTTCAATATTTAGGTATTCTGTAATGAATATTTACACAATCAAATAAATCTTAGGGCCATTTACTCCCTTTTATATTTGTCAAAGTCTAATATGTGATTGCCTACATATAGGCTACATCTCTTTGTATTCCACTTTCAAACACAGCCTACATTTGGGCCTGTAAAGCCTGACTGGGATACCTGTTTCAGACAGGAATACTTGCGTTCTACGGGCAATGCACTAGTCAATATAATAAATGTAATAAATTCCTAATTTCATGTGCAATTTTGCTACAGTTCCCATAAAAATTACCATTTTTTTTTCTGTCCTGTCTGTGGCTCTGGAGCCACAGGTTTTAGACCCCCTGTTCCAGCCAGTATTGAGGATTACAAGCAGAATAACGACAGCTGAATTCCTGCAGAGGCTGAGCTGCTGATCCTCTTTACACATATACACACACACAGGAGGTCCCCCCCCCCCATTTTCATAAATGTTCTGGAGCTGGTCAGCAGATCTGGTTTTCCACTAAAGCAGCAGGACAACAACGGAGGCCTGCTGTGGGAGAGGATTTCAATCTGAAGAAATGGGCCAGTGCAGGAACATCCAGATCCAGCTATATCCAACTTATTAGTTTTTGGTCTCAGGCCCCAAAGACGTAAACAACTGCACTGCCAGTTGTTACATAAGACAGTGGTTCCCAACCTGGGGTCAGGCCCCCCTGGGCGGGGCGCCACAAATCACAAGGAGGGTGGGGGGGCAAGGCTTTGTCCACTTGGAGGTTGTGCATGTTGAATTAAAAAAAAAAAAACTGCATACCCAATTGGACAATGAAATGTCTGTATAAAACAATTAAAAGCGGATTATAAAAACATCTAAAATTACAGCTGTCCTTAATACCAAAAATACTGTCCTTAATACTGTAAAGTGCATTAATGTTTTTTAGCAATGTGACTTTTCTTATAAATATGTAACTGTTTCATGTGTGTGCAATGTTTTTTTTTATCATAAATTTGCACCTTTTTGTATATTTGTAGTTTCTCATCGTTTTCTCAAATTTGCAGTTTTTGCCATACAAGTTTGAGCCTTTTTCTTACATATCCACAAAATTATTAATTTAGTGACTTTTTGGGGGGCCTGGTTAATCTTGGATATACGCAAGGGGGGCTCCATGAAAAAAGGCAGGAAACCACTGGCATACCAGACCAAAAATGTAACATGGAAAACACCAAATATCAGCTCTTAATGACCAGCCTTCTAACAACACAAAACAAAAACAATAGATAAATTTGAATTTTGGACTAAAATGTGAGGGGAAGAAAAAGATCCAGAACCTCTTTCTCTAGATGTGCGTCTTTCACAGATAACCATAAAGTAACTATAACTATAAAAAAAGCAAATCTCTATAACAAAAAAAGTTGTGAAATAAATCAAACAGCAATTCCCAGGTTAACTTCACCCATTAATTAATGTGTTGAGAAGTTATTCAATAAACAAATATTACAAAAAGCAGCAAAGAGTCGACCCCTCCTCAAAAACAGCAGCCTGGCTGCAACTTCGCCAGACGGAACTAGAAGACCACCCGGTCACTGTCAGTAATGAAATATTGACTAATTTAGCCTCTGTAGAGGAGGAAAGTATAGGTCTGTATTCTTATGAGGGATCACAGCCTCATAATTATGAACCTGTTAGACCACATACAGACCAGGAGCAGAAGAGGGTGAGGAGAAATAACAGCCACCAGCCAGAAATCAATCTGTGGTGTGAGGGAAACCAGTGGAGAACCACACAGCTATTATGGTGAGTTGTTTAGTTTAGTTTATGATTATTGCTGGTTTATAACAGTGAAACACTGACTCTAAAACTGTGGTGAGCTTTAATCTGTAGTCAGACTGTCACTCTGTTATTAACGATCCTAGTGAATTTTTAGCTAAAGTTAAATGTGGCATTACTGAGCTGCCGCGAACCCCTGATATCATGGAACACAATTTATCAGTAGTTTACAAACACACAATCCCTCAATTACTCATAGATATTTGGTCTTGTCAGTCTGTGGGTAAAACTATTAAGAGTCTGAGTCGTTAGCATTGTTAGCTATTAGCCACTGCACTCCTGGTTCTCCGCTAATCTTCTCTCCTTTTGTGTCCAGCAAATGTCATAATGCTCGACTCCATAACGTCTTGTTTTTCCTCCTGATTTGCACATTTTAGATAATGTTACAATAAATAACTTAAAGTGAAGAAAAAAAGCTGGAGGTGAGCAGGAACAGCTGTAATCAGATGACACTCGGAGCACCTCTGTGTTGACAGTTTTTGCTCATAAAAAATTTAACTGCAAATGCGATGATGACCCAAAGGTTTGCACAAAAACAGTAAATACAGTGGTGTGAAAAAGTGTTTGCCCCCTTCCTGATTTCTCTTTTTTTTGTGTTTGTCACAAATGTTTCAGATCATCAAACAAATTTAAATATTAGACAAAGATAACGCAAGTAAACACAAAATGCAGTTTTTAAATGAACGTGTTTATTAAGGGGGAAAAAAAATCCAAACCTACATGGCCCTGTGTGAAAAAGTGATTGCCCCCTAAACCTAATAACTCCTTGGGCCACCCTTAGCAGCAACAACTGCAATCAAGCGTTTGCAATAACTGGCAATGAGTCTTTTACAGTGCTGTGGAGGAATTTTGGCCCACTTATCTTTGCAGAATTGTTGTAATTCAGCCACGCTGGAGGGTTTTCGAGCATGAACTGGCTTTTTAAGGTCATACCACAACACTTCAATCAGATTCAGGTCGAAACTTTGATTACACCACTCCAAAGTCTTCATTTTGTTTTAAAGTAGAACTGAACTCACCTTTTTGCCAAAAAAGTAGAATAGCAGATTAATTCTTTATTACCTATTGTATTTTTCAACACATAAAAGAAATTTTTAGGCCGTGCGATGGCCAAGCTATAAGCCGATAAACTTTTGCCTCTGGCTGGCAGTGCCAAACAAACCGGAAGTAGTGCAGACGATGCTGCGTGACGTCACGAGTGTGACCCTTATCAAAACAACAATGGCATATGATAGCAGTTCCAGCAGTCAAGAACACCAGAGTTTTCAGAGTGAAGAGGCAATCAGGATTGGTGACAAGACAGAGGAGGATGCAGGAGTGTCAAGTGAACAGGAAGAGAGTGAGGGAGGCATCGAACCGTACAGATTAGAGCCAGAATTTTCGGGGGATTCCAGCACCGACTCAGACCGCAGCAGTGATGGGGAGGAGAGTCGCTTATTGAATACAGAATGGTGAGTCTTTACTTTGGCATGTTTGGGGTGTCAGGATAAGGAAAATTAACAATAAAAAAGGGGAAAAAAATCATCAGCGTTTTTCCAACTTATTACAGTGATCTCTCACTTATCGCGTTTAATGGGGACCAGAACCGACCGTGAAAAGTGAAAAACCGCGAAGTAGCATCACCCCCCCCCCCCCCCAAGGGCGTCACAAGCACTATTTTGCACAAAAAGGCACAAGAGAACAGCGAAAAGTGCCACTAAGCAACACGAGCAATAAAGAACAATGAATGCGGTCTTCCTTCGCCGGGTATAGGCGCTCGGCAGGGAGCGAAGCTGGTAAAACGTCTCGGCCAATCAGCTTGCGAGGTAAAACGTCTCGGCCAATCAGCTTGCGAGATTCCCGAGCAGTGAAGAGGTGGGCGGAGAGGAGTGGAGCGGTGGTCAGAGAGGTAGATTTTCAGTTGTGCGGGATCTCCGTGTTATGGGCTGCACGGTGGCGCAGTGGTTAGCACTGTGGCAGCACAGTTTACCCTTGGCCGGGGGATTGTGGGGATCGTGGGATCGTGGGTTCGATCCCAGCCCCCGACCAACAGTGATCTGTGCGGAGTTTGCATGTTCTCCCCGTGTTGCGTGGGTTTACTCCGGGATTTCTCCGGTTTCCTCCCACATGCCAAAAACATGCATGTTAGGTTAATTGGCTGTTCTAAATTGTCCTTAGATATTTGTTTCCTATAGGCCCTTAGAATAGAGGGTTAGTATTAATGAAAGCGCTTTGAGTGGTCTTTGTGACTAGAAAAGCGCTAAATAAGTGCAGGTTAGTTAGTAGTTAGTTAGTTAGTGTTTATTTATTTAGCGAATGCAAAGTCCTTAAGCCAAGCAGTTGCCGCCTGGTTTGCTGTATGGAGGGTGTGTAATCCTCCTTCCAGTCTTTGGAGCGGAGTTAGTGTTGATACCTGATGTTCTAATGTAGTCTCCCTGCCTTCTCCCTGCCTTCTACATTAGAACATCAGGCATCAACACGGAGAGCCCGCACAACTGAAAATCTACCTCTCTGACCACCGCTCCACTCCTCTCCGCCCACCTCTTCACCGCTCGGGAATCTCGCAAGCTGATTGGCCGAGACGTTTTACCTCGCAAGCTGATTGGCCGAGACGTTTTACCCAGCGAAGGAAGACCGCATTCATTGTTCTTTATCGCTCGTGTTGCTTAGTGGCACTTTTCACTGTTCTCTTGTGCCTTTTTGTGCAAAATAGTGCTTGTGACGCCCTTGGGGGGGGGGGGGTGACACTACTTCGCGGTTTTTCACTTTTCGCAGTCGGTTCTGGTCCCCATTAAACGCGATAAGTGAGGGATCACTGTATATCTAGAAACGCATCGCTTCCCGGTCGCTTTTCCTCCCCCTTTCTTTTCTTTCGTCGCCATGACAGCTTTCCTTGGCCACTGAACAGATCTTCCCAGGTGTTGGAAGTGTTTTGTAGTCGACTATCACGACAAAATGCACCAAAAACAACCAGTGTCGACGTGCTCGCAATGGTAAACATGAGGACTGGGTCACACTCGTGACGTTACGCGGAACTCCGGCTGCACTTCGGCGGATTTGTCTGATTTTTTGGGGCGGGAAATTCAAAATCGTGATTTTCTCCAAGATTCTGGGATTTGTGGAGGGGGTGCCAATGATAAATTATCTTTATAATTGTATGTACTATAACCCAGTGCCGTTCAGTTCAGTTCTACTTTAATTAATCCATTCAGAGGTGGACTTGCTAGTTTGTTATGGATCATTGTCCTGCTGCAGAACTCAAGTGCGCTTCAGCTTGAGGTCACGAACAGATGGCCAGACATTCTCCTGCAGGATTTTTTGGTAGACAGCAGAATTCATGGTTCCATGTACCACAGCAAGTCTTCCAGGTCCTGAAGCAGCAAAAAAACCCCAGACCATCACACTACCACCACCATATTTTACTGTTGGTATGATGTTCCTTTTCTGAAATGCTGTGTTACTTTTACGTCGGATGTAATGGGACACACACCTTCCAAAAAGTTCAACATTTGTCTCGTCAGTCCACAGAGTATTTTCCCAAAAGTCTTGGGGATCATAAAGATGTTTTCTGGCAAAACTGAGATAAGCCTTTATATTCTTTTTGCTCAGCAGTGATTTTTGTCTTGGAACTCTGCCATGCAGGCCATTTTTGCCCAGTCTCTTTCTTATGGTGGAGTCATGAACACTGACTTTAACTGGGACAAGTGAGGCCTGCAGTTCTTTGGATGTTGTGGAGTCTTTTGTGACCTCTTGGATGAGTCATTGCTGTGCTCTTGGGGTAATTTTGGTCAGCCAGCCACTCCTGGAAGGTTCACCACTGTTCCATGTTTTTGCCATTTGTGGATAATGGCTCTCACTGTGGTTCACTGGAGTCCCAAAACTTTAGAAATGGCTCTATAACCTTTTCCAGACTGATAGAGCTCAACTACTTTGTTTCTCATTTCTTCCTGAATTTCTCTGGATCACACCATGATGTCTAGCTTTTGAGAATCTTTTGGTCTACTTCACTTTGTCAGGCAGGTCCTATTTAAGTGATTTCTTGATTGAGAACAGGTGTGGCAGTAATGAGGCCTGGGTGTGGCTAGAGAAATTGAACTCAGCTTTCCAAAGATGTGATAAACCACAGTTAATTTAGGTTTTAACAGGGGAGGGGGGCAATCACTTTTTTACACAGGGCTATGTTTTTACCCTTAATAATAAACACCATCATTTAAAAACAGCATTTTGTGTTTACTTGTGTTACCTTTGTCTAATATTTAAATTTGTTTGATAATCTGAAACATTTAAGTGTGACAAACATACAGTACATAAAAATGAGAAATCAGGAAGGGGGCAAACACTTTTTCACACCACTGTATTACTACTACTAATTACTACCCATCACTCTCACTACTATTGCTGCTGTACAGAGAGACATTTCCTGGTGTTTTCTACCTGAGCTTACCAGAATAAAGTCGGTCTGATACGTAGACAGCATGAAAACTGAAATGTTGTGATCGGCCAGCGGAGCGATGACCGATTTGGCGATTTTGGTGACGCCGATGGGCTGTGAGCTGGTCGTGTTTCCGCCGCCCGACACCACGTTAAGGGCCAACCAGGTGGAGTCAGCAACGCTGATGTGCTCTGACTGAGGGAGTTCTGTGGACAAAATTTTAAAAATACGTCATTTACAGCAGTGGTTCACAACTACTAGCTTTTCAACAAAAAAAATCTAAGCTTTCAAATATAGATAAAACAACAGACTTATTAGAAAAAAAAACAAAAAAAAAAACAAAACGTACTCATGATTTTGACACTTAAGTACTTCTAAACCACAAATTTATGTGTATTCTTTGTTGTTTTTGGTTAATTTTTTTTGGTAAATTTGATAATTTCTTTCCTTATAAATTTGTGAGGTTTTCCCTTAAAAAATTTAAAAATTCTTGCAAATTAATGAGATTTTTTTTTTTTTTTTAAATATACATTACTTACAAAAAGTTAGGGATATTTGGCTTTTGGGTGAAATTTATGGAAAATGTAAAAAGTCCACGCTACAGTGATATATCATGAAAGTAGGTCATTTAAGTAGAAGCATGCAATGATGATTTCCTCATCTCAAACAACTTATTCAAACAAAAGCCAACAACAGTGGTGTTTATACCCCAACTAAAAATGTCAATCTCTCAATAACTTGTCATGTGCCCTTGAGCATCAATTACAGCTCGACAACGACGTCTCATGCTGTTCACAAGTTGACTTGTTGTCTGCTGAGGTATGGAATTCCACTCTTCTTGAAGGGCGGCCCTCAGGTCATTGAGGTTGTGGGGTGCAGGGTTATGAGCCTCTACACAGCGACTCAGCTGATCCCATAGATTTTCAATGGGATTCAGATCTGGACAAAGTGCAGGCCACTCCATTGAGGTACCCCAGCCTCCAGCAGCCGTTCCCTAATGATGCAACCTCGATGAGCTGGAGCATTGTCATCCATGAAGATGAAATAAGGCCTGTGTTGTTCATGCAGGGGCACAATGACTGGATTAATAATGTTATTCAGGTAGTATGGGCTTGTCACTGTACCATTCACAAGGTGTAGGGCAGTTCTGTATTAACTAGACACACCTGCCCAGACTGTAACACCACCACCACCACAGGCTCGTCTGATGACAACACTGGCTGATGCATAGCGCTCTCCTTGACATCTCCAACATCGTTGGCGGTAGGGCTGTGCGATGTGACGATATATATCGGATGACGATATAAAAACGTCTATCGCTTCATGTTAAACTGTATCGTTTATACCGAGGTGTCGCAAAATCCACTGTTTACGGCACTATGTTTACGACATTTTGGTGACGGATTGCAGTCTGTGCATGTGTGAATGTGTACCAAGATGAAACAACATGGCGAGTGAAACAGAAACAAACAAACAAACAAACAAACCGGAGGCAGGGAGCCCCGAAAACCAGAGGGATGAGTTGCAGCAAACCAAAGAGCTTGTTCCTAAACATGGGGCTACCTCTGTAGCATGGACTTGGTGTGGCTCCAGCAAATCTGATACAGGCCAGAAAACTGTAATTTGCAAGCTATGCCACGAAACGATCCCTATGAGAGACTTGAACACCACAAACCTCTTCTATCACCTCCAAAAGAAACATGAAAGAACACGGAGAGAGTTTACGAATTAGAGGCACAAAGGAATCATCACCTGTTGAAACTAAACGGCAGAGTCAAACGGTATAACAGGCTTTTGCCCGCGGAACATCATATAGTAAAGACTCAAAGATGGAAAGAAATATCAGCTGCTATTTCAACTTACATCTGCAAGGACATGGTCCCAATTTACAGCGTCGAGAAAGGGGTTTCGTGGATTGATAAAAAACACTCGACCCCAGGTATGTCATACCAAGCCGAAAACACTTCATGCACACCGAGTTGCCTCGGTTGTATTGTGAGTGTCGCGCTAAAGTTGAGGAGGAAATCCACAAGTTAGCATACTATGCTACAACAACAGATATGTGGACAAGCTGAACCATGCATCCTTACATGTGTTTGATGGTGCATTTCATCCGGGACTGGACACTTTACAGTTGATGTCTGCAAACTTGCTTTTTTCCCTGATGACCACACGGGACAAATCATAACCAGCCTTAGGGAAGGCCTTCAGACATGGGGACTGCAGGAAGACCATCTAGTATGTGTCACTACAGATCACGCTACAAACAACATCCTCGCACTTCAGCTGAAGGCGTGGACACGCTTACAGTGTACAATTCAATTCAGCTTTATTTCTATAGCACCACATCACAACAGAAGTCATCTCATAGCGCTACAGTGTTTTGGCCACCGACTTCATCTAGCCATCGGTGAGTGTCTAAATGTATTTTAGAAACAGTAAATCATAGTAGGCCATGCAGGATTTAAATGTACTAGTTATTAAACAAGCATGTGAAAGGTTTGAATGTTGGTGTGTAGTAAAAGTAAACCTCGTTAATGTTTGCTCATGTTACAGCAGTGTGGCTGTATTTATTATAAGTTGTTTTTTTCTTCACTTATAACTTTCAACCTGACATTAGGATAGGAGAGGGTAAAAATTAGGAGGGGATTAGAGGTACAGAAGGTGTGTTTATGTGGCAGGCTGGCAGGGAGATTTTCACATTACTTTTGTATAGAAATGACCAACCAAAATGCCTCCCTCATATGAAAGCTGAAAAACAACAATTTCTCCCCCCCCCTTCTCCCTCCTTCCATTTCTTAGCTCATATCTGAAGACCTACAAAATGCTAGGCCAAACACCATTTTCTAGCCAAAACTATTTTTAAGTCATAATTGCCCCTCCATCTTTTGAATATCTGTATACAGTAATAATACAGCAATGTACAAATCAACATTTTAGTTGAAAGAACTAACATACTGTAAAGAGTATTAAATAAATACATGTCTCTTAACTTTATACTACATTTATTTACACAGAGTGGAATGTGAAACTACCTCAAGTGGAACGAGTGGTTGGTGTCTGCAAGAAACTGGTGAGTGCCTTGGCCAATTTATGGATGAGAAGACGTGAGCTAGCCAAGGCTCAAGCAGAACTGGGCGTGCCTGCTCATCAGCTAATGACACCTCAGGTGGGGCTCACTGCAGCACATGATTGACAGGATCATAGAGCAGGAGAAAGCGCTCTCACAGGTCCTCCTTGCTGACAGAAAAACAAGACATCTTGTCCTAACATGGCAGGACATGGATGTTCTCGAGTCCCTGAATAAGGCACTGAACCCCCTCGTCGAATTTACAGATGCTTTGTCAGGGGAGCAGTATACCAGTGTGTCATACTTAAAACCAGTCCTGCATCTTAATACTCAAGTGCTGAAGCCTCAGGATGACGACACACAGCTGACCATTACCATCAAAGAGGGCATCTTGAAGTATCTGAATGAAAAATATGATGATCAATGCACATAGGAGCTGCTTAACATGGCCTCTTTGGTTGACCCTCGTTTCAAAACAAGATATATCAAAAAGGAGAAGGTTGAATACATTAAGAGCTGAGCATTGTCCAAACTGGACAACCTGGTGGCTGAACAGACATCAGCAGAGGCTGAACCCCTTCCATCAGCAGCTGCTGCAACACATGAGCTGGAGGTGTGTGCTAAAAAAAACCCCAAAGAAGACTTTGAGCAGCTACTTCAAAAAAGAAACATCACAGCACCACACAGCCCCTCTGTCAATCAACGATTCCATTGAAAAGAAACACAATCTCTATCTTGAAACCACAGAGGCGTGTCCAGAAACAAACCCTCTGGAATGGTGGAGGCAGCATGAGGCACATTTCCCACTAGTAGCCAAACTGGCTAAAAAATACCTGTGCATCCCCGCCACAAGTGCCCCCTCATAACGGGCATTTAGTATAAGTGGTAACATTGTTACATGTCAGAGGTCTGCACTTAAACCAGAAAGAGTTGACCAACTTGTTTTCTTGGCTCTGAACCTGTAAAAGCTATCCCCCGAGATTCAGCACGACACTTTGGTTGTGGCACTTTAGTTTTGCAGTTCAAATGCAATTCCAGTTTGGAATGCATGTTTACTTTTTCAATAGCTGATATACAGTATTTAGTGTGAGCCTTAATTGGCTGCTTTAATTCAAAGTTAAAAGCTGAATGTTTACATTTGCCAGTATACATACAGTAAACCAGTTAAGGACTCAGTTCATAACAAGTTGAAGTGATTTCTATTCAGTTTTTGATTTTCACATAATGCTCTTTTCAGATTTAAAGGAGTGCTTTGTTTCTTGTCAATGTTGTGAGCCTTATTACTGCTAAAGTTTAAACTTGAAAGTAAAATGATTACATTTGTGTTTTGCATATTTTGTTGGACCTGTACCTATTTTAGTTTTTCTTTTTACTTTTTTATAATTTATTTTCATGCTGTAATTCAAAACTTGAAGTCATCCTTTCTTGTTATATTTTATATATTTATTTCGTGATCCTGATGTTGCTGCTGCAGTTTAAGCTTCAAATTCCAAAATTTAAATTTGGTATTTTTTTATAGCAGTATTTTAAGTTGAACTTGTAATCACTGACCTTTGAAGTGATTTGTAGTTTGTACATTAACATTTTATAAGAATTTGCTAGAACACTGTTAAAAGGAGAAAATTTATGGCAGTTTTGTACAATTGTCTTTTTTAAGTATTTAATTTAAAATGTTAAAGAAATTGTCCTATGTGGTCATTATATGTAAACTAGAATTTACAGGAAAAGTATATTGTGATATATATCGTTATCGTGATATAAAAGCACCTATATCGTGATATGAATTTTTGGCCACATCGTCCAGCCCGAGTTGGCGCCCATCATTTCTGCTCAACGTGAATTGACTTTCATCAGAAAACAGCACTGAGGCCCACTGGTCCCTTGTCCAGCATAAATGCCCCCTGGCCCATGCAAGCCAATGATGCCTGTACCTGGTGGTGTAGTCAAGTGTTGTTCGTCCATCATTGTTGATGATGACCTCGTAATCCTATTGATGAGTTGACGGCGAGTGCCGAGATGACTGATCAGTCCAATTTTGGCACGGAATGTCCTGGCACATGTGGGGCAGGCATGCATCATCATGTTAGCTGATGTGCTGGGCTGTCTAGTCTTGCGCAGTTTGCGCTTGGCTTTAGCTCCAGCAATACGTCTGGCTTCGAGATTTCTGCAGCCATCCTTAATGCTCATATGCCAGGCCAAGCGGTCTTGTGCTAGAGTTTCCCAGGAGGCCACGTCTATATTGAGGGATTTCAGAGAGGCCTTCAGGGTGTCCTTGTAGCGTTTCTTTTGTCCCCCCTCTCGACCTTTCCTTCTGAGAGTTCCCCGTAGAACAGCTGCTTTGGAATGCGTTCATCAGGCATCCTGACAACATGACCTGCCCACCTGGCTTGCGCTCTTATTAGCATGGTGTGGACCATTTCCATTTTAGCTCGCTCAAGGACTTCTGTATCGGGTACCTTGTCCTGCCAGTTGATGCTGAAGATCCTTCGAAGACGGGTGAGGTGGAAACGGTTGAGCTGTCTGGCATGCCTTGCATACACCGTCCATGTTTCACAGGCATAAAGGAGTGTTGGGAGCACAACAGCACAGTAGACCTTTAGCTTAGTTTCTAGGCTAATGCCCCGTCTTTCCCGTGCAATTTTGCGGAGTCTGCCGAATGCAATGCTGGCCTTGGCTATTCTGTGGT
The DNA here is from genome assembly GCA_020510985.1 of Pholidichthys leucotaenia. Lineage (NCBI taxonomy): Eukaryota > Metazoa > Chordata > Actinopteri > Cichliformes > Pholidichthyidae > Pholidichthys > Pholidichthys leucotaenia. The sequence goes on from CM035844.1 coordinate 337,432,805, forward strand.
TGACTTCGGTATGTATTGTTCCAGACTGGGAGAGGGTGCTACCTAGGTATGTGAATTAAGATAAGATAAGATAAGATAAGATAAGCCTTTATTAGTCCCACAACGGGGAAATTCCAGGATTGCAACAGCACAGGGATAGCAACACTCAGAGCAACAATCAGAAGGCAAGAAAAAAAACAAGCAAGCAAGAGCAGCTAATATACATATGTACATATTACTATAAAATATATATACACACACACACACAGAGACACACAGTGCAGAGCATTGTAGCTGGATGGAATAAATATATGAATATATAAACACACAGTGCAGAGCATTGTAGCTAGATGGAATAAATATGTAAATATATAAACACCCACAGTACGGAGCATTGCAGCTAGGTGGAATAAATATGTAAGTATATAAACACACACAGTGCGGAGCAATGTAGCTAGATGGAATAATATGTAGATATATAAAAACACAGTGCGGAGCATTGTAGCTAGATGGAATAAATATATAGATATATAAATATAAACACACCCAGTGCTGAGCATTGTAGCTAGATGGAATAAATATGTAAATATATAAACACACACAGTGCAGAGCATTGTTGCTAGATGGGATGAAACAGCATAACCATCTACTTAGTTATCCTACATGGATAACTATACAATTGACCTACAACTTGGAGTCTCTGCCCCTTCACTGCAATAGTTGGTTCTGGCTGTTGGCCATTTGGAGCTGGCTGATGCATAACTTCGGTCTTCTTGGTGCTGATGGCGAGGCCGAAGTTGTCACATGCCATGGAGAATTTGTCCATGGTTGACTGCATCTCAACTCTCTGAGCTATCATTTAAGGCACAGTTGTCGGCAAAGAGGAAGTCCCTCAGTACAGTCTCTTTTACCTTGGTGATAGCCTGGAGTCTTCTTGGGTTGAAGAGCCTTCCATCCCGCCTGTACCTGAGGCTTATCCCAGTGGTGCTATTCTGAAAGGCATCAGTGAGCATGGCTGAGAACATCATACTGAACAAGGTGGGTGCGAGCACGCAACCTTGTTTAACGCCATTTGTGACTGGAAAAGCCTCTGATGCCTCACCGTTGTCTAGGACGCGTGCGTTCATGCCATCCTGGAACTGGCGTATCATCAGGATGAATTTGTCTGGGCAGCCAAACTTTGACATTATCCTCCATAGTCCCTGGTGACAGTGTCAAACGCTTTGGTGAGGTCAACAAATGTGGTGTAGAGCTCGCGGTTCTGTTCTAGACACTTCTGGAGTTGACGAGCCGGAAAGATCATGTCCACAGTCCCTCTACCCTTACGGACGCCACATTGTGATTCTGGCAGCAGGCCTTGTTCTAGGTGAGTGATCAGACGATTTAGCAAGAGTCTTGCAAGGACCTTACCAGCTATGGGGAGTAGCGAGATACCCCGATGGTTGTCGCATACTTGTCTGTTGCCCTTTCTCTTGTACACGTGGACAATTGATGCATCCCTGAGTCCCTGAGGAATGGTGCCTTGGATCCAGAAGGACCAGAACAGTTCAGTCAGCTTTTCAAGGAGTGCTGGGCCACCTGTTTTGTATATCTCAGCTGGAATGGCGTCTGACCCTGGTGCTTTGCCACTTGACAGTTGGCCAACAGCCTTTTGGACTTCAACAACAGTAGGAAGTTCATCCACGGCATCGTTGATCTCAACCTGGGACATCCTGTCGATTGCCTCATTGTTTATAGTAGAAGGCTGGTTCAGGACTCCTTCAAAATGTTCAGCCCATCTTTGGAGGATTTGGGTCTTCTCTGTCAGGAGGGTTGAACCATCTGAGCCCAGAAGTGGGGAGCTTCCTGATGGCTTGGGTCCGTACAGAGCATTGAGAGACTCGTAGAATCGTTTTGAGTCATTCCTGTCTGTGTACACCCCTGGATTTCATCTGCCTTGGCACTCAACCATGAGTCTTGCATCTCTCGAAGTTTGAGTTGTACTGTCCTGCGTGCACTGGTGAAAACCACCTTCTTTGAGACGGATGAGGGATCATTTTGATGGGCATGATGAAGGCTATGCTTCTCCGTTAGTAGAGCTTTGATTTTCTCATCATTTTCATCAAACCAATCATGCTTTTTCCGTGTTGAGAGGCCCAGGATTTTCTGTGTAGATGAGTGGACAGTATTCCTGAACAGCACCCAGTCTTTCTCAGCATTGGCTGTGAATCTCAGATTTGCAAGTTCACGTTCCAGGTCTTCCGTGAGTGCATTAGCCTTGGAGTAGGTTTTCAGTTGGGACACATCAAGCCATTTCATGCTTTTGTTCTTGTCCCCCTGTGGCCTTCTCTTAGGTCTGATGTGCAGTTTCATCCTGGAGACAATAAGCCTGTGGTCGGTCCAGCAGTCAGCACCACACATGGCCTCTGTGACTCTGACGTCCTGCTTATCTTTTTGCCTGATGATGACATAGTTGATGAGGTGCCAGTGTTTGGAGCGGGGGTGCCTCCATGAGGTTTTGTTTCGAGTGAGCAGGTGGAAGACAGTATTTGTGATGAGGAGGCCATGTTTGGCACAGGTCTGTAGCAGAAGAAGACCGTTGCTATTGCACTTGCCCACTCCATTTTTGCCTATGATGCCTTCCCAGGCAGAACTGTCCTGGCATTGAAGTCCCCGAGCAATATGAGCTTGTTGTTGTGCTTCACAGTAGACAGGAGAGCATCAAATTCTTTGTAGAACTTGTTTTTAGTCTCATTAGGGTTTGTCATCGTTGGTGCACAGGCGCTGATGAGAGTAGCCTGCTTGCTGTCATGCAGTGTGTAACCCAGTGTTAAAAACATGATTAAAATTATGAATGTCGATACCGCTTTAAGAAGAAGGGGGGGGACATTCATTTCACAATGGGAGTAGATGGTTTAACATGAATTAAATTAGAAATATTGATACCGCTTTTAGAAAAGAAAAACACCCATTCCACAATGGGAATACATAATTTGAATATGAATATTTAAATAAATATATATTCATAAATAGTAGGAACATTTTCTAGAAGGTTCTGATAAAGTTCCTAGTATTGTGTGTTGATATTTCGAGTAACCAATGGCTGCGCCATTGCTGGGTCACGCCACCCAAGCGCCCTCTCCCTGGATCTGGGATGACTTGCATTTTTGGCTCAGTCACGCCAGACGCCGAAAGACACAGACCAGAGAGAGAGACTGTCCTTGGTGATATGGCGACGCTAACGTGCTAATAGCAGCCTTTACCTGGATAAAACCCTTGAAATTGGTAAGCCTAAACCAAAATGAGAAATGAGACATTGCGGTATTGCCAAATTCTAATGCCCCGTCTATTAAATTTTAAGATTGGGATCCAAAGGTTGTCGACGCTGTTGAGCGCGGGAACTCCATTGAAGCACGAGCCACTTGGCATGGTGAGTGCTATTTATTCATTGAGTATGTGGATGCTAATCGCTAGCTTAAAAACGCTAGCCGCTGATGCTAAATTTGGCTCGTTTTTTCATCAGAAAAAGCTATTTTTCAAGGCTGTAACGGTTAGCAAAGGTCCCAGTTCCCTTGCCCTTGATTGCTACTTGATGATGAATGATGAATCTGTGGTCTATGTGTGTTTAAAGTGCAAAATTGTGATAAATTGTTGTGCTAGATGTGATGTTAGCTTGATGTCAAGTGTTCCAAATACACTTTACTCATCGTGATAGCACCATTTTGATAAATTTGAATGGTAGATGTGTTTGTTTTATGCACATTTGTTGATTTGGGGAAATTGACTTCTTGTATATTTTAAAATATTTGACACGTGATGAGCTTAGAGCAGTAGCTCATTTGTTGTGTTCTGACCTGTTTTATAGGTTTGGTTCTTTTTTTTTTTTTTTCCCTCCTTTGGACTGGTTTGACCAGAGCGTGGATCTCCAGATCTGGATGGCGAGCCGAAGCCCGAGTCCTAGAAACTGCTAGAGGTGACTCCACTAGTCACCTGGAAAGGACAAACAGGAACTGTGAATTTTGTAAATATAAGTTTGAGTTTATGGAGTATTTTTTTTTCTTTTTTATTGCACAGTGTATTTATTTATGTGTACATAATTGTAAATAATATACATAGTTGCAAGTTCCATATACGGCTGTGTATGTGTCGTCTGTTGCTGCACCTCCCAGGCTCCTACGAACCCAGAGTCGGTCTGACCTGGCCCAATTATCCCTTTTCCCTCAGGTAGAGAAGTTAAGGTAAATACACTGCCATAACACACCACTACCAAAAAGGGTACTACACCTAAAGTGAGTAGGGTGAGTGGGTGTTAGTAAGGGTTACACACAAAAATCTGGCGAGTGCAGGTGTTAGTGGGTGTTACCCCCAATTACCCCGCAAGTATTGTACCACCCTGTGTATACTATTGTCACACGATTACTGTATATTGTCACAGGATTACAAAAATTTGGCAAGCGCAGACAGGAGCCTGGAGCGTTGCACAACAGATGTGAATTCTGGTTTGACCCCTGACTAAACAGTTGATATATGGCCAAAATGGATTTTGTGGAAAAGTATGGTGTTAAAATTCCTAATGCAGTCATTGTCAGTGGTGTTGTTGACAAAGAAAGAGACACAGACATTTTTGAGTTTCTAGAGCAACATGGCACTATTCGTAGGGTGCCAAGCATAAATAACTCATCTGACTTTGACAAAAGTCATATTGTAGAGTTCGAGTCTGGATTAACCACTGAAGCATTAGCACCTACGTTGCCCTGCTCCTTTCTATCCACTGACAATCCTGAGGTTAAATACTGCATTCAAACTAACTGATGTCTACACTAAAACTGTAGGGGGCAGTGTTACTGAGGCTTATCTTAGCAACCTGAGGGGTTTAGCTAAGCTAAGTGGAAAAGGTTTTGAAGAGGTGTTGCGGGAGGTCATGTCCACAATAGGGAAGTCTATTGAAGCTGCTGAGACAGCTGAAACGGTCTCTGCTGACGTTGATCCTGCTTTCCCTACTGTAGAACCCACACAAAGTGGAGTCTCTCCTCCACTCCAAGTTAAAGTGCCTCGCACCCCTAAAACCACTCAAGCACTCTTCCAAAGCCCTCTTAGACCAAACTTAACACCTCAAATGTTGAGTCCAGTTGATCTTAACCCACCCGAGGTTCAGAAAATTGTAGTTGAGCACATCATTAAAAATGCAGAGAAGCCGTCAAACGCCCATTCCTCTTGGAGAATCAGAGCTTTCTCTGGCAAAATGCCAAGACCGTATACTGAAGCTGATTATGAAACATGGCGTTCACATGTTGACCTGATGATGGAAGATACTTCTTTGTCTGACTTGGAAAAATCTCGCAAGATCTTTGAAAGTCTTCTTGCTCCTGCGTCTGATGTTATTCGCTCCCTTGGGCCTGAAGCCACCTCTGCCGACTATCTTAAGCTTTTGGACTCAGCTTTCGGGACTGTTGAAGATGGTGAGGAACTGCTTGTGCGATTCATGAACACTTTTCAAGATTATGGAGAAAAACTCTCTGCATATCTGCATCGTTTGCAGGTGGTGCTCAATCTCACAGTGCGTAGAGGCGGTCTAGAGCCCCAGGAAGTGAACAAACAGCTTCTCAAGCAGTTTAACAGAGGCTGTTGGGATGATAATCTGCTAAAGGAGCTACAGCTGGAACTAAAAGATAAACATCCACCTGAGTATGCAGAATTATTGCTTCACCTTCACACTGTTGAAAACAAACACCCGCATGAAAAAACACTTGGGTGCCACAAAGCCAAAAGCAGCTTCCTACGAACAAACAGTCACCGAAACAAGTACAAATAGTGAAGTGGAGTCGGAAAGTCTGAAAGAACTGAAAAAGCAAGTCGCTGATCTAAAAAGCCATTTAGCTGCTGTCGTGAAACAAAAGAAACAAGCACCACCGAAGAAAGACCCAACTAAGAAGTCTGGAAATAAAAAACCCCACCATGCCAAACCTGAAAAATTACCTTCGTCCAGCCGTCCCAATACTAGGCCCAAACCATGGTATTGCTTCCGCTGTGGCGAAGATGGGCATATTGTAGCCACTTGTGAGTCAGAGCCAAACCCTGCACTTGTAGCTGCAAAACGCAAAGAACTAAGAGTAAAAAGACAGATTTGGGACAGTCAGAACCCCCAATCTTCTTTAAAACTGAAGTCTACCCCTGTTGCGGGACAAACAGAGGCTAGTTCGGAGATGACCCGTCCCAAACCGAAAGCTTCATTCAAGACACGTGCTAAACTAAAGTCACACTACAGAACAGACCCCTTTAACTTTCCTAATGGTCTAATTGGTACAAAAAGTACAGCACAAGTGAAAGTGAATGGCTGTACTGTGAGCTGTTTGTTAGATACAGGTTCCCAGGTGACTACTGTCCCTGAGTCCTATTACAGACAGCACTTATCCAACCATGAGATTAAGCCACTTTTTGAGCTGTTATAAGTGGAGGGAGCTAATGGTCAGAGTGTACCTTACTTAGGCTACATTGAAATGCATGTCACTTTCCCAAAAGACTTTTTCGGCATTGAAGCCGAAGTGCCAACACTTGCCTTAGTGGTTCCTGATGTAAGTGCAGCTGATCAGTCCTTAGTGTTAATAGGGACAAACACATTAGATGTACTGTACGAGCTGTACTCTGATGCATGTTCTGAACTGCAGCCAACCATGTCACTTGGTTTTGGCAGTGTTAAAAGTCCTTGAGCTACGGCACAGACAGTCCAAAGACACTAGCCTTGGTTTAGTGACCATGCGCAACAAAGAGCCACAGTTACTTCCTGCAGGCCAAACAGTTGTTCTAGATAGCGCTGTAGCAGTGTCAGCCGGCAACAGTGAAAAATCTGTCTTGTTAGAACACCCGTTAATGTCAGCCTTACCTGGTGGTATCCTAGTAAAACCATGTCTCATAGACTTACCTGAAAGAGCACCTTACCTTGTTCCAGTTGTACTCACCAATGAATCGGAACAGGACGTGACAATCCCTCAGAAGTGTGTCATTGGAGAAATTTGTGCATATCAACGAGTCCTATCACAAGAACACTCCGTGAAAGTTACAAAGTCCAAAACTGAACCAAAGTCCACTCTGAAGTTCAACGTTGACTCTTCCCCCATTAGCGCTGAATGGAAAGAGCGCCTAACAGAAAGACTCAGTCAAATGCCCGAAGTATTTGCACAAAACGATTTTGACTTTGGAAAAACGGATCAAGTGAAACACACAATCAAATTATCAGATGAAACGCCATCCAAACACAGAGCCCGTCCCATCCATCCTAATGACCTGGAAGCGGTCCATAAGCATCTCAAAAAACTCCAACAAACAGGCGTGATAAGAGAGTCTACTTCCCCATTTTCTTCGCCTATTGTAGTGGTGCGAAAGAAGAATGGCGATGTCCGCCTTTGTATTGATTGCAGGAAGCTTAACATGCAGACTGTAAAAGATGCTTACGCCCTCCCCAACTTGGAGGAAACGTTTTCCACCTTGACCGGTTCGCAGTGGTTCTCCGTCCTCGATTTAAAGTTGGGGTACTACCAAATTGAGGTAGAGGAGCTGGACAAACCAAAGACGGCGTTCGTATGTCCCATGGGCTTTTGGGAATTCAATAGAATGCCCCAAGGCATTACAAACGCCTCCAGCACGTTCCAGCGCCTCATGGAGAAATGCATGGGCGACATGAATCTGCATGAGGTGATCGTGTTCCTCGATGGCACCATCGTATTCTCCAAGACACCCAAAGAACATGAGGCTCGCTTAATGAAAGTTCTTAATCGCCTAAAAGAGTACGGGCTTAAACTCTCCCCTGAGAAATGCAGATTTTTTTCAAACTTCTGTCAGATACCTCGGTCACATTGTGTCCAGCAAAAGAGTTGAGACCGACCCCGAAAAAGTGAAAGCCCTAAGTACCTGGCCTGTGCCCCGTGATCTCAAACAGCTCCGCTCGTTCTTAGGCTTTTCAGGGTACTATAGGCAGTTCATTAAGAACTATTCCAGCATCGTTAAGCCCCTCACTGACTTATCAGGCTACCCTCCTTTGCGAAAAAGCCCAAAGCCCAAAGCTAAGCCCGCCCAGTACCACGACCCAAAGACACCGTTTGGCGAGCGATGGACTTCTTCCTGTGATCTTGCATTCAAAACCATCATTGAAAAGCTCAGTACTGCGCCTGTCCTGGGTTTCGCTGACCCTCAGTTGCCATATACACTCCATACTGACGCCAGCACTACAGGGCTTGGTGCCGCCCTCTATCAAGAGCAGGAGGGCCAGACTAGGGTCATAGCTTATGCAAGCCGGGTTGTCTAGAAGCGAGTCCCGTTACCCCGCCCATAAATTAGAATTTTTAGCTCTAAAGTGGGCAGTAACAGAGAAGTTCGCAGACTATTTATATGGCAATCATTTTACTGTTATGACAGACAGTAACCCCCTGACGTACATCTTAACTACTGCTAAGATGGATGCCATGAGTTACAAGTGGCTAGCTGCTCTGTCGACGTTTAACTTTAAGCTCCAATACAGAGCAGGCAAGCTTAACTCAGATGCAGATGGTCTCTCTAGACGGCCACATGGCGAGTTACTTAATGACGCAGTGTCCCAAAAGGAGCTTGACCCAATACAGCAGTTCACTCAAACTCACTTGTCTCTTCCTGAAAGCAGTTTAAGTTCCGAGGTAGTGTCTGCTATTTGTGAAAAACACCTTGTCTGTAGCTCTCCAGACAACACCTTCCCTTTGGTTCACTCGTTAGCCATCTCTGTAGCCGCCATTCCAGATGACTACGCCGATGAAGATGGCTGTGGTGGTCTTCCAGTTGTACCCCACATGACTCCTGAACAGATCAAAAACGAACAAAGAACTGACCCCTGTTTAAGAGAAGTGATTGCACAAATTGAAACTGGGCTAAAAGTTCCACCAACTGTACGAACTGAACTTCCTGACATCAACTTGTTACTCCGAGAACTCGGTCGACTTGAAATGTGCAATAACATCCTCTACCGCACTCGTCAAGATGGAGGAAATGTTACTTACCAGCTCGTCTTACCTGAACAGCTCCGCGATTCAGTCTTTCAAAGCCTCCACTGTGACATGGGCCATTTAGGCACAAAGCGTACTTTGGATCTTGCCAGAACAAGGTTCTATTGGCCTCGCATGGCGGCAGATATTGAAAAGAAGATCAAGACATGTAATCGCTGCGTAAGACGTAAAACCGCTCCAGAACGAGCTGCTCCGCTTGTCAATATCAAGTCCACCCGACCGCTCGAACTCGTCTGTATGGATTTCCTGTCCATTGAGCCCGATCAAAGTAACACGAAGGATGTGCTCGTGTTAACTGATCATTTCACGAAATACGCTGTAGCCATCCCTACCAGCAATCAGAAAGCTCAGACCGTTGCAAAGGCACTTTGGGACAACTTTATCGTCCATTATGGGATACCCGAACGATTACATAGTGATCAGGGTCCCGATTTTGAGTCCCATATTATAAAAGAACTTTGCAAAATCATGGGCATTCGCAAAATCCGGACAACACCCTATCATCCCAGAGGTAACCCGGTAGAACGTTTCAATAGAACGTTATTGAGCATGCTGGGTACTCTGGAGGAAAAGAACAAAACTCATTGGCACAACTATGTAAAACCACTTGTACATGTGTACAATCGTACGAAGAATGACACTACTGGTTTTGCCCCGTGTGAGTTAATGTTCGGTCGTCAGCAGAGATTGCCCATCGACCTTGCATTTGGGATCCCGTTTTACAAAAGTTTCAAGTCACATTCCCAGTACATTGAAAAACTGAAGACAACTCTACAAGAAAGCTACAAACTAGCAACAGAAAATGCTAACAAGTTGGCTGAAAGAAACAAAACAAGATTTGACATGCGAGTGAAACCCTCAAAACTAGAACAAGGCGACAGTTTTGGTACGTGTAGTCCGCCTCAGAGGCAAGCACAAACTAGCAGACAGGTGGGAAGCTGAAATCCACATTGTGGTGAGCCAAGCAGGTGACTTGCCTGTTTACACTATAAGACCTGAGACAAAAGATGGTCCTGTTCGCACCGTTCACTGCAACCTCTTGCTTCCCTGTGGTTTTCTTGCCTCTGTTGAAGACGAACCTGTCCAACCAAAACGTGTCCGCAAACCTAAGACAAGACAATCATCTGAACAAAGTGATGAATGTGAGAATTCAGAACCGGAAAATGAAGATGTCTATTGGTACAGAGAAGAACCAATCCAAACACCCATAAAGCTCACTTAAGTTTATGACATTCCCCATCCAAAGACATTCTCTAAAGGAGACATTCCTGCTGAAACTCACTCACCTGAGAATGACAACCAAATAGAAAATGTCACTTCACCTGGATGTGACAACTTACTGAATGATGGAAACCTGGAGGAAACTGAAACAAATGTGGAACCATTGAACAATGAGAATGGAACTGAAAGTGAAACCAACTTGCATGATAAAAGTACCTGTGATGAACCTGTGGAAGGAAAAGAACCTGAAAAAGAAGTCCCACAGACTGTGAGACGCTCCGAGAGGACAACCTCCCAGCCAGAAAGACTACAGTATAGTCAGTTGGGAAACCCTCTCCTAACTGTTGCCCAGTCCCTGTTTCAAGGATTAAACCTGGCTTTTACCAGAGCCTCAACAGAGACAGATCCTAAGATTATTCAAACCTGGCTTTTACCAGAGCCTTAACAGAGTCAGAGCCTAAGATTATTCCCATGAACACTAGTTCTCCCGTCATTACTATTTAGCTAATCCCATGCAAAGGGACTTGCATGATTCTAAGGGGGGATAGTGTAACCCAGTGTTAAAAACGTGATTAAAATTATGAATGTCGATACCGCTTTAAGAAGATGGGGGGACATTCATTTCACAATGGGAGTAGATGGTTTAACATGAATTAAATTAGAAATATTGATACCGCTTTTAGAAAAGAAAAACACCCATTCCACAATGGGAATACATAATTTGAATATGAATATTTAAATAAATATATATTCATAAATAATAGGAACATTTTCTAGAAGGTTCTGATAAAGTTCCTAGTATTGTGTGTTGATACTTCGAGTAACCAATGGCTGCGCCGTTGCTGGGTCACACCACCCAATGGGTTAAGCGCTCTCTCCCTGGATCTGGGATGACTTGCATTTTTGGCTCAGTCACGCCAGATGCCGAAAGACACAGACCAGAGAGAGAGACGGTCCTTGGTGATATGGCGACGCTAACGTGCTAATAGCAGCCTTTACCTGGATAAAACCCTTGAAATTGGTAAGCCTAAACCAAAATGAGAAATGAGACATTGCGGTATTGCCAAATTCTAATGCCCCGTCTATTAAATTTTAAGATTGGGATCCAAAGGTTGTCGACGCCGTTGAGTGCGGGAACTCCATTGAAGCACGAACCACTTGGCATGGTGAGTGCTATTTATAAAAAAAAGCGCTATATAAGTGCAGGTTAGTTAGTTAGTTAGTTATTCATTGAGTATGTGGATGCTAATCGCTAGCTTAAAAATGCTAGCTGCCGATGCTAAATTCGGCTAGTTTTTTCATCAGAAAAAGCTATTTTTCAAGGCTGTAACGGTTAGCAAAGGTCCCAGTTCCCTTGCCCTTGATTGCTACTTGATGATGAATGATGAATCTGTGGTCTGTGTGTGTTTAAAGTGCAAAATTGTGATAAATTGTTGTGCTAGATGTGATGTTAGCTTGATGTCAAGTGTTCCAAATGCACTTTACTCATCGTGATAACACCATTTTGATAAATTTGAATGGTAGATGTGTTTGTTTTATGCACATTTGTTGATTTGGGGAAATTGACTTGTTGTATATTTTAGAATATTTGACACGTGATGAACTTAGAGCAGTAGCTCATTTGTTGTGTTCTGACCTGTTTTATAGGTTTGGTTCTTTTCTTTTTTTTTTTTTTTTCTCCTTTGGACTGGTTTGACCAGAGCGTGGATCTCCAGATCTGGATGGCGAGCCGAAGCCTGAGTCCTAGAAACTGCTAAAGGTGACTCCACTAGTCACCTGGAAAGGACAAACAGGAACTGTGAATTTTGTAAATATAAGTTTGAGTTTACTCCTTCTTCTTCAAGGAGTTTACTCCTTGAAGAAGGAGTCCTATCAAGCTTGGTTGGCTTGTGGGACTCCCGAAGCAGCTGAGGTGTACCGGCAGGCCAAGCGGAGTGCAGCTCGGGTGGTTGCTGAAGCAAAAACCCGGGTATGGGAGGAGTTCGGTGAGGCCATGGAACAAGACTTTCGGTCGGCTTCAAAGAGATTCTGGCAAACTGTTCGGCGGCTCAGGAGGGGAAAGCAGCTCCCCGTCCACACTGTGTATGGTGCGGATGGGACACTGTTGACTTCAACTGGGGATATCGTCGGGCGGTGGAAGGAATACTTCGAGGATCTCCTCAATCCCACTGACACGCCTTCCACAGAGGAAGCAGGGTTTGGGGACGAGGGGGATGACTCGCCTATCACAGGGGCTGAGGTCGCCAAGGTGGTTAAAAATCTCCTTGGTGGCCGGGCCCCGGGGGTGGATGAGATTCGCCCCGAGTACCTCAAGGCCCTGGATGTTGTTGGGTTGTCATGGTTGACACGCCTCTGCAACATTGCGTGGAGGTCGGGGGCAGTGCCTTTGGCATGGCAAACCGGGGTGGTGGTTCCTCTCTTCAAAAAAGGGGACCGGAGGGTATGCTCCAACTTTAGAGGGATCACACTCCTCAGCCTCCCTGGGAAGGTCTATGCCAAGGTACTGGAGAGGAGAGTCCGGCCGTTGGTCGAACCTCGGATTCAGGAGGAGCAATGTGGTTTTCGTCCTGGCCGTGGCACATCGGACCAGCTCTTTACCCTCTCGAGAATTCTTGAGGGTTCGTGGGAGTTTGCCCAACCAGTTTACATGTGTTTTGTGGACTTGGAGAAGGCATTTGACCGCGTCCCTCGTGGATTTTTGTGGGGGGTGCTTCGGGAGTATGGGGTATCGGGCTTGTTGTTACGAGCTATTCGGTCTCTGTACGACCGTTGTGAGAGTTTAGTTCGCATTGCCAACACTCGGTCGGAGTCATTCCCAGTGAGAGTTGGACTCCGCCAGGGCTGCCCTTTGTCACCGGTCCTGTTCATAATTTTTATGGACAGGATTTCTAGGCGCAGCCAGGGAATGGAGGGTGTCATGCTTGGTGACCACAGGATCTCATCTCTGTTGTTTGCAGATGATGTTGTCCTGTTGGCTTCATCCAGCAATGACCTACAGCTCTTGCTGGGACGGTTTGCCGCTGAGTGTGAAGCGGCTGGGATGAGAATCAGCACCTCCAAGTCCGAGTCCATTGTCCTCAGCCGGAAAAAGGTGGATTGTCCTCTCCGGGTTGGGGACAGGCTCCTGCCCCAAGTGGAGGAGTTTAAGTATCTTGGGGTCTTGTTCACGAGTGAGGGGAAAATGGAGCGAGAGATCGACAGACGGATTGGAGCAGCATCTGCAGTGATGCGGACGTTGTACCGGTCTGTTGTGGTGAAGAGGGAGCTTGGTTCTAAGGCAAAGCTGTCGATTTACCAGTCAATCTACGTTCCTACTCTCACCTATGGTCACGAGCTTTGGGTAATGACCGAAAGAACGAGATCGCGGATACAAGCGGCTGAAATGAGCTTTCTCCGTAGGATTGCTGGACTCACCCTCAGAGATAGGGTGAGGAGCTCAGTCATCCGGGAGAGGCTCAGAGTAGAACCGCTGCTCCTCCACATTGAAAGGAGTCAGTTGAGGTGGTATGGGCATCTGATTAGGATGCCTCCTGGACGCCTCCCACTTGAGGTGTTTCAGGCACGTCCCACTGGGAGGAGACCCCGGGGCAGACCCAGGACTCGGTGGAGAGACTATGTCTCCCAGCTAGTCTGGGAACGCCTTGGTATCCCCTCTGAAGAGCTGGAGCAGGTGGCTGGGGAGAGGGAAGTCTGGGCTTCTCTGCTTGAACTGCTGCCTCCGCGACCCGGACCTCCGGAAAAGCGGTAGAAGATGGATGGATGGATGGAAGTTTGAGTTTATGGATTTTTTTTCTTTTTTATTGCACTGTGTATTTATTTATGTGTACATAATTGCAAATAATATACATAGTTGCAAGTTCCATATACGGCGGTGTATGTGTTGTCTGTTGCTGCACCTCCCAGGCTCCTACGAACCCAGAGTCGGTCTGACCTGGCCCAATTATCCCTTTTCCCTCAGGTAGAAAAGTTAAGGTAAATGCATTGCCATAACACACCACTACCAAAAAGGGTACTACACCTAAAGTGAGTAGGGTGAGTGGGTGTTAGTAAGGGTTACACACAAAAATCTGGCGAGCGCAGGTGTTAGTGGGTGTTACCCCCAATTACCCCGCAAGTATTGTACCACCTTGTGTATACTATTGTCACATGTTTACTGTATATTGTCACAGGATTACAAGTGGAAGCTGCACTGTCATGAAGCGGTCCTTCACGCCCTTTGAGAGGCTGGAGAGTCTGCTGACAAGGTTGTTCCTCACAGCAAAACCAACTCCTGCTTCGCGGTGCTCATCTTTGCTACGGCCACTCCAGAAGAATATATATCCACCTCCCGACTCATTTAACTGACCTTCTTCTGCAAGCCTGGTTTCACACAGAGCTGCAATGTCAATGTTGTATCTTGCAAGTTCCCTGCTAACTAGAGCTGTTCTTCTTTCAGGTCGATCAGCTGACGGGTTGTCTAAAAGTGTGCGCACATTCCATGTGCCAATGTTGAGTGGTGTCACCTTTTTTCTTTCCTCTGTTGTTTCCTCTGTTGTTTCGTGTCCTGGGCACGACGTTAAACTACATCCGGCAGCAAGGCCCCAGTCCGGGAGTTCTGGGGTTCTGAGGAGAATGTCACTACCTCTCAATTGCTGCTGTGTTGGGTCACCCTTGGGCAAGGTGTAGCACCCAATAGCCTCCCATACTGGGTTACGTACAAGCCACCAACGGCGTGCCAGGCAGATGATGTCAAGTAAGACTGCACCTGTTTGACATGGCGGACGAGCACAACGCTTAGCGGGCAGGCGGTAAAGGTGGGCCTTGACATACCAAGCACCCAGCAGCCCGCTGCAACTGCCTTCTACTGAAGCTGCGCGTCTCAATCCCTTGAGCTGCAGTGAATTGGCTGGCAGTCAAGTGAGTGTGCGTGGCCCCTCGCGCAACCACAACCACCTTAAACAATTTCATCAGCGAATGGCTTGTTCCTTTCCCAAAAAAAGTCTACCGCTAGTGTGGGATCCCCTCCAGCCACGGTAAGCTGGCCAGGGTGTTGTGAAGCAGGCAATATTTAGGGCACATTTTCTAGCCCCTTCCTCAGACTGTGGAGGTGAGCAGTGCAATCCTAAAAAGAGCTGCTCAGTCACTCAGACAGACACCGAACCCCGCTGCTGCTTCTGTCAGTGAGGAGCGATCATTAGGCCTGAGCCGCCTGTGTGCAGGTCCATGACTACAGCTGCCAGTGTATCCTCACCTGTTGCTTTGCCACTTGTCCATCGCCACAGGACTTTTGAAAAGGATTGACGGATTGACGAGACTTGTGCTACAAAATTGGATTAAAGTGAGGGAGAGTTGCGCAGCGTCAGCCTCACTCTCTCTTCCAGGGTCATCAGATTCCAGTGGCAGGACGTAGTTGAGACGGCTGGAGATGACACTGGATGCAGGAGTTGCCGGAGTCTTGGCAGAATTTGACCATGACTCCGCCTACGGGGTTCCACTCCGATATTTCTGTCAGAGTTGATTCCCTTAGCCTTATGCTATCCCTAGCACTCACAGGGCAGTGAGATTATTTGACCCATAGCTGGGGGTCTGTTCAGGGGCATCAGGACGTGTCCACACACTGGTGGGCTTGGCATGCCACATGTCTGGGGGCAGACCTCCTCCGAGTCCCTTGCAATTTGGCCTGAGACCGCAAGGTGCTCAGTTTACGTGTGTCGCCACGAGAAGGCATTGCATAGGGCTTATCTACTGAGAGGCTATGTACTGGCAGGGAAGACTTATGCACTCGGCTTCCTTTTCGCAATAGCTAGCCAGCGGCAGAGGCTGAAAGCGAGAGGTGACAAGCACACAGACACACAGCGCACCTCACTAGACGCATCAAAAGACCAATTTGATACCTGTAATCAGGTACTAAGGCTGTGAATCTTTAGAAGTCACATGATTCAATTCCGATTTTTGGGGTCACAATTCAATTCAGAAACAATTTTCAATTCACATTTGGCTCTCAGTTCAGTACAAAAACCCACTAATCTCAGGGGAAAAAGTCCACTGCACTGCAAAAAATGCTGAGGTAAGCTTGAAAGCAGAGTACAGTGTGTTGATGTTTTTTTTGGGGGGGGGGTTATTTTTAAAAAATTACATCAACTGATTTGCAATAAAATACTGTTAAATGAAAAAAGTAGGCTTAGGTTGGCAACTGCTTTATTTCTTGAAAACTTGTGAGTTTCAAAAGTAAAATTGTACACAAGTGAAATAAATTTAGAAAATTTTCCTTTCAGCGTATCACAATTACTAACAGCTTTTACACAGTGTGTAGGTTTGGTTACCCTCCAGCATTCTAAAAATATAGACTATTCATTTATAAACATGATAAGCTAAGATAAGCCTTTATTAGTCCCACAATGGGGAAATTCCAGGATTGCAGCAGCACAGGGACAGCAATGAATGAATGAATCTTTATTTCAGATAGATTAAAAGTAAAGATTAAAAGAAAGGAACAGAATAATATAACAAAGGGGGAAAAAAAATCTTACAAGGTCAAATTAAACAATGACTCCTCTGATTATACAGTTCAACATAAGTTATCCGAAATGGGTGATGGCTGAAGCCGCAGCTTATACTGCCCACCTATATTCCATCCAAGAATTCAAAAGAAAAACAAAACAAGAGCGATTACAATTCGGAACAAAGCTAAGACAAAACGTGACAAAAAAACCCCAAAAAACTAAGCAACAACACAACACAGACTGAATATGATAATTCTTATGTGATTTTACATGTCATCTTGTATATATGTTTGGAGTATTTCTTCCTTTAGTTTTTGTTTAAATTGTCCAAGCACTGTACATGATTTTAATTCAGGTCCAAAAGTGATAGAAAAATTCCATATTATCCACATTATTGTTATTAATAATGTATTATTATTATTATTAATATGTATCATGCCTTTCCAATTTCATGTCTGATGTTTATATGGGCATTCCATGCAGGATAAGTTCATACATTCCTTTATATTATTCTTCCATATTATATTTCATATTATGTGTCTGATATGACTTGTGATTCATGTATGGCCTTGAACAGCCCCAGTCTGCGTGTGAGTGTGCCTGAGTTAGCAATTTTAATTACCAGCTGTACTGATACATTTTTGGATGTCTAGTCCTATGTTACCGAGAAGGTATTGGCTCCTTGTTTCCTGGGAGCAAAGATAAGAACTGTTACCCCCCGTCTTGCCAGATGTACTCAAGGACAGTTTCTCCATCTTCCCATGGATAACACAGCTTTAAAAGCTAGAACAATGAATGGCTGATTCAGAGGTATGGATGGTCAGACTTGGGGCTGCCTCTGTATTTCTCCCTCATGAGGAATAAATGCACTTATATCTAAATTTTCTGCCTGATTTTTGACTCAGATTAATTATACTGAAAAATTATTCTAACAAAATATTCCACAATCTGACTCCTTGCAATGGGACATAGTGTTGCTTGGTGGTAGTTCTCACTGAAGGTTTTTGAAATATACATGTTCCTCTGAAATGATATCGTTTCTCCCTTATTTGGAACAACTTTTGGATATTTGTGGGCAGTGATAGATTCTTCCCTTTAAACATTATTACTGCAGTTTTAAAGTCAACCAGATCTTTCAACTTCAGAGCTTTTAATTTAAGAAAAAGTGGGTTTGTTGGTTCCCTGTAAGCAGCTTTGTTTATTATTCTAATAGCCCTCTTCTGAAGCATAAAGATTGGATATATGTTTGTTTTATATGCATTTCCCCATACTTCAGTACAATATGTCATGTATGGGAGTATTAATGAATGATACAAAGTATATCGTGTGGGCTGATTCACCAAATATTTCACTCTATGTAGTATTGCAATTGATTTGGATATTTTACCTTTAATATAATTAATATGTGACTTCCAACACAGTTTATTATCAATTATTACTCCAAGAAATTTAATTTCGGATACCCTTTCAATCTCTACACCATTTACACTGAGTTTAGATACTAAGTTGTTGTGATGGTTGTTAAAAATTATAAATTTTGTCTTACTTAAATTGAGCGTTAATTTGTTTGAATCAAACCACAGTTTAAGCTTTCCTAATTCCTTTCCGAGTGTATCCAAAGTTGTTCCAAATTGCTTCCACTGCATAATAAATTAGTGTCATCTACAAACAATATTAAATCCATTTTTCTGAAACTTTACATACATCATTTATACACATATTGAATAACAATGGCCCCAAAACTGAACCCTGTGGGACTCCACAAGTAACCTTCAATAACTGAGTTTTTGCTACCAACACATACATATTGATATCTGTTCTTTAAAGGCCAAATGTCACGTAACAGGGTACTTTAAATATCTTGAAACTAGATATAAAAGGGAACCGATCCGTTCGGGTTTTGGTGCATATGCTTCAGTAACAACGGAATATTCGTTAATTTAAAACTGCCGCGCTTGGCCTGACACGGCCCCTGGAATCGCCTGGGGAAGAAGGCGGAAGTGACGAAATCGATTGTACCCTAGTTTGATGCTTGGGGTATTTCAATTGATTGTTTATATGGAGACTGGAAGGTTGAAGTGAGCAACAAGAAAGAAAAAATTGGATATTTCACCCATACCTTAAAACGGGACTATCAGGGACAGCTGGGTAATAAGGGACACTTCTCTGGGAAATGTTTTCTTACCTGTCAAGTGACACGTTTTCGCCGTACTTCAACACCGTAAAAAGCGGCTATAAGCAACGGCGGAGCAACAAGGCACACCTCTCTGGGATCTGTGTCTGTTCCGCAACCGCTGCACAGCTCAACGTGTTAAACCATTGTCCTAATTACTTCTCATGGTAGTGAGAATTGCTCCCACTGAGCGATCAGCCCGCCCAGACAATTAAACTAATGAGTGACTCCATACTTCGAACAGTAGTGAGAAGCGCTCCCGCTGAGCGATCAGCCCGCCTCAGCTGTGAGTGATCACACACAGGACTGCTCCTCAAGACACTCAGTTTTTTTCCCAGTATATTTTTTCTTTTGGGCGTACAGAAATGGCAATACGCCCGTTTTTGCTAAAATTGCATTTTCCCCGTATTTTCCTTAAAATATTTGACAATAACAACACGAACTACATTTAAAACATTTCCCAGAAAAGTGTCCCAAACCACTCTGCCGTCTCCCACAGCTGCGCTTGGCACCAAAATATGGCGAAAACGTCTCCCTTGACAGGTATGCGCCTCCATTTTCATATTGATCTGGTCAATTTCTTGACAGCAGCGGCTCTCCTCCACTGCAATAATAATGGCTTCCGAAAAATCAATATTTATGGGGCGCCCTCGACAGACCCCCTCCGGCTTCGCAATTCTGGAGGCGATTAATGTCCAGTTCAATGACATTTTCCACTGGTTCTGCTCTCTGGTCATCGTTGGAACTGTTGTCATCAGACAAAGCATCTGATTCCGTCTCGGACGGCTCGAACCGGTAAGGTTCAGTGCCTCTGTCACTGTCTGAACCACTGACAAAAAAAAAAAGACAAAAAAAAAAAAAAGACAAAACTAAACTAATTTGTTCACAATCGCTGTCACTTTCCGTCATGATTGTCCAATGTTGATAAGTGTGAATGTGAATAGGCAGGGCAGCCAGGGTACAACTGGTGATGTCAAAAACATGGGCGTGGTCTGGACTGGCTGTCACAAGCCAGCAAGCAAGGTGGGGCCTTCACCTGGTGTATTTTGTGCAATTATGTAAATACAGGTGGGTGATATGGTCTCCGGTATGAATATTTGGTTTAAGCTATGTGTATTTTATCTAAATTCGTTGTCATTTAGAAAAAAAAATTACGTGACATTTGGCCTTTAAGTAACTACATAACCAGGACAGTACTACTCCCCAATACCATAATTTTGTAGCTTCTTTAATAATAAATTATGATCCACTGTATCAAATGCTTTTTTAAGATCCAGGAATACCCCAACTGAATACTTTCTATTTTCAACGGCAGTTGATAATTTTTTTCTATAAATTCCATTAGAGGGGCGGCGCGGTGGCGGAGTGGTTAGCACTGCAGCAGCACAGCAACTCACCCTTGGTTGGGGGATCCCGAGTTCGACCCAGCCCCTGACCAACAGTGATCTGTGTGGAGTTTGCATGTTCTCCCCGTGTCTGCGTGGGTTTACTCCGGGATTTCTCCGGTTTCCTCCCACATGCCAAAAGCATGCAAGTTAGGTTAATTGGCAACAAACTGGGGATTCTAAATTGTCCTTAGGTATGACGGTGAGAGTGAATGGTTGTCTGTCTCTCTGTGTTGGCCCTGCGATGGACTGGCGATCTGTCCAGGGTGTACCCTACCTCTCGCCCAAAGATGCTGGGATAGGCTCCAGCCCCCCCGCGACCCGAAAAGGATTAAGCGGAAGAAGATGAATGAATGAATGAATGAAATTCCATTAGAGCAAATGCAGTTGTCCTCTTGTGTCTGAACCCATATTTCTGCTCACACAAATTATTCTTCATTATGAAGTTGTCAATTCTCTCTCAGAATATTTTTTCAAGTATCTTGGAAAATTGCAGCAACAGTGAAATAGGTCTATAGTTTGAAAATTCCCCTCTGTCACCCGTCTTGTATATCGGAATTACTTTAGCTATATTCATTGCATTGGGAAATATACCTGTTTGGAGAGACAGGTTACAAATATACGTCAGTGGCTTCAGTAAACATTCAATGATAGTTTTTGACTAAAAGCAAGCCAATACCATCACAATCCGTAGATGTTTTACTTTTAAACGATTTAACAATTTCAATGACCTCTCTCTCGTCTGTGTTCTTTATGAAAATAGAGTCTTTTATAGCAATGTTTTTGCTTATTGTATCACCTGTAGATGCCGTAATGGGTATTTCTCGAGCCAAATTAGGACCAATGTTAACATTTATTAAATTTATCTGCAGGTGAGACTGCATTCACACTCCGAGTCGTTTTTTTTTTTTTTTTTTTGAAAGATTGGTTGGGTAGCTTGTATTTGTTGTTATTTCCAAGAATATTGTTAAGTATTGTCCATGTATTTTTAATATCTCCGTTTTTCTCCAGTTCTTTACTGTAATAGTCTCTTTTACTACATCTCATTATATATATTAACTTATTTTTGTATGTTTTATACCGCTGCTCTGCTTATTTTGTCCTTTTCTTTAGAAAAGCTTTATATAATGAATTTTTCTTTTTACACGCTTTTTGTAATCCTTTGGTTAACCATGGCTTGTTGACAAATTTCTGTTTAAGCTTTTTCTTTACTAATGGACAATTTTTTTCATAAAGAGTGGTTACAATGTTCATGAATGTGTCATAGGCTTCATTTACATCTCATACATAGACTTCTGTCCAGTCTTGCTTCAGCAGGTCTTTAAAAGAACTGACTGCATTTTGTTATTTGTATCTGAAAGATTTTAAAGTTTTTTCTGTATTGGCCCCCATGTGGCCATGGGATAAGTGCAAAGACTGGCAAATGGTCACTTATGTCATTTATCAATAATCCACTTTCTACTTTCTTATCAATAATATTAACAAACAGGTTATCAATAAGTGTAGCAGTGTGAACTGTGATTCTACTGGGATGTGTTATTGCGGGATATAGACTCATACTGTACATAGAATTCATGAACTCTGTAATTACATTTTGTTGAAATGGATTTAGTAAATCAATATTGAAATCTCCACAGATTACAACCATTTTCTTACTGGTTATATTATTGTACAGCTCGACTAATTTATCTCTGAATGTCTCAATGCAAGTTTCCGGCATTCTATATATACAACTTATAATTAGATTTTTTTGTTTTATCTTGGTCAATCTCAACAGTAACACATTCCAGAATCCCCGGTAGAGCAAAGGACATTCCATTTACAAGTTTACACCTATACAGGTCATCAATATACAGTGCAACACCACCACCCTTTTTTTGAGATCTATTAATATAAAACATCTGATATCCCTCTATTGCCATCAGAGAAGCCTACTCTTCATTAAGCCAAGTTTCAGAGACTGATAGCTGTAAATTTTCTGTCTAGCTGTTTTAAATAGCCCTGAATCTGTGGAAAGTTTTTATTAAGACTTCTGCTGTTGAAGTGTATTATTGATAGTTTACCATCTAATTGCACTTGACTACTGAATTGCTTTTCAGTATAATATTCACAGTGATTATTAATATTATTGAAGAAGTGGTTATCAGGATCAATATCACTCTTCATCTCTTGTAATTTATGTTCAGCATAATGGCATATTTTCAGAGTCTGAATTTTCTCACTCTGTCAAATGACTTCCTCCAAGTGGGGATGACTGATGTCTACTAAAGTCAGTCATAAGGCTTTTTTTTTGTTTGTTTTGTTTTTTTTAAGAGTACATTGACATGATATGTCACAAAAGAACTGGATGTGGATTATCATAGTCTCAATTTTCTTAATCAGTGTTCATCTATATTCATTTAAGTCAGTGAGATCATATTGTTATGGCCTTTGGTTCCTAAAGGTGTTCCATTTAGTCTGATCCAAACTCTACAGTTTCTTGTCCATGTTGCTTGTATCTTGTTTTGTCTTTTCAGCATCTGTGCTTGCCGTGCCATTTCAGCATTAGTCTTTGTTAAATGTTCATTTAGGTAAACTTCTGTTCCCCGTAGCTTTCTGGCCTGCCTCAGTATATCATTCTTTACCCTTCTGTTCACAAAGCGCATCACAGTTGATTTCTTTGTTTTATTATCCTTTCTGGGTAAAGTATGACAGGCTGAAATTGCATTTACTTCAACCTTTATATTTCAACTTTCAAGGAACTGAAACACCTGGTTTTCCAGGGAGTCTGATTCACTTAGGGGAGCAAGACTCAGAGCCATAATTCAAAAGTTAAGAGCAGTGAATATATACAGTATATGTACACAGAAATATACACAGTGCGGAGCATCGTAGCTAGGTGGAATAAACAGCACAACAGTTTATTCAGTTACCCCGCATAGTATGAATATGTACCCATACAGTATATTTCGTATTTGAGTCAGCCTAGTTGTCACCCTCTGTAGCGACTGATATTGTCCTAGTTGTATAATGGAGGGGACCATATTTGTGCAAGTTTGTAACGTTTTGTGCATTCAATATGACCTCTACGAGCAGCCCTGGTTAGGTTTATAAAGTCTGACAGCCGTAGGTAGGAAGGAGCTGCGAAACCTCTGTCGGGCACCTAGGATGGTACAGCCTACTGCTAAATGAGCTCCTTAGTGCATTCAGCGTGTCCTGCATGGGGTGGGACTCGGACTCCGGCAGAGATGACAGCTTAGCCACCATCCTCCTCTCTCCTATATCCTCCACTGGGTTGAGGCGCCACCCCAGGACAGAGCTAGCTTTTTTGATCAGTCTGTACAGTCTTTTCCTGTCGGCTGCCGTGATGCCGTTGCCCCAGCAGACCACTCCAAATGTGATGGCTGATGCCACCACCGAATCATAAAAGGTCTTCAGGAGTGCCACTTGTACATCAAAAGACCTGAGTCTCCACAGGAGATACAGCCTGCGCTGTCCCTTCTTGTAGAGCACATCGGTATTCCGTGACCAGTCCAGTTTATTGTTCAGATGAACACCCAGGTACTTGTAGGATGCCACCATCTCAATGTCTGTTCCCTGGATGCTTACCAGTGCTGTGGGGGGGAGGGGATGCCCTTGTCTGCGACAGTCCACCACCAGTTCCTTAGTTTTCCTCGCATTGATCTGGAGGCAGTTCCGATGGCACCAGTCCACGAAGTCCTGGATAAGTCCTTTGTACATCACATCATCTCCATCAGAGATGAGGCAGACGATCGCAGAGTTGTCAGAACTTCTGTAGATAGCAGTGTGGTGTGTTGTGTGAAAAGGCCACAGTATAAAGGGTGAACAGGAAGGGAGCCAGAACTGTTCCCTGGGGGGGCCCCCGTACTGCAGAAGATAGTGTCGGACACACAATCCTGGGTTCTCACAAACTGTGGCCGGTTTGTGAGGTAGTCCAGGATCCATGATGACAGATGCTGGTCCACCCCTGCGCACAGTAGCTTGTCCCTCAGGATCACTAGTTGGATGGTGCTGAAAGCACTGGAGAAATCAAAGAACATGATTCTCACTGTGCTCCCAGGCTTCTCCAGGTGGGACAGGGAACGGTGTAGGAGGAAGATCACTGCATCCTCCACCCCGATGTCATGCTGGTAGGTGAACTGGAGTGGCTCCATTGCTGGTTCCACCAGGGGGGTGGAGGTGGGCAAGGAGCTGCCTCTCCAGGGTCTTCATCAGGTGAGATGTGAGAGCCACTGGTCTGTAGCTGTTCAGGTCTTTGGGGTGGGAGGCCTTTGGTACAGGTACCACACAGGATGTTTTCCACAGCTGTGGTACCCTCCCCAGCTTCAGACTCAGGTTGAAGATGTGCCCCACAATCCCACACAGCTGGTCTGCGCAGGACTTGAGGAACTTTGAGCTGATGCAGTCCAGACCCAAGGCCTTCCTCGCCTTGATCTTACTCAGCTCCGCCCTCACCTGGGTCTTCGTGAGGGTCAGGTTGGGGCAGGGGGGCTGTGTGCTGGGAGTGGGGGCTGTTGGGGGGGGGGGGTGGACAGCAGGACTAGATGACAGTAGAGGCAGCAGTGGTTGGTGTGCAGGCGGGGGGGGGGGGGGGGGGGTAGGGAAATTCTATCACAAATACTTTGAACATCCACTTAAACAGTAGTGCTACCTGACTGTATGCAGTCACTGTAGTTACCTATACAGTAACTTAATGCAATGAACAAATTCAATAAGAACTGAATGCAATTGATGCATAACAATTTTAAACCTGCACAAATATAAACTTAAGTATCTAAATTCTTCTGAGACTTAAAAACAAAACCAAAGTTATAAAACAAAACTAGAAAAGCACTCAGAGAGCGCAAACCTCCACCAAGGTTCCTTCAGTCTGTCATGGATCACCTCCAACATGTAATGGGTTTGTGTGTAGGCCTAGAGCCACTTGTGGTGAAAACTGCATCAAAGTCTGTCTATTAGTTTTGGAGTGTTGTGGCTGACACACTGTGAGAAGAGCGTTGGCTGAGGTATACACTCCCAGATCATCATCAAAATGTAATGGGTTCCTCTCTTGGCCAAGAAGCACCTCTGGTAAAAATTTCAACCAAATCCATCCAGTAGTTTTTGTGTAATCCTGTTGCACAAATACAAACAAAGCCCTTGGTGGAGGTATGCACTCTCAGATCGTCACCAAAATCTAATCATTTCTTCCTTGTCCCATTTCGGACTTGTCCTGAAAATTTCATCCAAATTCGTTCATAACTTTTTGAGTTATGTTGGTAACAGACAGACAGACAAACCCTGGTAAAAACATAACCTCCTTGGCGGAGGTAATAAAGTGCTGTTACAAGTTTTCATTATTTTTTTTTGTCCGTTCAGAATTTGCTGGGAGTTTGTTAAAGTGGTGCAATGTCTGTTGTTCAGCAGGAGGACTTAGAACTTTTTCCACTTCTTTCAACCCTGGGTGATTATCTGGTCATGGTCCTTTGTCTGGTGAAGCTTCTCCAGTAAAAGCTAAAGTAAATGCAATAATTTAAAACAAACTAACAAACAAAAAAACTTCCATCCAGTGTTAATTTTGTCAACTAAAACTATATCAGACTTCCAGTTATGGCGGCCACGTAGGAAGACGTGTTTCACACTGCTCTGCTCCTAAAAATAAAAAGTTTACTAAAACTCTCTTAATTGGAACAAAAACCCATCCCAGCGTTTAGGAGCGGATATGGTAAAGACCAAGGCTGGGAAATTAGGTGGAGGAAAAAGTAACTCGACAAAACAACCCAAGCTAACAGACTTCCACGCTCGAGGCGAAACAGAAAAAAATCCAGAGACGATGGCAGAGGATGGAGCCAGCAGCGGAGCAGGAACTGCTGAAGAGGGGACAAACTTAGTGCTCACTGCCATCAACTCCATGAGAACAGAGTTTTCGTCTAAATTTGATGGGATTATAGCAGCGATAGAAGGAATGAGAAAGGAAATAAATGACTGTTTGGAACGAGTATCGCAGGCGGAGCTCCGAATTTCAAGCGCTGAAGATGACGTCACCAGCCTACAATCAAAGTTGCAAACACTGGAATTAAAATGGAAACGTCTGGAAGATAACGTCCTGGACTTGGAATCCCACTCGCGACGGAATAATTTGAGGCTGGTGGGCCTCCCGGAGGGACGGGACTCATGTTCCTTTTTGGAAAAGTGGATTCCAGAAGCGCTGAACAACGCGGACCTGCAGTCATCGGTCGTCTTAGAGAGCGCTCACCGAATCGGCCCACCGAGAGATAAGACACCACCGAGGACGCGGATTATGAAGTTCCTCAACTACAGAGACAAGATGACGGTCACCAACGCGGCGCAAGCTAAAGGGGAAATCAAATACCAGGATCAACAGGTGCGGTTCTACCCAGATTTGGCCACAGGAATTCAACAATTAAGGAGGCAGTTCGACCCCGCCCGCAAAGAGCTGCGCAACCTCGGGATTCGTCACGGAGTGATTCATCCGGCAAGAATGCTGATCACATATACAGTGGGGCAAAAAAGTATTTAGTCAGCCACCAATTGCGCACGTTCTCCCACTTAAAAAATGAGAGAGGTCTCCAATTTTCATCATAGGTATACCTCAACTAAGAGACAAAATGAGAAAAAAAAAATCCAGAAAATCACATTGAAGGATTTTTAATGAATTAATTGGTAAATTCCTCGGTAAAATAAGTATTTGGTCACCTACAAACAAGCAAGATTTCTGGCTCTCACAGACCTGTAACTTCTTCTTTAAGAGGCTCCTCTGTCCTCCACTTGTTACCTGTATTAATAGCACCTGTTTGAAATTGTTATCAGTATAAAAGACACCTTTCCACAACCTCAAACAGTCAGACTCCAAACGCCACCATGGCCAAGACCAAAGAGCTGTCAAAGGACACCAGAAACAAAATTGTAGACCTGCACCAGGCTGGGAAGACTGAATCTGCAATAGGTAAGCAGCTTGGTGTGAAGAAATCAACTGTGGAAGCAATTATTAGAAAATGGAAGACATACAAGACCACTGATAATCTCCCTCGATCTGGGGCTCCACGCAAGATCTCACCCCGTGGGGTCAAAATGATCACGAGAACGGTGAGCAAAAATCCCAGAACCACACGGGGGGACCTAGTGAATGACCTGCAGAGAGCTGGGACCAAAGTAACAAAGGCTACCATCAGTAACACACTACGCCGCCAGGGACTCAAATCCTGCAGTGCCAGACGTGTTACCCTGCTTAAGCCAGTGCATGTCCAGGCCCGTCTGAAGTTTGCTAGAGAGCATTTGGATGATCCAGAAGAGGATTGGGAGAATGTCATATGATCAGATGAAACCAAAATAGAACTTTTGGGTAAAAACTCAACTTGTCGTGTTTGGAGGAGAAAGAACACCATACCTACTGTGAAGCATGGGGTGGAAACATCATGCTTTGGGGCTGTTTTTCTGCAAAGGGACCAGGACGACTGATCCGTGTAAAGGAAAGAATGAATGGGGCCATGTATCGTGAGATTTTGAATGAAAACCTCCTTCCATCAAGCAAGGGCATTGAAGATGAAACGTGGCTGGGTCTTTCAGCATGACAATGATCCCAAACACACCGCCCGGGCAACGAAGGAGTGGCTTCGTAAGAAGCATTTCAAGGTCCTGGAGTGGCCTAGCCAGTCTCCAGATCTCAACCCCATAGAAAATCTTTGGAGGGAATTGAAAGTCCGTGTTGCCCAGTGACAGCCCCAAAACATCACTGCTGTAGAGGAGATCTGCATGGAGGAATGGGCCAAAATACCAGCAACAGTGTGTGAAAATCTTGTGAAGACTTACAGAAAACGTTTGACCTCCGTCATTGCCAACAAAGGGTATATAACAAAGTACTGAGATGAACTTTTGTTATTGACCAAATACTTATTTTACCGAGGAATTTAGCAATTAATTCGTTAAAAATCCTTCAATGTGATTTTCTGGATTTTTTTTTTCCCCTCATTTTGTCTCTCATAGTTGAGGTATACCTATGATGAAAATTGGAGACCTCTCTCATCTTTTAAGTGGGAGAACTTGCACAATTGGTGGCTGACTAAATACTTTTTTGCCCCACTGTAAGGGGAGAACCCACATATTTAAGACCCCTCAAGAGGCGCAGGAGCTCATTAAGCAGATTCAAAAGGAAACTGGTGGGAGCTAAGCATGAACATGACAAAGGTAGAACATTTAAGCATTTGTACAGGCATCTGATTGATCTGAAACATATAACATGTCTACAAAATACAGATTGTATTAAAAAAAAAAAAGCTATGATGTACAAAGTTGCTATAAAACTTTGAAGTTATGCTGAAAAAACTACAGAAGAGAGTTAATGTCATGTCATAAAAATAGAGTCAGGGTGATTGAGAGGAGAAAGAGAGAGTGGTTTGACTGATCCTCCCAGGTGTGGAACAGTCACTAGCTATAACGGGAGACAGAATTTTTTTGATTTTGGGGGGATTACCAAGAATGTGGGGAAGGGGAATTTGTTTTTGTTTTTGTTTGGTTTGTAGGATGAATGTTCTATCATCCATGTTTTTGCTTCTCTGTATGAGCATGTTCATATTGCAAGGTAATCTCAAACTCCTTATTGATCATAGATCAAAGCGTTAATCTTAATTTAACTTCATGGAATTGCAGAGGTCTACAAAATCTAAAAAAACTTAAACAAGTTATGAATAAAATAAAACAGATTCAAAAATTGTATTTTTACAAGAAACTCATCTAATAGAGGAGGATGTAAAAAGAATTAGGAGAAGATGGCAAGGTAACGTGTTCACCTCATTTTCATCCTGAGCTAGGGGAGTTATGATTCTCATACACAAAACAGTCCCATTTCAAGTGAAAAATGTAATTGGAGAACAAATTTGGAAGATATCTAATCATCCAAGGATCTTTGTTATTAGAAAATATAAATCTGGTGAACTTATACGGCCCCAATATTGATGATCAAAACTTCTTTGTTAATTTATTCCTCACTATCATCACTTACAGGGCAACATATAATAGCAGGGGACTTTAATTGTACATTGAATCCCAGTATAGATAGATCAACAGGACTGGACTGTACGCACAATGGATGTAGGATGACTATTAATCATTTTATGAAAGAATTGAGATTGCTAGATATATGGAGAGAAATGAAACCACAAGTCAAAGCCTATTCTTGTTATTCTAATACCTATAAGACATTCTCACGTATTGACTACTTTTTGATCTCTACAGAATTAAGGTCCAAGATTCAAAACTGTTTCTATGATAACATTGTGATCTCTGATCATGCACCCTGCTGTCTAATATATGTAGATAAGAAACTGACAAAGGATCCAGGTAGGTGGCATTTTCAGCATAAATGGATTCAGGATGAGGAATTTGTTAAGTACATAGAAAAACAGATGAGTTCTTTGATATTAATACTACACAAACAACGGCATGTATAAAGTGGGAGGCTTTCAAAGCTTTTATTAGGGGGCATATTATTAGTTATACAGGTTCAAAATCTAAGAAGACTTGAGAGGAGAGAGTCCAATTGGAACGTAAAATAAAAATTCTTCAAGAAAAGGTGTATGCAGGAAGTAACCCAAAGTTAGAGAATGAATTACTGATTCTGAGAGCTGAATATGATAAAAAAAATCAGCGAATAGAGCTGCCTCGAGTCTTCTAAGATTGAAGCAAACTTTTTATGAACAAGGTGAAAAATCAGGAAAATTATTGGCATGGCAGATTAAACAATTAGAATCTAAAACACCAATTACCAGTATTATAAGTAACGGACAGGTAGTTATAGATCCTTTAGAAATTAATAGTGCCTTTAGAGATTATTATGAAAAACTATATGATACAAAAAATGAAACTGACTTAACAAAACTAAATGGGTTTTTGGGTGGATTATCTATACCGTGTATTCCAAATGAAAACAGGGAGATACTGGAGTCTAAAATTAGTCAAGAAGAAGTTGGGCAAGCCATTGATAATATGAAATCAGGAAAAAGAGCAGGACCAGATGGTCTTCCAGTTGACCTCTATAAAAAATTTAAGAATAAATTAATAAAACCCCTTTTGGAAATGGTTTTAGAAGCATTTCAAAATGGTAATTTACCACCATACATGAATAATGCCTTAATTATACTGTTGCCAAAACCAGGTAAACCCCCTAATAAATGTGAAAACATGAGACCAATAAGTTTATTAAATGCTGATCTTAAAATAATCTGTAAAATTTTAGCAAAACGACTACAAGAAATATTACCAAATATTATTAACCGAGATCAGAATGGCTTTATAATGGGAAGACAAGGCTTCCATAATGTAAGAAGACTATTTAATATTATTTATTCCAATAAAGAAGCACCGGATACAGCTCTCCTATCATTGGACGCCGAAAAGGCCTTTGATAGGATCGAATGGCCCTATCTTTTTGAAGTCCTACAAAGGTTTGGACTTGGAAATAATTTCATAAAATGGGTCCAGATAATATACAATAATGCTACAGCAGAAATCCTAACAAACAGCAATATCTAAAAATCAATAGAGGATGTCGACAAGGCTGTCTACTTTCACCTTTACTGTTTACTATGGCAATTGAACCTTTAGCGATGGCAGTACGTTTACATCCACAAATATATGGAATTAAAGTAGGACCAACAGAACATAAAATCTCCCTGTATGCCGATGACATAATTTTGTTTATGTCGAATTTTAAAAAAATCAATTCCAACCTTGTTAAATTTAATAAAGAACTTTGGGGAAATATCAGGATATAAAATAAATAAAACAAAATCTTCAATATTAATGCTAAATGAGACCCAGAGAAATCACCCAGCTCCTGAGGTAAATCAATTCAATGTTGTAAATCAGTTTAAATATTTAGGAATTCAAATTTTGCCTAAGCTAGAATCAGTCACCAGTGCCAACTATGAAGCCTTAATGACAGATATTAATGAGTTACTTCAGAGATGGATGTCACTACCAATGTCGATGATCGGGAGAATTAATATACTTAAAAGTAATATCTTACCAAAAATACTTTATTTATTTCAAAACATTCTTTTACCACCACCTTCAGATCTATTCTCAAGAATTAAAAAAAAGTTAGTGGAATTTATATGGAACAATAGGAAAGCTAGATTACATTTGTCCTTACTATATTTACGATTTGATCGTGGAGGTCTGAAATGTCCAAACTTTATGTTGTATTACTGGTCAGCACAACTGAGGTCTATGACATATTTTTCATCAAATGATCCTCCTCACTGGACTGAAATGGAATCATACAATTTACCTTTACCGCTTCCCTTATTCATATACTCAGACTCGGCTAAAAAATTACAGAAACAAGTTAAAAATCCAATTGTAAAGCACATGATCAAAATATGGTGTGAAACCAAAAAATATTTAAAAGAACCACACTTACTGTCACAATTTAGCCCAGTATGGGGTAATCAATATTTTACACCAGGGAGAGCGGATGCTGTATTTAAAGTATGGAATTTAAAAGGGATTCAAAAGATTCAAGACTTATATTTGTCACGTTCAGATAACAATGTCTTTTGAAGAACTGAGGATTAAATTCAATCTTAATAGAACACATTTTTTTAAACATCTTCAGCTTAAAAATTTTATTCGATCAAATCAAAATAACGCTCACACCCGACCTACTTATTCATCCTTGGAAAAAATTTTGACGAAAGATAGTAAGAGAAAGGGTATTATTTCAGAGTTTTATAACTCATTGACACTATTCTCAAGTGAAAACTCACAGAAAAGACTGAAATTTCAATTTGCAGGTCTTCTTTCCAATAATTCAGAGGAACAATGGGAAATGGCTTGTGCAGAAGCTCAAACCAAATCAATAAATGTACGTCTTAAACTGATACATTTTAAATGGTTAATGCGGATGTATGTTACACCAGTGGAGTTAAATAGATATAACAAAAACATACCAGATACATGCACAAAATGTATGGAAAGTAAAGGAACCCTATTTCACGGTTTATGGGAATGTAGAAAAATCAGAATGTTTTGGGAAGAGGTGAGGGTAACAATTGAAAAAATAATTTCAAAACAATTCACATTAAGATAAGATAAGATAAGCCTTTATTAGTCCCACAACAGGGAAATTCCAGGATTGCAACAGCACAGGGATAGCAACACTCAGAGCAACAATCAGAAGGCAAGAAAAAACAAGCAAGCAAGAGCAGCTAATATACATATGTACATATTACTATAAAATATATATATACACACACACACACACACACAGACACACAGTGCAGAGCATTGTAGCTGGATGGAATAAATATATGAATATATGAACACACAGTGCAGAGCATTGTAGCTAGATGGAATAAATATGTAAATATATAAACACCCACAGTATGGAGCATTGCAGCTAGGTGGAATAAATATGCAAGTATATAAACACACACAGTGCGGAGCAATGTAGCTAGATGGAATAATATGTAGATATATAAAAACACAGTGCGGAGCATTGTAGCTAGATGGAATAAATATATAGATATATAAATATAAACACACCCAGTGCAGAGCATTGTAGCTAGATGGAATAAATATGTAAATATATAAACACACACAGTGCAGAGCATTGTTGCTAGGTGGGATGAAACAGCATAACCGTCTATTTAGTTATCCTACATGGTATGATTATGTGCCCATACATATTCTCACCCTCCATAGCGACCGGTATGTTCCTAGTTGTATGCCGGAGAGGACCATTGTGTAAGTCTATTGCATCTTTTGCATTCAAAAAAAAAAAAAAAAAACTATTAGTTTGTTACGTCTTTTTGCTATCTCTGCGAGCAGCCCTGCTTAGGGAACCCTAAGCAGGGCTTAGGGTTCCCTAAGCTTAGGGCTTATGGGAACCCATTGAACCCTAAACTGTTTTTGTTGGGTCTGTATCCAGAAAAACATAACTTTAATAAGAGTGAAAGCGCATTCATAGACCTCGGTTTGCTTAATGCCAAAAAATGTATTGCACTACTGTGGAAAAAGACTCATAGACCAGATGTGGCTAAGTGGTTAAGACAGATGTTAACAAACCTTCCACTAGAAAGAATAACATATATACTGAAATTAAAGTAAAATGTGTTTGAGAATATATGGAGACCTTTCATTGATTATGTAAAGAAATTAAACATAACTTCTGAAGAAGAAGGTGAATGATATGTGTGGACCTTGCAAATTCCAAACTGGTGAATGTATATTATGTATTCTTATGTAATAGATTACCTAGACTAAACCGAGGAGCATTGTTGTTGACTTGCTTTTGCTAATGGTTGTTGTTTTTAGTACATTTTTTTGTTGCTGTTGTTAGTGTTTTTTTTTTAATTTTTAAATTACTTTAGTGTTAGTGTTTGACTGTTTGTGCCATGTTTGTAAAAAAAAAAAAGGTTCAATAAAAAATATTGTGAAAAAAAAACAAACAAAAACTATCAGATCAAGGCCATCACAGGAGACCCCTCACATCCCGCCCACCACCTGTTTGACCTGCTCCCCTCTGGACAATGGTTCAGATCAATCAGGTCCCACACCTCCAGACTGACAGTTTCTTCCCCTGGACCATCCGGACTGCAAACAGCCAGAGGCCCCACCCCCTTCCCTCCAAATGCTCACATGCACAGAACTGAGGACCTTTTCAATTATCATAATAATCACACTTGTCTTTGCACTCCACACTTTGATGTATACTGACCCATCCGTGAAACCACTACCATTTCCTGTGTATATTTTCCATAATCCTTGGGCTATTGTATTCAATCGTGTGTTCTGCACTCCGCACTCCTATGTACATAGTTCCATCTGTGAAGCTACTACCATACCTGTGTATATACTTGTGCACAGGGTATCTGCAGGTTTAAGGAAGTTAAATTTAAGACTTTTTAAGACCATTTTTAAGGCCACTTTAATCAAATTTAAGATCTTTCATCTGCGAAATAGCAAAAAGTGTGACCACATTGCAAATAGTTTTGTCCACAGATTTAATGGAACTGAAAGTGCTGAAAAATAAACATCAAGATCACAACTCTGTAGGCAGAACACAGGCAACTTGTAACAGTCTGAATGATCTGACAATCTTTCAAATATGAAAACGTGCTTGTAGCATTTAACAAAAACAAACATTAAAGAACATTACCCAACAAGATCTCTAAACTGAATACAGGGGCTCTCTCATGCTCTCCTCACTCCCATAATTATGGCATGGATCTGAGTTCTGTAGCCTTTGTCTCCAGCTCTGCTTCCACTTGTTTTAATTCGCACAGTTTTTCTTTGCATCTCTTCCTCAGCGTGTTTGATTTTGTGATGAGCTGGGCCATTAAGGTTCCAGTCTTTCCTTCAGCTTCTTCTGCAAGCTGATCAGCATCCCTGTGTAGGCTGGTGGATACCTGGATCAGAGTTTGCCTCTTTTTCGTAAGCTCCTCTAAGTTTTCCTCTGCAGCTTTTCACTTCTGTGCCTGGACATCAGTGATTTGATTATGTACAGTGGGGAGGCCACAACTCCCCACCACAATCAGCTGAGCCCCCCACACTGCTGACGCTGCTCTTGTTGAAGCAATTCCAGGAACTTCCAGTTGACATTGGGTCCATCCATGGAGACTGAGAGCAGCTTTTGCAAGTCCAGCTGCTGAGTACATTCCTGAGGACAAAATGAGTGTCATTTATCAAGCAGAGTTACAAGGTGCTTAAGATGTAGAAATAAAATAGCAGTTAGGAAAAGAATGAAGTACATAACAGTTGCATAAAAATTAAGTATATAACAAAACAGAAATATATATACATTATAACAAGTAAACAAACTGATGGGCATATCTGCTGCATGGCAATGCCATGTGTAATGTCGAACACAAATGTGACATTTTCAGAAATGTTCTTTTTGAATGTTTTAACACTTAATTTTTCAGTTGAAAAATAACATTTGTTCTTTATGAAGGATTAAAACAACAAAACTGCAATAATGATAACATCATGCCATCAAGATATATTTAAACAGAACAACAACAATAACAAGCATCAACGATGTATAACACTTTTTCTTATAAGTGTTCTATTGAGAAAAAAAAGAAGCTGTAGCTAGATTACTGGTAATTTCTTAGTGTGGGGTTCTTACTTACTTGAACGTGATGAAGTAAGTGAATCCAGGTGAATCCTGGTATCTGGATTGGACTCGATCATCTTTGAAGTAACGGACATGTAGGTTCAGCTGCTTCGTTTTAGTTGTTTAGTTAAGGGTTTCGTCAAACATCAAAGTAACGCTGTCTTTGTTAACGTTGGTGACGAGGAGTTTAATGATGTGTGGAGCCAAACCAAATTTTAAAATGCAGGCTGATTTGTCTTTATCGCACGTAAAGTTTTAAGCGATTTCTGAGTCAGTAAACATAGCTCGGAAAATGTCTCCGACTCCTTTGTTGGCGTTATAGGACTGGTGTTTGGTTACTGTGTGCAGACACCACAGTACCTCTGCTTGAAGTGTAGCGGTGGACCCGAAGGTTGCTCTGAGGTCTGTTGCTGTGATTGGAGCTGCTGTTGCTGCTGGTATCAGAGACAGAGCTGAGGTCTGTGGTACTGCTGAGACGGAACAGTACTGAAAAATGGCAGGCGTTTGTTGGCAGGTTTTTGCAGCCGTTTTGTGCTTCTCGCTCTGCATATGCGATTCCACAGCTTTAATTCCCGTCGAGCCGAGTTTAAAGAGGTTCTTGCACAGCGTACAATGGGCCGCATAGTTATTTCCTTGAACCGGTCTTAACCATGCCGCAAATGTCGGTTTATCCATCCAGCTAAGATTAAATTTACATTTCCCCATGACTGACGTTGCAAATAGCTACTGAAGTGAAAGCTGCTAACGTGTAAACCTGAAAGTAGTCCCCTCCCCCCACAAACAAATGACTGCTTTTGGTTCTGCTCACTTTCGCTCCGTGGTGCTAAAATGCAGGGCAGTAATGACAAATTCGCCAAACTCTTTACAAAGATTTCACTGTACAATGTAAGAAAATATTGCAATTTTGTTCATTGTGTTTGTGGCATTTTTAAGACCTTTGAAAGGCGGATTTAAGGATTATTTGTCATTTTTAAGGATAATTAATGCCTTAATTTTGGACAAACACATTTAAGACTTTTTAAGGACCCGCGGACACCCTGTGTGCAGTGTTTCCTCTGGCTTAAAGACCTTGGTGCGGTGGCAACATGTTTAAACATACCAGAATATGTTAATTTTATACTATTTATTTCTTTTTAAAATTTTACACAGTAACGTTGCATATGGAACTTACCATTTGAAGTATTGTACAACCGAGGCTTGAATATTGGGCCAGTTGGGGTCCCACCCAGACATCCTGTGCTTAGACATTTTAGTGGTGTTATCCTTCTCTCCTTCCTCTGCCTGAACACTTCCCTCTCCTTGGCTCCTCTCTTCTGTCCCATCTTGCCCTCTCTGAGCTCTGTCTAATTCAGGTTCTCTCTCCGTCTATGGTGGTATACAAACAGGTTAGAAAATATCAAGTGTCATGTTTTGTCCTGCAGGATTTTTTTGTCATGGTTTACATAAATGACAAAAATGTGTATTTTTATTCTAGTGTTTCTTTTTTTCCATTGAGAGAGTAGGGAAGGGAAAGAAACATTCATACAGACGTGGACAAAATTGTTGGTACCCCTCTGTTAATGAAAGAAAAACCCACAATGGTCAATAACTTGAATCTGACAAAAGTGGTAATAAATAAAAATTCTATGAAAATTAACCAATTAAAATCAGACAATGCTTTTGAATTGTGGTTCAGCGGAATTATTTTAAAAAAACTCATGAAACAGGCCTGGACAAAAATGATGGTACCCTTAACGTAATATTTTGTTGCACAACCTTTTGAGGCAATCACTGCAATCAAACGATTTCTGTAACTGTCATTGAGACTTCTGCACCTCTCAGCAGGTATTTTGGCCCACTCCTCATGAGCAAACTGCTCCAGTTGTCTCAGGTTTGAAGGGTGCCTTCTCCAGACGGCATGTTTCAGCTCCTTCCACAGATGTTCAATAGGATTTAGACCAGGGCTCATGGAAGGCCACTTTAGAACAGTCCAATGTTTTGCTCTTAGCCGTTCTTGGGTGTTCAGCTGTGCGTTTTGGGTCATTATCCTGTTGCAAGACCCATGACCTGTGACTGAGACCAAGCTGTCTGACACTGGGCAGCACATTTCTCTCTAGAATACCTTGATAGTCTTGAGATTCCATTGTACCCTGCACAGATTCAAGACACTCTGTGCCAGATGCAGCAAAGCAGCTTCAGAACATAACAGAACCTCCTCCATGTTTCACAGTAGGGACAGTGTTCTTTTCTTGGTATGCCTCATTTTTGTGTCTGAACATAGAGCTGATGTGCCTTGCCAAAAAGTTCCAGTTTTGTCTCGTCTGTCCATAGGACATTCTCCCAGAAGCTTTGTGACTTGTCAACGTGGAGTTTGGCAAATTCCAGTCTGGCTTTTTTTATGATTTGTTTTCAACAGTGGTGTCCTCCTTGGCCATCTCCCATGAAGTCCACTTTGGCTCAAACAATGACGGATGGTGCGATCTGACACTGATGTACCTTGACCTTGGAGATCACCATGAATGTGTTTAGAGGTTGTTCTGGGCCCTTTTGTTACCAGTCGTATTATCCTTCTCTTCCATTTTTCATCAAGTTTCCTCCTGCAGCCACGTCCAGGGAGGTTTGCTACAGTCCCGTGGATCTTAAATTTCTGAATAATGTGTGCAACTGTAGTCACAGGAACATCAAGCTGCTTGGAGATGGTCTTATAGCCTTTACCTTTAACATGCTTGTCTATAATAAGGAATAGCAGGAATGAAGAGACTGGCAATTTCTCTCTTTTCTCGCACGAGCAGGCATGTCATTTTTATTCTCCAGCAGCAGTGACAAAAAGCAACAGCTAAAAATGCTAGCTCTAAACTGAGGTCCTTCAGCGGCTGCCTAGAGAGGTGCCTGATGAGAAAGCCTGAGCGCACAACTATAACTGCCTAAACAGATCATTCCGTACATGAACACACATTGTGGTGAATTATGTCTTTAGAGTCTGCTACAGTTCCCCATTATGTACCTAGCAGGTTAAGATGACTGAAATTCACAAAGTCAATGACTTTAATCTGTCAGCAGCCTACAGACAAATTAAACGTGTCAGCATTTGATTTCAAAATAAGGGAGGTTTTTCCTG
Source organism: Pholidichthys leucotaenia (assembly GCA_020510985.1). Taxonomy (NCBI): domain Eukaryota; kingdom Metazoa; phylum Chordata; class Actinopteri; order Cichliformes; family Pholidichthyidae; genus Pholidichthys; species Pholidichthys leucotaenia. Next base: position 337,471,265 of record CM035844.1, read on the forward strand.
CTGTCTGGGTGGTGAGGAGATTTCTAAAAAAAAACAAACAAAAAAAAACTATAAATATAAAGAAATATTATAACAGAAATAATGGCATCCTTGGTCATTTAAGTTAATTTATTTCATTAAACACAATTTTATTAATATTTTTCCTTTGTAATCGGAGTTAAATTATTGTTCTGTTCTGACTGCAAAATTGTCAAAAATGTAAATTATTATAAGGAAAAAGTAAACAAAAAAATACAGTCTGTTTCAAATTTATCTAAAAAAGGAAAGACAAAAATTAGTCATAAAATAATCCACAAATTTAGAAAACCGTTATAAATTTTTGAGAAAAACCTCAAACCTTCAAAATTGAAGTCATTACTCAAGTTTTTAAATGGGTGCTCTTTGTACCCTTAACTGAATTAGAAATTTTGGGTTGCCTACTTTTAATTATTAATTTCAAAGCACTGCTTTTACATGAGTAGAATTTCTGGTTACTGTACTCACCTGATCATATAATTTAAGTATGCTTAAGTACATTACTATTACAGACGTGGACAAAATTGTTGGTACCCCTCTGTTAATGAAAGAAAAACCCACAATGGGCACAGAAATAACTTGAATCTGACAAAAGTGGTAATAAATAAAAATTCTATGAAAATTAACCAATGAAAATCAGATAATACTTTTGAATTGTGGTTCAACAGAATTATTTTATAAAACAAACTCATGAAACAGGCCTGGACAAAAATGATGGTACCCCTAGAAAAGATTGAAAATAATGTGACCATAGGGACATGTTCAACCAAGATGTGTCCTCTAATTAACATTACAGGTGTCTACAAACTTCTAATCAGTCAGTCGGCCTATTTAAAGGGTGACAAGTAGTCACTGTGCTGTTTGGTGACATGGTGTGTACCACACTAAACATGGACCAGAGCAAGCAAAGGAGAGAGCTGTCTCAGGAGATTAGAAAGAAAATTATAGACAAGCATGTTAAAGGTAAAGGCTATAAGACCATCTCCAAGCAGCTTGATGTTCTTGTGACTACAATTGCACATATTATTCAGAAATTTAAAATCCACGGGACTGTAGCCAACCTCCCTGGACGTGGCTGCAGGAGGAGACGGATAATACGAATTAGGGATGGGCATAATTTACCGATTAACCGATAATTGATCATTAAGAATTTCACCGAGGAAGTTCATTTTCGTCGACAAACCGTTTTTTTTTTTTAAACAATCCGAGGTTATTAGTGCACGGCCGTCCTCAAACAATGCAATGGCAAAATTTGGGCACCAGGGGGCAACATTACACCATCGCCGTACCCTGGCGTGCCTCGGTTGATACATGCGCGCTTCCGTAGGGCAATCGCCAAATCATGAAGCGATTACGGCCAAGTGTTGCGTGGGACCATTTCAATTTAAAAAATGACCAGGTGTACTGCAATCACTGCAATGCAGCATACAAATATACCTCATCGACAGGGCCCATGGAACACCCTTATTACGCGAAGAAACCGCCAACAGTGGTTGCGCGCTGAGTAATGGCGGTCGGTGAAGATTCTTCTTTTTTTTTTTTTCCAGAAACTTTATTGAGAAGGTCATGAAGATTCGGTAGAAGACACACACACACGTGTAAGTGTACATACATACGTAGATGTAAATAAAGTGTACATAAATATGTTTTTAGAACTCTTTTATTCTTATAACAAGATACGCAACTCAAGATGAAAATGATTTACTGCACAGGTTAATGAGAGCTTTACTGCTCCTCAGGTGCTAGAGGCGCAGGATCGTCGAGGGAAGCTGCAGGAGGCGGCGTCGTGGCTCGACGGGAAGACTATTTCGCACAAAATGGCACAAGAGAACAGCAAAAAGTTCCGCGGGGCTAGACTAAGTAACACGAGCGATAGAGCAATGAATGCGGTCTTCGTTTGTTGGGTGGCCGCTCGGCAGGGACAGAAGCTGGGTAAAACGTCTCGGCCAATCAGCTTGCGGGGTGAAACGTCTCGGCCAATCAGCTTGCGAGATTCCCGAGCCGAGCCAACATGACAACAGCGAACAGAGAGAGAGGTGGATTTGAGCTGTGCGGCTCTCCGTGCACCTGATGTTCTAATATAGTCTACCTGCCTCGTTACGTACCTAAAAATGTTAATGATTAACCGATTATTAATCATTAATTCTCCCGACGATCGGTGAAGAAAATTTCACCGAATGCCCATCCCTAATACGAATGGTAACAAAAGAGCCCAGAACAACCTATAAACACATTCATGGTGAACTCCAAGGTCAAGGTACATCAGTGTCAGATCGCACCATCCGTCGTTGTTTGAGCCAAAGTGGACTTCATGGGAGACGACCAAGGAGGACACCACTGTTGAAAACAAATCATAAAAAAGCCAGACTGGAATTTGCCAAACTGCATGTTGACAAGCCAAAAAGCTTCTTGGAGAATGTCCTATGGACAGACGAGACAAAAGTGGAACTTTTTGGCAAGGCACATCAGCTCTATGTTCACAGACACAAAAATGAAGCATACCAAGAAAAGAACACTGTCCCTACTGTGAAACATGGAGGAGGTTGTATTATGTTCTGGGGCTGCTTTGCTGCATCTGGCACAGGGTGTCTTGAATCTGTGCAGGGTACAATGAAATCTCAAGACTATCAAAGTATTCTAGAGAGAAATGTGCTGCCCAGTGTCAGACAGCTTGGTCTCAGTCGTAGGTCATGGGTCTTGCAACAGGATAATGACCCAAAACACACAGCTAAAAACACCCAAGAACGGCTAAGAGCGAAACACTGGACTATTCTAAAGTGGCCTTCTATGAGCCCTGATCTAAATCCTATTGAACATCTGTGGAAGGAGCTGAAACATGCCGTCTGGAGAAGGCACCCTTCAAACCTGAGACAACTGGAGCAGTTTGCTCATGAGGAGTGGGCCAAAATACCTGCTGAGAGGTGCAGAAGTCTCACTGACAGTTACAGAAATCGTTTGATTGCAGTGATTGCCTCAAAAGGTTGTGCAACAAAATATTACGTTAAGGGTACCATCATTTTTGTCTAGGCCTGTTTCATGAGTTTGTTTTTTAAAATAATTCCGCTGAACCACAATTCAAAAGCATTGTCTGATTTTAATTGGTTAATTTTCATAGAATTTTTATTTATTACCACTTTTGTCAGATTCAAGTTATTGACCATTGTGGGTTTTTCTTTCATTAACAGAGGGGTACCAACAATTTTGTCCATGTCTGTATGTTTTCTGTCCATCGTTATTTTTTAATAGCAGTCTCTAAATAAGTAGAAAGTCTGACCATAGGAAAAACGGAAGTGCTGAGCTGTGAGTGACAAGCTGTTGCTGGGATACAGGGCACAGGAAATCCCCCCCCCCCCCCCCAAGAACACAGCGCACAAGTGCTGAGAAAAAAAACAAACAACGCTCAGGGCGGTCAAGTGACAAAAAACGCATTTGGACATGCAGCCTTATTTTCATTAATTTGCAGTTTACTCTTCCCTTACACATTTGTGAAGTTTTCTTCTTAAATGGGCAACTTGTTCCCTGTAAATTTGCTAGTTTCTTGCAAATTAGTCAGCTTGCTTTTTCTCAAATTTACAATTTTCCTCAGAAATTTATCACTTATCAATTTTAGACTTTCTAATAATTTTGAGACTAATACATTTACAATTTCTCCCATAATTTGAGGATTTTTTTCCTATAAATTTGTGACTTTTTAAAAACAAATATACACATTTGCTTCCTTCTACATTATGAAGTTTTCCTTTTATATCAGCTACTTTTGTAAATTTGTTTATTTTCCAAGCAATTTAGAGGATTTTTGCATTTTTTTTCTATTCCATTCTCAAATTTTTATCATACATTTGACTTTTCTCTCAAAATTTCACTCAAATATTTTTTTTCTTAATTTGCTGCTTTATTTCTTTTACATTTATGAGAGTTTCCTCCTAAATTTGCAACTTTCTTTCTTATGAATGTCTGAGCTGTTTCAGTTCTACATCAAATCCACTTGGAGCCTCTGGTTATGAACCAAAGGGCCACATGTGGCCCTGGAGCCACAGGCTGAACACCTCCTGCTTAAGTTAAAATTCAACATAAAAACTGAGGTCGCCGCCAGCTGAAAATACCTGCAACTGTTACGCAACCCGCTGTCTCCAGGGTAACCGAGGAGGGTCACCGTGGTGACAGGTGTGTAATGACACGGATTGGCTCAATCGGCCGACCATGAAGACACGGCGTGTGTTCAAACATTTTCAGTCTGAGCTGCCGAGGAGTCAGAGACGGTCACAGGGTTAGACAATGACTTGTGGTTGTCATGGTAACACTAATGACCCACAGACCAGGACCCTTAAGACCTTAATCATCCACAAAGATGATGGGGGAGGGGGGGTTGAAACTTTTTTCTCTGAAATTTCAGACATTTTTGGGAATTTTTTTTCTGTTATTCAAGACTTTTTGAGACTTTTTTCCTTAGAAAGTTGAGGTTTTTTTTCTCATTAAAATTGAGACCTTTTTTCCTTGTAATTTTCAAACCTTGTTTCTGGAAAATTTAGACTTTTTGAAACCTTTGTGATGAAATTTGAGTTTTTAAGACCATTTTCTCAGAAATTTCAAACATTTGAGACATTTTCTGTGAAATGTGAAACTTTTGTTCTTGAAAACTGGAGACTTTTTAGTGGAATTTTAAGACTTTAGAAATCTTTCTCTCTTAAATTTTTTTTTTTTTTTTTTTTTTTTTTTTTTTTTTTTTTTGTTACTTATTTGTACCCGTAGGTAGATTTGGTTTGCAGTCTGGTGACAAGCCACCGGCTGCTGGTCGCTGCGTGCGCGAGCGCCCTAAACCTACATGTTTTGGTATGCGGGAGGAAACCGGAGAAATCCCGGAGTAAACCCACGCAACACGGGGAGAACATGCAAACTCCACACAGCTCACTGTTGGTCGGGGGCTGGGATCGAACCCACGATCCCACGATCCCCCGGCTGAGGGTAAACTGTGCTGCCGCAGTGCTAAACCACTGCGCCACCGTGCAGCCCAAAATTTGAGACATTTATTCTTAGAAATGAGATTTTTTTTTCCTGAAACTTGAGACTCTCAGAAATCACTTTTTTTTTTATCATTTTAATTCAGAAATTTTAGATGTTTGAGACTTTTTAAGTTGAAATTTTTTTTTAAAGATTTTTTTCCCTGTAAATTTGGGACATTTTGCTCAGAAATTTGAGATTTTTCTTCTCAGAAACTTGAGAATTTGCTTGGTAATATGAGACTTACTGAAATTTTACACCTTTATAAAGTTTAGTTTTGTTTTGGTTTTTTTTGTTTTTTTTAGAACTTTTTCTCTGAAATTTGAGGGGTTTTTTCCTTGGAAATTTGAGATTTAGGAAAAGCTTTATAATGGAAATTTTAGACTTTTTGTTAAAAGATTTTTTTTCCTCTTAAATTTGAGACATTTTTCCCAGAATTTTTTTCCCCCTGAAACTTTAGATTATTTTTTTTGCAAAAATTTCACACGTTTTTGAAGTGTTTCTCAAAAATGTGATACTTTTTAAAACTGAAACATTTTAAAAATTCCTTGAAAATTGAGACTTTCTTCAGAAATTTCAGATTGAGGCTTTTTTTTAGTCGAAATTTAAGACTTCTGAGCTACTTTTCTCTTAAGTTTGAGCTATTTTTTTTTATAGAAATTGGATGACTTTTCTTGTAAATTTGAGATGTTTTTGTAAGAAATTTGAGACATCTTCCTTGCTAATTTGTTTTTTTTTCCCCATCTGTAAATTTCCACTGATCCACGGTTGCCACATTGACCTTAAGACTCACCTTTGAAGCCTTCCTCGTCCACAATGATGGTGTAGTCCTCCGGCGTCTCTGTCACACTGAAAAACTTGCATCTGAATGAAGGGGACGAAGAAAATGAAAACAGACAAAACATGTTAAAATACGAGAAACGAAACATGACACACACATTCATTTCACATCAGCAACCTTGACTACACAGAGCCATGTGAGCAATTTTTGAACATAACCAAGCCTGAAAATACTAATAACACAGGTGAATTATGCAAATATACACTGTCCAGTGAATGTTATTTGGCAGTAATTTACAACATTTTTCTCAACTCTTTCACTTGTAGGTTTTCAACTTCAATCCTCATAAAATGGCAACTTTTTCCTATGTGTGTGTGGAATTTTTCTCTGAAATGTCAACTTTTTCTGGTAGATTTCAACATTTATACTCAGATTTACAACTTTTTGCCTTGTAGTTCTTTCCTTGTAAATTTGTGGACTTTCTCTTAATTTTGCAACTTTTTTTTAAACTCAGAAGTCACCACTTTTATCTAATAAATCTGGCAACTTTTTTCATAAATTGGCAATTTTTTTACTTTTAAATTGGCAACGTTTCTTTTAAATTTTGTATTTATTTCTTGTAACTTTGTGGGATTTTTCTCTTTTTTTGCAAAATATATGCATTTAATTTATCCACAGATTTGCACCATTTCTCCTCATAAACTGGCAACTTTTCTTGTAAGTTCACCATCTTTTTTCTTGTAAATTTGTGGAATTTCTCTAAAATTTGCATTTTTTCCCCCACTGTAAATTTGCACCTTTATCCTCTGACAGATGTGGATTTTTTTTTTATTGTAAATTTGTGACCATTTTTCCTCAAATTTGCAACTTTTTTACTCACAATTTTTTTTTTCCTTATTTGCATTTTTCAAGCACTAGAGTAAAGTCCAGAAATAACCTACTCCTTTAACCACACAACATTTTTATTAACCTTTATACAGGTAGTCTCATTGAGACACAAGGTCCCATTTTCAAGAGAGACCTGTCAAAACGACACATGGCACAACACAAAGTTACAGACAACACTAATCTGTGCAAAACAACGATTTGGTCTTTACTTCGTTGACCAAATGATGCCGTTCTAAACATCGAAATCACATCCAACAGTCTGTTTTTTCTTGTAGACTGCAGAAAAAAAAAGGAAATTGGTTCAGCAGAAAGAAGTGGTTCAGAGGACAAAAGCCCTCTGAAAATCCCGTTCTTTGTGCTCCTGAAGACTCACTCATCTTGGTTAAAGGATGTGAACAACAGGCTCACAATAACACAAACCCTTACTGCAGCATTTCCTGTAGGAGTTGGAGGCCGTTTGTGTGGGGCTGCAACATGACAGCGGTTGTGTTCTGAAGGTTTTAGTCCTGAGTTCATAACACACCTACACCACTAAACAGCAGAGGTTGTTCCTTAGCCAGCGGGAGGACACTGAATACTCAGCCGGCATTGTTCACATTCGGATGAGGAACTTGACAGAGAGACTTTAAATAAATGACTTTACACTGAGAGGTTTATGAGACAAATAGGGCTGTGGTCACATTTATTATCTTAACGGGACCTAGTGCACAATGTACCAGGATGCACTTCCGCCTTCTCCTCTGGCAATTAGTTGTCATTTAGTTTTTATTATTAATTTATGTGCACAGGAACACTATTATTGCTGTTAGGATTTCTGTTAGCCTGGGAAGCTAACAGTAATTCTGTGCCGAGTAAAATCAGAGTCTTACCATAACACTGGCTAGTATTTTTGTTTGTTATGCTTTTAGAGTGTGGGAGGAAACCGGAGCAGCCGGGGTGAATCCACGCAAGCATGGGGAAAACTCCAAACAGACAGGCCCTGCTGGCTGGTGGAGGTGAACCCATGACCTTCATACTGTGAGGCACTAGTGCTAGCCACTACCCAGGTTCAACTGAGTCCACGCAACGCTACTAGGAGTGTGTTAAAGTTGAGCAATAGGAATCATTAACATGCTAGCTACTGCAGACTAACCAGGCTGACAAAAATAACTAAGGGACACAAGTTAAAGATACACTCTGGCGGCTCGAAAACCACCTCAAAAACCAATGTGTTTTGCCCAAAATAGTATATTGTGACTATTTATACACAAAACTTTCATTGCCTTAGTTAGAATGGCTTGGGAAGAGCTTTTACATCTTTCACCTACTTACAGTGGGGAAAATAAGTACTGAACACATCAACATTTTTCTCATTAAACATATTTCTGATGGAGCCACTGACCTGACATTCTCACCAGATATCAGTAACAACCCAAGTAATCCAGACATACAAAGAAATCAAGGCAACTGTGTTCACAAAAAAAAAATTATTAATAAAGTGGAATGACACAGGGAATAAGTACTAAACACGCTTGGTGAAATTCATTTAATATTTAGTCGAAACGCCTTTGTAGGTAATAACAGCTTCCAGACACTTCCTGTATGGAGAAACTAGGGGCAGGCATTGCTCAGGAGTGATTTTAGCCCATTCTTCCACGCAAACTGTCTTCAAATCTTGAAGGTTCTGTGGGTATCATCTACCAACTCTGACCTTCAGTCCGTTCCATTGATTTTTAATTGGATTCAGGTCAGGTGACTGACTGGACCATTCTAGTGGCTTTATTTTTCCTTCTCTGGAGCCAGCTAAGAGTTTCCTTGGCTGTATGTTTGGGATCATTGTCTTGCTGAAATGTCCACCCTCATTTCATCTTCAGCATCTTGCCAGATGGCAACATGTTCTTATCAAGGATGTCTCTGTACATTTGTCCATTCATCTTTCCTTCAATTATATGAAGTCTGCCTGTACCATGTGCTGAAAAACACCCCCACACCATGATGGGATGTGAAGTGCCATTTCTCCCCCAAACATGCTGTGTCTTGTGGCATCCAAAAAGTTCAATTTTGGTCTCATCTGACCAGACTATATTCTCCCACTATTTTACTGTCTTGCCCAAATGTTGTGCAGGAAACTTTAAACGAGCTTCAACATGCTTTTTCTTCTTTTTTGGAGTCTTGCAAGGTGAGGGGGCATACAGCCCATGTCAGCTGAGTGCATTGCTTATAGTTTTCTGTGAAACAGCAGTACCTGCTAACTCCAAGTCTTTCTGGAGCTCTCTGCGAGTGGTCTTTGGTTCTTGGATAATTCTTCTGATAATTCTTGACTCCTCTGTCAGAAATCTTACAAGGAGCTCCTGGTTGTGGCCAGTTTATGGTAAAATGGCCAATCTGAGCCAGACAGAGACCACCACTTTTTGCTGGACCAAATATTGGCTGTTAGTTCAGGACTGTGGTTTGGAGGAGGTTTCACGCCTAAAATTTTGGTCCAAACCAAACTGAAAAGTCCAAAAGTCTGGACTAAACAGTTTAGGTGTGAAAACACCCATAGAGTCAAAAGACATCTAGGTCACAAGTATCAATATCAAGACCCAGTGACCAGATATGGCCCTCCAGAAATTTTTTTTTAACTTTCCTCTCACTTGATAATAATTAACAGACAAGTCCTGACTGACAAAGTCATTTGGATGACTAGTGGGATATTTCAGAAGTTAAAAAAATACTTAATTCCAGTTGACTTGACTGAGCTTTCATACAGTATACTTAGTCACCTAATAACTGAGAATCTTCATAAAGTATTTCCCCTCACTTGTAATTTTCTGAAAATTTTCCCCTTGTCACATGGCAACTTTTTTGTCTCCCTCATCAATTTGCAACTTTTCCCGCCCTCTCTTCTGAATATGCATCTTTTTCAACCCGCTTGTCAATTTGCAGTTTTCCCTGCATATAAACTTGCAACTTTCACCGCCTGTAAATTTCCCCCTTGTAAAATTGGAACTTGCATGTATGCTAGATCCTTTCTTAGTTACAAAAGTTAAAAAATAATAAAAAAGGTTGCAAATTTACAAGATAAAGTCAGAAATCTACAAGATAAAAATCACAAAACAAACCCACAAATCTACAGGGGAAAAAAAGGGGAAAATTCATGGAATAAATTATGTATTTTAAATGTATTTTTCCACAGTAGAGGCTGCTGATCTCTGCACTAAGGGTTTCAGTTTCAGCTCAAAGGAACCACAGGGAATGAAAAAGAAACATTTCTTTTCTTTATTTGTTTAACCAAATGGGATCATCTAATGGACTCTGGTGTCCTGCAGTCAAATGATATGAGCTTATGTAACCAGTGGCTCCAAAGCCACTTTTAACCCGAACAGGGGTCTGGGAAAATTTATAAAAAGTTATTCACAAAATTTAAGAAGGAAAAAAGTTGCGTCACAAATTCACTGGAAAAACCACAAATTTAGTAGAAAATAGCCACATGCATTTAGAAGAAAATCGGCCACACATTTAGTGGAAAATAGCCACAAATTTATGAGAAAAACAGCCAAAAATTTACAAGGAAAAAACCTGCAAAGTTGCAGATCTACCTTTTTTTTTTTTAAATTTACAAAGTCATAAATTAAATATAAAATCTACTCAAAAAAACAGTCTTAAATTTTCCAGAAAAAAGCTGCAAATTCTTGAGATAAACAGACATAAATTACATTGCATTACAGGTGACAGCCTTCACAAATTTACAATAAAAGGCCACAAAATATGAGACAAAAAGTCATAAAATTATGAAGGGAAAAAGTCAGAATTTTACATGAAAAAGTCAGAAATTTAGAAGGAAAAAACGATACGTTTACTAGGAAAAATGTCACAAATATACAAGGAAAAACAGACTAATTTAAAAGGGGAAGAGAGGTGAATCTACAAGGAAAAAAAGTTTTTTTTAACCCAGTAGCAAAAATAATTATTCAAGAGGGGGAAATCCTAGAAAGGAAGTCACAAATTTCTGAGAATTTTTTTTTTTTTTTTTGTTACTTATTTGTACCCGTAGGTAGACTTGGTTTGCAGTCTGGTGACAAGCCACCGGCTGCTGGTCGCTGCGTGCGCGAGCGCCCTAAACCTACATGTTTTTGGTAAGCGGGAGGAAACCGGAGAAATCCCGGAGTAAACCCGCGCAACACGGGGAGAACATGCAAACTCAGAATCAGAATCAGAATCAGAATCAACTTTATTGCCAAGCATGTAAAAAACACACGAGGAACTTGACTTGACATTGGTGCGCATGCGCGCGACACAACGACACAAAACTCCACACAGCTCACTGTTGGTCGGGGGCTGGGATCGAACCCACGATCTCATGATCCCCGCGATCCCCCGGCCGAGGGTAAAACTGTGCTGCCACAGTGCTAAACCACTGCGCCACCGTGCAGCCCATAACAATAACAACAAGAATAACAGCAATGAACTTATTAAGAAACAAAGTTGAAAAAAAGACAAATTTATGAGAAAGTCATAAATTTATGACATAAAAAGTCAAACATTTACAAGGAAAACCAACAGACCTACGAAAAAGTTAAACATTTAAAAGAAAATAAAAAACCTTAGAAGAAAAATTAGAAAGGAAAAAACCCTCAGATTTCCAAGGGGAAATGACATAAATTTATGATGAAAGTCATAAATGGATAAAGAAATAAACCTAAAATTTACACAAAGAGAAATTTATGGGTAAACGGTACAAATTTTCAAGAAAAATGTGGCAAAATTGCAAGAAAAAATGATTTTCTGAAAAAAAGGCAAATTTTACAGGAAAAAGTGGCAGATTTATGACTGTACAACAGCAAATTTGCGAGAAAAAGCAATGATAAAAAAAAATTGAGGAAAAAGACAAAATTTTGAGGAAAAAATACAAAAACTGGCATATTTTACAGAAAGTGACATTTTTTAATACCGCAACTTTTTTCCCTCATAAATTTGCCACTTTTTAAAATTGTAAATGTATAACTTTTTTCTCTAAAAAATTACTTGTTTCTCCAAAAAATGCTTTTCTAAAAACATGCCACTTTTTTCTTATACATTTAGCACCTTTTCCTCATAAATGTGGCATTTTTTTCATTGAAAAAATATCACTTTTTTCTTCAAAAATTTAACCTTTTCACATAAACTTGCTACTAATTTCTTACAAAATTATTTTCTCAAATGTAGCACTTCAAAAAAAAATTGCAACTTTTCTCATAAGTGTTACATGCATGAGAAAATAAAACCAAATTTTATAAGAAATTAGTAGCAAATTTATGTGAAAAAGTGCTAAATTTTTTAAAGAAAAAAGTGCTTTTTTCAATGAAAAAGTGCCATATTTATGAGAAAAAGGTGCTAAATTAAATCTTTTAGAAAAAAGCAACTTTTTGAGAAACAAGTGGTTTTTTTTTTTAAAGAGAAAAGTGCTACATTTATGGAGAAAAAAGCGGCAAAATAATGAGGAAAACTGGAAAATTTTGTGAGAAATGGTGACTTTTTAGAAATTTTTATTTTTAAAAAATGGAAAATTTGTGAGGAAAAAAAATAAGCATTTTCATGAAGAAAAAGACAAGTTTGCAAGAAAAAATATGCAAATTTAAGAAGGAAAAAAAATGTATTAGAGAAGACAATATTAAAAAGAAAACGCTACACCGTAAACACACAGCAGTTGTCTATGACTCAGCACAAAAATGACTACATTTTTCCAGCGCACAGATCAATGAAGAGACCAAAAATCGCATTTAACACACAACCAGAGCAGCGTTATCACCGTAGACAGCGTTAATAATATATGGGCTGCTTCTGTTTTCTGTGGAAGTGACTCACCGTGTTTTTTGGGGCAGGAAGGCCAGCTTCAGGAGTCCGTGGGTGCACACCTGAATTCCCTCCTTCTCTATACTGGCCACTTTCAGGCTGTGCTCTAAAATGTGCAGCTCCATCTTCTTCTACGTCTTCTCATTACAGGACAAAAATTTGGATAAAACAAAAAAACGTAACAAAACTAAAACCTAAATATACTCTCCCGTTAGATGCATTAATAAATAAATAAATAGGAGCAGACAGGCTGGAGCATTAAACGGAGAAACAAACAAGGAGGAAAGAAGAAAGCAAAGAGGTGAAAGAGGAAAAAAAAAACGGGCCTATGTTAAAACACTGTAGCGGAAACAGGAGGTGCTTCCGGGTAGGCGTTTCATAATAAAAGGGCAGAGAATTACTGTCGTTAATAAAATGAAAAATCTGGATCATGAGCCAGAAGCCTACAAATGTAGATTAGGGCCATTTGAGGAGTCTGAAAAAAAAAAAACTAGGGCGTGAGTGGGGTAAACTTTCAAGAAAAAAAGTGACAAATTTACAAGGAAAAAAATGGCAAATTTGGGAAAGTGCGATTTTTCAAAGAAAAGGGAAAAAATTGACTTTTTTTAAGCAGTGAATGCTTAAGGAATGTCTAAGAATGTTGCGTTTTTTGGGTGTTGTCAGGGTTTGTAAAACATTGTAAAACAGTTCGTGCATATTGTTTTTAAGGCCACCAACAGATAGGCCGTACATTCATTTCGGGTGGCTCCGTCTACAACCCTCTGGATTCTCTCATCAGCCGAAAGGCACAGAAAACTCTGCTGGACCGCGGTGTTGATTTCTGTGGGTCTGATTTCTGTGAAGCCATTCTGTCGTTGCTCTTTATATCGCTTGCTCACTGGCTGGTTTCACGGACGAATCTTTGCAAATGGCGGCTGGCAATTCTGTAAACTCAGCCTCAAATGCTGCTCTCATGACGCTACGCCCGGACCAGTCAGTGGCCTGCAGTGTTTTTAGGTCACATTTTCGTGTCGGTACAGTACGCTTGGAACCCCTCTCCAGCAGGTCCGAAAAATCGGGACCGTAACCGTTACAGTTCCCAATGGAAAAGCCGACAAAGCGTACCGTACCAAACTGGGCCAAACTGACAGTGGAAAAGGGCCATAATGTTACAGGGAGACGGCGCAACCCTCTCCCTCCCGCTACGTAAAAGAAGCGTAACATTACGCAAAACACAAGCTGGCAGGATACGAGGCGTCTGCGTTCTCTGGCTGTTTTTGCCAAAACGGAGAACAGAAGGCAAAGCCGGCGATACGACACACTCTAGAAAAGTACTGGAGCATTTAGGAAACTGTAGAGCAGTATAAAGGAGAAGACATGAGGATACGAACTACATTATGTATGACGGTAAGCTAATGAATGCTAATGCTACTTTGCTTTTAAGTCCGCCGTACAACATTGTAATGTCGGCAAGTTATCGATATAACTTCCGGTTCCGGCGCCACACGAGTTGGCTGCCTTTTGCAACAGCGGCTCAATTCTGAGTCTTTTTATCTTCCTTCTTCTTTCTGATCCGGTGATGGCTTTCTGACCCGGCACACCTTTCACTCTGTGTGTATCACGGACACACAGATCGCGCCCGGGGGTCTCCCGAGTCGGTGGACGGAGCCTCTGTTTACAGCGGGAGACGATGCAGCGGGGAGGAGCTAGCTAGCACTCGGCCGCCACCCGGTGCTAACGGAGAAACTCGACATACCGGGAGAGCTGAAGCGGGAGCGACGTTTGGGCGGCATGCAGGAAATATAAGACAGAATAATAAAGAGTGATGGCAAGAACCAAGCAGACCGCCCGTAAATCTGCTGGAGGAAAAGCCCCCAGGAAGCAGCTGGCCACCAAGGCTGCTTGAAAAGGCGCTCCGGCCGCCGGCGGAGTGAGGAGGCCTCACCGTTGCAGGCCCGATGCCGTGGCTCTGAGAGAGATCCGTCGCTGCCGGAGGTCCACGGAGCTGCTCATCCGTGGGCTGCCCTTCCAGCGCCTGGTGAGGGAGATCGCTCAGGACTTCAGGACCGACCTGCGCTTCCAGAGCTCCGCCGTCATGGCTCTGCAGGAGGTCAGCGAGGCCTACCTGGTGGGTCTCTTCGAGGACACCAACCTGTGCGCCATCCACGCCAAGAGGGTCACCATCATGCCCAAAGACATCCAGCTGGCCCGCCGCATCCGCGGAGAGAGAGCTTAGACTTTCTGCTGCACATCCACCAACCACAATGCTCCACACTGTGTGTCTATATATATATATATATTTATATTAATATGTACATATGTATACTAGCTGCTCTTGTTTTTTTCTTGCCTTCTGATTGTTGCTCTGAGTGTTGCTATCCCTGTGCTGTTGCAATCCTGGAATTTCCCCATTGTGGGACTAATAAAGGCTTATCTTATCTTATATTAGGTACTGAAATATGTATTCTGTGTGTGTGTGTGTGTGTTTCAGATGGCTCTCTTGTGGCAAAAATATCGCTTCAAACGGTCGGTGAGAACGTGCAACGCAGTGATGTGACTCCAACTTCACGAACGCAAAGTGGTTAGAAACTGCAGAATGTCTGTAGAAATGTTTAGCTTCCTGTGCAAAAAAATGCTCTGATCTGTGTCAAAATCATGGAGAGACTGTTGAGACGTCATGAGATTTACCTGCTCCAGCCAGTGGTGTCATGGCCAAACGTGATCAGCCAGGTGCCATATTGTAGTATATGAGCCGTAAAATATATATTTCAATGCTGAGATAGGCACTGAGTTAGGCACTGAGCACTGAGTTAGGCATGAGATATATTTAACAATTATGATGCATTTTAAGCCAAAACAAATGGAGCCAGGATTAAAAGTAATTAAAATAATGCAGTCACAAGGTTACATGGAGAAATGCATGGATTAACTGGAAATATATCGTATTGAGTATTGCTGACTATATGTAGATACTGTATAAATATATATTTTCTGCATCAACAGTGAACTATACTTGTATTCATGTAGTATTGCCCTGGGAATTTTGACAATAAACCTTTGTACTTTTGCAGATGTCTCTATTTTGTTTTGTCTGTGAAGGTTATCACCAAATGACATAAATTAAAGATAGAGATTGGAAAAGCTGTCTAAGAACAATCCAGCAGTTTGACAATTTAATCACTTTTGGTTTGGTGTAAGTCTGCCAACAGAATTATGAACCATAAAGCAGTTTGTGTTAAAATGTTAAATCCCATTAAACCCGAACTCAGGGGTGTCCAATCATGTGCCATGGAGGGCCAAGACCCTGCAGGTTCTCTCTTCTATCCCATTATTAGAAAATCCAGATGCTAATATGGCCCAGAATTCCTCCATATACTGGGACTATCACTAAAGTGTTCAGTGTCTTCCGCACTGGCACATCCAGCAATACAGTCTTCAGCAAATAATTGTTTTGGTTACTTTTCTTAAAAATAAGCCATTATTTTCAAAGTCACTGATAAATGTTTCGTACTGTTGACTCTTTTCCCACTGGTGTCTTAACAGACAAAAACAGAAAATCATGATGCAAACACATAAATCACTAAATTGTTTATTACAGTCAGCAGCAAATTACAGATTATTTAGAATGTGCAAAATTCAAACTGTAAAAAAAAAAAAGTAACTGGAATGGGTCACACACGCCGGCCACGCTGCCTCACTGAGCAGCAACTGGTTGGCCCCTCGTACTGGTCCCGGTTCAGCAGATCTTCAGCCTGCATCTCTGTAAATAGTGAGGCAAGGTCCGGTTTGAGTAGATCGTTTTCCCCTTGCCTAGATGAAAGACAGAAATGGGTGGTGGATAATTAAAGCAAGTTTAAAACATATTTAAGAAATGAATGAATGAATGAACCTTTATTTTGGATAGATTAGATTAAAAGAAAGGAACAGAATAATATAACAAAGGGGAAAAAAATCCAACAAGCTCAAATTAAACAGCAACTCCTCGGATTATACAGTTCAACATAAGTTATCCGAAATGGGTGATGGCTGCAGCTGCAGCTTATACTGCCCACCCATGTTCCATCTAAGAATTCAAAAGGAAAATAAAATAAGAGTGATTACAAATTAGAACAAAGCCAAGACAAAATGTGACAAAAACTAAGCAACAGCACAACACAGACTGAATATGACAATCCTTATGTGATTTTACATGTCATCTTGTATATATGTTTGGAGTATTTCTTCCTTTAGTTTTTGTTTAAATTGTCCAAGCGTTGTACGTGATTTTAATTCAGGTCCAAAAGCGTTCCACAATCTGACTCCTTGCACTGAGACACAGTGTTGCTTGGTGGTAGTTCTCACTGAAGGTTTTTGAAATATACATGTTCCTCTGAAATGATATTGTTTCTCCCTTATTTGGAACAACTTTTGGATATTTGCGGGCAGTGATAGATTCTCCACTTTAAACATTATTACTGCAGTTTTAAAGTCAACCAGATCTTTCAACTTGAGAGCTTTTAATTTAAGAAAAAGTGGGTTTGTTGGTTCCCTGTAAGCAGCTTTGTTTATTATTCTAAAAGCTCTCTTCTGAAGCATAAAGACTGGATATATGTTTTATATGCGTTTCCCCATACTTAAGTACAATATGTCATGTATAGGAGTATTAATGAATGATACAAAGTCTATAGTGTGGGTTGATTCAGCAAATATTTCACTCTGTGTAGTAGTATAGTATAGTGTAGTGTATAGTATAGTGTATAGTATTGCGATTGATTTGCATATTTTACCTTTAATATAATTAATATGTGACTTCCAACACAGTTTATTATCAATTATTACGCCAAGGAATTTAATTTTGGATACCCTTTCAATCTCTACACCATTTACACTGAGTTTAGATACTGAGTTGTTGTGATGGTGTGAAATAACGTTATCAATAAAAGTTTAGTCACCGCTGTGTCGCCCTGGTTTCAAGTGTGGGTGGTGTTTTGTGCTTGTATTGCTAAAATATGAAAGGAAGCACTACAATGGGTCTCAGATATTTGTAATGTGTTCTTTTACTGGATGAGTTTAAAGATGAAATACTATAGACTACACATATAAACTAAATTCTAATGGTGGCTGAACAACTCCCATTCCCCAAAGTGCAAGATACACTATTATGACTAGAACTCATAAAGGATCACAGAAGTGATCTGATAAAAAAAAATAAACAAGCGGTTTATTTTACGGTGGTTATTATTGGAAGATTTGACTACAAATATGATGTGTTGTTTACCTGTCACAATACATTGGTGTCAAAACGTCGCCATTCCGAGCAGATCCTGTTTGGACTCTACAATGAAATACACACACCTTAAGTACATGCACAGCACGAAAGTGCAACATGTAAAAAAACCACCTTTTTAACCAGGATTACAACTAGCTTATTTCGTCAGATATTGTCAACACAAAGGCTACATACAACCACGGACGCAGCATTGAGCTAGGTCATCGCTTAAACACGATTAACTTTTCGTCTGTCCAAAGTGAACTTTCCACTGCTGGGAAAAATAACGTAAAACATTAATATCACATCACTCACCGTCCTCTATATCACAATATCACGGCTTCAACTGCTGAAGTTGGGTGGTGTTGCGGCCGTGCATTCAATTCAGTTCGGGTGGCTGGGTCTAATTCCGGGTGCGTCTCCGTGTATTTTCCAGTGCGTCTGCTTGTCCTTCCCAGTGCAGCTCCGTCTGCTTCCCTTTGGGTTCTCTCATCAGCCGAAACGCACAGAAAACTCTGCTGGACTGCGGTGTTGATTTCTGCTGATTTCTGTTAAGCCATTCTATCGTTGTTTATAATATCACTTGTTCGCTGGCTCACGGACGAAAAATTGCAAATGGCGGCCAGCCAGCGATTCTGGAAAGTCAGCGTAACGCCCACTCTCATGACGCTACGCCTGGACCAATCAGTGGCCAGCAGTGGCTTGACGTAACTGGGCCGGTACGCTTCGGACCTGCTCTGGAGTAGTGCCGAAAAAATAGGAACAGTTCTAAGAAAACAGAACTGTAAGGACTTCCGGTCCTCAATGGAAAAGCGGACAAACCATGCCATACCGTACCGTACCGTACTGACCCTAGTGGAAAAGCGCCTAATAAGTGTTCACTGCTTGGTGAACCACAAAACGAAGAACTTTAGCAACACGCACTACAACGTTAGGTGACAAGTTTATGAGAAGAGCGTGACATTTGTAATAGAAAAAATAGCAAATTTTCAAGAAACTATCAAATATAGCAGAATAAAAAGTGCTATTTTTTTTAAGTTTTTCAAGAAAGAATGTGCAAATTTACAAGAATAAAGTTTAAAAAAAAGGCACGAGGAACAAAACTGAAATTTTAAGGGAAAAAGTTGAATTTTTCTGGGGAGGAAATGCCAAATTTTCTTGACAAAACTAAATTTTAAAGAAAAAAGTGGCAAATTTTTTAGACTTTTTTTCTTGTATTTGCAGTTTACTCTGTGTAAATTAATTACTTTCTTCTAAGAAATCTGTTACGTTCTTTGTAACTTTTTTATTTTTAAAAAAAACAAGTCCTCAAGAAAGTTCCCCCCCCCTTGTGGACCAGATAATGTGGTGATTCTTTTGATAATTATCTTGTGTACACAGAGAGCACTCAGAGGTCTGTCTGTCTGATTGTGAACAGTATTACAGAAAAACTACAGGATGGATTTTGGTGAAATGTTCAGCCTAGGCGGCCCTTGGGCTATGGATGAACCCATTATGTTTTGGAGGGGATCTGAGTCAGGATGCAGATTCTGGATAATTTTCTCACTTTCTTCAACATTGCAAGATAGGGCCTTGGTGGAGGTATGTGTTCTTGGATCACCTCTAAAATCTTATAGGTTCATCCGTAGCCCAAGGGCCATCTTCTACCGCTTAATCCTTTCGGGTTGCGGGGGGACTGGAGCCTATCCCAGCATCTTTGGGCGAGAGGCAGGGTACACCCTGGACAGATCGCCAGTCCATCACAGGGCCAACACAGAGAGACAGACAACCATTCACTCTCACATCCATACCTAAGGACAATTTAGAATCCCCAGTTTTGATGCCAATTAACCTAACTTGCATGTTTTTGGCATGTGGGAGGAAACCGGAGTGCCCGGAGTAAACCCACGCAGACATGGGGAGAACATGCAAACTCCACACAGAAGGGTCACCGATGGTCTGGGAGTGGGATCGAACCCACGATGGTCAAGGGTGGAATCGATCCCATGACCTTCTTGCTGTGCTGCCACTGTGCTAACCACTGCGCCACCGTGCTGCCCAGCCCAAGGGCCACCTCTGGTAAAAAATTTCATCAAAATCCATGCTTTTTTTTGCATAAACTTGCTAAAAATACAGTTAAGCAGACAAACTGCATGATCACATTACCTCCTTGGCGGAAAAGTCATTCTTCAGGACTTAGGAGCTCTGTCATTTTCCCGTTCAATTAGACCATTGAATCCAATTAAGTCTATTTTATTTTGAAGCAAAGTGTAGAATCGGAAGTGTTCTTCTCCCTAGCGCCCCTCAGCTTTTCTCACCAGTTAAATGTTTGCTCTCAGCTGCTCCGACTGAAACAAACAACCTGCCATTCAAACGTGAGGGGGCGGGGCTGCAGTGCAGCATGGCATCATGGGAATTGTAGTTTATTATGAACATGCCAAACAACCAGACCGTTAAAAACTGAGACAGGATTTCAGCTTCAATTAAAAAAAAAAAAAAAAAGACATAGGAAGAAATAAAACACAAGTTTTCATTGGGGGGGGGGGGGACTTGAAAAAATTCAAATATGGCAAAAATGACATTTTAATTTCATGTGTACTATATTTTCATGAAAACAGTTAGATAAAAAGCCCCTGTCAAGCCTTCTGGAGTGTCCCCTTTATTTTAGTGCAACATGTAGGGTTTCTGGGACATAATATGATCTGCAAAGTTAAAAACAGCTCAAATTCCTCCTGCACAGGATTTCTCCTCTCCCATAGAAACTAGGACTACAACTCTGCACCTAGCTTAGCCAGCAGCTGAATGTTGTTGTTTTTTTTTACTCTATAAGTTCTAGTCACTTAACTAGAAATCTGTGATCCCAGCTCATTCATTCATCCACAGTCAACAATATATTTCAGATCCTTCTGGCCTATTTTGTTATTTTTTAACGGGCATGACAGGGGTACCAGGACCATCAATCTGGCTACAGTGACGTGAATTAGTACTACTAGGGATTTTATGGCTCTTTTTGAAATATAAGTTGTAGTCACCGTATTAGACCAGCAGCTTAGTGTTGACCTAGTGGGATAGCATCCGCCCCACAGCCAGGAGATTGTGGGTTCAAGCCACAACCGGGTCATACCAAAGACCAAAAAAATGGTACTTTCTGCCTTCTAGCTTGGTGCTCAGCATAAATGGAAAGGAAATTTGGTTACCCAGCCATGGGGGGAGCATAAAAGCAGTGTAGTCCTTGTGCCAGTCACAAGCCCGGGTAAAATGGGGAGGGTTGCATCAGGAAGGGCATCCAGTGTAAAATCCTTGCCAAATCAGTGAACCCGTGATCCACTGCGGCACACCCTAAAGGGGAGCAGCTGCAAGCTCTGTGTACTAGGCCAGCTGTTTCATTCTGGCTTATTTTGTTATGTTATCATTCATCCAAACACAAACTTACACTACTGGTTTGTGGACATTTACACATTTGTCTAAGCTGATAATGTTTTGTTAAAATCAGTAGGCAATTTTTATTTTTTAGCAAGGAGGATGGGGTATTCACCAATTTTGCATGAGGTACAAATGTATAAATGTAAATTGGGTACAAATTTGCAAGCATAGAGGTGCAAAGATATGAGAAAAGATGCCAATTCAAAATCTAAGAGGTCACAAATTACAATTCAATAACACAGAGTCAAAATTTAATCAGCATCTAGATGAGCATTGCAAATTTATGAGAAAAAATATGAAAATTTACAGGGAAAACATCAAATATATGACAAAAAAGTTGTAAATTTATGATGAAAAAAGTCAAATTTTTTTAGGAAAAAGTTGCAAATTTATGAGAAAAAGTTGAAATTTTTCAGGAAAACAAGAAAATAAGCAAATTGCAAGAAAATAAGCAAATTTATGAGGAAATAGTTACAATTTTTTGAGGAACAAAGTCACAAATTTTTAAGAAAAAAATGCAAATTTATTTTGAAAAGCTGCAAATTTACAAGGGAAAAAAAAATCTAATTTCTGAGAAAAAATTGCACATTTTTGAGAAAAATGTTCCAAATTTACCAGAAAAAACGGCGAATTTCTGAGAAAAAAAAGTTGCAAGCTTTTGAGAAAAAAAAGTAGAAAATTTTCAGGAAAAAAGTTGCACATTTACAATAAAAAATGGCAATTTTTTGAGAAAAAAGTCACAATTAAAAAAGCTGCAAATTTATGAGGAAAAAAAAGTCCACATTTACAAGAAAAAAGTTGAAAATTTATGGGAAAAATTTGCAAATTTACAAGAAAAAAATAGCAAATTTATGAGAAATTTATGAGCTCCCTAAGCCTGATTGTGAAACTGCTGGGCTTTTAATCGCTAAACATTCAGACAATATTTTTTAGTATATCACTTAGTCCACCAACTGGAGCTAGAAGCTAATGTTAGCCTTAAATGTGGCAAAACAAAAAAATCTCAGCAGTTAAAGCAATATGCCATAAAACAGAGAGCTCCTTCCCCGTGTGTAAAGTGGTGCTGCAATAATTAAACCCTGAGGTATTTTGACCAAAGCTTGTCTCAGCTATCCTTAAGCTCTCTGGCAGCTGTGTCAACATTGTCAAGTGTTTCTCTTCACAGTAGACGCCGCTCATCTCTGACCTCTTTTTTCTCATCTCCTCCTGAACCACTTGCATGATCAGTGTGTTTTCTGCTCTGAGAAATCTTGGCAGCGCCGCGGTGATAATTGTCTCGGAGCTTTTCCAGCCAGGCTCTAATTACACAAACAATTAGCCATTACAGCCCACAACAAAGTATTAATTAAACAGACGAAAGCGCGAGCCACAACAAACAGCACAGGGTCAGCAAGTGAACTGGAGGGAAAACAGCTATTAGTGTAAAATATTCACACGGGAATTTAAACACAAATATGAGCGTCTGTACATTTAAAACACACCAGCAAAGGTATTAGATAAATGAAAGGTGAGTGATTAGGCATTCAGAGTTTTTTTTTCTCATAAATTTGCACATTTTTTAAATAAAGATGTAAAAATTTACAGATAAATTTGAAAAAAAAAGGAAAAAAATCTGAAATTTATGCATTTTTCTCACGATTTTTAAAAAACATTTCCCTCATAGATCTGCAAGGCTTGTTTTTATAAATACGTCACAATTTTCTCATGAATTTGGAAGAATTTGCTAAAAAAAATATTGTGACTTTTTTTCCCTATTTTTTTTAAACTTTCTTCTCTTATAAATTTGTATGTTTTCACCCGAAAATTAATTAGCAAAAATTCTCTCATTAATCGGCAATGGTCCTCCATAAGTTTGTGACATTTTACTCCAAAATTTGCAAGTTAAAAAAAAAAAAGTTTTCTTAATAAATATATGATAATTTACTCATGAATTTGCAACAATTTTCTGAAAAATGTTTGACTATATATATATGTGTGTGTGTGTGTGTGTGATTTTTTAAAGTACATTTTTTTCTTATAAATAGGTGACAACTTACATATAAATTTGCAAGGTTTTCATCATAATTTTGTGATATTTTGTCATGAATTTACTCAAATTTACATTTTTTCTCAAGAAATTTGCAACAGTTTTTATGATAAATGGATAGACTACACATTTCTCAATGAAAGTTTTTTTTTTTACTTGAACACATTATTATTATTATTACTTTAATAAACAGTACTGTGAAACAGTGAGTGGAGGTGTTTTTCTGCAGCTCATACTTCTCTAATCTCTTCCCCATGACTCAGATCAAATCCTAAAATCACCTCAGAGCAGGGGTCTCCGCTCCAGAGATTAAAAAAAAAAAGCCCTTAGAGTCAGTGGCTCCCTGTGGCTCCCACAGAAAAAAGTTGAAATTTTACATGGAAAAAAGTACAAATGTACAGTATGATAAAACTCCAAAATTTATGTGGGAAAAAGTTTAAATTTATGGGGGAAAAAAAAAACTTTTTTTCTTTGAACAACTTTTGACCCACAAAAAATCAGCATTGAGACACAAAACATATTTGAGCCTTAAAATTATGATAAAACAGCTGCCGAGTTATGGAAAAAAATTGTTATAAGATTTGTAATAGGAAATTTTAAAAAATGCAACTTTTCCCATAATTTTAAAACTTTTTTCCCATAAATTTGCAACTTTTTCAAGTTTTTCTCCTAAATGTGGGACTTATCTAGAAAATTTGAGATTTTCTTTTCTTGTAAATCAGCATGTTCTCATTAGAAATTAGTTTAACTTGCATGCATTTTTTAAATTCTCCATCGCTGCTCAGTGGAGAGCGTTCTC
Source organism: Pholidichthys leucotaenia (assembly GCA_020510985.1). Lineage (NCBI taxonomy): Eukaryota > Metazoa > Chordata > Actinopteri > Cichliformes > Pholidichthyidae > Pholidichthys > Pholidichthys leucotaenia. The sequence continues at coordinate 337,495,194 of CM035844.1, forward strand.
ACCTACTGTCTGGGAGTGTGGTACGCCAGCTCCACGGCCGAGAACAGGAGGGCTGTGCAGAAGGTCATCAACACCGCCCAAAAAATTATCAGCAGCCCTCTGCCCTCCCTGGAAGACATCTCCAGAGCCTCCTGTCTCAGAAGGATGAAGGCCATCACAGGAGACCTCTCACATCCCGCCCACCACCTGTTCGACCTGCTTCCCTCTGGACGACGGTTCAGATCGATCAGGTCCCACAGAATGACAGTTTCTTCCCCTGGGCCATCTGAATAGCAAACAGTCAGAGGCCACACACACCTCCCTCTGAACGCTCACATGAACAGAACTGAGGACCTTTTAATTATCACAGCAACGCACCTGTCTTTGCACTCCTCACTTCTATGTATATTGACCCATCTGCTGAGGAGACTCAGGTCTTTTGGAGTGTGAGGGGAACTCCTGAAGACCTTCTATGATTCGGTGGTGGCATCAGCCATCACATTTGGAGTGGTCTGCTGGGGCAGCGGCATCACGGCAGCTGACAGGAAGAGACTGAACAGGCTGCAAAAATGCCAGCTCTGTTCTGGAGTGTTGCCTCAACCCAGTGGAGGAGATAGGAGAGAGGAGGACGGTGGCTAAGCTGTCATCTCTGCTGGAGTCTGAATCCCACCTCATGCGGGACATGCTGAACGCACTGAGGAGCTCATTTAGCATTAGACTGTGCCATCCCAAGTGCTCGAGGGAGAGGTTCTGCAGGTCCTTCCTACCTATGGCTGTCAGACTTTATAATCTAATCAGTGCTGTTCATAGAGGCCGTATTAAACGTCACAACATTGCACAATAGAGATTGTCTCCTCCAATACACAACTTAAACAATTACAAATATTATTGAGGGTGGCAACAACACTGTTCATTCAAATGTGAAATATACTGTCTGGGTCCATATTTATATTTTGCCGGGTAATTTAACTGTAATGCTGTTGATACAGTCTAGCTGCAATGCTCCTGCACTGTGCACATATATTCATTTACTGCTTTGGTTAACCAGTTCTTATCTTATTATCTTATTTACTATTGCTCTGAGTGCTGCTATCCCTGTGCTGCTGCAATCCTGGAATTTCCCCATTGTGGGACGAATAAAGGCTTATCTTATCTTTTTTAGTTAATTAGTCAGTCAGTTTTAGTTTTTTCCTTCTGAATGAGAATTTCCCCCATACATTTATTCATTTATTAAGATTGTTAATTTTTGCACCAAATGTGGTATTTTTCTATTAGGAATTGTTTTCTTGCAAATTCACATTTCTCCCTCACAAACTTGATTTTTATTTAGTTAAATTTTTAGCACATTCCAATGAAACCAAAAGGCGCTAATGCAATGGATAGCGCCCGTTGTCCGTCCACATTTCACATTAATTACTACTCCTCCTAAGCAATTGCCTGATGGTCACCAAACTCACAATGATCCTCAGGTGGTTCCTCATCCAGGTTATGGTCAAGGGTCAGAGGATCTTTGCACTTACGTGATTTCAAAACAAGAGTACTCTGAGGTGAGTGCAATATCCCCTGCCTCTGTTTTCTTTGAAGATCCCAATACTTACTGAAAGAGAGCAGTTTTCAACTTTTCAATATAATTACTGTGGCAGAACCAAATTATGATAAACCCATCATCCACTAATGTACAACAAAGTACACAATCCATAGTTGTAGGGCAGCATCCTGAGGTCAACCTGTGTAACAAGTTTGGTGACCCTAGACAGCTTTACATATTCTATAGTAAGCAAGCATAGGGAGTGTCAACCTTAATCTTTTAACCCCAAACCTATAGTCAGAAGTAATGGGCTCAGAGTGAACCTGTGTATCAAGTTTGGTGACCCTAGCTTTACTCGTTGTACAATAATAAGGCAGAGGGAATGTTAACCTTGACCTTCGACCTTTTGATCCTTAACTCACAGTCTGAGGTTTGGATTCCAAGGTGAACCTGTGTACCGGGTTTGGTGGCCCTAACTGTACCCGTTTTATAGTAATAGTGTAAATGGAATGCTAACCTTGACCTTTGACCTTCTCACCCCAAACCCATATTCAGAGGTCACGATCCCAAGGTGAATCTGTGCACCAAGTTTGGTGACTCTAACTTCCTTTGTTGTTGAGATATAGTTTATAAGCCATTTTGATGTTGTTCCAAAATCATAGTCACACTTCAAAGTCAAAGGGTAAACCTGTGTACGAAGTTTGGTGACCATAGCTTTACTCATTTTATAAAGTAGTAGTAGTGCAAATGGAATGTTAACTTTGACTTAAACCCCAAACCATAGTCAGAGGTCAGGATCCCAAGGTGAGTCTGTGTACCAGGTTTTTTGGCCCCAATTTTACTTGTTTTATGGTAATAGCAAATTTAGCATTTACCAATATAGCGTAGTGCAAAGGGAATGTTAACTTTGACCTCTAACCCCAAACCTAGTTTGACCTCTAACTTACACCCTGACCTCAGGTAAGGGTATAAGTCATCCAAGATGCGTCTAAAATACAACTACTGTTCAGGTTCAGGTTCCTTTATTTGTACCCGTAGATAGATTTGTTTTGCAGTCAGGTGACATCCATATTTACAAGCCACAATTACATTCAACATGAACACAAACACAGGCACACATGAAGCTGACTATAAACATGATAAAAGTACTCAAGGCTCCACCAATCAGGACATAGGACAAAGAGAAAAAACAAAAAACAAAAAACAAAACAAGGAGATAAGAGAGAAGGGTCATATTAAAAAGTTAAAGACTAGTCAAAGAGGTTAAAAACTCAAAAGTCTAAAACCTAATAAAAGATTTAGAACCCCAATAAAAAAACGTACAAAAATAAGTAAATATAAAATAAAATTGATAAATAGGTAACTAAATTATGTGCAATATATTGTTACATCTTGTTCAACTCTTTAACAGCAGCAGGAACAAAGCTGTTTTTGTAGTGCTGGGTTTTACTTTTTGGGACAGCAAACCCTGCAATGCCCTGCGATGGACTGGCGATCTGTCCAGGGTGTACCCTGCCTCTTGCCCAAAGATGCTGGGATAGGCTCCAGCCCCCCCACGACCCAAAGAGGATTAAGCGGAAGAAGATGAATGAATGAATGAAGGAATGAATGAATGACAGCAAACCTCCGTCTGGAGGGAAGAAGCTGAAAGTGGCAGTGCAAAGGGTGGGAGTCATCATTTAAAATCGAGTCGGCCATCCTCTGTACTTGTCTGGTGTACAGGGATGTCAGGCTCAGCTGTGACTCACCAAGCAAACAACTGGACCATCTAACTACCTGATCCAAGGATTTCCTCTGTTTCAGTTTTATCTGACCAAACTATGACACTAAAGAAAAGGATAAAACAGATTCAATAAAAGCCCGATAAAACATTGTCATTATGGTTTGGTCAATTTGGAAGCGTGCAAGTTTCCTTAAACAATGCAAATGTTGCTGACCCTTTTTGCACACCCTTTCACAGTTCACTTCAAAGTTTAAATTACTATTAATAATCGTCCCAAGATATTTGTAGGATTGTACACATTCAGTGGTCTGGCCTTTTAGTACAGTGACTTCGTGCCTGGGAGTTTTCTAAAGTCAATAATCATATCTTTAGTTTTTGTCGTATTCAGCTGCAGGTAGGAATCCTCACACCAGTGACCAAATCATCAACTACTGGGCTGTGGTCACTCTCACCATCCTGGAGGAGACTGACAATAACTGAATCATCAGCATACTTTATAATGTGTCTGTTGTCATGTCTGCTCTGACATGTTTGTGTACAGGATGAAGAGTAGTGGTGACAACACACACCCCTGTGAAGAACCAGTAGAAGAACACTTTTGGTCAGACAATGTACCGTTGACCCTTACTCTCTGTGTCCTGTTGGTTAAAAAATCCAGAATCCAACCCACCAGATTATTACTCAAATCAAATTGTTGCAGGAGCCTTTCAACTAAAATATGAGGTTGGATTGTATTAAAGGTGGAAGAAAAGTCCACAAATAAAAGCCTGGCGTGTGTCCCATTAAAATCCAGATGTTCAAAAAGCATGTTAAACAGAGTGACAGCGGCGTCCTCCACAACTCTGTGAGGCCTATAGGCAAACTGCAAAGGATCCAATGCATGCTCAGTCTGCTTTAGGACCTCAAATCTGACCAGTTTTTCAAAAATTTTCATTAAAATTGAAGTCAAAGCAACTGGTCTAAAATCATTTACCGTTTTAGGACAGCTGGATTTTGGAATGAGGACAACCACAGCATCTTTCCAGATCTTAGGCACATGTTGTGTCTGTAAGGACTTATTGAAAATGTAGTGAAATACAGGACTCAGTTCATGTGCACAGGACTTTACCAGGCGCCCACATATATCATCAGGGCCCTGACTTTTGTTCACTTTTACAGCACAGAAAGCCCTTTTAACATCCTGCACCTCAATATTAAAGTGCTGATTGTCTTTGAGTTTCTGTTTCAAACCTTGGGTTTCTGTGCTAAAATCAAAGGAGTCAAAACAACCATAAAAACAATTAAGAGCATTAGCCAGCTCTGTGTCTGAATTAAAACTATCTAAAAACACACGATTACTGCGCTCTGTGCTCTGAAGGCCTGCAATAGTTTTCATACTGGCCCAGGCTGAAGCAAGTTTCTTTGTTGCCATCTTGCTTTCCAATTCTGATTTATAATTTTGTTTTGCTCTTAAAATTTTGGCCTTCAGCTCTTTTGTGGCAACCTGCAGCTCAAAAACAACCCCCTGTTTAAAGGCAAGTGCTTTCCTCTGTAAGCAGGGTTTAACTGATTTTGTAACCCATGGCTTGTTGTTTGGATATATTTTGACAAGTTTACGTGGAATGACCATGTCGCTGCAGAAAGCCATGTACCGTATGAGCATGTCACGTCCACTAAAGAGTCCAAATCATCTCCGCAGGACAGTGTGAACACCTCCCAGTCCGTACAGTTAAAGCATTCCTGGAGGCAGTGCACTGAATCCTCTGTCCACACGTTTATGTCTTTGGTCTTCGCCTTGTCTCTTCTGAGAACAGTTTTATATGTGGGCAGCAATTGGACACAGTTGTGATCTGAGGATCCTAAAGGAAGAAGGGGAATAGATTTATAGGCCCTCTCTATGGATCCATAGCACAGGTCCAATGTCTTTTCGCCTGGTTGGGCAGGAGACATACTGATAAAAGTTTTTAAGTGTCTTCTTTAGAGACACATGGTTAAAATCCCCAAGAATAAAATTTGGAGATTCTGGGGAAATTGACTGCAACCGCTGTACCACATCAAAGACGGTGCTGGAGGTGGAGGCAGCATCCGCTCTCAGGTGAATGTACACAGTTGTTATAAAAAGTTGGGGGAACTCGCGGGGCAGACAAAAGGGGCGTAGTGACACGGACAGAAGCTCCACATCTGGTGTACAGATGCGCTCTCTGACCGTGACAGATGTACAGTACTGTTTATTAATATACAAACATAGGCCGCCTCCCATTTTGGATCAGCTGAAGACCAAAGTCTTCAGCTGATCCAAAATGCTGCAGCAAGAGTTTTAACAGGTACTAGAAAGAGAGATCATATCTCTCCGGTTCTGGCCTCCCTTCATTGGCTTCCCATAGAGTTTAGAATTAAGTTTAAAATCCTTCTTCTTACTTACAAAGCTCTAAACAATCAGGCTCCTTTTTATTTAAAAGATCTGATACTACCGTATTATCCTAACAGAGCACTACGCTCCCAAAATGCAGGATTACTTGTAATACCTAGAATCTCCAAAAGTACAATGGGAGGCAGAGCCTTCAGTTATCAAGCTCCTCTCCTGTGGAATCAGCTGCCAATCTGGATTCGGGAGTCAGACTCGATCTCTGTTTTAAGAATAGGGCTAAAACCTACCTTTTTGATATAGCCTACAATTAGGGAGGGATCATGTGTTTCTGAACCCTCCCTTAGTTATGCTGCTAATAGGTTTAGTCAGCCGGGGGACCTCCAGTAATGCACTGGGCCTCACTCCTTTTCTCACTCTCAATGAAATATTTTTTTTGCTGGTCATTAACATTTGTTTGTTCTCTCCCATAGATTGAGTCCCCATCGTGCTGTTTGCTCTCTACATGTCTGTTCTTTTCTTCTTCTCTATCCCCTCACCCCCCAGCCAGTCGCAGCAGATGACTGCCCCTCCCTGAGCCTGGTTCTGCTGGAGGTTTCTTTCTGTTAAAAGGGAGTTTTTCCTCTCCACCGTCGCCAAGTGCTTGCTCACAGGGGATCGCCTGATTGCTGGGGTCTTTCTGCAACTGTGGGGGTTCCCCCTTCAGTTGATAGTGCTATGAGATGACTGTTGTTGTGAAATGGCGCTATATAAATAAAGTTGAATTGAATTGAATTTCCCCGTTACCTCTTCCTGCCGATCCAAGTGAAGTGGGGCTCCAAAGCCATCAATACACAGGTCCGGGTCCTGGTCATGCGCTGTAAGCCACATCTCCGTGTAAGCCATGACACAGCAGTTCTTGAAATCCTCCTGATGTCGTACATTCCCTTGAATTTCATCCACTTTATTTCTCAGGGATTGTACGTTCCCCATAATAATGGATGGAAGAGGAATGCGGTTAAGCTGACGCCTCCTCAGGCTTAATCTTATGCCTCCACGCTTTCCGCGTTTCCTCCTCTCGTCTCTCTTTTCATTGCTGTGTCCATGAAAATCTTTTAAAATAAAGTCCGGCAGTTGCGGCACAGACTCAAACACAGATTTTTTTTTTATTTTTTTTTTTTCAGACTCAAACACAGATGCTGCATTATCCATGTTTAAATGCAGTAACATGTCTCTGGAATACTGCGTTCTTCCTGGCATGACCGCGATCGCGCTTACCTCCAAAACAAAGAGCCTGTAAGAAAGAAACGACAGTGCAAAAACAAGAAGGAAATCCATACTGATGGAACCAGGGAGCTCTTCATTATATAGTCCACAAACATTCAAGGCCAAAAACGGCACAGAGAATTACTTTGAAACACATTAAAGTGCATAAAAACAGAGAAACAGACGTTGAACTTTTTTCACCCACTGCTGGTTGCTGCATGCGCATGCGCCCAAGCCATACTTGGGCTGTACTGTATGGGTTTGAAAAGCCAATATCCTTTCTTTTAGTAGTTATTGCTTTTAGAAGATTTAGGGAAAATCTGACCTCTGACCTCAAGGTCATCCAATGAGAGTCAAATTGCAATATGCACATCATCAGAATATATCATACCATAGTGCCAAGTTTCAAAACATTTGGAACAAAACTGTAGGAGGAGATTTCACAAGACATTTAGGGCACATTCAGATGGCCACCATTTGGTCCGGACCAAAGGACCAAACAGTGGATTCTGCAGCTAGCTCGGTTCGTTTGGTGTCATCTGAACGCTCACTGGAACTCTGGTGCACACCAAACAAGCAAAGTCTGGACCCCTCAAAAACAGGGGTTTTGGTTTGCTTGCAAATGAAGTCTGGTGCGCTTTGCGTGCCGTGTGAATCCAAACGGAGTATCCAGCGGACCAAAGGACGGAAGTGCCCCTCGGCGCTTGTGTAACCATAGCAACACGTAGTCTGACAAGAGAAAGTGGCGTTTACCATAGTACCTTTTGCGTAGAAATAATAAAGACAACTGACTCTTTTGATCACTTTTTTTTTTTTTTCCACCCCACTTATATCACGGACACACAGATCATCCCAAATGTCTCCTGAGCCGGTGGACGGAGCCACTGTTTATAGCAGGATACGATATAACAGGGAAGAGCTGCTAGCATTTAATCGCCACCCGGTCCCACTGGAAAAACTCGACATACCGAGAGAACTGAGGCGAAAACGCCGCGGCTGCCGGGCTGGAGTAAGGCGGAGGACAAAAAATATAAGGTACAGACCCTCCCTTCCATCTGTTGTCATGGGAAATGTACGGTCGATACTGGGAAAGTTAGATGAGCTAGCGGCTATCTCCCGTTATGATAGCACTTACCGGGAGTGCTCTCTCCTTTTGTTTACTGAGACGTGGCTAACTGAACTAGCAGCAGATGCTAACATTGAGCTGGAGGGTTTTCACACGATACGAGCTGACCGAACACCAGAGAGTGGCAAAACTAGGGGCGGTGGAGTGATCATGTATGTTAACAACAACTGGTGCAGACCGGGACATATCACTGTTAAACAACGACACTGCAGCAAAGACATTGAGTTGCTAGCTGTTAGCATGAGGCCTACATATCTCCCGAGAGAACACTCACACGTGATCTGCATTGTTGTTTATGCAAATCCGACGGCGAACGCTGGGACAGCGCGTGACGTCATCCATTCAGTAACCAGCAGGCTGCAGACAGAACACCCAGATGCTCTTCTCCTCATCTCAGGCGATTTCAACCACGTTTCACTGTCTCCCATTCTGCCCACTTTCACCCAGTATGTCACATGCCACACTAGAGACAATAAAACACTGGATTTGTTCTACGCAAACACTAAGGAGGCGTACACCTCATCACAACTCCCCCCACTTGGGAGATCGGATCACAACTTGGTTCATCTCCAACCGGTGTACAAACCCCTAGTGCACAGACAACCTCCGGCCATGCACACTGTGGAGTTATGGTCTGAGGAGACAATGGACACTCTAAAGGACTGTTTTGAAGCCACTGCCTGGAAGCAGCTCTGCGATCCACATGGTGAGGACATCGATGGCCTCATTCACACCTTCACGGGCTACCTCAGCTTCTGTGTGGACAAATCCGTTCCCACCAAGACCATACGGCGTCACTCAAACAACAAACCCTGGATCAACCCCGAGATAAAAACACTTCTGAGAGAGAAGAAGAGGATCTTCAGGTCGGGGAACAGGGAGATGCTGAAGTCCGTACAGAGGGAGCTGAGGAGAAAGATCAGAGAAGGCAAGGACAGCTTCAGGAAGAAGATGGAGGACAAGCTGCAACAGAGCGACATCAGCGGGGTCTGGAGAAACCTCAAAACCATCTCGGGGCTCCAGAATACCTCCCCCCAGGCCACGGGGGGCAGGGAGTGGGCGAACAACCTGAATCTGTTTTTCAATAGATTTGACCAACCGCCCTCCCCCCTGTCTGCACAACAACCACTGCTGCCTCTAAGAAATCAAGTCCTGCTACCCACTCCCCACTCCACCGACACCCCCCCCACTCCCAACACACAGCCCCCCATCCTGACCCTGACCAAGACCCAGGTGAGGACGGAGCTGAGGAAGATCAAGGCGAGGAAGGCGTCGGGACCGGACGGCATCAGCGCAAAGCTCCTCAAGTCCTGTGCAGACCAGCTGTGTGGGATTGTGACGTATATCTTCAACATGAGCCTGAAACTGGGGAGGGTACCACAGCTGTGGAAAACATCTTGTGTGGTACCTGTACCAAAAACTTCCCACCCCAAAGACCTGAACAGCTTCAGACCGGTGGCCTTGACGTCCCACTTGATGAAGACCCTGGAGAGACTGCTCCTTGCTCATCTCCGCCCCCTGGTGGAACCAGCGATGGATCCACTCCAGTTCGCCTACCAGCATGGCATTGGGGTGGAGGATGCGGTGATCTTCCTCCTTCACCGTTCTCTGTCCCACCTGGAGAAGCCCGGGAATATGGTGAGGATCATGTTCTTTGACTTCTCCAGTGCTTTCAACACCATCCAACCGATGATCCTGAAGGACAAGCTGCTGCGCGCAGGGGTGGACCAGCACCTGTCATCATGGATCCTGGACTACCTCACGAACCGGCCTCAGTTTGTGAGAACCCGGGACTGTGTTTCCGACACGATCATCAGTAGCACGGGGGCCCCCCAGGGAACGGTGCTGGCTCCCTTCTTGTTCACTCTTTATACTGCGGACTTCTCACACAACACAACACATTGCCATCTACAGAAGTTCTCTGATGACTCTGCGATCGTTGGTCTCATCTCCAGCGGAGATGAAGCTGAGTACAGAGGGCTTATCCAGGACTTTGTGGACTGGTGCCATCGGAACTGCCTCCAGATCAACGCGAGGAAAACTAAGGAGCTGGTGGTGGACTGCCGCAGGCATGGGCAGCCCCTCACAGCACCAGTAAATATACAGGGAACAGACATCGAGATGGTGACATCCTACAAGTACCTGGGTATTCATCTGAACAATAAACTAGACTGGTCACACAATACTGACGCACTCTACAAGAAGGGACAGCGCAGGCTGTTCCTGCTGAGGAGACTCAGGTCTTTTGGTGTACAAGGGGCGCTGCTGAAGTCATTCTATGACACGGTGGTGGCATCAGCCATCACTTTTGGAGTGGTCTGCTGGGGCAGTGGCATTACTGCAGCCGCTAGGAAGAGACTGAACAAACTGATTAAGAAAGCTAGCTCTGTCCTGGGGCAACGCCTTGATCCGATGGAGGAGATAGGAGAGAGAAGGACGGTGGCTAAACTGTCATCTCTGCTGGAGTCCGAGTTCCACCCTATGCAGGACATACTGGATGCACTGAGGAGCTCATTTAGCAGCAGACTACATCATCCCAGGTGCACAACCGAGAGGTTTTGTAGGTCCTTCCTACCAACGGCTGTCAGACTGTACAACCTAAGCAGGGCTACTCGCAGAGATAGCAAAAAGACGTAACAAACTAATAGTTTTTTTTTTTTTTTTTTGAATGCAAAAGATGCAATAGACTTACACAATGGTCCTCTCCGGCATACAACTAGGAACATACCGGTCGCTATGGAGGGTGAGAATATGTATGGGCACATAATCATACCATGTAGGATAACTAAATAGACGGTTATGCTGTTTCATCCCACCTAGCAACAATGCTCTGCACTGTGTGTGTTTATATATTTACATATTTATTCCATCTAGCTACAATGCTCTGCACTGGGTGTGTTTATATTTATATATCTATATATTTATTCCATCTAGCTACAATGCTCCGCACTGTGTTTTTATATATCTACATATTATTCCATCTAGCTACATTGCTCCGCACTGTGTGTGTTTATATACTTGCATATTTATTCCACCTAGCTGCAATGCTCCATACTGTGGGTGTTTATATATTTACATATTTATTCCATCTAGCTACAATGCTCTGCACTGTGTGTTCATATATTCATTCCATCCAGCTACAATGCTCTGCACTGTGTGTCTGTGTGTGTGTGTGTGTGTGTGTATATATATATTTTATAGTAATATGTACATATGTATATTAGCTGCTCTTGCTTGCTTGTTTTTTCTTGCCTTCTGATTGTTGCTCTGAGTGTTGCTATCCCTGTGCTGTTGCAATCCTGGAATTTCCCCGTTGTGGGACTAATAAAGGCTTATCTTATCTTATCTTATCTTAACTGCAAGAATCTAAGAAATCCTTTTACTGGAGGAAGCCAAGGAGAAAAGTTAAAAAAAATATGTCTCGTTTGTGGCGGACAAACAACCTGGCTGAAGGGAACAAATTTCCGTTTTCGGTCCTGGGCAATTGATGAGCCTGATTTTTCTTCTTTGCCGAAATTTTTTCTTCCTGGTTAATGGTGGTTTCGGCTACAGTGCCCCAAACAAGCAGTTGTTGTAACTGCGTGGCGTTGTCCAGGTACTTTGGCCCACTGTAGTGTGAATGCAAACCAAACCAGACGAAGGTGTGAAAATTCTCAGCATTCCTTGCCCAGTCTAACCAAGACCCCCGGACTATCCTGGTCTGAATGCAGCCCTACTGTCTATGAAGTGAGGTGAAACAGGAAGTCATAGGTCAGGGGCTACAATTCCTGCAAAAATCATCTGATCAGAACGAAATTGCAATATGCACATCATCAGTGTATATCAAATCCTAGTACCAAGTTTCAAAACAATCGGAATAAAAACTGTAAAGGTGCTTTCACACCAAATGTGATCTGGCAAATTTTTCGTGTGGCACAATTACATTATAGCTCAATGTAAACACACGAATAGACATGAATTCACCGTCTGAGTGAGCTGCAGACAGCCGAAGTTGCCTTTATAACTTCTGCAGCAGTGTTCAACTTACTGTGGAAATCCCCAAAATAACATCATACTTTAGGTTTACATTATCCAATGGAAGGCTCACCTGAAAAAGTTGTCGTTTCCAAAATTTTACAAGATGTTGAGTGTTTCCATTACTAGCTTGCTAGCCTTGTTAGCACATCCGTGGCAGGAATCCGTGGGTAAATAACTCCGACATCCCGATTCAGCTGAAGAGCTCCCGGTCCTCCTGTCTCTAGGTGAGTGGCAGTCTCATTTTCAAACTAGTCTGCTCTCCAATGTTGATACTTTTACTCCGATGATAGCAGAATCTTAAAACTGGCGCTATCCCTTGGACATAAACACGCGAATGCACAATTTCACGTGTGCTTGCCTCTTTCCATTGACTTTGTATGGATTCGCGCTGCCCGTTCGCGTTTGGTCTGAAGGCACCTTAAGAAGAGTTGATTTCACAAAAGTGGGACAGACAGATGAACAGACAGACAGACCCATAACATAATTCCCCTTCAGTCTTTGCCCAAAGGGCTCTTCGACCCCTTTGGGCTTCAACTGGTGGGGGATAAAAATTGCTGCTCTTCCTAGGACAATTGCCGTAATTCTCATTAAACTCATGCCCAATGATCAACAAGCTGATCTGCATCAAAGTTATGCTCATGGTCAGGGTCAAAGGTCAAGAGCTCTCAGCACTTACAGTGGGGAAAATAAGTATTGAACATGTCAACATTTTTCTCATTAAACATATTTCTGATGGAGCCATTGACCTGAGATTTTCACCAGATATCAGTAACAACCCAAGTAATCAATACATACAAAGAAATCAAGGCAACTGTGTTCACAAAACAAGTTATATTTAATAAAGTGGACTGACTCAGGGAATAAGTATTGAACACGCTTGATGAAATTAATTTAATATTTAGTAGAAAAGCCTTTGTGTGTAATAACAACTTCCAGATGGATCCTGAATGAAGAATCTAGGTGCAGGCATTGCTCAGGAGTGATTTTAGCCCATTCTTCCACGCAAACTGTCTTCAAATCTTGAAGGTTCCATGAATGTCTTCTATGAACTCTGATCTTCAGTTTGTTCCATAGAGTTTCTATTGGATTCAGGTCAGGTGACTGACTGGGCCATTCTAGTAGTTTTATTTGCCTTCTCTGGAGCCAACTGAGAGTTTCTTTGGCTGTGTATTTGGGATCATTGTCTTGCTGAAATGTCCACCCTTGTTTCATCTTCAGCATCTTGGCAGATGGCAACATGTTCTTATCAAGGATGTCTCTGTACATTTGTCAATTCATCTTTCTTTCAATTATATGAAGTCTGCCTGTACCATGTGCTGAAAAACACCCCCACACCATGATGGGATGTGAAGTGCCCTTTCTCCTCCAAACATGCTGTGTGTTGTTGCATCCAAAAAGTTCAATTTTGTTCTCATCTGACCAGACTACAGTATATTCTCCCAGTTTTATATTGACTTGCCCAAATGTTGTGCAGCAAACTTTAAATGAGCGGCAATATGCTTTTTCTAAAGCAATGGAGTCTTGCGAGGTGAGCAGTCATAGACCCCATGTCAGTTGAGTGCATTACTTATAGTTTTCTGTGAAACAGCATTACCTGCTAACTCCAGGACTTTCTGCAGCTCTCCATGAGTGGTCTTTGGCTCTTGGATAACGCTTCTGATAATTCTTTTGACTCTTCTGTCAGAAATCTTGTGAGGAGCTCCTGGTTGTGGCCAAAATGATGTTCTTTCCACTTCTGAATGATGCTTCCAACACTGCTCACTGGAACATTCAGCAGTTTAGAAATGTGCTTGTAACCAATGCCATCAATAAGTTTTGCAACAATAAGGTTGCAAAGGTCTAGAGAGAGCTCTTTGTTTCTACTAGGGCTGTTACAGTGGAGGAATTTCTCCTGCGGTGATGGTGGATAGCTCAACACTGCAATATGCGGTATTTTTGGAAATATTTTTAGGAGCCTGTGATCTCGTAATTTAAACAGGGATCATAACTTATGTGGCAAACGATGGAAGCTGTGAAAAACTTGCTGCAGCTCTGTCTCAACTTGTGTGTGTGTGACAATTGTGTCGAGCTTCTGTCTTCCTACAGGCATGAACTGCTGATTCTGTTAAAAAACAAACAAACCCAAAACTTGATCATTTTCCTAAAGCAGTGGCGGTAACTCCAGTATTTCAACTACAGGATGTGTGGACTGGTTGAAGACTGCAGCGACATTCAGCTTATTTAAACAGGACAGCCTCCATACAAGACCCTGCGTGGCTCCTGTCTCTGTGATTTTTGGATTTTTGCCGCTGTCCGAAAAATCACATTCAAACAAGCAATGCACTATGCAGTAGTTGTTTCACTCTCGGAGCTCAGTTGTCAGAATCATAAACACTCCGCTCAGAAGGAAATAACATGCTTTGTGCCCTTTCAGTGCTCACTGTCACGGCTGTATTTAGCAATTCAACCAAACACTTCCGCCACTAACTGCCTGCTGGAATCCGTCTGGAGAGTGCCCCACACAGTGTTGGCCGTGCCAGCACCCGGTGCTATGGAAGCTTCCACAGTATCAGGTGCAAACATGCTGTTGGCAATAAAAATACACTTAACATTTAACAATTTATTTAATAATCAATAGGGGCACATAAGTGGACAACGAGATTTAGCCACACACACAAAAAAGTGAACACCATGTACGGATCCCCGTAATATGTGATGGCAATGATCTTGACTGCTGATGAAGTTTACAGTTTTATTTTCTTGTTTTAGCACAGTACATATTAAGTAAAACACATAAACTCTGACCACCGTAAGGGTTTGTGCCTCATTATGGGTCCATAAACCGATTAATGTTAGCATTCGTAGCTCGACTGTCTCTGCTAAGCGCTGTAGCCTTACTAACAATTCTACAGGCAGGCACAGGAAACAAAAACAAAATCAACGTTATCAAAATAAAAGCCTGCTTTTTTACTTCAGTGCATAGGATGGCATAAGGCCTCTGTGCTATGTAAAATTAACCACTAATAGGAAAACACTTATGCAAAGATCAAAAAAATACATATCTCAGAATTATTGACGAGGTAATTAACCTAAAATAATAAACCTTTCAGGGGGTTTTACACCATGGTTGTTGTGGTTGCTCGCTATCCTCCATGGTAGGCTTGTCCATAGCGCAGTACTACATAACTGTGGTTTGTCATAACCCGAGTGTCGGTTCTGGCCACACTCGGGTCTCATATCTTTTTGTTCCCTGGCTTTGGCAGCTGAGGGTTCCTTCCAGCTCCTCGGGCTCTTATTGTGAAGGCGCCCGGGGGAGCTCCCTGCTGTCAAAGTCAGCTGCTGCTCTGCTGTCATTAGCAGCAGCTGTGCCGCGTTGGGGTCATTAGCCGCCAGAGATATAAGCGGGTGCTAAATGTCCTCCAGCGCGGCAGTCTCTGTTATATTCTGTTACGATCATCTGTTATATCCTGCTACGTTTTGATGGTGCTCCTTTATGCTCAGGTATGTTCCTGTTTGCCTAGCTCATCATCAACGTTGTCGTCTGGCGCATCGGGTGTTCCCCGGCTCAGACTTCACTCAGCCGCTGTATGTGTTCTGTGTGTGTTCATCCTTACTTTACAATAAATTACCACTGCAAACTCACTGGTGACTGAGGCGTCTTGTGACGGTCCGTGAAGGCCGTTGTGACAGTAGACTGCCGCCTAACGCCCGGAGAGGAGGCGTTGTTTCGAGACGCCATTCACCGTGCAGTTTGCAGTAGGGGACTGTTAATTCCTACCTGTCTGAGTGTCTGCAGCGGGGAGTATGTCGTCATCCAGGGGCCATTGTCGGCGCCTTGGCAGGCAGCAAGCGGAGGTTCTGAAGGAGGTGGACTACACCATCTTCACCGCTACGCTGTTGGACGCTCCCAGCGACATTTGTAGATACCTGGACCTAGCCGAGGAGATTCTGGATTCTCTTCCCCGCTTCACCGATCATCCAGAGGTAAGCGTGAGGAGAGATGACATCGCCACCCAGCGTTAGAGACTCCGAGGGCTGGAGGGAAATCCTGGCGGGAAGCTGAAGCGGCGGAGACGTCGCCCCTCGCTTCGGGATCCCGCTCCTGCCTCCGTTCTGGCCCGGGAGTTTGCACCATCCGGAGGTCTTTTCCCATCGGGCATGTCGTCACTCGGGATTTCCCCCAGAGAAGCTGCAGATGACAGCAGACAAGATCTGGGACCGGGTGGCAGCTGCTTGCTCCGCTGAGAATCCTCCAGCGTGTATGAAGCATGTGGTGGCGGCGGTCAGACTGGTGGAGAGGAATCCAGCGCTGCGTGAGTTTCCTGAGTTTGCTGACTTGCTTGCCGCCGTTTCTGCTCAGGAACGGCGATTTCCGGACCTCACCTTCGCCTCACCCCCTACAAGGAACCGTCGTCAATCCGGCTTCCAACCTCGGCTAGACCCCCGTCTGGATGCTGTTCCGGGTCGCCGCAAGGGCTCAACCCCCCCCACACAGCTGTCACTCCTGCGCCTCGTCAGAGGGGAATCCCCGCAGCCTCGTCTTCTCCCGGGCCCTCGC
Source organism: Pholidichthys leucotaenia (assembly GCA_020510985.1). Classification (NCBI taxonomy): domain Eukaryota; kingdom Metazoa; phylum Chordata; class Actinopteri; order Cichliformes; family Pholidichthyidae; genus Pholidichthys; species Pholidichthys leucotaenia. Next base: position 337,511,693 of record CM035844.1, read on the forward strand.
CTGCTGTCCCGTCAGCGCTCCATGCCCGACTGACCCCGGCTGTCGCCCCCTCCTCCTTGTCGCCTATCCTGGCTGCTGTGTGTCACGAGAGCTCCGTTTCGGCGAGCTTCATCCCGGATCCGCCTCGAGTGGCCTCATCTCGTCTTCCCAGAGGGCCCTCTGTCGCCATCCAGCGGGGAAAGGAAGAAATGACGTCCCCCACAGCGGAGACTCTTACCCTTAGGGGAAAGGCAAGTGCATGATGATTTCTCTTCTTTTGACATTGTTTTGCCTTGTCTGACTCCTAGGGGTGGAGTTCGGGGTATGCAGCCCCCCGAGCTCCCTCCACCCGCTGTGGATGAAAATATTAACCCTGCTTCCTCTGTCTCCCTCCGCTGAGCGGTCCTCGACGTCAGGCCAACGTCGCTGGATGAGGAGGGGGCCTGCGGTTCTGGAGAGCCTGGTTCCGGTTCCGCAGCCACGCCATGGGCGGAGGAGGAGAGCGGACTGCAGTGTGGAGCCATCGCCGATGAAGAAGCGTCCCCGGGGTTCCACGGAGGAGCGGTCCAGTCCAGCAGGGCGAGATTCTCCTGCCACCACGCCGTGCGGGCCACCGGCGTGGACATCGGTGCCGGAGGACTCTCTAGCTGCACGCACCATCATGCCAGCTGCGGAGCCCGACCCAGCTGAGTGGGAGCCTGAGGACGACCTCCTGACTTCTGAGCCCGGATCTTCGCAGTCCTGGACGGCGTCAGAACCCGAGCTCAGGCAAGTGCTCTACTTTGTCTCTTTTTCACCTCTTAGAGCATTTTTGCCTGTCTCAAGGGGAGATGAGCCGGGTGCAGCCGCCCGCTGCGTCCGAGCTTATCTCGCCAGGTTCTGGCGCTGCCGGTGATCCTGATCCCGGGTTTTCTCTCTTGTGAGTCCTCTCCCAGGGTCGCCGGCGAGGGGCTGCTCTCGCCTGCTGCGCCAGAGGTTCCGGTTTCGAGGTTGGAGGTCGAGTCTGGTGCCACGCCGACCGGGTCCACCGTGGGTTTGGTTCCGGAGGCCCAATCGGGGTCCACCGTGGGTGCTGCACCAGCAGGTCCTAGGTTCAGTGAGGGAGCTGCAGATCCCCAGCCACCGGATGCTGGACAGGCTCGTTTTCTTCTTCACTCTCATCTCCATTGTCATCCTCCTCGTCTCCCTGAGGCGCGCTGCCCATGTTCACCTGGGGCCGTTGGGGTTCCGATTGCTTCGCCCGGTTCTCCCTCATCTCTCCCCTTTTCAGCGGAACCGCCGGCTACTTTGACTCAACGGTTCTGGTGGGCTAGCGATGCGGGTCGGCCGCCCGAAAGACTGTCTCGCCAATTTGGCTCTCTGGGTCGGCCTCCCGACATTTTGGACTCCCTGTGTGGCGACCTAGTCCGGCCGCCTGAGATTCTTTGCTTCCGAGCATGGGACCGGGGTAGGCCGCCCGAACTGTTCTTTCTCCCCCTGCCTGTTTTGTGGCCTCCTGTTGCCAGTCGGCCCTCCCGAACTTTCTGGGTCAGAACTACACTCCTCCCGGGGTTTCTGTGAGACTGTTGGGGGGGGGGGGGGGGTTTGATCTGTGATTTTTGTGTTTCACTCCTTTCTTGTTCCAATGTTTGGTGGTCCTTTCCCTCCACCTTATGTCAATTCGTTGTTTGCCCATATATATATTGCCTGTGGTTTTGTTACCCACGTTTTAGGGATTATGGTTTGTTTTTTTTTTCCCTATAGCCTTGTTGGTTGTTTCTCTCCCTCCTGCCAGCGCCCCATCCACCCACCCTAGGGGGGTGGGGTGGGGGGGCTTGGGTGGTACTCTGGCCGCTCAGAGCTCGGCCTTGAGGGGGAGGTACTGTCATAACCAGAGTGTCGGTTCTGGCCACACTCGGGTCTCATATCTTTTTGTTCCCTGGCTTTGGCAGCTGAGGGTTCCTTCCAGCTCCTCGGGCTCTTATTGTGAAGGCGCCCGGGGGAGCTCCCTGCTGTCAAAGTCAGCTGCTGCTCTGCTGTCATTAGCAGCAGCTGTGCCGCGTTGGGGTCATTAGCCGCCAGAGATATAAGCGGGTGCTAAATGTCCTCCAGCGCGGCAGTCTCTGTTATATTCTGTTACGATCATCTGTTATATCCTGCTACGTTTTGATGGTGCTCCTTTATGCTCAGGTATGTTCCTGTTTGCCTAGCTCATCATCAACGTTGTCGTCTGGCGCATCGGGTGTTCCCCGGCTCAGACTTCACTCAGCCGCTGTATGTGTTCTGTGTGTTCATCCTTACTTTACAATAAATTACCACTGCAAACTCACTGGTGACTGAGGCGTCTTGTGACGGTCCGTGAGGGCCGTTGTGACATGGTTATTGCGACGGCCCTAGCTTCTACCTATCATGAGTTCTTTGTGGTATGGCAATCTGATATTCACAGACCTTTTTAAAGGCTAACAGTCAGGACTTAACCAGCTGAAATTAATTTTCCCTGATGGGGGATGGAATGGCTTCCTAAATTCTGATGTATTTCAGCTGGTTTCTTGACTGTCTTTTTGCACCGTTTTCTTCCTGTGTTCAACACTTATTCCCTGTGTCATTCCACTTTATATAACTTGTTTTGTGAACACAATTGCCTTGATTTCTTTGTATATATGGATTACTTGGGTTGTTACCGATATCTGGGGAAAATCTCAGGTCAGTGGCTCCATCAGAAGTACTGTATGTTTAATGAGAAAAATGTCTTCAATACTTATTTTCCAAGTTGTGTATAATTTTATGAAAATTGTTATTCATAGGCAATTGCTCTAATTCTCAACAAATTTGCTCACAATGATCCTCAGGTGGTCTGCATCTCGCCTGTGCTCAAGGTCAATGGTCAGTTTATCAGGCTGGAATGAGCTACTCTGTCATTAATGGTCTGGTTTTAGTTTTCTGTCAAATGTGGGACTTTTCTCATAAATAAGATTTTTTTTCTTGTATCATTTTCTTCCCCTCATTAAGTTTTCTGAAAAACGCATAAAAAAATACAATTGTTCAGTGACTTTTTTCTGCTTGATCGATAAATCAGTTTGATTGGCTGATCATAGACTGATTTGTTATACAGTTAGTTTGTTACTTTTTCCCCCCAAATGTGGGACTTTCCTAGCACATTATTGATTTTTTTGTAAATTATTTCTCAAAATTGGGAAATTAATTAGTTCAATAAATAATTCAAGTTTTTCTTTTAAATTTTGTGATTTTCCTCTTACCTCTCACCCAAAGATGCTGGGATAGGCTCCAGCCCCCTGCGACCCGAAAAGGATTAAGCGGAAGAAGATGGATGGATGATTTTCCTCATATTTTTTTAAATTAGCATTTTCCCTGGTAAAACAGTTTATTATTGATTTATTTACTGGTGTATTTTTTTTTTTTTAAATCCCCCAAATATAAGATTTTTCTCCAGACTTAGATTTTTTTTCTTTTAAAATGGCATTTTTCCATTCATAAATTTTATTTATTCACTTGTTTGTCAGTCACACTGAGTTACTGTCTGTGGACCATAGAGCCACATGTAGCTCAGCAGCCGCAAGTTGCAGACCTGTGGTGTAGTGGTGATACTTCAGTGTAAACACTGACTACTGCTGCTGTTATTCTTATAAAACATCACATTTAGCACATATGAAGGCTTCATTAGGAACCAAACTTTCTGACCAGTTTCAGATTTCACTGCTGCATCTCTGTGGCTGTTTTTTTTTTCCCCTATTTTATTTAATTTTTCCTCATTATGAGCTACCCCAGCCCTTCATTCATCATTTGATACCTTTTTCTATTTGTTCAATAGATGGCCGAAACCTCAAATTTCCTCATTTTCTGTTGTGCTCAAAGACATAAATCACAAATTCGGAATGGCCCAGAATTTCTGACTCATGACAGGAAAGTAAATGGCCGTCTTCCACAGTTCTGTATATGCATCCCTGAAGAAATGTCCTCCTAGTGAGAGCTGTCACAACAAAAATATAGCTTCTACTTCACAGGCACAGGAGAGAATTATTATCTCTGCTGCTGTTGCCCAGTTTATTTTATTAACAGATGCCTTGTCTGGCTGTAATTGCTCAGATGTTTTCAGCAGGTACACAGAATGAATATCTGCCAACTAATTAAATGAGTAAAGAGATGAGCAATGTATCTTCTTACTTAAGAATCAAGAGAGGAGGATAAAAAAACACAACACCGATGATAAATCAGACTGGTAGCTACTGGATCTCTTCCCTCAATGCAGCAGTAACGTTGCTCAGCTTGTCAAAGTTTTTGGAAAAATTTGCATCTCATCTTAACCAGTGAACGAAGTCATAAAATGATCAGGATAGTGCCATGATGCTTATGCTTTTCCGCCCACATGATGACCCAGAGGTGTTAATGAAATGTCTTTGACATGATTTGGTCAGAACACTTCAGGGTTACTGAGCACCATTTTACACATGGAAAAGCAGCTTTACACAAAACAGAATATTTCGTGGTGTATTGCCATGAATGCTGATCACCCTAGCTCACCCTACACTCCCTCTTTCATCATTTCCTGTGAGGTTCGTTTTAATGGTGATGGTATATTTGAGGCTAATGTTAGGTTTTTGTGTTGGTTGTCAGACTAAGTAGCATACTAACAAATACTGTCTGAATTTTGAGAGTTTAAAAGCCCAAACAAAGCACTATCACAGACAAAGATCTGTGTCTTGATTGGTTGATGGCATATAACTGTCATGGTCTGAGCGCTGATATTGTCCATGCTCGGATCATCCAGTATTTTCCCCCATTCGTCTGTGTTTTGCATATGGCCGTTTCAGAGCTTTTATTCTGACAGCATCACAACGGGGCTTCCGGCTGTCAAAGCCGAGTCATGTTGTGACAGCGGTTCAGTATTTTCCCTGATTACATTTCTCCTTTAATGATTGGATTGTCATTAGTATTTAAGGAAGCAGCTGAGGGTTACTCCTCGCTGTGACCTCGTCAAACCTCCAGCGGGCTTCCCTTCCCTTCCGTGGGCTGGAGGGAAACTCCGGCAGGAAGCCGAAGGTGAGGCATCCCCGCTCCTTGCCTCGGGATCCGGTTCCTGTCACCCGTCCAGCCCAGGAGTCTACATCACCCAAGTGCTGTTCCCAGCGGAGGAGGACGTCAGCCGGGATTCCCAGGGAGGAGACTCAGTGGACAGCTGTGATCATCCAGGACCGGGTGGCTGGGCTCGTTCTGCCTCTCATCCTACCCAAGTTATAAAGCATGTGACGGCGGCAGTCACACTAGTGGAGATCAGTCCCGAACTCTATGACTATCCCGAGCACACTGAACTGTTAGCCTCCGTTTCCGCGCAGCAGCGGCTGTTTCCAGACCTTACTTTTGCCTTGCCCTCTGCCGGAAAACGCTGTCACCCTGCTCGCGCCCAGCCTCAGCAAGATCCCTGTCCGGATCCAGTGCTGGGCCGCCGAAAGAACTCTGCCTCCCAGCCAACTGTTGCCCCTGCGTCTCGATGGAAGGGAGAGACAGCAGCTTCCACCTCTGGGTCTTCTGTTCCCGCTGTTCCGTCAGCTCCTCATCCCCGGACTAGCTCGGCTGCTCTTCCCTCCTCCTCAACGTTTTCTCCAGCTGCTGTCAGCTACACGAGTCCTGCTCCGGCTGTGCCCATCATTGATCCTTTGCAAGTGGCTCCTCTTTGTCTTCCCAGGGGGCCCTCCATCACCATCCGCAGGGGAAAGAGAGGAACCAAGCCCGTTACAGCAGACACCATTGGCCCTCTGGAGAAAAGGCAAGTGCTATTTCATTCTCTTCCTCCGTGCTATGATGTGCCTTGTCTGACTCCTGGGGGTGGAGTTTGGGGTTCACAGCCCCCTGAACACTCTCCACCTGCTGTAGCCATTAATTGTGAGCCTGCATCCTCTCTGTCTTCTTCCCCTGAGCGTCCCCCAGTGCCAGGAATACACCACCGGACAAAGAAGGAGCCTGCAACCCTGGAGAGCCTGTTTCCAGCCCTGCAGCCACATCACAGGCAGAGGAGGAGGGCGGACTGCCAATTGGAGCCTGTGCCGATGATCAAGCATCCCCGGGTCTTCACGGAGGAACAGTTCGACCCAGCAGGCCACGGATCCCCGGCCACCACGCTGTGCGGACCTTCAGCGTGGCCTTCTGCGCCAGGGACTCCCCAGACTGTGAGGACCATCATGCCAGCTGCGGAGCCCGCTGCAGTCGAGTGGGAACCTCGGAGCTGGAGTGAACCTCCAGCTTGTTGAACCTGGATCGTCGGAGTCCTGGACAGTGGTAGAGCCCGAGATCAGGCAAGTGCTCTATTTTGTCTTTCTCTTCTCTGTTTTTGAGCATTTTTGCCTGTCTCTCGGGGAAACGAGCCAGGTGCAGCCGACCGCTGCATCCGAGCTTGTCTCACTGGGCTCTGCTGCTGCCGATGATCCTGATTTTTTTCTTTCTCTCTGAGCCTTCCCCCAGTGTCACTAGAGATGAATCAGCTCCGGTCGTCGTCGTGGAGGCGCCAGGTTCGTGCTCGGAGGTCATCCCTGATGTTTCACTGGCCCAATCGGGGCCTGTCGAGGACGCAGTGCCGGTCCAATCGGGGCCCGTCGAGGGTGCAGTGCCGGTTCGATTTGAGGCCGGTGAGAGAGCTGTGGATTCCCTTCGGCCGGACGCCAGGCTGGTTCCTTCTCTTCCCTCCTATTTTTTCCCACTGGGTGCCGTTGGGGTTCCCCTCATTCGGGTCAGCTCTCCCCTGCTGTCCCTCTCGATAGGGAGGCCGTATCTGAACTTCCCCCTCTGGTCCTGGTGGTCTAAGGATGCGGGACGGCCGCCTGAAGAGCCATCTTGTTGGATCGGCAACCTGGTTCGGCCGCCTGAAGAACTGCTTTGTGGGTTCTGCGTTCTGGGTCGTCTGCCTGAAGAACTGCCTTGTTGGTTCGGTGAGCTGATTCGGCCGCCTGAGGTACTGTTTTCCCGGGTCTGGGACTTGGGTAGGCCGCCCAAACTGCCTTTTTCCCCCACAGTCAGGTGGAATCGGGATGCGGCTAGACTGCCTGAATTTTTTTTTTTTTTTCCTCCGCTCTCTACCTGCCGGCGTCCCTGAAGTGTTTTTTTCCTCTCCCTTAACTTTTTCTTTTCTTATCAATTTACTACTTGTTGTTAGGGTCTGGATGTCCTCGCTTTGTTATTTGTTTTCTGTGACCTTCGGGACATGAGTTCAGCCATGTCTGCGCCCTCAGCTCATGGTGTTTTCCTGCCTTAGCCTTAGTGTAGTCGTTATTTTCACCATCTTGTCTCTAATGTTCGGTAATCTTGATTTTTGCCCTGCTTTCTGTGTTTATTATTCATTAGTATTTCGGTTCCGATGTGCTCTGTCTGTTCAGCCCAGCTTCTTATTTTGGTAATATGATCTATGTGTTCGGAGTATAATTGCTTTGGTAACCTCGTTGCCATTGCAGAGAGGAGGAGATGATTGTTTTGGGTTTTTTGTTGTTTTTGTTTAAAACTTTCAGTAACGACATACTTAAAATCAGTGTTTTTGAGCATTAGGCCTCCATTTCAATATTTTTGAGTGGAAGGATCTGTTCGCATGGCAGCATTTATTTCTTTATTTTTTCATAGATTTTCTTTATATACAGTGGGGCAAAAAAGTATTTAGTCAGCCACCAATTGTGCAAGTTTTCCCACTTAAAAGATGAGAGAGGTCTCCAATTTTCATCATAGTTATACTTCAACTATGAGAGACAAAATGAGAAAAAAAAATCCAGAAAATCACATTGAAGGATTTTTAATGAATTAATTGGTAAATTCCTCAGTAAAATAAGTATTTGGTCACCTACAAACAAGCAAGATTTCTGGCTCTCACAGACCTGTAACTTCTTCTTTAAGAGGCTCCTCTGTCCTCCACTCGTTACCTGTATTAATGGCACCTGTTTGAACTCGTTATCAGTATAAAAGACACCTGTCCACAACCGCAAACAGTCAGACTCCAAACTCCACTATGGCCAAGACCAAAGAGCTGTCAAAGGACACCAGAAACAAAATTGTAGACCTGCACCAGACTGGGAAGACTGAATCTACAATAGGTGAGCAGCTTGGTGTGAAGAAATCAACTGTGGAAGCAATTATTAGAAAATGGAAGACGTACAAGACCACTGATAATCTCCCTCGATCTGGGGCTCCACGCAAGATCTCACCCCGTGGGGTCAAAATGATCACGAGAACGGTGAGCAAAAACCCCAGAACCACATGGGGGGACCTAGTGAATGACCTGCAGAGAGCTGGGACCAAAGTAACAAAGGCTACATCAGAAACACACTACACCGCCAGGGACTCAAATCCTGCAGTGCCAGCCGTGTCCCCCTGCTTAAGCCAGTACATGTCCAGGCCTGTCTGAAGTTTGCTAGAGAGCATTTGGATGATCCAGAAGAGGATTGGGAGAATGTCATATGGTCAGATGAAACCAAAATAGAACTTTTTGGTAAAAACTCAACTTGTCGTGTTTGGAGGTGAAAGAACACCATACCTACTGTGAAGCATGGGGGTGGAAACATCATACTTTTGGGCTGTTTTTCTGCAAAGGGACCAGGACGACTGATCCGTGTAAAGGAAAGAATGAATGGGGCCATGTATCGTGAGATTTTGAGTGAAAACCTCCTTCCACCAGCAAGGACATTGAAGATGAAACGTGGCTGGGTCTTTCAGCATGACAATGATCCCAAACACACTGCCCAGGCAACAAAGGAGTGGCTTCGTAAGAAGCATTTCAAGGTCCTGGAGTGGCCTAGCCAGTCTCCAGATCTCAACCCCATAGAAAATCTTTGGAGGGAGTTGAAAGTCTGTGTTGCCCAGCGACAGCCCCAAAACATCACTGCTCTAGAGGAGATCTGCATGGAGGAATGGGCCAAAATACCAGCAATAGTGTGTGAAAACCTTGTGAAAACTTACAGAAAACGTTTGACCTCTGTCATTGCCAACAAAGGGTATATAACAAAGTATTGAGATGAACTTTTGTTATTGACCAAATACTTATTTTACCGAGGAATTTACCAATTAATTCATTAAAAATCCTTCAATGTGATTTTCTGGATTTTTTTTTCTCATTTTGTCTCTCATAGTTGAGGTATACCTATGATGAAAATTGGAGACCTCTCTCATCTTTTAAGTGGGAGAACTTGCACAATTGGTGGCTGACTAAATACTTTTTTACCCCACTGTATGTACTTTGGGAAGTGTATTTTCCTTTTTGATTATCTGGCAGGTCTCTGGCAATTATTTTGCATTCTGTTTAGCTTTAAGTGAGTAAATATGAACAATATTGTGCAAACTCTGTCACATGCTGCACTTCTGCTTTTCTTGTAACAACCTGTCTGGTAGCTAGAACTTGTGAAAACCAAATTTGCTATCAGACTGCACTTGCTAGATAAACATGCTTTCTAATTTTTTTTTTTTATTTTAATGTTTGCTAATTATGGACTTGGAGTACATTTTATTCTGGGTTTTTTTTCTCCTTTTCTCCTAGCATATTTCATATTATTTCATTGCAATTGGATAAATGTATTTGTTTTTAGGGTTTGGAGTGTTGCTCTGTGTACCCCTTTCATTCTCTTTCTGGGAAGGATCCCTTATCTACATGTGCATAACCAGTGCACTGCAACTTCCTTAATCTCTGATATTCTGTAGGACTCTATTTGTAGAGTTGCTGCTCTACTTAGTAGCCTTTTGAGTTTTTTTTTTTCTCTGGTGTTTTTGGATACTATGTGTTTTTGGTGACATTGCCTTGCATTTGTGTTTTTGTTTTCTTGTTTCCTGGTAGGCTGAAAGATGCTCCTTTGTTGTTGTGTTTACCTGTTTATTATAATGGTCAATATTTGCTGCTCAGTAGCCTTTCGAGGTTTTTCTTTTTCCCCTGGTGTTATAGGGTACGGTATATTTTTGTATGTACCTGTATTTTTGTTTTTCAAACTGTGATATTCTTTGTGTTTTCAACTTTGCTTTAGGATTGTTGAGACATGTCCTGCCTTGTTTTTTTTTTTTTTTTTTTTGGTTCTCACTCTCCTGGCCTGTTCCCCCCTCCGCCCTCCCTGGGTCGGCCCTAGTTGCCTTCTGGTTGGGGGGGGGCTTGGATGTTATGTTGTGCCTGGAATGCGCCTTTTGAGGGGGGAGTACTGTCATGGTCTGAGTGCTGATATTGTCCATGCTCGGATCATCCAGTATTTTCCCCGTTAATCTGTGTTTTGCATATGGCCGTTTCAGAGCTTTTATTCTGACAGCATCAAAAGCCGGAAGCCACGGAAGCTTTGGCAGCTTCTGGCTGTCAAAGCCGAGTCACGTTGTGATAGCGGTTCAGTATTTTCCCTGATTACGTTTCTCCTTTAATGATTGGATTGTCATTAGTATTTAAGGAAGCAGCTGAGGGTTACTCCTCGCTGTGACCTTGTCAAACCTCTGTCAAACTATCGTCCAAGATTTCCTGATACATTCGTATTCCTCATCTCTCAGTAAATGTTCTTCCTCATAGTCTGTGTTCTAGTTTCGTAGTGTGTATTTCCTCATAGCCCGAGATTTGGAGTCTAAGTGTATGTTCGTGTTTTTGCCCCATGTGGCTGTTTATTTTGTCATTTGTCTTTTTGTTAATAAAACATGCAAACTCATCGGCTGGTTTTCGGCGTCTTATTGATAGCTCGTGAGGGCCATCGTTGACAATAATCACTCCCTGGGTCAAGTACCAAAGCAACCCTATGAGTAAACGGATAACTCTGCTAAGCATTAACTGCAGCTAACTGTTAACCAAGGAGGTTTCCAGTACAGAGTATAATAAAATAAAAAAAAAAATCTAAAATAACATCTATGAATTAAATATATGGTCAAGGTTTGGTAAATGGTCCAGCTAGGAAAACCAAGTTCTAGTGGGGATGGATAGAATATAAAGAAAATAGACATTAACGAATGTCTAGCAGCTAGCAGCACTGTGAAGTTGGCATCAGGTTTGATATTCACATTCAAATATGGGGCTGGTGGTGTGAAAGCAGTATCCCTGGCTGTCAAACCATGCACTGTGCCACCTTAGGTACTAGTGTTCAAGAACCCCCACCCATGGATGGTCAAAACCCCATAGAGTCTTGGGTGGCACAGTGATTGTGGAATGTGGCAAAATTGCTTAAATATACTCTTATCATCTAATACAGTAAATCACAAAGAGCCTAAAATGAGTGGTCCATGGCTACTAAACCATCCATGACTGAATGAACGAATGAATCTTTATTTCGGATAGATAAAAGTACAGATTAAAAGAAACAGAATAATATAACAAAGGGGGAAGAAAATCCAACAAGGTCAAATTAGACAATAACTCCTGATTATACAGTTCAACATAAGTTATCCGAAATGGGTGATGGCTGAAGCCGCAGCTTATATTGCCCACCCATATTCCATCCAAGAATTCAAAAGAAAAACAAAACAAGAGCAATTACAATTCAGAACATAGCTAAGACAAAATGTGACAAAAAAAAAACTAAGCTACAACACAACGCAGACTGGATATGACAATCCTTATGTGATTTTACATGTCATCTTGTATATATGTTTGGAGTATTTCTTCCTTTAGTTTTTGTTTAAATTGTCCAAGAGTTGTACATGATTTTAATTCAGGTCCAAAATCGTTCCATAATCTGACTCCTTGCACTCAAACACAGTGTTGCTTGGTGGTAGTTCTGACTGAAGGTTTTTGAAATATACATGTTCCTCTGAAATGATATTGTTTCTCCCTTATTTGGAACAACTTTTGGATATTTGCGGGCAGTGATAGATTCTTCACTTTAAACATTATTACTGCAGTTTTAAAGTCAACCAGGTCTTTCAACTTGAGAGCTTTTAATTTAAGAAAAAGTGGGTTTGTTGGTTCCCTGTAAGCAGCTTTTTTATTATTCTAATAGCTATCTTCTGAAGCATAAAGACTGGATATATGTTTGTTTTATATGTATTTTCCCATACTTCAGTACAATATGTCATGTATGGGAGTATTAATGAATGATACAAGGTATATAATGTGGGTTGATTCAGCAAATATTTCACTCTGTGTAGTATTGCAATTGATTTGGATATTTTACCTTTAATATAATTAATATGTGCCTTCCAACACAGTTTATTATCAATTATTACTCCAAGAAATTTAGTTTCAGATACCATTTCAATCTCTACACCATTTACACTGAGTTTAGATGCTAAGTTGTTGTGATGGTTGTTAAAAATTATAAATTTTGTCTTACTTAAATTGAGCGTTAATTTGTTTGAATCAAACCACAGTTTGAGCTTTCCTAATTCCTTCCGAGTGTATCCAAAAGTTGTTCCAAATTGCTTCCACTGCATAATAAATAAGTGTCGTCAGCAAACAATATTAAATCCATTTTTTCTGAAACTTTACATATATCATTTATATACATGTTGAATAACAATGGCCCCAAAACTGAACCCTGTGGGACTCCACAAGTAACCTTCAGTAACTGTGAGTTTTTGTTACTAACACATACATACTGATATCTATTCTTTAAGTAACTACATAACCAGGACAGTGCTACCCCCTAATACCACAATTTTGTAGTTTCTTTAATAATAAATTATGATCCACTGTATCAAATACTTTTTTTAAGATCCAGGAATACCCCAACTGAATACTCTTTATTTTCAACGGCAGTTGATACTTTTTTCTATAAATTCCATTAGAGCAAATGCAGTTGTCCTCTTGTGTCTGAACCCATATTGCTGATCACACAATAAATTATTCTTCAGTATGAAGTTGTCAGCTCTCTCATAGAATATTTTTTCAAGTATCTTGGAAAATTGCGGCAATAGTGAAATTAGTCTATAGTTTGAGAATTCCCCCTCTGTCACCCGTCTTGTTATATCGGAATTACTTTAGCTATTTTCCATTGCATTGGGAAATATACCTGTTTGGAGAGACAGATTACAGATATACACCAGTGGTTTCACTAAGCATTCAATAATAGTTATTGACTAAGAGCATGTCAATACCATCACAGTCCATAGATGTTTTACTTTTAAACGATTTAACAATTTCAATGACCTCTCTCTCGTCTGTGTTCTTTATGAAAATGGAATCTTTTATAGCAGTGTTTTTGCTTATTGTTTCGCCTGTAGGTGCCGTAATGGGTATTTCTCGAGCCAAATTAGGACCAATGTTAACAAAAAAGCTATTAAATTCATCTGCAGGGGAAACTGCATTCACACTCTGAGTCGTTTTATTTTTTGAAAAATTGGATGGGTAGCTTGTATTTCTGTTTTTATTTCCAAGAATATGTTAAGTATTGTCCATGCATTTTTAATATTGTCCTCTGTTTTTCTCCAGTTCTTTACTGTAATAGTCTCTTTTACTACATCTTATTATACATGTCAACTTATTTTTGTATGTTTTATACCGCTGCTCTGCTTCTTTTGTCCTTTTCTTTAGAAAGCTTTATATAATAATTTTTTCTTTTTACACGCCTTTTGTAATCCTTTGGTTAACCATGGCTTATCGGCAAATTTATGTTTAGGCTTTTTCTTTACTAATGGACAATTTTTTTCATAAAGAGTAGTTACAATGTTTATAAATGTGTCATAGGCTTCATTTACATCTGATACATAGACTTTTGTCCAGTCTTGCTTCAGCAAGTCCTCTTTAAAAGAACTGATTGCATTTTGTGATTTGTATCTGAACGATTTTAAAAAATTTTCTGTATTGGCCCCTGTGTGGCCATGGATAAGTGCAAAGGTTGGCAAATGGTCACTTATATCATTTATCAATAATCCACTTTCTATTTTCTTATCAATAATATTAACAAACAGGTTGTCAATAAGTGTAGCAGTGTGAACTGTGATTCTACTGGGATGTGTTATTGTTGGATATAGACTCATGCTGTACATAGAATTCATGAACTCTGTAATTACATTTTGTTGATATGGATTTAGTAGATCAATATTGAAATCTCCACAAATTACTACCATTTTCTTACTAGTAATATTATTGTACAGCTCGACTAATTTATCCTCTGAATGTCTTAATGCAAGTTCCCGGCGTTCTATATATACAACTTATAATTAGATTTTTTGTTTTATCTTTGTCAATCTCAACAGTAACACATTCCAAAATCCCTGGTAGTGCAAAGGACATTCCATTTACAAGCTTACACCTATACAGGTCATCAATATACAGTGCAACACCACCACCCTTTTTTTGAGATCTGTTAATATGAAACATCTGATATCCCTCTATTGCCATCAGAGGAGCCTGCTCTTCATTAAGCCAAGTTTCAGAGACTGCGATAGCTGTAAATTTTCTGTCCTAGCTGTTTTAAATAGTCCTGAATCTGTGGAAAGTTTTTGTTAAGACTTCTGCTGTTGAAGTGTATTATTGATAGTTTACCATCTAGTTGCACTTGACTTTTGAATTGCTTTTCAGTGTAATATTCACAATGATTATGAATATTATTGAAAAAGTGGTTATCAGGATCAATATCATTCTCCATCTCTTGTAGTTTATGTTCAGCATAATGGCATATTTTCAGAGTTTGAATTTCCTCACTCTGTGTCAAATGACTTCCTCCAACTGGGGATAATTGATGTCTACTCAAGTCAGTCATAAGTTTTTTTGTTTGTTTTAGTTTTTGTTTTTTTTAAAGTACATTGACATGGTATGTCACAAAGAACTATTCTTGCCGTGTGTGTGGATATGGATTATCATAGTCTCTTAATTTTCTTAATCAGTGTTCATCTATATTTATTTAAATCAGTGATCTCTCTGATTATTATACTCTTTGCTTCCTCAGGTGTTCCATTTAGTTTGATCCAAACTCTACAATTTCTTGTCCATGCTGCCTGTATCTTATTTTGTCTTTTCAGCATCCGTGCTTGCCGTGCTATTTCAGCATTAGTTTTTGTTAGATGTTCATTTAGGTAAACTTCTGTTCCCCATAGCTTTCTGGCCTGCCTCAGTATGTCATTCTTTACCCTTCTGTTCACAAAGCGCATCACAATTGATTTCTTTGTTTTATTATCCTTTCTGGGTAAAGCATGACAGGCTGAAATTGCATTTGCTTCTACCTTTATATTTCTACTATCAAGGAACTGAAGCACCTGGTTTTCCAGGGAGACTGATTCACTAGCGGGAGCCTCCTCACCTCTCATCCTGCTGTAGCATGAGCATATGATTGGTATTTAATGTCTAGTCCACTTATAATTAGATCATCCATACGAGAATATTGTTCAAGATCCTCGACGCGTCGCTCCAAGTCCAGCAATTTTTTTGTCTTTTCCTTAATTGTTAATTTTAATTCTCGGACTTCTTCCATCTAGCCCTAATATTTTAGCCTGCTGACTAGCCACTTTGGTCAGTTCTTCTGACAAGAAGTTCAGAGATTTTTTGATCTCTTCCATTTCCTCCTTCTTTGGTGGCATTTTTTACTGACCTGTGATAGTAAAAACATTCTTGCTGGTGTCGCCGGTATCCGATCAACGACCTCGAATCCAGCTGGGCCTCAGCTAGCCCCCTCCGCTGCTAGTCCACCGCTGCAATCGAGCTCCTGTCCAGTCCGGAGGGTACCGGCGCTCCTCCAACCGAGTCCCGCCGCCCGCCGCCGCTGTAGTTGAGCTCCGATCCTGCTCCTGTCCAGCTGGAGTCCCCACGGTAGTTCCCGCTGCCTGAGCCCCGCCCACCTACCGCCGTCTCCTCAGTAGATCCACCGTGAGCCACGCCGCCTGTAACTAGATGACTCCGACTCAGATCTTTTTCTGGCTGGGGCCCCGGTGTAGTCCACCTGGTCCCCGTCTCCACACCACCGCTGACTACCCGACTCCGAATCCGGCTCCCGTCCAACTGTTTGCCTCGGTTAGATGCCTCCGGCGAAGCCCCAATCACCGGGGACAGAGTCGCTTCGTGTCGGTATTAGGTGCTACGACTAGCGTTAGCTTGGCAAACGCTTCAGGTAAAGCATAGCAGTGAACCACGAAAAGAAACGCTAATCAAAATAGTAAATGACAATTGTTATACATCACTGGAGCAAGCAGAGGAAGTCTGGTGCCAGTTAATCACGCGATTGATATGTATTGTCTGATATGTATATCAATATGTAAATGTGCCATGCATTCTCTCTTGTCTGTATAAAAGAGCTGACTTTACATGCCTCACTAGCGCACTCAGGACAGCACACACACAGCACACAACACTGCAGTGTGTCTCATGATGGAGGAATAAAACTCTTAAACCTTCAGTCGCCGTGTCTCACCTGAACTTATTTTGTTCCTCCACACTCCAAAGCCGGCCGATCGACGCCTCAGCCCCCTGCTGAGCCCTCTGGGGGGAGGGGGGGTGACTCCCACAACCTACGGGGCTGGCAGAGCGCTCAGCGTGAGCAATTATCAGAACAGTGAGAGGTATGGACTGATCATTATACAGATGCGCCTTGCACCCTCTTTTGTCCAGCAAATCTGGAACAGAGAGGAATTCCGGCGCCAGTAATCCTGCGGCTGATATGTGTGACTCTAATGCAAATGTCCATGCTTTCCTGCTGTATACTGTGATGCTAATATGCCATGCATGCATTGTCTGTAGCTGAGTATATAAGCTGACTGCATATCTCTTGCTCTCTCTCTTTTTGATCACTCGCATTGCTTGTTACTGACCTAGAGATGCAGGGCTCGCTCCAGCGCGCTGCCACAGCGCTGGGCGAGCCTAGTGATGGAGGATGAATAAAGCACCCTTTTAAACTTCAGTTCGCTGTGTCCGCCTGCACTTATTTCCTGATCCTTCATGACTGAGCGTTCTTGAACACTAGTCCCTAGGGTGGCACAGCGCATAGTTCAGTAGCCATGAATCACTCATTTTAGTGTCATTGTGATTTACTGTATTAGACGATAAGGGTATGTTTGTGAAATAATGTCTCTATTACACATTCACTGTGCTAACCCCCTAGACCCATGGATTTTGACCATCCATGAGTTGAGGGTTCTTGAACACTAGTACTTGTGAGGGCACAGCACTGGTTTTGTAGCCATGGACCCTCTCCTTTTAGGCTCATAGGTAGTAACTGTATAGAAATTATAGGGTATGTGTGCACATACTCTATGTGGTACATTTCATAATCACTGTGCCACCCCAGACTCCATGGGGTTTTGACCATCCATGGCTGAGGGTTCTTGAGGAGTAGTGCCTAGGGTGGCACAGCACATAGTTTGGTGGCTGTGGACCACTCATTTTAGTCTCATTGTGATTTACTGTATGAAACAATATGTTTGTGCAAATATGCCACATTACCAGTGTTGGGAGTAACACGTTACTGTAACGCCACTAGTTTTGCCGCCACTACTTTTGCAGTAACATGCTGTGTAACGAAATTACTGTTTAAAAATTCAGTAATATGTTACAGTTACTGAAATTTGATCAGATGCATTACTCGTTTTATTAATATGGATAGATATTTTCAGCGCAAATAAACTGACCCTACCATAGCCGGTACAGCTGTCAGTCTCCTCCGTGGGTCAGTTTCCTATCCTGCCCCAGTTCACGCTGCAGCCTGGTAGGAAGAAATGCCGTGGTAACTTCTCATATCAAGCCTTGATCGCCTGTTGTCCGAGCGGTTGGTAGCCCCCAACAGCTCTACCTCTGTGGTTAAACATGACCATTTTTTGAGCAAGAAGCTCGCGATTTAATGTCGCATTAAATGCATTTAAAGTTTTCTTACATACAGAGAAAAAGTGACTGTGATTTGTTGCAGTAAAGAACAGCTTCTTCTAAGTGGTGAACTTTTATTTATCTGTGCTTTCTGTTTTATTTTATCTTATTAATTTACATGCTGTTGTGATATGCAGCTATTTAATGGAAGTAAATCCTCTAAATATGCAATTTTAATGGGCTGGTCCAGGGGTGTCAAACATATGGCTCGTGGGCCAAAAACACTCCACCAGGGGGTCCAAAATTTTCTCTGTGAATTTACAGCTTTATTTCTAGTAAATTTCTGACTTTCTACTGATTACAGTAGTTTATGTAAATCTGAGACATTTTTTCTCTGTAAGATGAGACTTTTTTTCTCATCAGTTTTCTTTTTCTTTTTTCTGATGAGAACAAGGGGCCCTTGATCTTGCTATGTGTGCAAGATGATTTAAGTATGCATTTAAAAGTAACATGAAAGTTATTTTTCCAAGTAACTAGTTAGTAGACATTCTCACAACAGAATAATGGACAGAAAGGGGAAGCTCCCCCGGGGGGTAACTAGACCAGACAACGAGGTGCCTTTGCCCCCTGCTGCTCCAAGCTACAGCATGAAGTGCAGGGGGTGAATGTATTGTGATGAATGTAACGAGTGTTATGATAATCGCGCCACACATATCCTTTGTTCATAGCGAGTGCATAAAGCGCCAGCCCCAGATTCTATGCGAGGTTAATAAAGCTATATAAAGAGAATGCAGAGAAACTGGGGAGGCTCTTCTACGGAACTCGGCCCCAGCGGTGGGGGTCATAGGCTGTACATATATGTTAGAGGGTCAATAAAGATTCTGTGTCGACCTACGCTTGTGCCTCGCCTCCACATCCTTCCCTTTTAACCCTCTACAGTGCCACCCTAGACTTCATGGGGTTTTGACATCTATGATTGAAGGTTCTTAAACACTAGTACCTAGGATGACACAGCGCATGGTTTGACAGGCCAAGGATACTACTTCCACATCTCCAGCCCCATATTGAATATGAATATCGAATCCGATGCCAACTTCACAGTGCTGCAGCTAGCTAGTGGACTCCTCTCTCACTTGGTACCCATCAGGTCGACCTCAAAGTTGGACAGAAAACATGGCTGAGGCATGAGACATCAGCCAAAGATATAGGAAGCTGACCGGCAAAGAACTGCAGACTGC
Source organism: Pholidichthys leucotaenia (assembly GCA_020510985.1). NCBI lineage: Eukaryota > Metazoa > Chordata > Actinopteri > Cichliformes > Pholidichthyidae > Pholidichthys > Pholidichthys leucotaenia. The sequence continues at coordinate 337,530,551 of CM035844.1, forward strand.
ATGAAGTGATTTTTTTGGATTTGTAAAACGATCAAGCCTCTTGGTGACGCAAGTAGAATGCTGGATTCTGGTGTGAGAAGCTGTGAGTTTGAGCCCCAGCTTGGACATCCTTTGGGTCAAATTTATTTTCCATAAAAAATAATAAGTATTTAGAATAATGTGACAAATCGAGCCCATTGCAAGGCAGTAGGCTATTTTACAGTCTTTATCATTACATTCTGATATAATGGCTTTTGTTATAAAGATTTTTTTCATGTAAATTTGTACATTTTTTCATAAATTTGCAGCTTTTTGTGTAAATTTGAGAGCCTTTTTTCTTGTAAATTTGCTATTTTTCCATGTAATTTGAAATAATTTCCCCAAAGATATTTGTTGCAGATTTCTTTGTAAATATAAATTTGTACATAAATTTGCAATTTTTGTCACATGAATTTGAAAATTTTTTAATATGCATTTCTAAATTTATTCATGCAATTTTGTGACCTTTTTTTTTTAAATGTAGTAAATCAGAATTAGCATAGTTAAAACTGAGCAACTTGGGTGACGGAGCAAATATCCAATTACCAAATTTAAAAAATGAATCTGTCATGAGCAGATTTCCAGATAAGAGAATATTTGGGTTCTGCTCTGGTAAAATGTAAGAAAGTCTGATGATTCCATACTTCACTGTTTATTTTGTGAAGCTCTATTAAGGCTTTTTAACTTGCCCCACATACCTAGATAATCTTTTTTTTTTTTTTTGTATTTTGCATACTTTATTAATCCCCAGAGGGAAATTCAGGGCATCCACCTGGCTGGATGAGGCAGCCACAGTTCGGCGCCAATCCCTTCAACATGTCAAAAAGTGCCCTTTAAGGGCTGTCGAAGGACACCAAATGCTCACAGTGTGTTTTGCACATTCATTAAAGTAAAGACAGACACAAACTCACTACACATACAAATAATGGATGGTAAGGGCACTGGAGGAAAGCGGGGGCTCGACATCAACAGGCAGGTAGAAGCCTGGGAATGCCGGGCAAAAAGGGGAAAACACTGACCTGGACGGAGCTCTCCCGTTCTCCTTGACAGCAGCCCAGAACACTCTGAGTTTGATTCAACTGAGGACATCCCACGGTATAGAAGGACAACAAGAACGGGTTGTCATGCCCCTTAAATACCGGTACAAAATAGACAACAGGTGTGGAACGTGAGTGGCGAAAAGAACTACAATCAATGACAGCTGCGCAGCCCTCCATCCAGTTTGACAGCTGGGAGCTGTGCAGCACTGTCAAAATAAAACACTAACCAGAAACCATAAAGACCTGTGGGAAAAAACCGGAGTACACAGAATAAACCCATGAAGACACAGGGAGAACATGCAAGCTCCACACACAAGGGTCACCAATGGTCCAGGGGTGGAATCAAACCCACGATGGTCAAGGGGTGGGCTAGATCCCGCGACCTTCTTACTATGCTGCCACAGTGCTAACCATTGTGCCATTGAGTAGTATGGATTTTATTTTTTTCCCCATATTGCTATTACAATAAGGCATCACTATGTAAGCAGCACCGCCCACTCCCACCACCACTTCCCCCCCCCTCCCCCAGCAGCCACTCCTGGTCCCTGCCGTTGGACAGTCTAACATAATTTTATAACTTATTTTTCTATGTCATATTTTACATGTAGTAGATGTTTAAGAATAATTGATGTGTGCTATATACAGTATTATTAACAAATATTAACAAAATACAGCAAAGTAGGACAGATCACACTGTCAAGGTGTGTTCAGATCAAATGCAAATGGGTGCGCAGCATGATTACATTTTAAAATGATTTTGATGTGCCGCCCCAAGATTTTTAGTGGCCCCCATGTGCCCCCCCCCACCATAAAAAAAAATCTGGAGGCAGCCCTGTATGCAAGCCTTGCTGTTGTGTTAATTTATACAAACTTTTTTTAAGGGTTTTTTTTTATTCAACCAATTTCCCTCACAAGCCCATCTTTTTTCATTGAATGGATGTGGACTTTTTATTTTAACTTTTTTTATAATTTTATCACGTCACAGTCCAAGATGGTGTCCTTGTAATCAAAATATAGTTTTGTTTTGTTTTTTCCCTTTTTGACAAATTATTCTTCATTAGGCAAAAGGCCATAACACTGTTAATGCAATTAAAAGGCTGAAGAGGAGACTGCATCAGCTTTGACAGAAGTGGACATAACACAAACAACATGGACAATACATGCCAAGCATCCAATATGTGACTGTGTTGTTTGAAGATGGAGGATTTGCAGCAAAAGTTATTTCTGTTCTATAAGAGACTGTACAGGGCAGTGTAGTGGATCCTCCTCCAAAATCAGCAGTTTGACAATGTAAGAACCCGATTTTATTGATCTTAATGGGAGACAAATTACTGCTAAGCAGAAATAAATATTTTACTTTTAAGATCACTAAATGTAAGAATTTCACTGCAGTTACCAGCAAAGGATCTGTACAAAATCTATCTCAATAGAAAAAAAATCAGAAAATAGATTTGGAGATTAAATATCTGCATGTAAAGAGAGAGGGAAAATGATGTTTGTTCAGGAAATAAAGAAGGCACATTAAAAACAAATTAGTGATGGTTTGTTTTATTAGAATAGATTGTTTAAAAAGGTACCTATGACCACGGTGGAAAGACTGGAAAAGAAGATCAACACCTACCTTAGGAGGTGGCTGGGCATCTCAGGAAGTTTCTGCTCAGTTGGACTTTACAGCACAGGCAGCAAGTTGCAGTTGCCAGTAACATCTGTGGTGGAGAAGTTCAAAGCAGCAAAAGCAAGGCAGGCAATGATGCTGCGTGATAGCAGAGATGATAGAGTTCACCCGGCAGACATTGAGATCAGAACAGGTCGTAAGTGGTCAGCCAGCAGAGTAGTGAGAGACGTGGAGAGTTGCCTGCACCAGGTCGATTTCCAGGTGGATTTGGCTGAACCGTAACAAACAGTGGCAGAACAGACCTCTAAGTGACCATCAGAAGGATTTGCCATGTTGAGGGTTCACTGAGCCGAGTGATGGAAAGTGGAGGTAGTTCTGGGATGCTGGTTCTGCCAGTAGCCAGGTGTGATGACCATCAATCATATTTGCATATCCTTTTTTGGCAGACCCAGTGACAACTATGAAAGGCTAGCTGGCAACCGAGAAAGAACGGTGACAGCTAGGAAAGACTGCTGACCTTTGGGAAAGACAAAGCCTGGGGTGCGGAGGCCTGGCAAGCTAAGGCACATCTTCTGAGAGGAAGAAACCCACAACATTTGCTATGGAAAGATACATTGTAAGATACCCCTGGGGTTGATGACTAATCCACTGGACAGACTTTTGTTATGACCACCCACAATGGACAATTGACAACGGAACAGCTGAGCGACTCATCTCGAGTCCGCAAATCTGGGAGGATATGCAAAAATGAGAGGGGGTTGAAGATACATCAGTCAAAGATGAAGTGCTTACAATCCACCTGTTTTGTGCAACGCACAGGGCAACCTGGTGAGACGGAGGAGAGGCCGGGGCAGGAGCCAAACCACAGTCCCCAGAATCTCCAGGCACACAACAAAGAGGGAGGCAGGGATAGCATCGCTGATGTGGTAGAGGAGACAAGGCACCCAACAGAATCTGAAACCAGCCGGACCACACAGCTTGTCACAAGACCTGTGATGTACACCATTGTAACTGATAACTGGAAAGAGCAGGTGAACTGGCCTGCCTCAGCAGTGAAGAAGGAATGGGAAACATTTGACCAGGATGTGGACCAGGTGCTGGAAGCAGTAAGTGCAGGGGATGTGGGTCAGAAGCTCAGGGCTATGTCTTCAATCATCTTGAACATCAGAGCGGAACAATTTGGAAAGGGGGAGAGGAAAAGTAAACCTAACCCTCAGCCAAAAGAAAATCAAAGATTGAATGAGATAGCCATTCTGAGAGGCGACCTGCGGAGGTTGAAGAGAGCTTTCCATAAAGCACTAGAGAGTGAGAAACCGGCACGCACCAAAATTCAAGATAATCTTAGGGAGCACATTAATACACTGCGTGGGGCAGAATGCCATTGTACGGATAGGAGGCAAAGGATGAAGGAAGCAGCAGATTTCTCTAAGAATCCATTCAAGTATCTTTCCAAACTTTTGGAGGATAAAAGATCAGGTCAGATGAATGTAACAAAGGAGTAAGTGGAACTGCACCTTCATCACGTCCACAGTGACCCCAGGAGGGTGGAGAGTTTGGGAGAGATGGAGAAGCTCATTAGGCCACCTCAGCCAACAATCCCATTTCAAACAGTTGAGCCAAGCTGGAGGGAGGTGTGTGACTTCATCAAGAAAGCTAGAGGAAAATTAGCTCCAGGGCCAAACAGCATTCCATACAAGGTGTAAAAATGTTGTGTTAGGCTCAGAAGACACCTGTGGAAGCCGCTGAGAGTGGCATGAAGGAACAACTTCCTTTCAGATGACTGGCTAATGGCGGAGGGTTGCGTCATTCCAAAAGCAAAAATTTCTTCAACTATCAAAGAATTCCGCACCATTTCACTCATCAATGTAGAAGGGAAGATCTTTCTTGAAATCCTGGCAAGGAGGTTGACCACTTTCATGTTGGAGAATGGGTACATGGATACATTGGTACAGAAAGGAGGTGTTCTAGGGGTATCCAGTTGTCTAGAGCATATAGAGAATCAGAATCAGAATCAGGTTTATTGCCATTGTTCATGTAGTACACAAACTAGGAATTTGTCTCGGTACAATGCTGCAACATTAAACATGATAGGATAAGAGAAATAAACTATACATGTAATAAAGTGTAGGATAAGATTAAGTGATACTGGTCAACAGTTAAAATATATATTAGCCAGCAGCAGATACTGTGGAGAACTATATAGTGCAGTCGGTAATGCAGGAAGAAAAACAGTGATGATTGACATGAGTCTGGTTGAGCTGCTGTACATGGTGCACGAGAGTCAATAAGTCACTTAGTGTTCAGCAGTCTAATGGCAGAGGGGAAGAAGCTGTTCATGTGACGGGAGGTTTTAGTCTGGATGGACCGAAGTCTTCTACCAGAGGGGAGGGGGGCAAACAGTACGTGACCAGGGTGTGAGGGATCGGCTATGATCCGGCCAGCACGCCTCCGGGTCCTGGAGATGTACAGATCCTGGAGAGATGGGAGCTTGCAGCCGATCACCTTCTCAGCAGTGCGCACGATGCGCTGCAGCCTTAGTTTGTCCCTGGCAGTGGCTCCTGCGTACCACACGGTTATGGAGGTGGTGAGGATGGACTCGATGAAGGCTGTGTAGAACTGCACTAACATCTTGGTGGGTAGCTTGAGCTTCCTCAGCTGCCGCAGGAAGAACATCCTCTGCTGGGCTTTTTTGATGAGTGAGCTGATGGTCAGCTCCCATTTGAGGTCCCTGGTGATGGTAGTGCCTAGGAAGCGGAAGGAATCAGCAGTGGTGATGGGAGAGCCTGAGAGGGTGAGGGGGGGCAGAGGAGTAGTGACTTTCCTGAAGTCTACAATCATCTCCACTGTCTTCAGAGCGTTCAGCTGCAGGTTGTTATTGCTGCACCAGGACGCCAGCTGGGCCACCTCTCTCCTGTAGGCGGACTCGTCGCCGTTGGAGATGAGCCCGATGAGGGTGGTGTCGTCCGCAAACTTGATCAACTTGACAGACTGGTGGCTGGAGGTGCAGGAGTTGGTGTAAAGGGAGAAGAGTAGGGGGGAAAGTACACAGCCCTGGGGTGATCCGGTGCTGATGCTAGTATAGTCTGAGACAGTCTTTCCCAGCCGCACATGCTGCCTCCGGTCCGTCAGGAAGTCGATGATCCACCTGCAGAGGGAGTCAGGCACGTTGAGCAGGGACAGCTTGTCCTGGAGCAGAGCGGGGCGGATGGTGTTGAATGCGGAGCTGAAGTCCACAAACAGGATCCTGGCGTAGGTTCCCGGGGAGTCCAGGTGCTGCAGGATGGAGTGGAGGGTCAGGTTGACTGCATCGTCTACAGACCTGTTGGCTCGGTAGGCAAACTGCAGCGGGTCCAGGAGAGGGGTGGTGATGGACTTGAGGTGGGACAGGACCAGGCGCTCAAAGGACTTCATGACTACAGAGGTGAGCGCTACAGGTCTGTAGTCATTAAGTCCAGTGATCCGTGGCTTCTTGGGGACAGGGATGATGGTGGAGGATTTGAGGCAGGACGGCACGTGGCATAACTTAAGGGAGGTGTTAAAAATGTCTGTGAATACAGGAGCCAGCTGTTTCGCACAGAGTCTCAGGGTGGAGGGAGACACGCCGTCTGGGCCGGGGGCCTTGCGCGGGTTCAGTCTGGAGAACTGTTTGAGCACATCCTGCTCACTGATGATAAGGGGAGGGGGGGAGGAGGGGGGTGCCTTAAATGAAGTAGGGAATGTGGAGGCTGTGGAGCTGGAGGGAGGGGGGGAGTTGGACACAGATGACGAGGTGTCAAAACGGGCATAGTGTTGGGACAGTCTTTGACAAAGGGCTTTGTCATCCTGACCTTTAGGAGCCTTAGGTCGATAGTTGGTGATTTGCCTCAGTCCTCTCCACACGGAAGCCGAATCATTAGCAGTGAACTGCTGCTGGAGTCTCTCTGAGTATAGAGATTTAGCCCTCTTCAGCTCTCTGTTAAACCGGTATTTAACCTCCCTGTAGCAGTCCCTGTCTCCACTTTTCAGCGCTGCTTCCTTCTCCTTCCTGATCTGTCTGAGCTTAGCTGTGAACCAGGGTTTGTCATTAGAGTAACTCACCCTGGTGCGTGATGGAAGAATGTTCTCTTCACAAAAGTGGATATATGAGTTCACAGTGTCCGTGTACTCATCCAGATCATGCGTGGCTCCTTTAAGCATGCCCCAGTCAGATATTTCCATGCACGTTTCCAGCTTCTCCTCAGCATCACTGGTCCGTATCTTCGTAGTGCTCACAACAGGTTTAGTGAGCTTCAATCTCTGTCTGTATGTGGGAATGAGGTGAACCATCACGTGATCAGATAATCCCAGCGCAGCACGAGGGACAGCGCGATATGCGTCTTTCACTGTGGTGTAACAGTGATCCAGTGTGTTTAATCCTCTGGTGGGGCATTTAATAAACTGTTTGTAGCGGGGGAGATCGTGGCTCAGATTGCACTGATTAAAGTCGCCAGCCACAATAATCAGCGAGTCTGGAAAACTCCGCTCTGTGTGTTGAATGTGATCCGCGAGCACGCGCTGAGCTTCGCGCGTGTCCGCGTCGGGAGGGGCGTACACAGCGATCATTATGAAAGAAGCAAACTCCCGCGGGGAATAGAAGGGCTTGCAATTGATAACAAGAAATTCCAAGGCAGGAGAACAGTGTTTGGAAATTACCGTTACATCAGAGCACCAGCTGCAGTTGATGTAGAAGCAGACACCGCCTCCTGTGGTCTTGCCGGAAAGCTCTGTGTCACGATCAGCACGGAAGAGCTGAAAGCCGTCGAGGCGCAGCGCGCTGTCCGGTATATTTTCCCGGAGCCAGGTCTCAGTAAAGCAGAGGACAGCTGAGGAGGCGAGGTCCTTAAAACGCATCAGCAGTCTCAGTTCATCTACCTTGTTAGAGAGAGAGTTGGTATTGGACAGAAATATGCCAGGCAGCACCGTTCGCAAGCCTCTCCTGCGAAGCCGCACGAGAGCGCCCGCTCATCTACCTCTCTTTCGCCGTCTCACTTTCCGAGCCAAACAATAAACCAGATCGGTGGCAGGGGCTAGAAAAACTGGGAGGAGGTCCGTGGGGGTGAAAGTCCTGATATTTAGAAGTTCTTCACGGGTATAAGTGCAAGCAGACACACAATTGACAAACAAAAACAAACAAAGAGCGCAGCGAAGCACCATGTCGACCGCTGTGGGCGCCATCTTGTATATACCCTTGCATATAAGGGTAATCTCCAAGACCATAGAGGATGCTAAGAAGACCTGGGGCGATCTCACCCTGTTGTGGCTTGATCTGGAAAAAGCCTATGGTACAATACCCCACAAGCTAGTTGAGGTGACACTGAATACCTACCATGTGCCAGAGTGGTTCAGAAACCTCCTGCAGTACTATTTCGAGAGGTTCTGAATGCGTTTCACTTGTAGTGACTTTACCACTAACTGGCAGAGACTGGAGGTGGGAATTGTGACTGGTTGCACAATCTCAGTGGTCCTGTTTTCTGCTGCAGTGAACCTTCTTGTCAAGTCTGCAGAGAAGCTGTGGCAAGGTGCTGTTCTGGCAAACGGTATCCAGCAGGTGCAATTACAGCATTTATGGATGACCTCATGATTACAGCAAAATCAGTGCCCGAAGGACGATGGCTTTTGGAAGACTTGGTAGAGCTCATGGATTGGGCAAGAATGGAATTTAAGCCTGCCAAATCTAGGAGCCTAGTACTGAAAAAGGGACATGTCCAGGATCACATCCACCTTAACATCAAAGACATCACCATTCCAACAGTCATCGAGAAACTGGTGAAGAGCTTGGGAAAGCGGTACAGGGTAGACCTCAATGGCAAGCAGAGTGTGAAGGAGAAGCTCATTCAAACAGAAACTTGGATGATGTACCTGGATAAGAGTGGCCTATTGGCAAATACATGGCCTGGGGGTACCAACATGGTGTTCTTCCATGAGTCCTTTGGCCACTACTTGTTTATGAGGTACCTATGACCATGGTGGAAAGACTGGAAAAGAAGATCAACACCTACCTTAGGAGGTAGCTGGGCATCTCAGCAAGTTTCTGCTGAATTGGACTTTACAGCACAGGCAGCAAGTTACTCCGTTCAAAGTGGCAAAAGAAAGGCATGCAATGATGCTGCGGGATAGCAGAGATAATGGAGTTCACCGGGCAGACATTGAGATCAGAACAGGTCATAAGTGGTCAGCCAGCAGAGCAGTGAGAGCTGTGGAGAGTTGCCTGCAGCAGGTCAACATTATTGGGACCATAAGCCAGGGATGTTTGGGTCTAGGATATACCACCGGGGCAAGCTGGAAGAAAGCTAACTCAAAGGAGCGACGGGGCATGGTGCAGAAGGACATCCGTAAGACAGAAGAGGAGATTAGGCAGACCAAAACTGTGGCATTAGGGATACAAGGCAGCTGGATAAGGTGGGAGGGTGTTCAAGAGCAGGCACTGATCTGGCAGGACATCTGGTCTATGGAGGGGCACCGGGTGAAGTTCCTGTTATGCTCCATGTATGATGTTCTGCCCACACCTACAAATTTACATACATGGGGTTAGTAGAGAGCTCAAGCTGCCCACTCTGTGGAAGACCAGCCAACCTAGAGCATGTGTTATCTTCATGCCACTCAAGTCTAGCCAATGGGAAATACTGGTGGAGACATGACCAAATCCTGAGCCAATTGGCTGCAGCTGTGGAACAGGCAAGAAAGAAGCCAAAGCAACTTTCTAGAGGCCCCTAGTTAATCACCTTTTGCAAAATAGGAGAAACTGGTGTGATAGAGAAGAGATCTCGAGGGATACTGGCCACAGCTAATGACTGGGAAATGCATGTGGACCTGAAAAGGCAGCTCAAGTTGCCAGAGGAAATAGCTATCACAGGTCAAAAGGTACCATACAGGTCATATTACTTGAGCTGACCATACCCTGGGAGGAGCAGATGGAGGAGGTGCACAAGCTTAAGTGTAACAAATACCAAGCCCTCATCCATGACTGCCAACAGAGACGGTGGGAGATCTGGAACCTACCAGTGGAAGTTGGTTGCCAAGGCTTCCTTGGGAAGTCACTCTGGCGAAGTCTTGGGCAGATAGGCATCAAAGGTGTGGATAGGAGGCGGCTGATAGCCAGCATTACAATTCAGACAGAGACTGCATCCAGGTGGATTTGACTGAACTGTAGCAAACAGTGGCAGAATAGACCTCTAAGTGACCATCAGAAGGATTTGCCATGTTGAGGGATCACTGAGCCGAGTGACAAAAAGTGGGGGTAATTCCGGGACAATGGTTCTGCTGCCGAGCCCCCCGGAGGTGTCATGGGCTTAATTCGGTGAAACATCTATGAACAGGGGTGCCCATTTGACAATTGACAGACGTTATTCGGCTCAGATCCAGGTGCCTTGAGGGGGTGGGAAAGTAAGAAAGATCAGAATCAGAATCAGAATCAGAATCAGGTTTATTGCCATTGTTCATGTAGTACACAAACTAGGAATTTGTCTCGGTGCAATGCTGCAACATTAAACATGATAAGATAAAAGAAATAAACTATACATGCAATAAAGTGTAGAATAAGAGTAAGTGATACTGGTCAGCAGTTAAAATATATTAGCGAGCAGCAGATACTGTGGAGAACTATATAGTGCAGTCGGTAATGCAGGAAGAAAACAGTGATGATTGACATGAGTCTGGTTGAGCTGCTGTACATAGTGCACGAGAGTCAATAAGTCACTTAGTGTTCAGCAGTCTGATGGCAGAGGGGAAGAAGCTGTTCATGTGACGGGAGGTTTTAGTCTGGATGGACCGAAGTCTTCTACCAGAGGGGAGGGGGGCAAACAGTACGTGACCAGGGTGTGAGGGATCGGCTATGATCCGGCCAGCACGCCTCCGGGTCCTGGAGATGTACAGATCCTGGAGAGATGGGAGCTTGCAGCCGATCACCTTCTCAGCAGTGCGCACGACGCGCTGCAGCCTTAGTCTGTCCCTGGCAGTGGCTCCTGCGTACCACACGGTTATGGAGGTGGTGAGGATGGACTCGATGATGGCTGTGTAGAACTGCACTAACATCTTGGTGGGTAGCTTGAGCTTCCTCAGCTGCCGCAGGAAGAACATCCTCTGCTGGGCTTTTTTGATGAGTGAGCTGATGGTCGGCTCCCATTTGAGGTCCCTGGTGATGGTAGTGCCTAGGAAGCGGAAGGAATCAGCAGTGGTGATGGGAGAGCCTGAGAGGGTGAGGGGGGGCAGAGGGGTAGTGACTTTCCTGAAGTCTACAATCATCTCCACTGTCTTCAGAGCGTTCAGCTGCAGGTTGTTATTGTTGCACCAGGACGCCAGCTGGGCCACCTCTCTCCTGTAGGCGGACTCGTCGCCGTTGGAGATGAGCCCGATGAGGGTGGTGTCGTCCGCAAACTTGATCAACTTGACAGACTGGTGGCTGGAGGTGCAGGAGTTGGTGTAAAGGGAGAAGAGTAGGGGGGAAAGTACACAGCCCTGGGGTGATCCGGTGCTGATGCTAGTAGAGTCTGAGACAGTCTTTCCCAGCCGCACATGCTGCCTCCGGTCCGTCAGGAAGTCGGTGATCCACCTGCAGAGGGAGTCAGGCACGTTGAGCAGGGACAGCTTGTCCCGGAGCAGAGCGGGGCGGATGGTGTTGAATGCGGAGCTGAAGTCCACAAACAGGATCCTGGCGTAGGTTCCCGGGGAGTCCAGGTGCTGCAGGATGGAGTGGAGGGCCAGGTTGACTGCGTCGTCTACAGACCTGTTGGCTCGGTAGGCAAACTGCAGCGGGTCCAGGAGAGGGGTGGTGATGGACTTGAGGTGGGGCAGGACCAGGCGCTCAAAGGACTTCATGACTACAGAGGTGAGCGCTACAGGTCTGTAGTCATTAAGTCCAGTGATCCGTGGCTTCTTGGGGACAGGGATGATGGTGGAGGATTTGAGGCAGGACGGCACGTGGCATAACTTAAGGGAGGTGTTAAAAATGTCTGTGAAGACAGGAGCCAGCTGTTTCGCACAGTGTCTCAGGGTGGAGGGAGACACGCCGTCCGGGCCGGGGGCCTTGCGCGGGTTCAGTCTGGAGAACTGTTTGAGCACATCCTGCTCACTGATGATAAGGGCAGGGGGGGCGGAGGGGGGGTGCCTTTAATGAAGTAGGGATTGTGGAGGCTGTGGAGCTGGAGGGAGGGGGGGAGTTGGACACAGATGACGAGGTGTCAAAACGGGCATAGTGTTGGGACAGTCTTTGACAAAGGGCTTTGTCATCCTGACCTTTAGGAGCCTGAGGCCGATAGTTGGTGATTTGCCTCAGTCCTCTCCACACAGAAGCCGAATCATTAGCAGTGAACTGCTGCTGGAGTCTCTCTGAATACACAGATTTAGCCCTCTTCAGCTCTCTGTTAAACCGGTATTTAACCTCCCTGTAGCAGTCCCTGTCTCCACTTTTCAGCGCTGCTTCCTTCTCCTTCCTGATCTGTCTGAGCTCAGCTGTGAACCAGGGTTTGTCATTAGAGTAACTCACCCTGGTGCGTGATGGAAGAATGATCTCTTCACAAAAGTGGATATATGAGTTCACAGTGTCCGTGTACTCATCCAGATCATGCGTGGCTCCTTTAAACATGCCCCAGTCAGATATTTCCATGCACGTTTCCAGCTTCTCCTCAGCTTCACTGGTCCGTATCTTCGTAGTGCTCACAACAGGTTTAGTGAGCTGGATGGAGCTGACGGAGATAGATGGAGTGGTGGATGATGGGGATAGCGATGCAGCTGGCCCAAGTTGGTGCAAGACCAAGTGCTTGTAAAGTTGAGCCAATTGCGATGACCATCAATCATATTTGCATATGAATAGAATAGAATAGAACAGGCTTTATTGTCATTGTACAGTTGTACAGTACAAAGGTGATTTTGAGTGACAAGTTATCTGATTCTCGGCATTCACACTTATGTTTATGGATGTGGTTCCTCTTTTAAGTTTAAATATTTTAAAGATACCTCAAACAAAACCTGAACATAACCTAGTCAGTGGCAGGTTATGTTCACAGCCTTTGTTACCATAGTGTCGTATCTGGATTTAGGACAGCGAAGGCAGGAGCTGTACTGAACAATGGCTTTATTGACAAACACTGTTAACAGCACGTGTTCCAGCATGCTAGCTACTAAGCTAACCCATAAAAAGTACAGGCTGGTGTTGGCATAGAGGCGGAGCACCAAAGAGGCAATCTCCCGCCATCAGTCCCCTAATATAGGCACGGTGTGATGACGTCATTAATGCCTGCACTTTCACATCCATGCTGCCTGCTGTTGATATTAGAATATTTAACATTCACCTCCCCCCTGGGAAAACCAAAAACATGATGAACATTTCTGTGTTACTCAACAGTTACCACAATAAAGTAAATGGAACCTGGGCCACCGAGTAGACCACCAGTTGACCCTGCATGACTGAATGGATTATTCTACCACTTCTAAAGCAGATGTGATCTGCTAAACAGTTTTCTGGAGTCACCGCTGAGATTTTCAGTTCAGGGGCCTCTGGCGAGCCCTCGGTGGGCAAGACCTTGGAGGCACTAGGTGCTGCAGATCTGGTTGTCCCGCTGCAAAGTCCCAGTCTGGGTCCCACACTGGCTGGATTGGCTCCGGGACAGCTGCTCTCACCCTTCGCAGGTGGCTGGCATGCCATCTCAATCCATTGGCCAATTGGAAGGTAGCTGACCCCAACTGTGCAGCGATTCTTATCGCCGATGACGGGATCGTCTGTGGGTCCAGGTGTTTGGATCGTCGGACCCGAACCCACTCCAGCACTGTGAGTGGCGATCGGTTCACCCACACACGATGTTGCTGTTATGGTGGCCTGTCTTTCATGCCAGCGGTGGGATGTGCCCCCGGTTGGTGTTGCCCTGCTGGGTCCTGCTGAGCTCTATCCTGCAGCATTGTGGTGGCTCCTTGCTGCTAACACTGGGCGCAGATATGAGATGTGTCCAGTTTCTGCCTTCTCTCCTTGCTGTCTACTCCTTGCAGTGTCAAACATGGAGTGGCTGCACCCACATCCAGGTGTGTTGCACACCCATCATCAGCGGCCAAACAGAGCCCAAGGTTATCATAGATGGTAAAACCCAGTTTGTAAAAAAGATCACACACCAGGATATTGTCCCCGTGTGTCCCCACCTGGAAGACAAATGCCGGGAGGACTCTTGACCCGTAGCAAACTGTCAGTGATGTGTGCCCATAGCCATACAGCTCTACTAGATTCTTCCCAATAGGATGGTTGGGGAAGATTTTTTTTTTTTTACTGTAACCCAGTTCATCATTGACCTCACAGTGGCGGTGTCCAGCAGCAACGGCAAGTCGACGTCGTTTAACCTCACCTTGCATCACATGTATGCCGTCCTTCTGGAGCCCACAGCATGGATGGTGTTGTTGGTGGTTCTTCTGGACTGGGTGGCAGGCTTGATGTCAATTGTGACGATCGGCACACCTTGGCAAAGTGATTGAGCTTGCCGCAGTGGTTGCATCACTGCCCCTTGGCTGGGCAGGATCTCTCTCTCTCTCTCTCTCTCTCTCGGTGCATCGGGGAGCTGCAGTTACTGCATGAATGATGTTTCACGGTGTTCACCTCGGCGTCCTCCGAGAAGGTTGCGGCATGACCAGGTTCTTTTGCTGGTGTAACTGCATGCGCTACCGGGGCTTGTTGTTGTGGCTCACCTAATTGTGATGTTAGCTTGTCGGCGGTCTCCAGCTGGAATGCCAACTCCACTGCCTTCGCCAATGGTAGGTTGTCGGCCGCCATGATTAGCTTCGCCCACAGCCATGGGTTGCTGGTGTGCTCCACTAGCTGGTCCCGCACCATTTCGTCCTCTAAATGGCCAAACTTGCATATGCTTGCCAGACAGCGGAGGTCCACGATGTACTGCTGGGTCGTCTCACCCACCCTCTGTCGGTGCTGGCAGAAATGAATACTCTTCACTAGCACACTTTCGGGCACCGTGAAGTGTTCGGCCAGCAGTGCAATGCACTCCTCATACGTATCCGCCTGTCCTAAATTGTTTAATATCCACTGCCCCTCAGCACCCAGGCTGTGGATTAGAATTGCTCGCAGCCTCAACTTGCCGTGTCTCTCCAGGTCCATTACCAACACCTAAGTGCAGAACAACTTGAATCAAGGAGGTCATGGGATGGGCGGCTCACCTGGGGTCATGAGGAACGTTGGTTGTGGTGCTAGATACTCTTCCATCTTCAGGAAAATAGTTAATTCTCCTTCAGAAGACCAGTTTACCTTGTGCCAATGTTGTGTCTGGAATTAGGATAGCGGAGGCAGGAGCTGTACTGAACAACAGCTTTATTGACAAACACTGTTAACAACACGTACTACAGCACGCTAGCTACTAAGCTAACCCCAAACAAGTACAGGCTGGTGTTGGCATAGAGGCGGAGTGCCAAAGAAGCAGTCTCCCACCACCAGTCCCCTAATATAGACACGGCGTGATGACGACGTCCGTGCCTGCGCCCTCACATCCATGCTGCCTGTTGTTGATATGGGAATATTACACGCCTCTCTGCAGCTCCTCTTCATCCGCCACCCCTCAGCTTAGCCCCTGTCTTCCCCATCAGAGAATCGTTGTCTGCTCCCTCCAAAGTAAATAAAAATATAATGTACAAGCATCCCAAAGTGATAAAGCAAAATATTGGTAAAACTCAAATTAAACATAAAGCCTCTAAATTGAATGATTTGGCCTCTGTTCCTCCTCATAATTTAAAAATTAAATGTGGTTTATTAAATATTAGGTCTCTAACTCCCAAGTCTCTGTTAGTCCATGATCTGTTAATTGATCATCAGATTGATTTAATTTCCCTTACAGAGACTTGGTTAGGGCAAGAGGATTATG
Organism: Pholidichthys leucotaenia; assembly: GCA_020510985.1. Taxonomy (NCBI): domain Eukaryota; kingdom Metazoa; phylum Chordata; class Actinopteri; order Cichliformes; family Pholidichthyidae; genus Pholidichthys; species Pholidichthys leucotaenia. Next base: position 337,546,084 of record CM035844.1, read on the forward strand.
TTGGTTTAAATGAATCAACTCCCTCTGGTTATTTAAACTGTCAAAATCCCAGAAGTTCTGGTCGTGGAGGAGGAGTAGCAACAATTTACCATTCCAAATTACTAGTTAATGTAAAGCAAAAAACATGTTATAATTCCTTTGAGGGCCTGGTCCTCAGTGTTGGGCACTTTAGCAATTTCAGGTTAAACCCAATTTTATTTGCCATAGTTTATTGTCCCCCATCAACCTATTCAGAATTTTTATCCGAATTTGCTGATTTCTTAGCTGATTTAGTGCTGAAATCTGATAGAACAATTATAGTAGGGGACTTTAATATACATGTGGATGTAGATAGTGACTGCCTTAATGTGGCTTTTAATTCAATATTAGACTCGATTGGGTTTTCTCAGAAAGTAGGAAATTCTACTCATTACCTCCACCATACATTGGACCTTGTTCTGACATATGGCATAGAAATAGAAAATCTTGTAGTGTCTCCTCATAACCCTGTACTGTCAGACCATTGTCTGTTAACCTTTGATTTTACTATTTCTGACTATTTGGCTCCTAAAGAAAAATATTATCACAGTAGATGCCTCTCAGATGATGCTGTTTCCAAATTTATGCAGATTGTTTCCTCTATGCCATGTGTCAACACAACGGAAATAAGCTATAGACAGCTTGCTCCTTCTGTAATTGATAACATGGTGGATAGTGTTTCAGCTTCTCTGCATCAGGCTCTAGACTTGGTGGCCCCCTTAAAAAAGAAAAAGTCTAATCAGAGATTTTTAACTCCTTGGTTCAACACAGAAACTCGTAGCTTAAAACAGAAGACTCGTCAATTAGAAAGAAAATGGCGCTCTACTAATTTAGATGAAATCTATTTAGCTTGGAGAAATCATCTTTTAATTTATAAAAAAATCTCTTAGAAAAGCTAGAACGAGTTATTACTCTGCATTAATAGAAGAGAACAAGAATAATCCCAGGTTTCTTTTCAGTACTGTAGCCAGGTTGACAAAGAGTCAGGACTCTGTCAATCCTAGCATCCCCTTAGAGCTTACTAGTCAGGACTTTATGAACTTTTTCAATAATAAAATTTCATCCATCAGAGATAAAATCAATCAGATTCTTCCCACAGTTAACTTAAATACTGTAACTATTACAACTCCTTCTATTGATGTCTGTCTTGATGAGTTTACTCCAATCGACCTTTGTGAGTTAGACAAAATAGTTTCCTCATCCAAACCTTCAACTTGTCTTTTAGACCCTATTCCTACCAGGTTATTTAAAGAAGTCTTCCCACTTATTGGTAGCTTTATTCTTCATATAATCAATTCTTCATTAACTTTAGGCCATGTACCGCAGGCTTTTAAAACAGCTGTAATTAAACCCTTACTCAAAAAGCCAACGCTAGATCCAGGAGCTTTAGCTAACTATAGACCAATCTCTAATCTCCTTTTCATTTCAAAAATCTTAGAAAGAGTTGTTGCTACGCAATTATTTGACCACCTGCAGGGAAATGGTTTACTTGAAGAGTTTCAATCTGGGTTTAGAATCCATCATAGTACTGAAACAGCCTTAGCGAAGGTCACTAACGACCTCCTCATTGCATCTGATAATGGACTAGTTTCTGTACTTGTCCTTTTAGATCTTAGTGCAGCTTTTGATACTATTGATCATAATATTCTACTTGATAGATTAAAACACTATGTTGGACTTAATGGAACTTCGTTGCAGAGGTTTAGATCTTATTTATCTGATAGGTTCCAGTTTGTTCATGTAAATGATGAGTTTTCTTTCAGCTCAAAGCTTAGTCATGGAGTTCCACAGGGATCTGTGCTAGGCCCTACTCTTTTTAGTTTATATATGCTTCCGTTAGGCAACATTATTAGAAAGCACTGTATACATTTTCATTGTTATGCAGATGACACACAATTATACCTGTCAATGATGCCAGATGATACTAATCAATTAGCCAAGTTAGAAGCCTGTCTTAAGGAAATCAAAGCTTGGATGACTTGTAATTTCCTGCTATTAAATTCAGATAAGACTGAAGTCATTCTTGTTGGTCCAAAAAACCTTAGAAATTCCTTTCCAAATCAATCTTTCAGTTTGGATGCAGTTACTCTTTCCCTTAATAGCTCTGTGAGGAACCTTGGAGTTATTTTTGATCAGGATTTGTCCTTCAATTCACATATTAAATTTGTTTCTAAGACTGCCTTCTATCATTTGCGTAATATTGCCAAGATTAGGAGTATCTTGTCTCAGAGTGATGCTGAGAAGCTGATCCACGCTTTTGTTAGCTCAAGATTAGATTATTGTAATTCTTTATTATCAGGCTGTCCTAAAACATCTTTAAAAAGTCTTCAGCTGATCCAAAATGCTGCAGCAAGAGTTTTAACAGGTACTAGAAAGAGAGATCATATCTCTCCGGTTCTGGCCTCCCTTCATTGGCTTCCCATAGAGTTTAGAATTAAGTTTAAAATCCTTCTTCTTACTTACAAAGCTTTAAACAATCAGGCTCCTTTTTATTTAAAAGATCTGATACTACCGTATCATCCTAACAGAGCACTACGCTCCCAAAATGCAGGATTACTTGTAATACCTAGAATCTCCAAAAGTACAATGGGAGGCAGAGCCTTCAGTTATCAAGCTCCTCTCCTGTGGAATCAGCTGCCAATCTGGATTTGAGAGTCAGACTCGATCTCTGTTTTTAAGAATAGGGCTAAAACCTACCTTTTTGATATAGCCTACAATTAGGGAGGGATCATGTGTTTCTGAACCCTCCCTTAGTTATGCTGCTAATAGGTTTAGTCAGCCGGGGGACCTCCAGTAATGCACTGGGCCTCACTCTTTTCCTCACTCTCTATGAAATATTTTTTTTTTGCTGGTCATTAACATTTGTTTGTTCTCTCCCATAGATTGAGTCCCCATCGTGCTGTTTGCTCTCTACATGTCTGTTCTTTTCTTCTTCTCTATCCCCTCACCCCCCAGCCAGTCGCAGCAGATGACTGCCCCTCCCTGAGCCTGGTTCTGCTGGAGGTTTCTTCCTGTTAAAAGGGAGTTTCTCCTCTCCACCGTCGCCAAGTGCTTGCTCACAGGGGATCGCCTGATTGCTGGGGTCTTTCTGCAACTGTGGGGGTCCCCCCTTCAGTTGATAGTGCTATGAGATGACTGTTGTTGTGAAATGGCGCTATATAAATAAAGTTGAATTGAATTGAATTGAATTGAATATCTAAGACATAATTACAAACATACTTTGACGTTTTGGAACTGAAAACTCAGAGTTCCCACAAACGGTAAGTTAACTTACCCAGGAAAGCCACTAAACCTGATTTCTGGAATGCCCCCCTGGTCTCAGTGACCCTGTTTACATGGTCACGAGTAAACTGATTACTGGAGTAAACTGATAAAGGTAATAAATGGCTTATGGTGTTTACATGCACCGAGTTAACAGTTTATTGGGCAAATAAACTAGGTGTGTTAATCCATTTTCTCCTAAACTGATAATGGCCTTTAACTGATAAAGATAATCAGATTATTCTGTTTACATGACAGTTGTTTGAATGATCAGGTAACTCCAGAAAGCTGATTATAATCGGTTTACTCATGACCATGTAAATGGGGTCATTGATTTGCATTGCTAAGTTTGCTACGCTAATTATCCCAGTACCAGTGTTATGCCAGGAAAAAAAGCAGGCCAGCAGAATGTGAGATATGCAATATTTATTGACTGTGGATTAATGAAACGCTGGGACCATGGATGTCTAGTAAGGTAACTAGAATTTACAGGGAAGAGTTCTAAAAAACCATTGTTGGGCTACTAGCTAGTTAGCTCACTAGCTAAGCTAGCTGCACTGTAGCTAGGTGAGCTCTGAGGCTCAGTGGGAAAGTTCCTCTCCACCTCCAAGGAAAGGGTGTACCAGGCTAACCAGGAGGCAGGTGAGTATTAGGTCTGTTAAGCAATGACGTGATAACAGGAAATCCAAAGGAGGCATTTCAGGCAGTGTTGTAGTCCTAGATTCTGTGGGAAAGAACTGTGCTGTTGGACTTTAGGCTGTTTGACTTTGCAGATCATCAAAGGTTTTGGTTGGACTCCACACATGGGAGAGGTGGCCTAGTTAATAAAGCATCCGCCCCACAGCTGGGAGGTTGGGGGTTCAAGTCCTGGCTGGGTCATACCAAAAACCATGTAAAAATGGTACTTCCTGCCTTCTAGCTTGGCACTCAGCGTAATAGAATGGAGGAAGGAGAAGTTGTTTGTGGCGGCGCCTTGCATGGCAGCAACCCCTCTCATTCTACATGTGATTAACATTGTAGATAGGAGACACGTAATTTCATTCTACTGTATGGACTGAATGACAATAGAGATGGCTTCTTTTGTTTACATGAACTAGTGCATTGCCCGCAGAACAGAAGTATTCCTGTCTGAAACAGGTATCATAATTAGGCTTTACAGGCCCAAATGTAGGCTGTTTGAAAGTGGAATACAAAACTCCACAAGACTGTTAAACAGCTTTGTTCACTAGGCCATCAGGACCCTGAACTCTGCACCCCCCCCCCCCCCCACCTCTGGACTGTAACGCACTCACCTGCACAATAACTACCTATGCTGTTGGCACAGGAAGACTGGCACACCAACAGTAATACACCTGATGCTGTATGTCTCTGCACCTTACTGCAACCATTTGCACAAAGGCCATACCTGCTACTGTCATAATTCCCCATGCGCCATTACACTGCGCACGGAGGAAGAAGTGAAAAACCCAAATGCGAGAGTAGAATTTTTTTTTTTTTTTTTTTTTTTTTGTTACTTATTTGTACCCGTAGGTAGACTTGGTTTGCAGTCTGGTGACAAGCCACCGGCTGCTGGTCGCTGCGTGCGCGAGCGCCCTAAACCTACATGTTTTTTTGGTGTGCGGGAGGAAACCGGAGAAATCCCGGAGTAAACCCGCGCAACACGGGGAGAACATGCAAACTCCGCACAGCTCACTGTTGGCCGGGGGCTGGGATCGAACCCATGATCTCATGATCCCCGCGATCCCCCGGCCGAGGGTAAAACTGTGCTGCCACAGTGCTAAACCACTGCGCCACCGTGCAGCCAAGAATGTGCCATTTATTAACATAAACTATAACAAAATAACAAGTCCAGCCGACCACAAACATACAGAGAGTTGTAATGATGAAGTAACGGCCACCAGACATACAGGGCGTCTGCTGGATGCTCTACAGCCCGGCGAAGGGAATGCCTAGTGCCGCAAAGCTGCTGTCAACACAGGGAGAAAGGCAAACATGAAACTTACGGAGCTGGAGCGATCCGAGGCTTTTCATGCAGTCTGATGGATGAGGAAGAAAAGCAGAGTCAGCCGTAACACCAAGGGATTAATCGAACTTAAAGTGACTGGCTGAATGACATGTTGGTAGTGAGAACCCAAATGCTTAGAACTAGCTGCCGCGTATGGAGGTGAATGCTCCGACAACCTCTTTCCACAAATGCAGTGAATAAATAATCCTGATGCTAACGAGGAAAGAGATTGCTGGCGTGAAGAAACGTGGGCTGAACATAATTGAACCTGGTGTGTGAGAGAGCGTGTATGAGCGTGTGAATGGGAATGAATGGAGTGTGTGCATGTGTGGGTGTGTGTGTATGTGTGTGAACAACCATAATGAAGCACAGCTGATGGCACTTGACAGGAGGAGGGGCGTGCCCGAGCTGTCAGGGAGTGAAGGACCCAAACAGCTCCCTGACGTGCCTGACGGGAAATAGGGCAAGAAATAACAATAAGTCAGAACTGAGTTTGGAACAACCAAACCCAGATTCATGACAGCTGCTGTCAGTTATTGCAATATTGATCATGTGCAGTCCAATCTGTCACTGTCTGCACCTACACTACCACATTGAACTTGCAACGAGTATTACTGCTCTACCTTTTCTCTATATAGGATTGCTGAGTTTTAACATTTATCTTTGAGACTTCCGGTTGGTGACTTCATGGCACAGGAGTAGTTACAGAGAGGCTCCTGATACTTTTTACATTTTAAAACACTCACTTTTTTTCAATGCCATAACTTTGGGCATGGTGGTTGTTTTTTACCTGCATTGAAACTTTGTCACAGCCATAATGAGCTCTAAGGGTGGTAAATGCACAAAAAAAGAAGATTCACCTGCGGGCATCACCCTCTATGCTATTTCGAAGCTCCTGAAGGATCACCGCAGCTTGCTATCCATCGAGTTTAAAGCTGCATTTTAGCGCTATGGAGGCAAAATTTGACCAAGTGCAGGTTACTGTGGAAAACCACGGTCAGTGTCTGGGTTCTCTTGAGCTTGCGGCTGACGACCTGAGCAAACGTGTTGGGGTGCTGAAGAACCTCTGTTCTAACTTTCGGGATAGCAATGCTAAGCTAACCGCTAAGGTGGTCGACCTGGAGAACCGCAGCAGGAGGAACAACCTGCGCATTTTGGGGCTGCCAGAATCTGCGGAAGGTGGGCGTGCAAGAGTTTTTTGCCGGTGCTCTGTGTGAAATCTTTGGCAAGGACACACTCCCAACTCCCCCAGAACTTGACAGAGCCCACCACTCGCTAGCAGTTAAGCTGAAGTCGGGCCAGAGGCCGCGCCCTGTCATTATCCGTCTGCATCGCTACCAGATTAAAGATTTGCTCATCAGGGAAGCCTGGTGGAGAGGAACCCTCAACTACCGCGACCAACAGATTCGGGTTGTGGATGATTACTGCCCCGAGGTGTTAACCCAAAGAGCCGATTACAGGGAGGTGATGGGCGAACTTTACAAAAAGGGCCTCCAACCTTCACTCCTCTTCCCAGCACTTCGCGTCACTCTCACCAGCGGGGAAAAGAAGTGATTGTGCTCTGTGGAGGACGTTTGGAAATTCATTGAGGCTCATCCACCCTCACCTCACTCATCATAAAGGCTGTGTTTTCCATCCTGATGGGGTAAACTGTTTCATTCTTTATGTTTCTGCCAGCTATGGAAAGCCTTATGGGCAGTAATAAGTGTTTAGTCTCAGTGAGTACCTCCACTCCTCACTATTATACAGACTTTTGCTGTTTTCTTTGGGACATTTCTTAAAAATGTAGCTTAATCTCAATATAAGAGAGACTTATAGCATTGTTGTTATTTCAGTGTTTACACCACTTGTGATGCCTGTGGTTGTTGGGGTTTTGGCCAATATTTAGCCCTTTTTTTTACTCAGAGTGTTAAATGTTTTTCTGTTCTTTTTAATTTTAACCATTCTTATAATGGAGCCTGATTAAGAGTTAGAATGCGGAAGAGAAACCTTGATAAGGAGAGAGTTTTTTGGGTAAAAGCTTGCTGTCATGTCTGTGGACAGCTGTTTTTTTTTGAGGGGGGGGGGGTCAAATTTGATTTTTTTTCTTTCTTTTGTTTTTTTGTTCTAATAATTGGTACTCATTTCTTAGTAATAGCCTGGTGTTATTTTTGCAAAATGTGGCAACCTGCTCAATCTTCTTTTCTGTAACTAACTTTAATGAGTAATTTGCTGAATATTCTCAGCTGGAATGTCAAGGGCCTTAATTATTCTATTAAGCAAAGGAAAGTGTTTGCACACATTAGACAGGAAAATGCTTCAATCGTTTTTCTACAAGAAACGCATATTCCGGCTTCTGAGTGCTCCAGACTTATGACAAGATAGGCAGGGCAGCACTTCCATTCATCATTCGAGGCTAAGGCCAGGGGGTTGCTATTCTTATCAGTCCTAATACAGCATTCACGCCCCACAATGTCATATTAGATAAGTACGGCCGCTTTGTTATTGTCTCTGGAAAGCTGCTAAATGCTAATATTGTATTGGCTAATTTACAGGTATATCCCCAAAAATTTGTGGATTTTTGTGGGGGGTGCTTCGGGAGTATGGGGTATCGGGCTTGTTGTTACGAGCTATTCGGTCTCTGTACGACCGTTGTGAGAGTTTGGTTCGTATTGCCAACACTCGGTCGGAGTCATTCCCAGTGAGAGTTGGACTCCGCCAGGGCTGCCCTTTGTCACCGATCCTGTTCATAATTTTTATGGACAGGATTTCTAGGCACAGCCAGGGAATGGAGGGTGTCATGCTTGGTGACCACAGGATCTCATCTCTGTTGCTTGCAGATGATGTTGTCCTGTTGGCTTCATCCAGCAATGACCTACAGCTCTTGCTGGGACGGTTTTCTGCTGTGTGTGAAGCAGCTGGGATGAGAATCAGCACCTCCAAGTCCGAGTCCATGGTCCTCAGCCGTAAAAAGGTGGATTGTCCTCTCTGGGTTGGGGACAGGCTCCTGCCCCAAGTGGAGGAGTTTAAGTATCTTGGGGTCTTGTTCACGAGTGAGGGGAAAATGGAGCGAGAGATCGACAGACGGATTGGAGCAGCATCTGCAGTGATGCGGACGTTGTACCGGTCTATTGTGGTGAAGAGGGAGCTGAGTTCTAAGGCAAGGCTGTCGATTTACCAGTCAATCTACGTTCCTACTTTCACCTATGGCCACGAGCTTTGGGTAATGACCAAAAGAACGAGATTGCGGATACAAGCGGCTGAAATGAGCTTTCTCCGTAGGATTGCTGGACTCACCCTCAGAGATAGGGTGAGGAGCTCAGTCATCCGGGAGAGGCTCAGAGTAGAATCGCTGCTCCTCCACATTGAAAGGAGTCAGTTGAGGTGGTATGGGCATCTGATTAGGATGCCTCCTGGACGCCTCCCACTTGAGGTGTTTCAAGCACGTCCCACTGGGAGGAGACCCCGGGGCAGACCCAGGACTCGGTGGAGAGATTATGTCTCCCAGCTGGTCTAGGAACGCCTTGGTATCCTCTCTGAAGAGCTGGAGCAGGTGGCGGGGGAGAGGGAAGTCTGGGCTTCTCTGCTTGAACTGCTGCCTCCGCGACTCGGACCTCTGGAAAAGCAGTAGAAGATGGATGGATGGATGGATGGATCCCAAAAAATTAGAATATCATGAAAAAGTTCAGTATTTTTTGTCACTTATTTCAGAAAGTGAAACCAATATATTATATAGATTCATTACACAGAGAGTGATATATTTCAAGTGTATATTTCAAGTTTATTTACTTTAATTTTGATGATTATGGCTTACAGCCCAGGAAAACCCAAAATTCAATTTCTCAAAAAATTAGAATATTACATAAAATTAATTTTAAAAAATTGTTTTTTAATAGAAATGTTGGCCGACTGAAAAGTATGTCCATGTACACACTCAGTACTTTGCCGGGGCTCCTTTTGGATTAATTACTGTATCAATGTGGCGTGGCATGGAGGTGATCAGCCTGTGGCACTGCTGAGGTGTTATGAAGGTCCAGGTTGCTTTGATAGTGACCTTCGGCTCATCTGCATTGTTGGGTCTGGTGTCTCTCATCTTCCTCTTGACAAACCTCCATAGATTCCCTATGTGGTTTATGTCAGGAGAGTTTGCTGGCTAATCAAACACAGTGGTGCCATGGGTCATTAAACCAGGTTTTGATACTTTCTGCAGTGTGGGGGGGGGGGGGTGTCAAGTCCTGCTGAAAAAATGAAATCAGCTTCTCCATAAAGCTTGTCAGCAGAGGGAAGCATGAAGTGTTCTTAAATTTGCTGGTAGACGACTGCGCTGACTTTGGCCTTGATAAAACACAGTGGACAAACACCAGCAGATGACATGGTTCCTTAAATCATCACTGACTGTGGAAACTTCACACTAAACCTCAGGCAGCTTAGATTCTGTGCCTCTCCACTCTTCCTCCAGACTCTGGGACTTTGATTTCCAAATGAAATGCAAAATTAATTTTTATCTGCACAGAGGTCATCTGCTGGTGTTTGTCCACTGTGTTTTATCAAGACCAAAGTCAGCGCAGTCGTCTACCAGGAAATTTTAGAGCACTTCATGCTTCCCTCTGCTGACAAGCTTTATGGAGAAGCTGATTTCATTTTCCAGCAGGACCTGGCAACCCCCCCCCCCCCCCCACACACACACACACACTGCCAAAAGTATCAAAACCTGGTTTAATGACCATGGCATCACTGTGTTTGATTGGCCAGCAAACTCTATGAAACTCTATGATTCTAGAGAATCTATGGAGTATTGTCAAGAGGAAGATGAGAGACACCAGACCCAACAATGCAGATGAGCTGAAGGTCACTATCAAAGCAACCTGGACCTTCATAACACCTCAGCAGTACCACAGGATGATCACCTCCATGCTAAGCCACACTGATACAGTAATTAATCCAAAAGGAGCCCTGACCAAGTATTGAGTGTGTACATGAACATACTTTTCAGTCGGCCAACATTTCGATTAAAAAGCAATTCTTTAAAATTAATTTTATGTAATATTCAATTTTTTTGAGAAACTGAATTTGGGGTTTTCATAGGCTGTAAGCCATAGTCATCAAAATTAAAATAAATAAACACTTGAAATATATCACTCTGTGTAATGAATCTATATAATATATGTGTTTCACTTTCTGAAATGACAAAAAATATTGAGCTTTTTCATGATATTCTAATTTTTTGAGATGTACCTGTATATGGCCCAAAAACAGATGACCCAGGCTTTTTTGAGCATTTTTTCTCTCAACTACCTGATCTGAGCTCATACTCACTCATACTCGGGGGGGGGGGGGGGGGGCTTTAACTGCTGGCTAGACCCTGTGTTAGATCGTTCCTCTCCTAAACCAGCTTCTCTGAGTAAAGCCGCCTCACTTGTCCATTCTTTCTCCACTGAATTGGGTATCATAGACATTTGGTGACAACTCCACCCAAATTTGAGAGAGTATTCATTTTTTCACATGTACATCATTCATTTTCACGGTTAGACCATTTCTTTATTGACAGCCAGCTAGCTGCACTTACCACCTCATGTGAGTATCGGAGTACGGATCACGCCCCTCTGATACTCACTTTATCCATGCCTGATTCACCAAAGGTGGATCGAACCTGGTGACTCAATGCTACCTTGCTTTCAAATCCAACCTTTTTGGAATTCATTAAAGAACAGATAACCTTATTTTGGCAGACAAACTCCACACCAGATGTTTCCAGTCTATTAATCCGGGACACCATGAAGGCCTATATCCGGGGCCAAATTATTTCTTATACAGCCAATATGAAAAAGGAGAACTCTAAGGAAATATTAGAGTAATCAAAAAAGATTAAAGAATTAGATTGTGGGACACATATGCATCACTTTAAGCTTCACATCTCAGAGTAGAACAAAGAACTGGGCCTCCTGTGAGATAACAGGAGGATGTGAAAATTTAGTCTTTGGTATGCAAGAGACGGCCTTGGGGGATTTCCTGGTCTGCCAGAGACTATGAGGAGGATGTTATAGGATTTAAGGGAAGATGCATTGTTACTTGTGATTAAATGCAATGTGACTGTGAGCTTTGAAGGTCCTGGATATATAAAGGACGAATGTCTGTGTTTTTCTTTTTTTCTGCTTTGCTGATGTTGGAAGATGTGAATAAACCTGACTCGTGAGATAAACTCTGCCTCGTCATTTTCACATTTCCACACTGGTGACCCTAAGACGTATCATGGATGAAAGAAATTCCCCCGGGCCAGCCGAGTCAGGAGCTCCCAGCCAAGCGTATGCCGCTACAGTCCAGCTACCGGACTTTTGGCAGGACAACCCGCGCTCCTGGTTCCACTTGGTCGAAGCACAGTTCGCCCTCCGGGGGATAACGGTAGATGACACGAAGTTCTACCATGTGATTGCAAAGCTCGACAACCGCATGGCTCGGCATGTGGAGAGCCTATTGGAGCGGCCACCGACCAACAACAAATACGGCGGGTTGAAGGCTGCAGTTATCCAGCGCTTCACTCTCTCAGTCGAGGAGAGAGCGGAGAGGCTCCTGGCTCTGAACAACTTGGGAGATGGCACGCCCATTGACCTGATGGAGAACATGCTGAGGTTGAGGGGCTCAGACGACGACGACTTCATCTTCACCCACATTTTCCTCAGGACCCTACTGTTGGCCACGAGAGCGACCCTGGCCAGTTCGCTGTTGTTGGCCCAGCGGGATTTCCGCGCGCTGGCCCAGGAGGCGCACCGGATTCTCAACGCCAGCAAACAGCACGCGGCCACCGCGGCAGCGACAGAGTTCGGCGCGACGGCCGGAGATGGCGGGGGGCCAGAGACGGCGGTAGCAGAACCACCGACGACGGCGGCGGCGGGGGCCAAGGATCGCGGAGGAGACACCCTCTGTTTCTACCATCGCTGCTTTGCAGAGAAGGCACGCAAATGTATACCACCGTGCCAGTTCAAGCGCTCGGGAAATGCCAAGACCGGGGGTTGGTAGCAGCTGTGGCCCTCGGGGAGGAGAACAAGCTGTTCTACTTGAAGGATGCGCGCTCGGGGAGGCATTTCCTCGTGGACACAGGCTCCCAGTTGAGTTTCATCACACCTTCCTCCGCTGACCGGCTGGCGGTTTCCAGAGGTCCCGGGGTGTCAGCAGCGAACGGCTTGGAGATTAAGACCTTTGGTGAGAGGACTCTGCTTCTGTCCCTACACGGCCGTACATTTGAGTGGACTTTTGTCATAGCTGAAGTGAATTTCAATATGTTGGGGGCTGATTTTCTGTGCTCACATGGTTTGTTGGTTGATCTTGCTAACAGGCGCCTGGTTAATGCACTTTCTTTTTATTCTATTCCCTGTACAGCCCGAGTGGCCCCACCAACAGCACAAGCCAACGTCACAGCTGCAAGCGGTATGTTCCACACACTGCTCACTCAGTTCCCAGCACTCACGGTTCCCACATTTTCAGCAGCTGTCGCTAAACACGGGGTGGAACATTTTATTACTACCACCGGACTGCCCGTTTTTGCAAAAGCTCGGTGCTTGGATTCAGCTAAACTGACCATAGCGCGCAAGGAATTCGCCAACCTGGAAAGGTTGGGCATCATCAGGCGTTCGAACAGCCCATGGGCTTCCCCACTTCACATGGTCCCGAAAGCTGACGGCTCGTGGCGACCTTGCGGAGATTTCCGCAGGTTGAACAACGCCACAGCGCACGACCGCTACCCAATCCCGCATATCCAAGATTTTTCCGTTCATTTGGCGGGGGCGCGTTTTTTTTCTAAGATAGACTTGGTCCGCGGTTACCACCAAGTCCCAGTGCGCGCTGAGGACATACCCAAAACAGCGGTAATAACTCCGTTCGGTCTATTCGAGTTTTTGCGCATGCCATTTGGGCTTAAAGGCGCTGCACAGACGTTCCAACGCATGATGGACGCGGTGTTGCGCGATCTCCCCTTCGTATTCGTCTACCTGGATGACATCTTAGTAGCCAGCGCGTCCGAAGACGAACACGAAAACCACCTCACGGCAGTTTTCCGGAGGTTGGGAGAGCACGGTTTAATAATCAACCCAGCGAAGTGTCAGTTCGGGGTGACGCAGATTGATTTTTTGGGGCATCACGTCTCTCCAGAAGGAGCGGTTCCGCTGCCTGACAAAGTGCGCGCGGTAGCAAATTTTCCCCAGCCACAAACGGTCAAGGCGTTACAGGAGTTTTTGGGAATGGTGAATTTTTATAACCGTTTCCTCCCCCGCGCAGCGCAGCTCATGCAACCATTGTATGCCGCACTCAAAAAACAAAAACCCACAAATAAGATCGAATGGTCTCCGAAGCGAGAGCGAGCATTCTCGGAGGTCAAAACAGCCCTGGCAAACGCTGCGTTGTTAGCACATCCAGACCCAACGGGCCGCATAGCGCTCACTACTGACGCGTCAGATGTGGCCATAGGGGCGGTCGTGGAGCAGCATGTAGCCAGGGCTTGGCAGCCGCTCGCCTTTTTCAGCAGGACTTTGCGCGATAGTGAACAAAATACAGCGCATTCGACAGGGAGTTGTTAGCTCTCCACTTGGCCATTCGCCACTTCCAGTTCTGGCTGGAGGGACGCCGTTTCACCGCGTTCATTGACCACAAGCCTCTGACATTTGCGATGGCCAAGGTTTCAGAACCGTGGTCGGGCTGGCAGCAAAGACAGCTGGCTGCCATCTCAGAGTTTACTACCGATATTCAGCACGTGGTGGGTAAACTGAATGTAGTGGCAGACTGTCTCTCGCGCGCCGTGGCGGCCCCAGTCCGCGTAGGGATAGATTATGCAGCCATGGCCGCGGATCAGGTTAGCGACGCGGACGTGCGTGCGCTCCAGTCTGGACCAACAGGGTTAAGGCTGGAGAACAGGGTGCTGCAAGACGGTATGCCCCCCTAATCTGCGATGTCTCCACCGGGCGACCGTGTCCTGTGGTACCGGCCGCTTGGCGCCGCCGCGTTTTTGACTCGATTCATTCTCTGGCGCACCCGGGAGTGCGCACGTCGGTCAAAATGGTAGGAGAGAAATTTGTATGGCCGAGCCTGCGCAAACAAGTTAAGGAGTGGGCAGCAGCCTGCATGGCTTGTCAACGAGCCAAGGTACACAGGCACACGAGAGCTCCCTTGGAGCCGTTTCACATCCCGGCTAAGAGGTTCGATCATGTTCACGTGGATCTCGTAGGCCCCCTCCCGCCGTCACAGGGGTGCACACACCTTCTGACAATGGTGGACCGCACCACGCGGTGGCCGGAAGTGGTCCCACTGGCGTCAACCACAGCCGAGGAGGTGGCGCGCGCATTTTTAACAGCATGGGTAGCGCGCTTTGGAGTCCCGTCGGACATTCCGTCCGACAGAGGTCCTCAATTTGTTTCCGAACTTTGGTCAGCAATGGCCCGCAGCCTGGGGGTAACGATCCACCGCACAACCACGTACAATCCGCTGGCTAATGGGTTATGCGAACGTTTTCATAGGTCATTGAAAGCGGCTCTCAGAGCATCGCTGACGGATGCAAATTGGGTAGACAGGCTACCGTGGGTTTTATTGGGGTTGCGTTCTGCACCTAAAGAGGACTTAGAAGCCTCCCCGGCTGAGCTAGTTTTTGCGCAGCCACTTTGGCTGCCCGGGGAGTTTCTTCCAGATAATCCTGCGCCAGATAGCTCCCCATCTCAGCGGTTGCAGCGTGGCCCGGAATCGGGCACGCTGCCTGGCCCCGTTCACCACAGTTTTCCGTGCGTTTTTGTGCCTAAGGCTTTGAAAAAACACGGAGTTTGTTTTTGTCAGACACGATGCCCATCGCCCACCGCTGCGACCACCTTATGATGGACCATTTAGAGTGCTGGAAACAGGGGACAAGCATTTTTTGCTAGATATGGGGGGCAGGAAGGAAAAGATTGGCATAAACAGGCTCAAACCCGCCTTTGTGGTGGCGGACGAGGATGTGCTGTTGGCCAGGGCTCCTCGGCGCGGCACACCCCCTCGGGGACACTCCCCAGAACACCCACAGGGAGTGACAAACAGTTCTCACCCCCAGACAGCAGCTCCCCAGCAGGATGGTGCCGCAGAAGTGGCGAAGCCCGCTTACAGCAGATACGGGAGGAGACTGAGGCCCAAGCAGCACGTGGGTTAATGTGTAATGATTTTATCATGACATGCAGACTGTTATTCTGTTGTTCCATCTTAGATGTTTGAGGTGGGGGGCATGTGGGACACATATGCATCACTTTAAGCTTCACATCTCAGAGTAGAACAAAGAACTGGGCCTCCTGTGAGATAACAGGAGGATGTGAAAATTTAGTCTTTGGTATGCAAGAGACAGCCTTGGGGGATTTCCTGGTCTGCCAGAGACTATGAGGAGGATGTTATAGGATTTAAGGGAAGATGCATTGTTACTTGTGATTAAATGCAATGTGACTGTGAGCTTTGAAGGTCCTGGATATATAGAGGACGAATGTCTGTGTTTTTCTTTTTTTCTGCTTTGCTGATGTTGGAAGATGTGAATAAACCTGACTCGTGAGATAAACTCTGCCTCGTCTTTTCACATTTCCACAAGATCACCAATATGCCCACACAAAAAACTCTAAATATATCAAAGACATGTTAAACTTCAAACCCAATTTGACCTCCTATCAGCTCATGTTGTAGAGCAACAACTTTTAAAAAGCAAGGCAAATTTTTATGTACATGGAGACAAGGCTGGAAGGTGGTTGGCTAATCAGTTACGGATGTCTAAGGCAAAACAATTTATTGGTGGAATCAAATTAGACACAGGAACCACTTCAGACCCAGGGAAAATAAATAACTCTTTCAGGAATTATTTTTCATCACTGTACATGTCTGAATTTTCCAACAATAAATCTACAGTGGAACAATTCCTAGATAGGTTAGATTTTCCCACTCTTTCTGAGGTCGCAAAAAATGAGCTCGATGTCCCAATATCCCAGGCAGAAATTGCTGCTGCCATTTCATCCTGTCAGGAGTGGAGCCAGCTTGGTTTCCCCGGCTCGGTCCTGACCTCCCTGTGGGTTTAGGTGCCGCTGTATATGTGTTTATTATGTATTTCAGTGTGCTTCCCTATCCTGTGTCACTGCTCTCTGGCCGGCAGCTGTGAGGCAGCTCTCTTTGGCTCACTCTTCTGTGAGCACTGGCTGACAGTCTGCTGGTCTAACCACACCTCCTCTCTCATTACCATCAGCTGTTCCATTCCCATTTGCCATCTCCCCACTCCTCGCCCAGGTGCTCACAATTTCACCATCACCAGCAATGCGTGTACTTAAGCAGCCTTATGCCAGTCACGCATTGCTGGGTCATTGTTTTGTCTGCTGTGCTGTCAGTGAGTTGTTATTGTCAGCACTATTACGACGTGTAGCCACTCCATGTTCGTTGTGGTTCTCTCGCGTCCACGCAGCGATACCAGCTGTGGGATGCCAGCGTGGCTACACATTTCTCCTCCTGCGTTCATGGGGCGTTGCCGGCCTCCGAACACCAATTGTAAGTGTGTTTTTGTATTTTTGTAAGTCTTCACCTTTTGGACTGTTTGCTTGCTTTAATAAATGTGTTGTGGTGCACCCTGCACGTGAATCCTTGTCATTTCATCCTCCCTCTCCGTGCTCTGCATAAAAGCGCACGGGAGTCATGACACATCCCTACAATCCGGGAAGTCACCTAGTCCAAATGGTTTTCCGGTGGAATTTTTTAAGTCCTTTTCCACTCTGCTAATACCTAATTTACATACTGTTTAATTGGAGTCACTCAGTAAAGGTAAACTTCCTTCTTCATGGTACGAGGCATCCATTACTCTCATTCCAAAGAAGAATAAGGATCCATTAGAATGTTCATCTTACAGGCCAATTTCCTTATTAAACGTTGATCTTAAAATTTTAGCAAAAATTCCTGCTCGCAGATTGGAAAAGCACTTACCTTCAATAATTTGTGAAGATCAGACAGGTTTTGCAAAGAATCACCGTTCTTTTTTTAATATACGCCATTTACTAAACATTACTTACACTTCCCCAGACACTGTACCAGAATGTATTCTTTCCCCTGATGCGGAAAAAGCCTTTGACCGCGTTGAGTGGCCCTATTCGTTTAAATCTTTAGAGAAATTTGGCTTTGGCTCCAATTTTAGATCATGGTTAACATTACTTTATCTTTGCCCCACCGCTTGTGTTCTCACCAATCAGCAAAAATCCAAACCCATTTATTTACAGAGAGGCACACACCAAGGCTGCCCTTTAAGTCCCTTGCTATTCGACACAGCCATTGAACCATTTGCAATATCACTCCGTAATAGCTCCTCTATTTCCAGTATTCATAGGTACCATATCCAACATAAGCTGGCACTATATGCTGATGATTTATTGCTTTTCATCTCAAACCCTTCTTCCACACTGTCTTCCATATTATCCCTACTCTCTGATTTAGGTAATTTTTCAGGTTATAAATTAAATCTGCACAAAAGTGAACTATTTCCTATAAATAATAAAGCTGTTGAGTTACATTTTTCTTGTTTTCCCTTCAGGTTAGTAAAAGAACAATTTACTTATCTTGGAGTCAATGTTACAAGAAATCACAAACTAATGTTAAAAGAAAACCTTTTCAAACTTTTAAATCAGGTTAAGCAGAGCTTGTCAAATTGGTCACCCCTATCCATCACCTTAGCTGGGCGGGTTCACTCTGTAAAAATGAATATTCTCCCTAAATTCCTTTACCTCTTCCAGTCCATTCCAGTCTTTACCCTAGAATCTTTTTTTGACTCTTTAGATTCAGTAATTAGTTCTTACATTTGGAAAGGTAAAAACCCTTGGGTCCCTAGAACACACCTACAGAAGTCCAAGCTAGACGATGGGCTAACATTACCCAATTTCTGTTTGAATTATTGGACGGCTAATATCCGCCCTTTGTTATATTGGGCAAATGGTAGCCAGACCAGCTCTACATCATGGTTGGCTATGAAAGCCAGCTCAGCTCAAAATACCTCTCTTGGAGCTTTTCTGGGTGCCCCATATCCCCTCTCCACACCTCAGCTCATAACTAACCCAGTAGTCCGACAATCTCGCAGAGTGTGGGCTCAGTTCAGGAAACACTTTAAATTGTGTGATTTTTCTCTCCAGAGTCCTGTTTTTTCTAACCACCTTCTTCCTCCATCTACAGATCAAGCCTTTAAGGACTGGCAGGTTGTGGGTATCAAATATTTTAAGGATTTATTCATCAATGGCAATTTTGCTTCTTTTGAGCAACTCTCAAATAAATTTGGACTCCCAAGAACTCATTTTTTTTCAGATATTTACAAATTTGGCATTTTCTTCAAAGTCAGTTAACAGTTTTTCCAGAACTTCCTCAGAGCTCCCTGATAGAAGACATCCCTATCCTTCAGTTGTCTATCAGAGGTCTCATTTCAAAAGTGTACAATAAACTGACCTCTTTAAACCAAACCTCTATTGCTAAGATCAGGGTAGCCTGGGAACAGGATCTGAACCTGCACCTGTCAGACGACACCTAGGATACAGTCCTGGGGCTTGTTCATTCTACCTCGCTTTGCTCTAGTCACTCCTTACTACAGTTTAAGGTTGTCCATCGTGCCCACATGTCTAAGGCCAGACTCTCTTGCATTTATCCTGACTTGAATCCTCAGTGTGACAAATGTGGCACTGATGAAGCAACTCTGATTCACTCGTTCTGGACCTGCCCCAGGCATAGAACATTTTGGCAGGAGGTTTTTTAATCTCTCTCTGTGGTTTCTGGTAAAACAATCACTCCCGACCCTCTTTTAGCTCTATTTGGTTGTTTTTCAGGGAATCTTAATATGCCCTCTAAAGTGCGTCGTATGTTGTCCTTCGCCTTCCTCCTGGTCAGACAGGTTATCTTAACAAGATGAAAGGGTGCTGCCCTGCCGACTCACACTCAGTGGCTGTGAGACGTCATGTCTTGTCTGAGTCTGGAGAAGATCTGATACTCTGCTAAGAAACAAGGGATGAAATTTAACAGTGTTTGGGGACCCTTTTTAAGACACTTTCTTGATCCCCACTGACCTTCTATGTTCGTTTGCACTCATTTATTTTTTTTTTGGTCTATAACTTTTTTTCTCTCACCTGTTTACACACATTGGTTCATACAGAGAAGACCTGGCTTTCAGCTTTATAAATTTTATATCTCTTGCCTTTTTTTTTAAGGATTTGTCACTAGTCCCACCTTACATACTTGTTGGTTTCTGCCAGGATTATTCTGCACAATAAGCCCTTGTTGTTTTTTTTGGGAGGGATGGATGCAGTACACAATGTTTACAGAATTGTCTTAATATATATGTTATTCTGTTTATTTTGTTTACTTGAAAATTCAATAAAAAGATTGCTGATTAACATCTTTATTTGCACTATGGGATGTCTGGATTTTATCTTTTACCGTTATTTGCACTATGGGTAGCATTACTGTACATAGACTGCTGTTGTTTTTCCAGCTTTATTCCTTTTTTTTTAAATATTGCACACACCACTGAAGAGAAATGGCATTTCAATTCTCCTGTATGTCCTGTACGTATAGTAGTATTGACAAATAAAATCTTTGAATCTTGAATCTTTGAAGAGGTGTGGGCTATATGTCGGCAATCACACGTTAGACTTTGACAAATATAAAAGGGAGTAAATGGCACTAAGATTTATTTGATTGTGTGAATAGGTCAACACCAGATTTATTGTCTAATTTTTTTTAGCTGATTTAGGACAGTTTTGATGTGCTGAATCCAAAAATCACATTGGTTTTGCTCAATCAGGTCAACTTTTTGAGGTATGGCCACATGTTGTTTTTTACGTTTTTGTTTACATGTACGGGTATTTTTGCTTTATATGATGCAAAATTCTTTTTTATTTCTTGAAATTTCTCAAACTCTGAAGAGTTTGCATGCACCAATTTATGACATGATGTCATGACAATTTATGACATTGTCATGATGGCTGATTACTGTTGGACTCTGAAGAGAGACATCCCTGCTGCTGAAGATTCTAGAGGTTCGAATAAATGGAAGTTGAAGCTCTGAATTTTGAACAATGATGACATAACATTCAATTTACATGTACTTACCTTTATCAATGTCTACTATTCAATTTACAGTAATTGAAATTTGTAACATTTAATCAATAAATTGTGTTAGAAAACAATTTTTCTCTTAAAAATCTATTTCGGATGAGAAATATTAACAAAAATCAATCGATAATGTCACAAAAATGTAGTCGATTTAGTCAGAAGATCAGATTTTTTTTGACCTGATCAAGAGAAATGGATGTCATTTTCAGATTCAGCGGTGCAAAATTGTCTTAAATCAGTTGAAAAAACACAGACAACTTACAAAAAAAATATTTTTGTAACCCTGTGTTACAGAATTCCTAGTTATGGAAAATAAATGGGACATCCAATATTAGCGACTGTTTCAGATCCCTTGTTTATTTGTTTGTCAGATCACTTATTTGTGTGATCTTTTGTCACTTACATTCATAATAGTGTATCTTGCACTTTAGGGAATGGGAGTTGTTCAGTTATCATTATAATTATTTTAGTTTATATCACTGTTCAGTGATGGAGTTAAATGTAATATTGAATTTCTTCTGTGCATCATCAGTAAACTGATGCAATACTATAACAGGACACATTTACAAATATTTGAGACCTATTGTAGTGTATCAGTTTATATTTTAGCAATATTTTGTTATTAAAAAGCTTTTTAAAACTGTAATCGATCAAATTAACCACAAAACACCCAACATTATTATACACAGTGGAAGAACCTGTTTGACTGCAACTGTTGCATCAGTGCTGCCCATTTATCAGTAAATATTTAACTAAAAATGATTTATTTCATTATTTGGGTGTTTTTATGTCCTGTTTGGTCGTTAAGTCATTCCGGCCATTCCGATCTACAATCATGGCGGTATTATTATTAAGTTTTTAATTTTTAGATACGTGTGATGTGTGAGTTTGGGGAGGGTTTGTATTCTTGGGCTTACCGTATCCAGCGTCAGGCATCAGACGTGATGACGTCAGGTGGGCTGCGGTCTGTGTATTTATGTTCATGCTTTCTTAAATAAAGGGCAGTTAGTTGTTTGGCATAAGATGGCTCACGGCTCATTTATTTTATACATAACATTTGGCGACAAGAGGTAAAACCATGGGAGCGTGTGTGGGACCACAACCTCCGTTCCTGGAGTCACCAGGTGTGCCATCCACTCCGTGGCACCACTGGCTGGACTAATTTAACAACTATATCAACGCGGCCGGCCTGGATGACGCCGACGAAGAGAGACGTAAGAACGTTGTGATTCATTGTCTAGGCGAGGAAGGACAGTGAGTGCTTCGTACTCTGGGCCGTACGGACTTTCTGGACAACTGTTTGAGCCTAATGAATGAATTTTTTGGCAAAAAGTGCAACGTCATGACACGAAGATGCAGATTCTTTGATCACTACCAAGAAGCGGGTGAGTCCACGCAACATTATGTTATGGGGCTCCGTAACCTAGTGAGCACGTACACCTTTGGGCTGTTGGAAGATGAGCTAATTCGTGACAAGCTAGCATATAGCATAAACAATGAGTGGCTAAAGGAGAAGCCAGGTGATGCAGATGGCTAGCAAAACAGAAGCCACCACCCAGCAAGCGAGGCAGCTACTAGCTAATGAACGACTAGCCCTCCAAACAACACCACGATGCCAGGCTGATAGCAACGCAGCTAGCTACTTGGAGTGGACTTCCACGTGGAGGCGGACCGTGGCACGGGCAGGAGCAGTAGTCTGCACACCGTGTGATGGCAGTGGTTCTCCCCATCACCGAACGAGCTTGTCCGTCTGACCCGCTAGACGAAGGAAATGCTACTATTGCGAACGGGCTAACCACCTGGCTAGAGTTTGTCCCGCCGCCCACGAGAGAAGTGGTGTAGGATCCACGGACGTAGCCACAGTATGTGTAGTAGGCGCCAAAATCTGGCCGCTAAAGTGATACGTCGTGCAGCTGGATGGAGTCGACGTGCTGCTTATGGTGAATTTGAGTGCTGCACGGTCCATACTGAGCATGGCCACGGTAAGAAGACTCTTCCCCAAAAAGGCAATTGTGGCAATGGCTGATAACATGTTTGTTTATAGACGTGAAAATTGGCATGACGGGCATGGTCAGTTTTTCGGTGTCGCGTGGACCGAAGACGATTCCAGCATTCACCTTTCAGGTTTCACGTCATGGGGCCGACTTGTTAGGCATTGATTTATTGGGCGAGTTGGGGTTCTCCATTACAGACCTGACGGGCTCCGAGGTGCTAACTGTTTCACCAGCCTGGCATTATCGCTGGCCGGCGTTGTTTGCAGGCCTGGGCTGTATAGCTGCTTTTGACCACCGACTGCTCATTGACCCAAAGATGACACCCAAAATTCAACTTCTTTGTTGGTTACACCTTGCCCTGCGAGACGACATCACGGCAGAACTGAACAAACTTATGAACACCGGCATCATTGAGAAAGTGGACACCTCACCGTGGATCTCCAATATCGTAGTGGCTAAAAAAAAGTCAGGTGGTATACAGCCATGCATCAACCTCAGGATGGTCAGCAAAGCGATTATTCCAGTTAAATACTCCCTGCCCACAATGGAAAAGCTTACTGCGACGTTCAGCGGTTCCAGGGTGTTTTTGAAGCTGGACCTCCATCAGGGCTACCTGCAAGTGCCTCTCCACCCAGCCAGTGGTAATCTGATGGCGTTCGTGACCCACATGGGTGTCTTCAGATATACCCACATGCCTTTTGGCCTCAGCTCAGCCCCGAGCTGTTTCCAAAAAATCATGGCAACAATTCTCGTGGGCCTCAAGGGTGTGGTGGTGTATCTGGATGACATTGTGGTACACGGTGTGTCGCGAGCCACCCATGACGAGCGTCTAAAGCGGGCAGTGGACGTGTTGTTGGATCAGGGCGTCACGCTGAATGAAGAAAAGTGCATCCTTGCAGCTGAAACCATCGAGTTTGTGGGGTTTCGTCTGTCCGCTGAGAGCCTGAGCCCCCTGCACTCAAATGTGGAGGTGGTCCTGCAACTTCTGGACCCCACAATGCCCATGCAAATCTCGTTGTTCCTGGGCATGGAAAATTTCTATGACCATTTCATTCCTCATTATTTGGAAATGATAGAACCACTCCGCACCCTCCTGAAGCAGAATGCGCCGTGGAAGTGGACTCTGGCCTGCTCAGCTGCATCTCTAAACTGAAATCTCAGCTCACCTCCCCGACGGTGTTGGCTCATTTTGACCCATGATGTCCCACTTTTGTAACATGTGATGCATCAGGCTCAGCAGTGGGGGGCAGTCATGTCTCAACCTCCAGAATGGAATGGAACGGCTGGTGGCATTCGCACCGAAGTCTCTTATATTGGCAGAGCAACGGTACGCAGTAGATGAAAGGGAGGCACTCGCGTGTGTTTGGGCATGCGAATGATGGCACATCTACCTCTGTGGACAACACTTCACGCTGCGCACAGACCACAAGGCACTGACGACCTTACTGGAAACGACTGGATCGGGACACAAACCCCTGCGGATCCACAGATGGACTGAGAGGCTGCGGGCCTACAACTTCACTACCCAGTTCACTCCAGGTAAGAGAATGTCGTGATGGACCTCCTGTCCCGTACTACACCCAACACCGGACAAACTAATGACTGTGACCCCATGGAGGCGGGCCTGGTCAACACATTGCACGACCCCCTCCAGAATGCTGTGTCTCTCCAGGAACTCCAGGCAGAGTTGGAGCAGGATTCAACGTTATCTCAACTATGTTCATTCATCGGTGGTGGTGGTGGTGGGGCTGGCCCACAAAGATGCAGGGAGAGCTGGCACCTTTTCACAGGGTCAGGGATGAACTGAGCTGTTGGAACGATGTATGCGTGTCACTGAGAGCTCGTATTTTAGCCATGCTTCATAAGGGCCACCTGGGGGCAGTTAGGGTGAAACAGTGCTGCAGGGACTCGATCTGGTGGCTGATCATTGACAAGGACACTGACGTTATGGTTAAAGACTGTGTACCGTGCTTGGAGAGCGGGAAAACTGGGACGCCCCCACCCCCACCTTTGCAACCATTACAGTATATCCTCTTAACGCCTGTCGTCGCGAATTCGCATCAAACCGCTTCCGCTCCAAATGCAACCAAAATACCGTCTGTATTCCTCCCCTTCCGGTTGGAGCACTTCCAACACATACCTAGGAACCTTTTGCAAGCATTAGTTTCTCGTAGGAACGGTCAGAGACGGAGCACCACCCATTTCCTGATTGCTAGGGTTAGGGTTAGGGTTAGGGTTATAGTTTGGCAGTCATGAGAGTTGAAAATACTGAAAAACTGTTGCATAAATAAAAGATTCTTCATACTTGAGATGGCAACAGGTGCTTTTTTACCATTTTTTTTTTACCATAGATGCCTGTTGTCGCTAATTTGCATCATACCTAAAATTATATCTATTTTATGTGCTATAGTCAAATTAACTTTCTCAACTTAATTAGCATCTACTTGAAAGCAAAAACACAAGTGAAATTTTTTTTTTCATAATTGGAAATAAATTCAGGCATTAAAGGGATATGGAGGGCCCCTGGAAACACATTCAGCCAGACATCTGCGGCCAGCTGCACACGGTCCCTGTGAACAGTCGTTTCCTGCCTGTAGCCTACGATCTGCATTCAAAATGGCCAGAGGTGTTTGCCCACAGGCAAATGTGGGGGTGGAGTGTTTCAATAAGATGTTGAAAAATGGGCTGAGGGTTCATCTGGCGGACAGCTTCCAGTTCATCAGCGCTCTCCAGAGCACACTCCTCCATTACAGGGTAACTGCTCACGCCACGACGGGGTGTTCACCAGCAAAGCTCATGCTGGGGCATGAACTGCGCCTCCTTCTAGACCGTTTGCGGCCTCCTGCAGCAACTCTTCCGGCGGATGGATCATCACCAAGGGGGCGGGTGCTCAAACAACAGCATCAAATGACACAACATTTCGACAAGAAGCACAGGGCGAAAGGACACAGACTCAGAGGCTACAGTCACACTGCAGGTTTTAATGCTCAATTCCGATTTTTTTTGCACAAATGTGACCCATATCTGATTTTTTAATGACAGTCTGAATAGTACATATCCGATTTTCTCACACCAGACCTGGGCCACTTTCACATGTGGTCCTCATTTGGATACGTATCTGATATTTTCCAAAGCGACCTCAGTCTGAACGGTCATGTCGCATGTCATCCGACTTTTACGTCATCAAAGTGAGACAGACGTCACCATTTGGCGCTGGAGGAGGCGGACACGAGAAGATCAAATGTAAACAATGACTCAAAGCAGCATGGCAGACACGGCTGATGGGCCTAGTCAGTGGAAAGAAAGTGAGGTGTTGGATTTAATTAGTATTTGGGGTGACAATTCTGTTCAAATTAAACTTGAGGGGTTGTATTGTAACCGGGCTGTGTTTGAATGTATTTCAAAACAAATGGCTGAGCGACGGCACAGACGAATGCGGCTACAGTGTCAGAGGAAAGTGAAGAGCCTCAGATCAAAATTTAAAGAAGCTAAAGACTTAAAGAAACAGAGTGGTCGTAGTCGAGTCACCTGCCCATTTTATGATGAGCTTGAACCGTATTTTGGGCAACAAATCCAGCTGTCAGCCAATAGAGCTACTCGATAGCTCCATCGATCCAGCTGAAGAGGAGCATGAAAATCCGGGCACCGGAGCTAGTCCAGCTAGCAGCCTCAACAGCGAAACAGATGGTTTAACTTGTACTGTGTTGTAGTCATGTGTTGCAAATAAAATTGCATGTAAAATTAACTTTACATGAAAGAGCCGTCCACACCAAGCACGGCAAAGATAACTATAAAATTATAGTTTTAAAAGTTGTTCTAGAGTTCACACTTAAGACATCCACTTGAGTTAGAACAATTTTTTATTAAAACTATAACTTTATAGTTGGGTATCTTTATTGTGCTTGGTGTGGACAGCCCTTAACTGTAAAGTCATGCATAATCCATGTCTAAACTAACAACCCATAATTTATTTACTACTGGGTTAACAGGGCATCAATTTCCTCATGAGTGTCAATAGATTATTATGTAACTGCAAATGGAGGATAAGATACAGCAGTTGTAACCATGTACATGATAGCATTTTAATATGATGTGTCACAGTACGTTTGATATGTTGAATGTTTATGTACACCAGGTGATAGCACTTCTGTGTCACTCCCTTGTGGATCTGAGGAAAATTCTACATCTGGACTGAGTGCAGATACTTCTGTCAAGAACTATGCATCCACCACATCCACTCAAAGTAAGCAACCCATAGTTGTCTTTTATCAGGCTTTAGTTAAACCACAGGTTGTTTACAGACTGTTAATTGCTTAGCTAAAGTATTCCTCCATCCAAACATGTGTTGCTGCAGCGTAATGGGCTTCCCAAATCAGAATGATGTCCATGGAGTAAATTTTTACCCTTATTTGCTGAAAGTGCATATTTTTTCTATGCTTGTTGAAAACCAGATTAGGATGGGCCACAGGCATGCTTTTCTTAATCCAATATTAAATTCACACTAGTGTGATTAGAAACTGGTTCCAAGGTTGTCATAGCCAGGAGCGGAACTGGGGTTAAGCTCCCAGTGCTCATAAAATGCTCCTTATGGCGTGCGTCTCGAAAAGCCTCTGACAACTAAGTCCAACTCCTAGCCTGCCCGTGTGGTTTAGTCTCTAAGCCCGGCGGAACTGCTTTTACTAATAGGAGAAGGGGCGAGGGCGGATCTCTGGCGCCTTAAAACCAGATGCTTCGGGTAGATGGTGACTCGTCAACCTGGGAAGGTAGCCCATTTAGGGGAAGGTAAACCCTGATTTCAAACCTCCGCTGCCTTGCGGCACACCCGGTCACGGGAAAGGCTTCGGGAGTCAACCCTGAGGAAAAATCCGGAGTCGGAGTCCCTAAGGCAGTTCTCTGTTGTGCTCAACATCGTTCTGGCAGCTCCTGCGACGGCGCTGGTGCCAAACTGTAGCAGCCCTGCTGTTACTTTGGATTCATCAGTGACGTGGAGAGGGGGGACATGCTGCATGGGCAACATCTTGTCCTCCATATCTTCCTGCCCAGGCTTGAATCCTACCAACGTCCAACGCTGGAAGGTAGAACACCGGATCACTGGAGAGGACACTCCAGCTTCGCCTTTGGCGTAGACAAAACACGGGGAATGACAGTTACCGGTTATAAGCCACCGCTCAATTGGCGTAGAGCGCGGCACCAGGGGTTGTTCCTGACGGTTGGAGGGATCATCGGATCTCACTGGACAGCTACCGCCCGCCTCAAGCTGGGCAGCCCCCAGCCAATAAGGTGTTGTCCTGCCACAGCTTGCTTTCCTCATTGGGTGCATGGGGATGAGGAGAAGTCCGAACAGCAGGCTGAGAACCTTCGCACCAGGCAAGACAAAAAAACAAAAGAGACCAACTCTAAAACTGGGAACTTGGAACGTCCGCACTATGATGACAGGACTCGCTGCTAACCTCAAGGACATCAACAACACCAGGAAGACTGCCATCATCAATAATGAGCTGAAGAGACTGGAAGTGGATATTGCCACTCTCCAGGAAACACGGTTGGCTGACGCAGGCACACTGAGAGAGAAGGACTACACGTTCTACTGGCAGGGAAAGGGGCAGTGACGAACACAGGGAACATGGAGTGGGCTTCGCAGTGAAGAACCCCTTGCTGAAGATGGTGGAACCGGGTAGCAATGGCTCTGCACAACTCCTCACCCTCCGCCTGAACACCAATGAAGGCCCAGTCACCCTCATCAGTGTGTATGCCCCAACACTGACAGCCACACCAGAGGCAAAAGACGAGTTCTATGAGAATCTCGCAACAACTGTCAGGATCATCCCCAACTCTGAACAACTCATTCTCCTTGGAGACTTCAATGTCAGAGTGGGTGCTGACCACGACTCCTGGCTCTCCTGTCTTGGACCATTTGGTGTGGGCAGAATGAACGACAACGGACAGCGGCTGCTCGAGTTCTGCACATATCACAATCTGTGCATTACAAACTCGTTCTTCAAGACCAAGCCCCAACACAAGGTTTCCTGGCAACATCTGCGCTCAAAGCACTGGCACCAGCTGGACTTGATCCTGACCAGGCGCACCTCACTGAAGAATGTGATAATCACCCGTTCGTTCCAGAGTGCAGATTGCGACACAGACCATTCATTGGTGTGTTGCAAGGTCAAGCTGCAGCTGAAGAAATTCCATCATGCTAGACAGCCTGGAAAGGCACGGA
This sequence comes from Pholidichthys leucotaenia, assembly GCA_020510985.1. NCBI lineage: Eukaryota > Metazoa > Chordata > Actinopteri > Cichliformes > Pholidichthyidae > Pholidichthys > Pholidichthys leucotaenia. The sequence goes on from CM035844.1 coordinate 337,574,666, forward strand.
TTGACACCAGCAAGATGGCCCAACCAGAACTTGTTGAGCAGTTTGCCTCCACCTTTGATAAGGAACTTGGTGTACCACAAGAAGGAGAATCTGCAAAGCAGAAGTGGGAAGAGCTGCGAAACACCATCCACTGCACAGCCTTGGCTACCTTTGGGAGGAAGACCTCAAAGTCACAGGACTGGTTTGATGCCAAGTTGACCGAGATGACCCCCGTCATTGAAGCCAAGCGCTCAGCACTTGCTGAGTACAAGAAGTACTCAAACGAGAAGAATCTCCAGATTCTCAGGGCTGCGAGAAGCAAAGTTCAGCAGACTGCTTGGCGCTGTGCCAACGAGTACTGGACTCAGCTCAGCCAAGACATTCAAACCGCTGCCATAACAGAGAACATCCGCGGTATGTACGATGGCATCAAGAAAGCACTTGGTCCGGCTCAGAGCAAGACGGCCCCCCTCAAATCCTCCACTGGGGAGATGATCACAGAAAAGAACAAGCAGATGGAGAGATGGGTGGAACACTACTCCGACCTCTACTCCAGACAGAACACCGTGACACCATCAGCCCTTGATGCCATCGACTGCCTGCCATCCATGGACGAACTTGACGCCGAGCCAACCATCGACGAACTCAGCAAGGCCATTGATAGCTTGGCCGCTGGCAAGGCACCCGGCAACGACGGCATACCCCCCGACCTGATCAAGCACTGCAAGACCGCCCTACTGCTGCCATTGTATGACGTCCTCTGCCAGTGCTAGTGCCAGTGCTAGTGCCAGTGCTAGTGCCAGGTGACTGCAACAACTACAGGGGCATCTCCCTCCTCAGCGTTGTTGGCAAAGTCTACGCATGAGTTGTTCTCGTTCGTCTACAGAAGCTTGCCGAACGTGTCTACCCCGAGTCTCAGTGTGGCTTCCGCGTTGAGCGATCGACGGTAGACATGATATTCTCCATCTGCCAACTCCAGGAGAAATGCAGAGAACAGAACATGCCCCTGTACGTCGCCTTCATCGACCTCACCAAAGCGTTCGATTTGGTCAGCAGAGAGGGCCTTTTCAAGATCCTGCCAAAGATAGGATGCCCACCAAAGTTGCAAAGCCTCATCGAATCATTTCACACCAACATGCAGGGGATAGTGCAGCACGATGGCAACGTCTCAGAGCCATTCAACATACGCAGCAGAGTGAAACAGGGCTGTGTACTTGCGCCAACCCTCTTTGGGATTTTCTTTGCTATGCTCCTGAGGCATGCCTTCAGCACAGCAACAGAGGGAATCTACCTGCACACAAGATCTGACGGCAGGCTTTTCAACCTTGCCCGCCTGAAAGCCAGAACCAAAGTACGCGAGGCTCTAATCAGAGACATGCTGTTCACAGACGACGCTGCAGTCACAACCCACACACAGCAGGAGCTTCAGACCCTGAAGGACCGCTTCTCCCAGGCATGCAAGGATTTCGGGCTTACCATCAGCCTGAAGAAGACTAACGTCTTGGCGCAAGGCACGGAAGCACCACCAACCATCACCATCGACGACTACAAGCTGGAGGTCGTGAATCAGTTCACGTACCTGGGGTCCACGATCAGCAACAACCTCTCCCTTGATACAGAGATTAACAAGAGGATTGGAAAATCAGCCTTCACACTCACTCACCTCACCACACGAGTGTGGGAGAATCCCAAACTCTCTGTCAAGACGAAGATGGCAGTGTACAACGCCTGTGTCATCAGCACACTGCTCAATGGGAGTGAGATGTGGACAACATACGCCCGGCAGGAAAAGAGACTGAACTCCTTCCACTTGCGCTGCATTTGCCACATCCTGGACATATCCTGGCAGGACAAAGTGCCCAACACAGAAGTTCTGTCCCGCGCCGGCCTTCCCTCCATGTTCACTCTACTCAGGCAGCGCAGGCGCCGCTGGCTAGGCCACGTTCACCGTATGGAGGATGGCAGAATCCCCAAAGACGTCCTCTACGGAGAACTGGCGACTGGCAGGAGAGACGTTGGCCACCCACAGTTGCGCTTTAGAGACGTCTGCAAGAGAGACATGAAGGCCCTGGAGATCAACACAGAGTGCTGGGAGGACCTTGCAACGGACCGCTCCAAATGGACAGGCACCCTGACCAGACAGCTCAAGGTGGGTGAAGAGAGACTGACTGCTGCAGCAGATGAAAAAAGGACCCGCAGGAAGAACCGCCACAGACCCAGCTGCACGGAGACCACCCACAAGTGCGACCTGTGTGACAGGGACTGCCATTCGCGCATCGGCCTGTTCAGCCACAGGCGGTGCTGTTCCAGCAGAGTAGACGTTTAGGATTCTCTTCCATGGTCATCATAGACCGACGGAGGCCGACGACGATGATTAGAAACTAGATAAACTGGACAGTGCAGGCCATCTTATAACCAGCAGACAAGCTGCTGGAATGACAAAAATGTTTTCATAGTACAGATTCTGCATTTTTCCACTGAGATAGAAGGGGGGTATTTAAATGTAAGAAATGTATAGATATAACCTGCAGTGGTTTCCAGAAGACAATGACCCTGTTTACATGGTCACGAGTAAACTGATTACTGGAGTAAACCGATAAAGGCAATAAATGGCTTATGGTGTTTATAAGCACCGAGTAAATGGTTTATTTGGCAAATAAACTAGGTGTGTTAATCTTTCTCATAAACCGATAATGGCCTTTAACTGATAAAGGTAATTGGATTACTCTGTTTACATGACAGTTTGAATAATCAGGTAACTGCAGAAAACTGATTATAATCAGTTTACTCATGACCATGTAAACAGGGTCAATGATGTATTAATTCAAATGATCTAATCCCCTTCAGTCTTGATTTATGGCCTACGTGTGTCGATAAATGTTTCTACAAAGATCTGTCTTCTGCCTGTATTTCATTATTTTTATCAATGTTTTCATGTGCTTAGGATGTTTAACTAACCCAAAACATCTGTATCTTATATACCATGATATCTTCAGGAACTGCTTGTAGAAATTCTGACTCCACCTTTTACAAGAAAACATCATTTTGTTAAAAGAGGACATCAGAAACAAATGTTTTTATTTATTTATTATTATTTTGCCACAACATTTATCAAACATTTCTTCTTTTCTCCTTATACAGCTACATCTGCCAAGAACAGGAAAAAAAAAAAATCAAAAATGGAGACAACGCTGGAAATCTTTACTGACAAGATTACCAGTGCCTTGAAGACGGATGACTCAGACCTTCTTTGAAGATGCAAGCGGCTCAGCATGAGCATGATCTTAAAATGTTCTCCATGTTAACACAGTTCTTTGAGCGATCACACTACTTTCCACAGCCACCTTTCTACCCGGCAGCAGTACAACCTTCACACCTTTACAATCCAAGAGAACCACCTCCTCTGTACCCCATGGCTTCATCTCAGTATCAGCCATGTAATGAGACATCCAAACAGCCTCTGTCCCTCCTACAAGATTTAGCTCAACCTCTACCCTTCAACAATGTTCGTCCACATCCTAGCAATCTCAGTCAGCCCTTAAGACAGGCACCAGCAAACCCTCAAGATCTGGTTCAGCATGAATCCTTCAGTCAGGCACATCCTCCATCCTACCAGCCTCTAGATGATGAAGATATTCCAGTGTAATAATTTGTTCACAATGAAATATTTTGAGTATTGAAGAAGGATTTCTATGTTAAAGTTTTGTTGTTGCTATGCAATGTTATGAAACCTGCAGACATATAGTAAAAAACTGCACTATGGGTACACAAAGAATGACAGGTGTACATTTTCTGTTAATTACATTTTTTTTCAAAACACTGAAACTTCGAAAATATTATTTCACTAGTGTGTGTGTCTCTTAAAGCTGGTGTGGTTATATCATGAATCGCCCTTTTCAAGAGCAGGAATGAGGACGCCAACTGCCAGCTGTGGGTTTGCACATTTATTAACAACATTCACACAAAAATAACAAACACGCACACTTATGAATGAACGGGGAACACCCGGAGGATGATAACAGACGAGGACTCCGTCCGGGAAATAAGGAAACATAGAATTAATGTTTACACCTTAGGACCGCTACCAGGACAAAGTCTCGTAGCAGGTCTAAAATAGTAACAGAGAAAATGATCTAATGAGTGACAGGTGTGGGTAACATGAGAGAACGAAATTAAGATCTGGCTGACAGCTGTCAAAGCCTGCAAACTGGTCTTGACAGGCGGAAGTGCAGAGACAGTCAAAACAAAAGGCACAACCCATGATGAATGGAGATCAAGGACCAATACATGAGTCAGAATACACCGAGGGAGGAGCTGAGGAAAGCTAATAATACACAACTAATAATACTGAGACTCTAACTGAAGGCCAACAGACAAGGACATATATAAACAGGAAGATAAATGCAAAATAATACAGAAATACGTAAAACCCAAACTAGGATAAAATATCAAGAAACTAAAAACAGGAACCAAAGGACAACTCAGATAACAACAAACAACGACCCATACAAAAATAGAAAATAACCCCAAAAAGAAGAAAATGCAAAACATAATTAGAAACAACTGAAGCGTGCGTCCGGTGATTCCCCCTGTGCTCTTCTTCATGACAGGTCAAGGGTGTGGACTCCAGACACCCCAGGGTAACATCAAAAAAGAGAAAAGAAGACACCAGGACCCCCCCCCCCCCACCCGACAGGAATAGAACAAATAATCAACCCCAGGAGGGTGGAGGGGGAAACCAGGTAGGAGGGACTGAAATGAAAAAAAAACCAAAACAAAACAAAACAACAACACTCATGACCCACAACCGGAACAGGTATGGCAGCACAGAGCTCTAGAACCACTGGGTGAGCAGATCCACTCAAGCAGAGGGCGTAGCTTGTCGGGTTGTCTCCCAGAGTTCATGAGCCACCCAACCAAACCGCTTAGTCCGTCAGGTGGTCTCCCTACATTTCTGAGCCAACGGGCTGCGGGGCACAACGTACCCCCACTCCCCCGGAGGCAGTGGCTGGAACCCGTGCCCCCAACAGACCGCAGGGACTGCAGCATGGATGAGGCAGAACAGGAGCTGTGGAAGGTTGGCTCCCAACGCTGATTGCTGGCCATCAGCGGGGCCAGACAGCGATGGTGACTGACCAGCGAGGAAACCAGATGAAGCAAAATGGCTGATCAGCGGGGAACCAGATGAAGGAAGTAGCTGACCAGTGAGGCAACCAGTCAGTGAAAATGACGGGGACAGCCAGCGGGGACACCCAGTGACACCCGATGACCTTCGACGATCTCCAACAAAGGCGAGGGACCCATGACTATCTCAGGCGAAGGCTGAGGATCCACGATGAACTCCAGTGAAGGTAGGGGACCCTCAACGACCTCCAACGATAGCAGAAGACCTTCACCGGCCTCCGGCAATGGCAGGGGACCCTCATTGACCTCGGGCGGAGACAGAGGACCCTCAACGACTTCGGGCGGAGGCAGAGGATCCTCAATGACCTCTGACAGAGGCAGAGGACCCACAGCAACCTCGGGCGGAGGCAGTGGACCCAGGGCAACTTCGAGTGGAAGCAGAGGACCCACAGTGACCTCCGGCGGAGGCAGGGGACCCACGGCAACCCTGGGCGGAGGCAGAGGACCCACAGCGACCTTTGGCGTCCAGATCCCGCTGTTCACCTCCCGAGCCGGAGCCCTCCTCTTTTCGCCATCTCATCCCGTCTTACTCCTGGGAAGATGAAGCAGGGCACCGGGGCAGCAGCGGATGTCATCACCAGTCAGGAGCTCAGACAAGTCCTTCTCCATTCTTTTGCTATGTCTCCTGAGGTGATTAGCCAGATTCCTGTGAAGGTGCTCCAGATATTGCAATCTGCTGGAGCTCCCCATACTGCTGCTATCATGGCTCCTCAATCTCTGCTCTCTGTTCCCCTTAATTCTCTGCCGGTCCCGGGAGAGAGTCGCCAAACCCAAGAGGAGCCAGAGGTCTCGGAGGAGCCAACCTCACGGCGTAAGTGTTATCCTTAGTCTAAGCACCAGAAGAAGCCCTTCACCTCACAGGCAGCCAGATCTGGGACGTTAGGCCTGACCACTGTTGCGGCTAAGCCCCCCTCTGTGCCAGCTGTCAGGCCAGCTGGCACCTCCTCTGCTTCAGCCACAGCCTCCGTCGTCCTCCCCAGCCACTGAAGGAACCGTGAGTGCCTCTCCTGACATGCCCACTCCCGTGTCATTCGAGCTGGCTCCTCCATCAACCTCCGAGGAGCCCAGAGGAGCCATAGGCATGGATAGGGATGACAGCACACCACCTGCAGCAGTGAACACCCAGACCCAGGAGGCCAGGCAAGTGTGTTTTCATTCTACTTCGACTAATAATGATAAACCTTGTCTGTCTTCCGGGAGAGAGCCTCAGGCTAGGCAGTCGCCTGAGCGCTCCCCCTTTGCTGCTATGATAATAAATTCTCCCTTTCTCTCTGTGTCTCCATCACCTGCTGCTGAGTGTCTGCTGGCCCTGGTGCCTGATGAAGGAGGAGTCCGCGGTGCTGGAGGATTCCACTCTAGTCCCGCAGGGTCTTTATGATTGGAGGGAGGGTGCTGTAACTGAGCTGGAGCCTGCGCCGATGGAGGAGCGTCCCCTGGCTTCAGTCTCCTCGGGTCCAGCGCTACCTGGTACGCTGCCTCCAGGATCAGGTTCAGGTTCAGGTTCAGGTTACTTTATTTGTACCCGTAGGTAGATTTGTTTTGCAGTCTGGTGACATCCATATTTACAAGCCACTAATTACATTCAACATAGACACAAACACAGGCACACATCTTACAAAATAGGTAAATATAAAATATGTACAATATAATTTTTATAGCTTGTTCAACTCTTTGACAGCAGCAGGGACAAAGCTGTTTTTGTAGCGCTGGGCTTTGCTTTTTGGGACAGCAAACCTCCGTCTGGAGGGAAGAAGCTGAAAGTTGCAGTGCAAAGGGTGGGAGTCATCATTTAAAATCGAGTCGGCCATCCTCTGTACTTGTCTGGTGTACAGGGATGTCAGGCTCAGCTGTGACTCACCAAGCAAACGACTGGACCATCTAACTACCTGATCCAAGGATTTCCTCTGTTTCAGTTTTATCTGACCAAACCATGACATTAAAGAAAAGGATAAAACAGATTCAATAAAAGCCCGATAAAACATAATCATTATGGTTCGGTCAATTTGGAAGCGTGCAAGTTTCCTCAAACAATGCAAATTTTGCTGACCCTTTTTGCACACCCTTTCACAGTTCACTTCAAAGTTTAATTTACTATCAATAATCGTCCCAAGATATTTGTACGATTGTACACATTCGGTGGTCTGGCCTTTTAGTATGGTGACTTTGTGCCTGGGAGTTTTCCTCCTAAAGTCAATAATCATATCTTTCGTTTTTGTTGTATTCAGCTGCAGGTAGGAATCCTCACACCAGTGAACAGTCATCAACTACTGGGGAGTGGCCATTCTCACCATCCTGGAGGAGACTGACAATGACTGAGTCATCAGCATACTTTATAATGTGTCTGTTGTCATGTCTGCTCCGACACATGTTTGTGTACAGGATGAAGAGTAGTGGTGACAACACACACCCCTGAGGAGAGCCAGTAGAAGAGCACTTTAGGTCAGACAATGTGCCATTGACTCTTACTCTCTGCGTCCTGTTGGTTAAGAAATCCAGAATCCAACCCACCAGATTATTGCTCAAATCAAATTGTTGCAGGAGCCTTTCAACTAAAATATGAGGTTGGATTGTATTAAAGGCAGAAGAAAAGTCCACAAATAAAAGCCTGGCGTGTGTCCCATTAAAATCCAGATGTTTAAAAAGCATGTTAAACAGAGTGACAGTGGCATCCTCCACTCCTCTGTGAGGCCTATAGGCAAACTGCAGAGGATCCAATGCATGTTCAGTCTGCCTTAGGACCTCACATCTGACCAGTTTTTCAAAAATTTTCATTAAAATTGAAGTCAAAGCAACTGGTCTAAAGTCATTTACCGTTTTAGGACAGCTGCATTTTGGAACGGGAACAACCACGGCATCTTTCCAGATCTTAGGCACATGTTGTGTCTGTAAGGACTTATTGGATCCATGCTGGAAATGTTGCCCACATTTGAGATATCACTGGAGGAGGCTGAGGCTGCCGAGACCATCAGTCCACGTCAGAGCTGGATCTCTGCCAGGCCAGGCCTACGATGCCATCATCGGGATCGACGGAGTCCTGGACAGCGGTGGAGCTCGAGCCCAGGCAAGTGCTCCCTCCTATCTCTTTCTCTTTTGTATCTGAGCCTACTTGCCTGGCTCTTGGGGAGGGGAGTTGGGTGCAGCCAGCAGCTGTACCTGATCTCACCTCACCGGGCTCTGCTGCTGCCAGCGACCCTGACCATGTCTCTTCTCCTGTTGTTTTTGAGCCTCATCCCAGGGTCATTGGGGAAGATCCGTTCCAGCCTGAGTCCTCCGTGGGTCCTGATGCACCATCTACAGACGTCACAGGTCCAGCTTCTACCACCATGGAGGTCATCATGGAGACCTCCGTGGGTGCAACCACCTTGCAGCCGGACGAACCATCTCCATCCGGAATGTCGGAGTCCTGGACGGCGGTGGAGCCCGAATCCAGGCAAGTGCTCCCTCTCGTTTCTCTTTCCCCAGTTTCTGAGTGCTCTTGCCTGGCTTTTGGTGAGGAGAGCCGGGTGCAGCCACCTGCCGCACCTGAGCTCACCTCATCAGGCTCTGCTGCTGCCGGCGACCCTGACCCCTCTCCCTTCTTTGTCTCTGAGCCTCTTCCCAGGATCGCTGGAGAGGAGTCGGCATCGTCAGAGGTCTCTGAGGATCTGGGTCCACCACCTGAGACCGCTGAGGATCCAGGTTCGCTGCCCGAGGTCGCTGTGTGCCCAGCTTCCCTCGCCGTGGAGGCTGCCGCGGGTGTTGCAGAGCTCCAGTCGGAGTCCACCGTGGGTGCTGCAGAGCCCCAGCCAGAGTCCACCATGGGTGCTACTAAGCTACAACCTGGGTCCATTGTGGGTGTGGCGTTGGCCTAGTCCGGGTCGATCATGGGTGTGGCCATGGCCCAGTCCGGGTCCATCGGGGGTGCGGCTATGTCCCAGACCGGGACCATCATGGGTGCAGCAACCCCCCCAATGTCCTGCCACCGTGGGCTCAGTGGTATTCCTCCGTCACGCCCCAACATCGGTGCTCACTCCTCTTGGCTCTTCCCTGCTGTCTTGGGTCTCTCCATGGGGAAGCCACCACCCAGTCCGCCTCATCTGAGCGGGTGGCTGAAGAACCCAGGCCGGCTGCCCAAGGTACTGTGCTGCTGGGTTGGGTGGTTCGACTTCCTGGGCAGGCCACCCGACCCATCCTTCTTGACTGTTCGATTGGCCTGGGATGCCGGTAGGCCACCTGATGGGATTTTTCGCTGGGACCTTTGGGTCTGGGACTCCGGGCGGCCTCCCGAGCCCCCACGCTTTTGGATTTGGCGGGGGGGGGGGGAGTAATTGTGTGTTTTCTGTTTTGAGTCCTTAGCGGGGTTATTTTTTGTTGCCTCCTGGCCTGTTTCCCCCTACCTCCCACCCGGGGTTGATGGTTTTTGTTCCTGCGGGGGTTGGGGGGCAGGTTTTCTTTTCTTTTGATGGTACTTTGGGTTCTCAGGTCCACCCCTTGAAAGGGAGATTCTGTCACAAACCGGGCTGGGCCCGGTTTCATGGCATCTTTCTGTTTTTGGTTTATTGTGTTTTATGTATTCTTTTGAGTTCCATATTTTGGTTGTGTTATTTGCTTCTAGTGACTATGCCTCCCTCTCCTGCCTGCTACTGACAGGTGATCCCAATCTGTCATTATCTGCCTTCTCCCTGTTGAGCTCCTTGCTAGCTACTTTGCTACTGCTGACAACGTGATAGCACAACAATTAGTTTTCGCCAGAAACGACAGAGAGACAGTGAGTCCATCCAACAATTCGTCGCTGATTTGAGACATTTGGTTACTATCTGCCGCTTTGGACTGTTAGAAGATGAAATGGTGCAGGACCAGTTAGCTGAACACATGTGCAATGCGAGGCTATGAGCTAAGATGCTAACGACGCCAAACGACATGGCGCTAGCTAACACCACAGAGCTAGCGTTCCAGCTAGAGGCAGCGGAGGAGTTAGCCACAGAGCTAAATGGGCACCAAACACAGAAGCTACCCGGACAGATGACACTAGCTAACATGGTGGGCATGGAGGAAGAAGAGGACACGGCAGAGGAGTACGAGAAGAATGCAGTTAGCCGAAGGTCTGCTCCAAGAGGCCCCGTCTGCAGGAGTAGTAAGCCCCGACATCAACTGGTATTTGTACAGCATGGTTGAGTTAGACGGGGTAGCTGTACCGCTCATGCCCACGCTCTCAGGAGGACAGCCGCCCAGGAGGGGGGCAGGTGGACTCACCTACGTCCCTCGCTCAGCCAGAACCGGAGCCAGATGGGAGGGAGCCCGAACATGCAGACAGCCCCGAAGCACAGCAACAGCTACCGGGCACAAACACAGCTCCTGACGTGGCACAGCAGAGCACTTCAGATGGAAGAAGGGAGGAACTGGACTGCTTCTGTACCCTCGCTCAACAAGCTACGGAGGTTACGACCGAGCTGACGGGTGAAGAGTCAGCCTCAATGAGCGACACCAGAGAGGCACTGGACACTTTCCATACCCACGATGAGCCTCAACCGACTACGGAAACAATGGGTGAAGGGTCCGCAACGAACACGATAACTATGGAACTGCCGCAGTATGACGGAGGTCCCAAGTTGAACGAGCACGCAGAGCCACCGGGAGTGCAACAACAACGCACAAAACTGAGTAAGGCGCTGCTCCAAGTCATGGACTGGGTTCGGGTTTACACCAGCGAGATACCAAGACGGTGACTGACTGGGCCATATCCAGCGAAACAACGGGCGCGTGCTTTCAGCTGACAGACGGTTTGATTTAGCACGCAAACCAACTACGGCGTGTCCAGGTGACTATCCAGACAGTGAGGCTTCGTAGAAGTCAGCTACCACAGTGTGGGACCCAGGCCCCAGCATCATGAAGATTGGCCCCGGCCCTGGGGGTCCGGCAGCCCCAGGGATGCGGCCACCACGGGCCCGCTACAAAGCCCCTCAGGCAGAGCTGTTCTCTCTGTGGAAGACTGTCAGAAAAAACAAAAAGACTGTTTAAGTAGGAGCACGGCTAACATGGTGGCAGATTAACCCACCCAGCTGCGCTGGGTCCCACGGTGGTCTACCCACAGACCCTAGCCATGAGGTTTGGTGTTGTTCAAAACAAAAACTAACAAGAGTGTTCTTTAATAAGGAAAACAAACAGTGTGTATTCTTTATAAAAATGTGCTATTTGAATAATAATAACAAAAGTGTTCCTTACACTCAATATACATAAGAACAAGAGTTCCTTGAAATTTAGAAAGTAAGTAATTATACGTGTATATACAGCAGTAATGTTAGTTGATAATGTTGAATAGAAATGTTTAATGTGTGATAAACAAATGTTTAAGTAATGTGTGTGTTAGTAATAATTTTGTAATTTCCCAGTTTGGGATCAATAAAGTACATCTATCTATCTATCTATCTATCTATCTATCTATCTATCTATAATAATAAGTGATTGCTATGGGGAATTTGGTTATTAAATTGGGGAGGGCACATCTGCTAAAGTTAATAATATACTGTATATTTTCCATTTTTTGCAAGGGGGTGGGGAATGTAGTGTATGATATTGGGCATAGTTGGGAGTGGTGCACATCCTGCGGGTGACGTCACCATGTCATATATATATAGTAGGACGTTATTGTTATAAGTGTTATAATAAATAAGTAGTGGAGATTAGTTAGATATTACACAAAGTGCTTTTACACACACACACACACCATACACACACACACACAGGTTACACACACACACCGGCTGCACACACACCAGTTACTTATACACACACACCATCTACACACACACAAGTTGCACACACACATGCACACACACAAGCTCTAGTCTCTGTTCCTGCTTCTACATATGGACATGGGGTTGCGTAGGGCCAAACAACTGGATGTGGAAGTCATAAAAAAGGCTGAGGAGGAGGCATCTGGACGATGAGAGGACAGACGGAAGTCATAAAGAGCTGAGATGACATCTGGAGAAGATAATAATGAAGAGGACCGGTTTTGACAATGGATACATATTGTTGGAAAGTTGCTGGGGACCAGCAACCTGAAGCTCTATGTAGCTGTTGATTTCTTTGTTCTGGGTCTTCACCAGATTGTCCTGCGAACACCCATAGCGGTGTTTGACTCCTTGTGTGCTTCAATAAACGATAAGCTGAGAAATAGTATTTTTTCTGTGATTATTGATTGGTTAACTGAAAAGATTCTGCCAACTGTCCTATTTTAATTTTTACATAAGGTACAAAAATTATTTAATTTAAATACAGTGGTGTGAAAAAGTGTCTGCTCCCATCCTGATTTCTCCTTTTTTTTGTATGTTTGTCACACTTAAATGTTTCAGATCATCAAACAAATTTAAATTTTAGACAAAGATAACACAAGTAAACAGAAAATGCAGTTTTTAAATGAAGGTGTTTATTGTTAAGGGGAAAAAATCCAAACCTACATGGCCCTGTGTGAAAATGTGAAAACATGATTGCCCCCTAAACCTAATAACTGGTTGGGCTACCCTTAGCAGCAACAACTGCAATCATGCATTTGCGATAACTGGCAGTGCATCTTTTATAGTGCTGTGGAGGAATTTTGCAGAATTGTTGTTATTCATCACATTGGAGGTTTTTTGTGCATGAATCGCCTTTTTAAGGTCATGCCACAGCATCTCAGTCAGATTCAGGTCAGGACTTTGACTAGGCCACTGCAAAGTCTTATTTTGTTTTTCTTAAAGGGTACCTGTGGTGGTTGTCTAAATGCATTCAACTTGAAAACATTAGGCAAAGTATTCGTTATTTGGTTAAATAATTATTGCCAGCCATATACCACCAGAGAAATATACAAATACGACCACAGGCATGGCCAGCCAATGAAAACTCTGCACGCAGCCATGACACATGCAGATGTGACGTCATTACGTTGCTACTGAAAAGTCAATACTCCGTCTGTATGAGCGACTAGGGTGCTGTTGTGAGTGTTTTTATTCTATTATGGCTGAATTGTCGGACTCTGAGGAAGAATTCGTCCAACATGGCTACAGGTTTGAGCCAGAAAGGTCTTCTGAGGGTGAAAGTGACAAAGTGGTCCTCACACACAACGCAATTTCGTCTGAAAGGATTCGTCTGTGCCCTGTTCCGAGATTGCGCAATCACTTTTCCGCTACGATCTTCTGACAAGGTGAGCTGGGTTTGGATACACAAAAGAAGTGTTTATCTTTGTTTTTCGCTTATTATTGAGACATCCAAAGGCTTTACATTCCGCCATGTTGCGATATCCATATCGCATTGTATGTTTTTGTTGTTACAAGAGCGCCGAGTGTCTGCTGCTCTGTAGAATCATCGGCAGTCTGGCGGCCGTTACGACCTCAGATCAGATGAGACGACCCGCTGAATTTAAGCATTTATTTATTTATTTTCTACTCGTTTTAGTTCTGCATTTAATATGAACCCTGAGTTTGAAATAAACGTTTGAATTTGAATTTGAATATCCCGAAAGCCACTGCTCATCCGGGCACTCCAGGCTCAGCCAATATTGATCCAGATCGCGGTGCCAACGATATTACGTCACAGGAAGCGTCCTGGCAGGCCATGTAGCCGCTAGTATGGCTGCACCCATGTTTTGCTGACATAGATGAACCAGCACATCAGCAATGGATTTATATCACATTGCTTTGAACTTGAACTTAAACTTGAACTACAACGTGAGACAGGAGCTCAATATATCTTTTTTTTCACGACCACCACAGGTACGCTTTAAGCCATTCAGAGGTGGACTTGCTGGTGTTTTGGATCATTGTCCTGCTGCAGAACTCAAGTGTGGTTCAGCTTGAGGTCACGAACAGATGGCCAGACATTCTCCTTCAGGATTTTCTGGTAGACAGCAGAATTCATGGTTCTATTTAGCACAGCAAGTCTTCCAGGTCCTGAAGCAGCAAAACAGCCCCAGACCATCACATTACCACCACTATGTTTTACTGTTGGTATGATGTTCCTTTTCTGAAATGCTGTGTTACTTTTACGCCAGATGTAATGGGACACAGACCTTCCAAAAAGTTCAACTTTTGTCTCGTCAGTCCACAGAGTATTTTCCCAAAAGTCTTGGGGATCACCAAGATGTTTTCTGGCAAAACTGAGATGAGCCTTTATGTTCTTGTTGCTTAGCAGTGGTTTTCATCTTGGAACTCTGCCCAGTTTCTTTCTTATGGTGGAGTCATGAACACTGACCTTAACTGAGTCAAGTGAGGCCTGCAGTTCTTTGGATGTTGTTGTGGGGTGTTTTGTGACCTCTTGGATGAGTCATCGCTGCACTCTTGGGGTAATGTTGGTCAGCTGGCTACTCCTGGGAAGGTTCACCACTGTTCCATGTTTTCACCATTTGTGGATAACGGCTCTCACTATGGCTTGCTGGAATCCCAAAGCTTTAGAAATGGCTTTATCACCTTTTCCAGACTGATAGATCTCAATTACTTTGTTTCTCATTTCTTCCTGAATTTCTTTGGATCACAACATGATGTCTAGCTTTTGAGAATCTTTTGGACTACTTCACTTTGTCAAGCAGGTCCTATTTAAGTGATTTCGTGATTGAGAACAGGTGTGGCAGTAATGAGGCCTGGGTGTGGCTAGAGAAATTGAACTCAAGCATCACATTAAACTTGTAACAGATTACTGAGCATAAAGTGGATTATCAAACATTTGTGAACCTAAGGAGAACCATAGTTTGAACTTATAACTATGATGGAAAATGAAAAACTGTAAATATCATGAACTTGGGATTGGTGGTCCCAAACTCAGTTCTATGACGTGGTGGCTGTTGTCTCTTTCTGTATTTGTTTACTGATAGAAAAATTCCATATAACCACATTATTATTGTTAATAATAATGTATTATTATAATTAAGATGTATCATGTCTTTCCTATTTCATGTCTGATGTTTATATGTGCATTCCATGCAGGATAAGTTCAAACATTCCTTTATATTCTTCCATATTATATTTCATATTATATGACTTGTGGTTCATGTATGGCCTTGAACAGCCCCGGTCTGCGTGTGAGTGTGCCTGAGTTAGCAATTTTAATCACCAGCTGTACTGATACATTTTTGGATGTCTTGTCCTGTGTGACCGAGAATGTACTGGCTCCTTGTTTCCTGCGAGCAAAGATAAGAACTGTTACTCCTTGTCTTGCCAGATGTACTCAAGGACAGTTTCTCCGTCTTTCCATGGATAACAGCTTTGAAAGCTAGAACAATGAATGGTTGATTCAGAGGTATGGATGGTCAGACTTGGGGATGCCTCTGTATTTCTCCCTCATGAGGAAATAAATGTACTTATATCTAAATTCTCTGCCTGATTTTTGACTCAGATTAATTATACTGAAAATTATTCTAACATTTTGGTGCTCCGAACAGTGGATCCATATATCTCCGTCTTTCCAGTGCCTCTGCTTGATTTCAGCAAGTGCACAGCTGATAAAAGACCTTCCCAGGCCGAGTAAAAGGCTCAGTGTTGCTGCAGTGAAGGCATTTCGGACTGGGGCACTGGAACTGACTGGGTGACGGATCTGAGAATCCTACAGGCGGCTTGGATGTAAGTGCATTTGTTGTTTATGGACATTGGGTTCCAGTCCCAGTGAGTTAAATACGCGTAGTTGTGATATGGTTGCCTGGACCTGTAGGACATTGCGGATGCTGTTTGGGTACATTATTACGGCTTGATCGCTGGATCATTCCTGCCCACGGTGAGCGATATCGCAATAATCCCTTGGGAGGAATGAGATTTTCCTCTGCAAACGGTGAGTGTTATCGCAAGACCCAGGGAGGCCCCCAGAGTCCGCTGTTCTCTGCACCCTGTCAGTGTGGTGGAGATTGCGGAAGTTGCATGCAAAGAAAAAAGGGAAAGATTTGTGCTCTTTTAACCATGGACGTTTTATTATCTAAATAATTAGGCTCTCGAAGTCCAGTGGAGGAGTGACGTGATCCCAGAAAAGTAGATTCTCAGGGAAGATACTGTAACGTGCTGCTCGACATGGCGACGTCCCACCGGGAGATTCGAACTCACGCCTCCCGCTCCGGAGTCCCGCATCCTACCTGTGTCGCCAATAGGGTCAACCCACTTGGCAAGCCAAGTAGGGTGCTCATATTGAGTTCGCTACACTACTCCCCTCCGGTTCTCGACATCGTCCCGATGTCAGCGCCCCATTACTGCTTTGGACAGGAGATCCCACTTCTGACACCAGTGTAACGTGCTGCTCGACATGGCGACGTCCCACCGGGAGATTCGAACTCACGCCTCCCGCTCCGGAGTCCCGCACCCTACCTGTGTCGCCAATAGGGTCAACCCACTTGGCAAGCCAAGTAGGGTGCTCATATTGAGTTCGCTACAATACATACCTTTTTGGCCACATCTGCTTTTTGTCCAGGTGTCTGGACTCTCAGCATTTTCGTGGGAAAGTTGCGTGACCCTGAAGAAGAGGTTTTTTTCACGGAAGATTTGTACCCTTACCGTGTCTGCTTATTGCCCATGGGGCTTCCCCCCTACGGTGAACTATTGCAAGATACCGGGGCAGGAAGTCTTACTGGGGCTTTCGGCACATGGCGGAGAGGTTACGTGACCGTTGAAATACTGGTAAAATTTATTTTCAAAGTTTTGTTGCTGCAGTTGGTCTGTGTTTGTCTCTGTGTCTTGTGAAATCTGCTCCGGTGTGAAAAAGTGACAGAGTTCTCTGCGGATTCGGAAAGAGCAGGTTGTAAAATTGTTGTTTGTGATTTTTTTCTGGTATTTGTGGAGCATAAAAGAGTTGGTTAATTACTTATTATCTTTTTGGGAAAGGATTAAAATTGTGGACGTTTGCAAATTATACTTTTGGGTGAAGAATTCTATTGTGTTTTCATTGCGGTAGAAGAAAAAAAAAAAAGAACGTTGGGTTGCCACATTGGTTTTTCAAAGCATTTTTTGGGGGGTTGCCATTTCAAGCTTGTTTTAAGGCTATCATTCTGTTACTCTGCTAAACAGCTGCCGAAAAGTAACCTTGGAGAGATAACAGAACTGCACTGCATGTGTGTATGTGTGGTGTATGTGTGGGCCCTTGTGCTTCAGTGAGAAGAAGAGAAAGAGGAGTGTAAGAGAAAAAAAAATCTATATATGGGTATTTTTGCAAAGTTTTGGGGTTTTACTTTTTTCAGTCTAACTTTGTGCATTTTGACTCCAATGTTGCGTACGTGATGAACTATTTACATATTTTTAGAGCCAATATTTTCATTTCCTCCAGTTTTTTCTTTGGAAAATGAAAAACATTGAGCTATTTTTATTCAATTTTTTGACGTCTCACTGACTTTTATTGACTCAATTGCCTTATTTCTCTGACTGAAGCATAACAGTGAACTTTACAGGGAAAAAAGGACACAGGACTAATGACCAGCCTCTGGGACCCATCCTCGCCACTGTCCGTGCCATCCTCTCATCGACACCCAAAAGGCGGCTGAACATCTAAGTTAAATACAATTGCTTGTATCTTAATCAATGCTACCAGCATGACAATGATGAAATTAACTGAAAATTACAATATCATGCTGTCACTTAATAATGCCTAATCACTAAAAAAAAAAAAAAAAAGCCTTTGTGTACACATTATATTACATGATTCAAAGCACAGAAGAGGCTGATGGTTACTGTGTTTGTGCATGTGATTTGCCAGAGTCTACTGACTATCAAACACAGGTTTTGGTAATTCTATGTCATGTTGTTGCTTTGTTTCAATAACACTAAACTCACTTTTTAATAAATGGCATATGCAATCTTATTTATATTTTGATCCTCAGTCTGTCCATGTAGAAGAGAAGGGAAAAAAAATAATATGGCTTGTGTCAGACTGACCTAGATAAGGTGACGGTCATCATCATCATCATAGCAGTGTGTTCGGGGGCAACAATGACTGTTTCATTTAGGTCTGATCAGATTCCTAAACAGACAGAATCAGCCTTCAAAGGACTCAGATGCTTGTAATAAAAAGACGAGGTCTCAAGGTCTGATGGGTTGCAGGATTTAGGGAAAAAAACAAAACAAAACAACAGAGTACAGTATCAATCATTCTGACCTTGAAGCAGAGCAGAGATTAGAAGCGGAGAGCAGAGATTAGAAGCAGAGAGTAGAGATTAGGCCTGCACCTGCAGTTACTAATTCTAAATGCTGCATTGGTTTAAGGCTTCTAATATATGACACTGTTTTGTTTAAACATAATCCCAAACCAGTGATCACCCATGTCAATTGGTAAAACATATACTGATTCACAGAATATTTAGCGAATACTTGTTGTGAACAGCAAAATCACATTCACATTGTGGAAGCTTTAGGTGTAATTTAAAGGTTTTTCTGCTATTCCTCATTCTTCGTTTTTCAACAGGAAAGGGAAAGCATTCACAAATTTTTTAGCTTTCACCAGGAATTAGATTTGCCAAAATAACAAGGAATCATAACATCACCATTACCTTTCAGTTTAATAAATCCTTGGTGACATATGCAATATGTAATAAAATAATAAAAAACAATAATTCATTTGTGTTTCTTAACATTACACATTATAATAAACAGTGGGATAAACAACTAGGATAAACATTTAAGGGACACAAAAATAATGATGATAACTGGAACATTAGTAAAATCAATTTACTAATGAGGTGATAAAATTTGCACTCCTGTTGATGTAAATACTGATGTGCGGACGGGGAAGCCATGAGGTTTCCCCAAATTTTTCTTTGCAGGATGGCACTGAGATTTGATCTTTGTGGGAGATGTGAGGGGGCCGGACAGTGTGTGGGTGATGGGCTCATTGGCTGGAGGGGGCGACAGTGGCCACAGGGGAAAGGACCTCTCAGTTGACAAGCATTTTTTGAAACTAAGTAGAACAAATGACATTGCAAATGACATAAAGCATAACAATTTAAATGACTTTGACTTTAAAAATGTAGTGTTCATATGACTTCACACTGCAAGATACATCTGATGCCACTCACCACATAATGGTGTGATAATATCACATTTCAGAAATGTGACAGAAATAAGGAATACTTGTGTTTTCTGTTCTCCCGGTGCTTAGCCTCGGCCAAGCTGGGCCTTGGGACTACAGTCCACCCCATAATTTATCACAGAATATATAAAATGAGGCATTCCTTGTACAAAATTAAGCCAAATTCTAATTAGGCAATATGTCCACCTTTCCATTGACTAAAGGAGTGTGACACAATCTTTTGCAAGAATTCATTTAAAAAAAAAAATCAACCTGTCTGTGTTCAACTCGACAAATGGATGTGATCTTAGTGACTAACTCAGAATGGTTGTTATAAATGCTGAATCATATGAAATCTGCACAGACAGCTATTGACGATATGCTTGCATGGACGCAATTTTCATTGGGACTTTGTGGTAGCTGCATGTTCCGCCCCCATTTTAGACACAGATTTTTTATGCACTTATGGGTTGTTAGTCGATGTTGCTAATAGGCGACTTGTGGATGCTGTCGCTTTTACCTCACTGCCCTGCACAGCTCAGGGAGCTGGGTCAACAACACTGGCTAATGTTATAGCTCCAGGGGGTAAGCATCAACATTTACTCGCACAGTTCCCAGCACTCATGGTCCTGACTTTTTCGGCTACAATAATGAAACACGGGGTCGAACATTTTATAACTACAAGAGGCCCGCCAGTGTTCGCGCGACCTCGGTGCCTGGATGTGGCTAAACTGGCCTGAAAGTTGGAGTTTGCCAACTTAGAGCAGTTGGGCATCATCAGGCGCTCCAACAGCCTGTGGGCATCCTCGCTTCACATGGTGCCTAAGGCTGACTGGCCGTGGTGTCTGTGCAGTGATTTCCGGCGCTTGAACAACGCCATGCAACACGATCGGTATCCTATCCCGCACATCCAGGATTTTTCCATGCACCTGGCTGGGGCGTGTGTTTTTCCAAAGTGGTTCTGGTCTGCAGTTACCACCAGGTCCCAGTGCACGCAGAAGATGTTTCGAAAACAGCGGTAATAACTCCTTTTGGCCTTTTTGAGTTTTTTACCATGCCATTCGGATTAAAAGGCGTGGCACAGACTTTCCAGAGAATGATGGACGTAGTGCTTCATGACTTGTCCTTCATTTTTGTCTACGTAGATGACATTCTAGTAGCTAGCGCATCCGAGGAGCACATCGGCCATCTCAAGACGGTTTTCCAGAGATTGGAAGTGCATGGGCTGATGGGCTGCCGGCAAAGTGCCAGTTCGGTGTGCCAGTGATTGATTTTTTTGGGCCACCTCATTTCGCCAGAGGGCGCAATTCCGTTACTGGATAAGGTGCGTGCTGTGTCAGACTTTCCACGTCCGCAGACCGTGAGGGCACTACAGGAGTTTTTGGGAATGGTTAATTTTTATAACCGTTTCCTCCCCCGGGCAGCCCAGCTGATGCAGCCATTGTATGCCGTGCTAAAAAAAAGAAGCCCACGGAAACCATCGACTGGGCTCCTGAGTGAGTCCAGGCTTTCACAAACGCCAAAACAGTGCTTGCGGATGCCGCGTTGCTAGCCCATCCGGATCCGTTGGCACGGATAGTGCTCACTACAGACGCATCTGATGTTGTCATAGTTGCAGTGGTGGAGCAGTACATCTGTGGTGCGTGGCAGCCACTCGCATTTTTCAGTCAAACTTTGCGTGACAACGATACAGCACGTTCGACAGAGAGTTGTTGGCTCTACACCTGGCGATGCGCCATTTCCAGTTTGGCTAGAGGGTCATGAGTTCACCGCGTTTGTGGACCATAAGCCACTGATGTATGCAACGTCCAAGGTCTTGGAACCATGGTCGGGCTGGTAGCAACGGCATTTGGCTGCGATCTCGGAATTTATGACCAACATTCAACAACTTACCGGCAACTTACCATTGCCGGTAAGCTCAACTTCGTGGCTGATTGTCTGTCACGTGCGTTAGTCTCCCCGGTATACATGGGAATAGATTTCCCTGCTATGGCCATGGAGCAAGCCGGGGATGCAGACATTTGCGCGCTCCAGTCGGCGCCTACTGGGTTAAGGCTGGAGAGCAGGGTGGTGCAAGAAGGGTGCCCTTCCTTGCTCTGTGACTTCTCCACCGGTCGCCCCTGCCTGGTGGTTCCAAGCTCTTGGCGCCGTCATGTTTTTGAGTCAGTCCACTCTCTTTCGCATCCAGGTGTGCGCGCTTCGGTGAAGCTAGTAGGGGCGAAATTCATCTGGCTGCGCTTGTGCAAGGACATGAAAGAGTGGGCTGCAGCTTGCGTCATGTGGCAGTGGGCCAAAATGCACAAGCACACCAGAGCCCTCCTTGAGCCCTTTCAAATCCTGGCCATGAGATTCGACCACGTCCACGTGGATTTGGTGGGACCCCTCCCACCGTCGCAAGGTTTCATGCACTTTTTGACTGTCATGGACCGCACCATGCGCTGGCCTGAAGTGGTTCCACTGGCTTCTACCACGTCCATGGAAGTAGCTCATGCCGTTTTGTTGGCTTGGGTTGCACGGTTCAGATCCCCGTTGGACATCACTTCCAACAGGGGCCTGCAATTTGTTTCAGAACTCTGGTCCGTGATGGCCGAGAGCCTGGGGGTCAAAATTCACTGCACTACCATGTACAACCCCCAAGCTAACGGGCTATGTGAGCATTTTCATAGGTCACTTAAGGTAATGCTCAGAGCTAGATACAAATTGGGTTGACCACCTGCCCTGCGTTCTTTTGGGGTTGCACTCCGCGCCTAAGGAGGATTTGGTAGCCTCCCTGGCAGAACTCATTTTTTCTCAGTCACTGCAGATCCCCAGAGAGTTTTTACCGGAAAACCCGGTGCCTGAGGCCAATCCGCCCACACAATTTTTGCACAGTACGGAGGCGTTTAACGTACCAGGCCTGGCCCACCATTGTTTTCCCCGCACTTTCGTCCCCAAGAGTTTACAGAATGCCAGCTTTGTTTTTGTCAGGCACGATGGGCACTGGACCCCGCTGCGGCCACCATACGATGGACCGTTCAGGGTATTGGAATCTGGAGTGAAGCATTTTATGTTAGACTTGGGGGGGGGCACAGGGAGACCATCTGCACTGACAGGCTGAAGCCCGCTTTTGTGTTGGCAGACAAGCAGGTGGTGTTGGCCCAGGCTCCCCGGTGCGGACGCTCACCGTTGACAGCCCTGCAAGTTGGTGTTCCCTCGGTAGGGACCTGTGCCCGCGAAGCTGATGTGTTTTCCCCCCTTCCCTTTTTCCCTCCACAGACTGACGTGCCCTCCTGTATACCTTGCCAGCAGGGTGTTTCGACTGGATTGGCGACCCCCCGCTATAGCCGCTATGGGCACTGGCTCAAGCCCAAAGGATGGGGGGGGGGGGGGTTAGTGCCCATTCTGGGTGTTCGGTGGGGGGGCGGGCTGTGTGGTGGTACGGGTGGGGGATTCTCCACCCAGACAAGGCAGCTGGGGAAAGAGGGAACAATGGACTGAAGGAGCAAGTGTCACTGGGGGGTCTCAGTCGGGACAGTAAGGGCTATTCGCCCCCCGGGGAGAGGAGAGAACGCCGGAGCCGCTGGAGAAAGAAGGGTTTGAAAAGTGGTGCCGGCGTGATGTTATGTTAATGTGCCACACAGGTCTTTGTTCCAAACAGTGTATTATGTGGGAAAGTCTGTGTCTCAGTGCATGGAATTAAAGGTATAAAAGGAGAATGCACAGAGACCCAGGAGAGCTTTTTCTGTACTGAATGTTGGAGAAGGAATACAATTCTTTTGTTGTTCAGCTCGTTGCCTCACCTGTTTCCTTTCTCCACAGGATAAGGGATTTTTTTCCCCTCCCACTGTCACCTAGTACTTGCTTATAACTTATCACTTGATTGTTGGGGTTTTCTCTGAATTATTTATTGTGTGATTTGTGCCTTATGTATCTAGCACGCTGAGACGACTTTCTATTGTGATTAGGTGTTACATATGTAGATAAAGCTGAACTAAATTCAATCATATGTCACAGAAATCCTACATAACCCACTGAAATAAAGGGGAAACCCCAAAAACCATTATGGGGACTATTTTTATATATATGAGGTGGAGTGGGTCCACATAAACCTTTATCTTCACTGTCTTCTGTCTCTGAGTGACTGTATTTTGACTTGAATGCTGCAGACAACTCAGACTCTGGCTGTTTGCCTGTGAGTTACATTATGAGATGAGGGCATAAAGAAAATAGTCAGTCACACAGCTAATTGATTTTTCTTTGTTCCCTGCTTCTGAATTAGGGCTGCACAGCCTTGTGGTTTTCTGGCTAAATGCACAAGAAAGTAGATCTGTATCTTCCTGAACTGTCTGGTAATGTCCTCATGGAGGAAAAGTGTTTGGAAAAATTGCCTTTTTTAAATAAGGAAAAGAACAATGCTGCTGGACTCTGAATGGGAACAGTCCTCAAAGGAAGATGGATTACACCAATCAGATGCAACATTAAAACCAGAGGGCTGAACCATCATGACAATAGCCCTACACTTAAATTAGCAAACACCTTCCCTTCAGCGGGGGGGAGGGGGGTGTAACTGGCCTCCCAAGGGGCTCCCCGCACATTGCTGCTGCCTTGCTTGGGCGTGGGGGCCTGGAGGGTGCCCTAGGGGTTGACGTTGGCCCCGCTAGGGGGGGCTGGCCGGCCTGGGGGTGGGGGGGCGCCGCACCAGCCGCTTGGTGTCCCAGCCTCCTCCAGCAGTTCCTCTGGGGGCAGATGCCTGGCTGACGTGGGGCTTGGTGGCTTCGGGACATTTGTGCTTTATGGGAGTTCGTGGCACTGTCTTGTTCACTTGGGGTTTTTGAAGGGGTGTGCTGCTGTGGCCTGCCACCCTCTTTGCATGTTTCCTTGCAAACCACTCACACGCACACACTCACTTTGCATGCGCTCTCATACACACATATGTCTCTTTGTGTGGTGCACATATGTGGTTTCATATGCTCACATGTATGTCACTGTATGTTTATTGTGGCTTCACGTCTCAAGAGGAACAAAAGGTCTGAGCCTCCTGGGGATAAGAGGAGGATGTGAGAGTTGGCCTTTTGATATGCAGAGAGGTGGCCGTGAAGGATTTCCTGACCACCGGGATTTTGGTGGAGGCGAGAAGGCCTGTAGGGGGATGCATTATGTTTGGGATTTAAAGACAATGTGATTTTGTGCTTTGATGTCCGGGGGTATAAAACGGACAGATGTTGGGGGTTACGTACTCTTTCTGCTTTTGAATGTTGGAGAATGTGTTGTGAATAAAACTGAACCTGAGGAATAAACTCAGCCTCATCCTTTCCACACATCGCCAAACTGGTGACCTTAAGACGTATTATGGCCGGAGACGATTCTCCTGGGCCGGACTCATCAGGAGCCAGCCAAACTAATGCAGCCACAGTCCAACTATCGGACTTCTGGCAGAACAGTCCGCGCTCCTGGTTTAACGCAATCGAGGCTCAGTTCCATCTTTGGAGGGTTTCGGCAGACGCCACAAAGTTCTACCATGTGGTTGCAAAGCTGGACAACCACACAGCCCAGCGAGTGGAGAGCCTGATCAACCACCCGCCAGACGATGACAAGCACGGCACATTGAAGGCCGCTCTCATCCGTTTTTTCACCCCCTCGCTGGGAGAGCGAGCAGAGAGGCTTCTGGCGCTGACTGAAGGTGAAGGCGACAGACCTGCAGACCTGATGGCGAAGATGCTGAGTTTGAGAGACTCCAAAGATGATGGCTTCATTTTCACCCACCTTTTCCTCAGGACCCTACCGTCAGCGGTGAGAGTTACCCTGGCCAGTTCACCGCTGCTGGCCCGACGAGACTACCACGAGCTGGGCCAGGAGGCGCAGCGACTCGTCGATGCCAATAGACGACATGCGGCCACGGCCGCAGCAGCGGAGCTGGGCGCAATGTCCGGAGATGGCAGGGGGCCAGAGGCTGCAGCACCAGACTCACCGACAACGGCGGCGGCGGGGGCCAGGAGACGCGGAGCAGACGATGTCCTTTGCTTTTACCGTCGCCGTTTCTCCGAGAGGGCACGCAAGTGCATTCCACTGTGCCATTTCAAGCTCTCGGGAAACGCTAAGACCGGGAGTCGGTAGCAGCTGCGGCTCTCGGAGAGGAGAACAAGCTGCTCTACTTGAGGGACGCGCGCTCGGGGAGGCACTTCCTCGTCGACACAGGCTCCCAGCTGCGTTTCATCACACCTTCCTACTCCGACCGGCTGGCGCCTTCCAGTGGCCCCGGAGTGTCAGCAGCGAACGGCTCGGCGATTAAGACCTTCGGGGAGAAGACTCTGTCTCTGTCTTTACACGGTCGTGTATTCGAGTGGACTTTTGTCATAGCGGCAGTCAACTTCAACATGTTAGGTGCTGATTTTTTGTGCTCACATGGTTTGTTGGTCGATCTTGCTAACAGACGCCTGGTTAATGCACTCTCTTTTTATTCTATTCCCTATACAGCTCGAGTGGCCCCGCCAACAGCACAAGCCAACGTCACAGCCGCAGGTGGTAAGTTCCACACACTCCTCACCCACTTTCCAGCACTCACGGTGCCAACGTTTTCAGCGACTGTGGCTAAACACGGGGTGGAGCATTTTATTACTACCACCGGACCGCCCATTTTTGCAAAAGCTCGGCGCTTGGATTCAGCTAAACTGACCATAGCGTGCGAGGAGTTCACCAACCTGGAAAGGTTGGGCATCATCAGACGTTCAAAGAGCCCATGGGCTTCACCGCTTCACATGGTCCCTAAAGCTGACGGCTCGTGGCGGCCTTGCAGTGATTTTCGCAGGCTGAACAATGCTACAGCACACAACCGCTACCCAATCTCACATATCCAAGATTTTTCAGTTCATTTGGCGGGGACGCGCGTTTTTTCTAAGATAGACTTGGTACGCGGCTATCACCAGGTCCCAGTGCGCGCTGAGGACATACCCAAAACAGCGGTAATAACTCCTTTCGGGCTTTTGGAGTTTTTGTGCATGCCGTTCGGGCTTAAAGGCGCAGCGCAGACCTTCCAACGCATGATGGACGCAGTGTTGCGTGATCTCCCCTTCGTGTTCGTCTACCTGGACGACATTTTAGTGGCCAGTGCGTCCGAAGACGAACACGAAAACCACCTCACGGCAGTTTTCTGGAGGTTGGCAGAGCACGGGCTAATAATCAACTCAGCAAAGTGTCAGTTCGGGGTGGCGCAGATTGATTTTTTGGGGCATCGCGTTTCTCCCGAAGGAGCGGTTCCTCTGCCTGACAAAGTGCGCGCGGTGACAAATTTTCCCCAGCCACAAACGGTCAAAGCGTTACAGGAGTTTTTGGGAATGGTGAATTTTTATAACCGTTTCCTCCCCCGCGCGGTGCAGTTCATGCAACCATTGTACGCTGCGCTTAAAAAACAAAAACCCACAAGTAAAATCGAATAGTCTCCGGAGCGGGAGCACGCATTCACTGAAATCAAAACAGCCCTGGCAAACGCTGCGTTGTTAGCACACCCAGTCCCAACGGCCCGCATGGCGCTCACTACTGACGCGTCAGACGTAGCCATAGGGGCGGTTGTGGAACAGTATGTGGCTGGAGCCTGGCAGCCGCTCGCGTTTTTCAGCAGGACTTTGCGCGATAGTGAGCAAAAATACAGCGCATTCGACAGGGAGTTGTTAGCTCTCCATTTGGCTATTCGTCACTTCCAGTTTTGGCTGGAGGGACGCCGTTTCACCGCGTTCGTTGACCACAAGCCACTGACTTTCGTGATGACCAAGATTTCAGAACCTTGGTCGGGCTGGCAGCAGAGACAGCTGGCTGCGATTTCAGAGTTCACTACCGATATCCAGCATGTAGCGGGTAAACTTAATGTAGTGGCAGACTGCTTCTCGCGTGCCGTGGCGGCTCCAGCCCGCGTAGGGGTAGATTTCGCAGCAATTGCCGCGGACCAGGGTAGCGTCGCGGAAGCGCGCGCGGCCCCAGTCTGCGTAGGGATAGATTACGCAGCCATGGCCGCGGATCAAGGTGGCGACGCGGACGTGCGCGCGCTCCAGTCTGGACCAACAGGGTTAAGGCTGGAGAACTGGGTGCTGCAAGACGGTATGCCCCCCCCTAATCTGCGATGTTTCCACCGGGCGACCCCGTCCGGTGGTTCCGGCCACGTGGTGCCGCCGCGTTTTTGACTCGATCCATTCTCTGGCGCACCCGGGTGTGCGCGCTTCGGTCAAAATGGTAGGAGAGAAATTTGTATGGCCGAGCCTGCGCAAGCAAGTTAGAGAGTGGGCGGCAACCTGCATGGCTTGTCAGCGGGCTAAGGTTCATAGACACACGAGAGCTCCCTTGGAGTCGTTTCATATCCCAGCTAAAAGGTTTGATCATGTCCACGTGGACCTCGTAGGCCCCCTACCGCCCTCACAGGGCTGCACGCATCTTCTGACAATGGTTGACCGCATCACGCGCTGGCCGGAAGTGGTCCCACTGGCGTCAACCACAGCTGAGGAGGTAGCGCGTGCGTTTTTAACTGCATGGGTAGCGCGTTTTGGAGTTCCGTCGGATATTACGTCCGACAGAGGCTCGCAATTTGTTTCTGAACTTTGGTCAGCGATGTCCCGCAGCCTGGGGGCAATGATCTACCGCACAACCGCATATCACCCGCAGGCTAACGGGTTATGCGAACGTTTTCACAGGTCGCTGAAGGCGGCTCTCAGAGCGTCGCTTACGGACACAAATTGGGTGGACAAACTACCATGGGTTTTATTGGGGTTACGTTCTGCACCTAAAGAGGATTTAGACGCCTCCCCAGCTGAGCTGGTTTTCGCTCAGCCACTTCGGCTGCCTGGAGAATTTCTCCCTGACAATCCAGCGCCAGAGTTCTCCTCGGCTCAGCGGTTACAGAATAGCATGGGCCCGAGTACCCTACCTGGCCTCGTTCACCACAGTTTTCCACGTGTTTTTGTGCCTAAGGCTTTAAAGAATGCGGAGTTTGTTTTTGTCAGACATGATGCCCACCGCACAGCTCTGCAACCGCCTTATGATGGATCATTTAGAGTGCTAGAAACAGGTGATAAGCATTTTTTGCTAGATTTGGGGGGCAGAAAAGAGATGATTGGCATAAACAGGCTCAAACCCGCTTTTGTGATGGCTGACGAAACTGTGCAGTTGGCTAGGGCTCCTCAGCGGGGCAGACCCCCTAGAGAGCATTCCCCAGAACACCCACAGAGATTGACTAACAGTTTTAATCCTAAAACAGCAGCTCCACAGCAGGAGGACGCCGCGGAGGTGATTAAGCCCGCCTGCAGCAGATACACTACCGTTCAAAAGTTTGGGGTCACCCAGACAATTATTTTGTGTTTTCCATGAAAAGTCACACTTATTTACCACCATGAGTTGTAAAATGAATAGAAAATATAGTCAAGACATTGACAAGGTTAGAAATAATGATTTGTATTTGAAATAATAATTTTTTCCTTCAAACTTTGCTTTCGTCAAAGAATCCTCCATTTGCAGCAATTACAGCATTGCAGACCTAACATGATTGCACAAGGGTTTTCTAATCATCCATTAGCCTTCTGACGCAATGAGCAAACACATTGTACCATTAGAACACTGGAGTGATAGTTGCTGGAAATGGGCCTCTATACACCTATGTAGATATTGCACCAAAAACCAGACATTTGCAGCTAGAATAGTCATTTACCACATTAGCAA
The DNA here is from genome assembly GCA_020510985.1 of Pholidichthys leucotaenia. NCBI lineage: Eukaryota > Metazoa > Chordata > Actinopteri > Cichliformes > Pholidichthyidae > Pholidichthys > Pholidichthys leucotaenia. Next base: position 337,603,487 of record CM035844.1, read on the forward strand.
TGTATAGAGTGTATTTCTGATTAGTTTAAAGTTATCTTTATTGAAAAAAAGTGCTTTTCTTTCAAAAATAAGGAAATTTCTAAGTGACCCCAAACTTTTGAACGGTAGTGTATGGCAGAAGATTGCGGCCAAGACAGCATGTGGACTGATGTGCAGTGATTTTATTATGACATGCAATCTGTGGTTATGTTGTTCCATCTTAGACGTTTTGGGGGGGGGGTTATATGTGGTGCACATATGTGGTTTCATATGCTCACATGTATATTACTTTTCATATGCTCACATGTATGTCACTATATGTTTATTGTGGCTTCACGTCTCAAGAGGAACAAAAGGTCTGAGCCTCCTGGGGATAAGAGGAGGATGTGAGAGTTGGCCTTTTGATATGCAGAGAGGTGACCGTGAAGGATTTCCTGACCACCGGGATTTTGGTGGAGGCGAGAAGGCCTGTAGGGGGATGCATTGTGTTTGGGATTTAAAGACAATGTGATTTTGTGCTTTGATGTCCGGGGGTATAAAACAGACACATGTTGGGGGTTACGTACTCTTTCTGCTTTTGAATGTTGGAGAATGTGTTGTGAATAAAACTGAACCTGAGGAATAAACTCAGCCTCATCCTTTCCACACATCTCCACATTTGTTCTTTTACAGGTGCAGATACCAGACTTGTGATGAGACCTCTTCAGAAGCAGAAACAGTTTGTCTTCCGTTTGTTTCAGTTGTGACAGTTTGCTTGTCTTCTCTGTTTGTTCCTCTCTTTTATCCCCCTCCCCACCCCTCCCTTCCCCATTCTCCCCTTGTCAAGTCCATCATAAGTAAAACAATTTAAACTAGAAAAGCACTAATCGTGCGTATACCTCCACCAAGGCTCCTTCCGTTTGTCATGGATCACCTCCAAAATGTAATGGGTTTGTGTGTAGGCCTATAGCCACTTGTGGTGAAAATTGCATCAAAGTCTGTCCATCTGTTTTGAAGTATTGTTGCTAACACACTGTGAGAAGATAAGAGCCTTGGCTGAGGTATGCATTCTCAGATCATCACCAAAATATAATGGATTCCTCTCTAGCCCAAGAACCACCCCTGGTGAAAATTTCATCCAAATCCATCCAGTAGTTTTTGTGTAATCCTGCTGCACAAATACAAACAAAGCTCTTGGTGGAGGTATGCACTCTCAGATCATCACCAAAATGTAATCACCTGTTCCCCGTGCCATTACACACCTTTCCTGAAAATTTCATAAAAATCCGTTCATAACTTTTTGAGTTATGTTGGTAACAGACAGACGGACAGACAGACAGACAAACGCTGGTTAAAACACAACCCCCTTGGCAGATTTAACTAGAAAAGTTCTCAGAGAGTGCATACCTCCGCCAAGGCTCCTTCTGTCCCTCATGGATCACCTCCAAAATGTAATGGGCTTGTGTGTAGGCCTAGAGTCACTTGTGGTTGAAAATTGCATCAAAGTCTGTCCATTAGTTTTGCATTATTGTTGCTAACACTCTGTGAGAAGATAAGAGCCTTGGCTGAGGTATGCAGTCTCAGATCATCACCACAATCTAGTCATCTGTTCCCCGTGCCACACCTTTCCTGAAAATTTCATCAAATTCCGTTCGTAACTTTTTGAGTAGTGTTGCTAACAGACAAACAAACCAACAAGCCAACAAAAAATGTGACTGGGTACATTAGCACTTGTGTTGATACCATCGTACCCGCCATACAAATCAGGAAGTTCCCCAACCAGAAGCCCTTGATCAACAGTCAGGTATGCCAGATGCTGTGCGCTCGCTCTCTTGCATTTAAATCAGGCAATGAGGCTGAGTATAAAGCTGCAAAGTATGGACTGAGGAACAGCCAAGAGGCAGTACAGAGGAAAGCTGGACAGCCTCTACTCCACCCCTGACCCTGGGTGCATGTGGCAAGGCCTGCAGCACATCACAGACTACAAAAGAACCACCAGCAACACCACTAGCTCCACAGACAGCTTGCCAAATGACCTCAACATCTTTTACACCTGCTTTGAGACCTCCAGCTACAGTGCAGAGAGGACACACACACACACACACACACACACACACACACACACACACACACACACACACCCTCCCCCTCCACTAAAAGTCTAACCAGGCCAGGTAAACAAAGCACTGAGGAACATCAACCCCCACAAGGCAGCAGGACCAGACAACATCCATGGGCGGGCTCTCAGAGCATATGCTGCTGAGCTGACTGATGTTTTCCCATCCATCTTTAACCTCTCCCTCAACCAGAACACAGTCCTCTCCTGCTTCAAAACAACAACCATCGTTCCCCTCCCCAAAAAGAGCCCGCCGACCTGCCTGAACGATTACAGGCCGGTAGCACTCACTCCAATCATCATAAAGTGCTTCAAGAGCGCGGTGCTGGCCCTCATTCAGGACAGCATACCCTGGACCCCCTGCAGTACACCTACCGGCTCAACAGGTCCATCTCAGATGCCATTACTGCTGCACTCCATTATTCTCTCTCCCACCTGGAAGATAAAGACTCCTACATTAGGATACTCTTTGTTGACTACAGCTCCGCCTTCAACACGGTCATACCCCACAAACTCACCTACAAACTGTCTTTACTCGGCCTGCACACCACCCTCTGCTACTGGCTACTGGACTTTCTGACTGGCAGGCCTCAGTCTGTCAGGATGGGTAACAGCACCTCAGCCAGCATCATCACGAACACAGGTGTCCTACAGGGTTGTGTTCTCAGCCCCATCCTCTACAGCCTCCTCACCCATGACTGTGTCGCCTCCCACAAGGACAATGTCATCTTAAAGTTCGCGGATGACACAGTAGTGATAGGATGTATCACTGGTGGTGATGAAGCATCCTACCGGAGGGAGGTGGCCAGCCTGGTGTCATGTGTGAGGACAACACCCTCACCCTCAACACGGACAAGATGAAGGAGATGATAGTGGACATGAGGAAGGGGAGGAGACCTCATCGGCCACTGTTCATCCGGGAGCTTGAGGTGGAGAGGGTGAGCAGCTTTAAATACCTGGGCATCCACATCAGCAAAGACCTTACGTGGGCACTTAACACCACAGAGCTGGTTAAGAGAGCTCAAGAGCGGCTCTACTTTCTGAGGAGGCTGAGGAAGTTTGGCATGTCCCCCAAGATCCTCAGCAACTTCTACTGCTGCATCATCAAGAGCATCTTGACCAACTGCATCACTGTGTGGTACGGCAGCACTACTGCTTTGGACCGCAAACGCCTGCAGAGAGTGGTGAAGACAGCAGAGAAGAACATCAAGACCCAACTCCCCTCTCTGCAGAGCATCTATCACTGCAGAGTCCAAAGGACAGCTGCCTCCATCCTCCGGGACCCCACCCACCCCCAGCACAGAATGTTCACACTTCTACCCTCAGGCCAGAGGTACAGAAGTGTGAAATGCAGGACATTCAGACTAAAAAACTCCTTCTTTCCCACTGCCATCAGACTCCTGAATAAATAACAAACTCCGGACACAGCTCTGCAAACAGGAATTCACACACTAGATGCTAAATTTGCACATTGCTCATTTGCACATTGTACATTGTACATTGTCTCACCCCGTCTCATGTCCATATCATCTCTGCTGCTAATTATCATTGAACAGTCTACTGGGTATTATCAGGGCACACCACTTTACACAAATTCTCACACTGGGTGCCAATTTGTACATTGCTCATTTGCACATTGTACATAGTTTCATGCCATCTCAGGTTCATATAATCTCTGATATCAAAATACCATTCTCCATTATAGTTGTAGCGTCAATCCCTTTGGCTCCAATCTATAAAGTCACTCTTCACCTTAAAGAAATTGTTTCACCCAAAAGTCTGATCAAAAATTGTTTCCTTCACCTAAGAACCACAGTTTGAAAACACATTCCATGGTAAAAGGAATGATAAGAATCCTATTTCGTGCCAGGAACGGATTAGTCTGTAATCATAAATCCTGGAACTTCCTCCCCAACCAGGCAGTTTTATGCTTCTAGAACTGTTTGAAACCTTCCAGATGCACTGACCACATTTCACAGGTCTCTAGGAATTATCCACAGCTCAACATTACCCCCTGGTGGACAACTCCGGAATATGTTTGCTGTTGCCTCTGCAAACTGAACTGTGGTTACTGAATGAAATGACTTCCTTTTAACAAAAGTACAGGACATCCTGGAAAACCAAGTGGGACTCTGATGTACCATTCTGGTTTAAAATATTTCATTAATCATTGGTTTAAATGTATCACGTTTGAAAATGCTTAAACAAACCTTATTCTAATGCATGTTAATTATAGAAGGACAAGTTTATGAAAGTGCATGTTTAATGTAGCAAGAATGAAAATTAGTCATGAATTACTGAAGTTAGTTTAGCTTACACACAAAGTGAATTTTCAATTTAATCAAGACGTGTTTCATCCTATTTGAAAAGTTTACTCAAGTCATCTGACTGGTGCCAGCCAATTACCAGCCAGTCTCTGTTGGACAACGCCCCCTTTCATTCTATTGGTCGGTTACAGACAAAGGACTGCTTTCTTATTGGACCAGAGTTCATTCAAACCTCCCACAATGGGAGACAATTGGTTCTCTTTCATGTCAGTCAAGTTTTTTTCCTTTGAAAGTGATCAGTTTAAGTGAGGAACACGCTAGTTCAGGCAGTTGTTCTTTCTGAAAGTTTATCTAAGTTGTTCTTTTCTGTAATTTTGTAAAAGTGGTCTGTGTGTCCTGCCTTGAATTCTCTCTTTCCTTTAAACGTCTGGGAAAAATACTTCTTCTTCTGTTTTGATCTCAAACTTCTCTTTTATATGGAGTGAAACTCTGTGTTCTCAGACATTTTTTTTTCCATTTTATTCTGTTAAAAACTTTTTCTATTGATTTCCTTAACTCACCACGTTTTAAAGTGGACTGGTCATTTTTTTTCTCACACTGGCAGCTGTTTTCGCCAATCCCCACATCTGAAGAACTCAGATTTTGTGGCTTGAATATTTTTTTTTTGTTATTAATTTTGTCTTCTCGAGTCTGGGCCTTTGATCAGACTTTGAACTATTTCATCAATTTATTTGGACCAGGGAGAGCCGCTGAAAAAACCCTCTCGTGTTGTCCACATGACATACTGCTTCAGCGGCCAGCAGCAGCCTTTCACCATTGTTGTTGGATCTCAGCTTCTGACTTTTTTCCTCTGGGAAGAAATTATCTGCTGGCAGATAATTTCCAGTATCATCAAATAAAGTTTCAGCTAAGGAGCCAGCTGGAAAGCCAACGCAAAGCTCACGTGAGCAAGATTCCTTTGTTTCATCTGCTGAGTAATGCGATGTCCATCGCCTTAAAGTATGTCATAACTTGTCTCAGGCTTAAAACTAGTTCATAACTCTGATCGGAGCTATAGAATTAAAGAGAACTAGTATTCCTCTTTTCATTAAGTTCCGTTTTTACTTTTTACAGTAACCCAGAATTTCTTGTTCCATATAATCAGCTTTTATAATTTTCTTCATATTTTGGTTACAGTTATTTCAGTCTCCACTTTCATCACAGTTACAAATTCACACTAAGGTTTCCTTGGTTCCACAAATGTGATTACACTCTTTTGCTCAATAATCAGTTACAAGTTGAATGTGATGCTTGATACTTGATCATTTCACTTTACCAACAAGTCCGTTGAATGTAATGCCATTTAATCTGAGTCTGATCATTAAAACTGTAAACGGTATATGGAAGTTTCTGTTGATTTCTTTTTCCTGTGTCTGTTTCTGAAGTCACCCAGGAGAATTCACGAATATTTGAGACTGATTGATTGAAGGTATAAACATTAGTTATTAATAAACTGTCCAAGTTTTGGACTGGTGCCACAAAAACAAGTTGTTTTTTTTTCCCCCAGTGTGTGCATGGACCTGAAGCAAACCTTTGTTTCCACACTCACCTATAGGTATAAATTAAATAATCTTTGTACTGTATGACCAATTTCCCCTATATAGTCATCCAGTGAATTTTAAATTTCCATTCTTCTTGTTTCCTCCAGTTTAACTGCTTTAACTGTCCTAATTGCCTAATGTGTATTTATTAGTATTAGTATTTAGTATTAAGGTGTGTTTATTACTTTTATTAGTATTGATGTGTACCTCTTACCTTGGGATTCGTTCGGAGAGCAGAGTAAGAATTTCATTGCTCAGGAAATGTTGCATTTCTTAACTGTGCAAATGATAACACAACATAACAAAAATCATTTTTTACCTCCGCCAAGGAGGTTATGTTTTTACCGGGGTTTGTCTGTTTGTTTGTCTGTCTGTTACCAACATAACTCAAAAAGTTATGAAAGGATTTTGACAAAATTTTCAGGACAAGTCCAAAATGGGACAAGGAAGAAATGATTAGATTTTGGGAGTGATCCGGATCACCATCTGGATCCAGGAATTTTTTAAAGGATTCTTTATCATTGTGAGATAGGGCCATTTTTAGCCTATGTGTATACAACTCCACAATAAATGGTCAGGACACTAGCTAAAAAAATACAGGATAAGATCCCAGTAGGTTCTAGGAAATATCAAAGACTGATCCGGATCCTGCAAAAAATCCGGATACTGTGATCCAGAACAGAAATAAGATAAGATAAGCCTTTATTAGTCCCACAGTGGGGAAATTCCAGGATTGCAACAGCACAGGGATAGCAACACTCAGAGCAACAATCAGAAGGCAAGAAAAAAAAACAAAAAAAAAACAAGAGCAGCTAGTATACATATGTACATATTACTATAAATATATACAGTATATATACAGACACACAGTGCAGAGCATTGTAGCTGGATGGAATAAATATATGAGTATATAAACACACAGTGCGGAGCATTGTAGCTAGATGGAATAAATATGTAGATATATAAACACACACAGTACGGAGCATTGCAGCTAGGTGGAATAAATATGTAAATATATAAACACACACAGTGCAGAGCATTGTTGCTAGATGAGATGAAACAGCACAACCGTCTGCTTAGTTATCCTACATGGTATGATTATGTACCCATACATATTCTCACCCTCCATAGCAACTGGTATTTTCCTAGTTGTATGCCGGAGGGGACCATTGTGTAAGTCTATTGCATCTTTTGCATTCAAAACTATTAGGTTGTCACGTCTTTTTGCCATCTCTGCGAGCAGCCCTGCTTAGGTTGTACAGTCTGACAGCCGTTGGTAGGAAGAACCTGCGAAACCTCTCGGTTGTGCACCTGGGATGATGTAGTCTGCTGCTGAATGAGCTCCTCAGTGCATTCAGTATGTCCTGCATAGGGTGGAACTCGGACTCCAGCAGAGATGACAGTTTAGCCACTGTCCTTCTCTCTCCTATCTCCTCCACTGGGTCAAGGCGCTGCCCCAGGACAGAGCTAGCTTTCTTGATCAGTTTGTTCAGTCTCTTCCTATCGGCTGCGGTAATGCCACTGCCCCAGCAGACCACTCCAAAAGTGATGGCTGATGCCACCACCATGTCATAGAATGTCTTCAGCAGTGCCCCTTGTACACCAAAAGACCTGAGTCTCCTCAGTAGGAACAGCCTGCGCTGTCCCTTCTTGTAGAGTGCGTCAGTATTGTGTGACCAGTCTTGTTTATTGTTCAGATGAACACCCAGGTACTTGTAGGATGTCACCATCTTGATGTCTGTTCCCTGTATATTTACTGGTGCTGTGAGGGGTTGTCCTTGCCTGCGGCAGTCCACCACCAGCTCCTTAGTTTTTCTTGCGTTGATCTGGAGGCAGTTCCGATGGCACCAGTCCACGAAGTCCTGGCTAAGCCCTCTGTACTCAGCTTCATCTCCATTGGAGATGAGGCCAATGATCGCAGAGTCATCAGAGAACTTCTGTAGATGGCAGTGTGTTGTGTTGTGTGAGAAGTCCGCAGTATAAAGGGTGAACAGGAAGGGAGCCAGCACCGTTCCCTGGGGGAGATAATAGGGGATCTTTGGAATTTTCATCACTGTAAGGTAACAAATTAAGATATAAACATACAACAAACACCAAAATATAGCCAAGACACTGAGGAATCAGTAGTGTGCAATGGATTTGTTGTATCTTCAAAAGCTATGGAGCTATATCCAGAAGAAAACCGCCATTACTGAAAAAGTGATTTTTGTCAATAACCACTGGACTAATAAAGATATCAATGTGAATCCAATTGCTAAAGGTATGTTTTGATGGTCAAGGAATCTGAAAATATAGATAAAATAAATGTAGGACTATTATCTTTGGGGAAAATCCCAATATTAGGGGGAACTGAGGTACTTGGCGGAGGTCTGCGCTCTCCGAGTGCTTTTCTAGTTTTGTAAGTTGTCTGTGTTTTTTAAACTGATTTAAGATAATTTTGCACCGCTGAATCCAAAAATGACATCCATTTCTCACGATCAGGTCAGGTTTTTATGCTAAGTTGTAAGCAGTTGAACAGCAGTTGTACAGTTGTACTGTAAATTCAATAGTAGACAGTGATAAAGGTAAGTACATGTAAATTGAATGTTGCGTCATCATTGTTCAAAATTCAGAGAATTTCAAGAAAAAAAAAAGAATTTTGCATCATGTGGCAGGTTTGGAATAACCCCCACAACAGACTACGGACAGTCAGCTCGCTACTTCTGGTTTTTTCCGGCTCACTACTGTGATGTTAATGTGCCATTCATGCATTGTGTTCATGCTTCCTGTCCTTACTGTGTCTATACACTGATGACAATATGTAGATGTGCCTTGTAACCTCTTTTGTCCTACAGTTCTGGAGCAGAGGCGAATCCTGGCTAGCAGTCTCCTTATTGTTATGTGTCTCTCTCAAATGCAAATGCCCATACCTACTGCTGTGAATGCCTTTCATGTATTGTCTGTGGTTGGGTATATAAGCTGCATTATTCTGTAACCCTGTCTCTCATTCTCTGCTACTGCTTATCTGCACACTTTGCTGGAGAGCCCGAGGGCTCGCTCATGGAGCGAGCTCCGTGACGGCGGTATGATAATAAACCTACTTAAAACCCTCACTTCGCTGCCTTATTTTTCATGCCGCCGCACTGGCGGCTGATAAAATAAAGGCAGCGATGAGAGGTTTTAGTAGACTTTATTAAATCACACCGCCGTCACAGAACTCCGCTCCAGCCCTAAGTGTGAGCAGACTGGAGCGGCGTCCTCAGGCTCTCAGAGAAGAGACACAGCGTGTCTGTGTGTCAGCAGCAGTTGCAGGAATGAGAAACAGGGTTACAGAATAATGCAGCTTATATACCCAACCACAGACAATACATGAAAGGCATTCACAGCAGTAGGTATGGGCATTTGCATTTGAGAGAGACACATAACAGTAAGGAGATTGCTAGCCAGGATTTGCCTCTGCTCCAGAACTGTAGGACAAAAGAGGTTACAAGGCACATCTACATATTGTCATCAGTGTATAGACACAGTAAGGACAGGAAGCATGAACACAATGCATGAATGGCACATTAACATCACAGTAGTGAGCCGGAAAAAACCAGAAGTAGCGAGCTGACTGTCCTTAGTCTGTTGTGGGGGTTAGTCCAAACCTGCCACACTGCTCCCCCCCAGAGGGCTCGGCAGGGGGCCGAGACCTCGATAGTGCAGCTTGGCAGTGAGCAGGAAAAGCTCTGTGCAGGCGAAGGTGGAGGGGGGTGGGGGGTAGTAAATGCCGGCCGGGGACGGTGGAATCGTCTGGGCCGCGCAAAAATTGCTTGCTGCTCCGCGATGTCGAGGGGCTGTCCCGTTGAACGTGCGGAGGTCACAAGAAGAAAAATTAGTCTCTGACTCCTCTCGCGGCCATGAAGAAAAACAGGAGCGGCGAGGCTGCGTAGCGGCTGTAAGAAAAAAAGAAACAAAAGCAGAGGGACTTGGCGTGTTGACTTTAGGTGCAGGCACAACCTTAAAGCCTTCGGGGACCGCAGACAGCTGAATTCCCGTTGAGCGCCATGGCTAAGACCATAAAATCCAGTGAGCAAGCTGCATGCCTCAGGTGTACGAGCAAGCCTGAAGGGCCAGTGTGCAGCGGCGAAGAAGGAAGGCGGTCAGTGGAGCCGTATGTGTCCCGTGCGTGGTGCGCCATCCGCGTAACCCCCGGTGCATGTGCCGGGGCTCCGTGCGTTGTTGGGCCAGCTGGAGAGGAGACAGGGTCAGGGAGTGTAATCATCCCTGTTGTAGTTGTTGTAGATGCTTCATGGTGCGTTCAGGTCCACGCGTGCTCCGTCGGCCATGGAGCTTGCCGTCGTGGAGAAAGGACGAGGTACATGCGCTCTCGTGTGGGGGAGCTGCGAGCGCGGCCGGTCCAGCGTGGCTGTGCCGATCTAGGCGTGCAGATCTCACCATGAAGTTTGCTGCGGCCGGTCGTGGGTGGTCTCCAGAGAGTTTCACCTGGAAACTCTGCGTCAAAGTCTCCCTGAAGCAGAAGGGAGGGCAGATCAGTCAGGCTGCTGCGTTCGCTTGTCGTCGGAGAATCCCCACCGGGTGCTGCGTTCGCCGGCAGCGTGTTTTTTTCAGCGTCGTGTCACCAACGTGGCCATCCAGACCAGAAGGTTGTGTTGCACAAAGCGTGTGCATTCTCGGGGTCACCAGTGAAGCGGATGATAAAATAAAGGCAGCAATGAGAGGTTTTAGTAGACTTTATTAAATCACACCGCCGTCACAGAACTCCGCTCCAGCCCTAAGTGTGAGCAGACTGGAGCGGCGTCCTCATGCTCTCAGAGAAGAGACACAGCGTGTCTGTGTGTCAGCAGCAGTTGCAGGAATGAGAGACAGGGTTACAGAATAATGCAGCTTATATACCCAACCACAGACAATACATGAAAGGCATTCACAGCAGTAGGTATGGGCATTTGCATTTGAGAGAGACACATAACAGTAAGGAGATTGCTAGCCAGGATTCACCTCTGCTCCAGAACTGTAGGACAAAAGAGGTTACAAGGCACATCTACATATTGTCATCAGTGTATAGACACAGTAAGGACAGGAAGCATGAACACAATGTATGAATGGCACATTAACATCACAGTAGTGAGCTGGAAAAAACCAGAAGTAGCGAGCTGACTGTCCTTAGTCTGTTGTGGGGGTTATTCCAAACCTGCCACACATCATATAAAGCAAAATACCTGTACATATAAACAAAAACGTAAGAAAACATGTGGCCATAGTTCAAAAAGTTGACCTGATTGAGCAAAACCAATGTGATTTTTGGATTCAGCACATCAAAATTGTCCTAAATCAGTTAGACAATAAATTTGGTGTTGACCAGTGTAATAAAACCTTTGAATCTTGAAAAAACAAACCAATAGATGCCAATGAAAAAATTACTTCCTCCTCTTGGAAAGAGGTAATAAAGTATTAAAACTTATTACAAGAGGAGTCTATAAATGAGTCTATAAACGAGGAGCTACAATGCTCCACAATGTGTGTGTTTATATATCTACATATTTGCACGGTGGCGCAGTGGTTTAGCACTGCGGCAGCACAGTTTTACCCTCGGCCGGGGGACCGCGGGGATCATGAGATCGTGGGTTCGATCCCAGCCCCCGACCAACAGTGAGCTGTGTGGAGTTTGCATGTTCTCCCCGTGTTGCGCGGGTTTACTCCGGGATTTCTCCGGTTTCCTCCCGCACACCAAAAACATGTAGGTTTAGGGCGCTCGCGCACGCAGCGACCAGCAGCCGGTGGCTTGTCACCAGACTGCAAACCAAGTCTACCTACGGGTACAAATAAGTAACAAAAAAAAAAAAAAAAAAAAAAAAAAAAATATTTATTCCATCCAGCTACAATGCTCCGCACTGTGTTTATATATTTATATATCTATTCCATCTAGCTACAATGCTCCGCACTGTGTGTCTATATATTTATGTTTATATGTACATATGTATACTTGCTGCTCGTTTTTCTCTTGCCTTCTGATTGTTGCTCTGAGTGTTGCTATCCCTGTGCTGTTGCAATCCTGGAATTTCCCCATTGTGGGACTAATAAAGGCTTATCTTATCTTATCTTAAATAATATTTATATGCAGTACATATCAAATATGAGCAAATGTCCTTTTGGCAAAGTAAATCTGTTTGACACAATCAGGGAAGCCGATTTCTCTTCTGCTTACCTATTACAGTGGGGCAAAAAAGTATTTAGTCAGCCACCAATTGTGCAAGTTCTCCAACTTAAAAGATGAGAGAGGTCTCCAGTTTTCATCATAGGTATACCTCAACTATGAGAGACAAAATGAGAAAAAAAAATCCAGAAAATCACATTGAAGGATTTTTAATGAATTAATTGGTAAATTCCTCAGTAAAATAAGAATTTGGTCACCTACAAACAAGCAAGATTTCTGGCTCTCACAGACCTGTAACTTCTTCTTTAAGAGGCTCCTCTGTCCTCCACTCGTTACCTGTATTAATGGCACCTGTTTGAACTCATTATCAGTATAAAAGACACCTGTCCACAACCTCAAACAGTCAGACTCCAAACTCCACTATGGCCAAGACTAAAGAGCTGTCAAAGGACACCAGAAACAAAATTGTAGACCTGCACCAGGCTGGGAAGACTGAATCTGCAATAGGTAAGCAGCTTGGTGTGAAGAAATCAACTGTGGGAGCAATTATTAGAAAATGGAAGACATACAAGACCACTGATAATCTCCCTTGATCTGGGGCTCCACGCAAGATCTCACCCCGTGGGGTCAAAATGATCACGAGAACGGTGAGCAAAAATCCCAGAACCACATGGGGGGACCTAGTGAATGACCTGCAGAGAGCTGGGACCAAAGTAACAAAGGCTACATCAGAAACACACTACGCCACCAGGGACTCAAATCCTGCAGTGCCAGACGTGTCCCCCTGCTTAAGCCAGTACATGTCCAGGCCCATCTGAAGTTTGCTAGAGAGCATTTGGATGATCCAGAAGAGGATTGGGAGAATGTCATATGGTCAGATGAAACCAAAATAGAACTTTTTGGTAAAAGCTCAACTTGTCGTGTTTGGAGGAGAAAGAACACCATATCTACTGTGAAGCATGGGGGTGGAAACATCATACTTTGGGTCTGTTTTTCTGCAAAGGGACCAGGACGACTGATCCATGTAAATGAAAGAGTGAATGGGGCCATGTATCGTGAGATTTTGAGTGAAAACCTCCTTCCACCAGCAAGGGCATTGAAGATGAAATGTGGCTGGGTCTTTCAGCATGACAATGATCCCAAACACACCGCCAGGGCAACGAAGGAGTGGCTTCGTAAGAAGCATTTCAAGATCCTGGAGTGGCCTAGCCAGTCTCCAGATCTCAACCCCATAGAAAATCTTTGGAGGGAGTTGAAAGTCTGTGTTGCCCAGCAACAGCCCCAAAACATCACTGCTCTAGAGGAGATCTGCATGGAGGAATGGGCCAAAATACCAGCAACAGTGTGTGAAAACCTTGTGAAAACTTACAGAAAACGTTTGACCTCTGTCATTGCCAACAAAGGGTATATAACAAAGTACTGAGATGAACTTTTGTTATTGACCAAATACTTATTTTACCGAGGAATTTACCAATTAATTCATTAAAAATCCTTCAATGTGATTTTCTGGATTTTTTTTTTCTTATTTTGTCTCTCATAGTTGAGGTATACCTATGATGAAAATTGGAGACCTCTCTCATCTTTTAAGTGGGAGAACTTGCACAATTGGTGGCTGACTAAATACTTTTTTACCCCACCATATGTAGCTGCTAGACAGGACGGGGGAAAAAATAGCAAACACCTTTGTTCTCATAAATCTGAAACTTTTTGTTCTAAATTTGTGATTTTTTTTTCCAAATATATACAGTATATTAGCAAATTTTATTTTACAAGCCTTTTGTTTAAAGAAATTTGCACTTTTTTCTTTTTTTTGCATTAGCAGCTTTTTATTTGTAAAATTGTTAATTTTTTTCTGTAAATTTGTGCCTTTGTAAAAAATTTTTTTCTTATACATCTGCCTTTTTCTTATACTGAGTCATGTTCTCTTTAAGTGTTCTACAAGTAAATTACCTATAGAGTTCTTTGTGTTTTCCCCATTGTGAATTTTTCTTGTACATTTGAAACTTCATACCCATAAATTCACAACTTTTCCCCTGTAAAAACATGTGACCCTTTTCTACCTACATTTTGAGCTCTTTGGGCGGTGCCTCAAAGGTTATGTGTGTGTCATATGAATAGATGGGGTAGGGGATGGGGGGAGAAAGACACTGATTTGTGAACGTGTACGGGAGGCTGAAAAGTTCATAGGCTGATTAAGAAGGAGTTATGCTACAGCAACAAAACTAGTCATGCATTAAATTAAACCTCTTTTGATATGAACTGCATTGTTTCTTTTCAGATAACACTGACATTGGAGACTATGTTGGAAAAATAAACCACATTTGGCCAAATTTGACCACTGCATCATGGTCAGCCTATGAACTTTTCAGCCCCCCCCCCCCCCCCCATATATGTGTGTACGCATGTGTGTGTGTGCATTTGTGTGACCGGGCTGAGGTCCGGAGGTGCTGGACAGTTGGTGGCCCCTGGCCTGCTTGGACTGTTTCTGGTGGGGAGTAGGGGATTGGCTGTTCGCTGCTGCCTTCCCTGGTCATAGGGGCCTGGTGGCTCCCGGGGTGCGGATGTGGGACCCTGTGGTGGGTATAGGTTGTTTGATCCTTCACCCCAGCTACATTTTTCACACTCTTACACACATGTACTCAAGAGGTAGATGGGTAGTGTGGTATGGCCTGTCTGGAATGTGAGCATCTGGTTGGCTGTCCACGCTCCCCATCTCTTTTAAATACCTAACACTAGCTGCACCTACACACGGGAAGGGGGGCCTGGGTGGGATTGGTTTGGAGTTGGCATTTGGACCCTCTGGGCGGGCATGACCTTGTACATTTGCTGGTCTCCTTCGCCACTCCCTCCTTCCCCCGCTGTGCCTTTCCTGCTTTGTGTGCTTGTTCGCTTTCCCCTCAGGTGTGCTGGCGGGGGATGCGCGCTATGCCTGGTTTGGGGTGGCTGCGCCTGTGCCCATTGCAGGGTGACGTTTGAATAGTCTTCTGGTGGATCTTTCCTCTCCTATCCCTCCCTGTTGGGGGGAGTTGGTGGCAGTGCCGTTTGGGGGCTATCCTCTAGCTCTCCCTTCCTGGGTGTGTACAGCTGGGGTGGCCCTCCCACTTGCTGGGTTGGCTGGGGGGTTGGCTGTGGTGGTGCTGGGCTGCCTTGGGGTTGACTGGGGCTCCCTTGGCTGTGTGTCGCAGGGTGGTGGGTTGTGTGCTGGTCGCCGCTGGCGGGGGGTGGGGCCGGGGGCTGTTTTCTCCTGGTTGGGGTCCTTGGGGTGGTGGCCATGCTCCTCTTGTGGGGTGGTGGAGATTCATGAGTGATGGGCTCGGTTATCGGTCGGGGTCACTTGTTGGCTTACCCCTCTGTTGACACCCTCTTTAAAGTGAGTTCCTGTTTGGGGGGCCTGAAGACTGTGTTTATGTCTTTGCATTTTCACACACTGTAAAAAGTCAGTGTCACTGAACTTCCACTATAATTACAGCCTATATGTTGGTACTTTATGCACCCTGAGCTAAAGTAAATCGTACATCAAATTTGCTCCCTTCAAGTGGGAATAAGACATGACAGTTTTTTCACTTGGTTTAGGACTAAAATATAATTTGAGACAATGCATTTATAGTCATACATTCAACAAACCAGAGAAACAAAAAACAAGTGCCTGAGTGTTGAAAAGGAAAGAAAATCAACAAAGTAGAGTTTTTTAAATCACATCCAGATAGTCAATAATACAGCAGCCAAACAGGCGATGCGATAGTGTTCAAAGGTACAAAATGTTTGTCTAGAAGAAAGACAGACTTGTAGCATCATTTTAGAGCATCCACAGTCATATATTTAGTTTTTTCTTTTATACAGAAAACAGTATCAAACATTAGGCAAAGTCATATTGGGGGCTGTCTGAAAGGTAGCAAATGCTGAATTTAATAGCATTTTTTCCACATTTAGCTCAGCACAACAAAAAATGTGTAAATGTTTAAGTATACTTTTAAATGGGATTCACAGCAATTAGTTCAGATTTTTTTTTATATTTAGCTTTTTCTAAATCAAGAAAAAAGAATGTGACTTTCAAATCTCAATGTTAAATATTAAATCTAAATTCTATATATAAATGTTGAATATAAATGTAAATGTTAATTGTTAAATCTGCAGGTAACTATAAATGTAAATGTTAAACATTTAGTTAATATGCAAATTTAACATCCTAGCTAAATATTTAATGTCCACAATTAGCATTTAAATTTTAAAATTACCATTTATTTTTATAATTTAGATTAATTTTTTAGGTTTATATTTATATTTACAATTAACATTTAGAGTTAACATTTAATATTTAATTTGTATTTAGCATTTACAGTACATACAGCATTCAAATTTGACATTTAAATTTAATGTTAAACGTTGAGATTTAAAGGTCACATTAATTTTCCCTCTAATTCCGAAATGATAAATATTAATAAAAAATCACAAATACTGCTGTAAATTTAATTAAAAAGTGATATTGAAAAATGCATTAACAAGCTAAATGTGACAAAAATTTTGCTATTAAACTCAGCATATGCTACTTTACAATCAGCGCCTCAGTAAGTTATCCCATGACAAAACCAAGAACATATGCATGCAGTTATGTTGTTTTTTTTTTTTTAGTAATACTGAGCTTGCATACAAAGGCAGACAGATTACAAAATCAGAATCACATGTTGGTCATATTAGATATTCATCAGAAAGAGAGGGATCACTATGGTCTGAAGGAGAAAACTGAGATGCCAGGAAGGTTTTCATCACAGCCTCGCAGATCGATGCGGCTCAAGAGGCTGTAAGTGCTCCAAAGAAACGGAGACGTAACTTCATTCCCCACAGGTGTTACTTAACAAAATTAAATTTAGTTCAAAATTAATAGAAGCTGGAGAGGAAGGGATTTATTAAATTCAGACACTGTGAGTAACAAAACTATATGTGCAGAAATGTCAAAATGAACAGGGTTGTTTTAATGAATTTTTTAAAAGTGTAATTAGGGACTTTAAAATGACTCAATTATAAAAATGTTTAGCCACACGGACAAAGTTGACATGCGCCCCCTGAGCTGGTCGCCACCGGGCTTTCTCCCTGGGAATACCCCATTTCATTTTTATTTGTGTATTTTAGTCTTTCTGTAACAAAAATACAATAAAATATCATTAAGTCAATCTTGCTGACTGAAGTCATTTTAGGAATAGAATTAGATAATATAATCCTACACTTCTAGTCTAGTTCTGGGGTGGAGGTGGAGAAAGAATCCGAGGGAATAGCCAGAAAGTGCACAGAACCTGATACTGTAAGAATCAGAACACATCTTTCACTTTTAGTCTGGTTCTGGGGAGAAATAGTTCTCTGGGAATATTACCAGGGAACGTGTGTGGGGAAGAGTTGTTATTTTTTTAAGCCTGTCCTGGAAAGCAGAACAGATATCTGATTGCCTTGTTGTGCGAAATACATTTACTTTGCCTAATGGAGCTCTGCTTGTATTTGATATACAGTATGTATATACTGTATATAAAGAGTGTTTACAGGCTCCTCTTGTATTTTAACTTCAGTACTTTATTAAATTGTCTTAGTTATGCTGGACCTGAAAGGGGGGAATGAGGGAGGTATTTGAGGCGATATGAAGTGGTCAGGTGGGGGGTTGGCAGGAAGAGTTGCCTGGGATAACGACCTGGGGGAATGGACTTGATACTGTAAGAATTAGATTACACACTAGACTTGTAGTCTGGTTCCAGGGGGTGGGGGTGGGGGATATACATGGAGGGAAACTGCCCGAGAGAGAATGGCCCGGGGGGGGGGGTTACTGAATAACACACCACATGTTTTGTCTGGTTCTGGCAGAAATAGCCCAGGGGGATATATTCCTGGGGGGAATGGCCCCTCCAATAAACCTGATACCGTAAAGGTAATCACAATGACTTCTTTACTAATAAATGTACTACTTGTTCTGAAATATTCAAAACTTTTTTCTAACTTTGCAACATTTCACCAATAAATTTGTGACTTTACATTAACATATTCGTGTTTTTCTTTTTAAATGTGTCATTCTGAGAAACAGAAAATAAAAACTATCCACATTTTACCCTCATGTTCTGACAAGTTAGTTGCCTCAACGATTGTAGTAAATGTGATTTTTTTTCCTCATAAATTTGCATATATTATTTTTTCTTATAAGGGAAGGCTCAAATGCATACATTCTGATTGATACACAGAGGTAGGTAGAGCATCCAGAAATTCTACTCAAGTACCAGCAGTGTTACCTTCCGTTACCAATTACTCAGTTAGGAATTTAAAAAAAAACAAAAAACAAACATCCATCCATAAGGGTTTTTCATAAATCTGTGACATTTTTCTTGTAAATTTACCACAGTGTCTTATAAATTTAAAACTTTTTTATATAAATTTTCAAACTTTTCCCCCATAAATCTGTGATGTTCTACTCATAAAGCTGTTTTTTCCTTCATAAATTCATGACTTTTAAAAAAAATTATGACTTTTTTCTACCTAAATTTGTAAGTTTTTGCTTATAGACTTACAACTTTTTAATGATTTTCTCAAAATTTGAAAAATTAGTCTTGTAAATTTGTGATATTATTCCTAAAAATCTCATATTTTTTGTGATAAACTCTTTCCTTTCTAGTTAAGAAATTTCAGCTTTTTTCTCATTAATTTGAGAACAAAATTCTTGTGAATTTCACTCGTTTCCCCATAAATTTTAATCTTTTTTTTGAATGCATTCCCCCCAAATTACATAAGTTTGCAACTTTTTATTCATAAATATGAATTTAGGGACAAAACATATTCATAAATATGTTTTGTCCCTAAATCTTCAAATGTTAAACCTTTTTTCTTTCCATTTAACAATTTTAAATTGATAACATTTATTAAACTGATTAAAAAAATTCAAAATTTGTGACTTTTTCCTTGCAAATTTACAACTTTTTGCTCACAAACATGCAACTTTTTCCTGATAAATTTGAGTAAATCTTATCTTAAATGTAACTTTTTCTTATAAATTTTTTGACATTTTGTGATAAACTTGTGACTTTTCATCCACTGAGTTTTTTTTGCAAATTTACTACTTTTTCCATAAATGTTGAAACACATTTTTTTGCACACACACACACTTGCAAGTTTTTACTCATAAATGTGCAACCTTTTTTAAAAAAAAATACTTTTTTCTTGAGACTATAAGACTTAACTCTCATAAATTAATGCATTTCTCCTCTAAATTTTCAACATTTTTCACATAAAGTTGTTACTTTTCCATAAATTTTAAACTTTTCTGCATAATTCTGAGACATTTTGTAAATATTTTCAAAAACTTTCATCTCATAATTTTTTTTTTCTTTAAAATTTTTAAACTTTATTCTATTTTTCTATTAAATTTGTGACTTTTTCCCAATATTTTTTTGGGGGGTGGGGGCTGAAATGTTTGTAGGCTGAAAAGTTCATAGTGGTCAAATTTGACCAAATGTGGTTTATTTTTCAACTGCAGGGATCCAAGCGCTGCAACACTGATGGAAGAAGTATGTGGACTGAAGGGGAGACTATGCTGAACAATAAACCACATTTGGTCAAATTTGACCACTATGAACTTTTCAGCCCCCCTCATATGTACAACTTTCTATTATAAATTTGCAATTTTTTCTCATAAATTTGTGATTTTTAAAATAAATACTGCATTTTCCTTATTAATTTGAAACTTTTGTGCATACATTTTCAATATTTTTTCATATAAATTTGCAACTTTTTACTCATAAATTAGTACAAGTTTGTGAACAGTTACTTAAGTACATGTACTTGAGTAAATGTACCTAGGTACTACCCACCTCTGTGTGATACGCAAGTCGTGGAGCTGCTCACATCTAAAAAAATAAGGGACACCCAACAACATCTTAACAGTATATACATGCACGCGCGCACGCGCACACACACACACACACACACACACACACACACACACACACAGAGCTATTAGATTAAAAATTCTGCCCTTCGAACCGAACGACGGCGACATCAGCCCACTCAGCAGCAAACCTCAGCAAAAATAGGCTGTTGTAAACAATGCATGCTTTTTATTTTTGTTTTTTTTTAATTATTCTTTTAATATTTAACGTAAACTTTCCCACTTCTTCTAAAATTTGGCCCTTTAAACAAACAGCAGGAAAATTTTCATTCAGCTGAAAATGCTTTCATGGACACTGGCTTTCGGAATGTAAACAGTAAACTAGACACTCACACACCACAGAGTCGCAGCTCCACAGGTGATTTTAACTGATTACAGTGCTCCCATTTTTGCCTCTACACTTTTTACATGCACTAAATCCTGACTGCCTGCTGTGATTTTTGCGTAAATGTTTCCATCTCTGTGCTGAAAAGGTCCACAGATCATCAGAATCATTGTGGTTGTTCCGTGTCGGATTTTAGGACATCATTTCCAAAACAGGTATAAAAAGTAAATAAAACTACGGTGGCCCAAAGAGCTCAAGTACTGCAGCTTAAGGAAACAACTGCAAACAGACAATAAAAATTAAGAAACTATTGTCATCAAAATGGTGACACAGTGATGCTGTAAAAAGTCATGACAGCCGCAAACAAACATGCAAATACAACAACAGTGGGGCAACTGTGTCATATCGTTCGCGATAATCTTGATGTAAAAACTGATGCTGGGGTAAAAGTGAATATCTCAATATTCTAATTTGGCCGCTGAATGACATCACATCGGTTCGCTACAGATGTAACTTACATGCTACATGGCAAAACATAACAGCTGCCCCACCTTTGGAGTTTGCTAAAAGGATCTACATCAGTTCAATAAAAATATTTTGGGTTTAAGACTGTTTGATGCTGCTGTGATGCACAAGTGTGCAAATTTTTCTGCATGTCAATATTCACACTCCGGTGTGAAATTTCCAAGGAGTTCTGCTTTCATTCTGGCGAGTTCAGGCAGTTTTTTTTCAGCTCACAGTAGAGCAGTTTTATCATGCTAGCCCCAAGCTACTTTGATGAATGAGGCCCATGACATTACAAAGTCCTTAAGTTCACTAAAAACACATCACATGTGATGCGCTCTGTTGTCGTTAGCTGCTGTGGCTAACGTTTGCTCTTTTCCTTACTAACAGAGTATGGAGTTGTTCAGTCAAAATATGTAATTTTTATCAATAAAAGTTTAGTCATCGCTCTCTCCTCATGCTCTGGCTTCTAGAGGTGTGGGCGGGTATTTTGTACTGATTGGATAATACATGGCATCATGGCATCAGTAACCACAGCGCTCTGTGAGTAAAACAAGGAAGCCAAAAGTGACAATTTTGACTAGAAAAATATAATACTGAAGATTTAATGCTTAAAAAAATTATACCATAAAGTTGCCGTGATTGCGTAGGTCTAAAGGATAATTTGGCATATGTGGAGAACATGAGGTGCGTGAGCAGACTGGATGGAGCGTCAGCAGGGACCTGGGACTGACAAAGAACACTGGTGGATCCAACACAGAACATGCCGGGAGAAGCAGCGGCCTGACCAGGCGGACCACGGTCCTTTGCGGGGAGGCACGCCCAGCCTGCCCAGTCAGTGATAGACGGGAGTCCCTGCTGCTGCTTCACTCCTGTGGTACCACTGTACTTTGCAGGACTGCGAGTCCCCTCTCCCGCACGAGTATCTAAAAAATTAAAAACAATAATAATACCGCCATGATTGTAGAGTGGAATGGCTGGAATGACTTAATGACCAAACAAAACACAAAAACGCCCAAATAACAAAATAAATAAGTTTTAGTTAAATATTTCCTGTCAAATGAGCAGCACTGATGCAGCGGTTGCAGTGAAACGAGTCCTTCTGCTGTGTCTAATAATGCTGGATGTTTTGTAGTTAATTCGATTGATTACCATTTTAAAAAAACCTTTTAATAACAAAATATTGCTAAAATATAAACTGATGCACTACAATGGGTCTCAAATATTTGTAAACATGTCCTGATGTCCTGTTATAGTACTGCATGAGTTTATTGACGATACACAGAAGAAATTCAATATTTACAAGCGATCATCAGCTACAAATCATCATCACAGCACAGTTTCTGGGCGATCTTGAGCTACATGTTGTCCTTGATCTGATAATTCAAGTACTCATTGTGGTGATTGTCATGTAAAATTGATTTTTTCACAGATCACCAATCTAAAGCGCAAGTCTACAGGCCTTAAGGTTTGTGCGAATATTTTTTCACTTGCATGAATGTTCCACAGTGGTGTGACCAATCTGTTCAAATGAATTTCCATTGTTTCTTTTCCTGACAAAAGTCCAGACTTGGTGTGAAACAGCCATGAAGAGCTGATGTGAATCAAACCACAGTCATATATCAGACTGGCTATCAGCATGTTAGGACCAAAGGTGAAAAAATGTTAAATATGTTTATCTGCTTGAAGAATAAAGATCGTTCAATAGGAAGCGAGCCAAGAATCCTGAGGGGAGGCCTCAGCAATGGCAGCTTCTAATGCAGGTAAACTGGTTCAAACCCCACAGCTAAAGGTGCATTTAGAGTGGATGTTTATATTATTTTGTTACAATACTGGAAACAGAATCTGAAACTTGATCTGAGCTACTGTTTATGAAATGAAGAAATAAGAGTTTTTGTTTTTACTGAACATGTTAAAGGTAATTAATGCCATTCTGGCCTGTGAAACTGTTCTTTACATAAATTAAAAAGAAAAAAAGTATTTTCTGATATGGCAAATAATATCATCTCAAAAATTTACAGAAATACTGTGATATATTTTTGTTGTGTTCGCTACTCTGGGGTCACAAAGTAATGGACTACATATTGTAGCTACATGTTAGCTTAGCCTTAGTCGTTTGCTGCTATCCTGCAAATCCATCATCTGTTGAAACACACAAAAGTTTTAGTTTGTTATGTAAAATTATTGTACATTCACAAATTTCTTTGGTAAACAGTACAAAATCTTGAAGTCTACACCTGCTTGGAAACCGATGGGTGCTGCTAATGGCTATATTTAGGGCCTGAGCCACTGACAACATCAGTGGGCGAGAGCCCTATTGTAATTGTTAAAATTTCTTTCTTTTTTCTTCTTCTCCATCTAAGATCTCCTTTTTGGGGTAGTGAACGTGCACGAAAACTCACCATTTTTTGCAGTGACCTCAAGACTGGCAAAAAATGTAATATTTTCAAGGAAATATGAATGACCCCACAAAAATGGCTCTACAGCACCAACTAACATGTGAAGTCAATGGGGAGTGGCACATACTTTCGCGTAGAAAGATGAAAATCGGGTGAGATGTTTATCACGTCAAGACATGCAAAAAAAACCTCCATAGAAGTGATGCCCAACAGGAAGTCGGCCATTTTGGCAGGAAGTGGGAATGACCAGATTTCCATCTTGTACATTTGATCGAACTAGTCCTAGGGTTTTAGTCCGATTGAGCTCAATTGTGGTGACAATCATCTTTACCCATTAAAAGTTATTGAAAACTTTTCACGACACTCGACGGTTTGGCCGTAGGGGTGTGGCAAAGTTTGATGCCTCGCCATGATCATTCTATGACCATTCTGATGGCAATAACTCTGGTATGCATTGTTGGATTTCAACCAAATTCAATATTATGGATATTAGTCCAATTCCAAACAGTTCTATAGAACAATATTCATAGACATCTACAGCGCCACCTATAGGAGGCAGAAAGTTTTGCATCAAGTTTTTTTTTTAATACCTCGGGAATTGAATGTCGGATTGGCACCAAGATAGGTATGATGAGTATGGGTATGCCTCCAAACAATTACAGCTATGAATATTCATGAGTAGCAAGAGCACCCTCTCTTGGAGACATGAAGGTTACACCAAAGGTTTTCTTCAATATCTCTGAAATAAATAGTCTGATTGGTACCATTTATGGTGACAATCATCTATACCCATGTGCCATCAAAAGCTGTTGAAAGCTTTTCCAAATGTCCGACGGTTTGGTGGAAGGGACGTGGCCAAGTTTGCATTATCGCCATCACCCTTCCAATGGCTTTTACTCTAGCATACATTGACTGAGTTCAACCAAATTTTGTGTGGTGAATAGGTAGCCAATACTGATAATTTCTATAAGAATGACACATAGTGACAGCGCCCCCTACTGCAAATAGACAGGAAGTTGCCATAACTCACATGCCATACCCAAGCGCTGCTTGCCAGAATGATGTGCAATTTTCTGAGGTTTATCAGACCACCTGGTTGATCATAACTGCACATCACCTTTAGCATGGCGTCACTGCTGTTACCATGGGCACGCTGTCCTCGCCATTCAATCTGTGATCTCTTTGGGAGGGTTGGGAACGACCTGGAGTCATGAAATCTGGAACATACTGTAGGTTGAGGTGACATATGTCATATGTAGTCCTATATGGGTGGGCAACGCATAACTGACAGGGAAGTGTTGCCATGGTGACATGGCGAAGGTTGACTCCTCGCCATGGAACATTTGAAAGGTTTAACTTGGACAAACATTATCTGATTTTCACCAAATTTTCTACAATGGATATTAGTCCCACCCTGAACACTACTATATTAAAATAATTAACAAAAGTTAAAGTGCCACCTAGTGGTTAGACCATCGGATACTTGTAACTTAGACAAACTTAATCTAATTTTCACCAAATTTTCTATGATGGATATTAGTCCCACCCTGCATGTGCCTATGTACAAATAATTTACAAAAGTTATAGTGCCACCTTGTCGTTAAAACAACAGACACTTGTAACTTGGACAAACTTTGTACGATTTTCACCAAAATTTCTACGATCGATAGTAGTCCTGCCGTAAATGCGTCTATTTAAAAATAATTAACAAAAGTTATAGTGCTCCCTAATGATTAAAGGAAGAATTGCTGAGACTTTTTAAAATTTTTTCTTTCACCAGATGCAAAAATGAAATGAAGGAATGACTAGGACTCACTGACAGCACATGTACATAGTACAGAACTGTTTCCATGGCGACTGGCATGCTTCAACGGCTTCCTCACCATGCAAAACATGAGTTACAGCTCAGACAGTCCTTGTCTGATTTGGACCAAACTTTGCACAAATCATACTAATTCCACTCTGAACACGTCTGTATTTCAATATTCACAAAATTGTCACAGCACCACCTACTGCTGACATAAGGCACTGCACAAAATTGAATCAATTATCGTGCAAAGACTGGCAGTCAGAATGACATGAAATTTTCAGAGGTTTCTCAGAGGGCACTGGATTAGGGATAAGGGATCTGTACTTATATACTGTAGCGCTTTTTCTAGTCTCAAAGACCACTCAAAGCACTTCACTAGTTCTAACCCTCTATTCTAAGGGCCTATAGGAGACATATATCTAGGGACAATTTAGAGTCACCAATTAACCTAATATGCATGTCTTTTGGATTGTGGGAGGAAACTGGAGCCCCCAGAGTAAACCCACGCAGCACAGGGAGAACATGCAAACTCCACACAGACAGGTTCCTACCCCTGCCAGCCTGGGGATTCGAATCTGGAACCTTCTAGCTGTAAGGCAACAGTGCTAACCACTGCACCACCGTGCTGCCCTCAGTGGAAGTTACTTTTGTCCTGCGAGCGTCACCATTGCCATGGAAACCCACTCCTCGCCATTCAGTGCATTTTTTACTTTGGAAGGTTGGGAAAATCCGAGCGTCACAAAATGTGGAAAATAAGTCAAGGTGACTCTCTTCTGTAGTCCTATATGAGTCTGCAACACGTACCTAACATGCAAGCGCTGCCATGGCCACATGGCAAAGTTTCTCTCCTAGCAATACGTCGGACAGCTGTAACTTGGACAAACTTTGTCAAATTTACCCCATAATTGCTGTGATGGATCTTAGGCCCGCCCCACATGCTCCTACATAAAAATGACTGAGACAGTTATAACTAGTGATGTGCGGATCGATCCTGAAATATCGATACCTCCGATACCGGATCTTTATGCTCTAAAATCGATACTCAACTCAAAATATCGATACTTTTGATACTTAAGTCATTTTGAGGTAAGGTATAAGATAAGATGAGATAAGCCTTTATTAGTCCCACAATGGGGAAATTCTAGGATTGCAACAGCACAGGGATAGCAACACTCAGAGCAATAATCAGAAGGCAAGAGAAAAACAAGAGCAGCGAGTATACATATATACTGTATATCCTTAACAGAAACACGCTGAAAAATAACTAAACTATTGAGATGTTGTCTAAGTGGCACGCGGTTGGTGGGACTACTTTTTCTTCCGCCCGGGTAAGTGCGTCATGCGTTTTTTTAGATTTAAAATACATATTAGGTGTAGTCGCAAAAAATATCGGTATCACCGATACCAGCCTGAATTTTACTCAGTATCGGATCGGAAAGGAAATCAGTGGTATCGAACATCACTAGTTATAACACCACATACTGTTCACAAGAAAGTACTTTGCCAAATGGTTTTCTTTATTATTCACGCAGCACTTGCCGCGACGATGGGAAATTTGCTGGGTCTGATGGGCAGCGGGGTCTGCAGGCATGCGAGGGGTGAGGGCCTGCTTACAGCTGCTTGCAGCTTTAATTGCAGTTGCTTCTTTACACTGCTGTGTGTTGACCTCTCTGGGCTATCGTATGGCAGAACAACGGAATACAATGATTGCAACTCATTTGTGCCTTATATTTGATTTTAAATTAGATTTTGACAGCTCATCTAATGTTGAAGCTTACTGAATATTCCATTAATTTCTAAGGAAGGATTTTTTTTAATCAAAATACTAACAGGTCTGGACTGAACACTTGTGGAGCCTTGATCTCAAATCAGCAGCAGAGAGGTTGCACAAAAAAAGGAAAGACAATGTGAAATGTGATTGTACATGTCCACAGGGGTGTAATAAAAATAAATGACTGACAGCATGGAGCTTCATACTGATTGGATGATGCCTGTACTCTATCGTATTTCAGAGCGTATCCACCATGGTGCCTCGGCAGTAATCTTTCTCAGATATGTTGAAAGCCAAAGCATACAAAAGTGTTTCTGATAAGAAATAAGCTGCTTAGTTTCTGAATCTGTTTTTATAGTTGCTCAGAGAGCTCAATGAGCTGAAACTTCAGGAAACAACTGCAAATAGACAAAATGAAATCAAATTCAGAAACCATCTTCATCAAAACGGCAATATACTGTACAGGTGCTGTAAAAAAAAAATCACAACAGCTGCAGGCAGAGAAATGCTTTGCAAATACAACACAACGGAAGTGACTCCGGGGACACAATAAAGTGATGGATGCTGTCTGAGTTTAGCAAATTGTTTCATCCAAAAAACGTGGTTGCCAAGCTAAAACTTTTGTGTCTTTTAGCAGAAGATGGTTTTGCATGCTAACAGCAAACTGCTTAGCTATTCTAACATGTAGTTTTTGTAAGTGGTCCGGCACTTTGTGTCCCCAGAATCGCTTCTGTTCAGTTGTGAGCATTTGTAGCAAGTTTCTGTATTTGTAGCTGTTGTGACTTTTTGCAGTACCTGTGTGTTGCCTTTTGGTCAAGATGTTTTCTTAATTGTGTGAATGCTGTTAGGTATTATTATTAAGCAAATTTTCTTCAACATTAAGCTATTTTGCTTTGATGCTAATATTGCGTAAGGTTTGGCCTTGATAGCGTTTAAGTTATGTTGGCATTATTCAACTTTAAGCTATTTACACGTTTATGCTTTTTAGGCATTTCAGGAAAGTATTTTTCAGCTTACAATGTTCACAATACATTTTCTTCCAGAAATGCAAATTTTTCTTGTTTGATTTTTTTTTTCTGCTTGTGGTTGTTTCCTGAAGTTGCATTCCATTAATGCTTTTGGGCTGCTGTAGTTTTTATTCAACACTAATAACTGCAAGTTTACCATGAGTTCTCTTTAGCAGATGCCTTGTGCCACATTTACATAAAGTCAATTAGAATTCAGCTTTATGCAAATGATGTGCAGGTAACTAGACACCCTGCTGTGACACACTGCTACCAAAATGCACTGCAAAGTGTTTTATGTAAAGATCCTGTGAACATGTACAATTAGGTAGTCCCATGACATCATGCATTGTTACACACTGACTGGTTGATATCCTTTAGTGTCGTTGGGAAAAATCCTGCTAGTTTCTGTTAAAGGACGAATAAATGAACATCTGTACAACCCCTCTGGTGTTCCAAATGAAAGTGACATTGAGCTCAGCCCTGTGGAGAGGAAACGCTCTAAATCCTTGATGAGAGCAGTCGCAGGTTATTTTGGTCAACATGAGGAAAACCCAGAGAAGGAGAAGTCGAACTCGAAGAGGAGAAGGATGAAGGCAGAAATCCTGGTGAAGCCGGCGAGGGTCGGGAGGGGGTCAGTGACAGGAATTTGTTTTGTTCAGTCATTTAACGAGCCGGGTAATTCATTGGTCAACGTGTGCCAGCGCTCAATTTTTTTGTCCTTGTTTTTGAGGCAGTCAAACCAGTGTTTGAGCCTCTCTCCATTTGCATTGATCCCCAGAGATACGCCACCTAGAGAGAGACACAGACAAGCAACAAGTCAGATCACAAATCATCTGTGCTGAGCTAGAAGAAATGCTAAAAAAGCCATAGTGTTAGTTAACAAAATGGTACAGACATATGGGGGGGGGGGGGGCTGAAAAGTTCATAGGCTGACCATGATGCAGTGGTCAAATCTGACCAAATGTGGTTTATTGTACCCATATTCTATGACAGTTCTCTCACTCTCAGCTCTGTTCTGCCCTCTTGTTCCTTGGCCACTGAAGCACAAATATGACTGGCTCAACACCTACAAGCATAATTCTTTCTTAGTCAGCCTATGAACTTTTCAGCCCCCCCCCCCCCCCCCCCCCGTAGAATTGCATAGACAAATGCATACAGTTAGGTCCGTATATATTAGGATACTTAATGTTTTATTTTAGCTGTTTCACAAAACATGTTCGAAATACAGTTCTATAATCAATATGGACTTAAAGTACAGACTCTCAGCTTTAGTTTGAGGGTATCCACATCCAAATTGGAGGAACAGTTTAGGAACTGCAACAATTTTTATACAAAAACTCCTCGTTTCAGGAGCTCAAAAGTATTTGGACAACGTATGCATGGGTTATTCCCCCATTAATCCATCATCAATCAAGCAGGAAAAAGGTCTGGAATTAATTTCAGGTGTGGCATTTGCATGTGGAAGCTGTTGCTGTGAACCCACAACGTGCGGTCAAAGGTGCCCTCAATGGAAGTGAAACAGACCATCCTTAGGCTGAAAAAAAAAAAGAACTCCATCAGAGAGAGAGCGGAAATGTTAGGGTGAAATCAACAGTTTGGCACATTCTGAGAAAGACCCACAAACAAGGAACAACTGAAGACAGCTGCAGTAAAGGCCTGGCAAAGCATCAGAAAGGAGGTAACCCAGCGTTTGGTGATGTCCATGGATTCCAGACATCAGGCAGTCATCGCCTGCAAAGGTGTGAGCGAAGTGTTGTGGTGAGGTCTGAGGCAAGAAAAACGGCCAAGGTCTTCAATTCCAAATT
Organism: Pholidichthys leucotaenia; assembly: GCA_020510985.1. Lineage (NCBI taxonomy): Eukaryota > Metazoa > Chordata > Actinopteri > Cichliformes > Pholidichthyidae > Pholidichthys > Pholidichthys leucotaenia. Next base: position 337,633,074 of record CM035844.1, read on the forward strand.
TCCATTTTTATTATAACTCACAAGTAAAAGTCCAGATATCCGACACAATTCTTCAACTCTGCTTCACAGCAATGATCGACGATCTCTCTCTCAGTGAACTCTACTCAACTCCACGTCACAATAATCACACCTGTTTTATAAAAACATCAGTAATTAGGGCTGATTAGCCCCTACCATAATCCCAGGCAAAATAACAAATCTTCCATCATTTACACAATACCCACTAGTTCTAAAATACATAAATATTTCCCCACTATACAATATAAATAACATAATCACACACAAACAATAAATCATAATAGTGGTGACATCCCATCGTCACAAAAGGATTCTCAACAAAGTATTAAAAATGAACATTTTATTTATGCTAATATTATTTTGTCCAATTACTTTTGAGCCCATGAAATGAGATTTTTTTAATGGCTGTAATTCCTATATAGAACTGTATCTTGAATATGTTTTGTTAAACAGCTAAAATAACAAAACTTGTGTAAGTGTCCAAATATCCATATGGGCCTAACTGTATTGTTGTGTCCACACTCCTTTTTCCATTTATTATGTCACATGGTATGAGGGAGAATGTTCCTAGTTGGTGAGTGAGCTCTGATTGGTGGTGCGGGATGACAGTGATGTCATTTAAGCAGGGAGTTCAGTCTGAGGAAGAAGACAGACAGGACAGCTGAGCAAGTACCATGTCGGAGACAGCTTATTCCTAAGGAAGAGGACGTGCTTATCTTTTGCCATTAACTACAACTGGAGCTGGCCAACTGTGAGAGCTATGGCTGTTGGGGCTGGCTGACTGGCTAGTCCCCAAACCACAGCTAATTTACATGACTGGATTAAAAAGTTGTAAAATTTACATGGCTGGATAAAATAGTGGCAAATTTACAAGAGTGGGTAAAAAGTGGAAAATTTACAACAATCAGAAGGAAGCAGACTCAAACAAAAAGAAGAAACAACAAAACAGCCCATTTTCAGAAAGAAATTTCTTCTTCAGCTTTGATCTTCTGGCAGCCACAGAAAAGAAATACTGTGTGCCTTTCTAAGACTGCATGCACGTATTTGTTTCTTTGCCGTGCTAACTCATGCACTGAGGAAACTGGGGTGAGAAAGTCATTTCTGATGTGTAAATACACAGATAAAGTTGATGGATAAAAGCAACTGGAAATGACCCTCAGCTCGCCAGGGAAACACTCTGATGCACCAGAGCTCAAAGATGCACAATGAAACCTGGCATGAAAAACATTTAGTTTGGTACAGGGCACTTTTACCGTAGTTTTTAGTGGTCAACCCTCCTCCTCCTACACCCTCATATTCTAAAAGCAAAGCGTGGTCTTACCTATGAAATCGTTGGACTTCCCAATGTCATAGTCCCACACAGTCACCTCCAGGGTCTTTTTGGTGAGGTCTGCATATTTAATGTCGTAACAGAACTCCTGCAGAACACACACACACACACACACACACACACACACACACACACACACACACACACACACACACACACACACAAAAAAGGTTCCTCTTTGTTGAATATGATCACCACAGCTTTTTAAAAGCTTGAATAAGATGAACGACAGTCCCATCTGCTTCACGATAAAACACTCCTCTGCGTGGATGTGGGCTGGTCTAATTATCATTTGCAGCCCTGAATGCTTTTGGTTTATTTTCCCAGTGAAATTGATTCCCATCACTCTGAGCGCCTCATTGACTTTTAATTTTTTGTTAGAGCCCCAAAATGACACCAACTTTGATGTCGAACCATCAGCTTTGTCATCTCTGCCTCACCTCCATTAAAATAGCTGCTGTTTATTAATGAGGTCTCAATCTTCTTGTTTTGTCTTGTTGATTTAATGCACCTTTGTTTTTGTTTCCATTTTTGAAAACAATCCCAATTTTAAAAAGATTGGGAGGCTGTGGAAAGTCTAAATAAAAACAGAATGCAATGATTTGCAAATCTCATGAACCTATTTTATTCAAAATTGAACATAGCACTTTGATGGCAGCTACTCTGCCAGCAAAAGGACTGCAATGCTGCAGCGTTACAAGTTGCTTGCAGTAGCATTGATATGTAACATTGCAGCAACATTAAGCCAACATCATTTTCTTAACTGGGAATTTGCTAGGAGGTATAATGGGATGTTGTGGCAACATACAGTCAATGTTCTCTGTAATGTACATATTCTGATAGCACTGTGGACACTGTAAAATCAACCCACAATGTCATTCCCTAATGAATCAAATGCAACCAAACTACAATGTTATTAACTAGAAGTCCCAGAGAGGGGCCATTTGGCCTTTTTACCTAGAAAACACATAGGGGGACCATCAAGAGGCCACAAGAGGGCCAACTTCTGGGACTTCTAGTTTAATACATTCCACATTATCTGGGTACACATCTCAAAAGAGTTGTATAGGGCCATGTTTACCACTGTGTCGCATCCCCACTTCATTTAACAACAGCCCTTAAACATCTGGGAACTGAGGAGACCAGCTGCTGGACCTTCGATGGAAGAATGTTGTTCCCATCTTGTCCGATATAGGATTTCAGCTGCTATGAGTCATGGGTCTTCTATATCATATTTTGTGTTTCATGATGTGCCAAATCTTTTCACTTGGTGAAAAGTCTGGACTGCAGTCAGGCCAGCCCATGAGCCAGACTCTTCTACTATGAAGTTGTGCTGTTTTGGCAGATGCAGTATGCAATTTAGCATTTTCTTACTGCAATACACAAAAGATGTCTGGATAACAGCAAATGCTGCTCTAAAGCCTGTATATACCTTTTAGAATTGATGGTGTCTTGCCAGAGGTGCAAGATGTCACTTCCATAGACACTAATGCACCCCCATACCATCAGGGGTGCAGGCTTTCAAAATGAGTGCTAATAAGAAATTGGAAGATTGCGCTCTTTACTCTGAAGTATGTGGCAAAAAGAATTTAAAATTTCAATTACTCTGATCACAAAGTGATTTTCCACTTTGAATGGTTTAGGGCCCAAATACATTTCAGATCTTCTGGTCCATTATGAGTTTGTTTTTTGGAATGGTTCTGTTGAACCACAGTTCAGGGGCCTTGTCTGGTTTTCATTGGTTAGTTTTCATAGAATTTTTGTTTGTTGCCACTTTTGTCAGATTCAGGTTGTTTCTGTGGCCATTGTGGGTTTTTCTTTCATTGACAGAGGGGTACCAACAATTTTGTCCACATCTGTATTAGGCTACCCTGAGAGGAAACATCAAGATTGGTTTGATGAGCATGATGAACACCTGAAGAAACTACTAGAAGCGAGGAATACAGCTAGGCAGGAAAACCTACAGTGTAACACAAGGTCGAAGAAGAAAAAATACTCAAAGGCTCAGAGTGAGCTACAGAAGTACACCATGAAGTCCAACTGGTGGGATGAAAAAGCGGAGAAACTTCAAACTGCAGCAGACAGGAAGGACATGAAAACATTCTTCACAAGTTTGAGAGAAATCTACGGCCCTAAACCAAGAGGATTGATCCAACTAAAGGCTATGGATGGTGAAGCAGTTTTGCAGGAGAAAGACAAGATCCTGGACAGATTTGCAGACCACTTTGACCAACTACTAAACAACCCTGGAGATCTCACTGAAGAGGCTAAAGAAGCTCTAGTGCAGCGACCAGCTGTATCAAGTCTGGATGAACCACCAAATTTTGATGAACTAATGTCAACTATCAGGACAACACAGGATGGTAAAGCTCCAGGAAGGGATGGAATTCCAGCAGAAGTGTGGAAATTTGGTGGTGTTCAGCTGACCAACTGCCTGCACAAGCTCATCCAAGAGATATGGGATGCCCAGAAAGTACCTCATGACTGGAAGGATGCAAGTATTGTGCCTTTGTTCAAGAAAGGTGACAGGAAGGATTGTGGAAATTACTAAGGTATATCACTACTAGCCACTGTTGGTAAGATTCTCTCACGTGTACTACTTAACAGACTCAGTGAACACATCTCGCAGAATGTACTACTGGAATCCCAGTGCAGCTTTAGAAGTGGGAGAAGCACAATGGGCATGATTTTCTGCTTGAAACAGGTTCAAGAAAAGTGTATCGAACAGAACATGCCGCTTTATGTAGTCTTCATAGACTTCAGTAAAGCCTTCGATACTGTTTCACGACAAGGACATTGGCAGGTACTCAAGAAATATGGTTGTACAGAGAAGTTTGTCAGCCTGATCGAGGCACTCCATACAGGTATGCAAGCAAATGTGGCAATGAGTGGTTCAGTATCTAAAGATTTTTCAGTAAGCAACGGGGTGAAACAAGGGTGTGTGCTGGCACCTACACTCTTCTCGCTATATCTGGCAGCCATGCTTGAGGTGGCCTTCAAAGACACTTCAGAAGGAGTATACATTCAAACAAGGAAAGGAGCAGACTTGTTCAATGTGGCACAGTTTAAAGCCAAGAGTAAGACATCGATAAAGATAGTAAGAGAAATGCTCTTTGCCGACGACAGTGCTCTAGTTGCACACAGCGTGGAAGATATGCAATCTTTAGTGGAGAAATTTGCAAGAGCAGCTAGCCAATTCAGCCTCCAAATCAACATCAAGAAGACAGAGTGCCTTTATCAACCACCAAAGTTCCAATTATCAACATGACCACCAGAAGAGATCAGCATTGGTACAGAGCCACTAGTCAAGTGCAAGACTTTCAAGTATCTAGGGAATACTGTTTCAGAGAATGCTAGGCTTGAGGATGAACTATCTCTCAGAATGGGAAGAGCGAGCGCTGTGTTTGGAAACTTGAGGGAGAGACTGTGGAACAATCGACATGTGTCTATCTGTGTGAAATGCAAAGTGTACAGAGCGACAGTACTGGCTACTCTATTGTATGGTGCTGAAACTTGGACTGTCTACAGAGTGCAGGTGAAGAAACTCCACGCGTACATGACGAGACACCTTCGAGCCATAATGAACATCTCATGGAAAGACAAGATAACCAACATAGAAGTGTTAAAACGAGCTGGTCTACCATCAACGGAGGACATGCTAATACAGATGAACCTGAGATAGCTCGGACATGTTGAGAGGATGGACCACCAGCGTCTCCCTCGGCAGTTACTCTACTCACAGTTATGTGAGGGCAAACGGAATCAGGGTAGACCAAGGCTCAGATTTAAAGACACTGTAAAAAGAAACTTGGAGAAGTTGGACATAGACAGGAGTTCCTGGCAGCAGAAGGCTAAGGACAGAGCTGTGTGGAGGAATCTGATCAGACCTAAATGAAACAGTCATTGTCGCCCACGACAGACTGCTATGATGATGATGATGGTCCATTATGAACCACCCAGAGCCCTCAGGTCATCAGGGTCAGGCCTACTATCTGTGCCCAGTTAGAACCAAACATGGTGCGGCAGCATTCAGTTTTTATGCTCCTCACATGTGGAACAAACTCACAGAAAGCATCAGGGCTGCTGAAACTCTCAGCTGCTTTAAATCAAGGTTAAAAACTTTTCTATTTGCCGCGGCCTTTTAGTAGAACAATTGTTAATCTCCCACAATGTACTGCAACTCTTACTTCTTGCACTTTATTTCTTATTATATTATTTCAGCTTGTTTCTGTTTCTCTTTAATATTGAGTTTGTTTTTAAATTAGTATGTATTTCTTTAGCAACTTGCTGTAATGCTATAGTGTTTTATGTAAAGCACTTTGAATTGTTTTGTACATGAAAAGTGCTGTACAAGTAAACTTGTCTTGCCTTTTCCTCTGTCCATTTTAAATGAGCTTTGGCCTAGAGAAGATGGAGGCATTTCTGGATCGTGTTCACATATGATTTCTTTAAATCATAGAACATCAGTCTGTATTTGTGGATGGAACTCTGTTCACAGAGTGATTTTTGGAGCCCATGCAGTGATTTCTATGACAGAATTATGTCTGTTTTTAAATGCAGTGCTGCCTGAGGGCCTGAAGATCATAGGCATCCAGTTTTGATTTATGGCTGTGTTCCTTGCACACCGCGATATGTTCGTATTCCCAAAGTCTTTTGATGATATTATGCAGATGAGTAAAGTATTCAAAGTCTTCAATGAGGGACATTATTCTGAAACTGCTCCACAATTTATGCCATTTTTTTGCAGATTATTGAACCTTTGCCCATTTTTGCTTCTGACAGACTCTGCCTCTCAAAGGATTTATATCCAATCATGTTACTGGTCTGTTGCGTCTTAACTTAATTCACGATGAACTAATACAGTTCTATTGTATAAAATGGTGGTTTATGAGGGCTGCCAATCATTACATTGTTTTTATTTAGATTTTACACAGCATCACAACCTTTTTTGGAATTTCAAGGGTGTTCTTAAAACCATTAAGTGTTTGAGCTCCTACCACACGAGGAGGTAATCTGTTCCAATGTGTTATGTCCACAAACCTGGTGATGAATGAGGCGAAGAGAGTGGTAGCATCAAACACAGCTTTATTGATGGAACTTGGTAGCAGTACATGGCAAGCACCTAGCGTGGTCATCTGGCACAAGAAGAAGTTCCCATGGTGACCCGCCTCGCTATATAGGGCAGTGCAGTGACGCAACAGGAAGTCAGCGTCACCACACCGCACTTCACATTAAGTGTGCCAGCACACAATGGTCAATGATGTGTTGTGTGAAAAAATACTTCCTAACCTGGAGTCTAACTTGAGATTTATAAATCTTCTGTGAGTGGCCCCTTAGGTGTGCTACTTGTGCAGGAATGAAAAATTTGCTGTTGATATTCTCTATCTTATTCATGATCTTGAATACTTGTATTAGGTCACCCCAACATCTACAAAAACAACATTTCCTTCCTTTGTGAAATGCACAGTGTAGAGGAATGACAATGAAGCCGAGTTCCATTTGATCAGACACACTAAAAAAACCAAAAGCATCTTAACTCAGAGCACAGGAAATTAAATGTGAAATACAGTCATAGGCGCTTTAATAACATGACAGCATAATCGATAAAATACGCTGTCCTCTAAAACGAAACAAGCACTTTACTCTGGTATCAATTTGCATTGTGGGAAACTGCAGCATTAGTTCTGCATTTCAATCTGTGGTCCAATCACGGCTGCTGCTCCACCTTAATGAAAGTGGAGGAAGACCTCATTGTTGTCTCTGACGGGAAAGGACAAGAGGTGAGGGAAGAATACGGGTACCAAAAATGTCAGAGGAAATGTCAACCACTGGCCTGTGTGAGCGTTTGGCCGAGGACGTCCACTCGTGTGCAGGCAGCTGCTTCAGAGCTGAGCTATGTTAGAAAAAAAAGCATGTTTACTATTGTGGCGGAGTCCTCAAAGGAGATGTGGTTCTGATTTTATTCTTTTATTCTGACTATAAAGGAGGTACTCTGGGTCAATTAAGGTTCCTTCACACAACTCAGTACAGCTCCCTATTCAAAGAAGCACGATTTAGGGCTATGCATGGCATGAATAATAACTGATTTGATTTCACAAACGGTCATTGAAGGATATCATTCACATTCACCATGGGTGGCCTGAACAAAGAAATAGCCAACCAGCATATGTACTGTATGCTTGACTGCACAACAGAAAACAGCTTCTCATGCTGCAGTGTTCTTGGTGCCTCTTCTGCAGTGGAGGGCAGCAATATGCAGTATGTATTCCACAAAGAAGTAATGGTTCCATATTTACAGGCCAAAAAAGTCCTCGCTGTGAGTAGGAGGGATATGAAAGTCTAATCTACTGTATATCCTGTCTGCATCATTCTGGTGTACATTTTGTTGCTGTTGGGTGAAAACCTCATACCTCCACATTTGATCTTTTTTTGGTTGTCATATAAAACCATTCCACTGGTCACCCTTTATGTCTGTGGATGTTTACTAATATCAAACCAATGACAAGCATTACAAAAGCCATGTGAATAAATTTTGTAGCTTCTAAAACACAGAAAATTCCCTCATTGAGATTTTTTCTCATTTCCTAAAAAGTGTCTGTTTTGGAGATACAAGGTTTGTGTCTGACAGCAATGATCTGCTTTCTTCTCTATTCTGTTTGGTTTTGACTTGCACACTAGCCATGTTTACATGGACACAAGTAACCGGATAAAAAGCCTTATCGGAATAAAAATGCTTCACGTAAACAAGTCAGTCTGAAGATTCTGACCTGATCACACTCCTTCAGATCAAAATTTCCTTCCAATTGAGACAGGTGGGTTATGCCAATTGTTGATCCGATTGGTGTGCATATACAGTTAACACTTATTCCGAAGTTTGGGTAGAAAATATGTTTACTGTGCATGTCTGTACATAAGATAAGATAAGATAAGATAAGATAAGCCTTTATTAGTCCCACAACGGGGAAATTCCAGGATTGCAACAGCACAGGGATAGCAACACTCAGAGCAACAATCAGAAGGCAAGAAAAAAAAAAAAGGCAAGCAAGCAAGAGCAGCTAATATACATATGTACATATTACTATAAATATATATATATACACACAGACACACAGTGTAGAGCATTGTAGCTGGATGGGATAAATATGAGTATATAAACACACAGTACGGAGCATTGCAGCTAGGTGGAAAAAATATGTAAATATATAAACACACAGTGCGGAGCATTGTAGCTAGATGGAATGAATATATAGATATATAAATATAAACATAAACAAACACACCCAGTGCGGAGCATTGTAGCTAGATGGAATAAATATGTAAATGTATAAACACACACAGTGCAGAGCATTGTTGCTAGATGGGATGAAACAGCACAACCGTCTACTTAGTTATCCTACATGGTATGATTATGTGCCCATACATATTCTCACCCTCCGTAGCTACCGGTATTTTCCTAGTTGTATGCCGGAGGCGACCATTGTGTAAGTCTATTGCATCTTTTGCATTCAAAAAACTATTAGGTTGTTACGTCTTTTTGCTATCTCTGCGAGCAGCCCTGCTTAGGTTGTACAGTCTGACAGCCGTTGGTAGGAAGGACCTGCGAAACCTCTCGGTTGTGCACCTGGGATGATGTAGTCTGCTGCTAAATGAGCTCCTCAGTGCATTCAGTATGTCCTGCATAGGGTGGAACTCGGACTCCAGCAGAGATGACAGTTTAGCCACCGTCCTTCTCTCTCCTATCTACTCCACCGGATCAAGGCGCTGCCCCAGGACGGAGCTAGCTTTCTTGATCAGCTTTCTACATCAGCCACAAGTCGACGTAACGTATTTCCACTTTTACAGCAGCTAGCGGAAGACATGATGGGAGTAAAACAGAACTTGTCTGTATCATCCTGCTGTCTTCCTCTGTTCGTCATATGCAGAAGTATGTACTGCTGGACTTGTAGCTTAATTACGGAGACCAGCAGAAGCAAAAGTACAGTCTGAATAACACAATATAGGTCCATTTCAAAAACAGAAAGACACACAAAACGGGTTTGTTTACATCGGAAGTTGCTTCTTCTTCTACTATTTCCGGGATGTCAGACAATTCTGCGCATGTCAAAATGATTTAATCCATTCAAAGGTGTGATGCATGTAAACACACGTCATAATCGGATCAACTTTTTCAGGGTCCATGTAAACAGTTAAGTTCTGATTTGAAGTGTAATCAGAAATTTTGCACATGTAAACATGGCTACTGATGGTCTGGGCTGAAATTGAGTCATGATTTCAGTCCACTCTTGACGAGTTCCAATTAGTCATTTTAAAGATGAACAGGACTGCATTTTTATGAAAACAAACAGAAAAAAACACATCAAAAATGTTTAGAAAGGTGCAGAATTAAAGTCTTTGCATCCTTCAAAAAAATTATATATTGATGAAAAATATAATTTAATAATTTTTATGGGTCCTAAATAATTATAATATTTACATCTGAGTAGTTGGATGATGAGACTCCAGTCTATGCTCGAGTAGAGCTTCACTTTTCTACAGTGGATGTTAGTAGCAACACATCATCCATATCTACACACAGTCCATGGTCTGACATGTAGGATCTCCTCTAAGTGACAAAGCTGTTTGTTCATATAGGTGCTTCCTCCACTGTAACAAGTCAAAAATGCCCACTGTAAAAATGATGCTCACTGAAGTAAAAAGACAGACATTTGGTTTTCTGTCTCATTTTTGGAGACCGTTTTCCTTTGGCTTCTCTCTTGAGGTGTCAGCTTGCAATTAGCATACAGTGCATCCAGAAAGTATTCACAGTGCTTCACTTTTTTCACATTTTGTTATGTTACAGCCTTATTCCAAAATGGATTAAATTCATTTTTTCCTCAAAATTCTACACACAATAACAACGTGAAAAAAGTTTTTTCAGATTTTTGCCAAATTTATTAAAAATAACAAACTAAGAAATCACATGTACATAATCATTCACAGCCTTTGCCATGAAGCTCAAAATTGAGCTCAGGTGCATCCTGTTTCCACTGATCATCCTTGAGATGTTTCTACAGCTTAATTGGAGTCCACCTGTGGTAAATCCCGTTGACAGGACATGATTTGGAAATGGACACACCTGTCTATATAAGGTCCCACAGTTGACAGTGCAGGTCAGAGAACAAACCAAGCATGAAGTCATAGGAATTGTCTGTAGACCTCTGAGACAGGATTGTCTCGAGGCACAAATCTGGAGAAGGGTACAGAAAAATTTTTGCTGCTTTGAAAGTCCCAGTGAGCACAGTGGTCTCTATCATCCGTAAATGGAAGAAGTTTGGAATCACCAGGACTCTTCCTAGAGCTGGCCAGCTGCCTAACTTGAACGATCGGGGAGAAGGGCCTTAGTCAGGGAGGTGACCAAGAACCCGATGGTCACTGTCAGAGCTCCAGCGTTCCTCTGTGGACAGAGGAGAACCTTCCAGAAGGACAACTATCTCTGCAGCAATCCACCAATCAGGCCTGTATGGTAGAGTGGCCAGATGGAAGCCACTCCTTAGTAAAAGGCACATGGCAGCCCGCCTGGAGTTTGCCAAAAGGCACCTGAAGGACTCTCAGACCATGAGAAACAAAATTCTCTGGTCTGATGAGACAAAGATTGGACCCTTTGGCATGAATGCTAGGCGTCATGTTTGGAGGAAACCAGGCACTGCTCAACACCAGACCAATACCATCCCTACAGTGAAGCATGGTGGTGGCAGCATCATGCTGTGGGGCTGTTCTTCAGTGGCAGGAACTGGGAGACTAGTCAGGATAGAGGGAAAGATGAATGCAGCAATGCACAGAGACATTCTGGATAAAAACCTGCTCCAGAGCGCTCTTGACCCCAGACTGGGGCGACGGTTCATCTTTCAGCAGGACAACGACCCTAGGCACACAGCCAAGATATCAAAGGAGTGGCTTCAGGACAATTGTGAATGTCCTTGAGTGGTCCACCCAGAGCCCAGACTTGAATCCAATTGAACATCTCTGGAGAGATCTGAAAATGGCTGTGCACCGACGCTTCCCATCCAACCTGATCAGCTTGAGAGGTGCTGCAAAGAGGAATGGGCAAAACTGTCCAAAGATAGGTGTGCCAAGCTTGTGGCATCATCTTCAAAAAGAATTGAGGCTGTAATTACTGCCAAAGGTGCATCAACAAAGCATTGAGCAAAGGCTGTGAATACTTATGTACATGTGATTTCTTAGTTTTTTATTTTTAATAAATTTGCAAAAATCTAACCCCCCCCCCCCCCACACACACACACACACGCACACACTTTTTTCAAGTTGCCATTATGGGGTATTGTATGTAGAATTTTGAGGAAAAAAATGAATTTATTCCATTTTGGAATAAAACTATGGAAAAAGTGAAGCGCTGTGAATACTTTCCGGAACGAACTGTACAGCACGCTTCTTATAAATCCGACTGCCATGCCCTCTGAGAGCGATTTTTTGTGGATCCCTGGGCTGTGGAGGTTGCTCAGCACATAAAAGCACCAGATAACAAAGAAACAGCAGTGAAATATAACCCCCCCCCCCCCCCCGAAACTGGAGCGGGGAGGTTTTACTGCTGGATCCATGGTTTGTTTATACCTCATTGAACTCTGGATTGAGCGTCTTCTTTTTCACAGCCGTCTTGTGCTTTGACTTTTTGTTTTCGTCAGGCTTCAGATACCTGCAGGCAGAGGAGCAGGGAGGGAGGAGAAGGAATATAGACGTTATATACGCAAGATCAGAGAAAGCCCTCACAGCTTTTTATCAGTACTTTTTCTGGCTATAACGCAGAGTATGCAAATGCTACGGGCCCACTCAGCCACTAGGGGGCCACCAAGCTACAAGTTCACCAATCAACTTTTTTTTTTTTTTTACCTTCAGGTTTTTTCTTGTAAATCTGTAACATTTTCTCTTAAACTTGCAACTTTTTTCTCATAAATTTGATTTTTTTTCCTCTTCTTTGTTGGTAGGGGAGAGTTTTCCCCCCATTTTTAAGATAAGATAAGATAAGATAAGCCTTTATTAGTCCCACAACGGGGAAATTCCAGGATTGCAACAGCACAGGGATAGCAACACTCAGAGCAACAATCAGAAGGCAAGAAAAAAAACAAGCAAGCAAGAGCAGCTAATATACATATGTACATATTACTATAAAATATATATATACACACACACACACACACACAGACACACAGTGCAGAGCATTGTAGCTGGATGGAATAAATATATGAATATATGAACACACAGTGCAGAGCATTGTAGCTAGATGGAATAAATATGTAAATATATAAACACCCACAGTACGGAGCATTGCAGCTAGGTGGAATAAATATGCAAGTATATAAACACACACAGTGCGGAGCAATGTAGCTAGATGGAATAATATGTAGATATATAAAAACACAGTGCGGAGCATTGTAGCTAGATGGAATAAATATATAGATATATAAATATAAACACACCCAGTGCTGAGCATAAACGTTTTTTTTTAAACGTTTGAAATTCCAAAAATGAGGCTCCCAAAACACAATCTTATATAGGGGCACCCCAAAAGCTAAAAATTACCCTCCAAAAGTAATAAATAGTTGAGAAAAAAGAGCCTCCAAATTTATGATAAAAAGACACAAATTTAAGACAAAAAAACCCCTGCAAAATTACGAGATTTACAAGAAACATCTCAAGTTTATGATAGTAAACTCACAAAATTTGTTAAAAAAATCCCATTTATGAGAAAAGAAATCCTATCAAATATACAAGGGGAAAAAAACATGAAAATTAATGTGAAAAAAATTCTGGCTACTCTACCCACCTGTGGTTACAAACAAATCGAAACATCATAGTGCACAATTCTAAGCTGTCATACCGTTCTGTCCTCCAGGGGGAGCTGTGGTACCGCCCTTCAGTCACACACAGCTGCATCACATATCGCACACATTTGATTATCTGACTTTAACACACTCAACCTTTTATTAAAGTGTTCTTTTTTTCCCCTTTTGGTAAAATATAGATGTGGTTGTGTTTCCCCCTTTCTGCTTCAGCCTTCCTCTATCAAGACTGATGTTCAACACATTGGGAGTGTAACAATGACATTTCCTTTTAGTGCCTGTTAGATGAGATTACACCCCATAAAACCAGACACTTCCACACAGCTGATATGCCTGTGGACTCCTGCAGAGGGGGGTTCTTTTATTTAAATTCTTAATCTCAAAAAGTCAGGATAAGAGTTTTAAAAATGCTGCTATTTCTCTGTTTTAAGAGACGTTTTTCAGTATGTTTTTGGGGGATTTTGAGGAACTACACCAAATGTGGTTATTTGCTTAACAGATGCACCAAATAAAATATATCACTACTTATACATCTTACTTTTACCTAAGCTTAGTTACAATCAGTGTTGACTTAAAGAGACAGTTTTATTGTCTTTTTGCCCCATGTGACATAGCTCCCAGATGTGTTAATGAAATGTCTGTGACATGCTTTGGTCAGAACGCCTCAGGGTTTAATTATTACAGTACCACTTTACACACTGGGAAGGAGCTCTCCTCAAAACTGCTGTTTTATGACACATTGCTTTAAATTAGGGGTGTCAAAGTCATTCCATGGAGGGCCAAGCCCCTCCACTCAATGTCTTCAACAGGAGATTTCACAAAATTTCTTCCCACTGAACCCCCCTTCCCCCAGCCACTCATCAGCCAGTCATTTCCATCTACAGCAAAACATGATGTATTTGATACCAATTAATATAGTTTGGTTAAAGATACCAACTTCATATTTTGTGCCTATACCAATGCAGGCATGCTCTTTTCAGTGATATAACTGTTTTTATGGTAGACCCTGTCATACATGAGCAATATGCATTTGAAATATAGGCATGAAATTATTTTTTTTTTTTCATTTTTCATGCCTCATAAATCAGAACATTTTATTTCTTTTAGAAAAATACTTAGTCATTGCAACAGTACTACAACATGAGAAATAAATACCAAATTTTGAAAGCTCTGACATGCTTCAATGTAGAGATACAGAGGGGCAACATTGCTCTGAAGCACAGGTGAAACTTATTTTTCACAATTTTCAGCAAGCTAAAACTTGGCAAAATATACAACTGTAGATCTTCTTTTACAGAAGTTAAAGACACCTTGTAGCTTAGAACAACTCTTGAGCCTTTCATGCATCTACCATGAATAGTTCAGAAGTAATAACTTACTGAACTTAGCATCTTTTGCTGTACCACTCTTTCAGCGTCACGCCCCATTTTCAGAGCCCTAATATCTCAAAAACTAATGAAGGTATAAGGCTGAAATTTTGTATGGTTTTTACCAGTCAATCTACGTTCCTACTCTCACCTATGGTCACGAGCTTTGGGTAATGACCGAAAGAACGAGATCGCGGATACAAGCGGCTGAAATGAGCTTTCTCCGTAGGATTGCTGGACTCACCCTCAGAGATAGGGTGAGGAGCTCAGTCATCCGGGAGAGGCTCAGAGTAGAACCGCTGCTCCTCCACATTGAAAGGAGTCAGTTGAGGTGGTATGGGCATCTGATTAGGATGCCTCCTGGACGCCTCCCACTTGAGGTGTTTCAGGCACGTCCCACTGGGAGGAGACCCCGGGGCAGACCCAGGACTCGGTGGAGAGACTATGTCTCCTAGCTAGTCTGGGAACGCCTTGGTATCCCCTCTGAAGAGCTGGAGCAGGTGGCTGGGGAGAGGGAAGTCTGGGCTTCTCTGCTTGAACTGCTGCCTCCGCGACCCGGACCTCCGGAAAAGCGGTAGAAGATGGATGGATGGATGGATTTTGTATGGTGGTGACTAAACTCTATATATTAAATTATTTTTCTTCTATTTTTTTTAAATTCTCCTTCCTTTCCATATTCATTTCCTTTTTTAAAAAAATTCTGTATTAAAATAACACTGCAGGGCTCTATTGTATCAAATAATTCTATTGTGCATGTTCCTCTTCTGTAGTGGATGTTTTTCTGGGCGCATGCGCACGCAGCGACCGGCAGCTGGTGAAATAGTGCGTGTGTGTGTTTTTATGTACTTTTATATGTTTTTATAAAATCCTCTGCGTCGTTTCTGCCCTGGAGTGTTTGTGGAATATATGGCGAAGAGCTCCCTGGTATCTACAACATGGATTTCCTCCCCTTTCTCACACTGCTGCTTTCTGTCCTCTGGCTCTTTGTCTCTGAAGTAAACGCGTTCGGCTCCATGGCGGGCAGAATGGCGGGCAGGATACATTATTCCAGGGACATGTTGCTGCACTTAAACACGGCTGATGCAGCGGCTGTGATTGAGCCTAAGCCGCAACTGCCGGACTTTATTTTGAGAGACGAACATAGCGGTGAAAAGAGAGACGGGAGAGGCGGCAGAAGGAAGCGCGGAAAGCGTAGAGGTGTGAAATTACGCCTTTGGAGACGGCAGTTTGGTAACATTCCTCTTCCTTCAATAATTTTTGGGAACGTAGTCTGTGAGAAACAAGGTGGATGAAATTCAAGGGAATGTATTCAATTCAATTCAATTCAATTCAACTTTATTTATATAGCGCCATTTCACAACAACAGTCATCTCATAGCACTATCAACTGTAGGGAGGACCCCCACAGTTGCAGAAAGACCCCAGCAATCAGGCGATCCCCTGTGAGCAAGCACTTGGCGACGGTGGAGAGGAAAAACTCCCTTTTAACAGGAAGAAACCTCCAGCAGAACCAGGCTCAGGGAGGGGCAGTCATCTGCTGCGACTGGCTGGGGGGTGAGGGGATAGAGAAGAAGAAAAGAACAGACATGTAGAGAGCAAACAGCACGATGGGGACTCAATCTATGGGAGAGAACAAACAAATGTTAATGACCAGCAAAAAAAAAAATATTTCATAGAGAGTGAGGAAAGGAGTGAGGCCCAGTGCATTACTGGAGGTCCCCCGGCTGACTAAACCTATTAGCAGCATAACTAAGGGAGGGTTCAGAAAACACATGATCCCTCCCTAATTGTAGGCTATATCAAAAAGGTAGGTTTTAGCCCTATTCTTAAAAACAGAGATCGAGTCTGACTCCCGAATCCAGATTGGCAGCTGATTCCACAGGAGAGGAGCTTGATAACTGAAGGCTCTGCCTCCCATTGTACTTTTGGAGATTCTAGGTATTACAAGTAAACCTGCATTTTGGGAGCGTAGTGCTCTGTTAGGATGATACGGTAGTATCAGATCTTTTAAATAAAAAGGAGCCTGATTGTTTAGAGCTTTGTAAGTAAGAAGAAGGATTTTAAACTTAATTCTAAACTCTATGGGAAGCCAATGAAGGGAGGCCAGAACCGGAGAGATATGATCTCTCTTTCTAGTACCTGTTAAAACTCTTGCTGCAGCATTTTGGATCAGCTGAAGACTTTTTAAAGATGTTTTAGGACAACCTGATAATAAAGAATTACAATAATCTAATCTCGAGCTAACAAAAGCGTGGATCAGCTTCTCAGCATCACTCTGAGACAAGATGCTCCTAATCTTGGCAATATTACGCAAATGATAGAAGGCAGTCTTAGAAACAAATTTAATATGTGAATTGAAGGACAAATCCTGATCAAAAATAACTCCAAGGTTCCTCACAGAGCTATTAAGAGAAAGAGTAACTGCATCCAAACTGAAAGTTTGATTTGGAAAGGAATTTCTAAGGTTTTTTGGACCAACAAGAATGACTTCAGTCTTATCTGAATTTAATAGCAGGAAATTACAAGTCATCCAAACTTTGATTTCCTTAAGACAGGCTTCTAACTTGGCTAATTGATTAGTATCATCTGGCTTCATTGACAGGTATAATTGTGTGTCATCTGCATAACAGTGAAAATGTATACAGTGCTTTCTAATAATGTTGCCTAACGGAAGCATATATAAACTAAAAAGAGTAGGGCCAAGCACAGATCCCTGTGGAACTCCATGACTAAGCTTTGAGCTGAGAGAAAACTCATCATTTACATGAACAAACTGGAACCTATCAGATAAATAAGATCTAAACCACTGCAACGAAGTTCCATTAAGTCCAACATAGTGTTCTAATCTATCAAGTAGAATATTATGATCAATAGTATCAAAAGCTGCACTAAGATCTAAAAGGACAAGTACAGAAACTAGTCCATTATCAGATGCAATGAGGAGGTCGTTAGTGACCTTCGCTAAGGCTGTTTCAGTGCTATGATGGATTCTAAACCCAGATTGAAACTCCTCAAATAAACCATTTCCCTGCAGGTGGTCAAATAATTGCATAGCAACAACTCTTTCTAAGATTTTTGAAATGAAAGGGAGATTAGAGATTGGTCTATAGTTAGCTAAAGCTCCTGGATCTAGCGTTGGCTTTTTGAGTAAGGGTTTAATTACAGCCGTTTTAAAAGCCTGCGGTACATGGCCTAAAGTTAATGAAGAATTGATTATATGAAGAATAAAGCTACCAATAAGTGGGAAGACTTCTTTAAATAACCTGGTAGGAATAGGGTCTAAAAGACAAGTTGAAGGTTTGGATGAGGAAACTATTTTGTCTAACTCACAAAGGTCGATTGGAGTAAACTCATCAAGACAGACATCAATAGAAGGAGTTGTAGTAGTTACAGTATTTAAGTTAACTGTGGGAAGAATCTGATTGATTTTATCTCTGATGGATGAAATTTTATTATTGAAAAAGTTCATAAAGTCCTGACTAGTAAGCTCTAAGGGGATGCTAGGATTGACAGAGTCCTGACTCTTTGTCAACCTGGCTACAGTACTGAAAAGAAACCTGGGATTATTCTTGTTCTCTTCTATTAATGCAGAGTAATAACTCGTTCTAGCTTTTCTAAGAGATTTTTTATAAATTAAAAGATGATTTCTCCAAGCTAAATAGATTTCATCTAAATTAGTAGAGCGCCATTTTCTTTCTAATTGACGAGTCTTCTGTTTTAAGCTACGAGTTTCTGTGTTGAACCAAGGAGTTAAAAATCTCTGATTAGACTTTTTCTTTTTTAAGGGGGCCACCAAGTCTAGAGCCTGATGTAGAGAAGCTGAAACACTATCCACCATGTTATCAATTACAGAAGGAGCAAGCTGTCTATAGCTTATTTCCGTTGTGTTGACACATGGCATAGAGGAAACAATCTGCATAAATTTGGAAACAGCATCATCTGAGAGGCATCCACTGTGATAATATTTTTCTTTAGGAGCCAAATAGTCAGAAATAGTAAAATCAAAGGTTAACAGACAATGGTCTGACAGTACAGGGTTATGAGGAGACACTACCAGATTTTCTATTTCTATGCCATATGTCAGAACAAGGTCCAATGTATGGTGGAGGTAATGAGTAGAATTTCCTACTTTCTGAGAAAACCCAATCGAGTCTAATATTGAATTAAAAGCCACATTAAGGCAGTCACTATCTACATCCACATGTATATTAAAGTCCCCTACTATAATTATTCTATCAGATTTCAGCACTAAATCAGCTAAGAAATCAGGAAATTCGGATAAAAATTCTGAATAGGTTGATGGGGGACGATAAACTATGGCAAATAAAATTGGGTTTAACCTGGAATTGCTAAAGTGCCCAATACTGAGGACCAGGCCCTCAAAGGAATTATAACATGTTTTTTGCTTTACATTAACTAGTAATTTGGAATGGTAAATTGCTGCTACTCCTCCTCCACGACCAGAACTTCTGGGATTTTGACAGTTTAAATAACCAGAGGGAGTTGATTCATTTAAACCAACATAATCCTCTTGCCCTAACCAAGTCTCTGTAAGGGAAATTAAATCAATCTGATGATCAATTAACAGATCATGGACTAACAGAGACTTGGGAGTTAGAGACCTAATATTTAATAAACCACATTTAATTTTTAAATTATGAGGAGGAACAGAGGCCAAATCATTCAATTTAGAGGCTTTATGTTTAATTTGAGTTTTACCAATATTTTGCTTTATCACTTTGGGATGCTTATACATTATATTTTTATTTACTTTGGAGGGAGCAGACAACGATTCTCTGATGGGGAAGACAGGGGCTAAGCTGTCCTTCTGTATGCTACCAGAAGGACTTTTAAGAACTGCTGCGTCATGGCCTTCACCGAATCTTGGCTTACTGCGCATGACCGAGATGCAGACCTGTGGATTGACGGCTTTGGAGCCCCGCTGCGCTCGGATCGGCAGGAAGAGGTAACGGGGAAACGTCAGGGGGGCGGAGTATGTTTATATATTAAGAAGCAGTACTGCACATCTGTTACGGTCAGAGAGCGCATCTGTACACCCGATGTGGAGCTGCTGTCTGTGTCACTACGCCCCTTTTATTTGCCTCGCGAGTTCCCCCAACTTTTCATCACAATTGTGTACATTCATCCGAGGGCAGACGCTGACTCCGCCTACAGAACCATCTTTGATGTGATCCAGCAGCTGCAATCAATTTCTCCAGAGGTGCCAAACTTCATTCTTGGGGATTTTAACCATGTTTCTTTAAAGAAGACACTTAAAAACTTTTATCAGTATGTCTCCTGCCCAACCAGGCGAAAAAAGACATTGGACCTGTGCTATGGATCCATAGAGAGGGCCTATAAATCACTCCCCCTTCCTCCTTTAGGATCCTCAGATCACAACTGTGTACATTTGCTGCCCACATATAAAATTGCTCTCAGAAGAGGCGAGGTGGAGACGAGAGACATTGATGTGTGGACAGAAGATTCAGTGCACAGCCTCCAGGAATGCTTTGACTGTACAGACTGGGAGATGTTCAAACTGGCCTGCGGGGATGATTTGGACTCTCTGGTTGACGTCACATGCTCATACATGTCTTTCTGTAAAAATAAGATTGTTCCACGTAAACGTGTCAAAATATATCCCAACAACAAACCATGGGTTACAAAATCAGTTAAATCCTGCTTAAAGAGGAAAGCACTTGCCTTTAAACAGGGGTCTGTTTCTGAGCTACAGGTTGCCACAAAGGAGCTGAAGTCCGAAATTTTAAGAGCGAAACAGAATTATAAATCAGAGTTGGAAAGCAAGATGGCAACAAAGAAACTTGGTTCAGCCTGGGCCTGTATGAAAACTATTGCAGGCCTTCAGAGCACAGAGCGCAGTAATCGTGTGTTTTTAGATGGTTTTAATTCAGACACAGAGCTGGCTAATGCTCTTAATTGTTTTTATGGTCGTTTTGACTCCTTTGATTTTAGCACAGAAACCCAAGATTTGAAATAGAAACTCAAAGACAATCAGCACTTTAATATTGAGGTGCAAGATGTTAAAAGGGAGTTCTGCGCTGTAAAAGTGAACAAAAGTCAGGGCCCTGATAATATATGTGGGCGCTTGGTAAGGTCCTGTGCACATGAACTGAGTCCTATATTTCATTACATTTTCAATAAGTCCTTACAGACACAACATGTGCCTAAGATCTGGAAAGAAGCCGTGGTTGTTCCCGTTCCAAAATCCAGCTGTCCTAAAACGGTAAATGACTTTAGACCAGTTGCTTTGACTTCAATTTTAATGAAAATTTTTGAAAAACTGGTCGGATGTGAGGTCCTAAGGCAGACTGAACATGCATTGGATCCTCTGCAGTTTGCCTATAGGCCTCACAGAGTAGTGGAGGATGCCACTGTCACTCTGTTTAACATGCTTTTTAGACATCTGGATTTTAATGGGACACATGCCAGACTTTTATTTGTGGACTTTTCTTCCGCCTTTAATACAATCCAACCTCATATCTTAGTTGAAAGGCTCCTGCAACAATTTGACTTGAGCAATAATCTGGTGGGTTGGATTCTGGATTTCTTAACCAACAGGACGCAGAGAGTAAGAGTCAATGGTACATTGTCTGACCTAAAGTGCTCTTCTACTGGCTCTCCTCAGGGGTGTGTGTTGTCACCACTACTCTTCATCCTGTACACAAACATGTGTCGGAGCAGACATGACAACAGACACATTATAAAGTATACTGATGACTCAGTTATTGTCAGTCTCCTCCAGGATGGTGAGAGTGGCCACGGCCCAGTAGTTGATGATTTTGTTCACTGGTGTGAGGATTCCTACCTGCAGCTGAATACAACAAAAACTAAAGATATGATTATTGACTTTAGGAGGAAAAATCCCAGGCACAAAGTCACCATACTAAAAGGCCAGACCACTGAATGTGTACAATCGTACAAATATCTTGGGACGATTATTGATAGTAATTTAAACTTTGAAGTGAACTGTGAAAGGGTGTGCAAAAAGGGTCAGCAACATTTGCATTGCTTGAGAAAACTTGCACGCTTCCAAGTTGACCGAACCATAATGACAATGTTTTATCGGGCTTTTATTGAATCTGTTTTATCCTTTTCTTTAGTGTCATGGTTTGGTCAGATAAAACTGAAACAGAGGAAATCCTTGGATCAGGTAGTTAGATGGTCCAGTCGTTTGCTTGGTGAGTCACAGCTGAGCCTGACATCCCTGTACACCAGACAAGTACAGAGGACGGCTACCTCCATTTTAAATGATGACTCCCACCCTTTGCACTGCCACTTTCAGCTTCTTCCCTCAAGACGGAGGTTTGCTGTCCCAAAAAGTAGAACCCAGCGCTACAAAAACAGCTTTGTCCCTGCTGCTGTCAAAGAGTTGAACAAGCTGTAAAAATATATTGTACATAATTTAGGTACCTATTTATTAACTTCATTTTATATTTACTTATTTTTATATTTACTTATTTACTTATTTTTGTAGGATGTCACTTGGGTTCTAAATATTTTATTGGGTTTTAGACCTTTGAGTTTTTTAACCTCTTTGACTAGTTTTTAACTTTTAATATGACCCTTCTCTCTTACCTCTGGTTTCTCCCTCATCTCTTTGTCTTTTTATACCCTGATTGATGGAGCCTTGAGTATTTTTATCATGTTTATAGTCAGCTTCATGTGTGCCTGTGTTTGTGTCTATGTTGAATGTAATTAGTGGCTTGTAAATATGGATGTCACCAGACTGCAAAACAAATCTACCTACGGGTACAAATAAAGTAACCTGAACCTCTTCATTTTTTATTGCATTTTAAAATTTCTGTTATCATCACAGTCTTGCTCCGTTATATACGTAAATGAGCTGGCTCTTTGCAATATTGATCCATCAGTGTTTGGTTTGTAAGAGATCCACTGTGAACTAAAGCATTTGACTTAAGTAGATAGTAAATTTCAAAATTTTATGTTTCTTCATATGATCAAGATTATGTTAGAGTGCACACGTTTGATTCTCCTCAGACTAACAAATCAAAAAGAGAAACCCCAAACTGGTGAGAAATGTTGTAAAAGGCTGTTGTATGTGAGACATTAAAATATAATAAAAGCCAGATACTGTAAAGGCAAGTTTTGTGTTTTTACAGAGTGTTTCACTGTCAATTTGTATTTTTTGCACAAAGAGTCAGATTTTGTTGCTCTGAATAAAAACCAAAAAAAAAAAAAAAAAAAATCCTAATGTTTATGAATGTAGAGTCAGTGGGGTTTTCTGTTAAGGTTAGAGCCTCATAAATGATTCATAAGGCAGCCTTTACTTATCTCAAACACTGCCTGTAGTGGATGTTTAGTGCTTCTGTCCCTTTGGTTGGAAAAAAAGAAAAATATTGTCCATGTATAGCATATTTCATTCCAGTAACAGTCACTCATCACACTTTGGTGTTGTATTAGCTGCTCACCGGACTCAGACTTCAATTTCCCAAGGTAACAAAGACACGTGAAAGGAAGCTAAGTGGGTGATTCTTCACAAATGTAGCCCAGGGGAAAGAAGAGATGAAATACTTGTTGATGAGGACATTTCAGCCAACCCAACTGTTCCAGCCTCCCCCACCTTCAGACATTTATTTTCTGCTCCATCAGACCCCTGCAATCAATCACTCTGCTCACTACAACCACACACTCAGCTCTTTCTAAGAAGGCCTTTAACAGGATCACAGGTAATTCTGGTGATCCTGGTAACCCTGAACCCTCCCTTACTTATGCTGCTATATGATTAGACAACTGGGGGACCTCCCATGATGCACTGGGCTTTCACGTCTTTCTACTTTCTCAATATGCGTTCTAAGATTTTTACTATTCATTAACATTGGTCTGCTCTCTCCCTTAAATTGAGCCCACGTCATGCTGTTTGCTCGCCACATGTCTGTTCTTCTTCTTCTCTATCCCCTCACCCCCCAGCCAGTCACAGCAGATGACTGCCCCTCCCTTAGCCTGGTTCTGCTGGAAGTTTCTTCCTGTTATAAGGGAGTTTTTCCTCTCCACTGTCACCAAGTGCTTGCTCACAGGGGTTCACCTGATTGTTGGAGTCTTTCTGCAATTGTGGAGTCTTTGGTCTACAGTTGAAAATGCTATGAGATGACTGTTGTTGTGAATTAGCACTACATAAATAAAGCTGAATTGAAATGAACCCCTCTGAGTTAGTTCCCCCACCTTCTGATGTCTGTCTGAGGCCTGTTGAGGGAAACATAAATAACAGGATTCATTATTGGTTCCCCTTTGCCAAGACATCCATCCCCTTCTTGCGGAAAGCTCTAAAGTTCCTGGGTATCTTCTGGCATCTATCCTCAGCCTTTGGAATTCTCCATAAATGGAAAGATAGCAAATGCCTTCTTTTTCCCTCCTACTAGACATAATCCTTCCCTAGTGAAAGCTCCATCAATTTCATCACCAGTTCATCTCTGCCTAGATTTTTACTCCTTTTCTATGGCAACTTCAGCCATAGTTCCACCACCTTCTGACTTCTATTCTTGGCTTTTTTTACACCCAGCTATCTATCAATTGCCCAGATGAGGTTTGCTGGTGTCTAGACATTCAGCCTTTTTTGAAAATCTTCAGTTGCTGCCGTCTGGCAGCATCATAGGCAGTTGAACTGTCTACTTTGGATGTTTGCCTTCAGACTCAGCCATTTCTCAGCCATTTCTCTGCACAATTCACAGTATCTGGCTGGCAACCCCAAAGCTTCCTAATAACTTTGTTATGCTATTGGCTTTAGGAACCTTACTGCTAAAATGTAAATAGATCGTATGAATTAGAACGGAACTCTTAACAGTTACAGGGCAGTTACCATAGTTACACAGCACTAATTGGCAAAAATGTGTCAGCTTTACCCCCAATTTCCACTGATTACAGTTGTGTTTAGTTGCGGCTCCAGTGTTGTCTCAACCTTGCGGTAATCCCTGCTGGCTGCATTTGTGCTTTGAAGCAGCACAAACTAGAACAAGGTTCGCATGACAAGATCATGTAATAATGATTTACAATAATGCAAGAGCTTGAGAGCAGCAGAGTTATTGGCGCAGGCTGTGGCACAGATGGTAAGCTCTTCTGTCTGTGGAGAAGTTGTGGAGCTGAAAAGACTGGCGCAGGAGCTGGGGAAGTGAGGACTGGTGCTGAGCGAGGAAAGGTGCAACCCCCCCCCCCCCCAGGACGGATTCCAGACGCCCTTTAAATGAAACAAAGAACACCCCAATTGGGCGGAAGGAGGGGGATACAGGCACGGCAGGGTGAAAAAAAAGAACAAAAACAAGGAAAAAATGTCCATCAGGTGGTTGGCCAAAGTCCCATGACCACCTGCGGGAAGAATATGATGCATCTGGTGGCCTACCAATGTCCATGGCCCACCAGAAGGAGGAACAGGGTACGTCGGGTGGCCTACCAAAGTCCAAGGACCACCAGACGGATGAACATGCGCGTCGGGTGGGCTGCCACAGGCAACCTCATGAAAGAACATGGTACTGCAGAGCATTAAGCTCAAGAGCCTTTAACATGGGCAATAGCATAGGAGCCTCTTGCACAGAGGACAACAACACAGAAGCATCATGCAGGAGATAATGACATAAAAGCTTTACCCTCAGAAACTTTAACCTCTGGGGAAGACAAAGAACCTTTAAACTCTGGAGATGACAACATGGAAATCTTACACTCAGGAGATGATGACAACATGGAAATTTTGCACTCGGAAGATGATGACAACAAGGAAATTTTGCACTCGGGAGATAACGACATGAAAATTTTACACTCTGGAGATGATACCAGGAAACCCTTAACCTCAGAAGGTGACAACATGGAACCCTTAACGTCAGGTGGTGACAACATGGAACCTTTAACCTCAGGAGATGACAACATGGAACCTTTAACCTCAGGTGGTGACAATTTGGACACTTTAAAATCAGGAAGCGACAACATGGAACCTTTAACTTCAGGTGATAATAACAACACTGAACTTTCAAACTTAGGAGATAATGATATAGAAGCTCCAAACTCAGGAGGTGACATCGTAGGAGCTTCTAGTTTTGTAGCAGGTGGCTGCAGTGAGCTGCCCTCAGAAACAGCTGACAGGTGTGCGCTGGACTTAAGAACCGATGATAGCAGTGTGCTGACCTCAGGGGCTGACGATTGGGGTGTGCTGAGTACAGGAACAAACAGCAGATGCGCACCAGCCTCTGGAACAAACAACGGATGTGCACTGGCCTCCGGAGCAAACAGTGGATGCGCACCAGCTTCTGGAACAAACGGCGGATGCACACCGGCCTCCTGGATGGGTGGAGGTCCCCTGACCTCTGGAACAATGGGTGAAGGTCCCCTAATCTCTGAAACGACAGGTAGAGGTCCCCTGACCTCTGAAACCATGGGTGGAGGTCCTGTGACCTCTGGAACAATGGGTTGAGGTCCCCTGACCTCCGGAACGATGGGTGGAGGTCCCCTGACCTCTGGAATGATGGGTGAAGGTCCCCTGACCTCTGGAACAAGGAGTGGAGGTCCTCTGGCCTCTGGAAGGACGGAAGGAGGTCCCCTGACCTCTGGAATGATGGTTGGTGGTGTACCTCAGAGACAGCTAGAACTGTGGCGTGCACCTCAGAGACAGCTGGAACTGTGATGTACACCTCGAAGACTGCTGGAGCTGAAATGTCCTCCTCCATCCCTGCTACAGCCACCTCGGATGGGGAGGAAGAAACACAGGATGGGTCACCACAGTTGCCAGCGGCAGAGACCGGTAGAAAGGACCCGGAGGCAGATTGGAACTGCACTTGAGAACCCCCACCAGGAGGCAAGACAAGTCTTTTCAAAAATAGATGTTGAAAACAAAGGAAAAAGCACTTGCCTTAACTCCTGGTTCACTGCTGCTGGGTTGACGGTCTCTGGTGAAGCTGCTGCTGGCATGATGACCTTGAAAAACTCTGGAGGAGCTGATGTGACGGCCTCTGGAGATGCTGGCGGAACAGCAGATGAGGCAGTCTGAAGTGAAGCTATTGGCGAGGGCACCAGCACAGCAACTGTGGGAGCCACCACTGCAGGTGGAGGGTGACGTGGAGCTGGAGCAGCGTGAGGAGGTGTGGTTGACAGAGGCGCTGGAGCCCAGGGACGCTTTGTCATCAGCACAGGCTGCGGCGCAGATGGTGAGTTCTTCTTCTGTCTGTGAAGAGGTTGTGGGGCTGGAGAGACTGGCACAGGAGCTGGTGAACTGAGGACTGGTTCTGGGCGAGAAAAGGTGTTTAACTGAGCCAGAGAGCATCTTACCGACGGCACAGGCCCCAGTGATGCTGAGACCAGGGATGCTTAATCGTTGGCGCAGGCCATAGCACAGATGGTGATCTCTTCTCCAGCCCATGGAGTGGCTATGGGGCTGGTGAGGCTGGCATTGGAGCTGGTGAACGGGAGCGTGTTGAGGGAGATGCTGGAGCCCGGGGACGCTTCATCATCGGCGCAGGCTATGACGCAGAAGGTTAGTCTCCCACCATATGTTGGTACATACGCTGCAGGTTCGACACCGAAATGAATAGTCCCACCAGCTCCGGGTAGCACTGCATGCTGGGGGTAGTGTCTATCATCTTGGCCACGGCGTTCAAAAAACTCAGGGCGACCTCAGGTGTACGGGAGGAGTGGGTGAGCAAGATGAGGTCCTCAATAGTCTCTGCTGCCCATACCTCATCAGCATCCAGCCCTAACCACCAGAAGTCCATACCTGCTGGGTCTGGTCTTGGATGGGTCATTCTGTTGTGTTCTGCTGCTTGGAAGGCAGGTGTAAGTGAGAAGATGGACCCAGGGCACAGGCAGGACTTTGGTGCAAACACTAATTTATTAACAAAAAACTCAAAAGAACAAACACAAGGTGCAGCATGGGAGCTGGAAAAAACTCAAGCGAAATAGATAACAAAACTCATGGGCAATTACAGGAATGCACAGGGAGCAAGACAGGAGGAATGACACACAGCATTAATCAGCGTTAATGACCCAACAATGACTGAAAGTAAAGAGGCAACATACATAGGGAAGAAACTAATCAGGGGAACATGGGACAGCTGGGATGACAGTCAGGAGCTAAACAGGAGAACGCATGAGGGGAGGCGTTTACAGGTATGGAAAAACATGAGGATCTGTAAACAATGGGTAAACCAGTATGCACACAAGACCACAAACCAGACAAAGGACAAACAGAGGATGACATAACATACCGGGGCGGCACTGAAGGCACAAACTATAATAATAATAATAATAATAATAATACACGGGGGGGTGTAATAATAATCAAAGCGAGAAAAAACACAGACATCAAAATGACATTAATACTACTCATAAACAGGGAGACTAGGAACAAAATTTAAGACTAAGACAAGAATATAAATTAAGTTCAAACATAGTAGTGATCAAGATAATAACCAAACACAGGAGACAACAAATGCAAATAATAATAAAAAAATCATCACAGGGAGAATGAAAATAAACAAAGCATTGACATGATCCCAAGATCATGCCCCAATTCATAAGCACGACCTACCGCTATCCATTCACCTGTTTCCTTTTACAAAGGGTGGTGAGTATCCTGTTAGTTTTAATTCTGTGAAGTGTTTGTATGTTATGTCACAGTTTTTATGCTCATGGACACAGTGGTGGAGGAGTAGGCCTCAGGAAATAACAAGGGATCCTTGAATAGTTTTTGATAAACATACACTTATAAAGTACAATACAGTAGCATTTGCTTGATTGTTTGGATGCAGCATCCATCAAAAATAAGACTTGTTGCGTATTTCTAGCAATTTGTTGCAATGAGCCATATCTGCATCCCAACTCACTGTATCTGCTGGAGAGTAGAACATTAAATAGAATGGGAGCTCTTTGCTGCGGCAACGGCACCACAGCTGTAACGGACCACAGCAGTACTCAGTGGAAATCAGGGTCTAGTTTGTATGCAGCAAAACAGAAAAACACACACTGTTTAGTTACGGGAAGGGGGGGGGGGCTGAAAAGTTCATAGGCTGAAAAGTTCATAGTGGTCAAATTTGACCAAATGTGGTTTATTTTTCAATGTAGTCTCCCCTTCGGTCCACACACTTCTTCCATCAGTGTTGCAACGATGGATCCTTGCAGTTGAAAAATAAACCACATTTGGTCAAATTTGACCACTATGAACTTTTCAGCCCCCCCGTGTACAGCAGTATATGGAGTGCTTTTTTAAAACTTTAGATATTAATACCACACTGGTTACTTGACTATAGTGATGTGTGGGTAAAGAACAAGCAACACACATAAGTGAATGACTAATTCTGAGCCTTTATTTATTCATTTATCTATCTAAATTTATCTTTTGTTCATTAATACAAGATAAAATGATAAGAGGACCTCTCTGCAATGGAAGCGGGCCCTCTGTGTAATGCTGTGACTGAATATCGTGTGCCTTTTGTGTTTTGCTACATACAAACTAATGCCGCCACTCATTTTTGCCACTCAGTGTTTCTTTTTAACTGCAGTGACTTCTGTTCTGTGACATGATACACATACCCTCTTTATTATGATAATTTTGGACCTGTAATTTTTAAAAATTAATTATTTCTACAACTGAAATAGTTTATTTCTACAACTATAACAGGTATGCCAAGCAGGGGTGCCCAATCAGTCAATTACAATCTACTGGTTGATCTTGACATGCTTATAGGTTGATCAAAATCAGTCTGAACCCGAATGCCTGCTACATTAAGGTATGTGTGCTTTGCTGTGCAGCCAACTTTGCTGCATGGCCAAAATGACCAAACATGTCAGCGTTGCGTATGCACCGAGCAACACCACTTCTCGTGCGTGAGTGTGACTGTCTCACACAGCTGCCTTCCAGCTGTCATGGCAAAAAATGACAGTCTGCCAGAAAGTGATCGGCCCACCACGGAAGCATGCCTCGCTCAGACGTTTCTTCTCGGTTTGGTTTACGGCTGCTTTCCGCCAGTGCAAAAAGTTAACACAAGACCAAGCATGGCCATCCCAAACAGAACCATTCACAGAACAGTAAGGTGAGGACACAAAAACATCCCATCACACCCCCGTACACAGGCCCAGTTCACTGGCTATAAGCAAACAGTGCCATTTCTCCCACCAACCCAAACAACCATGCTGTGCCACGGCTGAATGAGCAGTCAGGCTATGTATGAAGGTTATTTTCATTCATAAAGCCTAGAGTGTTTTCCTCTTATTTGAGAGCACAAGCTCTATAAAACATTGTTTTATTCACTCAGTTTCTCCCATTGCACAGACAGCTTGGTGACCAGGATTCCTCTCAGCATTCCATAGGCATAAATAAGGGGGGGGGGGCATGTCCCCAAACCTGGAAAAAAAAGAGACAATTGTCCCTCGCAAATCATCACAATCCCCTCCATATTATGCTATGCAACTGAACAAAATGCATTTGAAACACCACTAAGCATAAAGGCATTTTTTTCTTTAAATTTGCAGCTTTTCTCATAAATTTGTAAATTTTCCTCATTGATTTAAAACAATTTTTTTTTGAAAATTTACAGTTTTGTTCTGTAAATTAATTACTTCTGCATTTTAAATTTGAAACTTTTTCTTGTAAATTTTCCAAATGAAGAAGCCATATAGTCATTTTCTTTGGGCTGGTTCCTTTATATATTTTTTATAGGGGCTACCTGGGATGTTGAGAGGAGATTTCAATGCTTTCTTCATATTATAGTGGATGACATCTCAAGTGGTGAAACAAATTAGTGGTAGTGTGATATAATTTGCACAAAACTGTATTTTGTTCAATTTTTACCTTCTCAAGTCCTAACCATTGCCAGAGAATGGAACTGGTGCTTTTTTTCCCCCTTTCGTTCAAGTCTGCTTCCATTGCAGCCAATGTGTGTCATTTCATTTTTCCCCCTTTCCCCACACTCTGCCATTGTTGCCAGATTGTGCATAAAAAGCAAGCGTCGCTGCTCCATGAAAACAGGCTCAAAAGAAACAGTTTCTGAAGAAAAAAAATTGCAGGAAAAAAACAGACCTGGCAACGACTCTGAAATGAACTGGGGGGGGGGGTGAGTGCAGCTGTGTGAGACAGGAGAGGAGAGAGAGGCTGACAGTTTACACTGCAGCGAACATACTCGAGATCTGCAATAAAGAGATTTTTTTGTATTGGGCATAGTAGAATGTATTGATATAACAAATATATTTGTTGTATCGCCCAGCCCTACACCTATGGCATCAATGTGAAAAGCCCACATCATTTTTTTCCTCTAGATATTGCATTCACAAGGTAAGTGGTGATGTGACTGCTGCTCAGTAGGGTGGCGACAATACCCCTTCAGCCTTTACAGGCTGAGGAGTAAAAAATTTTCAGTTACTGAATAGTTATTATGCACCACAGGAGCCCCTGGACAGTATGTTAGCCCATTAATGTTAGCTAGCTGAGCAGCATTTAAAAACATTACTGTTGCACGGCAAGCTAGATAACTGCATTCTGATTATTTTGCTGTAATGTGATCCTATTAAAATGAAAAGTAAAATAAACGTTACAGTTGTAAGGGCAGCCTGCTTTCAAATGTGGGTATATCATTGGAAGACAACACAGCAGTAATGCCGACTTGTCTAGTTACAGTATTTGGCCAGATTGGGCTTACTTCCATTTATCTCAAAACTTGATAAAATTTGCCCATCAGTAACTGAAGAGACTACACTGAAGATATTAACTCATGTCATATTCCACAACTTTTTTGACTAATGTGTTTCTGAATTAGATAAAATTATTTCTTATATTTTTCCCCCAAGCAAACACAATTCCCTACTGGGAATAAAGTGGGAATAAAGTGCCCAGCCCTATTCTGAACTTAACAGTCATGCATTTTTAAGAACATGAAAAACTTCAGAGCTAACATGTTAGCGTTTATGTGACAGCTGTGACTCTGATCCTGTAGATAGAGGAGGAAAGTGTGCAGCTGTGTTTATCTGACAGATTACACATTTCCTTTATTCTCCCTCACACACTCAGTAAATCTATTATCGGCCGCCGTGTCCTTCAAGCTTCGGGGAAATTTTCTCAACCTCAGATGGCTGGTCGGGAAAATTGTTGCCAGCCCCTCTCCTTCCTTCCTTCTTTCAGAAAATGAGTGGTGCTTTTGTTCTCAAGGTGTGCACGGTGGAGTCGGAAATTAATTGCACTTTCATTGCTCAGCCAGATGAAAGACTGGGGAAATGTTCAGGTGTGATAAACGGGACTCTTCTTCAGCTCCTGTGCTGTGGGTCTTTTTACGGAGCTGATAATCACAGGTAGTCCGCTGTGGTTGGGCTAAAATATCCACACTCCCAGATAATCCGTTTTAGCATTTTTACACTGGGTTACACATCCACAGAGTGTATTATCATGAATATCAAGTGTTTGGAGGTTGTTTCAGCTAAAAAATGCTGGGTCTTGCAAATATTTAGGTTAAAGAATTGTATAGTAGAAGGAGTCTTTGTCTAATTTGACCTTGTTGTTATATTATACAGTTTCTTTTAACCTGTAATGTACTATCCGAAATAAATAAAATTCATTCATTCATTCATTCATTCATTCATTCATTAAAGAATAATTAGTGCAGCTGATACTACTGTATATCTTGGAACTAATGGCCAATTTCTCATATTTTTTTCTATCAGTATTCATTAAGTTTGGGGATAATTATTTAACTCATTCTTTCTCATGTTTATTCCAGCTTATTACTTTTTTCTTCCGCCAAAACTTTGGCATGTACAGACTCCCCAAACTTTGAGAAAATTCCCACAAAATTTATATCAAAACATTCAGCTCAGTGTAGATTAAGTCACTCAGTTTCTAATTATTCACCCTAAAAGGTGATTTTTTTTTTCCTATTGAAATGTACGGGGATTTTCTGCAAAATACTTGGAAAAAAAAACCATTGCTCCAGAGGCGTCTACCTCAGCCATACTTGGTCAAAGAAACTCAATTTTTGCTTTAAAACATAGGAAGTTCTTGTAGCTTTCACCATATAATGGTAGCGTCTCTTGTATCAGTTCCTGGTATTGTTCTTAGTATCAGTTACAATGTCAATTCTGATATCAATTCCTGTATCAGCTCTAATATTGGTCTCTGGTATTAGTTTTTTTTTTAATTAGTTATTAGTTGTTTTTTTATTAGTTATTAAGTTTTTTTTATTAGCCTGTTGTTATATCAGCTGATATCAGCTGATATAACAACTGATATAACAGCTGATATCAGCTCCTGAATCGTCTCTGGTATCAGTTAATAGTATTGGTCTCTGGTATCAGTTCCTGTATCGTCTCTGGTATAGGTTACTGATATCAGTTTCTAGTACGTATCAGTTACTAGCATTATCTCTGGTATTAGTGTCTGGTATCAATTCCTATATCGGCCTCTTGTATTAGTCTCAGGCATCGGTTCCTGGTGTCCGTCTCCAGTATCAGTTCCTGGTATCGGTCTTGTTATCAGTGTCTGATACCAATTAAAGCTTCGACTCCAGTATCAGTTCCGATATCAGTGGTTATCGGTCCTTGGTATCAGTACCTGTAATGTCTCTGGTATCATTTACT
The DNA here is from genome assembly GCA_020510985.1 of Pholidichthys leucotaenia. Taxonomy (NCBI): domain Eukaryota; kingdom Metazoa; phylum Chordata; class Actinopteri; order Cichliformes; family Pholidichthyidae; genus Pholidichthys; species Pholidichthys leucotaenia. Next base: position 337,666,195 of record CM035844.1, read on the forward strand.
AGTATTGGTCTCTGGAATCAGTACCTGTATCGTCTCAGTTCCTGTGTTGTCTCGGGTATCTGTTCCTGTGTCAGCTCTGGTATCAGTTACTAGTGTTGGTCTCTGGTATCAGTACCTGTATCGGTCTCTAGTATCAGTTCTGGTATCGGTCTTTGATATCAGTTCCTGTATTCTCTCTGGTATCAGTTACTAGTAGGGATGAGCTGATACCACTTTTTCGATACCGATACTGTGACTTTGAGTATCGGCCAATACCGATCCAAATCCGATACCGTCTCTCTTATTTAAAACAACAAAAATACATACCATATTTTGTTAATCACTAGTTGCATTTTGTACACATATAAGAACAGAAATCTAAAAGTCAAAGAATATATTACAAATCTGACTCAGTTCAGCAACACTGCTGCTTTTTTATTTTAAACTTTGCAACATTGGCAGCATTTCACTGGTCAACACAATGTAAACATGCATTCTGAAGTTTTAAGTGCAATTTTATACAAAACTCTGAAGCTGGGTATTTAAATAAACATTCAGATGAAATTCAAAGTGCCAGTTCATGCATGATGTAAAAAATGCTGTAGATCTGAAAATAAAGGAACTAACCCTTTAAGTTGTATTTTTGTCATCCATTATCATAAGTATTCTCCTGGTCCTCGGTTTATTTAGTAGTGTTTATGATATTATTCTCTGTCCATATTTAGATTTTAGGTTTGCTCTTATTTTGAAGTCATTCCTGCTCCATTTCGTGTTCATGTAGCCTTGCACCCTCTGGGATTAATAAAGTATACAAAATGCAAACAAAATACAAAAAAAATAATTGCTATTTATGTTTCTGTCGCCTACCTCTCCTCAACTGTGTAAGACTCTCCCCGAAAGGTACGCTCCAGTCTGGTTTTTACTTTCTTTTTGTTTTTTTTGCTTTTTTAGGTTTCACTAGCGCCCAGCCTCCTGTACTGGAAAAGCAGTGGCTGCTGTTGCAGAACTCACGTCTTTCTGTTTGGTTCTTGACGGATTTCAGCATAATCCTTTGCTGTGATATTTTTGCAAGTGTTTTATCAAGTTAGTGGTGTAAAATTGTACATGCTGCTACCACACAGCAACATACTGAGGCGAGTCCCACAGACAGACACCAGTGATGTGACACTTGTTGCCTCTGATTACAGAAGCCATGCGTAGTGCAGCTGAGAACAGGATCGCGCCTTCATTTTAATAGTATTAATGTATCGGATCGGTAAATTACTTTGATTCCTTATCGATACCGATCCAGTTATTTTGCCTGGATCTAACCCGATACCGATACCGCAGATCTGATCGGCTCATCCCTAGTTACTAGTATTGGTCTCTGGCATCAGTACCAGAATCGTCTCTGGTATCAGTTCTTGTATCGTCTATGGTATCAGTTCCTGTATTAGCTCTGGATTCGGTCTTTGGTATCATCAGTTCTTGTATCGTCTCTGGTATCAGTTACTAGTATTGGTCTCTGGTATCAGTACCTGAATCGTCTCTGGTATCAGTTCCTGTACCATCTCTGGTATCAGTTCCTGTATCAGCTTTGGTATCAGTTCCTGTATTGTCTCTGGTATCAGTTACTAGTGCTTGTCTCTGGTATCAGTGCCTGTATCAGTCTCTAGTATTAGTTCTGTATCAGTCTCTGGTATCAGTTTCTGTATCGTCTCTGGTATAGGTTACTGATATCAGTTTCTGGTATCAGTTACTGGCATTATCTCCGGTATCAGTTCCTGTATCGGCCTCTTGTATTAGTCTCAGGCATCAGTTCCTGGTGTTTCTAGTATCATTTCCTGGTACTGGTCTTGTTATAAGTGTCTGGGATCAATTAACCCTTTAACTGCCCAGATTAAATGGACGGGTCGCACGCCCCCAGTGGCACAGCGCATCAACTGCACGTGTCAACTTATTGACTGAGTTATGAAATTTATATTGCTGCCGTGACATTATGCAAATTAGATACATAAATTTATTCCTATCTGAAACTTTGGATCATATTCTACATCTTTCTAATTGACAGTAAGCCATTATCTCTTGTAACTTTCAAGTTATAGCATTGGAAATCTGAACTATTTTACTGACAAATTTTTTTTTACCACTCTTGACCACTGGGGGGGCCTTGAGTGGCCTTGCGTTGCGGCAGTTAAAGGGTTAAAGCTTTGACTCTGGTGTCAGTTCCAATATTAGTCTCTGTATCGTTCCCTGGTATCTGTTCCTGTAATGTCTCTCATATCGATTCCTGCACTAGTTTTTGGTATCAGTTTCTGTGTCAGCTCTGGTATTGGTCTTTGGTATCAGTTCCTGTATCATCTCTGGTATGAGGTACTAGTGTTGGTCTTTGGTATCAGTACCTGTATCGGTCCCTGGTATCAGTTCCTGTATTGTCTCTGGTATCAGTTCCTGTATCAGCTCTAGTATCGGTCTTTCATATCAGTTCCTGTATCGTCTCTAGTATCAGTTACTAGTATACACCAACTACAGAGACCAGAGCCCACTTACATCTGACAGCAGCCTCACACTGGCAGAGGAGCTAAACAGCTTCTTTGCCCGGTTCGAGACCACCACACCACCGCACACACTACCCCCCTCCTCCTCTAGCTTGTCCCCTCTCTCTCTACAGGAGCATGAGGTGAGGAGGAAACTGAGAGCAGTGAACCCCTGGAGAGCTGCTGGACCCAACGGCATCCCAGGAGTGCATGTGCATCCCAGCATGTGCAGACCAGCTTTCAGGGATCCTCACCAAGCTGTTCAACCTCTCCCTGACACGCGCCACTGTCCCCACATGCCTCAAGGCCTCCACCATCATCCCCATCTTCAAAAAGTCTGCAACAGACAGCCTGAACAACTACAGACCAATAGCACTCACATCTGTATTAATGAAGTGCTTTGAGCGTCTGGTGTTCCAACACATCAGGGACTGTCTTCCCCCCTCCTTCAACTCCCACCAGTTCGCCTACAGGGCGAACCGGTCCACAGAAGATGGCATCACCATCACACGTCATAGAGCGTTGAGCAACTTGGAGAACACAAAGAGCTATGTGAGGATGCTTTTTGTGGACTATAGCTCAGCGTTCAACGCCATCATCCCAGACATCCTGATCAACAAATTGCACCCCCTCCAGATCCTCCACCCCACCTGATCCTGGATAAAAAAAAAAACTTTCTCACAAACCACTCACAAACAGTCAGACTCGGGCTCCCACCACTCCTCCACACTGTCACTCAGTACTGGCTTCCCCCACGGCTGTGTGCTAAACCCTCTACTGTACACCCTGTCCACCTTTGACTGTATTCCAACCCACCCAACCACTGTCATCGTGTAGTATGCAGATGACACTACCTTGGTTGGGCTCATCACCAATGATGATGAGAAGGCATACAGGGCTAAGGTAGAGAATCTGTTGATCTGGTGCTCAGCAAACAACCTGGAACTGAATGTCCATAAAGCCAAAGAACTCATTATGGACTTCAGAAAGCACAGACAGGACCACACCCCCCTCTTCATAAATGGAGACCACGTGGAAACTGTCACCACCTTTAGGTTTATGGGCACCCACATCACCTCTAACCTTTCCTGGACTGACAACACCAAGGCCCTGGTGAAGGCCCAGCAGCAGCTGCACATCCTCCGCATGCTGAGGAAGAACAACCTGGACCAGAAGCTGCTGCTGGCCTTCTACCGCTAGCTCAGTGGAGAGCGTACTCACCTACTGTCTAGGTGTGTGGTATGCCGGCTCCACGGGTGAGAACAGGAAGTCTGTGTAGAGGGTTATCAACACCGCCCAAAAAATCATCGGCTGCCCTCTGCCCTTCATGGAGGACATCTCTAGATCCTCCTGTCCCAGGAAGACCAAGGCCATCACAGGAGACCCCTCACATCCCGCCCATCACCTGTTTGACCTGCTTCCCTCCCGACAATGGTTCAGATCAATCAAGTCCCACACCTCCAGACTGACAAACAGTTTCTTCCCCTGGGCCATCCAGACTGCAAACAGACAGAGGTCCATCCCCCTCTCCCCACAACTCACACATACATAGAACTGAGGACCTTTTATTCAAAAAACAAACAAATAAAAAAAACCTCTCACCTGTTTTTGCACTTTTTGGTACATTGATCCATCCGTTGAGCCACTACCAAAGTGTGTATTTTTATACTTCTTATTTATTTTTATGTAATGTGTGCTATTTTATTTAAATGTATGCTTCATATCTGTTATATTTTATACTTTTACTGCACAGTAGCTGGGTGGAGCACCCACAATTTCGCTGTACTTTACAACTGTACAATGACAATAAAACCTATTCTTTTCTATTCTATTGGTCTCTGGTATCAATACCTGTATTGGTCTCTCGTATCAGTTCCTCTATTGGCTCTGCTCATCAGTTCCTGTATCAGCCTCTTGTATTAATCTTGTATCTCTTGTATCTCTTGTATTAATCTCTCTATTAACCTGGTGTCCATCTCCAGTACCAGTTTCTGCATTGTCTATAGTATTGGTTCCTGTATCTGTTTCTGGTATCGGTCTCTGTTATCAGTGTCTGGTATTGGTTACTTTTACTCAAGTACATGTACTTAGGTAAGATGTCGTTATAGTTTAAAGACACTTTATCACCAGGCAGCAGCTGTATAGGCACACTACCAATGTTTCCTTTGGGAATTTTCTAGTTATGATAATTTATGACCACCTGGACCTTCCCTTGTTATCTTTGAAATTGGCTTTGAATAGGGGAAATGTTAACAACAAAATATTTCTATTTTCAAACCTTCAAAAAAAAAGGGGGAAAATCACTTCAGTCTATAAATATGGAAAAATACATAATTCATGAAAAATAAAACAATCACGCCAAATGTAGAGATAGAGATTTTTCTTCCATAATGATGGTTATTAAGATTTAAGATATTTTATTTTTATTTTAAGTACACTTCAAAATCCACTTTTGGTAATTATTTCAGGATTTTACCCCAATTTTTTTATGTGATTAGTTGTTGTTTTGGTCTAAAATTATGCTGCATGATTATATAAGTGGTTTTCCCATGGGGATTTTGTTAAGAAAATGGTTCAAAATAATAAAGTTGCTGGAGAAATGGTACTGTCTTCTGTTACAGCCATCTCATAAACAGATTAAAAACAGTTTCTGGTATAAACAGAACTGCTCTGATTGCTCTTTCACTAATGAGTGTTTTTGTTTCAAATCTTACTTTAAACTCTTGCTATCCACACAGCAATTGCATCCATCCATTTTCTACCACTCTTCTGGAGGTCCGGGTCGCGGGGGCAGCAGCTCAAGCAGAGAAGCCCAGACTTCCTTCACAGTCCAGAAATTTGTGACTTTTTCTCCATAAATTTGTAATTTTTTTTCACAATAATATTTTACTTTCTTCATGTTAATTGTCATTTTTTCCTCTGTAAATGTCATACGTCCATGACTTTTTTCATGTAGGTCTTCAAAAAAAATTTGTCACTTTCCATCCATCCATTTTCTACCGCTTTTCCAGAGGTTCGGGTCGCAGAGGCAGCAACTCAAGCAGAGAAGCCCAGACTTCCCTCTCCCCGGCCACCTGCTCCAGCCCTCCCGAGAGGATACCAAGACATTCCTAGGCCAGCTGGGAGACGTAGTCTCTCCAGCGAGTCCTGAGTCTGCCCCGGGGTCTCCTCCCAGTGGGACGAGCCTGAAACACCTCAAGTGGGAGGCGTCCAGGAGGCATCCTGATCAGATGCCCAAACCACCTCAACTGGCTCCTTTCGATATGGAGGAGCAGCGGTTCTATTCTGAGCCTCTCCTGGATGACTGAACTCCTTACCCTATCTCTAAGGGTGAATCCATCAATAAGCGACTTTCGCATTACGAGTGCGCATGTGCAGACTATGCGACCTGACATCCGGTTCAAAGGTCAGGACTAAACATTCCACTAGCTGCCTTGATTTTGTATAGAGACAGTACTGTCACACCTGAACAATTACCACTTAAAGTCTGCTTTAAGCTTTAAATCACCGTTATGCCAGGTGCACATTGTGCCGTAGTGAAGTGTGGGAACGGCATGTATCATCTAGAGCGGTGGAAAAAGCAAACTTGTAGCATACATGCATGTAACTTCGGGACCAGCGTGTGCACATGTCCGCCGCCATTCACGTTATGTACAGGTACATCTCAAAAATTAGAATATCATGAAAAAGTTCAATATTTTTTGTCACTCATTTCAGAAAGTGAAACCCATATATTATATAGATGGATTACACAGAGAGTGATATATTTCAAGTGTTTATTTATTTTAATTTTGATGATTATGGCTTACAGCCCATGAAAACCCAAAATTCAGTTTCTCAAAAAATTAGAATATTACATAAAATTAATTTTAAAAAATTGTTTTTTAATAGAAATGTTGGCCGACTGAAAAGTATGTCCATGTACACACTCAATACTTGGTCGGGGCTCCTTTTGGATTAATTACTGCATCAATGTGGCGTGGCATGGAGGTGATCAGCCTGTGGTACTGCTGAGGTGTTATGAAGGTCCAGGTTGCTTTGATAGTGACTGTCAGCTCATCTGCATTGTTGGGTCTGGTGTCTCTCATCTTCCTCTTGACAATACTCCATAGATTCTCTATGGGGTTTAGGTCAGGAGAGTTTGCTGACCAATCAAACACAGTGATGCCATGGTCATTAAACCAGGTTTTGATACTTTTGGCAGTGTGGGGAGTGCCAAGTCCTGCTGGAAAATGAAATCAGCTTCTCCATAAAGCTTGTCAGCAGAGGGAATCATGGAGTGCTCTTAAATTTCCTGGTAGATGACTGCGCTGACTTTGGTCTTGATTTGGTCCCACACTGCCAAAAGTATCAAAACCTGGTTTAATGACCATGGCATCATTGTGTCTGATTGGCCAGTAAACTCTCCTGACCTAAACCCCATAGAGAATCTATGGAGTATTGTCAAGAGGAAGATGAGAGACACCAGACCCAACAATGCAGATGAACTGAAGGTCACTATCAAAGCAACCTGGACCTTCATAACACCTCAGCAGTACCACAGGATGATCACCTCCATGCCACGCCACATTGATACAGTAATTAATCCAAAAGGAGCCCCGACCAAGTATTGAGTGTGTACATAGACATACTTTCAGTCGGCCAACATTTCTATCGGTCCACATTTGTATTAAAAAACTATCTTTTTAAATTAATTTTGTGTAATATTCTAATTTTTTGAGAAACTGAATTTGGGGTTTTCGTGGGCTGTAAGCCATAATCATCAAAATTAAAATAAATAAACACTTGAAATACATCACTCTGTGTGTAATGAATCTATATAATATATGGGTTTCACTTTCTGAAATGAGTGACAAAAAATATTGAACTTTTTCATGATATTCTAATTTTTTGAGATGTACCTGTACATTCCCCACGGAGCTGAAGGATCCAGACGGACGTAATTGTTGAATTAAAGCAGTAAGTCTATATTATAACATAATTAAATAGTGTTGTGTATTGTTCAAGTTCTAGCCTAATTGACACAAGTCTAAACCCTGAAGTAGTAGGTACGGACAGGCAGGCCTGGATCTAGGATCTAGTTCTTTGTATATTGGTAATGAAGCTTGATCTACACACATATGTAATTAAGGCCATTGATAAGTAGGCTGGTATAAAATAAAATTGCATTCATTCATGCAATCATTGAAAACGTGTGGTACTTAAACTATAGTCGTATCGACCTATAGATCTAAGTAAGCAGGCTATGCCTCGTAGTGAAATTTACTCAAAATGACAAAATCAAAGTTGAGCTGTCAAACCACTCGCTTACCTTCTTTGTAGTCGTTTCAGAGTCTCGCAAGTAAGGGTGCTTGGTCCTTTGACAACAAAAAATCTGCTATGTTAGCGTACATACAGGGAGGCCATTTTGACCAATTTCTGCAACGTGGCCGTGAATGCAAGCGCAACTAGTTCATCCTTGCGTTTGCGGGTACAACCGGGAAGATCCTTACGCATACAATATGCTCGTAGATCAGGAACTTTCAATAAATTAAATGTATCGATAGAGCATGTTTGGTAGCCACGTTCCCATGATGCTTTGCGCGAGCCGAGATGCGAAAGTTGCTTATCCTACGAAGAAAGCTCATTTCAGCTGCTTGTATGCGCGATCTCATTCTTTCGGTCATTACCCAAAGCTCACGACCATAGGTGAGGGTAGGAATGTAGACTGACTGGTAAATCGACAGCTTTGCTTTAGAGCTCAGCTCCCTCTTCACCACAACAGACCGGTACAAAATCTGCATCACTGCAGAGGCTGCTCCGATCCATCTGTCAATCTCTCACGCCATTCTCCCCTCACTCGTAAATGACACCCCGAGATACTTAAACTCCTCCACTTGGGGCAGGAGCTTGTCTCCAACCCGGAGAAGACAGTCCACCTTTTTTACAGCTGAGGACCATGGACTCGGACTTGGAGGTGCTGATTCTTATCCCAGCTGCTTCACACTCAGTGGCAAACCATTTCAGCAAGACCTGTAGGTCAATGCTTGATGAAGCCAAGAGGACAACATCATCCGCAAACAGCAGAGATGAAATCCTGTGGTCACGGAGCATGACACCCTCTAATCCTTGGCTGTGCCTAGATACCCTGTCAATAAAAATTATGAACAGAATCGATGACAAAGGGCAACCCTGGTGGAGTCCAACTCTCACTAGAAACAAGTTTGACTGGGTGTTGGCAAAATGAACCAAACTCTTGCAACAATCGTATAGGGACCGGATAGCTTGCAACAAGGAGCCCGATACCCCATACTCCCGCAGCACCCCCCACAAGAGGCCACGAGGGACACAGTTGAATGCTTTCTCCAAGTCTACAAAACACATGTGGACTGGTGGGGCAAACTCCCACAAACCCTCTCGGATTCTTGAGAGGGTAAAGAGCTCGTCCAATGTGCCATGGCCAAGACGAAAACCACATTGCTCCGCCTGAATCCGAGGTTCGATCAGCGGTCAGACTCTTGTCTCCAGTACCCTGGCATAGACCTTCCCAGGGAGGCTGAGAAGTGTGGTACCCCTGAAGTTGGAACACAGCCTCCGGTCCCCCTTTTAAAAAAGAGGAACGACCACCATGGTTCCATGCAACATTGCAGAGGTGTATCAACCTTGACAGCCCTACAAAATCCAGAGCCTTGAGGTACGCAGGGCAAATCTAGTCCACCCCCGGGGCCCGGCCACCAAAGACTTTTTTTTAACCACTTCGGCGACCTCAATCCCTGTGATGGGCAAGTTGTCCCCCTCGTCCTCAAGCCCTGCTTCCTCTATGGAAGGCATGTCAGTGATATTGAAGAGATCCTTGAAGTATTCCTTCCACCACTCAACGATGTCCCCATTCAAAGTCAGCAGCGCCCCATCTGCACCATACACAGGGAGCTGCTTCCCGCTCCTGAGTTGCCGGAGAGTTTACCAGAATCTCTTCGAGGCCAACTGAAAGTCTTGTTCCATGGCCTCTTCAAACTCCTCCCACATCCACAGAGGTGGCTGTGGTACAGGTCTAGTGTGGCCAACTACTGTTCAGAAGGTCAGGGGTTCGCTCTGTCTGCAGTCTGCATGTCGAAGTATCCTTGAGCAAGACACTGAACCCCCATTTGCTCCTGGTAGGTCAGGCCAGCGCCGGTGCATGGCAGCTCTGCCACCATCAGTGTGTGAATGGGTGGATAGCAGGATCTGTAGAGCGCTTTAGTCATCTAGAGATGAGAAAAAGCGCTATATAAGTGAACACCATTTACATCCGAGTTTTTGCTTCAGTAACCACCTGAGCTGCACTCCGTTTGGCCTGCTGGTACACCTCAGCTGCTTCAGAAGTCCCACAAGCCAACCAAGCTCGATAAGACTCCCTTCTTCAGCTTGATGGCCCCCCTCACCACTGATGTCCACCACTTGGTTTGGGGGTTGCCATCATCAGATGCACCAACTACCTTGCAGCCACAGCTCTGGGCAGCTGCTTCAACAATGGAGATAGAGAACATGGCCATTCACACTCCATGTCTCCAGACTCCCTTGGAATGTGGTTGAAGTTTCTGTCACTATTTCTCCATAAATTTGTCACCTTTTCTCTGTAGTTTTGCCACTTTTTGAGTGTGCTTTTACCCATAAATTTGTGATTTCTTTTGTAAATTTATAGCTTTTTCATGTACAGTACATTTGTAATGTTTTTTCCTCCATAAATTTGTGGCCTCTTTGTTTAAATTTGTGAATTTTTTCATGTACAAGCTTTTTTCTCATACATTTCTGAGTTTTTCCTCTGAAATTTGTGTCTTTTTTAAATTTTTTCTATTAAAATGTGTGACTTTTTTTGAGTAGATTTGGCTGTGGACGTCTTGAATGCACTGCCATATGAAGGTTTGTGTATATTCACGAAGTCCCTACTGTGGAATAGAAGCTAAAAATGTTTCTGGGATGTGATTTTCAGGGTCTAAAATGATCCTTCTGGAAGGAATGCAAAATAAAACAAATTCTATCTAAAATTACTCAACATAAACATTTTGGGATTATACTGTTTAATTAATTAGGTCTTTGTCTAATTAAATAATTAATTATTCCCAGTGTGTGTGTGTGTGCTGGTGTGTTTGTGTACTGACGTTTTGACGTAGGGGTCGGAGAAGCCGTTGGCGTCCATGGCGGCAAGATGAGCACAGCGAATGATTCCCACCACCAGACAAGACTTCTGCGTGTTATACTTCAGAGAAATCATGATGCGACCACGCTCTTCAAGAGACTTGTCTTCTGTCTTGTTCACCTGTGGGAGAGAAAAGACAAAAAAGAAGAGGAATTAAAATCACATTTTCATGTAGAGGATGAGAAACAGTTAATGTCAGTGAATCCCTATAACATCTTAAATGAGTATCACCAAACATGAGACTTTAAAGAGCCCTTAATATTCATTCCCTATTTCCATATGCTGATACAGCTTCCAGGATGTGTTAATGAAATGTCTGTGACATGCTTTGGTCAAAATACTCGTCGGCCTCCGTCGGTCTATGATGACCATGGAAGAGAATCCTAAACGTCTACTCTGCTGGAACAGCACCGCCTGTGGCTGAACAGGCAGATGCGCGAATGGCAGGCCCTGTCACACAGGTCGCACTTGTGGGTGGTCTCCGTGCTGCTGGGTCTGTGGCGGTTCTTCCTGCGGGTCCTTTTTTCATCTGCTGCAGCAGTCAGTCTCTCTTCACCTGCCTTGAGCTGTCTGGTCAGGGTGTCTCTCCATTTGGAGCGGTCAGTTGCAAGGTCCTCCCAGCGCTCTGTGTTGATCTCCACGGCCTTCATGTCTCTTTTGCAGACGTCTCTAAAGCGCAGCTGTGGGCTGCCAACGTCTCTCCTGCCAGTTGCCAGTTCTCCGTAGAGGACGTCTTTGGGGATTCTGCCATCCTCCATACGGTGAACGTGGCCTAGCCAGCGGAGCCTGCGCTGCCTGAGTAGAGTGAACATGGAGGGAAGGCCAGCGCGGGACAGAACTTCTGTGTTGGGCACTTTGTCCTGCCAGGATATGTCCAGGATGTGGCGAATACAGCGCAAGTGGAAGGAGTTCAGTCTCTTTTCCTGCCGGGCGTATGTTGTCCACGTCTTACTGCCATAAAGCAGTGTGCTGATGACGCAGGCGTTGTACACTGCCATCTTCGTCTTGACAGAGAGTTTGGGATTCTCCCACACTCGTGTGGTGAGGCGAGCGAGTGTGAAGGCTGATTTTCCAATCCTCTTGTTGATCTCTGTATCAAGGGAGAGGTTGTTGCTGATCGTGGACCCCAGGTACGTGAACTGATTCAGTGGGAAGAGCTGCGAAACACCATCCACCGCACAGCCTTGGCTACCTTTGGGAGGAAGACCTCGAAGTCACAGGACTGGTTTGATGCCAAGTTGACCGAGATGACCCCCGTCATTGAAGCCAAGCGCTCAGCACTTGCTGAGTACAAGAAGTACCCAAACGAGAAGAATCTCCAGATTCTCAGGGCTGCGAGAAACAAAGTTCAGCAGACTGCTCGGCGCTGTGCCAACAAGTACTGGACTCAGCTCAGCCAAGACATTCAAACCACTGCCATAACAGAGAACATCCGTGGTATGTACGATGGCATCAAGAAAGCACTTGGTCCGGCTCAGAACAAGACGGCCCCCCTCAAATCCTCCACTGGGGAGATGATCACAGAAAAGAACAAGCAGATGGAGAGATGGGTGGAACACTACTCTGACCTCTACTCCAGACAGAACACCGTGACACCGTCAGCCCTTGATGCCATCGACTGCCTGCCATCCATGGACGAACTTGACGCCGAGCCAACCATCGACGAACTCAGTAAGGCCATTGATAGCTTGGCCGCTGGCAAGGCACCCGGCAACGATGGCATACCCCCTGACCTGATCAAGCACTGCAAGATCGCCCTACTGCTGCCATTGCATGACGTCCTCTGCCAGTGTTGGAAGGAAGGTGCCGTACCACAGGACATGAGGGACACCAAGATCATCACCCTCTACAAAAACAAAGGGGAGAGAAGCGACTGCAACAACTACAGGGGAATCTCCCTCCTCAGCGTTGTTGGCAAAGTCTACGCACGAGTTGTTCTCGTTCGTCTACAGAAGCTTGCCGAACGTGTCTACCCCGAGTCTCAGTGTGGCTTCCGCGCTGAGCGATCGATGGTAGACATGATATTCTCCATCCGCCAACTCCAGGAGAAATGCAGAGAACAGAACATGCCCCTGTACGTCGCCTTCATCGACCTCACCAAAGCGTTCGATCTGGTCAGCAGAGAGGGCCTTTTCAAGATCCTGCCAAAGACAGGATGCCCACCAAAGTTGCAAAGCCTCATCGAATCATTTCACACCAACATGCAGGGGATAGTGCAACACGATGGTAACGTCTCAGAGTCATTCAACATACGCAGCGGAGTGAAACAGGGCTGTGTACTTGCGCCAACCCTCTTTGGGATTTTCTTTGCTATGCTCCTGAGGCATGCCTTCAGCACAGCAACAGAGGGAATCTACCTGCACACAAGATCTGACGGCAGGCTTTTCAACCTTGCCCGCCTGAAAGCCAGAACCAAAGTACGCGAGGCTCTAATCAGAGACATGCTGTTTGCAGACGACGCTGCAGTCGCAACCCACACACAGCAGGAGCTTCAGACCCTGATGGACCGCTTCTCCCAGGCATGCAAGGACTTTGGGCTTACCATCAGCCTGAAGAAGACTAACGTCTTGGCGCAAGGCACGGAAGCACCACCAACCATCACCATCGACAACTACGAGCTGGTCAAAATAACTCACTGTTTAATTATTGCAGTGTGGAGCCCATAATTATAACTTATGTGACTCACATGTGGCTGGCTGAATTCAGCCAAGAGAGACTTTGAGCTAGCCATGTGTATTGACTTCACACCTCAAGAGGACAATGTGTCTGCACCCCCTGGGGACTCAGGAGAGAGGAGAAGATGGCCCGGCCTGACCTTTTGGGGGTGAGAGAGGAGAACAGAAGGACTCTGGGTGTTCTTTTACAGATGAAAGGATGTAACTGAGTATTGTGACTTTTGTGTGATGTATTGTTCGAGATAAGTGTATAAATGTATGTGTGTGACTGCGTCCTGTCTCTTTTCACTCCGATCGAGAGAGGACGTAGGATGAATGAGAATTAAAGCAGATACTGGAAAATCATCCAGTCTCCTCAATTCTTGACTCCTACAATTGGTGACCTACGCATGAATCTGAGCACGCCGAGGCTGGAGGACAGCCTCGTGATCGATATGGAAGAGCTGGGAGACAGCCACTCAGACCCGGATTCACCGGGGAGTGCCAGCAGGAGCACAAGACTGATTAAGCTCCCCGAGTTCTGGCAAAACGACCCGCACTCGTGGTTCCAGCATGTGGAGTCGCGGTTCCTGCTTGGGGGAGTTTCAGCGGATGACATTAAATTCCATAATGTCATCGCGACGCTCGACAGCCGCACGGCTCGGTGTGTGCGGAGCCTGGTGCAGCAGCCACCCGCTGCCGGCAAATACGATGCGCTGAAAGCCACCCTCATCAGGAGCTTCGTGCCGTCGGCTGAGGCAAGAGCCAGGCAGCTACTGGACCTGCGCGACAGAGGTGGACGCAGGCCGACTGTCCTCATGGAGGACATGCTACAGATGATCGGGACGGACAACGACGCGTTCCTTTTCAAGCATATTTTCCTGAGAACCCTCCCAGCGCACACGAGAGGTTCCCTGTCCAGCAGACAATGTGTGAACCAGCAGGACTTCCGCGAGCTGGCCCAGGAGGCGGAGCGGCTCCTCAACGCCTGTGATGAGCAAGAGACCTCCGTGGCAGCGGCAGACCTCGGCACAACGGCCGGGGGCAGTGTAGAGCCAGAGGCAGCAGATCCCACCCCAGCGACGACGGCGATGACGAGATCCCGAGCCAGGGGGCATGACAACCCCTGCTATTACCACCGACGCTTCGCCGAGAAGGCGCACAGATGCATCCCGCCGTGCAGTTTCAAAAAGCGGGGAAACGACCGGGCCGGGAGTCATTAGCAGCTTCCACTCTCGGCGAACGGAACAAGCTGCTTTATTTGACAGATGCGGGCTCCGGGCGGCAATTCCTCGTGGACACCGGAGCCCAGAGGAGCTTCATCACTGCAACTTATGCAGATCGGGTGGCTGGATCCCGCGGAGATGGAGCAACAGCGGCCAACGGCTCCAGCATCAAGACTTACGGAGAGAGAACCTTGTCTCTGTCCTTCCAATGCCGCGCCTACGAGTGGACCTTCATCGTAGCGGCAGTGAGCTTCAATATGTTAGGTGCTGATTTTCTGTGTTTACATGGTTTGTTAGTTGATCTGGCCAACAAACGCCTAGTAAATGCACTCTCTTTCTGTTCTATCCCTTGTGCAGCTCGGGTGTGCCCGCCGCCAGTACAGACCAATGTCGCCGCAGCAGGTGGTAAGTTCCACACCCTTCTACACCAGTTTCCAGCACTCACAGTTCCCACTTTTTCAGCTAAGGTGGCGAAACATGGGGTGGAGCACTTCATAACCACGAGTGGCCCACCAGTTTTTGCTAAAGCTCGGCACTTGGATGCAGCTAAGCTCTCCGTGGCACAGGAGGAGTTCGCCAACCTGGAAAGGTTGGGCATAATCCGCCGCTCGAAGTCCGCTTGGGCTTCCCCCCTGCATATGGTGCCTAAAGCTGATGGCTCGTGGAGACCTTGTGGTGATTATCGCAGGCTGAACAATGCCACAGCTCAGGATCGCTACCCGATTCCGTATATCCAGGATTTTTCAGTGCACCTGGCAAAAGCGCGCATTTTTTCTAAAATAGACCTGGTCCGCGGTTATCATCAGGTCCCGGTTCGACCAGAGGATATTCCCAAAACAGCGGTAATAACCCCGTTCGGACTTTTTGAGTTTTTACGCATGCCTTTTGGCCTTAAAGGCGCCGCGCAAACCTTTCAACGGATGATGGACGCAGTGCTGCGTGACCTTCCGTTTGTTTTTGTCTACTTGGACGATATTTTAGTAGCCAGTGCCTCAGAGGAGGAACACGAAAAACACCTCACTACAGTTTTTCAAAAGTTGGAAGCACACGGGTTGATAATCAACCCGGCCAAGTGCCAGTTTGGCGCAGCGCAAATTGATTTTCTGGGGCACCGTGTCTCACCAGAGGGAGCAGTTCCTCTGCTGGCAAAAGTACGCGCGGTGGCTGAGTTTCCCCAGCCACAGACAGTGAAAGCGTTGCAGGAATTTTTGGGGATGGTGAATTTTTATAACCGTTTCATACCCCGCGCAGCGCAACTCATGCAGCCGTTATACACCGCACTTAAAAAACAGAAGCCTGCCAATGTGATCGAGTGGTCCCCGGAGCGGGACCGCGCGTTCACAGCGGTAAAAAAAGCACTCGCTGACGCAGCACTGCTGGCGCACCCAGACCCGGCAGCTCGCATAGCGCTAACCACAGACGCGTCAGAGGTAGCGATAGGGGCCGTGGTAGAGCAGCAGGTCGCCGGAGTTTGGCAACCTCTCGCCTTTTTCAGCAGGTCCTTGCACGAGCCCGAGCGGAAATACAGCGCATTTGACAGGGAACTCCTGGCGCTCCACTTAGCCATTCGCCATTTCCAGTTCTGGCTGGAAGGGTGGCGTTTCACCGCGTTTGTCGACCACAAACCGCTCACTTTTGCGATGTCCAAAACTTCAGAACCGTGGTCAGGGTGGCAGAAGAGACAGCTGGCCGCAATTTCTGAATTTACCACCGATATTCAGCACGTAGCCGGTAAAATCAATGTGGTGGCAGACTGTCTGTCACGCGCAGTAACAGCACCCGTCCGCGCGGAAACGGATTGCATGGCCGCTTACCCAGAGGGCGGTAACAGCGCAGACATGCGCGCGGCTCCGGTCCACGTGGGAATAGATTATGCAGCCATGGCGGCGGAGCAGAGCGAGGACGTGGACGTGCGCGCGTCCTGTCTGGACCAACAGGGTTAAGGCTGGAACGCAAAAATCTACAAACCGGTTCCCCCCCGCTTATTTGCGATGTATCCACAGGGCGACCACGCCCGGTGGTGCCAGCCGCGTGGCGCCGTCGCGTTTTTGATGCCGTGCACTCCCTAGCGCACCCAGGGGTGCGCGCTTCGGTGAAAATGGTGGCGGAGAAGTTTGTTTGGCCGAGCCTGCGCAAGCACGTGAAGGAGTGGGCTAAAGCCTGCATGGCTTGCCAGGGGGCTAAAATTCACAGGCACACTAAAGCGCCCTTAGAACCATTCCACATTCCGGCTAAAAGGTTCGATCATGTGCACGTAGACCTCGTGGGCCCCCTACCCACATCACAAGGGTTCACGCATCTCTTGACGATGGTGGACCAAACCACTTGTTGGCTGGAAGTGGTCCCGTTAACATCGACCACAGCGGCAGAGGTGGCACGCGCTTTTTTGACAGCCTGGGTAGCGCGGTTCGGGGTCCCGTCAGATATTACGTCTGATAGGGGACCTCAATTTGCGTCGGAACTGTGGTCAGCAGTGGCCAGCGGCTTAGGAGCGGCGGTACACCGCACGACCGCTTATCATCCCCAGGCCAACGGTTTATGCGAGCGTTTTCACAGGTCTTTGAAGGCAGCCCTCAGAGCGTCACTGACGGACACAGATTGGGTAAACAAACTACCATGGGTTTTATTGGGGTTGCGTTCGGCACCCAAAGAAGATCTGGATGCCTCACCAGCAGAATTGGTCTTTGCACAACCACTCAGGCTGCCAGGCGAGTTTTTACCTGACCACACGGCACCAGGGCCCTCCCCGATCCGGGGGTCTCTGAGTAACACGGGAGCAGAAATGCTCCCGGGCCCCGCTCATCACTCTTTCCCGCGTGTGTTCGTGCCCCAGGCTTTACGAGACGCAGAGTTTGTTTTTGTCAGGCACGATGTGCAGCGGCATAGCCTC
Source organism: Pholidichthys leucotaenia (assembly GCA_020510985.1). Lineage (NCBI taxonomy): Eukaryota > Metazoa > Chordata > Actinopteri > Cichliformes > Pholidichthyidae > Pholidichthys > Pholidichthys leucotaenia. Next base: position 337,683,615 of record CM035844.1, read on the forward strand.
CGCCCACCTTACGACGGTCCGTTTCGAGTGCTGGGAACCGGGAAGAAATATTTTGTGCTAGATTTGGGGGGCAGGAGGGAGACGATCAGTATCGATAGATTAAAACCTGCTTTTGTGTTGCATAACGAGTCTGTGCGACCGGCGGGCACACCTCGACGCGGCAGACCTCCCAAGGGGCGGCCCCGGGACCACCCACGAGGGGCAAATAACCCTTCTCCCCCTCACTCCACAGATGCACAGCAGGACGGCCCAACACAGAGCAGGAGACCTGCATACAGCAGATTCGGGAGAAGACTGAAACCTAAGCTGCATGCAGAATGGTGTGTTTTTTGATCAGGTTGTTTAGGTTGCTGTGAGATTCTGTTGGGGGGGGGGGTGACGTGCTGTATGACTATTGTATGACTGTATGTGGGTGCCCAGTCTTTCGCGTGGAAGGGGGGAGTGATGTGGAGCCCATAATTATAACTTATGTGACTCACATGTGGCTGGCTGAATTCAGCCAAGAGAGACTTTGAGCTAGCCATGTGTATTGACTTCACACCTCAAGAGGACGATGTGTCTGCACCCCCTGGGGACTCAGGAGAGAGGAGAAGATGGCCCGGCCTGACCTTTTGGGGGTGAGAGAGGAGAACAGAAGGACTCTGGGTGTTCTTTTACAGATGAAAGGATGTAGTAGTATTTGACAGGGAATAACTGAGTATTGTAACTTTTGTGTGATGTATTGTTCGAGATAAGTGTATAAATGTATGTGTGTGACTGCGTCCTGTCTCTTTTCACTCTGATCGAGAGAGGACGTAGGATGAATGAGAATTAAAGCAGATACTGGAAAATCATCCAGTCTCCTCAATTCTTGACTCCTACAGCAGTACCATTTTACACATGAGGAAGGAACTTGCCTCAAAACTGGGTGTTCTTTTATATATATTGCTTTAAATACTACTGAGCCCCAGTTAACCCCACCCTCCCTCTTTAATAATTTCACTAAAATCTATGTTTTCATGGAGACACCATGTTTGAGGATAATATTAGCTGATTAGCTGTTTGTCATATTCAAATTGATTGAATGTAATAATGTAAAATAATAATGTAAAAATAAAAGAATAATGTAAAAGCCCAAATAAAACATTATCAGTGTCAGGGGTGTGTGGTTTGAGTGGTTGATAGCATGTGACTGGTCCCCGGGGTGTAATAAGCATAGAAACAACTCCTGAATGAGCAAATGGCTAACTCTGCTAATGGTAGCTAACCACTGCTAATCAACGAGGCAGCTGTTCCAGAGTATAATAAACTGATTGGCTGGTTTTGCAGACCATATAATGTAACAAAAATCCAACATAGCGTACAAAAATAAAGAAGAAACCACAAAAAAGCGTAATAGGGGCTCTTTAAGTTTGTGATGTTTTTTCTAGGAAATTGGCTATTTTGTTCACCATTAATTTGCAACTTTTTCTTGTAAATTTGCAACAATATCTCTAACAAATTACAGACTTGTTTCCAATAAATTTGCATGTTTTTCCAATTCAATTTAAGCCATTTAGTCCTGTTTGCATGTGCTATTTTCATTTATTTTATTTTGATAACATCCAACATCAGTCCTGGAAAAGTCTAAATATTTGAGCTGTGTTCATGACCCAAAATGTGCAGGTCTTAAGTTAACTGAAGGTTAACTGTAATGTGGCCATATATTTTAGGTGTGAGGTCTTAAATTTGACCCAGTGGCTTTAAAAAGGTCTTAAATCCAACTTCCCCATAGCTGCAGAAACCCTGATATCAGAGAATAAAGTTTATAGCAGCTATAGTACCTGGAACTCTTCATTAAATATGTGTTTGAACAGCAGCCAAACACTGATTGGCTGATGGCTGCCGTCTCTGTAGCAGATGATGAGTTAATAGCTTCATCATTGCTAATTCGCCATGGAGATGGGAAAACATCATGACCTGTGTGCTCAGAGTGTCCCTGTTTTCTTTCCAATCACCGCAGCAGCTCAGTTTCATGCTGATGAGCTCTACTTCAAGTCCTGTTATCAGAGCCGGATTAAAAAAACCAAAACATTTGTTTGGGCCCCCTGTGAATTGCCATCTTACTGTGGTGGAAGGGTTTGCATGCCCTAATGATCCCAGGATCAATGTTGTCGGGAGCAACTCATCCCAGGTAGTGTCTCGCAAGGCAAACTGGTTCTGGGTGAAGGGCCAGACCAAAAAAGGTCCAGTAGACTTCTATGGTAGAGTCAAAATAAAGGACTCAGTGCACCCAGCCCAGTATGGGGTTAGCAACGCCCTGTCCTGAAGCCAGGTTGGGAGAAGGGGCTCAACGACAAGGGCCTAGTGGCTCAGGCAGTTGCTGAAGTAAAAAAATCATGTTTGGGAGGAGTTTGGTGTTGGCATGAAACAACCTGACCCAGTCTCTTCTGGTTTCTTGTTGGGGTACTTTGGGAGTACAGTGTACTGGGTTCATTGCTACGAGCTAGCCAGTCTCTGTACAAGCATTGCCAGAGTTTGGCTGTGATGCTAACACTATATCGGTCTGTACAATGAAGAAGGAGCTGAGCTCTAATGCTACGTGTTCACTGGTTCTGTCATTTTTCCACTTCCCATTCATTATGTATTGGAAATGCAACAGAAAGCATTTGGGTCCAGACTGGTGAAAACTGGACTGCGATGTGCCGAGTCACACCGGAAGCAGCGCTCTCATCCTGAACTTTTAAACCAACGGTTTTTAATGTCAAATAACAACAGATTCATTAACTGAACCTACTATTTCTCACAAAAAGTGATGTTAGAAACACTTTTCGCTGGTTTGTTTTAAAGATATGGAGACCAAGGACACCATATTGTCTGGTAGTAGCCAAAAGCTGAAGACCGCCCACGGACGGACCCGTCGACCAATCCCGTGAACCAGCCAGCTGGAGGAGAAGACGAGAGAGGAGAGAAGGAAAGAGAAGCAGATCTGTACGTTACCTGTTGTTGTGAAGGCATGAAGGAGAAATTAATTCAGTCCTTGCCATCATATAGAAACAACATACAAAGGAACAAGGCGTGGAGAGCAGTGGAACATGGGCTCATCCAGCCGAAGCTCATGAACCAAGTGGTCAAATTCGCCATGCATTGTGAGGGTCTGTAGGATTGGGTGAAGCCAAAACTGGCGGCGATGATGACAAAGTCACCTTTTGTAGTGCAAATATACCAGCACTATTAAAACCAGACTTATCAATCTGCTCGTTGTTAATAATGACTATTCCAGTATTTCCTCCCGCATTGCTCTAACTCCATTTATCTGAGAACTCTACCAGCCTCATGCCCACACCCCTTTCCTGCACCTCACAGGTTCTGGTGACCAATTCCTTTCCGAAAAATCTGGACCAGTGGACATTTAGCATAAAGCAGAGCTGTCGATTTATCAGTCAATCTACTTTCCTACCCTCACCTATAGTAATGGACTTTGGGTAGTGACCGAAAGAATGAGATGAGTTATCTGGGAGAGGATCCAAGTAGAGCACTGCTTCTCCACAGTGAAATGGGCTACCTGAGATGGTTTGGGCATCTGAACAGGATGCCTGACACTGTGAGAAGGAGACCCCAGGGAAGACCCAGGACATAACCTGGGGACACCTTGGTCTCCTCCCTGAAGAACTGGAAGAGACTGCTGTCTCTATAACCAGGACACTTAGATAAGTGGTGGAAGATGGATGGATGCTCGTGGATATTATTATAAAAACATACAGGAAGAACCACCAGTGATATTCAAAAGACAACTTAGTATTTCTGATCATATTTGACAAACTACAATAACTAGTAGTCTGCTAATTTGATTTTCTGACTTCTTTGCGAAATGACAGTTTATTATAAATTAAGAAGCAGATAGACAAAAAACTAATGAGAAAAATGGCACAAACCGAACTGAAACAACCCACAGTGCTAATGCCCACATTTCTACCGCCCTGTGCACTTAGAAGTAGCTCTTGATTAGGTTGAATCTCTTTAGCTTCTGTGCACGGACCTTGCTGATATGGATTGCTTTATCCTGTATGTGTGGTAAGAAATAAGTGCTGAAGTGAAGGAAAACTCAGTGAATTATTCACGCAATCAGCAACTGTGGCTGTGTTGCCAGTAAATTGCATTCCTAAGTCAGTGGACATTGGACTGAAAAAAACCTCTGATAGCTCTTTAGGGACTTGGGCTGCACTTCTTGAATTTTCATATATACTCAAGTGTGTATTTTTCTCCCTGGAAACTCTGAAGTGCTTTGTGGTTCTTCAACCACAGCCTTTAAGCAACGACTGACCCAGCTGATTGGCACTTTGAAGATCTGTAACTGCATCCTTGTGTAAGCTGGAAACAGTAATTACAGCTGTAGCACAATCAGATAAATTATAATGTGTTTAAATGTTGATATAGTAATATTGTAGTGTGAAAAGTTAAGCAGTGGCTAGAACCATTTATCATTTTATGGCAAATTTTCAACTTTTGTACTACAGAATATAATTGCTTTATGTTCATTTTTTACATTTATACAACAAAATTTGCTACTGTTAACATGGATGTGTGGCTGAGTAACCAGCTACAGGTGGTGCACAAGCCAGTGTACTCCCTGCGCTGGTCCCAAGCCCAGATAAAAATGGGCAGAGTTGTGTCAAGAAGGGCATCTGGTGTAAAAACTCAGCTCCAGAATGTAAGACTCCAACCTGTGCTACCTAGAAAAGGGAGGTTAAACAATCAGTAAGTAAGTACTCACAAAAAGTTAGGGATATTTGGCTTTCAGGTGAAATTTATGGAAAATGTAAAACCAGCCCCCGACCAACAGTGATCTGTGTGGCGTTTGCATGTTCTCCTGTCTGTGTGGGTTTCCTCCGGGATTTCTCCGGTTTCCTCCCACATGCCTAAAACATGCAAGTTAGGTTAATTGGCATCAAACTGGGGATTCTAAATTGCAGGGCACTGTTTACAATGAAGTGGTCATCAGTGTGGGATGTGGCCAAAGGATGTCCACTTCTATGCCTTTTTGTGACTCTTCTCTGTATTTCGCGCGCGCGCGCGCACACACACGCACACACACGCACACACACACACACACAGTGGGGAAAATGAGTATTGAATACACCAACATTTTTCTGATTAAACATATTTCTGATAGAGCTATTGACCTGAGATTTTCACCAGATATCAGTAACAACCCAAGTAATCCATATATCTATCTACAAATGCAGCATATCTGTGTGTGTGTATGTTTGTGTGTGTGTGTGTGTCTGTCTGTTCCATATACTGTATATCTCTTGAACTGCTCCTCAGACTGACCTAAGATTTTATACGCATTTTGCTGAGGTTACGAGGGCGTGCATCCCCGAGTATGGAGTCACTCAGTCAAAATATGTAATTTTTATCAATAAAAGTTTATCCACCACTCTGTGTCTCTTCATGCCTGGCTTCAAGAAGTGTGGGCGGGCTTTCAGATTGACTCCATGCTGATTGGATAATACGCAGCATTATGGCCATGCTGACGGGATAACACAGCATCATGACCATGCTGACTGGCTAATATGCGGCATCACGGCCTGTCAGTCACCACAGTATTCCCTGGACAAAACAAGGAAGTGAAAAATGACAAATTTGACTAGAAAAAGATAATACTCAAGATTTAATGCTTAAAACAATTATACCATAAAATTGCCGTGATTGTGTAGGTCTAAAGGATAATTCACCGTATGTGGAGAACATGAGGAGCGTGAGCAGACTGGTCAGTGGTGACCGGGTCTGACAAAGAATACCGGTGTATCACCACAGAATATGCCGTGAGAAGCAGCAGCCCGATTGGGCAGACCACGGTCCTTCGCAGAGAGGCACGCCCAGCCTGCCCAGTCAGTAGTAGATGGAAGTACCTGCTTCTGTTTCATCCATGTGGTACCACTGTACTTTGCAGGACCGCGAGTCCCCCCTCCTGCGCAAGTATCTAAAAATTAAAAACTTAATACTGCCGTGATTGTGGAGCGGAATGGCAAGAGCAACTGCATATCGTATGCAGACACATATGCACGCTTTGACTAAACAACAAGACGCAAAAATGCCCAAATAACAAAATAAATAATTTTTATTTAAATATTCACAAACAAATGGGCCACACTGATGGAACAGTTGCAGCCAAATGGGTCATTCTGCTGTGGTGTGCGTGTGTGACTGGTGAAGGGATTAGCGCCGTACAAGATACAAATACAAAAAAAAAAAAAATAATAATAATGTTCGGTGTTTTTTAATTATAATATTGCTAAAATATAAAAGGATGCACTACAATGGGTCTCAAATATTTGTAAACGTGTCCTGTTATAGTACTGCATGAGTTTATTGATGATAGACTATAAACTACACATATTAACTAAATTATACAGTAATGGTGACTGAACAACTCCCATTCCCCAAAGTGCAAGATACACTATTATGAATATAACTTAGACCGGGGCATTGTATGCCCCGGGCTGCATACGGCCCTTTGGATGACTCCTACCGGCCTGCATGAGGTTAATTGTAAATTTCAAAATAAACACATTTTCTAATTTTATCTAATGCATGGACTAAAGCTGCGCTGCTTTTATTTTGAAGTTGTTTTTTTAAATTCACGTGCATAATGACACAATACGTAAATCAATACTGCGCATGACTGAATCTACCTTGTCACAAGCAGACGACTTTAGCCCTCAAAAATGCCCGCGCACGCTAAAAAAAGAAAGGTGGATGCCAAATGCAGGGTTTTCAACAAAACATGGACTGCTAAGTATTTTTTTACTTGGCTACGGACGAGAGTTGTGATGTCCGTGACACAGCCCAGTTACTCGTATTTGTCTGTGGGATAACGGACTTCAAAATTATGGAGGAGCTGGCAGCAATGCGGTCAATGAAAGGGACGACAGCAGGGAGTGATCTGTTCACAGAGGTAAATGCATGCATGGACACGCTGGGGCTGAAATGGGACAGACTGGTAGGTGTCACAGTGGACGGTTGTCCAAATCTGACGGGGAAAAATGTTGGACTTTTGAAACATATGCAAGATAAAGTGACTGAAATCGACGCAGATCAGAAATTGGTATTTTTGCATTGTATTATACATCAGCATGTGTTCTGCAAGTCAGTGCTAAAAATTAACCATGTTATTGATGTTGTAACTAAAATAGTTAACTTCATCAGGGCACGAGCATTGAATCACAGACAGTTTGTTGCACTTTTGGAGAAGCATGAGACTGAACATAGTGACATCAGCTACCACACAGCTGTTGGATGGCTCAGCCTGGGCAAAGTGCTAAAAAGAGCTTGGGACCTGAAAGCAGAGACTCGAGAGTTTTGTGAGAAGAAAGGCAAAGGCATCCCAGAGCTCTCAGATGAGGACTGGATGGCAGATTTTGCATTTGCTGTTGATGTGACTGCACTGCTGAATGAACTGAACACCAAACTGCAAGGCAAGGGCCTTTTTGTTTATGAAATGCACAGCCTGGTGAAGGCTTTCATGAGAAAGTTGCAGTTTCTTTCAAGCCAAGTGAAAGCAACACTTTCACTCACATACAAACCCTGAAAGAAGTGACACCATCAGCTGATCACCTCCGCAGGTACTCATCCATGTTAGTAGCACTGTATGGTGAGTTTTCAAGGCAATTTGAAGATCTCAGAACAATCGAGGATGAAATGTACATGATTTCCTCTCCCTTTACCTGCAGTGTGGATAATGCACCCAGTGATGTTCACCTGGAACTAATTGACCTGCAGTCTGATGCGATACTGGCAGAGCACTTTAAGTCAGCATCACTGCTGGATTTTCACTCTTCTCTCAAGGAAGAGAACTTTCCAAACATGAGGAGACATGCTCAGAAGATGTTGGTTCTCTTTGGCTCTACCTACATATGTGAACAAACATTGTCAGTGATTAAGTTTACCAAATTCAGGTATAGATCCTCTCTCACTGATGATCATCTGTTAGCTGTGCTTCACATCGCCACCTCAGACATTCAACCTGACTTTGATGCACTTGTTAAAGCCCAGCAGAGACTAGATTTCTCTCACTGAACAAGAAAAAAGAACTGAAAAACACCAAGTGAGGTGGTTAGACTACAAATGTAGGCATGTAAATATACCAACTAGCAGTGAACTGGGACACTTTCTTTAGAGGCCTTTTTCTCAAAATCACAGTTCAGTGACAATCATTACTATAATATGATGTATCTTGCTTAATATTTGGAGTACAAAGACAATATTGTGATGTCTTCAGAAAGCTAAGAACCTCTTTCCAACAGTATATGAAACTCAAAATGTGCTTTGGGGTGAATGCGACTGAAAATGATCACTAATATAATGAGTCACAACAGTAAAAATGTTCACATTTTGTTTACCATTGTTTTGTGAAAAATGATTGAATAAATGACATTTTTTCTAAGGCAGCTTCACTTTTTCATTGCATAATCATAACATATACTCTTACCAGTCTTACCAGCTTGTCAAAACAATGCTATGTGCTGCTTTTTTTTTTTATAAAGAAATGCAATTAATATTATGCAGAACAGAGTTCAGCCTTTTGGTCCAGACCTTCACAATATTTTCTCTTTCTCATGTGGCCCCATGGAAAAAATAATTGCCCACCCATGATATAACTCATAGAAGATCACACAAATAAGTGATCTGACAGAAAAAAAAAAAAAAAACCCAAGTGGTTCTTAAACAGTCACTAATATTGGGCCTGATGTTTTCAACAAAGAGACTATGTTGGCAATGGTCTATATTTAGCCTAGCAAGCTGATCTAGCTTTTTCAGCTAATCCCTGCTTTTGTTTATGTCCAGCCATGTGCCATTGGCCCTCCATGCCACATGACTGGACACCCCTTTATGTTTTCTTTGTCACCATATTCTTGGTATCTTGAGATGAAGTAAAAAGTCAGTACAGACATTACAATGTGACACTTTTATTAGAAACAGTAAAGTAACCAATTTATAATGTAGCTGAGCAAGTTAGCATGAACCACAAAAAATACAAGTGGACATATCCATGTCTTTTTTTGAGAATGCCCCTTGTCAAGCAGAGGCTGGTAAGAGTGGCTGTAGAATTCCACCAACATTTGGCAGGTGGGCCGATGCTAATGTGAAGCCCTGGAACACATACAGCAGTTGGACAATTATGACTAAAATAATGCACTGCAATCTGTCATTTTAAAGATCACTCTCTCACAACCAGTCAGCTGTGATCTTTATTGTTAAATGCTGAAATTCAAAATATTCAGAAAATACAAAAAAGAAGAAACAGAAAGCAGGTATAAGAGACTCAGAGACAGTTTCTGTCCTGTGTGTAGGAGACGGTTCTCAACAGTCTGTCCAACAGTGTCCACAGTGGGATGCTAATCAGATCTCTCCAAGGAAGCGACTCTCCTTGCATGAATCACAGATGACTTTTACAAAACGTCTCGCCGGACTGGTGATGGCCTCCGTTTCAGCTGGCATGCTGGCATGCTTCAGATGGCGCCTCGGCTCACTGTCAAATCTGTTTTGTCCCATCTCGTGTTCTGCTGCTCATCCCTGTTTAGAAGCAGTTTGGGGAAGTCTGACAGGAATGTAAGAATGAAGACAGGAACGTCGGGGAGGAAGAACAAACCTCCCAAGGCTGAGTGGTAACAAAGGTCGGAGTGTCTGACAAGTGCTGACATTTTTACAGCACTCAGTGCCTCATTTTCTGTTTCACACTCACGTACCTCACATTCAGCCTCACCGCCAGGGTTTGACTTTATCTTCTATGCTTACCAGATAATGTGGCTAATACTTTCCCAGAGTTTGTAGGCACCCAACATTTCCACTCGCCATTAAGTCTGTAGCGGAATCGCTATGTTTTATTTCACAGGCGTCAATATCAAGGCCAGGGGGCCTGATACGGCCCTCCAGAATATTTTGTCTGGCCAGCAAATAAATTTGTGATTGTTTTCCTTTCACACTTTTACAAATTTGTGACTTCCACCAGTTTCATAAATTTACAACTTTTTTCTCTAGTTTTGTAAATTTGAAACATTCCCCACAGTCCCATAAATCTGTGTTTTGCCCCAGGTTCATAAATTTGTGACTTTTTCTCCCAGTCTCGTAAACTTGTGACTTTTCTCCAAAGTTTTGTAAATTCACAGTTTTTGTCCCTAGTACTGTAAATTGTGACCTTTTTTCAGACAATCTCATAAGTCTGCAACTTGTTCCCTCAGTCTTGTAAACTTATAAGTCTTCCCCCATTCTCAAACTTTTTTCCATAGTCTTGTAAATTTGCGACTTCCCCTCATAAATCTGTAACCCTTTTTGCCAGTCTTGTAAAACTGATTTCTTCCCCCCCAATCTTGTAAATTTGCCTCTTTCCTAGCCTCATAATTTGCTATTTCCCTCTTATAATTTGGAAACAGTTTTCTGCGTGCATAACTTGCAATATTTTTTAATAAAAAAAAAAAGAGACTAAAAATGAAAGCCTAGCCTCCTGACTTTATTCAGTACCCTCTTGGTGGCCCTTAAGCCTTGTTTATCTTACATGTCCACTCTGGTGTTAAGCTGTTCAAAGGACCATTTTTCAATGCTCTTCTCTGCTCACACTGCTGCTGCAAAATGATTTTTGAATGTTCATGCATGTTTGTCTTCCTCTTCGTCTACTTTGACTTTGTATGCTGTATTGGTAGCGCCTCTTGAATGGGAGGTTCAATCTTGTGCATGCGTAGTCAACGTGTCCAGGCAGCACGGTCACAAAATTTGGGCTGCATGCGTTCAGCCACAGAGGGGGCGTGTGGAGCCTAGCAGAGTGGAGACGATGAAGTAATTTTAGTCACACAAGCTTCGTGGTCGAGCAGACACAAAGCGGAGGTGCAGCATAAACCCAGTTTAAGGAACAACTAAATCTGACAGCTCTGATTTAAAGAGAAAGTCGAATAGTTCTGATGTTTTACAGCCCAGGCCTTGGTTCCTAACGTGAAACCACCACAAGTACTGGTGGATTTGTTGACTCTCTGATCATTTTCTAGTTACCTCTGCTAAGGAGGTAATGTTTTGAGAATCACTTTTTTTGATTTCTCCAGTGCCTTTAACACCAACCAGCCACTGCTGCTGGGCGAGAAGCTGCGGGGGATGGGGGTTGACAGCTCTGTGATCTCCTGGATTACCGACTACCTGACAGGCAGACCACAGTTTGTCAGGCTGGGCAGTGTCTTGTCTGGAGTGGTGGCTAGTGATACGGGAGCGCCACAGGGGACTGTGCTCTCTCCTTTCCTTTTTACCTTATACACCATGGACTTTCAGTACAACACTGAGTCATGTCACCTGCAAAAATTCTCTGATGACTCAGCTGCTGTGAGGTGTATAAGAGGAGGAGAGGAGGGGGAGTACAGGGCACTGGTAGACAGATTTGTGGAGTGGACGGAACAGAATCACCTGAGGTTGAATGTCAGCAAGACCAGGGAGATGGTGATTGACTTCAAGAAGAGGAAGGCTCCTTCTCAGCCACTGCAGATTAGGGGGGAGGATGTGGGAGTGGTTGAAGACTACAAATATCTGGGTGTCAGGATCAGCAGCGGGTTGGACTGGAGATCCAACACCTATGCTGCGCACAAGAAGGGGATGAGCAGACTCTATTTCCTGAGAAAACTGAGATCCTTCAACGTGTGCAGCAGGATGCTGGAGCTTTTCTACCAGACTGTTGTCGCCAGCGCCATCTTCTTTGCTGCGGTCTGTTGGGGTAGCAGTATCAGGGCCAGAGATACCAACAGACTTGACAAGATTATCAAGAGGGCTGGCTCTGTAACTGGTCTCAGACCGGAGACCTTTGAGACAGTGGTGGAGATAAACTGCGATCCATCATGAACAATCCTGATCACCCCCTCCACCACACACTAGATAGGCAGCGAAGCACTTTCTCCAGTAGACTACTACAGCTTTGTTGTCAAATGGCCAGGTACAGGAAACCTTTCCTGCCACATGCAATTTCACTGTACAATAACTCACTATGATGTTGTATTCTGGTCATAGCTATGCTGCCCCACTGCACCTTACAGACTAACTGGTACATCACATTTCACTCTGCTCCTGATAGTCCTTCTTTGTGCAATGGGATGATTCATGTGTTTATACGGGTCATCATCATATATTAAGCTATGATGTATATAGGTTCTATAGTCGTGTTAGTTTCTTTTTTACTTTCCATGGGTAATCCCTTTGTCTGTCGTGTGTGTTTCTGTTGTTTGGCTGTCAACTGTCATGCTGCTGTTACACTGTAATTTCCCAGTTTGGGATCAATAAAGTACATCTATCTATCTATCTATCTATCTATCTATCTATCTATCTATCTATCTATCTATCTATCTATTTTCATGTTGGTTGGTTTGTTTATCTGTTTTTTAGCAGGATTACGCAAAAACTACTGGACAGATTTTGATGAAATTTTCACCATAGGTCGCCTTGAGCTACAGATGAACTCGTTAGATTTTGGAGGTGATCTGGGCCAGGATGCGGATTCTGGATTACTTTTTCTATTTTTTTTTTTTTTTTACCATTGTGAGATAGGGCCTTTGTGGAGGTATGCACTCTCTGAGTGCAATTTAGTTGAATTGTATTTTTTCTAGAAATCCCTATGCCTGTGCGGATGTTCTCTAAGGTCTCCTCTTCCTTCTAGCCACAATGACACCGTCTTCCTCTTTCCATTAATCTGTTCAAACATTAAATCAATTAACTTAAGCAAACACGCCACTCTGGAGTTCTGTTTAACATTTTCCAACTACATGTACCATTGCTTTGGGGAAAACTTAATTATGATTGGATAGAGGATGTCCATTAATTGAATTTAATGTACAGAATTACCGGATGCATCAAATGAGGTCTCTGTAGACAACTCGGAACGGAGATTGCTGCGGCACTGAATAACAGAGCCAAATATATGTCTCACTGCATCCTCAGTTCGTGATTTTCTCCAGCAGAGTGACAACAAAGCAGCACACAGGGAGCAATATTATTGCAAGTCTATTGACTAGCCTCCAGGTATTACACCGTCCCTCAGGGGTTACCACGGAAACAGAGGTATTACCGAGAAAAAACGTCTAATAATCTGCCAGGATAAAGGGGAGAACCCCTTAGACTGGCTAAGGTTGTTGCACCAGTGATCCACTCCAAATTTTAGATTGGCAATTTAAATGGAAAACCCTTTACACAAATGTGACGCCCCCTTTTTTTTTTTTTTTTTTTTTTTTTTTTTTTTAACAGCAACAGCAAAAGATAAGAAAACCCTGACTTTCCTGAGAGAGGACGGCTGATATTTGTCTGCAACAAAGGTCATGACTGCGTGGGCAGTTGAGGATTTGAGGCTTTAAATGTGTGCAACAGGAAGCAGGGCCAAAACACATCTCATGCCAACATCCTGGTAGGATCCTTTAGATCAGCGCCTCCCAAAGAACGGTGGGGTTTCTGAAAATTCTGCTGATGCAAGACAAGGAGCCGCTGGCATTTTCACACAAACATACTCCATACAGAGATGGTGATAGAAAGAGCTGAAGATAAAATCAGGGGAGAGAAAAATTCTGCTCAGAGGCTTAAAAGGATCGTTTAGGCTCCTGAATTGCAATTTTTTTCTCTATAAATGTCTGAATAAATATGAGTAAATTTATTGCTGCCGGACCCTTTGGTTTCTGATTTATTTGGAAAACCTCACCTTTGTGTGTTGAAATATTACGGTAGGCTTAATATGTAAGATACTTTTGAGACCCTTGAAACAGGAATCTAAAGACAAATTGATATATTTGAGGATAAGGAAGGCCTTAAAGCAGCACTCGGGATTTTTATCCACTTTCAAACCAAAACAAGCTGTAGCTTGGCCACATCTCCAAACACCGGGGGCCACTGCTTGCTCTTCCACCTTCCAATTCTCTCCCAACTAAAAGTAGAAGCAGCAGCACAGAACATGATAATGGCTAACCCCAACAGTATCTGTCTGCTGTGGGCTGGCTTCCCACGTTTTTTGTTATCTTTCACCATTCAAGAGTCTCCTGTCACAACTGGTGAGTCTCCTGTGGTTCCTTTGTGGCCTCCAATAAAATGGGCCTCTGACAGCAGGCTTGATGCGGCCCACAGGCCTGCTCTCACTGTTTGACTAGTTCCTGCCCCTGGAGACCAGAGGCCTGTACTATGAAGCAGGTTCAGCATACCCAGGGTATCGTTCAGTTAAGTGTCTTCACTAATCCAGACATTCTGGATCGGGAATATCTGTACTACTAACACGGCCATCAACTCGGTAAGTGGACCCTGGGTCAATCTATTTGGCTGTGTGTGCGCTCACATAAAGAAGGCAGTGATCTCAGCAGATGACCAATAGGAGAATGAACAGGCAGCAGAGCGGAGTATGTGACTGACGAAGAACTAAGTGTAGGATTAATTAAATATGAAGCATCACGGTTAATTGAATCTTTCATGTTGGTTTCAATTTTTTGGCCTTTTTTTTCCTCCCTTCTTCTCTCTTATAGTTCAGTGACAAGGCTCATAATTTGTCATGATCTGACAGAATAATGCCACCAAACAAGGACTCCGTGGGCATGGATTTCAACATGTACGGCCTGGACGAGGAGGAGTGTTGGGCTGCGGGATTAGTGGAGGACTTTATTTCAGACACTTCCCACACTCCAGAGGCAGCCCTGAGATTTCTGGACGGTGCAGCAGGGGTAATAGAGGCATACCCCAGCCTATGAAGCTAGCCGGGACTCACGGGTCTCCTCATCTCCATTCCCAACCTCCAGCATATGGTCTGCGGGCTGGTGAGAAGCTCTTCTCCCCCTCTGTACCCGTGCCAATGAAGAAGTGTCACCTGGGGCAGACGCCTTCAACTTTTCACTGCTCGCCAGCTCCGGGTTCCTCTCCACACCACCCTCCAGCTCCGGTGCCTACACGCCGCCTTCCATCAGCACCGGCCTCCGCTCCTCGCTGTTTCCCAATGCCAGCTCCTCGCCGCCTCCCAGCTGCTACCTGCCAGGCACACTCCAATGCCACACAGAGCATTTCACCTGGTTTTCCTGTGGCAGCCCCAGTGGTAGTGGCAACATCAGTGGCAGTGGAGCGGGAATTCAGCTCCACTCCTCCAGCAGTTGCTCCTTCACCGCTTCAGACAAATTCGGCAGCAGCCTCCTCTCTGCTCCAGAGCTCTTCATCAACTGTCCCATCAGCTCCTTCCAACTCCTCGTCTGCTGCTGCTGCTCTCCTCTCCTCCACGGCATCGGCGCCTGCTGCTGAGCTTCTGACCGCCTCATCTGCTGTTTTGCCCGTCATCACGCCTCCAGTGCCGGCTCCCACATCTCCAACTCTGGTGCCCTCGCCTGCTACTGCATGTCAGAGCACCTTGTCTGCAGCCCCTCCAGCGTTCCCGGAGGTGGAGATCGCCTCTTCAGCAGCGGAGTCACTGGGGTCCTTGCCAGCAGTGAAACAGGAGTCAAGGAAAGTACCTTTTTTTAGTATTTTTAACATCTATACTTAAGAAGTCTTGCCTTACTCCTGACAGGGGAAGCCAGTTGCAGCCCCCATCTGCTTCTAGCCTTCCTCCGCCGGGTTCCACTAGTGGTACCTATTTTGACCTGGCACTCTCCTGTGTTTTTTCCTCCCTGTCTGAGGTGGCTGCATTGGGGATGGAATTCCAGGCTCCCAAGCATGTTGCTCACCAGCCACCTTCATCATCATCATCATCTGGGTCCACTCCACTAGGGCCATCTGAGCAGTCCACTCTACTTGGGATGTCATCAGAGCAGACCGCTCCATCATCATTGTTTGAGGTCAGCGCTCCCCAGTAGCTGGCTCCGGAGCTTAAAGCTCCTGTATTGTTATCTCCAGAGCAAGAGACTCTTGTATTATCTCCTGAGCAAAAGACTCCTGTGTTGTTGTCTCCAGAGCAAAAGGCTCTTATATTGTCTTCTTCAGGGCAAAAGGCCCCTATGTTGTCATTATCTCCCGAGGTTAAAGTTCCTATGTTGTCATTATCTCCTGAGATTAAAGTTCCCATGTTGTTATTATCTCCTGAGGTTAAAGTTCTTATGTTAGCTCCTGTGTTAAAAGCTCCTGAGTTCAATGCTCCCACGGCACCATAATCATCTGTCTGGTGGTCCTTGGACTTTGGTAGGCCACCTTACGTGCCGAGTTCGCCTGTCTGGTGGTCTCTGGACTGGGGGAGGCCGCCGGACTAACCGTGTTATTTGGTCTGGGGACCCACGGACTCTGGGTGACCCCCTGACCATTCCTGCTCCTCCGTCTGGTGGCCTTTGGACATTGGTGGGTCACCCGACGCACCACATTTATCCTTCTGGTGGCCCACGGACTGTGCCCAGCCACCCAATGAACAATTTTCTTTATGTCCTTGTTTTGCCCCTACTCCCGCCCGATTGGGGTGTTCTTTGTTTTGTTTTTGGCCATCTGCAATCCACCCTGGGGGAGGGGGGGCACTGTCACGATATGGACATCTTGTCCATGCTTTCAATTATTTTTGAACTATTGACACAATTCTGCTTTCATTAGTAGTTTGTGTATCCTTAATTTCTTATTTTAGCTAATGTTTTCTAGTCTCTCCCGTCATCCTACCATTCCTTCAGCCACTCACGTGTGTTTTCATTTGACCCTAATTAGTTTCCCAGCTATCCTGTGTTCATTTATTTTCAGTTCCCTATATATGCTAGCCTCAGTTTCTGTTTGGTGTGGCACTCTTATCAGAGTTTCCCTCCGGTCCTTCATTATCTTCTGGTCAGCGTTTTCTGCATATTTTGTTTGACAGCCCCCATGCTGTAAGTTATTTTGTACTTAATAAATCATTCTTGCACCTGAAGTCTACTTGCCTTAAGGAGTCATCCCTTCCTGCTTATTGGAGGTTTGCTATTTGACATAATTAAGCAATATTCACACACACATGTAACCAAATTAAATATTGTCCAGTGAAGAAGTCAGTGTTTCTATAGCAACTTCTTGAGGTTTTGTGGGCTATGTGGCTTGTGCCATCAGCTAATTAGCTTGTTAGCTGTGTTAGGGGAGTCCTTTACACAGCCATGATTATGTTATCACCACATAGGGATTACGAGTCTCTGAGTGGGTTCTTAAATCCAACCCTAGCTTGTCCATTTTGTTATCCATTCCCACTATAAAACACTTGAGCTGATGTGGACAGTGGTTAGTGGCTAGCAGCTAACAGTGATTTAGCTTCAGGGCATTTACAAGTTAGTTTAACTGAATTCCGCTCACTTTTTCTTGGCATCTTCAGATGCGATAAAGAGTCAATCATCACATACTATGTAGACGGACATTGCTTTTCTTTTCGATACAAGCCGTTTTACTTTTTCTGCCGTGTTGTGCTGCTTCCAAACAGTGCTGACTGCACAGCTTCTGCAGTGTGGAACACACAACAGGGAGAGGGAAAAAAATGAAAAAATGACATGAGCAAGATTGCTTCAGTTTTACGTCCAGAAGGTCAGTTTCGGTTTTATTTCGGTTAATCGCCTAGCCCTAGAGGCAAGGCATTAAAATGATCAACACTACAGTTGTTCAGTGGTTTTCCTGGAACTATTAAGAATGAAAACAATGTCTAAAATAGACAAAAACATCTATTGAACATGGGTTTACATACATGAAGAATATTATGCCAAAAAGACCTTCCAAAATGGAATGAAACCTGCTATTTTTCAAAATGGCAACACCGTGTGCTACAAATTGGTTGTCTGGTACAGTTAATCCTTTGATTGTCCCATAGAGCTGATGGAATACAAAAAAATTCAAAATTCAGTGCTGCCTCCAACACCGTCTGGCCTCTCCTATTGTATCATGGTGCCAGTGTGAAGATCCAGGCTCATTCATTAGATTAAAAATGGGTGATTAGTCACATTCATCATATTAGCAGGGAGGTGACAGTCGAGGCATTGTATTAAAACTAAGCTGTTCCTCTGCATCCAAAAGCCTTTATGTCAGCATGCACAGTTCTATCTTTATGCTGTTATAACTATAAAATATGAGGAAGCAGTGTAAGCATCCAGAAATTAATAGTGAACTACTGCCATGTTTTTGATTTTTAAAATCACTCAGACAGGAGAAATCAGGCAGTTTTATAGAATATTGAAAATGGTGATCAGGCAAGCTGAACTAACAAAGCAACCGACAAATCAGGGTTATGCTGTAGTTATGTATTGATTTTGTATTCATTGTAGTTATGTATTGATATGTACTGATTTTAATGTTTCAGGGACCCTTGGAAGAGTAGCTGATGTTTTTTCCACAATATTTTTTATTGAACCTTTTTTTTTTTTTAACAAACATAGCACAAACACTCAGACACTGACACAGAAGTAATTTAAAAATTAAAAAGAACAATAACAACAAAAAAATTGTGTAATAAAAACAACAACAACTATTAACAAACACAAGTCAACAACAATGCTCCTCTGTTTAGTCTAGGTAATCTATTACATAAGAATACATAATATACATTCAACAGCTTGGAATTTGTAAGGTCCACACATATCATTCACCTTCTTCTTCAGATGTTATGTTTAAGTTCTTTACATAATCAATGAAAGGTCTCCATATATTCTCAAACACATTTTCCTTTGATTTCAGTATATATGATATTCTTTCTAGTGGAAGGTTTGTTAACATCTGTCTTAACCACTGAGTTATTTCTGGTCTATGAGTCTTTTTCCACAGTAATGTGGGGAGACTTGAATAACGAAACCGAATTGTCTTTCATTCCAGTTTATTCAAGAAATCATTCCACTGTCTGCTCTTATCCTTGAGCAGCGAACAAAGAGCGTGAACACACCAAAGTTCTCTCATTTAAACATTCTGACATCAAACCATTTCCCTCGCGGGGGAAATCACACATCTCTCTCAAAATCTCTTTATTCACATTCATTAGCCTTTTATTTACATAACTCCCCCTTCTCTCTTCCCGAGCCTCAGTGGTCAGGAAGTCTTCTGTCCCCTGTCCTCCGCAGGGGGTCCAGGCTCTGTGGCTCCGCACCGCAGGGGGCTGGCTCTCCTTCATCGTGGTAAAACATCTACTGACTGCGATGGTATTGATATGCTACTAGTCAAAACTGTTATCGAATGCATAGTGAAACCACTGACGTATATCTGTAACCTGTCTCTCCAATCAGGTATATTTCCCAATGCAATGAAAATAGCTAAAGTAATTCCGATTTACAAGACAGGCGACAGAGGGGAACTCTCCAACTACAGACCAATTTCACTATTACCGCAATTTTCCAAGATACTTGAAAAAATATTCTATGAGAGAATTGACAACTTCATACTGAAGAATGATTTATTGTGTGAGCAGCAATATGGGTTCAGACACAAAAGGACAACAGCATATGCCTTAATGGAATTTACAGAAAAAATATCAACAGCCATTGAAAATAAAGAGTATTCAGTTGGAGTATTCCTGGATCTTAAAAAAGCATTTGATACAGTAGATCACAATCTATTATTAAAGAAACTACAAAACTGTGGTATCAGAGGGGTAGCACTGTCCTGGTTAAGAAGTTACTTAAAGAATAGATATCAGTTTGTATGTGTTAACAACAAAAACTCAGAGCTACTGAAGGTCACCTGTGGAGTCCCACAGGGTTCAGTTTTGGGACCATTATTATTCAATATGTATATAAATGATATATGTAAAGTTTCAGAAAAAATGGACTTAATATTGTTTGCTGATGACACTAACCTGCTATGCAGTGGAAACAACTTGGAACAACTTCTGGATACACTCGGAAAGGAATTAGGAAAGCTGAAACTGTGGTTTGATTCAAACAAATTAACGCTCAATTTAAGCAAGACAAAATTTATAGTCTTTAACAACCATCACAACTACCCAGTACCCAAACTCAGTGTAAATGGTGTAGAGATTGAAAGGGTATCCGAAACTAAATTCCTTGGAGTAATAATTGATAACAAACTGTGTTGGAAGCCACATATTAATTATATAAAAGGTAAAGTATCCAAATCAATTGCAATATTACACAGAGTGAAAAATTTGCTGAATCAACCCACACTATACACCTTGTATCATTCATTAATACTCCCATACATGACATATTGTAATGAAGTATGGGGAAATACATATAAAACAAACATATATCCACTCTTTATGCTTCAAAAGAGAGCTATTAGAATAATCAACAAAGCAGCTTACAGGGAACCAACAAACCCACTTTTTCTTAAACAAAAAACTCTCAAGTTGAAAGATCTGATCGACTTTAAAACCGCAATAATAATGTTCAAAGTGAAGAATCTATCACTGCCCGCAAATATCCAAAAGTTGTTCCAAACAAGGGAGAAACGATATCACTTCAGAGGAACATGTATATTTCAAAAGCCTACAGTGAGAACAACTACCAAGCAACACTGTATTTCAGTGCAAGGTGTCAGATTATGGAACGATTTTGGACCTGAATTAAAATCATGTACAAAGCTTGGACAATTTAAACAAAAACTAAAGGAAGAAATACTCCAAACATATTTACAAGACGACATGTAAACTCACATAAGGATTGACATTTCCAGCCTGTGTTGTGTTATAGCTTAGTTTTTCTTTTTTCTCTGTGACACTATGTCTTAGATTTGTTTTTGAATAGTAACCGCTTAACTTAGACTAGCTCAGTTTTCTTTTTCTCTCAGTCATATTTTGTCTTAGACTTGTTTTAAATTGTAATCGCTCTTGTCTTGTTTTCTCTTTTTTCTCCTTTGAATTCTTGGATGGAATATGGGTGGGCAATATAAGCTGCGGCTTCAGCCATCACCCATTTCGGATAACTCACGTGGAATTGTATAGTAGAAGGAGTCTTTGTCTAATTTGACCTTGTTGTTATATTATACAGTTTCTTTTAACCTGTAATGTACTATCCGAAAATAAATAAATAAAAAATAAATAAAGTGAAATAAAGTAGTGCAATACATTTTTTGGCATTAAGCAAACTGAGGTCTATGAATACTCTTTCACTCTTATTAAAGTTATGTTTTTCTGGATACAGACCCAACAAAAACAGTTTAGGGTTCAATGTGATTTGTTTTGAAACTATTTTTTCAATTGTTACCCTCACCTCTTCCCAAAACATTCTGATTTTTCTACATTCCCATAAACAGTGAAATAGGGTTCCTTTACTTTCCATACATTTTGTGCATGTATCTGGTATGTTTTTGTTATATCTATTTAATTCCACTGGTGTAACATACATCCGCATTAACCATTTAAAATGTATCAGTTTAAGACGTACATTTATTGATTTGGTTTGAGCTCCTGCACAAGCCATTTCCCATTGTTCCTCTGAAATTTCAATTTGCAGGTATTCTTTCCAGTAATTCAGTCTTTTCTGTGAGTTTTCACTTGAGAATAGTGTCAATGAGTTGTACAACTCAGAAATAATACCCTTTCTCTTACTATCTTTCATCAAAATTTTTTCCAAAAATGAATACTGTATTTTTGGGACTATAAGGCGCACCAGATTATAAGGCACACTATCATTCTTCTTCTTCTTCGTCGATCACTAGATGGTCACACCAGCTGCCCTGACGAATGCTGCCGTCCTGCGGAGGTCCCCGAGGTCCCCGTGCAGCTTTTGGTTCAGCGATGTGGGGTCAGGCCACGTAGCTCGTCTGAGTGCAGCGTGGTCTGGGCAGTCTTGGAGGAGGTGTTCGCTGGTCATTTGGGCAGTACCACATGGGCATCTGTCCGATTGTCCAACTTTAAGTTTCTGGTGCATGTGAGCATGCATTCTGTTATGTCCAGTTCGGAGTCTGAACAGAACGACTTGGTCAGCCCTGCTCAGACTATAGTAGTTGTCATCCTTGCAGAAGTTTGGGTGTTGCTGCTGCCACTTCTTGTGAGACAGGGCCTTAATAATGGTTTTCTCCTCACTGTAAGAGACCTGCCTGTCTTCCTGGTCTTGCTGCCCACCCTCCTTAGCAAGTCTGTCAGCCGTCTCATTTCCATAGATTCCACAGTGGGCAGGAATCCATTGGAGTGATACGTTCACCTGTGTTGCTAGTTGAGACAGAGTGAGGGCGAGTTCATTCAGTTCTTTGCGTCGGGGGTCCTGAAGTGCATCCAAGACAGAGAGGGCATCAGTGAAGATGACGACCCGCTTGTGTGCCTTGTCTTGATGTTCCCTGACGTGGGCCGCTGCTGTTCTCAGGGCCTCTGCCTCAGCCCTGAAATTGGTGGCGTACTTTCCAGTCGCAATGGGAATATGGGTCTCCTCGTCAGCGTACCTGATGTACACGCCGCCTCCGCCATTCCTGGTTGCTTCCATGGCAGAGCCGTCTGTGTAGACGTGAGTCCACTGCTCTTTAGGGTAGGCAGACTGAATGAACTCCAGGGCCAGCGACTTCCTCTCTTGGTCTGACTGTGTTCCTTTCTTCCCAATGCCCGATATGACTGTGCGTATGGCTGGGAAGTTCTGTCGGTTCCAGGAGGGAACAGATGCTATGGGTGGTATTGGTGTGGGTATGTGGTCCATCAGTTCTGGGTCTCTCCTTTCAAGTGTCCTGCTCTGGTGGATGAAGCTCGATCTCTTAAGTCTCCCTTTTGTTGGCTTGTTCAGTCTGTCCTTCATGGGATGGTTTTCCAGTCTTTTGAATTTGGCGGCCTGGGTCAGTACCTTGACGTTTCTTCTGTCTTCCAGTGGTGCAAGGCCTGTTGTTGTCTCCAGCGCTTTGATAGGTGTACTGCGCATGGCTCCTGTCATCATTCGCATGGCTTGGTTTTGGAGTCTGTCCAGCTTCTCAGTGTTGCTTTTGGCAGCTGTTGAGGTTGCTGCCATGCCATACTCCAGAACAGGCCGAATCCTCCCCACATAGAGCTTCTTCAGGACACCCTGGTCTGCACCCCAGTCTGTTCCTGACAGTTTCTTCATTAGGGCCATCCTGATCTTTGCTCTTGCCTGGTTCTTGTGCAGCTGGTTCTTCCAAGTCAGTCTGCGATCCATGGTGATCCCGAGGTATGTGGGTGCATATTCAGCCTGGAGCTCATGGGAGTTGATCTGCAGTTTCACCTTCTGGGGTTGGGTGGACAGGGTGAAGACGGTGTATGTAGTCTTCCTCTCATTTAAGCTTACAAGCCATGACTTGGTCCATGCCTCGATCAGCCGGAGAACTTGCTGCACTCTGTAGTTTGCAGTCACGATGCTTTCCTCACTGCACCAGAGGGCTAGGTCATCGGCATAGATGGCACCTTGTACGTTCCTTGGCAAACTCTGGATGATGTCCTTAATGAATACAAGGAAGAGTGTTGGGGAGAGCACTCCTCCTTGTGGGACTCCTTCCCTCAACACCTTCTTCTTGCTGGAGTACTGTCTGACCTGGACTCTGGCTCTTCTGTTGTGCAGGTATTGGGCAATCCACTTGTACATGCGCCCAGCGATACCGCACTGGTGCAGTTTCAGCTTGAGGCCATCTTTCCATACCCTGTCAAACGCCTTTTCTAGATCAATCCATACAGCGAGGGTGTGCTTTTTTTCTTGGAAGGCATCTTCTATGGCTTGAGAGATGTATGTTATTTGGTCCTCTGTAGACCGGTTCTGCCTGAAGGCTGCTTGCTCTGGGCCGATGTGTTGTTTTCCTTCCAAGTACCATATGAGTCTGGTGTTGATGAGACGCTCTAGCAGCTTTCCTATGCAGCTTGTAAGGCTTATGGGGCGATAGCTTTCAGCCTTCAACTTATCTTTGCCTTTTTTGTGCACTGGAATCATCGTGGCTTCTCTCCAGATCTGAGGCACAGTCCCTGATCTCCAACTGTCATTGAAAAGCTGCAGAAGTTTCTTCTTAGTTTTGGGGCCAAGGTTCAGCAACATTTCATTTGTGATCTTGTCAGACCCAGGGGCTTTTTTCAGCTTCAGTGTTGTCATTGCATCCTCCAGCTCCTTGAGAATGAATGGCGAGTTCATCACTGGTTCAATCTGTGCGTTCTGATGAATTCGCTGGGCTCCTCTGACAACCTTTCTTCTTTCTGGTGGAATCTGAAGATGGCTCATCTTTACATACTGGTTGATGAAATGGTCTGCTGCTTTCTTGCCGGTCAGCAGTTCTTGATCTGCCTGTACTGTGATCGGTGAGCTTTTGCTGTTCTCGTCGTTGAGGGCTTGAGCCAGTTTCCAAAGCTTGTTGCCATCCTTGTCCAAGTTGAGCTGCTCTGTCTTTTCTTGCCATCTCTTACGAGCTTCCTGTATAAATGTCTGCCTGTGTTTTGCAGTGACCGCCTTCAGGGCAATGTTGTTTTCTACTGTAGGATCTGCTTCTACTTTTTTCCTTGCCTCTGCCACACTGTCTTCAAGCTGCTGGAGCTCTTCTGTCCAGTAAGGCCTATAGTTCTTTCTGGCTCCCCGAGGTATAGATTCATTTGCAGCCTTTAGAATAGCATGGTTCAGCACCCTGACTTTCTTGTTGAGGTTCTGCTGCTTGTGACAGATCTCCGCAGAGTACCGGTCCACCAGTGTTGAGAAGCGCACCCAGTTGGCCTTCTTATAATTCCACCTGGGGAATGTCTTAGCTTCTTGTGGTTTGTAGCTGATGTCCAGTCTGATCTTCACAGGTTTATGGTCACTTCCCCCGAGCTGGCCAAGTACTGTTCTTGTTGCCAACCTGGCCATGTCGTTGGTGGCAAACGCAAGATCGGGCGTGGTGTTACTCAGCCATACTCTGGAGAAGAACGTTGGTGGATCATCAGGATCATTCATTAGCAGAAGACTGTTTTCGACTTGCCAATCTTCCACCTCCTCTCCTCTTCTATCTGCTTCACTGTATCCCCATGCCTCTGAGTGACTGTTGAAGTCACCGATGACTAAGCATCGGTGGTCTGGGAGTTCCATTTGGTCAAGTGAGAGCTCTCGCTCTGGGGGGCAGTACACATTGAAAATCGTGATGCTTTCATTGTGAACCATAATTTGAACTCCATGGATTTCTGCCTGGTTGTTGGTACTGACGTCTAACTCTTGTGCTGGTATGGCGTTTCTGACAAGAATCGCCACTCCTCCTTTTGTTCTTCCTTTTCTGTCTTTCCTGAAGACCTGGTATCCCCTAACACTGAAGCGTTGGTTTTCCTTCAGGTGTGTCTCCTGTAGGCAGGCTACATCAATGTCTTCTGAGTGGAGTCTTTCGGCAAGGGATATTTTTTTGTTATAGACTCCTTCTGCGTTCCACTGGAGGATGTTGACGTTCCTCTCCTTTGGCGTCTCTTTTCGGCCAGTAGCATTCCTCGTTCCCCGTCCCCTGGTCGTGCAGGATGAGGTGAGGTGACCTCCGGTAGCTGAGGGTGGGCCCCTTTGAGGCTGAGGGCCCGGCACTCTTCCTCCCCGGCGGATCCCCAGAGGACGAGCACCATCACGTGCAACATCAGTGTGACTCATCATAAAGCGAATATGCGTGATGCAGAGGTTTGTGGCACCACAGGGGTCCTGCATCTCCGTCTTCAGCCATGGACGTTTGTTGGGGGTCCCTCCCCTAGACCAACTGCCTTCCATGGCTGGACTGTCGAGAGCTTGGTCCACCCTGTAGAAAGGTTGCCTGCCAAGGCTTTCCGAGACCCTTCTTCCCGTGCAACTGTCTGTCCTCCGCCTTCACAGCCGTTGGGAGTTCGCACTCCTCTCCGCCTGTTCTGCCGTTGGGACATCTGTTGCTATAACAAAAACTTGGGTTTTACGTGAGTGATTTGTTACATGCTGCACAACCCCCAACCTGGAGGATCAGGGTGCACTCTTTAGTCTGGCCTCTACCCCACGCGGACCTGTTCGACATGGTTGAACCTTCTGGGAGCACTACGCTCCCGTCGACATAGCTCCGGGGGTTGCTGAGGCACGCAAGCCGCTGCACCCCGACAAGGTATGTGCACCATTGGCAGCGGGCACACTATCAATGAACGGTCTATTTGATGGTCTAATTTCATACATAAGGCGCACCGGATTATAAGGCGCATTAAAGCGAGGTAGTCGGAGCCGGGAAAAAAAATTTTTTTGCGTGCATGGAAAGAAAATCCTATCTATAGTCATTATAGACACATAAAGCACGATTGTCTGCGAGTGTGAATGACCTGTTCCATGAGCAGGCAGAACGTTTTTAGTCCGTGGCTGTTTACATCGCCATATTGGCCAGGATACTCGTTCGGTACTCGCTCGGTAATCGATACGGTTCGCTCTCTGGCGGACAGCGAGCCGTATTTACAGCCGTAAATACGTATTTACAGCCGTATTTACTGCTCCCGTTTACAGCTAAACGGGAGCAGTTTCGATGCCGAAATTTCACATACAAATCCTAATATATGTGTTCTATACACCATCGGCTTTTGGGTATCGACTACCTCGAGGTAGTCGGATCTGGGAATTTTTTTTTTTTTTTGCATGCATGGAAAGAAAATCCTATCTATAGTCAATATAGACACATATAGCGCGATTGTCTGCGAGTGTGAATGACCTGTTCCACAAGCAAATGTACATTTTTGGTCCGTGGCTGTTTACATCGCCAGGATACTCGCTCAGTAATCGATACGGCTCGCTCTCCGGCGGCAGCCCCGAGAAGTAAACAATGCAAACAAATGCCGGGACGCTTGAATTCTTTCATCCCGAAAATATCATTTTTGAATATTAATTACAGCTAAACAGGAGCAGTTTCGATCCACGATCCATTGGCAGATAGTGGCGTAACTCGCTAGCAATTTAACTTTGAACGACCTGTTGACACCAATATGGAGTTCTTTGGAGTTCTTTGGTTAATCCACCTGGAATGATGGCAAGCTCCGCATTAGTTTGCTTCACTTGGGTTTTGACAGTATCGGTGAGATGGGCGCGCATGGAGTGGCAGATCAATAGGGATGGAGATTTGTGGAAAAAGCCATCCGGCCATTATGTTGAAGCACATATTACTCCGCGAGGCTCCTGACTACCGTAATGCTCCGACGGTCCATCAAGCGGTTCGGCTTCGTAACTTACCAAAGTCGTACTAAAACATTTTTGACAGATTTTTGAGCGCCGTGTACCACATAAAATCGGTTCGAGGTCAGTAAGCACAACCAGAATTAATACATAAGGTGCACCGGATTATAAAGCGCAGTCGATTTTTGAGAAAATTAAAGGATTTTAAGTGCGCCTTATAGTCCAAAAAATACGGTAAGTAGGTCGGGTGAGAGCATTATTTTGATTTGATCGAATAAAATTTCTAAGCTGAAGATATTTAAAAAAGTGTGTTCTGTTAAGATTGAATTTAATCCTCAGTTCTTCAAAAGACATAATCCCTTTTAAATTCCATATTTTAAATACAGTATCCGGTCTCCCTGGTGTAAAATATTGATTACCCCATATTGGGCTAAATTGTGACAGTGAGTGTGGTTCTTTTAAATATTTTTTGGTTTCACACCATATTTTGATCATGTGCTTTACAATTGGATTTTTAACTTGTTTCTGTAGTTTTTTAGCCGAGTCTGAGTATATGAATAAGGGAAGAGGTAAAGGTAAATTGTATGATTCCATTTCAGTCCAGTGAGGAAGATCATTTGATGAAAAATAATATGTCATAGACCTCAGTTGTGCTGACCAGTAATAGAACATAAAGTTTGGACATTTCAGACCTCCACGATCAAATGGTAAATATAGTAAGGACAAACGTAATCTAGCCTTCCTATTGTTCCATATAAATTCCACTAATTTTTTTTTATTCTTGAGAATAGATCTGAAGGTGGTGGTAAAGGAATGTTTTGAAATAAATAAAGTATTTTTGGTAAGATATTACTTTTAAGTATATTAATTCTCCCGATCATTGACATTTTTAGTGGCATCCATCTCTGAAGTAACTCATTAATATCTGTCATTAAGGCTTCATAGTTGGCACTGGCGACTAATTCTAGCTTAGGCACAATTTCAATTCCTAAATATTTAAACTGATTTACAACATTGAATTGATTTACCTCAGGAGCTGGGTGATTTCTCTGGGTCTCATTTAGCATTAATATTGAAGATTTTGTTTTGTTTATTTTATATATATATAGTATATAGTATATATATAGTTTATATATATATTTGTTTATTTTATATATATATATATATAGACACTGTGTGTCTATATATATACATTTATAGTAATATGGACGTATGTTTGCTAGATGTTGTTTTTTCTTGCCTTCTGATTGTTGCTCTGAGTGTTGCTGTCCCTGTGCTGTTGCAATCCTGGAATTTCCCCATTGTGGGACTAATAAAGGCTTATCTTATCTTATCTTATCCTGATATATCCCCAAAGTTCTTTATTAAATTTTACAAGGTCGGAATTGATTTTTTAAAATTCGACATAAACAAAATTATGTCATCGGCATACAGGGAGATTTTATGTTCTGTTGGTCCTACTTTAATTCCATATATTTGTGGATGTAAACGTACTGCCATCGCTAAAGGTTCAATTGCCATAGTAAACAATAAGGGTGAAAGTGGACAGCCTTGTCGACATCCTCTATTGATTTTTAATGATTTTGAGATATTGCTGTTTGTTAGGATTTCTGCTGTAGCATTATTGTATATTATCTGGACCCATTTTATGAAATTATTTCCAAGTCCAAACCTTTGTAGGACTTCAAAAAGATAGGGCCATTCGACTCTATCAAAGGTCTTTTTGGCGTCCAATGATAGGAGAGCTGTATCCGGTGCTTCTTTATTGGAATAAATAATATTAAATAGTCTTCTTACATTATGGAAGCCTTGTCTTCCCATTATAAAGCCATTCTGATCTCGGTTAATAATATTTGGTAATATTTCTTGTAGTCGTTTTGCTAAAATTTTACAGATTATTTTAAGATCAGCATTTAATAGGCTTATTGGTCTCATGTTTTCACATTTATTAGGGGGTTTACCTGGTTTTGGCAACAGTATAATTAAGGCATTATTCATGTATGATGGTAAATTACCCTTTTGAAATGCTTCTAAAACCATTTCCAACAGTGGTTTTATTAATTTATTCTAAAAATTTTTTATAGAGGTCAACTGGAAGACCATCTGGTCCTGCTCTTTTTCCTGATTTCATATTATCAATGGCTTGCCCAACTTCTTCTTGACTAATTTTAGACTCCAGTATCTCCCTGTTTTCATTTGGAATACATGGTATAGATAATCCACTCAAAAACCCATTTAGTTTTGTTGAGTCAGTTTCATTTTTTGTATCATATAGTTTTTCATAATAATCTCTAAAGGCACTATTAATTTCTAAAGGATCTATAACTACCTGTCCCTTACTTATAATACTGGTAATTGGTGTTTTAGATTCTAATTGTTTAATCTGCCATGCCAATAATTTTCCTGATTTTTCACCTTGTTCAGAAAAAGTTTGCTTCAATCTTAGAAGACTCGAGGCAGCTCTATTCGCTGATTTTTTGTCATATTCAGCTCTCAGAATCAGTAATTCGTTCTCTAACTGTGGGTTACTTCCTGCATACACCTTTTCTTGAAGAATTTTTATTTTACGTTCCAATTGGACTCTCTCCTCTCGGGTCTTCTTAGATTTTGAACCTGTATAACTAATAATATGCCCTCTAATAAAAGCTTTGAAAGCCTCCCACTTTATACATGCCGTTGTTTGTGTAGTATTAATATCAAAGAACTCATCTATCTGTTTTTCTATGTACTTAACAAATTCCTCATCTTGAAGCCATTTATGTTGAAAATGCCACCTAACTGGGTCCTTTGTCAATTTCTTATCTACATATACTAGACAGCAGGGTGCATGATCAGAGATCACAATATTATCATAGAAACAGTTTTGAATCTTGGACCTTAATTCTGTAGAGATCAAAAAATAGTCAATACGTGAGAATGTCTTATAGGTATTAGAATAACAAGAATAGGCTTTGACTTGTGGTTTCATTTCTCTCCATATATCTAGCAATCTCAGTTCTTTCATAAAATGATTAATGGTCATCCTACATCCATTGTGCGTACAGTCCAGTCCTGTTGATCTATCTATACTGGGATTCAATGTACAATTAAAATCCCCTGCTATTATATGTTGCCCTGTAAGTGATGATAAAGTGAGGAATAAATTAACAAAGAAGTTTTGATCATCAATATTGGGGCCGTATAAGTTCACCAGATTTATATTTTCTAATAAAAAAGATCCTTGGATGATTAGATATCTTCCAAATTTGTCTCTAATTACATTTTTCATTTGAAATGGGACTGTTTTATGTATGAGAATCATAACTCCCCTAGCTCGGGATGAAAATGATGAGGTGAACACATTACCTTGCCATCTTCTCCTAATTCTTTTTACATCCTCCTCTAATAGATGAGTTTCTTGTAAAAATACAATTTTTGAATCTATGTCTTTTATTTTATTCATAACTTGTTTAAGTTTTTTAAGATTTTGTAGACCTCTGCAATTCCATGAAGTTAAATTAAGATTAACGCTTTGATCTATGATCAATAAGGAGTTTGAGATTACCTTGCAATATGAACATACTCTTACAGAGAAGCAAAAACATGGATGATAGAACATTCATCCTACAAACTAAACAAAAACAAATTCCCTTTCCCCACATTCGTGGTAATCCCCCCAAAATCAAAAAATTCCATCTCCTGTTATAGCTAGTGACTGTTCCACACCTGCAAGGATCAGTCAAACCACGCTCTCTTTCTCCTCTCAATCACCCTGACTCTACTACTATTTTTATGACATTAACTCTCTTCTGTAGTTTTTTCAACATAACTTCAAAGTTTTATAGCAACTTTGTACATCATAGCTTTTTTTAATACAGTCTGTATTTTGTAGACATGTTATATGTTTCAGATCAATCAGATGCCTGTACAAATGCTTAAATGTTCTACCTTTGTCATGTTCATGCCAAGCTCCCACCAGTCTCCTTTTGAATCTGCTTGATGAGCTCCTGCGCCTCTTGAGGGGTCTTGAAGGTGTGGGTTCTCCCTTTATATGTGACCAGCAGTCTTGCCGGATGAATTACTCCATGACGAATCCCTAGGTTGCGCAGCTCTTTGCGGGCCGGGTCGAACTGCCTCTTTAATTGTTGAATTTCTGTGGCCAAATCTGGATAGAACCGCACCTGTTGATCCTGGTATTTAATTTCCCCTTTAGCTCGCGCTGCATTGGTGACTGTCATCTTGTCTCTGTAGTTGAGGAACTTCATAATCAGCGTCCTCGGTGGTGTCTTATTATCTCTCGGTGGGCCGATTCGGTGAGCTCTCTCTAAAATGACCGATGACTGCAGATCCGCGTTATTCAGCGCTTCTGGATTCCACTTTTCCAAAAAGGAACATGGGTCCCATCCCTCTGCTCCCTCCGGGAGGCCCACCAGCCTCAAATTATTCCGTCACGAGCGGGATTCCAAGTCTAGGACGTTATCTTCCAGACGTTTGCATTTTGATTCCAGTGTTTGCAACTTAGATTGTAGGCTAGTGACGTCATCTTCAGCGCTTGAAATTCAGAGCTCCGCCTGCGACACTTGCTCCATGCAGTCATTTATTTCTTTTCTCATACCTTCTATCGCTGCTATAATCCCATCAAATTTAGACGAAAACTCTGTTCTCATGGAGTTGATGGCAGTGAGCACTGCGTTTGTCCCCTCTTCAGCAGTTCCCGCTCCGCCGCTGGCTCCCTCCTCTGCCATTGCTTCTGGAGTTTTCCCTGTTTCGCCTCGAGCGTGGAAGTCTGTTAGCTTGGGTTGTTTTGTCGAGTTACCTTTTCCTCCACCTAATTTCCCAACCTTGGTCTTTACCATATCCGCGCCAAAACGCTGGGATGGGTTTTTGTTCCAATTAAGAGAGTTTTAGTAAAATTTTTATTTTCACGAGCAGAGCAGTGTGAAACACGTCTTCCTACGTGGCCACCATAACCGGAAGTCGAGTAGCTGATGTTATTCAGCAGGTAATGGGGATCCCATTAATAAATCAAATCAAAGAGAAGACTCTGGTTATTATTGTACTGGTACCCTGTTTCCAGGTTACATTTGAGCCCACTCAGTGTTATGAGGAGTAGATTAAAGTTTAATAAGAACAACTGATTATATGCAAACATCTGGAAGACAAGCTGGCTAACAACAACAACTGCTAACAGTAATGCTAAGCAATAACCGAAGGATGCTGTTCACATAAGTTGTTAATAAAATAAGTCTGATCGCATCTGGGAATAAGATGTTCAATTCAATTCAATTTTATTTAAATAACACCATTTCACAACAACAGTCATCTCATAGCACTTTCAACTGTAGGGGAAACCCCCACAATTGCAGAAAGACCCCAGCAATCAGGTGATCAAATCAAATCAAATCAAACTTTATTGTCATATTGCTGTACATACAACTGTAGTGCAGGCAAGATGAAATTGCGTTTCTCTCGGCATCCATATAAGAAGCAGCATGATTTAAGACACGTTCCCACATAGCCCCCCCCCCCCCCCATCCATTCACACATCCCTGAGACATACTTGGGGAAAAAGAAGAATAACTAACTATAATATACAAAATGACCGTAGGTGCAGTAGTGTGTATGAGAGATTCCGGGTCAACTGTTCAGCATCCTGACAGCTTGTGGAAGGAAGCTGTTGATCAGTCTGGTGGTTCTGCCTCTGATGCTCCGGAATCGTTTACCAGATGGAAGAAGTTCAAAGTGTTTATGCAGAGGGTGAGAACGGTCCTTGACAATGTTTAGTGCCCTGCTCCTACAACGGTTCTGAAAAAGTTCTTGGACAGAGGGGAGGGAGACTCCAATTACCCTCTCCGCCCCCTTGACTATCCTCTGCAGGGCTTTTTTGTCTGACATACTGCAGCTGGAGTACCACGTAGCAATGCAGTACGTCAGAACACTCTCCACCACACCTCTGTAGAAGGTCCTGAGGATACAGATGGGGAGAGAGGCCTGTTTGAGTTTCCTCAAGAAGTGCAGTCTCTGCTGAGCCCGCTTCCTGATCTCCAAGGAATTCTTGCTCCAGGTCAGGTCCTGCGAGATCTGCACTTCGAGGAACTTGATGTTCTCTACTCTTTCCACTAAACGACCGCCGATGCTGAGGGGGGCGTGCTCAGGCTGCGACCGCCGGAAGTCGATAATCATCTCCTTCGTTTTGTCCACGTTGAGCACCAGATTGTTCTCCCTGCACCAGCCCTCCAGGTCTCTCACTTCTTCCCTGAACATTGATTCCTCATCCCTCTGGATAAGTCCCACCACCGTGGTGTCATCTGCAAACTTAATAATCTGGTTCCCCTCGTGTCTGGATACACAGTCATGTGTTAGAAGTGTAAACAACAGTGGACTGAGTA
Source organism: Pholidichthys leucotaenia (assembly GCA_020510985.1). Lineage (NCBI taxonomy): Eukaryota > Metazoa > Chordata > Actinopteri > Cichliformes > Pholidichthyidae > Pholidichthys > Pholidichthys leucotaenia. The sequence continues at coordinate 337,716,871 of CM035844.1, forward strand.
CACAGCCTTGAGGGGATCCGGTACTCAGCGTGACAGACTTGGAGATGTTGTTTCCAACCCGGACAGACTGAGGTCTCTCAGTCAGAAAATCCAGGATCCAGAGACATGTGGCGGTGTTCAGACCGAGAAGGAGTAATTTCTCCATCAGTCTCTGGGGAATAATGGTGTTGAATGCTGAACTGAAATCAATGTACAGGAGTCTGGCGTAGGTGTCTTTCTGGTCCAGGTGGGTGATGACAGAGTGTAGGGTGGTGACTATAGCATCCTCCGTGGAGCGGTTTGAACGATATGCAAACTGGAGTGGGTCGTGTGATGCAGGGAGGCAGGCTGTAATGTGTGGTTTGACAAGCCGCTCAAAACACTTCATCACAATTGGTATCAGTGCAACAGGACGATAGTCATTCAAACAGGACACCACTGGTTTCTTTGCCACCGGTACAATGATAGAGGTCTTGAAGCATCTGGGAACGATGGCCTGACTCAGGGAGATGTTATAAATGTCAGTCAGGACATCCGCCAACTCGCTCGCGCAGTCTCGGAGCACACGTCCCGGAATGTTGTCTGGACCTGCAGCTTTGCGTGGGTTGACTCTGGTTAGGGTCCTCCGTGTGTCCGCTGTGTTGGTGGTAAAAGCTGGTCCGACCGATGGTGGGGGAGGGCCAGCCCTCCCTCTGATTGTCGAGTTTGATGCTTCAAAACGTGCAAAGAAGTCGTTAAGCCTGTCTGGAAGCGAAGCGTCATCATCATCGACCCCCTGCCTAGGCTTAAAGCCCGTCAGTGTCCGAACTCCCTGCCACATCTGCTTGGTGTTCCTGGTGTCACAGAGGTGTCCCTGGATTTTCTCCGCATAGGCGCGCTTTGCCGCCTTAATTCCCTTAGAAAGCGCAGACCTGGCTGAGCGGAGGGCGATCCTGTCCTTCGTTCTGAAGGCTGCATCTCTGGCTGTGAGCAGCGAGCGCACCTCTGCAGTCATCCAGGGCTTATGATTACCCCGCATAGTGATGGTCTTCACTGTAGTGAAATCCTCTGTGCACTTCGCGATGTAGCTGGTGACCGAATCAGCATACTCCTCCACATCTGTCCTATCTTCCTGGGAGGCTGCTATTTTGAAGACCTTCCAGTCTGTGTGCTGAAAACAGTCTTTCAGTGCAGGGGTTGCACTCTCTGGCAAAATCCTGATTTGTTTCACTGCTGGCCTGCTGCGCTTCAATAAAGGTTTGTAGGCAGGCACCAGCATCAAGGATATGTGATCAGAACGGCCGAGATGGGGGCGGGGTATCGCTTTATATGCATCTGTGTTTGTGTACACTAAGTCCAACATATCCCCCGTATAACATATCCCCATATCCCCCGTGATCCCCCGTGATCAAGTACTTGGCTACGGTGGAAAGGAAAAAACTCCCTTTTAACAGGAAGAAACCATCAGCAGACCAGGCTCAGGGAGGGGCAGGCATCTGCTGCGACTGGCTGGGAGGTGAGGGGAATAGAGAAGAAGAAGAAAGGAACAGACATGTACAGAGCAAACAGCACGACAGGGACTCAATCTATGGGAGAGAACAAACAGATGTTAATGACCAGCAAAAATAGTTCATTGATAGTGAAGAAAGGACTGAAGACCAGTGGATTGTTGGAGGTCCCCCGGCTGTCTAAACCTATTAGCAGCATAACTAAGGGAGGGTTCAGGGGCACATGACCTCCCTAATTATAGGCAATATCAAAAAGGAAGGTTTTAACCCTATTCTTAAAAACAGAGCTAGAGTCTGACATGTGTTTCAGTATGTTTCACTGGTTCATTTAGAGCCCATACAGTTTTATAAATGTAAACAATATGAGGGCTATGGCACACTAAGCTAACCTAGCTAACAATCAAATGGCAGACACTAAAGCTGTGTTCGGAATGTTCACTCCCTTCCTCCCTCCCTACTCGTTGTATAGTGAATTCAGATGTAGTGGATCAGCTTTAGGACACTACTCGGCTTGCTTTTGCGGTGCAGTTAATGACATCATAATGGTGAGACAGTAAAATGTAACACATTAATGGTGGTATAAAATGAATACATGTATGCAATTTGTAGTAAATATGTATTAAATCAAATCGGTTTTGCTAAATTACTAAATATAAATACCTTAAGGTAGTTTATGTTAAATACTCAAGTATGTTCCTTTTCTTCTTTTTTCATAATTAATTTTCAGTTTTTGTCGAACAAAAAGGTAGAAGATGTTTGTTTTTTACCTTAACATGTTTCGACTGACACCTGCAGTCATCTTCAGAAGTGTCAGCTGATCGCTGTGGCGTGTCATTTATCAGCTGTTTTCCTTAGGTGTGGCCAGCCTGACAGATCCATCACACCAGCCATACCTTCTGTCGCCAGGTGATCTCTGGACGATGGAATCCCAGGTGTGGGAGAGCATGAATGCTCCCTCATCCCGGTTCATGGTGTCCTTTGTATGTTTTCTGATTTCTATGGCTTCCTTGTTCCAGCGTTTGTGTTTATTATCCTCCGATCCAATGGTTCTTGTGTTGTCACAGTCCATGATGTGACTGTTCCTTTTGCAGTGATCTGATATTGCTGATTTCAGGGTTTCTTGTTCTGCCTTTTCTTTTGGTGACCTTGCAAATCGTCCTAGTGTTTTCTTTTCCATTCCTTCTGGTGTTCTTTCTTTCTTGTGTTGAGTGTTCTTCCTGTTTCCCCAATATACATCTTGTCACATGATCTGCATGGAATTTCATATATTATGTTGCATTTTTTGTCCTGTTCCATTTTGTCTTTGGGGTGTATTAGTAGCTGTCTTATTTTTATATGTGGTTTCACTGTTGTGCTGATTTTGTGTTTTCTCATGATCCTTTGTATTGGTTCTGTTATCCCTCGGATATATGGTATGGTATCATGTTCTTGTTTTTTGTTTCAGCTTTTGGTGTTTGTTTTGTTTTCCGTTCATCTTCTTTGTTCTTGACCTATTATTTCCCTTTGTTTATGGCCCATATTGGATATTGGTAGCGCGTGAGTGCATGTCGTATGTGTTCCTTTTCCTCCCGTCTGTCTTCTTCATCTGTGATGTACCTGGCCCGTTTGTAAAGAGTTCTGACAACTGATAGTTTGTGTGCTGTGAGATGTTCAGATGACCAGAGTAGGTATTGATCTGTGTGAGTTGGTTTTGTCTATCCATCCATCTTCTTCCGCTTAATCCTTTTTGGGTCGCGGGGGGCTGGAGCCTATCCCAGCATCTTTGGGCGAGATGCTGGGATAGCTGTTTTTGTGTATACTGTAATTTTTATGCTGCCGCCTTCTTTATGCTGGATTTTGATGTCCAGAAAAGCTATGGTCCTGTGTGTTTCCTCTTCATGTGTGAATTTTATATTTCCTGTGCTGTCCATAGTATTCAGGTGGTCTGTGACATCTTGTGCATGTCCTTTCTTTATTTTCTCCAGGATGCCATCCACATATCTCCTCTAGAGGGTGGGTCTGCAATGTGTAGGTGCTGTATTTATGGCTCTTGTTTCCAGTACTCCATGAAAAAACTGCTCATAATGGCTGATAATGAGTCCCCCATTGCAAAACCTTTCTTCTGTCTGTAAATAATTCTTTTAGGTGGATTTAGCGACAAAATGTAGCAGTGCAGACATGTCTTCAACTGTAAGGTTTGTGATTGTTTTAGTGTCTTGTCCTTCCTGAAACGTTCTTGTACGATGTGTAGGGTGAAGTTGACGGGGGGTTTTGTGAATAATGATGTTGTAGAGGCTGGGTTAATCATCTCAGACTGGATGCAGAGGGTAACCAGAGAAGGACAATAGGTATGGAGATTATGGTGAGGTAGCAGGAAGAAGGAGTTGGGGGAGAAGGGATGAATGTATTGTGATGCGAGATGTCATGCAGATGTGAGATGGGCGGTTGATATAAAAGGAGAACCCCGGGTGTATTGAGACATGCTTTTTCTGTGTATGACTGATGTGAGAGTGAATAAAGTCGTCTGCTGCAAATCTGCCTCCGTTATTTACGCTCTCCACACTGGTGACCCTTTGACGAATTATGGAACACGAGGCAAGAACCCCGGACTTGGCATGGACGGAAAGCCCCACCAACGCAGCAGGCATCCCAGAGACAGCCCGGACGGGAACCCACAGCAACGCGTGCGCTGTTTCGGTCAAACTACCGGACTTTTGGCTGCACGACCCGCGGTCTTGGTTCCACCACACCGAGGCTCAGTTCGCCCTCCGGGGAATAACGGCAGACGACACCAAATATTACTATGTGGTCGCAGCGCTGGACGCTTGCACGTCTCAGCAAGTAGCGAGCCTGCTCCAACAGCCTCCAGCCCACGACAAATACGGGGCTCTCAAGGCCACGCTGACCCGGCGCTACACGCTCTCGGACTGTGAGAGAGCAGAGAGGCTCCTGAGGCACTCCAAACTAGGAGATGGGTCGGCGGTCTAACTAACGGAGAAGATGTTGGCATTGATGGGCACAGAAGATGGGCATTTTCTGTTTGCCCACCTTTTCCTCCGGAACCTCCCAACAGTGGCCAGAGCAGTTCTGGCCAATTCACTGTTGCTGGCCGCGCGTGACTACCGTGCGCTAACCCAGGAGGCAGATCGGATCATCCTCACCACCAGAGCCCTCACAGTGAACGCGGTGGCATCGGAACACAGCGAGACGACCAGAGGAGGCGAGGAGCCGCCGACGGTAGCGGCAGCGGGGGCCAGGGAGCGCCAGAGAGACACACTCTGTTTCTACCACCGCCGCTTTGGAGAGAACGCACGCAGATGTGTGCCACCATGCCAATTCAAGCGTTCGGGAAACGCCAAGGCTGGCAGTCAGTAGCAGCTGCGACCGCCGGTGAAGAGAACAATCTGTTCTACGTGACGGACTCGCGCTCGGGGAGACGGTTCCTCGTAGACACCGGCGCCCAGAAGAGCATCATCCTGCCGTCCTATGCCGACCGGCTAGCGGGAGCTAGCGGCCCCGGGCTGGTAGCAGTAAACGGCTCGGACATTAAGACTTTTGGTGAGAGAACACTGACTTTATCCCTACACAGCCGAATGTACGAGTGGACTTTTGTCATAGCGGCATTGAGTTTCCCAATCCTGGGAGCTGATTTTCTGTGTGCACACGGGTTGCTAGTCGATGTTGCTAACAGACGCTTGGTTAATGCAATGTCTTTTGATTCTCTCCCCTGTACAGCTCGAGGGGCCGGGCCAATGACACAAGCCAACGTCACAGCTCCAGGCGGTAAGTTCCACACACTGCTCACTCAGTTCCCAGCACTCACGGTCCCAACGTTTTCGGCGGCCATCGCTAAACACGGGGTGGAACACTTTATCACCACCACCGGGCCGCTCATTTTCGCATGACCTCGGCGCTTGGATGCAGCAGCTAAATTGGCCGTAGCGCGCGAGGAGTTTGCCAACTTGGAAAGGTTGGGCATCATCAGGCGCTCAAACAGCCCAAGGCATCCCCGCTACACATGGTCCCTAAGGCCGAGGGATCGTGGCGACCGTGCGGAGATTTCCGCAGGTTGAATAATGCCAAAGCGCACGACCGCTGCCCAATTCCCCATATTCAGGATTTTTCCGTTCACCTTGCCGGGGCACGCATTTTTTCGAAAATAGACCTGGTCCGTGGTTACCACCAGGTCCCAGTGTGCACGGAGGACATACCCAAAACAGCGGTAATAACTCCGTTTGGCTTGTTTGAGTTTTTACGCATGCCCTTCGGATTAAAAGGAGCGGCACAGACATTCCAACGCATGATGGATGCGGTGTTGCGCGATCTGCCGTTTGTGTTTGTCTACCTGGATGACATCCTGGTGGCCAGTGCGTCCGAGGACGAACACGTAACCCACCTCAGGATGGCTTTCCGGAGGTTGGAGGAGCACAGGTTAATAATCAACCCGGCGAAATGCCAGTTCGGCGTGATGGGGATTGATTTTTTGGGGCACCGCGTCTCACTGGAGGGACCGATACCCTTGCCCGACAAAGTGCGTGCCGTGGCGAATTTTCCCCGGCCTCAGACGGTCAGGGCGCTGCAAGAATTTTTGGGGATGGTTAACTTTTATAATTAGTTCCTCCCCCGCGCAGCTCAACTCATGCAGTCATTGTACGCCGCGCTGAAGAAACGGAAACCCGCGGACAGAGTCGAATAGACTCCGGAGCGGGAGCAGGCGTTCTCTGAGGTTAAAACAGCCCTGGCAAACGCCACACTGTTGGTGCACCCGGACCCGGCGGCCTGAATAGTGCTCACTACCGACGCCTCGGACGTGGCCATAGGGGCCGTCGTGGAGCAACATGTTGCCGGTTCTTGGCAGCTGCTCGCTTTTTTCAGCAGGGCTTTGCGCGACAGTGAGCGTAAATACAGCACGTTCGACAGAGAGTTGCTGGCTTTCCACCTGGCCATACGCCACTTCCAGTTCTGGCTGGAAGGGCGCAGTTTCACCACGTTCGTGGACCACAAGACGCTAACGTTCGCGATGGCCAAGGTTTCGGAACCATGGTCGGGCCGGCAGCAGAGACAGCTGGCCGCGATCTCGGAGTTTACGACCGATATTCAGCATGTATCGGGTAAACTGAATGTGGTGGCGGACTGCCTCTCGTGAGCAGTAGTGGCCCCGGTCTGCGTAGGGATAGATTATACAGCCATGGCTGCAGAGCAGATTGGCAATACGGACGTGTGCGCGCTCCAGTCTGGACCAACAGGGTTAAGGCTGGAGAGCAGAGTACTGCAAAACAGCAGCCCCCCCCCCAATCTGCAACGTCTCCACGGGACGCCCGCGCCTGGTGGTCCCAGTTGCTTGGCGCCGCCATGTGTTTGAGTCAATTCACGCTCTGGCGCACCCAGGAGTGCGTGCGTCAGTCAAAATGGTGGGAGCGAAGTTCGTGTGGCCAGGCCTACGCAAACAAGTGAAAGAGTGGGCTGCAGCCTGTGTAGCGTGCCAACGAGCCAAAGTACACAGACACACGAAGGCTCCTTTGGAGCCATTTCATATACCGGCAAAGAGGTTCGACCATGTTCATGTGGACCTCGTGGGCCCCCTCCCGCCATCGCAGGGGTGCACGCCCCTTCTGACAGTGGTGGACCGTACCACACTCTGGCCAGAAGCAGTCCCGCTGGCGGCAACCACGTCCGCGGACGTGGCACATGCTTTTTTGACGACATGGGTGGCGCGTTTTGGAATCCCGTCGGACATCACGTCCGATAGGGACCCTCAGTTTGTTTCCGACCTCTGGTCCGCGATGGCCCGTAACCTGGGTGTTGCAATTCATCGCACAACCGCATACAACCCACAGGCCAATGGGTTATGCAAGCGTTTTCATAGGTCACTGAAAGCAGCACTCAGGGCTTCGCTGATGGATGCAAATTGGGTAGACCGGTTGCCGTGGGTGTTATTGGGGTTGCGTTCCGCACCAAAAGAGGATTTGGAGGCTTCCCCGGCGGAGCTTGTTTTTTCTCAGCCACTGTGGCTGTCCAGGGAATTTTTGCCAGATAATCCCGCGCCGGACAACTGCCCGTCTCAGCATTTGCAGCATAGTGCAGACACAGGCACGCTGCCCGGCCCGGCCCACCACTGTTTTCCCCGCGCTTTTGTGCCAAAAACTTTGAAGAACGCGGCATTCGTGTTTGTCAGGCACGATGCCCACCGCCCTCCATTGCGCCCACCCTACGATGGCCCATTCAGAGTGCTGGAAACAGGGGACAAACATTTTTTGTTAGACTTGGGGGGTCATCGGGAGAAAATATGCATAGACAGACTTAAGCCCGCCTTTGTGGTGGTGGACGAGCAAGTGATGTTGGCTTGGGCCCCTCGGCGTGGAAGACCCCCACTGAGAACTCCCCAGGTAAACGATTCATCAGAGCAGCCACACGGGCAAGTCGAAGGTTCCCCCCCCCCCCTCGCCATGGCCCACCCGCAGACAGACACACCCCCAGGAGCCCCCCATCAGCACAGCAGCGCCGCGGAGGAGGTAAACCCCCGTTACAGCAGATATGGGAGGAGACTGAAGCCAAAAGGACGTGAGGACTGAAACTCGGTCTCAGATTCTGAGGGGGGGGGGGGTGTAGAGGCTGGGTTTATCATTTCAGACTGGATGCAGAGGGTAAACAGAGAAGGACAATAGGTATGGAGATTATGGTGAGGTAGCAGGAAGAAGGAGTTGGGGGAGAAGGGATGAATGTATTGTGACGCGAGATGTCATGCAGATGTGAGATGGGCGGTTGATATAAAAGGAGAACCCCTGGTGTATTGAGATATGCTTTTCTGTGTATGACTGATGTGAGAGTGAATAAAGTCGTCTGCTGCAAATCTGCTTCCGTTATTTACACTCTCCACAATATGACATAATCTGAAATAAAGATCTCGTCTCTTTCTATTGTCATGTTGTTTAGTTCTTGTGTCAATTGTTTTGAGTTTTTGCAGTGATGCTCTGTTAATCCAAGGAGGGGTTTGATGATTTCAACCAGGGCTTTTGACAAGCTGTAGGTGACTGATCCAATGCTGTTTATTATGGGTCACAGGGGAATGTCCTTTTTGTGTATTTTTGGTGTTCCATATACCTGAGGGGTAATGCTTGCTGTAGGTATTAGGTGGTCAAATGCATCCTGTTATATTTTTGCTTTCTAATAAGGGTTTTAGAACGGCTTTTAGCATTTCTTCTTTGTTTCTGTGGGGTCTTTATTTAAAATTTTGTATGTACCACTGTCTCCTAACATATTTTCCATCTGTGAGTCATATTTTTTTGTATCCATGACTACTGTGGTTCTGCCTTTATCTGCTGGTAAAATGGTGAATGTTTTGTCTTTTTTCTGTGAGTCTATTGCTTTTTCCTCATCCTTCATAATATTATTTTGTGGTGGTTTTGCCGATTTAAGAATACCTGCTTCTGTGTTACTGTATGTTGTTCTGCTTCCTGTCCTTAATCCTGGATTTTTTGACATTCCAGTTCTGCTGCTAAGTTATAATCTTGATGTGGTATTCTTGGAGTGATGGCAAAATTTAGACCTCTAGCCAGTACTTTTTCCTCCGTCTCCGTTAGTGTGTGCTGAGAAAAGTTTTGCACCCACTTCTCATTTATTCCGCATGCTTGTGTAGGATCTTTTTTTTTCTTTTCCATGAGCTTTTTTCAGTTTCTTCTGATGGTGGTCCTTCATCACTCTATTAAGGCAAGAAATCTGTGTGTGTGTGTCACGTTTATAGGAAATCATAAGACGGCCTATGATCTCTGCCTGATCGTCATAGGACATCCTATGAACTCAGGCATCATAGGACAACTCGCGATGCCTATATGATGGCACAGACAAATGTGTCTTTATGATGTCATATACATCAAACCGACGGCACATAGGCAAATGTGCCTTTATGATGTCATATACATCAAGCCTGCCTTCATGTCTTTATGATGTCATATACAGCATATACAGTGACATCAGGCAACATAATGTCATATACATCAAGGCTGCCTTCATCACTCTATTAAACCAAGAAATCTCTGCTGCTGATTGTCACCTGAACCAACTGGACATAGAACAGACAAAGGCTCTTAGGATATGTTGTGGTGCATTTAAAACTTCTCCAGTATCAGCGATCCAAGTAGAGATGGGTGAAATGCCCTTAAGATTAAGAAGAACCAAATTAGTGCTGGCATACTGGATCAACTTGAAGGGGCATAAGAGGTCACATCCTGCAAAAGCTATTCCTAATGATTGCTGGGAACACAATGAGTCCAACATTAGTAGCTGTGGATGGATAAGTGATGCCATTGCTGAGCAGGCAGGATTAAAACACATTGATTTTAGCCCAACGGTCCTGAGGTCTGGTATTCTTCCATGGCTGTTTAAGATGCCACTAGTAGATTTTGAAATACAACAACTGAGCAGGCAACATAAGCAATCAGCAACAGATTATATAGTGCATAAATATATTGAACAGAACTTCAGAAACATGCTGCTAGCATTTACTGATGGTTCCAAGGACCCTACAACTGGTCGTAATGGAGCTGCGGTATACATTCCTCAGTATAAAATATCTATCAATAAAAGAACCAGTAATCACTTATCAGTATACACAGTTGAGCTAGTTGCCATTATATTAGCTCTACAGTGGTTGGAGATAAATTATAGGAATAATGCAGTCATTGCTTCAGATAGTTGGGCAGCTCTCAAGAGTGTTCAATCACTGCAGTTGTGTAGGCAGGACCTAACTGTAGAAATCCACTCCTTAATTTACAGCCTCTACAGTAAAGGTCAGTCAGTAAACTTTCTTTGGGTTCCAGCCCACGTTGGAACAGAGGGTAATGAGGATGTGGACTTTTTAGCAAAACAGTCATTGAAATTTGAGGCAGTGGATCTGCAGATCTCAGTAAGGCAGAAGGCAAATCAATAATTAAAAAGTTTATAGTGGAAAAGTGGCAAGAATATTGGGATTCAATAGATACAGGAAGATATCTTTATGACATTCAAAAGATATGGATGGACTCTGGAATGGGAATTGGTAGAAACAGGAAAGAGGAGATCACTAGATTAAGAATAGGACATACTACTTTGAACCACGAGCTACATAAAATAGGTAAACACCCAACTAGCAGCTGTGCACACTGTGGTTCTCCGGAAACAGTTCAGCACATTTTGTTGGAATGTCAGGGATATCAGGAACAAAGGAAGCATCTGATTGCAGTAATGGAGAGGGCTAATTAAGTTTTGGTTTGGAAAACATGTTAGGAACCTCAGTCAAAGGAATATATGTAGCTCTATTTAGATATTTTAAGTACAACTGGATTAATTAAAAGAATTTAGTTTTTTTTTTTCATGCCATTCTCTTGTCCACACTCCAACCCGATGGGTGGCGATGGCGCACCTGTGGGCTGGTTGCCAGCCGGCAATCAGATCTAGAAGAAGAAGAAGAGTGATATAAACAGTGACGCGGGTGATGATACCGGGAACAAAGAAAACATCTGATTGACGCGGGTGACGACAACAAAACCTGGATGAATCCCGAATCTTGGTCAAAACGTCACAAAGCTTTGAGGAAGACGTCGTCACAAAGCCAAAAAGCTATGAGGATTACGTCAGAAAGCTATGAGGAAGGCGCCGTACCGTGGCTGCTTCATCTATCCAGGTGGATGCCCTCAATTTCCCCTCTGGGGATCAATAAAGTATACGAATACGAAGGCGTCACAAAGCTATGAGGAAAACTGTCATGAGCCCTCTCGTGCGCTTCTCCAATGCGCACGGCGAGGGGTGAAAGGATGAGGATTTAGGCGCAGGGTTACATCACACACATTTATTAAAGAACAAAAAACTGACCAACAGTTCCTATACACAACATTAGCCCTCAGGGTGATAAGGAGTCCTCCGGGACACTTAACAGTCAGGGTGAGGATAACCAGGGAAAACACGCACAGCAATTACTCACAATACTAGAGCTATCCGAGACCATCCAAGAGACACTCTGAGGAAACACAATTCTTTGTAGACCTTGGCTTCAAACAGTGAACGACGACCACATGAAGCGCAATGACCCAGCAATGCATGACTGGAAAAAGGCTCCTTAAGTGCATGTATTGCTGGCTCCACAAATTGGGCACACCTGGGTGAAGAGTGGGGAGATGGCACATGGGAGTGGGAACAGCTGGCAGTAATAGAGAGGGGGTGTGGTCAGACCAGCAGACAGTTAGACAGTGCTGACTCCAGTGTGAGCCCAAGAGGCTGCCTCACCACTGCTGGCCAGAAAGCAGTGGCTATGGGTATGGAAAAGCACACATAAATACATACTAACATACATACAACATGGCACGTACCCACAGAGAGGCCAGGACCAAGCCGGGAGGAACCAAGCCGGCTTGGTTCCTGACAGAGCCCCCCCTTTAAGGGGTAGATTCCCAGACACCCAAGATAACATCCCAGACTCCCCTCCCCCCAGAAACAAACAACACGAACCCGGGTGGGAGGTAGGGGGAACAGGAAAGGTGGGAACACAACACCCCGTCCAGGGACCACAATCAACCCCCCCAAGTCCATAGGCATTGGGGGTCAGGAGGCCGCCCAGAGTCCCAGGCCCAGCAGAAGGTCCAGTGAATGGAATCCGGTGGCCTGCCAAAAAACATGGGCCACCAGACCCGGGGAGTCAAGCCTTCCGACGGCCTGCCCCCCCCCCCCCACTGTAAAGCCACCAAGACCGGAGAGGGGCGAAGAGGTTCGAGATGGTGTCCGGCAGTGGAGTGTAGGCCCTGGCGTTCTCAAGCTGGCCGGTTGCGGTCCCGACAACCTTGACTCAAGAAGGAGTGACACCTGCAGCGGAAGCCGACTCGACCAGGGCTGCACCCGCGGTGGACTCCAGCGGGAGGCTCTGCAGTACCCGCAATGGACCCTGACCGGGCCGATGCTGCACCCACGGTGGACCCCGTCCTAGAGCGTGGTGTCCATAATGGGTCTGGGCAGGAGCGCAACACCCACGTTGGGCTAATCCTGGGGCACAGCCCCCACGAGAGTCCAAAGCCAGCCTGCTGCACCCACGGCGAAACGGCCTGTGGAGAGGACCACACGACAACCTCAGACCTCAGGGGGGCTGGACCCGCAACGTCATCAGGTGGTGAGACCGGCTCCATGAGGACCCCTGGAGGTGGTTCTTCCTCTCTGGCGATCCTAGAAAATGGCTCAGGAGCGGGAGAAGAAACGGGGTCATTAGAGTCGCCGGCAGTTTCCTGACAAAAACGTCACAAAGCTATGAGGAAAACGTCACAGAGCGATAACAGGAAAACGTCACAAAGCTATGAGAAAAATGTCACAAAGCTATGAGGAAAACATAATCAAGTTAGTGGCGGTACCATTTGAGCTGGTTGCCAACCGCCAATCAAATCTAACAGAAGAAGAAGAAGTGATATAAAGTGAAGTCAGTGGTGGTAATGCACCTGTAAGCTGATTGCCAACCGCCAATCAAATCTAAAAGAAGAAGTGTCTGTGTGTGTGTGTCTGTCACGTTTATAGGACATCATAGGACGGCCTATGATGTCTATATGACGGCACATAGACAAATGTGTCTTTATGATGTCATATAGACCATCACTCACGATGCCTAGACTAATGTGTCTTTATGATGTCATATGGCTCAAAATTGGCAAGGTGAATAAGTCACAGGGCCAGTCTTTACAGCGCGTTCGTGTTTTCTGTACAAGAGATTTCTGCGGCCATGGCCAATTCTACGTTGCCGCGAGCAGAATTGCCAGATCAAGAAGTCTTCGTATTCTTCCTCAAGATGAAGAAACTAAGCAAAAGCGTCGCTTTCTCAGCAATGTCATTTTTAAAGAGGTGCTGACACAGTAAAAATGTGTAACCTTGAAGAATGCCAGTCTACACTACAAATGTGTAAAATGCCAAGCAAAGCACTGATTTTCTCCGGATGCTCCGGTTTCTTGGTTTCTACGGGCATGCACGGGCCTTCCTGAACAGGGTCGAAAGCCACTTTTTGCTCAGATCTATTTTCATGATCCTGCCCATGAACTGGAATTACGATGCACCTATCCCTCAACCAGTGGTCTGAACGAAGAAGAAGAAGACCCACCAGATGGAGAGCAATAGAATGAGGAAATCTGCTGCACGTCAGAAAAGATGCCGTGAACATGAAACACCTCATGTTACAGCAGTACGCCGCAGCCATGACTGTGAACAACACAGCCGTTTGAGACAGGAGGAGACCCTTCAGCAACGGGCATGCAGAAATACTTGCTTATACTTGGTTTCTACGGGCATGGATGGGTATAAGATAAGATAAGATAAGATAAGCCTTTATTAGTCCCACAATGGGGAAATTCCAGGATTGCAACAGCACAGGGATAGCAACACTCAGAGCAACAATCAGAAGGCAAGAGAAAAAAAAGAAACAAGAGCAGCAAGTATACATATGTACATATAAATATAAATATATATATATAGACACACAGTGCAGAGCATTGTAGCTGGATGGAATAAATATGTAGATATATAAACACACAGTGCGGAGCATTGTAACTAGATGGAATAAATACGTAAATATATAAACACACACAGTGCAGAGCATTGTTGCTAGATGGGATGAAACAGCACAACCGTCTACTTAGTTATCCTACATGGTATGATTATGTACCCATACATATTCTCACCCTCCATAGTGACCGGTATTTTCCTAGTTGTATGCCGGAGGGGACCATTGTATAAGTCTATTGCGTCTTTTGCATTCAAAATTATTAGTTTGTCACGTCTTTTTGCTATCTCTGCGAGCAGCCCTGCTTAGGTTGTACAGTCTGACAGCCGTTGGTAGGAAGGACCTGCGAAACCTCTCGGTTGTGCACCTAGGATGATGTAGTCTGCTGCTAAATGAGCTCCTCAGTGCATTCAGTATGTCCTGCATAGGGTGGAACTCGGACTCCAGCAGAGATGACAGTTTAGCCACCGTCCTTCTCTCTCCTATCTCCTCCACTGGGTCAAGGCGCTGACCCAGGACAGAGCTAGCTTTCTTGATCAGTTTGTTCAGTCTCTTCCTATCGGCTGCAGTAATGCCACTGCCCCAGCAGAACACTCCAAAAGTGATGGCTGATGCTACCACCATGTCATAGAATGTCTTCAGCAGCGCCCCTTGTACACCAAAAGACCTGAGTCTCCTCAGTAGGAACAGCCTGCGCTGTCCCTTCTTGTAGAGTGCATCAGTATTGTGTGACCAGTCTAGTTTATTGTTCAGATGAACACCCAGGTACTTATAGGATGTCACCATCTCAATGTCTCTTCCCTGTATGTTTACTGGTGCTGTGAGGGGTTGTCCTTGCCTGCGGCAGTCCACCACCAGCTCCTTAGTTTTCCTCGCGTTGATCTGAATCTGGATCTGGATCTGGGTATGCACGGGTATGTACTAGTTATGAATTCCTGTTTGTGTGCATGTTTTAGGTGTGCGTTAATTTGGTCTTGTGTCACTTTCTCTGTCAGGAAGTGTTCGTTGAAGATGTCCATTTGCTCTTATTTCCGCGTTGATTCTGTCGATCTTGTTTACCGTTATTTTTATCCTCTCTTTCATGAGGTTGTTCCGTGCTTTTTGGATTATTTTTTCAGTGTTTTTGGTTGAAATCGGATTTCTGATGTTGAGGCTTGGTGGTGTAATTTCCTCGTCTCTGCAGTGGAGGTTGAATCTGAGAAATTGTGCTGAGGTTGAATTGTGCTCGCACTTTTTTCCAATTTCTCCAAATAACGAAAAACTTTGACACAGTCCTGTCTGTAACTTCCACGTAAATATTCAAGTACGTTCATTTTGTCTTCTTTTTCCATAATTAATTTACAGTTTCTTTTTTGTCAAACAAAAAGGTAGATGTTTGCTTTTTACCTTAACATGTTTCGACTGACACCTGCAGTCATCTTCAGACTCTCACTGCTCCGTTGGCTGCGCAATGCATTATGGGATACATTGACTAATGTAGCGGCCGTCCGTTGTACACTACTTTTCAAAATGCATTATGGGATGTTTTGAGTGTACTATATAGTGAATGAAATTTTCAGTTAAGATTTCAAACAGCACTACAAAATGGCTGATTCACTATATAGTACACTATATGGGGAACAAGCGAACATTTCAAACACAGCATATACTCATAACCACACTACTTCATTCAGACCTGATGAAATCACCCTGGCAGTGCTCAGACCTCCTGACCTTTGACCTGTACCTTGAGCACAACCTGGATACAGAACCACATGTGGATCATTGTGTTTCAGTTTGGTGAGCATTAAGGCAACTGCCTAGGAAGGGTAGCAATTTTTCTGAAATCAAATAACATGCCAGATCTCTTGCCTGTTGAACTTGATCTTGAGCACAAGCTGGAAAGAGATCCACCTGAGGTTCATTGTGTGTGAGTTTACTGAGCAGCGGGGCAATTGATTAGGAGGGTTAATGATTCCTGTTAAATGTGAACAGATGAACAGACAAATGTCATGCTATTGCATTAGCTCTTTTCAGCTTTGCCAGAATTAACTACAAAAATATCAAAATGTGAAACAAACTCTGTATACAAAAAAACCCAACTGTCAATAGTATTTAAATATGTACAACAATGTGGATAAATGAACGAGAAAGCTCGGTGTTGTGAGCTAAGATAATGTTGTTTGAACTTGAGTTTGTCATCAAGGCAGTTAATTAGAAGCATAAAATTAGACCAGAAGAAATATTTACATCTTGTGAAAAGATGATAATTTATATCAAAAATAATATCTATCATACTTTTTTGCAATTATTTTAATAATAAAAATGTCTGTTGTGATTGTATGGTGGTGGTGACCTGAGCTTTAATGTAGGAACAAGGATGTAAGAAATTAAGCAAACATCTATTTTTTGGGGGGCACTTTTCAAGATCAGACATCACATAATGCTTTCAGGAAAAAAAACCAAATGCTGTGAGGAAGAAAAAGGTTTGGAACCACTGTGTTTCAAAGTGTAATCGGGACAAAAATCTTTGTGGGGTAGCTTTTAGCTTTCATGTCCTGAGCTGTTGGAACAGTGGAGAATCTGAGAACAGACGGACATTTGAAAACAAACTCTACCTTTACAGTCTAGTTTTGACTTAGTATAGACGGTCTTGGTCTCAACTCGGTTTCCATCTCTCTTGGTCTTGACTTGGCCTTCGTATATTCAGGTGTTAATCATGTCTTGGTCTCAGTGTGGTCTTGACTATGCACTACAAGCTATGCCAGTGAGCGTGAGCCTCACGACTTTGACATGATGCCACCATGATTGTTAGCCACCACATCCTCATTACAGAAATTTTGTGCATGCTCAAAAGTCTTCACGCTCGACACATAATACGGATCTCAGTACATTCTAAATACGCTCCCAAAGACCTTGCCAAGACCATGGTTTCTTTCACACCACAGATTAATTTCTGGCTGGCGGCTGTTAAGGCATAGATGACCAGTTGTTTGTTTTTTTTTGTAATATACTGTATGTTTATTGAATCATTTCTTAACATATTAAATGAGTGGTGTGATTAACTTGGGATTGGCTCTTTTCACTTAAAATAGGTGGGCCTGCATTTCTTATATATATTTCAAAATTTCATTTTGTGTGCATTTTTGTAGCTATATTTCTCCCTCTTCTACAGTCTTGCCAGCTGACCAATTTGTCAGTGAGCTGAACCAGTTGACGTAGGCCTGACAGCATCAATACGACTGCAGCGAGCTGCTGGATGAGATGATTAAATGGCCACTCTGTTCTCCCAGCACACACAAACACATCCTGTGTTCACATTGAACTCCTTATCCAAGCACCAGCAGAACAGAGAGCTGCACCTGCCTGAGCTGTTTCTCCTCTCAGCAACAGTCACAGCTCTTTTTTTTTTTTTTTTGCCTGAAAGCATTTCAGCTTAAAAACCCACCAACTGTGTGGCTTTTCTGGGGTGACACATCTGACACTGTGGTCTAAAACAGCAAGCATCCCAAATCAAACACAAGTGAAGGGATATTTATGGAATTTGGCACAAATATCTGGAAATAAACTGAGCTACATAACCCCTACAGCCATCTTTAAAAAGGAGAACGTTACAATTAAAGAACATCTCTGCTGTTCCACCTTTTAGCGATGGGGGAGGAGAACACTAGGCTACAGAAGATCATTCACTGTCAGGTTTGTTGTAGAGGGTGATTCATCTACTGTAGATCATCTATGTACGCAAATACTTATATCCACACTGATAACACTGTGAAGTCTCTGTTTTCCTGGTTGTTACCTTTGTAAATATTTGGTTTAAACCATAAAAAACTCACAAATTTACAAGGAAAAGGTTCCAGATTATTGAAAAGAAATCTGACTTTATCAAAAATATCTTTAATTTTACCTGGAAAAAGTCACCAATTTACTGTCATGAACCTGGGTTTGGTAGTTCCAAACCCAGTTCTGACACTGGGGCTATTTTGTCTCTTTTCATTGGCTATTTTCCATCAGGCACTTCAGGGAGCCCTTTGGATCCTCCGCTCCCTGACAGCTCGGCCACGCCCCCTCCTCTTGTCAGTGTCATCAGCTGTTTCTCATTGTCGGTGACTCACACACATACACACACGCCTCATTCACTTCCATTCATATGCTCTGACACTCACTCATGCATACCTGGTTTCAATTGATCCAGCTCACGCTCTTCCACACTGACGGTCTCTTCCCTCATTAGTATGATTATTACTTAAGTTCTGTTTGAGTAGGAAGAGATCACAGGCACGTTGCACTTTATACACAGCAGCATGTTCCTCTGTGTATGTAAGCTGTCATTCCCTACATGTACAGTACTTTCAGCCTGACTAATTTAGTCTTCTCTGACGCTACTTGACTGTTGTGAGTTATTTGGCGTTAGCGGCTGTTCCTGCCTTGCTCACATCCACCAGAGTGCTTGGACGGCCTTGGATCACTCCAGCCCGTAAGTTAATGTTTGCCTTTCTCCTCGTGCCGACAGCTGTTCTGCGGCACTAGGCATTCCCTCCCTTGGGCTGCTGAGCATCCAGGTGGTGTCCCGGCTTTCCTGGTGGCCTCAACCACTGTCATATCAACTCTCTGCTTAGCTACGTGACTGTTTGATGGATTATTTTGGGTTTATGTTCAATAAAATGCACAAATCTACTTCTGCGCGTGGGTTTTCCATTCCTCCTTCTGTGCACTGCGTAATGGCGCGCGAGGGGTCATAACATTTACGACCAAAAAAAGATGCAAATTTATGAGGAGAAATGTTCAGGGTTACAAGAAAATGGTTGTAAATTTATGGAAAAGCTGGACATTTAAAAGAAAAAATATGCAAGAATACAAGAAAAAAATGCAAAATCAAAAGAATGTTAAATTTACCATATAAGAAAAAAAAATGTGCAGAATTACAAGCACTTGTGCACATTTCTGAGAAGTTTGCAAATTTACCAGAGAAGAAGTTTATGAGAAAAGCTGCAAATTTATGATGAAAAATGTACAGAATTACAAGGGAAAAAATGGAAATGTAATCAAAAAATGCTAAATTTATAGGAAAATATGTGTAAATTCTAAGAAAGAAGCAAATTTGCAAGAAAATATTCAAAATATATTAGAACAAAATTGTACACAATTACAATGAAAAAGTTGCAATTTTATGAGAAATCTAATGTTTATAAGAAAAAAACTTAGAATTAGAAGAAAAAGTTGCACATTTATCATAAAAAAGCAAATTTATGGGAAAAGCTGCTGTTTAATAGGAAAACAAATCTGTAGAATTACAAGTAAAAAGATGCAATTTTTTGAGAAGTTTGCAAATTTTCAAGAGAAAATGGTAAAGTTGCATTTAAAAGAAAAAATTTTAAATTTATAAGGAATATCAATCAACCAATCAATCAAACTTTATTTGTATACCACTTTTCAGACATTGGATGCTGCACAAAGTTCTTTACATAGATAAAAGCAATAGACAAATTTAAATACATATATTTTTATGAGACATCCCCTCCTTCCCCGCACACACAAAATGCACACGCACACCCACACCCTCACACAACACACACACACACACACAGGTACATGCACCACTCCCTACTTCTCACACACACATATAAAACAGAAGAGACATAGTTCGGCACCGAGGCACTGGGTGAAGGAGCACCACATGGTGTGAGGGGCTCCTGTGGAGTCCCCCACGCCAGAAGACCACACAGCCCATGACCACAGGGAGTGCCACAGAGGCCATCCTGACCAGGACAGACCGAGGCCCACACCACAGCTGTAAGGCAATGGCATAGAGCCCTCACCCACCCAAGCCAGAGCGACCCACAAGACCAACACCCCTGCAGATGGGCCAAGCAGCATCTGGCATGAGGGACTCCACTGAGGAAAACAATGGAGCTAAAACACATAAAATACAAAATGAAACTAAGAACACATAAAACAAGAGGAACTAAAAACCCATACTTATAAACTGAGCTACAAACATCAAAAAATAAAATGAGATGAGAAAATCTAAAAACAAATGGAGCTAAGAAGAACGTAAAACAACGTAACATAAATGACTTCTTACAGTGCACCCGGAAAGCATTTGCAGCGCTTCACTTTTTCCACATTTTGCTATGTTACAGCCTTATTCCAAAAGGGATTAAATTCATGCTCTTCCTCAAAATTCTACACACAATACTCCATAATGAAAAATGTGAAAAAAAGTTTTTTTGAAATTTTTGCAAATTCATTAAAAAATTAAAAACCTAAGAAATCACATGTACATAAGTATTCACAGCCTTTGCTCAATACTTTGTAGATGCACCTTTGGCAGCAATTACAGTCTCAAGTCTTTTTGAATATGATGCCACAAGCTTGCCACACCTATCTTTGTGCAGTTTTGCCCATTCCTCTTCGCAGCACCTCTCAAGCCCCATCAGGTTGGATGGGAAGCGTCGGTGCACAGCCACTTTCAGATCTCTCCAGAGATGTTCAATTGGATTCACTTCTGGGCTCTGGCTGGGCCACTCAAGGACATTCACAGAGTTGTCCTGAAGCCACTCCATTGATATCTTGGCTGTGTGCTTAGGGTTGTTGTCCTGCTGAAAAATGAACCGTCGCCCCAGTCTGAGGTCGAGAGCGCTGTGGAGCAGGTTTTCATCCAGGATGTCTCTGTACATTGTTGCACTCCTCTTTCCCTCTATCCTGACTAGTCTCCCAGTTCCTGCCACTGAAACCATCCCCACAGCATGATGCTGCTACCAACATTGCCGTAGTTATGAACGGTGCCTGGCTTCCTCCAAACATGATGCCTGGCATTCACACCAAAGAGTTCAATCTTTGTCTCATCAGACCAGAGAATTTTGGTTCTCATGGTCTGAGAGTCCTTCAGGTGCCTTTTGGCAAACTCCAGGCAGTCTGCCACGTGCCTTTTACTAAGGAGTGGCTTCCATCTGGCCACTCTATCATACAGGCCTGATTGATGGATTGCTGCAGAGATTGTTGTCCTTCTGGAAGGTTCTCCTCATTTCACAGAGGAACGCTGGAGCTCTTACAGAGTGACCATTGGGTTCTTGGTCACCTCCCTGACTAAGGCCCTTCTCCCCTGACTGCTCAGTTTAGATGGCCGGCCAGCTCTAGGAAGAGTCCCGGTGGTTCTGAACTTCTTCCATTTATGGATGATAGAGGCCATTGTCCTCATTGGGAACTTGAAAGCAGCAGAAATTTTTCTGTACCCTTCCCCAGATTTGTGCCTCGAGACAATCCTGTCTCAGAGGTCTACAGACAATCCCTTTGACTTCATGCTTGGTTTGTGCTCTGACATGCACTGTCAACTGTGGGACCTTATATAGACAGGTGTGTGCCTTTCCAAATCATGTCCAATCAACTGAATTGACCACAGGTGGACTCCAATTAAAGCTGTAGAAATATCTCAAGGATGATCAGTGGAAAAACAATGCACCTGAGGTCTATTTGGAGCTTGACGTCATCCTTGAACCGCTGGCTGTCTGTGTGGTGTCCTAAAAATGACGTGGGCTACATTGACAATTGGAGCTCTTTTTGGGGAAAACCTGGTCTTATGAGACGAGACAGCATTCATCCCACTTTGGATGGTGCTTCTCATTTATCTAACAATCTGGCATCTTTTTTATCCAAATTTCCAAAACCCTGACTACTCAGAGTTGGGACCAGGAAGCAGAGTCGCAGTCTTACACGCCTCTCTGCAGCTCCTCTTCATCCGCCACCCCTCAGCTTAGCCCCTGTCTCCCCCATCAGAGAATCATTGTCTGCTCCCTCCAAAGTGAATAAAAATATAATGTATAAGCATCCCAAAGTGATAAAGCAAAATATTGGTAAAACTCAAATTAAACATAAAGCCTCTAAATTGAATGATTTGGCCTCTGTTCCTCCTCATAATTTAAAAATTAAATGTGGTTTATTAAATATTAGGTCTCTAACTCCCAAGTCTCTGTTAGTCCATGATCTGTTAATTGATCATCAGATTGATTTAATTTCCCTTACAGAGACTTGGTTAGGACAAGAGGATTATGTTGGTTTAAATGAATCAACTCCCTCTGGTTATTTAAACTGTCAAAATCCCAGAAGTTCTGGTCGTGGAGGAGGAGTAGCATCAATTTACCATTCCAAATTACTAGTTAATGTAAAGCAAAAAACATGTTATAATTCCTTTGAGGGCCTGGTCCTCAGCATTGGACACTTTAGCAATTCCAGGTTAAACCCAATTTTATTTGCCATAGTTTATCGTTCCCCATCAACCTATTCAGAATTTTTATCCGAATTTCCTGATTTCTTAGCTGATTTAGTGCTGAAATCTGATAGAATAATTATAGTAGGGGACTTTAATATACATGTGGATGTAGATAGTGACTGCCTTAATGTGGCTTTTAATTCAATATTAGACTCGATTGGGTTTTCTCAGAAAGTAGGAAATTCTACTCATTACCTCCACCATACATTGGACCTTGTTCTGACATATGGCATAGAAATAGAAAATCTGGTAGTGTTTCCTCATAACCCTGTACTGTCAGACCATTGTCTGTTAACCTTTGATTTTACTATTTCTGACTATTTGGCTCCTAAAGAAAAATATTATCACAGTAGATGCCTCTCAGATGATGCTGTTTCCAAATTTATGCAGATTGTTTCCTCTATGCCATGTGTCAACACAACGGAAATAAGCTATAGACAGCTTGCTCCTTCTGTAATTGATAACATGGTGGATAGTGTTTCAGCTTCTCTGCATCAGGCTCTAGACTTGGTGGCCCCCTTAAAAAAGAAAAAGTCTAATCAGAGATTTTTAACTCCTTGGTTCAACACAGAAACTCGTAGCTTAAAACAGAAGACTCGTCAATTAGAAAGAAAATGGCGCTCTACTAATTTAGATGAAATCTATTTAGCTTGGAGAAATCATCTTTTAATTTATAAAAAATCTCTTAGAAAAGCTAGAACGAGTTATTACTCTGCATTAATAGAAGAGAACAAGAATAATCCCAGGTTTCTTTTCAGTACTGTAGCCAGGTTGACAAAGAGTCAGGACTCTGTCAATCCTAGCATCCCCTTAGAGCTTACTAGTCAGGACTTTATGAACTTTTTCAATAATAAAATTTCATCCATCAGAGATAAAATCAATCAGATTCTTCCCACAGTTAACTTAAATACTGTAACTACTACAACGCCTTCTATTGATGTCTGTCTTGATGAGTTTACTCCAATCGACCTTTGTGAGTTAGACAAAATAGTTTCCTCATCCAAACCTTCAACTTGTCTTTTAGACCCTATTCCTACCAGGTTATTTAAAGAAGTCTTCCCACTTATTGGTAGCTTTATTCTTCATATAATCAATTCTTCATTAACTTTAGGCCATGTACCGCAGGCTTTTAAAACGGCTGTAATTAAACCCTTACTCAAAAAGCCAACGCTAGATCCAGGAGCTTTAGCTAACTATAGACCAATCTCTAATCTCCCTTTCATTTCAAAAATCTTAGAAAGAGTTGTTGCTATGCAATTATTTGACCACCTGCAGGGAAATGGTTTATTTGAGGAGTTTCAATCTGGGTTTAGAATCCATCATAGCACTGAAACAGCCTTAGAGAAGGTCACTAACGACCTCCTCATTGCATCTGATAATGGACTAGTTTCTGTACTTGTCCTTTTAGATCTTAGTGCAGCTTTTGATACTATTGATCATAATATTCTACTTGATAGATTAGAACACTATGTTGGACTTAATGGAACTTCATTGCAGTGGTTTAGATCTTATTTATCTGATAGGTTCCAGTTTGTTCATGTAAATGATGAGTTTTCTCTCAGCTCAAAGCTTAGTCATGGAGTTCCACAGGGATCTGTGCTTGGCCCTACTCTTTTTAGTTTATATATGCTTCCGTTAGGCAACATTATTAGAAAGCACTGTATACATTTTCACTGTTATGCAGATGACACACAATTATACCTGTCAATGAAGCCAGATGATACTAATCAATTAGCCAAGTTAGAAGCCTGTCTTAAGGAAATCAAAGTTTGGATGACTTGTAATTTCCTGCTATTAAATTCAGATAAGACTGAAGTCATTCTTGTTGGTCCAAAAAACCTTAGAAATTCCTTTCCAAATCAAACTTTCAGTTTGGATGTAGTTACTCTTTCTCTTAATAGCTCTGTGAGGAACCTTGGAGTTATTTTTAATCAGGATTTGTCCTTCAATTCACATATTAAATTTGTTTCTAAGACTGCCTTCTATCATTTGCGTAATATTGCCAAGATTAGGAGCATCTTGTCTCAGAGTGATGCTGAGAAGCTGATCCACGCTTTTGTTAGCTCGAGATTAGATTATTGTAATTCTTTATTATCAGGTTGTCCTAAAACATCTTTAAAAAGTCTTCAGCTGATCCAAAATGCTGCAGCAAGAGTTTTAACAGGTACTAGAAAGAGAGATCATATCTCTCCGGTTCTGGCCTCCCTTCATTGGCTTCCCATAGAGTTTAGAATTAAGTTTAAAATCCTTCTTCTTACTTACAAAGCTCTAAACAATCAGGCTCCTTTTTATTTAAAAGATCTGATACTACCGTATCATCCTAACAGAGCACTACGCTCCCAAAATGCAGGTTTACTTGTAATACCTAGAATCTCCAAAAGTACAATGGGAGGCAGAGCCTTTAGTTATCAAGCTCCTCTCCTGTGGAATCAGCTGCCAATCTGGATTCGGGAGTCAGACTCGATCTCTGTTTTTAAGAATAGGGCTAAAACCTACCTTTTTGATATAGCCTACAATTAGGGAGGGATCATGCGTTTTCTGAACCCTCCCTTAGTTATGCTGCTAATAGGTTTAGTCAGCCGGGGGACCTCCAGTAATGCACTGGGCCTCACTCCTTTCCTCACTCTCTATGAAATATTTTTTTTTTTGCTGGTCATTAACATTTGTTTGTTCTCTCCCATAGATTGAGTCCCCATCGTGCTGTTTGCTCTCTACATGTCTGTTCTTTTCTTCTTCTCTATCCCCTCACCCCCCAGCCAGTCGCAGCAGATGACTGCCCCTCCCTGAGCCTGGTTCTGCTGGAGGTTTCTTCCTGTTAAAAGGGAGTTTTTCCTCTCCACCGTCGCCAAGTGCTTGCTCACAGGGGATCGCCTGATTGCTGGGGTCTTTCTGCAACTGTGGGGGTCCTCCCTACAGTTGATAGTGCTATGAGATGACTGTTGTTGTGAAATGGCGCTATATAAATAAAGTTGAATTGAATTGAATTGAATTGAAAGGCTGTGAATACTTACGTACGTACATGTGATTTCTTAGGTTTTTATTTTATTTTTTTTTTCCACAATATTTTTTATTGAACCTTTTTTACACACATGGCACAGACAGTCAAACACTAACACTAAAGTAATTTACAAAAAATCTCAATTTTTTTTCCCACATTGTCATTATGGGGTATT